>JAMWYP010000010.1:6478527-8878527 GCA_025563575.1 Acacia pycnantha
AATTACAGAAATACTTTTATAATGCAATAGAAGAGAATTGAGAAGTAGGAAGCAGGCAGACTGCTGGGGTAGTTTGACATGTTAATGAAGAAATCAATAAAGAAAAATGCAGAATGAGTGCAAAAACTGTAGAAGTAAAGAACAGAGAGCTTAAAGTGCCAGAAAGGCAGTAATCCGCACCATCTTGACGATAAGCGAGTGAACAATGAAAACGGAAACTAAAACAATGCCAGAAAGGTGGTGGTCCGCACAGTGGCGGAACCAAAAGATTTTTTCAGTCCGGGCCAAAAAATAAATATATTGAGCTACTTCCTTTCGTCCTTATTATAAGGCACCAACTACCAAGTGTATTTGGTCTTTTTTATAAGGTACTCCCTCTGGTTCTTATTATAAGGCACCAATTAACAAATTTCATAAACCAATAAAAACAGTTAAAGTCATTAAACTTGTCCTAAAATTTAAGTAATTTTTAATATTATCCCTACTAATTACACTAAACTCCAATATCATATTAATTATTACTTTCACCCACTACCCTCATTAATTATGTGCAGACATAGAAACAAATAATTAATTATCAATGGAAACAAGCAAGTGCCTTATAAAAAGGACCAAATAAACTTGTTAGTTGGTGTCTTATAATAAGGACCAAAGGGAGTACTTGCCTGTTTCCAAATAGCATTAAATATTTTTTTATGTATACCCATAATTAAAAAGGGTAGTGAGTGAGAGTAATAATTAATATGATATTGGAGTTTAGTGTAATTAGTAGGGATAATATTAAAAATTACTTAAATTTTAGGACAAGTTTAATGACTTTAACTATTTTTATTGGCTTGTGAGAATTGTTATTTGGTGCCTTATAATAAGGACCAAAAGGAGTATTTACTAAGTAGTACACATAACATTGAAAATATAAATAAATGATAACCGACAATTATAAATCAAAATAAGATATAAGATGATACTAATCTTTTTTATAGGTATTTTAAACAAGAATTTTACTTTTCTCTTACAGCCCAATGAGTAATTAACAAAACATTATCCTTATAGAAAAGATAAAAAATTAGCTGGGGCCAAATTATTGGCCAAATAAAATATCATATAATGAATATATATATATACTAACAAATTTTATAAGATCAGATCGGGCCAGCAAGGGCCAAGGCCCCAGCTGGCCATAGAGTGGTTCCGCCACTGGGTCCGCACCTTCTAGACTGAGCATAGAAAGTAAAGTGAAGAAAAGTAAATGCGAACAAGAAACAGTTAATGAAAGGCTTTATTCAAGAACATAAGAATACAGAAGAACGGAGAACAAAAAGAAGCTTACAAGAGGATCTCACTCTACAGACACTCTCACAAAACTTTCTAAAAAAAACAAGCATTAGTGCGGATGATATACTTGTAATGCCAAGCAAAGACCCAGGACATGGACAACATGGAGTAAAAATTAAGGGTTAATGGCAAGGCACTATTTGAAAGGTTAAAATGATTATCCCTGAAGTACTGGAATCCTTTAAGGATCTTGGGCGGAAAAATGTCCTCTGTGAGTCTAAAATAGTTTCACCATTTGCTGAACCAGTCAGGGAAATGGTAGGTGAGGCTTTTGTTGAAATATATGAACCAGGTGTGGCAGGTGTATTTGTTTTGATACCAGAAGGTTTTATACCAGGCATCTATATAATCTCAGTAATTCAACCCTATGGGATCAAACTTTATGTTCTCAAATTTTCTGGGTTTGTTTAGGTCCAGTCCCCAATCTAAAGGAGTTAGGACTTTGAGGATCTGGATTGTGGAGTGGGTCCAGGTTGAGTGGTCCCCCTCTTCTCCATTGACCTCATTTGATTTGTGGTTTAAGGACACAGATTTAGTGCATATGAGGATGAGTTCATATGAGGGGTTTGAAATGGAATCGCGGTTTTCAACATAAAATGCAGGTTCTGTATGGAAGATATCAATGGCTTTATCATATTTTGGGATGTATCTTGATGATATCTGTTTTATTAAAAAATATAGATTTTTTAATAAATCATACATGGGCCATCCAAATCAGATCTAATAGCCCAGAATCTCCAGAATCTCCTAGCTCTCTTTGCTCAGCAGATTGCCAAGCAGGAAACCATGCCCCATTTAAGAGAGTAGTTTCATAAACATTATGGACTTGGTTTCGGTGCTTGCTGAGCAAGGAAACCGGGTCCCCATTTGAGAGAGTGGTTTTATTAACATTATAGACTCAGTTTCAGTGTTTAGCTCTTCTAACTCTTCAGATATGGATTGTTAGATCTGATTTGGACGGTCTAGATCTAAGTTTTTAAAAATCTATATTTTTTTTAATAAAAACTATTTTAATGGGTATATAATTTAAAATAAAGATAATATATATCTAAACTACAAATCTCTAAACTACCATTCTTTAAGAAAATGATTTTTATTTAAATATAATCATTTTTAAAATTAAAAAAAAATCAAATCTCAATTGTCTAAAATTAATTATAGACAACTCAGATATAATAAGTTAGAAGAGTTAAACACGGTAGTTAGCACTAAAACCATGTCCCTCAAAGGTACAACTACAAGAGCACGTAACATTGATAATATTGCATATGTGTGTGCAGCTTTTTCTTTTTGGTATATTTAATACTATGAATTTAGTACTATATGGTTAATCATCCTTTATATTGTTAATGCAAATTGAATGATGCAACGGTCTTTATTTGAATGTATTGTTCAATGAGCTATTATTATTATATTTTTATGGCTATTTGATTGTATCAAATTCAAAAGCATTGTTTTTTTTTTTTTTTTTTGAATAATAAAGGCAAGCCGAAGCTTGAAAATGAAGAATAGGAACTAGATTATAAGACTCTAGCCCCTAATACAACAAGTAGAAAATACTAAGAGATGCAGGATCGTTGATCCGTCAAAACCATATCCGTGACAACCACTAGGGATAGTTGGAATCATGACCACATCGACACCAACGGCAACATTATGGCCCTCCTTGGCCATGTAATCAGCACACGAGATATTTTCTCTTGGAGTATGATGAAGCTCCACGTCCAAGTCGCGGAACAGAAGGTCTCTAGTCTCCCCAATAATGTATTTAAGAGGATGATCAGTAGGGCAATCTCTCATAAGTATATTGACGGCATCAAGAGAATCGGAGTAAATGACGATTTTCTGTAATCCCATCTGAAGGCCAATCTGAACCCTATCATAATAGCATAGATTTCAAAGCTTCAATGATGTGAAAATGCAGCAAGGGGTTTGTAGAAACCCATCAACCATTCCCCTTGAGTATTTCTTAGTACTCCTCCGCACGCCGCTTGGTGATGTTGAGTCACCGATCCGTCCACATCGATGCGGATCGTATTCTCAGGGGGAGGTGTCCATGATTTCTCCTCTATCTTGTCCAGCTGGAAAATCTGATGATGTAGCTTTTGATTCGCTCCATTTTCCATGAGGAGGTAGTTGCACCGGTGAAGCATCTCCCTTGTTTCTGTGTTCTCACCCTGAAATAGAAATTTACATCTGGTTGTCCAAAGGATCCAACATCCCAGGCCAAAGATTCTTGTCCATGAGAAATTTTGAAATCTCCCTTTGCCAAGCTTATGCCTGGTATTCCAGTTAAGCCAGACCTGCAAGCTGCCAGAGAAAAACTGAGAGAAATAGTTAGGTTTTAAAATCGATTTCCAAAAATTTCTAGCACGTTCACAATCTCGAATTATATGGATCACACTTTCTTCGTTGCTACAATGAAAAGGGCAACCATTTTCATTGGTAAGGCCCCTCCTTGCCCGAAGGGAGTTGGTGGCGAGTCTCTCGTGACCAACTTGCCACATAAAATATTTAACTTTTTCAGGAAGTTGCCATTTCCACACTTGGGCCCAGAAGCTATTAGTGCTTGCTTCTTCGCTGTTAGAGAGAAATTGGTAGGCGGATTTAACGAGGGAGGATTCGATTGTAAGATCATATTTATAATATTCGGAGGGAGAACTCCAAGCCATCCGTGATAGTTCCACCGTCCATTTGGCAAAAGGTGATCCCTAACTGACTCATCTTGGTTGACGGATGAAGGAAACTGGATAAAGGATATGATGGGTTGCTCAAGAGGGAGCCAGAGCTCCACTAAAAGTAACTCTTTTAAAGGCGTTTTCTATAATCATATGAACTCGAATTTCAGACATCGTACTTAAGCAGCCTAAGCCCCTTCTACTATGACTACATTGATATATTGACCCGAACTCAAATTTAAGACCTTGTAGTTAAATGGTTAAAACTCATTCCACTATGACTATCGTCTGTTGGTATATTGACTCCATCATAATTATAAGTGGAAACGAAAAAATTATTCAACACTGTTCACTTTGGATTTTGGGCCTATTGAACCAAACGGGCCCAACAGAGTGTTCTGAATATTAGAGTATTAGCCCAAAAAAGGAATTGGCAATAGGAATGAGTTCTATACTCGTGTGTGTACCTTCTATAGTATTTGCATTTTATTTAAATTGTTTATATTTTATATATTTGAAAAAAAAATGCTGTGTCTTTAGGGAGGAAGGAAAATAAATACCTTGAAAGTTCAAAAATCACAAATCATGGGGATTTTAGAATTTAGGTAAAATGACGTTAATAGTCCACAATAATAATGATAAAAAAAAAAAATCTCAATGAATGGAGCTCTGGCAACGAGTCCACATTATGTGCTATGAGCGCGCGCGCGCGCGCGCACGCACGCACGCACGCACGCACGCACGCACGCACGCACGCACGCACGCACGCACGCACGCACGCACGCACGCACGCACGCACGCACGCACGCACGCACGCACGCGCACGCACGCACGCACGCACGCACGCACGCACGCACGCACGCACGCACGCACGCACGCACGCACGCACGCACGCACGCACGCACGCACGCACGCACGCACGCACGCACGCACGCACGCACGCACGCACGCACGCACGCACGCACGCACGCACGCACGCACGCACGCACGCACGCACGCACGCACGCACGCACGCACGCACGCACGCACGCACGCACGCACGCACGCACGCACGCACGCGACACGCACGCACGCACGCACGCACACGCACGCACGCACGCACGCACGCACGCACGCACGCACGCACGCACGCACGCACGCACGCACGCACGCACGCACGCACGCACGCACGCACGCACGCACGCACGCACGCACGCACGCACGCACGCACGCACGCACGCACGCACGCACGCACGCACGCACGCACGCACGCACGCACGCACGCACGCACGCACGCACGCACGCACGCACGCACGCACGCACGCACGCCCGCACGCACGCGCGCACGCACGCACGCACGCACGCACGCACGCACGCACGCACGCACAAACGCACACACACGCACGCACGCACGCACGCACGCACGCACGCACGCACGCACGCACGCACGCACGCACGCACGCACGCACGCACGCACGCACGCACGTAAATGTAAATTATATGTTACTTTCTGAGATGTTTTTTGCATCCAATCTCAAATTAATTAGTTTCTATAATACTGGTGTCACAAACAAATGCAGAACTGAAAACTAATTAATTTGATATACCGGGTGCAAAAAACATCTCAGAAAGCAGCATATAATTTAAATCTAAATAAATACAATATTTAAAAAAAAAATGTTTATACCTCTAATTAGATGCATGAGCACAAGAAAAACATAATTATGTGCACATAATGTGGACTTCTATCTCTAGCAACAGCTTTGGGAATTGTTGCCAGCCAACGGCTGCCACCCATTGTCATAATTAATTACAATTAATTAAGTATACATTTAGTTGAATTATGTGATAAATGAGATGTATAATTCAGCTTATACAGCTTATTCTCACCTACTATAAAAGGAAGTCTCAGTTATTTTTGTTAAACTTTTATTTAGTTTAGGCCTTCAGTAAAGTAGGACATAATAACTTAGGAAAATTATGAAGAAATCCTGAGAGGTAGTAAAATAATTATTAAAATTGAGAGAATATATTGTCTCTAATTTTGGTAATTTAATAAATTATAAGCTTGGAAGAATTGTAAAATAACAACTATAAAGTATTTGGAGATCATAACTAACTCCATAAGTTTTGATATTTTACATGGGAGATAAAATAGCAATGTTAGTTCAGATTTTGAGAGGAAGTAATTAGTTCTAAATAAGAAAATTGTCAACAAATAATAAATGATTGATTAAATAATTATTGGTTAATTATTTAAGCTTGAACAATGGAATAATTGTGATAAATTATGTAGAATTCTATAATAAATGGTTTATGGCTAGAAAATTAGCATAAATATATTTGCTAATTAATTAGAAAATATTGAGAAAAATAAATGAGATTAAGTAATTTTGAGCTTAAATACAAGTATGGACCAATAATAAAATTTTGTAAAAAATTATGTAAAAATAATTATTAAATTATATAATAATTAATTAATTAATTAAATAAATAAATAAATAAATAAATATATATATATATATATATATATTGTGTGTGTGCCGACATGATTAATGGAGAAAGAAAAAAAAAGGTTTAATAAATAGAAAGAGTGTAAAAATAAAACTCTTATTTAAATAATAATTAAAGTAAAAAGTTAAAAAGTAAATAAACACCGATGGGAATTGGATCCTATCTAGAAAACTATGAACAAAATTTCTGGAGTCAGAGTAAAATATTACTAAGTGGATTTTTATCTCGAATTGGGTCACATGTGTCAATTCCGAGATCGGTAGAACACTTAAGTAATAAGACGGAATAGGGAAAATCTAAGAAAAAGGCAGATAGTCATAAATTTAGAATTTGAAGAAAATAAATTGTAACTCAACATCTGGGAATGAGTTGAGAATTTCCTGGACATATTTGGAATCAGTGAATTTTTGTCCAGAGGCTGACGATTCCGGAAGTTGATTCCGTAACCGGCACGTTTTTCCGTAAAACTTCCACAGGACTGTTGAAACCCTGTATGGAATCAAAAAGTTGTTTAGACCAACCAGACATTTCTAATGAGTGAGAAAATGTCTTCAAAGTTGCAATTCCGAATTTTTGGGATTTTACGCGATTACGCGAATCGGACACCGATCGGGGAAATTCTGTCGGATCTAGTGCATAAAGCAAACCATGACATCATCAAAGATGATGTCATTGGCTGCCACATAGGCCCTTTATGTCGACCAAAAGGGATGAAAGGCCAAGATGTTGCCAACTCAAAAGTTTCCGATCTGACGGCTGAGATCCGGTCTGCTAAAGTGTGAATAGTAACCTTCAAAACCCTATAAATACCCCCCTTTCATTCATTCTTCACACCACTTCTTGAGAGCAAAACCGAAATTTAGAGAGAGATTAGAGAGAAGGAGGAGCCAGGGGAATTCTGCAGCGAAGCTCTGAGATACACTACTAGAAAAACTCAATTTTGCGACGGAATGAAATCCGTAGCAATTTTGACAAAATTTGCGATGGAACTGAAATCCGTCGCAATTTGCGACGGATTGAGAGATCCGTCGCAAAATTTTTGCGACGGACCTATTATCCGTCGAAAATTGCGACGGATTTCAGTTCTGTCGCAAATATTTTGCGACGGATCTCTCAATCCGTTGCAAAATGCGACGGACACGAAGGTCCGTCGCAAAAGGGCGGACGGACACGAAGGTCCGTCACAAAGTGCGACGGATCGTGAGATCCGTCGCAAACTGGCGGACCAGCAGGTCCGCCAATTTGCGACGGACCCGCGGGTCCGTCTTAGCATTTTTGCGACGGACCACCGGGTCCGTCGCATAAAGTTTGCGACGGACCCTCGGGTCCGTCGCAATATTCATTTATTACTCCACCCCCGCTTTTTTTTCTCTTTCTCCACGAGCTTCTTCCACCCCCTCCCTTTTCCGGCGACCCCCTCCACAATTTTCTCCTCTCCTTGCTCTGGTCTGGTGGGTGTTTCTTTCAAGAGTTCCAACGTCCTCCCCTTGCTTGTTGGTGCCGGTGGTGGTTATTCCCTTGTTCGTCAGTTCCGGTGGTGGTTCCTTCCAACGTTCTTTCTTCTTTCCTTGCCTTTGTTCACGGTCTAGGTATGTTTAAATGTTTGATGTAGATTATTGTATGTAGATTAAAATGTAGTTGTTATAAATATTGATTTGTGTATATAGATTAAAATGTTGTTGTTATGAACATTGATTTGTATTAGTAGATTAAAATGTTGTGGTTATGAAGATTGATTTGTGTATGTAGATTAAAATGTAGTTATTATGGATATTGATTTGATTTGTGTATGTAGATTAAAATGTAGTTGTTATGGATATTGATTTGTGTATGTAGATTAAAATGTAGTTGTTATGGATATTGATTTGTGTATATAGATTAAAAGGTGCTTCATGTTGATACTTTGTTAGAGGCTTACAATAATTTTAATGATGTTATATTAATTGGTAACTAGATATAATAAATGTATGAATATGATAGCCTAAATATGAGAAAGATAATTTGTAAAAAGTGAGATTGATGGTTAAGGGAATTAACATAAAGTGAGATTTATGAAAAAATATCTCATTTACATTAATTATTCAATCTATCTTTAACAAATTATACAATTAATAAATGTTGATGATTTAAAAATTAAATTATAAATACTATTTAGATAAATAGGTAATTATAAATACAAAAGATAAAATTCATTTTACATATTATATAATCTTGATTTGTTCTTATAAATTGGTCACTAATATATAAATATACATATTTGTGGCATGTTGAGATGTTAATTATGTTGGTAACTGAACTAGTTAGGAAGTATGGAAGGCAATCATGATAGAAGTTGGATGTACAATCGTCTAACTGATAGAAGAGAACTAACGCAAGCATTCTTGGCGGGTTTGGAAGAGTTCATCCAATTTGCTTTGGCGAATTCAAATAATTCAAGTAGGGAGATCAGATGTCCGTGTGCCAAATGTAGGTGTTTAAGATTTAGGGATACGGCAATGTCAAAATTCATTTGTGTCAAAAGGGATTCATGAAAGATTATGAATGTTGGGAATGTCATGGCGAAGTCCGACAGACACCGAGTGGTTATTACTGGGACAAGAGTCATCGAGAAAACCTTCATCAATATGAGCAGCTTGGTTATGGATGCCGCGGACCGTCGATCGGCCAATATTTTGATCCCGTTACTCATGCCGAGTCGTCACACATGGGAGAGGAGACCGTACACATACCCAACCATCATACATGGGTGAGGATCCTCATCCGAAGCCGCTAGGTTCTACAAAATGCTTCAAGAAGCCCAACGTCCGTTATGGGTAGGTTGCGAACACTTTCAAAATAGTGAATATTCATCGCTATCGGCTACCCTAGCAACACTAAGCTTGAAGACCGATCACCATATGAGTGAGAGGAATTACAACGAAATGATGCAGATCATGAGTAAGGTTGTTCCCAGAGACAATAATTTGCCGAAGGATTTTTACCAAGCAAAAAAAGGTGAAAGAGCTTGGGCTTGGATGTGAAAAATTCATTGCCGCCCCAAAGGATGTATGTTGTATTACAAGGATGATGCTGAACCGACCAATTGTAAATTCTGTGGAGATGACAGATATAAAGTTGTGGGGAAAGGAAGGAAAATGACCCGTCATGCGTTAAGTAAGGTGTGGATGAAAACTTTGTGACGCATCCATCCGATGCGGAAGCTTGGCGTAAATTTGATGAGGCGAATCCTTTCTTTGCTATGGATCCCCGTAATGTCCGTCTTGGTCTATGCTCGGATGGGTTCGCTCCTTTCAACAATACGGGCAGGACTTATTCCTGTTGGCCTGTCATTGTGACTCCGTACAACCTCCCACCTTCTATGTGCATGAGAAGAGAGTTTTTCTTTCTTAACGCGTTAATCCCTGGGCCATTCCAAAAAGAAGATAGATGTGTACCTCGTGCCTTTGATAGACGAGTTGAAGATGTTGTGGAGTGAAGGGGTTCTTACGTATGATATATCATTAAGTCGAATTTCACCATGCGGCTGCCTTAATGTGGACCATAAATGATTTCCCGCATATGGGATGTTGAGTGGCCGGCAAACGTCGGGAAGCTTGCATGCCCGGTATGTCTTGAATGTAACATGGGTTTTAGCTTGGCACACGCCGCAAGGTCGTTGGTTTGATAGGCATCGCGATTCCTACCCCGATCATCCGTGGAGGAGAAATAGAAAAGACTTCACGCGGAATGTTGTCGAACGAGCAGAGCAACCCCGTCGCTTAAGTGGCCAAGAAATATGGGACAGAGTCAAGTACATTCAAAGTGTCGAAGAGGGGCCTTCCTGTGGAACCCGAGGGATACGGCGTTGATCATCATTGGAACAAACGCAAAGATCTTCTGGGAACTACCATATTGGAAAGATCAATTGTTAAGACACAACCTCGATGTCATGCATATTGAGAGGAATGTGTTTTGCAACATTCTCGTACACCGTGATGGACACCAAGGGCAAGACGAAGGACACAGTCAACGCAAGACGGGACATAGAAGCGATATGCAAAAGGCCTGCTTTACATTTGGTGCGGAGTGGCACGGGACGGACTTCCAAACCTAGAGCGCCGTACACATTCAACAAACAACATAATTTGGAACTGTTGCAATGGGTTAAAGATCTGAAACTGCCAGACGGTTATGCGTCAAACATGAAAAGATGTGTCGACATGCACGAGGCGAAGTTATTCGGCATGAAGAGTCATGATTGTCATGTTTTCTTCCGTAGATTGTTGCCTTGGGCCTTCAAAGCACTTCCGAAGCATATATTGTCTATTCTGACGGAATTTTCCATGTTCTTTAGAGAAATTTGTGCTTCTGAGCTTAATGTTGAAAAGTTACGACACCTGGAGGCGAGCATGCCCATAACTCTATGCAAGTTAGAGATGATATTTCCTCCTAGCTTGTTTGACTCAATGGAACATTTGCCCGTTCACTTGGCCTACGAAGCAAAGGTAGGAGGCCCGCAACAATATAGATGGATGTATCCGTTTGAGAGGTAATATATATATTTCTATCGCGCTGTTATTAATTGACCGACACGGTACTTTAGTTTATAAATACCCTCTGATATTCCATTGTAGGTTTTTACGCACACTTAAGCACAAGATCAAAATCCAAGGTACGTTGAAGGATCTATCGCTGAGGCATATCTAGTCGAAGAGGCCGCAAAATTTGCGTCATACTATTATCCCCTTGAAATGATGTCAAGATGGAGAGGGGTACCTCGCAACGATGATGCCGGTGATACGAGGGATCAAAATCAATATTTAATTTTCCAGGGCGAGTCGGGGGAAAAGTTTGAGGTCAACGCTTGACGGAAGAGATAAGCGAGTAGCGGAGTGGTACATTCTAAACAACTGTGAAGAGGCCGCCCAGTATTTAAAGTAAGATTTCTTTTCTTTTTGCTGTTACGGTAGGTATTCCAGTATTAACTTCATTTTTTATCTTATAGTTACTTCTCTAATTCGGTCCGATCGGCAAATCCTTCAATGTCAGGATCCGAAGTTGACCAATTCACGAACTCTGAGTTTCCAAAATGGCTTCGATCCTACTTTGTGGAAAATCCATCAGATCCCAATGAAGTTGCGTGGAGTTTGTCCTATGGAGCTGCAATTAGTGTTACCCGTGCAAGAAATACATAATCAATGGGTATCGGTTTTCAACCTGCCGAGGCGAATGCAGTACACTATGTTGTAATTATGGTGTATGTTGTCGAGGTGACAAAGTTGATGGGGTGGAGACTGCCTACTACGGGAAGTTAGTTGACATAATTCAACTGAGTTACCCGTGGGACAAGGTAGTGATCCTTTTCAAATGTCAGTGGTTTGATAACAGTCCGCGTGGGACAAAAATGGACAAACATGGAAATATTGAGATCCACTGGACAAGGAGATATACGGTTGGTTATGACCCATTCATCCTTGCTCAACAAAGGAACAAGTTTACTATACATCATACCCCACATCCCGCCCAGCCGGAGGGGAGTTATTAAAACCAAAGCACGAAATATTATACCAAAGTCGAAAGAGCCGGAATCAAATGACGGTATGGCTGAACCGCTCCAAGCCGATGTGGAACATGTACTCCCCATAAACATCTTCGATGACGAAGTACCAAGCAATCTATTTGATTCTCGTCGGGGTTAGAATTAATTCCTATACAAATTGACGATGAGGAATCGACGATGAGGCGAAGTGATTTACTCGATAGTGAATCGGAGTTCGACGACTATGAGACCTCCTCGAGGAAGACGTGCAAGCAAATGTTGATGAACAAGAATCGTCCGATTGATTTCGTTAGTTCTTTGTTTGTGATGATCTCGTTATACTACATAATTTGTTAATGCGCTATCGTCATATTAACTAAATAACTTATTGTTATATATTTTTGACATTATGTCTATAAGTGTTTAGAGATGGAGCATCTAGGAGGACGTTCGTGTAGTGGACGGGGTAGTGGTCGAGCCCAACCCCGTCCTATCGAGGGGTAGGGCGACGTCATCTCGCTCCTTATGGAGGTAGAGGGTCCAGCGCTTCCCCGTATATGCCGTCCTTTGATATGTCATCTTCACCGTCTACATATTTGTCATCTTCACCGTCGCCGTATATGTCGTCATCACCGTCTACCCCCACCGATCCACAGCAAGGGGGATCACAGTTTACAATATAATTTCGATTGATTTACATATGTTTAGACTACATATGATTTACATATGTTTATCTTCAATACTTCACATTCCTTCCTTAGCACAATGCGTCGCCTCATAGCCACGTCTGGGAAGAAGGTAGTTCCTCCGATCCACCAACTGGGCTCCGAGATCCTTCGACAGGAAGCTTTGGATCCGTCTCTGACGGCGTCGGGTAAGTCATGCCAAGTTACGAAACTAAATGTTACAATTTACTTTTCCAGTTGGTTTGTATGGTAATATTTGCATGATGTCCTCTCTCATCAGATTTGAGCCTCATAATGAGGTAAGGGAGTTCATCTCGGCCAAATTATTCCGTAATTACAAGCAAGCTTGGGCCAAGTGGACAGACATTCCTAGCACTATTCGAGATGTTTGGTTCGATGAGTTCTTGGTAAGTTTTTTGTTTTATGGTTATTTAATTAAGTACTTTTAAAATTTGGAGCACTAATTGTTCGTTATTGATTTTCAGCGCCAGCATATGACGTTGCCTGAACATCGTGCAGAACTGAAAGCAAATTATAATCATAAGGGAGGCCGGTATTTGACTCAAAAGCTTTATGGCTTGAGAAAGGCCGGTATTTGCTTATTTTTCGTGCTCATGTTTTGAACAGTTTCAAAACATGAGCACGAAAAATAAGCAAAACAGTATGAAAATGGAAGGACCGTCATATGCTAGCGGCTGCATTCCTATTAGTGAGCATCGACGGAAAATTGTAAGTACACATTATTTTCTATTTAGGTATTTGATATTTTGTACTTTGAAGTAATTAATTAAGGTCATCATCTGCGTTTGCGTGTAGAGTCTGGGAAGTTCCCGAAGGATCGATTGAGTGGGCTACCTTTGAGCGGACCCATTCCTAAGAATGAAGGGAGTGAGAGACAATGGATTAGCCAAAGGGCGCAGCAAGTAGCGATTAGACATTTATTGCCTTTATTACTTGTTTTATGCACCACCATATTTATTTCATTTTACATGTCTTATAAGCTATGTATTTTTGTGCTTGTAGGAATCCTTTCAAGGATGGAGCAGCGATGAATCAGAACGGAGAGGATGGAGCTTGCGATGCAACAGAACGGGAGAGGATGCGACATCAGATGGATCAGCAAGCGGAGATGATGAGACAGATGCGGCTTCAACTCCTGTCTCTAATGACACAAAAGGGTTCGGGGTCGGCTCCTGGTGATGATGACCATGCGGGTGATGATGATCACAATGCTAATGTTTAGACTACTTTTTAGTATTTGTTCCTTACAACATTATTATATATATTTTGTTTTCTCTAAACTCTTTTTATTATATTCATGATACTTTTGCATTCAATTTTCAAGAAAAAAAATTTAAAAAAAGAAAACAATTAAAAAAATTTAAATTTAAAAAGATTCAAAAATAAAAATAAAAAAAAATTTTAAATAATTTTACCACGGCCATTTCCGTAGCAAATTTGCTACGGATGCAAAATTCCGTAGCAAACTTTGCTACGGGAAAAAATCCGTAGCAAATTGCTACGGATTTGAATTCCGTAGCAAAGTTTGCTACGGAATTTAAAATCCATAGCAAAAATTGCTACGGAATTTAGATCCGTAGCAATTTGCTACGGAATTTAAATCCGTAGCAAATTGCTACGGATTTTCCAAATCCGTAGCAATTTGCTACGGATTTTTGAAATCCGTAGCAAATTGCTACGGGGTTTTTTGCTACGGAAAAATCAGTAGCAAATCGATTTTGCTACGGAATTTTGGCATTTTTCCGTAGCAAAATCGATTTGCTACGGATTTTTTCCGTAGCAAAAATCAATTTTTTTTGTAGTGATATCCCTGATTACATTTTGACCAACCGTCGTGCCGAAATACCGTAAAACGTCAACGAAGGTACGTTCGCGTACTGTAACACTAATCTGATGGATATAGTATGCGTGTATGTGATGTGTGTGTGGTATGATGTGAGTATAGTATGTGTATATGTGGTGTTGTTGGAATGCATATTATGTTAGAAAATAAATGTATGCATGCTGGGAGCGATATATCTGTAAGGCTGGGAGCGATACATCTGTAATGCTGGGAGCGATACATTTATAATGCTGGGAGCGATATATCTGCATGCTGGGAGCGATACATGTGCATTGGTTGGTGTGATTTATATGTTGTGTTAATGTTGTTCTGTAACCCATATGTGTGTATGTATACATGAGGTTAACCGTTACCTGAAATCCGGTGCGGATCTCAGCTCTTAACATAGCATCATGGTCGGAAGGACCGAGGACCGAGGAGAGGGGAAAGCAGTATAGGTTCAAGGATCTGGCTGAAGACTTTCCGTTATAGTCCTTTACTTTTAAAAACTCTCGGTTATTGGACCGCTTCTGTAATTAGCCTGTGGGCATTTTAAATATATATGTCAGTTACTCTTCCGCTCCGATGCTCTACTCTGATGAGAAAAAAAAATTATGCTGCTTTTGGAAAATGGGATGTTACAGAAGTGACCCTCATCATTAATTAATGTTTAGCAGAAAATATATATACATACTCCTGTCTTTAATATAAAATTCAGTTGACTAATTTAGAAAACTAAATAAATTATTTTAAAATATTTATATTTATCATTTTTCTTCAAATTAATTTAACTGTCTTATAAACTAATATAACTTAATGCTACATATTGGTATTTCAGAGAAATTATGTAACATATATTATCATTAAATAATTTATTAATTACCCATATTAATCTTCGGAAATTAGTTAATCAATACCACTCTAGTCCAATTTACAAGTTCCTTTTAACTAAATCACACATACCAAGAAGAGGGAGTTAGCTCAATGATTATGTGGTAAATTTTTAACTTTACCCTTATTTATCAATGAGTATCTTTCAACTCTTTTTTTTTTTTCTATTTTTATTGGTACAATTAATATAGACAAAATTGTTACAATCTCATTTATTATATGAAAAAAGACTTATAAATAAGACCAAATTTTGTTGGTTAAAAGAGACTTATAAATAGGATTAGGGTAGTATGTTGTAGAGGATTATTTTACATTACTTTGTGTTGAAGGTAGCTAGAATTAATATATGAACAGCAAAATGATACAAACAGTGATAGATATAGGAGCAGCCAAAGACACAGTTTTCAGTGCCCTACGTGAAGGAGCTGGTGACAAATTTTGCAGGGTACCCATTTCTGGTTATTTCTCTATCACACTCAATGCCAAAGGCTTTGTGTGATAAAGATCCCTTGTTACCAGTTTTTGTTTGATGAGGATAACCAATTGGTTGGCTCCAATCTCATCGTGCAACAACTAGCGAGGCAAGACGAAATCTCTATTATTCCCAACTCGTATTCTTCTATATCTCACTCTACTCTCCACATAAATGTACTTTGGCTTTTTCTCATACTAATAATACACACAGACCACAGTACTATGACCGACAGATTAACATGGCGAAAGCAAAGGAATGCACTATGCATGTATCATATATGGCACTAAATATCCATGATATTTATCTTTTTCCTTCTTTAAAAGAACAATAAATACCCGCCCGTGCATGTCTAGCTAACGCCGAAGATGCCCAAATGGTTCTTATTATAAAGAAACCTTCAAGAAAAAAAATAGATGGCTATTATTATAAATCCCCAAGCATTGTTGTCAAACTCGCGAATTGACTCTCCGAATTTACCGTTTTTACGTTCCTACCTTACTAAATCGAGTTAAGTCTCTAGTAAAATCATATCAGCTGTAAACTCAGATAAACTCACGAGTTTACACACCGAATTTACCGTTTTTACGTTTGTAGCTTACAAAATTGTGTTAATTTTTTTCAATTTTGTCATCCTCAATGGCTTTATATATGAATTTTATAGAATTTTTTTTATTAAATATAATAAATTATGAATGTTTATATATTTAATTTTAAATATTTGGATTTAAAATATATTTAAATCAAATTATTGTCATTTTTATATTTAAATTATTTAATTATACACTGTTAATGCATATTGAATGATAAAAGTAAACTCTTACGAGTTTACCGATTCGAGTTCATGATACGAGTTTATGTCACTGTCACGAGTTTACTTAAACTCGTGAGTTTGACAACCTTGTCCCCAATTGGATGATCAATTATGTTTTTTATTTTTTTTTATTTTAAAGATTGCCATAACTTAAAATATCTTTAATTGCAATTTCTATTACTTATTGGATATAATTCATAATATTAAATATGAGTAATTTCTTTTTCTTTTTTAAATTTCAGACAAAAATAATCATTTTACCACACCTCTTATTGATTTTGATGAGATTACGTAGTAAATAAATTAAACAAGGTGGTGTGTAATAATCACCAAGTGCCTTTTGCTTGAGAGAGAGAGAGAGAGTGTGTGTGTCCAGTAACGTCAAACCGTGTGTCTAATTTTGGTTAACATTCTCATCATGGCACAGAGACCTTTCATTATTGATTTTGCCCGCTTCACCAACTTATCACGATATTCCTCCTATTTGAAGCGTGACAATGATGAAGGCTGGAAGGCACATAGGCTGATTCATGGGCTAAAGTATGAGATAAAGAAGAGGCTGGTGTCTCAGCAGCTTCCTAAACTAGCCCAAGCGGTAGAATCTTGCCGACTCATTGAGCGCAACCGAAAGGAGCTGCGTAAACCCCGCACTTAAGCACTAGCAACATGGATCGTGGCGAGGGTAGCCGTGAAAGTTCCTCGCGAAAGAGAAGCACCCTGGAGTGACTCCCAAAGAGAGAACAAGATGCCATTCCGGCCCGAGCAGCAGAGCAAATCACGAGTACTGAATCCCGACTATGTCCAGATTGCGGGAAGTACCATCCCGGTGAATGCATTCGGAAGCGTGTTTGCTACAGATGCCTAAGCCGTGCCACATTATCCGAGACTGCCCCGAGAAACCTACGGAGTTAAGGCCACGTAACCAAGGCCGAATGTACGCGCTAACCGATACAATGGACAGAGAACTTCCTGAGAGAGTCCAAGGTACTATCTCTCTTAGATAGGAATTTTCTCTATGTATGGCATGAACTAAGTAATAGTTATACGACTAAATCGTGTGATACGTAAATTATTTACGAGACGTAATCTATGTTTCTTCGTTGGTACAATTTGACCGTGATCGTGTCATAAAGTATGAGGTAACTTGTGTCGCCATGGTGTATGGGAGCCATGGAGACATTTTGGTATTTGTGGCGTTGACTGCGGTGTGTGGGAACCACAGACAACATCATATATCAAAGTATGAAATGACAAGATCTTGATGGTCAAACCAAACCGAATTCTCGATCACCAGGAGGAGCAAGCAGTGCACGAAGTAAAGACCCGACGCGTATAGTCCAAAGTCCGAGTAGAACGGATTTTAGTTCGTACGAAGTTTAGTGGGTAGAGTGCAAATTTCGAGGACGAAATTTTGCTTAACTGGGGGAGAAATGTAATACCCTAAAAATCACACTTAGGGTAAATATCAAAAATTGGGAAATATACCTATTGAAAATAGGTGAATATGAGGTCTCAAACACCTTGTATTGAGTTTACCTTGTTGTTAGGGTAATTTCCCTTGAAATTAGATAATTTGCAATTAGGTCCCTAAAACGTTTGAAGATTTGCAAATAGGTCCCTAAACACATTATGGGTTATAAATACCCCGTGAAAGCTATAAAAGAAGCAAGTAAAAATCTATTTGAAATAGGGAAGGATATTGTCCCTAATTTAGGTAATTTATTAAGTTACAAACTTGGAGAAATTGAAGGAGAATACTCAAAAAGTATTGAAAAGACCATAATGCCCCCGTAAATGCTAAGATAATGCAGAGACATGAAAACAAAGATGTCAATACAAAAGTTATGAGGTAATGAGGCATACTAATTAAGAAAATTATCAACTATTGATAAGAAAGTAATTAGGTAATTATTGGCTAATTACTTAAGCATAAGCAAAGGAAATTCAGAGATAATTATGTAAAACCCTAAAATTAGTGGTTTTTGTTTTAAAATTAGTAAAAACATGTTTACTAATTAATTGGGAATTTTGGAGAAAAATAGTTAAGTTTAGGTATTTTTAGGCCTAAATACAAGAATGGACCAATTAGGGATTTTTGTGGAATTTTTGTAAAAATTAAATAAATGAGTAAATAAATAATTAATTAAATAAAAAGAAAATAAATATTTATTAATTATACATATGGGCCAGCCGAAATATTGGACTCAAGGAAAAGAGAAAAAATATATATATATATGTATAAGATTTTATGCAAGTTGACATTATAATATATTATAATTTATTAAAGTAGAAAAATGTGAATAGTAATTTGGAAATTAGGAAACGGATCCTATCTAGAGATCTAGGAATGAGAATTCCAAAGTCAAGGTAGAATATTGATCAGTGGATTTTTATCTTCCGTTAAACTCTTCCGGAAGTAAATTCCAGTGAATTATTTCCAAGAGATTGGTGATTTCAGAAATGCGTTCTGAAACCGGACGCGTTCGGACACGTTTTTCGAGAAAACTGCAACTGGACAATTGGAGCCCTATATGGAATCAAAATATAGGTTAAATTGGACATTTCTACTAAGTGAGAATATGTTTTTAGAGATATGAATCCAGAATTTTGAGATTTCTCCGAAATCACGCGAATCTGCACCGACGGAGAAATCGGCTGAAAGCTTCTGGAAGGTGACACATGGCCACCTCCCATTGGCCAAACCCTTTATTTTTGGGTCTGAATTTCGGCCAAGTGTGAAAGGGAAGAAGGAAAAAGAGGGTTTTTTGAAAAGTTGCTTTGGACGGTCCAGATCGATTCTCACAAAGTTGATCCGACGGCCGAAACCCTACCCCAGTTTCTATAAATACCCCACCCCTCCCTTTGGTTTTTCACACCATTTCCTCTTGAGATTTTCGAATCTAGAGGGAGAAAGAAGAGAGAGAAGCTCTGGGGAAATTCTACGTAAGTCTTCAACGGTAAGTCTTTCGGTCTTTAGTCTTTAGTTCGGTAGTTAGTAGAATTGTTAGTTAGATTTAGGAAGTAGGTGACAAGATTTCTATACTTGTTTTAAGCCTTGTTTGCGTTGAAAAAATATGCAGAGGTATAAACATAGTAGAAATCGAGTCGCCAAAAGTTGAAGCTTTCGCAGTTTTTCAAAAGTAAGGGTAGAATTTGTTAGAATAGCCTTTCAATTTCAAGTATGATTGGGTATCATATGGGAGGGCTATTTTAGTCATTATTTTCGAAAATCATAGTTGCGTCGAAGTTCTGGCAAAATTTCGGGAAGAAAATTTGTCAGAGTAACGAAGTGGCGAAATTCCGCCGATTAGGGTGTAAGGGCAAAATGGTAATTTTTACCCAAAATGCCGCTTATAGTACCAAATCACTAATAAAAGTGATATTACTCTTATAGGACGTCGAAACTCGATTTTTGTCGTTACGCCGTCCGACAGACGTTTATTGTTTTCGTCAAAACGACGCTTTCCGTAAACGTGCGTAATACCACAACGAAGGTACGTCCGCGCATGTAACACTAATCGATGTTTATGGTATGCATGTATGTGCTAGGTGTATTGTATGTGATAGCTTATAGCTCGTGGTATGTCTATGTGCCGTTTATATGTTCATGTTTGCTATGGGCGATATATCTCGCATGCTTTTGGGCGATATATGTATACATGCTATTGGGCGATATATGTATGCATGCTTTTGGGCGATGAGTGCACATATACTGTTGTTGATATGATTGTTTGTGGTCCATATGTTGTGTCTCAGAATATGAGGTTAACTGTTACTCGAGATCCGGTGCGGATCTCAGCTCTTAACATAGCGTCAAGCTCCGGAGGACCAAGGACCGAGGAGAGAGGCAAGCAGCCCGAGTAGAAGGCTCGGCTGAAGACTTCCTTTCGATGTTCCGGCGGAAGTCTTTCCTTTTGTTATTATCAGTTTATAAATATATATCAGTTACTCTTCCGCTCAAATGCTCTACTCTGATGATTTTAAATGGAAAAAAATTTTATACTGCTTTTGAAAGTTGGGGTGTTACACCATATAATCGGCAGAAGAGATGTTGTCTCTTGGAGTATAATGGAGCTCCACATTCCAGTCCCGAAAAAGAAGGTCTCTAGCAGTCTCCCAAATGATGTCTCTTAGCAGATGATCAGAATAGTAGTCTCTCATAAGGATGTTGACGGTGTCAAGAGAGTTAGAACAGAGAATTATTCTCTGAAGACCCAAATGATGACCCATTTTTAATCCTATCTTGATAGCGTATATTTCTGCTTCAATAATAGTATGAAGTCCAAGGGACTTATGAAACCCCATCAACCAATGACTTTGAGAATTCCTTATCACTCCACCGCAAGCTGCTTGGTGTATATTTTATATATTTGAAAAAAAAACTTTGTCTTTAGGGAGAAATGAAAATAAATACCTTGAGAGTTCAAAAATCCCAAATCATGGGGATTTTAGAATTTAGGCAAAATGACGTTAATACTTCTCAGTAAGAAAAAGAAAATATACCGGCGGATGGAGCTCTGGCAACAGCTTTCGGGAGTTACTGTCGCCTGTTGGCCAACAGCTGCCACCCATTTTCATAATTGATTACAATTAATTAAGTATACGTTTAGTTGAATTATGTGATAGATGAGATGTAAAATTCAGCTTATTCTCACCTGCTAAAAGGAAGTCTCAGTTATTTTTCTTATACCCTGAAACCTTTTTTTAGTTTAGGCCTTCAGTAAATGAGCAACCATGATTCCAAGAATCTAATGTAGTCTCTTTGGATGATTATGCAAATCTTTGCCACCACGAAAGCGGAGAAAGAAGTGACCCTCCATCATCAATGTTTAGCAGAAAATAAATATACTTACTATACTCCTTAATATAAAAGTCAATTGACTAGTTTAAAATAAATTAAATAAGGAAACTCAATAAATTATTTTATAATATTTGTATTTATTATTTTTCTTCAAATTAATTTAGCTATCTTATAAACTAATTTAACTCAATGCTACATATAGATATTTCAGAGAAATTATGTATCATGTCATCATTATGTAATTTATTTAATTAGCCATATTAATCTTCTGAAATTAGTTAGTTAATGTGTTGTAGGGGATTATTTTACAATATTTTGAGTTGAGGGTGGAATCAATATATGAGCAGCAAAAGGATACAAACAGTAATAGATATAGGAGCAGCCAAAGACATAGTTTTCAGTTCCCTACGTGAAGGAGTAGTTGGTAACAAATATTTCAGGGTTAGGTTTATCTCATTATTCATTTTCTTATCATCTTTCATAATCTCTAAATCATGTTCGTCAAATCAATCTAAAAGGTTACATCATCAAGTTATACTCCTTAGTTTTTTTTCTCATCTTCCTAATCAACACGCAGATTGGCTCATAAAAAAAATTGATGATGAGAGGATCTCCTTCCAATTTTTGCAGGCTACCCATTTTTGATTACTTCTCTGTCACATTTAATGCCAAAGGCTTTGTGTGATAAAGCTTCTTGTTACCTTGTTTTATTATTATTATTATTATTTTTGCTCGAATTGTTAGAATTGTTACCTTGTTTGATGAGGATAACCAATTGGTTGGCTCCAATCTTGTAACACCCCGGTTTTCACAACTGTTTTCATAGCGTTTTGATCAGAGTTTTTGAGCGACAAATTTTTTTTTCATAATAAAGAGTAACTGAATAACATTGATAACAATGTATCTGGCTGTTCATAAGGCCGTACATTCCTCCGAGTGTTTACATCTAACGTAAGTACAACAAAGCTAAAGCGTCTCCATCTGGTCTTCATGCTAGCTCCCTACCTTTGTCATCGATCTACGTGGCCTGCTTGCTTCTCTCCTCGGTCCTCGGTCCTCGGTCCTCCGGACCCTGAAGCTATAGCTGAGATCCAATTTAGCGCATTGGATCTCAGGTAACAGTTAACCTCATGCTTATAAACAGTATATGTACAACAGGCATTACTAATTTTACAAAGATTGATCAAACCCGTACATCGTATGATCATTTAATAACAACTACACTAACATGTAACGTTAAGTCCGTCGCACCATTCACCCGTGCCACGATGTACGGCCGTGTCCTCGCCGCTAGGAAAACATTTCGGCATTATTATGTCTATAACCCGAATAAAGCTGTAATCAGTGATCTAAGTACGGTTCCATAATCACTGTGCATCTAAGTACGACTCCATAGACGCAGTGTATCTAAGTACGATTCCTTAGACACGGTGCAAATAGCACCGAACGTAATGGCTGTGTAAGTGTCTATCATGGGGGCCTCACCGACTTTACGGCGACTAATTGGCACACCCACATAGACTAGCCTTGCCTTCGGCACCAAACCATTCACATAACATATTATCACATATATTCATTCAATAATCATCAGAGCTAGTGTTACAGTACGCGAACGTACCTTCGTTGACGACGTTAGGTACTTCTGGCGGAAAACGTACTTTTTACGGAAAAACGTGAAACAGCGGCACGTCGGGCAGCGTAACGGCAGCAGATCAGAGTTTCTGATATCCTATAAGAGTAATATCACTTTCATTAGTGATTTGGCATTATAACTGGCATTTTAGGTAAAAATTACCATTTTGCCCCTGTAACATCCCAATTCCAGAGCCAAATTTTTTTAAAAAAAATCAGAGTCGAGCCTTGGAGCGTAAGAGTAACTGATTCCCATTAAAATGATAACGAGAGTGTAATACAGTGTTGATACAGCATCCTATTGTTCTCATAGGTAATTACGGAAATCGATAAAGTGACATCTCCGTCTCAGAGCTCACTCGTGCTACATGCCCTCCAACCATGAGCCTACTCGTGCAGCTTGCCTCGATCTCCGATCCGTGGTCCTTCTGAACTTGACGCTACGTTAAGAGCTGGAGTCCATGCATCGAACCCCAGGTAACGGTTAACATTGAAGACATTTTCTCACTTATTAGAAATGTCCAAGTTAACCTAAATTTTGATTCCATATAAAGTTCCAACAGTCAGTCTGAAGTTCCTCGAAAAGCGTGTCCGAACGCGTCCGGTTTCAGAACGCATTTCTGAAATTATCAACTTCTTCAGAAAAATTCACTGATTCCAAATATGTCAAAATAAATTCAAACTCATTCCTAGATGTTGAGTTAGAATTTATTTTCTTCAAATCCAAAAATATGCCTATATGCATTTTTCCCTATTTTGTTTTATTAGGAAAATGCACAAACGGCTTTAATTTACTTCCGCAAGAGTCTAATGGAAGATAAAATTCCACCGATCAATATTCTACCCCGACATTGGAAATCCCATTCCTAGATCTCCAGATAGGATCCGTTTCCTAATTTCTAAATTACTATTCATCATTTTTACTTTAATTAATTATATTATTAAAATATTTGCAAGTTGCACAAATTATTTTTCTTTTTTTTTTCTGCCCTTTTTTTTCGTTTTTTTTTATTATTTGATTAATTATTTAATTAATTAAATAATTATTTTTACATAATTTTTACAAAATTTTCCTATTTGTCTATTCTTGCATTTAGGCTTAAAAATACCTAAACTCATCCATTTTTCTCAAAATCTCCCATTAATTAGTAATTACATTCTTACTAATTTTAAACCAAAAACCACCATTTTTAGGGTTTTACATAATTATTCATGAATTTCCTTTACTTATGCTTAAGTAATTAGCCCAATATTACTTAATTATTCTTTTATCACTTGCTGATAATTTTCCAAATTACAACACCTCATTACCTTCATATTCTTGTATTAATATTAGTATTTTCATGCCTCTTGCATTTTTTATAAATTACAAGGGTATTATGGTCATTTCACTTCTTTTTGAGTATTTTCCAACAATTTCTCCAAGTTCATAATTTATCAAATTACAATAATTAGAGATAGCATACTCTCTCAATTCAATTAACCATTTTACTGCCTTTTAGGATTTTTCACAAATTTTCTAAGTCATTTATGTCCCTTAGGGGTATTTCCGTCATTTTGACACTTTGGCCCTTAAACTCTCTAATTTTCTAGAGATTTTTCCTTAGAAAATAAGCTAATTATTACTTAATATTTGATATCTCATATTCACCTATTTTTGATAGGTATAATTTTACTAAATTATAACACAAATTTTTAGGGTATTACATTTCTTCCCCCCTAAACAAAATTTCGTCCTCGAAATTTGCACTCTACCATCTAAACTTTGTACTAACTAACTCCGTCCTACTCGAACTTTGGACTATACACGTCGGATCTTCACTCCGTCCGCCAGCCGCCCTTCTTGGTGATTAGGAATTCGCCTCGGTTTATCCATAAAGATCTTATCATTTCGTACTTTGATATATAATGTTTCCCCGTGGTTGCCACACACCGCGGTTAACACTACAAATACCAAAATGGATACCAAAAATGTCCCCATGGTTCCCACACACCATGGCAACATAAGATATCTCCTACTTAATGACATGATCACGGTCGAATATAACTTAAGAAATATGGAAATTGTTATGGAAGTCTAATCATGTTCGGAAATAAGGCTAACTGGTTTGTTTCCAATGAATACTTGGATGTTTTCCCGAAATGATCTCCCGAAATGATCTCACGAAATGAGAACTATACATTCGCCCTTGAGGTGCTTTATTGACACCGGCTTCGAAGAATATATGATCATCACAATCACCAAAAGATTCTTACGATCTCTTGTGACTTGTACCAACTATGTAGAAATGTGATCAATCATATCCGATCTAGAAAATTTCGCTCCGGCAATTCCGTTGAGCAACTTAGATATAGAGTAGCATGTATAATCGGTGACCCTAAACGATGTCTCTATCCGTTATGTATAATTGGTGACCCTAACAGAATCTCTATCCAAGTCGGTGACCCTAGACAGAGCCTTAATCCGAGTCGGTGACCGTAAACAGAGTCTCTATCCGCTTGCTACTTATTTTCTACATCGCTGTTAGTTTAACACCATTGAGAATGTTGTTGACGCTATAAAGTAGTAAGAAGATTTATATTAACCCGCAACTTGTTTCAAAACATGCTTTACAAGCTAAAAGCTTACACCTAATGGTGTAGCTACTACATATGTATGCATCCCAAAAGGATCCGTACAAGTATCAAAAGAAATTGATTGGTCTAACACCCGAGTCGGTTTACAACTAACATAGACTTGTACTATTCGATAGTATCTCGGATCTTTCCTGAGGATTCGCCAGCCTCCATATTGGTTAGCGCAAAGATTCGTCCAGAGTTCTGTAGTCTTGTCTCAGCAGCCTTCTCTATACATTACGGATTACCAAAGAACTTGAGACGACGAAGGAACAGATGAAAACTTTGGATAGAACCTTCTCCTAAAAGCTCGTTTATGCTTTCTACCCAAAAGCGGTTGCGAGGGAAATGGTACAAGGTAGATTTTGCCCACTCTTCACGGGAGTAGGAAGGGGTGAAGTACACATTCCTCCGATCATACGTCGTTTCCACATTCTTCAAGTATCGGTAATATTCGTCCTTTACCGTTTTCGCTTGCTGAGCGGCTTGTTCATAGTCGGTACTTAGGATATCCACTAGCTCCCCGTTTTGATCTAGGACATATTTCAGGAAGACAGGTTTATAACTGGTATGAGATTCACAATCAGAAATTTCCTGGTTACTAGATTGAGAATCTTCAGAGTTGTCTCCATCAGACGAATGACTTGATGAATCTGTTTCCTCTAGCTCTGGCGGAGGTTGAGCCATATTCGGAGGTGCAACATTCGTGGGTTCAAGATAATAGATATTTTTAAGTGGTTGCTCCGGCCCAAAATGGTACACAGGTTCAGTTTCCTGAATACTTATAGGGGAGTATAGATTCAAGAGATTAGGGTTATACTCTGGCCCAGGGTAGTATCCAAATTCAGGGTGATATTCCGGCAGAAATTGGTATTCTGGTGCAGGAAAGTACTCAGATTTGGGATTTGTATATCGGTCCACCTCCATCCATCTTTACTGTATCCCAAGGAAAGCATTAGACATTCATAAGAAAGACAACGATTTATATATCGTAGACTTTATCACACTAGCACTACAAACGAACGGACATTCGCAATATCTCCCTCTTCCAGAGCTTCGTTGGTTCGGTCTACTCAGAAACGGGTACGGAAATACATATTGGAAGTTCCTCTACATGAGTCAAATACTACATGTACTTATCTTTGTTGGTCTCGGAGTTTCATCCAGCGTGGCCTACCTTCATATATAAGCTTGGTGCTAAGAAAGAATTATTGTTCAGTACAAACTGACGGTTATCAGAGTTTACCAAAAACTGATGTCAGAGTTATATGGATTTTTAGCGATAACAGTGGTAATAGAAGTATCCGGGTTTCGTATTCGTCCCACCGTCTTCGTAACTATGGATCTATGAGCGTTACGTCTCATGCTTCCGGATTACGGGTATACTAATGTTCATCTATGTTCATTACTACAACATTACACTAAGGTCATATCGTACTCATTTTCAAAATGTGCTCAAAGTTTAAAAGGCTTGAGAACCTAACTCCGTTATCCGAACAGAATGGCCAGGTAAGTGTCTACCATGGGGGCCTCACCGACTTATACGGCGACTGATTGGCACACCCACGTAGACTAGCCTTGCCTTCGACACCAAACTGTTCGTGGTAACATAGTTAAATACTTGCCAGAAAGAACTGCTCTGATACCATAATTGTAACATCCCAATTCCAGAGCCAAATTTTTTTAAAAAATCGAGTCGAGCCTTGGAGCGTAAGAGTAAGCGATTCCCATTAAAACGATAACCAGAGTGTAATACAGTGTTGATACAGCATCCTATTGTTCTCATAGGTAATTACGGAAATCGATAAAGTGACATCTCCGTCTCAGAGCTCACTCGTGCTACATGCCCTCCAACCATGAGCCTACTCGTGCAGCTTGCCTCGATCTCCGATCCGTGGTCCTTCTGAACTTGACGCTACGTTAAGAGCTGGAGTCCATGCATCGAACCCCAGGTAACGGTTAACCTTATGCTCAAATAAAACAGTATATAGACAACAGACATTCACACAATAACAGCAATGATCAATATAATGCATGACAGTACATAAACGTAAAGCAGTATGTAAGCCCCATAAAGTGCCTGCACTATTCACCAGTGCCACGATGATCGGTCGTGTCCTCAGCGCTAGGAAAACTCTAACGGTATTACTACATCTATAACCCGTGTGAAACTGTATGTGTAATCGGTAACCCTGAACAGAGTCTCTAACCGCGAATGTATCTCGGTGACTCCTAACAGAATCTCTATCCGTGAATGTACCTATCACATATATGTATATGAGCAGCACTAGATTAGTGTTACAGTACGCGAACGTACCTTCGTTGACGGCGTTAGGTACTTCGGCGAGAAAACATACTTTTACGAAAACGTGGAAACGTCCAATAGCGGCACTTCGGCAACAGAACGGCAACAAATCGAGTTTCGATATCCTATAAGAGTAATATCACTTTCATTAGTGATTTGGCATTATAAGCGGCATTTTAGGTAAAAATTACCATTTTGCCCCTATGCCCCTAATTGGCGGAATTTCGCCAGCACTTCGTTACTCTTACAAATTTTCTTCCCGAAATTTCGCCAGAACTTCGACGCAATTATGATTTTCGAAATTCTAGACTAAAATAGCCCTATCATATGATATCTAATCATACTTGAAAATTAAAGGCTACTCTAACATTACTACTCTAACTATTGAAAGAACTACGGAAACTAAAAGCTCGGTCTTAGGAAAACTTACACGAGCTTCGCTTCAATTTTCCCAGACTCCTTCCTCCTCCGAGCTCCTCTCTCTAACTTCTCTCTAGGATTTCTAAGAGTGGTTTTGGTGTGAAGAATTTCAAAGGAATTGCTTGCTATTTATAGAAGAAGTTGTGAGGGCATAATAGTCTTTTTCCATATTTCAACCTTCATTTTAAACCATGGAAATTAGGGGTTTTGGTGGATGATTTGCAGCCATGGAACACACCATTTTCGTTCAGCCCCTCATGAGTCACCAACTTGTGTGACAAGTTGTGTATTCTAGAAGCATTTATACCCGATCGGTACCGATTTGCGTAATCTCGGAAAAATCTCAAAATTCGGAATTACAACTTTGAAGACATTTTCTCACTTATTAGAAATGTCCAAGTTCACCTAAATTTTGATTCCATATAAGGTTCCAACAGTCGATCCAAGTTCCTCGAAAGCGTGTCCGAACGCGTCCGGTTTGAACGCATTTATGAAATTATCAACTTCTTGAGAAAAATTCACCGATTCCAAATATGTCAAAATAAATTCAAACTCATTCCTAGATGTTGAGTTAGAATTTATTTTCTTCAAATCAAAAATATGCCTATATGCATTTTTCCCTATTTTGTTTTATTAGGAAAATGCACAAACGGCTTCTTAATTTACTTCCGCAAGAGTCTAATGGAAGATAAAATTCCACCGATCAATATTCTACCCTGACATTGGAAATCCCATTCCTAGATCTCCAGATAGGATCCGTTTCCTAATTTCTAAATTACTATTCATCATTTTTACTTTAATTAATTATATTATTAAAATATTTGCAAGTTGCACAAATTATTTTTCTTTTTTTTTTTCTGCCCTTTTTTTTATTTCGTTTTTTTTATTTGATTAATTATTTAATTAATTAAATAATTATTTTTACATAATTTTTACAAAATTTTCCTATTGGTCTATTCTTGCATTTAGGCTTAAAAATACCTAAACTCATCCATTTTTCTCAAAAATCTCCCATTAATTAGTAATTACATTCTTACTAATTTTAAACCAAAAACCACCATTTTTAGGGTTTTATATAATTATTCATGAATTTCCTTTACTTATGCTTAAGTAATTAGCCCAATATTACTTAATTATTCTTTTATCACTTGTTGATAATTTTCCAAATTACAACACCTCATTACCTTCATATTCTTGTATTAATATTAGTATTTTCATGCCTCTTGCATTTTTATAAATTACAAGGGTATTATGGTCATTTCACTTCTTTTTGAGTATTTTCCAACAATTTCTCCAAGTTCATAATTTATCAAATTACAATAATTAGAGATAGCATACTCTCTCAATTCAATTAACCATTTTACTGCCTTTTAGGATTTTTCACAAATTTTCTAAGTCATTTATGTCCCTTAGGGGTATTTCCGTCATTTTGACACTTTGGCCCTTAAACTCTCTAATTTTCTAGAGATTTTTCCTTAGAAAATAAGCTAATTATTACTTAATATTTGATATCTCATATTCACCTATTTTTGATAGGTATAATTTTACTAAATTATAATACAGATTTTTAGGGTATTATAGCCCCTATACCCCTAATCGGCGGAATTTCGCCAGCACTTCGTTACTTTGGCTCCGATTTTCCAAAATTTTGCCAGAACTTCGACCCAATGATAATTTTTGAAATTCTAGACTAATATAGCCCTATCATATGATATCCAATCATGCTTGAAAAATTATAGGCTATACTAGCAGTACTACTCTAACTATTGAAAGAACTTTGAAAGCTTAAAGCTCGGTACCGAAAAACTTACCCAGAGCTTCGCTGCAAAATTTCCCAGAGCACCTCTCTCTTCTTTCTCTCTCTAAATTCGAATTCTTTCTTGAGAATGGTGTGAGAAATGCAAAGGGAGGGGGTATTTATAGAAAAGGAGGAAGGATTTTGGCCATCGGATCAACTTTGTGAGAATCGATCTGGACCGTTGATTGCTAACTTTGGAAACAAGTTTTTCACTCTTCCTTCTCACCTTGGCCGACCTCCATGGCACAAGAATCAAGGGAAAATGGCCAATGGGAGGAGGCCAAGTGTCTCCTTCCAGAAGCCTTCCGGATGAATTTTCCCGATCGATACCTGATTCGCGTAATTTCGGAAAAATCTCAAAACTCTGGATTATACAATTCGAAGACAATTCATTCCTCATTAGAAATGTCTGGTCCAACTATTTTTTTAACTCTGTCTAGGCCTTCTCCGGCCTGACGGAAGTTTTACGGAAAAACGTGTCTGTTTCGGAACGAAATTCTGGGAGCTACCGCCGTGGACATGAATGCACTGATTCCAAATATGCCCAGAAGAACTCTCAATTCCTCCCCAGATGTCGCATCATGACTTCTGAACCCTTAACTTTCAACTTGGCTATCCGGCTTTTCTCAGAATTTTCCTATTTCGTCCTATTAGGAAAATGCTCTACCGGCCTCGGAATTGACTTCCGGAAAAGTCTAACGAATGGTAAAAATCCACTGATCAATATTTTACCTTGACTTTGAGATTCCCATTCCTAGTTCTCTAGATAGGATCCGTTTCCTATTTATTCAATTACTATTCACTATATTTAATTATATTATATAATAATACAAAATATCTATACATATTAAATTTGATATTATCTTCATCTTTTTTTTTCTTTTTCTTGGGAAATAATTCGGCTGGCCCTTATTTTTATTTAATAAATATTTATTTTTATTTAATTAATTATTTAATTATTTAATTATTTTAATTTTCCCAAAAATTCCACAAAATTACCTAATTGGCTCATTCTTGTATTTAGGCTTAAAAATACCTAAACTCATCTATTTTTATTCAAAATTTCCAATTAATTAGAAAATATATTTTTACTAATTTTAAGCCAAAAACCACTAATTTTAGGGTTCTACATAATTATTCATGAATTTCCTTTGCTTATGCTTAAGTAATTAGCCAATAATTACCTAATTACTTTCTTATCAATAGTTTCTAATTTTATTAATTAGAATTCCTCATTACCTCATAACTTTTATACTGACATTTCTGTTTCCATGTCCTCTGCATTATTTTAGGATTTTTCATAATTTTTTTAAGTTTATTTATGTCCCTTAGGGGCATTTTCGTCATTTTGGCACTTTGGCCCTTAAATTCCCTAATTTCCTACAGAATTTAACTTAGAAAAATAGCCTATATTTACACAAGTCTTAAGGTCAAAACTTCACTTATCAGAAATATCTAATTTATTCATAATATTCCAGATAATAAATATCCGGGTATTACAAATCTCATCCTGCAAACACTGGCTAGGCAAGACGAAATCTCTATTCCCAACTCATATTCTTCTATCTCACTATTCTCTCTTCCTCATATAGAAATGTACTTTGGCTTTTTCTCATACTACTAATACACACAGTACTATATAGGACGGACAAATTAATATGGCGAAAGCAAAGGAATGTATTGTATCATATATATGGCACTAAATATCCATGATATTTATCTTTTTCCTTCTTTCAAAAAATAAAATAAAAGAATAAATACCCGCCCGTGCATGTCTAGCTAACGCCGAAGATGCCCAAATGGTTCTTATTATGAGGAACCTTCAAGAAAAAAAATAGATGGTTATTATTATAAATCGCCAAGTGGGTTATCAATTATTTTTTTTTTTTAAAGATTCCCATAACTTAAAATATCTAATTGCAATTTCTATGACTTATTGGATATAATTCATAATATTAAATAATGACTTTACCACACCACTTATTGATTTTGATGAGAGTAGTAAATAAATTAAACAAGTTGTTGTGTAATAATCACCAACTGCCTTATGCTTTCAAGTTTGAGTTTAATTTCATTATAATAATCATATTTTGGAGTGTTGCAGCCGACCCACCCAATAATGAGCCGAATTTTCTCTCAAGCACTATTGTATTTGGCCTCATATATATGTGTGTGTATGTGTGGCCAGTAACGTCAAACCATGTGTGTAATTTTGGCTAACATTCTCATTATGGCGCAGAGACCTTTCATTGATTATAATATACGAAGAGTTCGACGCCTTAACTATATATGATGAAACTTAAAAGATATAATGAAAGCCAATATAAGAAACATACCTAGCTATTATATATGGTGTTACAGAGAGAGATATATATATATGTGTGTGTGTGTGTGTGTGTGTGTGTGTGTGTGTGTGTGTGTGTGTGTGTGTGTGTGTGTGTGTGTGAATTTCGATTAGTGCCATATGCTCGCTTACTATTTGAAGAAAGACAAGTAGCACCCACCTCAAAAACCACCTAGGATTTAATTTAGGTCGGTATCTTAGTTTTGATACCATCTTTTTTAGGTATTTTTGCAAACTTGATAACTTCCTATTTTATTAATGGGTTAAGTATCAATTTTGCCTCTGAAGTACATACTCAAGAGCAATTTGCCCTATTTTTGGGAGGAATGTTGCCATGGAATTCTCAAAACATAGCAATGTTGCTCCTCCGTTAACAATCCTAACGGTCAACTAACGTTTGACCATTGGGGTTGTTAATGGAGGGGCAACATTGCTTCCAAAAAAAAACTTCCAGGGCACAATTGCTCCTGGCCGATACTTCGAAGGCAAAAATGCTACTTAACCCTTTTTTATATTTAATATTTAATTATACAATAATGACTCGTTAATGAGAATGCAGCTCTAACTATTTTCTTATGATAGGATGAAACTTTTCATTTTATCTAACTTGCTTGCGGCTAAGGGTGTACCACTCTGGTCCTATTTATAAGTCCAGTTTGACCAAATCTCACATACCAAGGAAAGTTAGGTATCTCAATGATTATAAAGCAAATTTCCAACTTTACCCTCATTTATGAATGGGTACCTTTTAAAATTTATTGTCAAAACTCTCTCATCTTTTTCTCTTCCCAATATAGCTAGTCAATCTCTCTCATCATCATTAATATGGGTAAAATTGTCACAATTTCATTTATTTGGTCAAAATTGACTTATAAATAGGACCAAATTTTTTGGTCAAACTGGACTTATAAATAGAACCAGAGCAGTATATACATGAGATAAGCATATATTGGTATATAGATATCTTATAGGTATATATTCTTTTCTGTATTTTTTATAAGAAACTTTTTTCTTAACTGCACAAAACGAATTGGCGATTAAAATTGGTTATAAAAAATAAATGTGTAAAAAATGTCATGTCTTTTATAAATATGTCTCTATTTATGAATAAAAATATGAGAGAGAATGAATAATAAATGATTAAATGAAAGAGAATTAGTAGTGGGTTGATAGAATTAATATAAAATTATGTATTTAATAGTGGTAGAAAATGAAAATGTTGTTTAAATTTTGAGACATAAAAAGAGAGTCGATTATATTAAGACCAGCCCCAAAAGAGAGAAAGTTGCTTATAAATAGAAGGCCGAGGTAGTATATATATGAAATCATATAAATTGGCCAACCTTACTTGTGATGATGACTGAAGTAATATTGGAGCTCGAATTTTAGTGGAAGCCAGATTTCTTTAAAAAAAAAAAAAATTGTTGGAAATTAAAAGTGGTCAAGTAGATTCATGGTGCAATTTGAACCGACCAAAATTACATATCAATAATAAGGCAAGACATCATGATCTTATTATTATATACTGCCGTCCATAACGTTTGATGGCTCAACAAATGTGTATAGCTTCTTATTTATTATTCACTGTTTATATATATATATAATACACGAAAAGCATATATAAGACTGAGAAGTGATGAAAACTTTTGCATGTGTGTATGTGGAAGGTTGTGGATGTGATGCATATATATTGAAGTAGGAGACAAGAGTTAGTGGATTATTAACCATCATACGCATGCTTTTCTCTTTTTATGAAAAGGGTATATTATTTAAACTACAACCCTATAATCATCATTTAATTAAACTTGGGGGAGGTTCATTCATATAGAAAAAAGAAAAGTGTATCCTTTTTTTAATTAATTAAAAGGAAAATACTTAGGCCATTTCATCAAATTTTCCAATCACATGTAATTATGTATCTTTTTTTTTTTTTGAATGATTATCATTTAATTATAAGCCCATATGAAAAAATAGGACACATGGTCATGTATGATGGGAGAACTTGACAAAATAGATATAAGGAACTTGATGTAAGTGTAGTCCTAATTAAAATTAGCAAAAAGGAGGCATTAGGAAGTCTTTGTATATTCTAGTATTGAAATCAAATAGTAAACTTCGATTCCCTCAACTAGATTTGATTTGTGGGCAAAAATTAGAAAAATGGAAAACATTTGCTTTTAATTAATTGATGTAACCAGTCACGTATTATTAACTATTTTCTCTTTTGCGTAGCTATTTTAGGAAGAAAAAAAATGTCGTATATATTATTTTATTTATATATATACATTTCTTAATGAAAAATTTTAGGTTATTATGTGTAATCGTGATAAATAGAAGCTCATCATATTTCATGGGTTAATATACAGATATACTCATGAAGTATCCTCCCATTTATGTTTGACACCATAAAATTTTTGTAGGCACATCAATCCTAATGCACATGAACGCTTTTAAATAAACATAAGTGTCACATACTTTATTGTGGTGTCCAGATATCATAAAGTGTAATACCCGGATATTTATCTGGAATATTATAAATAAAAATTGGATATTTCTGATAAGTGAAATTTCAATCTCCGATCTTGTATAATTATAGTCTATTTTCTAAGTAGAATTTCTGTAGGAAATCAAGGAAATTAATGGCCAAAGTGCCAAAATGACCAAAATGCCCCTAAGGGACATAAATAACTTAGGAAATTATGGAAAAATACCAAAAGTTAGAAAAGTGACCAAGTAAATTAGGAGAGTATATTATCTCTAATTATTGTAATTTAATAAATTATGAACTTTGAGAAATTGTACAAGAATGTTCAAAAAGTAATAAAAGACCAAAATACCCTTGCAATTATGGATTAATGCAATGGGCATGGAAATTCTAGTGTTAAGGCAAAAGTTTGAAGATAAAGGAGTGTCTTAATTAAGAAAATTACCAACGAGTGATAATAGAATAATTAAGTAATATTGGGCTAATTACTTAAGTATAAGCAAAGGAAATTAAGAAATAATTGTGTAAAGCTCAAAAATTAGTGATAATTGGCTTAAAATTAGTAAAAATGTATTTACTAATTAATTAGAAATTTTTATGAAAAATGGTTGAGTTTAGGTATTTTTAGGCCTAAATACAAGAATGGACCAATTAGGGATTTTTGTTGGAATTTTTGGAAAAATTAAATAAATAAATCATTAAATAATTAAGTAAATAAAAAATAAATATTTATTAAATTAATTAAAGGGGGAAACGAAATTTTGGGCCAAAGAAAAATAAAATAAAATTGATATAAGAAGCAAGTGGTCAAGTGGGCATTTTTATAATAATATAATTAATTAAAGTAGAAAATTGTGAATAGTAATATTTAAATTAGGAAACGGACCCTATCTAGAGATCTAGGAATGGGATTATCAATATCAAAGTAGATTATTGATCGGTGGAATTTTACCTTCCATTAGACTCTTCCTAAGTTAATTCCGAGGTAGTTTGTGCATTTTCCTAATAAAACAAAATAGGAAAAATGCATATAGGCATAATTTTGAAAAAGAGGAAAATAAATTCTAACTCAACATTTAGGAATGGGTTTGAATTTATTTAGACATATTTGGAATCAGTGAATTATTTCGAAGAGATTGATATCTCCGAAAACGAATTCCAACACCGGACGCGTTCGGACACGTTTTCGAGGAAACTTCAACTGGACTGTTGGAGGCCTATATGGAATCAAAATAAAGGTTGACTTGGACATTTCTACTAAGTGAGAACATGTTTTCAAAGTTGTAAATCCAGAATTTTGAGATTTTTCCGAAATTACGCGAATCGGGTACCGATCGGGAAAACGGTTATACCGGGCATAAAGTGAGCTAAGTCACCACTTTTGGGCCAATGGGTGGCTGCCACATCAGCCCTAGGGTTCGGCCAAGAGTGTGTGTGTGTGAAAGAAGTGGCTTCTTGAACAAGTTGCATTAATGGGTTAATACAACCTTGATTTTCCAAACAAAGCCCTAATTTAGCCAAACAAGTCCCTTACTTTTTCTATAAATACCCATGCCTCTCCTTCAAAATTCTGCACATCACTCTTCACTTCTTGTGCTCCTTGGCCGAAAATCCTAGGGAGAGAAAGAAGAGAGAGAAGTTCTGGGCGGAAGCTCTGCCGAAGTCTTCAACGGGTAAGTCTTTCGGGTTTTAGTTTTTAGTCTTTAGTTTAGTAGTTAGTAGAATTGTTAGTTAGATTTAGGAAGTAGGTGACAAGATTCCTACAAATGTTTTAGAGCCTTGTTTGCGTTGAAAAATATGCAGAGGTGTAAACATAGTAGGGATCGAGTCATTGAAAAGTTGAAGCTTTCGCAGTTCTTTTAAAAGTAAGGGTAGAATTTGTTAGAATAGCATTTAAATTTCAAGTATGATTGGGTATCATATGGGAGGGCTATTTTAGTCATTATTTTCGAAGAATCATAAATGCGTCGAAGTTCTGGCGAAATTTTGGGAAGAAAATAGCCTACGTAGCGGAAGCGCAGAAACATCCACGTACATCAACGAAGGTACGGACGCGTACTGTAACACTAATCCTATAGCTCTCATATACATATATGTCATAGATACGTTCATATACCGGGGCTCTGCGTAGGGTCGCCGCTTTACAAACAGCCTTGTACGGGTTATAAGACATGATAATACCGCTTTGAGTTTTCCTAGCGCTGAGGACACGTGTTCGTGGCACAGGGTAATGTGCAGGCTATATTTGTGTAGGACTTTACATACTGCTTTATGCTTATGTACTGTCCGTGTCACAATGTTGTTGTGTAGGACCTTACATATTGCTCCATGCTTATGTTCGTCGTGTCACACTTATCGATGAGATGTTCTTTGTTATGTCATGAATATCTATTGTCTATATACTGTTCTATTTGAGCATAAGGTTAACCGTTACCTGAGATTCAATGCGGTGAATTGAATCTCAGCTGTAGCTTCAGGATCCGGAGGACCACGGATCGGTGCTAGGGATAAGCAGCAGCAGGAGTAGGCTACCGGCCGAAGTCACATTATCGCTTTCGTACTTATCTTTTGAACAAGTAGGATCACTGTAATGTCAATACTATATTACACTATGGTTCATATTTTGTTATGATCAGTTACTCTTTCGCTCCCATGCTCTACTCTGATTAAAAAAAAAAATTCCGCTTTAGAAAATGGGATGTTACATAAAGTAACTAGCATTAGCTACACGTAATGGATATTACATTTTTTTCTCCATAAATATATGAACATTTATGTGGATTGTTGTTTTAGGGTGTAAAATGTATATGGGGGAATACATGTATAAGTAGATTTGTACCTTAGCACTATATCCATTATTAATTTAATTAATTGATCATAATATGAATTTAAAAAAAATAGGAACAAAGTAGTACGTGGAAAGATAAGGGGATTGTGAAGTTGTGATGAAAATGAGAGAGAATTGACGAGTGAGAGGGGAAGAAAACAAAGTAATTAATTATGTGTGAGATGAAATTGAGTTATAAACATTGGATTGGCTTTATTGAAAGCAAACAAACAAAAGACACAGAACCATCATCACATGGCCTATTTTATAATATCTCCCCACAATCTAGACACTTCAATATTCTTTCTCAATCTTTAGTTGCAACTTGTCATTCTTACTAGTTATACTTATAAACCATTTCATAAATATATTTACGACACAGATCTTAAAGCTCCAATATTGCCTTCATGTAACGTTACGTTATCTTTCATAATTATATTCTAGCTCTTATATACTCTACGTTTTTATTCTACGCACCATTATATAATGTCCATCTTACTTGTGTCCTTTTATAATTACCATATTACAATAATTCATTGAATGATTTTGCCCTTCTCATTTCTTTTGTCTCATCCAATAATCTTTTTTATGATCGAGTGCTCTTTGAAGCGCCAACATTTATAATTTCAATTCGTATAGATACGTTCTTGTATGTTATAATTAATGGTTTGAATATAATTAATTAGCTGATTATGTCATTGTTTATTATTAATGTTTTGGATTGTATCACGAGGAAAACGAACAATCCATATCATATTCTAAAGCTTTGCTTATTGATCTAACGAGCTTTACTCACCAACTATTTAATTTTATTTGTGATTGTTATAGGATTATAAGTTACGATTTTATCAACAAAAATTTTTCCAATGAGTGTCTGACACAAATAAGTTTTGGAAGGAGAAAAAATATCAATAAGCAATTTAAAATAGTGCAGATTCACCAAAATCATTAGATTAGATCAAATGTTTGTTAGATTGTACTTTAAATTGACATTGGTGAATTTAACAGACGTTTGATGAAATTTAACGACCTTGGTGATTCTATACCATTTTAAATTGTACTTTAAAAAACAAAAAATTATGCTTCTGAAAATATGGCCTGGTATTCCAAAAACCCTACCTTTTTATTCCAAATAGACAACTACGAGAGCATGTAACATTGATAATATTGCATGTGCACGAGCAGCTTTTTCTTTTTGGTCTATTTCATTATGAATTTAGTACTATATGGGTTAATTATCCTTTATATTTTTAAATCAAATTGAATGATGCAACGGCCTTTATTTGAATGTATTGTTCAATGGGGTATTCTTTTTTTTTTTTTCTTACAACTATTTGATTAAACCAGATTGGCTCCATTAAAAATGACTCTTTTAAAGGTGCTTTTGGCATCCACACGAATTTAAATGTGAGATCTTGTACTTAAGCAGCCGAAACCCCATCCACTATGATTATATTGATATGTTGACACGAACTCAAATTTAAGACATTGTACTTAAGGTGCCAAAGCACATTTCACTGTAACTATTGTTTGTTGGTATATTGACTCCATTATGATTATAAGTGGAAATGAAAAAAATTATTCAACACTGTTCACATTGGATTTTTAGCCTATTGAACCAAACGGGCCCAGTTAGTGTTCTGAATATTAGAGTATTGACCCAAAAAAGGAATTGGCAATAGGAATGAGTTCTATACTTGTGTGTACCTTCAGGGCGGAATTAGGGGTTAAGGGTGGCCCCACCCCCTAAAATTACATAATAGAACCCATATGTTCAGAAAGCCATATTTTAGCTTCATAAAATTTCAATATTTTCACTCTTGTCCCCACTAAAGTGTTCTAAAGGGACTAAAATGAAAATCTTGAAATGTTTATGGGGCTGAAATGTAATTTCATGAACATTTGAGTTCCATTCTATAATTTTCTCTCCTCTAATTTCAATTCCTAACTCCTTTCCTATGTACCTTCTATATTATTTTCATTTTTTTAAAATTTTATATATTTGAAAAAGTGCATTTAGGGAGAAAAGGAAGAAAAAAAAAACACCTTGAAAGTTCAAAAATCCCAAATCATGGGGATTTTAGAATTTAGGCAAAATGACGTTAATACTCCTCAGTAAGGGAAAAAATATCGGGAATGGAGCGTCGGCAACAGTTTCCGAGAGTTGTTGTCGGCATTGTTATCAAAAACTAGTGTAAAAACGTAAAAACTTATGTTTTTACCTTTTTACTGGAGTGATACGTGTTAAGACGCAAGTAAACACTGTCATCAATAAAAACGGGTAAAAGCACTGCTTAAAAACATAAAAACCGTAAAACATTTACCGTTTTTACTTAACTAGAAAAAAGAAAAAGAAAAACCTTATTTTCATTTCCCCCAAATCAAAAAAACTATGAATGATGTTGTTTTTGTGATGGCCAATTCAAGATTGGGCGAGAAAAAGAAAACTCAACTCCCATGCATATAATTTTGATGATCTTCCATCCAATGATTGTTGGATAGCGGAAAATGAAGAAGATTGAGAAGATGAAAACAACTTAGATGTTGATGCCAATGATGAGGAAAGCTTGATTAAAGTTGAAGTGTGAACCTATGGATAGTCATGATTTGGATATTCCAAATTTTGCAAATGAACTTGTTATCAGAGCAAGAGGAGAGAACGTTGAGGACATGCAAGTTGAAATGTGTTTGATTTGAATCAATTGATATAATTTAGGAATTGTTTAAATTTTATTCTTTTGACGTTTTGAAACTTGGTTGTAAAAGTTGTTAAATTATTTTGTGTTCTTGGACTTTTATTTTATGTAATTATGTGACTTATATCTTTTAAATATGTTGTTCATTAAATTTTGAATAGTGATTTATGTTTCTTTTACATGCATGCACACACATATATAATTTTATATTTTGATCTTAAGTAGTAGAAATTTTATGTTTCATGTCATTTCTACAATTTACATTTCTACCTCCCTTCTGTTTTTACAAACTCAATTTTGATAATATTGGTTGGCAAACGGCTGCCACCCATTGTCATAATTGATTGTAATTAATTAAGTGTACGTTTAGTTGAATTATGTGATAGATGAGATGTAAAATTCAGCTTATACAGCTTATTGTCACCTGCTAAAAGGAAGTATCAGTTGTTTTTGTTATACTCTGAAACTTTTATTTAGTATAGGCCTTCAATAAAGGAGCAACCATGATTCCAAGAATATCTAATGTAGTCTCTTCGGATGATTATGCAAATCCTTACCACCACAAAAGCGGAGAAAGAAGTAACCCTCATCATCAATGTTGAGCAGAAAATATATATATACTTATTTCAGTCTTTAATATAAAACTAAATTGACTAATTTATAAAAATTAAGAAAACTAAATAAATTATTTTAAAATATTTATATTTACCATTTTTCTTCAAATTAATTTAACTATCTTATAAACTAATATAATCCAATGCTACATATAGATATTTCAGAGAAATTATGTACCATATGTTATGATTAAGTAATTTATCTAATTAGTCATATTAATCTTCTGAAATTAGTTAATCAATATGTTGTAGAGGATTATTTTACAATATTTTGAGTTGAGGGTGGAATTAATATATGAGCAGGAAAAGGATACAAACAGTAGCACTACCTTTGAAATTGCACTACAGACTATGTATTATATTTAGGATCGGAGGAGTAATAGATCTAGGAGCAACCAAAGACATAGTTTTCAGTGCCCTACGTGAAGGAGCTGGTGAGAAATTTTGCAGGGTACCCATTATTTCTGGTTATTTCTCTATCGACACTCAATGCCAAAAGCTTTGAGTGATACAGCTCCTTGTTGCCAGTTTTTTTGTTTGATGAGGATAACCAATTGGTTGGCTCCAATCTCACCCTGCAACAACTAGCCAGGCAAGACGAAATCTCTATTCCCAACTCATATTCTTCTATATCTCACTCTTCCCTCTTCCACCTAAATGTACTTTGGCTTTTTCTCATACTAATAATACACCCAGTACTATATATGACCGACAAATTAATATGGCGAAAGCAAAGGAATGTACTGTATCATACATATGGCCCTAAATATATATCCATGATATTTATATTTTTCCTTCTTTCCAAAAAAATAAAAATAAAAATAAAAATAAAAATAAAAATAAATACCCGCCCGTGCATGTCTAGCTAACGCCGAATATGCCCAAATGGTTCTTATTACAAGGAATCTTCATGAAAAAAATAGATGCTTATTATTATAAATCGCCAAGTGGCCAGTTATCAACTATGTTTTTTTTTAAGATTTCCATAACTTTAATTAAAACATCTGTAATTGCAATTTCTATGACTTATTGGATATAATTCATAATATTAAACAATGACTTTAGCACACCTCTTATTGATTTTGATGAGAGTAGTAAATAAATTAAACAAGGTGGTGTGTAATAATCACCAACTGCCTTTTGCTTTCAAGTTTGGGTTTCATTATAATAATCATATTTTTGAGTGTTGAACCCGACCTACCCAATAATGAGCCGAAGATTCACTAAAGCACTATTGTATTTGGCCTCATATATATATGTGTGTGGCCAGTAACGTCAAACCATGTGTCTAGTTTTGGTTAACATTCTCATTATGGGGCAGAGACCTTTCATTAGTTATAATATACGAAGAGTTCGACACCTCAACTATATATGTTGAGAATTAAAAGATATACTGAAAGTCAATATAAGAAACATACCTAGCTATTATATATATAGTGTTACAATTAGCTATATATATAATTTTAATTTCGATAGGAACAAGAATGAAGAAAGACTAGTACGCCATATATTCACTTACTATTTGTAGAAAGACATGTAGCACCCACCTCAAAAACCACCTAGGATTTAGGTCGGTAGACGGTACCTTTTGGTTTTTATACCATCTTTTTTAGGTATTTTGCAAACTTGATAACTTTATATTTTATTTAGTTATCGTCGATTTGATTAGTTGTAGTGTGCGTGTTTTTTTTGGAGTTATGTTTGAAAGTTATAATTAATAATTGAAGTAAATTTATGTATATATCGACAAATTTTGTCGTGCTTGATTTTAATATCTTATTTTGTTTTAAAAAAAGATAAATATAATGTATGTTTTAATTGATAACATGTCATACTAATTAATATTTGGGAAAATATCAATGAGGTCCCAAAAAAAGAAAAAATATAAAAAAAGTCTCAACTCCAAAACCCCAATCAAAGAAGTCCCAAGGGACTTTGTTTATATTAATTACGGAATTCCAATATAAAAAAGTCTCATTGTCAAAATGGTTTTTCATGTTGTCAAAATGGTTTTTTTTTTTTTGTTAAAATTTCTCTATGAAAATATTGTTGTCAAAATGGTTTTTCATGTTGTCAAAATGGCTTTTTATCTTGTCAAAATTTTTTCGAGTTTTTCCTCCCGCGTGTAGAATTTTAGAAACTTAGAAAATTTTTAGCAACAGGAAAAACCATTTTGACAACATGAAAAGTCATTTTGACAATAATATTTTCATGGGGAAATTTTAACAACAAGGAAAAGTCATTTTAACAGTATGAAAAACCATTTTGACAAGATTTTTTTTATATTGGAATTCCATAATAATTATAAAAAAACTCCCTAGGGACTTTTTTAGAGGGGATTTAGGGTTGAAACTTTTTTGATATTTTTTCTCTTCCTTGGGACCTCATCACTAATATTTTCTCATTAATAATACTCCCTCCATCCCAATATATACGTTCTCTTTTTTGAATAAGTTTGTCCCTTTTTATCGGATCTCATTTGACGTGGTTTGAATAATAAATGCACTTCTACTTATTTTACTATCATTCTCTCACATCATTTATTTACTATACATTCTCTTTCTTTCTTTTCTCATCATTACCCTTTCTTTCTTATTCATTCATAAATAGGGCTGTCTTTAGAAAAAAAAAAAAATATTTCCTACATGTTTATTTCTTTTAACTAATTTTAACTCCTTTTTAGAATTCTGCAATTCGGTTGAAACAACCTTTTATATATATGAATGGCAGAAGTACCCTTTATGACTTAATTTATGATTTTTATTATATATATATCAAGTGTTGTTGAAGTTGGGAGACAAAATTGTTAGTGGTAAGAATGTGATGGTCACATCGTGACGATAACCATTAACCAATATCAGTAGGACTGAAGTAATATTGGAGCTCGAATTTTAGTGGAAGCCATATTTCTAAAGGGAAAATTTTTTGGAAATTAAAAGTGGTCAAGTAGATTCGTGGTGGAATTTGAACCGACCAAAATTACACATCAATAACAATTAAGCTGGCAAGACATCATGATGTTATTATTATATATTGCCGTCCATAACGTTTGATGGCTCAACAAATGTGTATATACGGCTGAGACGTGATGAAAGCTTTTGCATGTGTATATGTATGTGGAAGGTTGTGAATGTGGTGCATATATATTGTAGTAGGAGACAAGAGTTAGTGGATCATTTTGTGTAAACCATCATACGCGTGCATTTCTCTTTATATATTTAATTGTACTTTCGCTCTTTTTGTTCCCATTACACAGTTTAATTTAGGGAGAATAACTTTGAGGCCCCAACCAAACAAAATAATATCACCAAAGTCTCTATTGACAAGTGAATATGGGGGATTAACAAGTTCAACAGTTATTATTACCAACTTATGGGACTTATTAATGGATTATTTTCCTTGGTTGGGACCTGAATGTTATTCTCCCATAATTTATTTATTGCTGATTAATTACGGCCTTAACTTTTTATGAAAAGGGTATATTATTTAAGGGAAAAGTATTTCTCCAGTTACTGGAGATAAGTATTTCTCCAGTCACTGGAGATAAGTTTATCTCCAGTGACCCCTAAAACTACGTCGTTTTGAATTAATGAAGGGTGTGTTTATAATTTTAGGTGAATTAATGAAGGGTGTTTCGTAAATTTGTATGATAAAAAAGTAAACAAAATTACAGAAACACCCTTCATTAATCCAAAACGACATAGTTTTAGGGGTCACTGGAGATAAACTTATCTACAATGACTGGAGAAATCCTTTACCCATTATTTAAACTACAACCCTATAATCATCACCTAAACTGTGCGCCGGTGTTTCATTCATACAGAAAAAAGAAAAAGAAAAGTGTATCCTTTTTATATTAATTAAAAGGAAAATACTTAGAAAAAGAGTTCCTTATACTTCGTCTGGTTCTTATTATAAGGGACCGACTAATAATTGTATTTAGTCCTTTTTATAAGGCACATTAATGATATTTTTTCATGTAGTGGGTGAAAGTAATAATTAATATATTATTAGAGTTTAGTGCAATTAGTAGGGGTAATATTGGAAGTTACTTAAATTGTAGGATAACTTTATTGACTTTAATTGTTTTTATTGGTTTGTGAGAATTGATAGTTGGTACCTTATAATAAAGATCAGATGGAGTATCTATTTCATCAAGTTTTCCAATCATACATAATCATGTGTCTTATTTTTGAATTATTATCATTTAACTATAAATCTATATGAAAAAAACAGGACACATGATCATGCGTAATGGGAGAACTTGACGAAATGGATACAATCAACTTGATGTAAACGTAGCCCTAATTAAAATAACCAAAAAGGAGGGATTGGGAAGTCTTTATATATTCTAGTATCGAGATCAAATAGTAAACTTCTATTCCCTCAACTAGATTTGATTTGTGGGGAAAAATTAGAAAAATGGCAAACATTTGCTTTTAGTTAGTTGATGTAACCAGTCACGTATTATTTTAATTATATATATGCAATTTTTTTATGAAAAACTTTAAGTTATCATGTGTAGTCGTGATAAATAGAAGCTCATCATATTTCATGGGTTAATGTGCATATATACTCATGAAGTATTCACTCATTTATGTTTGAGACCATAAAAGTTTTTTTAGCCACATCAATCCTAATGCACATGAACGCTTTCAAATAAACAAAAGTGTCACATACTTATTGTGGTGAGTTTGCACCCACTTGTGGTGTCCAAATATCATAAAATAACGAGCATTAGCTACACGTAATGGATGTTAGATTTATTTTCTCCATAAATATATGAAAATTTATGTGTATTGTTGGACCCTATAAAATTTTAGGGTGTAAAATGTATATGGGAATACTTCATGTATAAGTACATTTACACCTTAGAGCTATTTCCATTATTAATTTAATTAATTGATCATAATAATGACCTTTAAAAAAAAAGGAACAAAGAAGTTCTTGGAAAGATAAGGGGATCGGATTGTGAAGTTGTGATGAAAAGGAGATCAGAGAATTGACGAGTGAGGGGAAGAAAACAAAGTAATTAATTATGTCTGAAATGAAATTGAGTTATAAACATTGGATTGGCTTTATTGAAAGCAAACAAACAAAACACACAGAATCATCATCACATGGCCTATTTTGTAACACCCCAAATTCTATAATATTTACTGTGTCCAATGACACGTAGTTTTAGGAAAATCAACAGAGTTTGTGTAACATCCTCCTTTTACAAAAGCAGTATAAATATTTTTTTCAAAATATCATTGCAAAATCATCAGAGTAGAGCATCGGAGCGATTGAGTAACTGATACTTGTATTTCAAAATGCCGTAAGTCTGGCTGGTTACAACAGCGGTACAGAAACCGCGTGGTTCAGAAGTATATAACAAAAGAAAGGCTTCCGTTGGAACTGTTGGAAATTATGCCCTAGGGGCAAGTCATTGTACTTATCAACGATCCTCATATGAATTGGGTAGTCGCAATGTCTTGCTAGAGGCCGCTTGCGACTTGTGGGTTAGTACAGTATTGGCCCGCTGCCAATCTCATGTGGGCCTACAGGTCGCACACAAGAATGGCCCAACACGAGCAAGAGTGTCAGATTCATTGAATCTTAAATGTGTTTAAGATTTAATGAATATTTATTTAATCTAGGATGTGTGTGTATATATATATATATGCATATATAAATATATTAAATTCGAAAATAATAATGATATTATTTATTGACAATAATATTATTATATATATAGTATTTAATTTATTTGATAAATTAAATAACTATAATAAATTGAGATATTGTATCTCGATTTAATTTTCGAATAAAGATATTGCATATCGATTTAATTTGAACTGAGATATCGGATCTCATTTTAAATTAAATGTAATGATATCATATCTTGATTTAATATATATTAAATTTGAAAATAATAATGATATTATTTATTGATAATAATATTATTATATATAGTATTTAATTTATTTGATAAATTAAATAACTATAATAAATTGAGATATTGTATCTCAGATTTATTTTTCGAATAAAGATATTGCATATCGATTTAATTTGAACCGAGATATCGGATCTCATTTTAAATTAAATATAACGATATCATATCTTGATTTAATTTATAAATATAAATTAAATCGAGGGCTTTTAATTCGATTAAATAAATAGATTTGATTAGATCTATCGATAGATTTAATTAATATATTTTTAATCTAGATTCAAAATTTGTTTTGAATATAATACGCCCGCAAGGTTTAGAAAAACCTACGGGACTTTTAGTCGAGCGTATTAGAAAGCCGCGAGAAACCCTAGATAGAAAATAGAGAGACGCACGTTCGAGGCGCTAGCACGCCTCCGTTCGAGTTTCAAGGCCGTTCGTGTGGATACCGGTAGAGGAAGGCGATTCTAAAGAGTCGGCCTCGCGATCGAGAAGGTAGCCCACCAGTTCAAATTGTTCTGCAAAGGTACGATTCGGAAACCCTAAACCTTGATTTAAACGCCGTTGAGCGATCCGCATAAGGGATCCGTAAATTTTTTTTTACTCCGCTGCGTGTACGGATCCCAACAGGAACAACAAAAAGGAAGTCTTCAGCCGGGTCTTCTACTCGGGCTGCTTGCCTCTCTCCTCGGTCCTTCGGAACCTGACGCTATGTTAAGGGCTGAGATCCACACAACATATGAACTACAGACAATCATTTCAACAACAGTATATGTGCACTCATCGCCCAAGAGCATGCATACATATATCGCCCAATAGCATGTATACATATATCACCCAATAGCATGCAGATATATCGCCCATAGCAAACGTAAACATATCAACAGTATATAAACATATCACAGAGCTATCAACTACCACATACAATACACCTAACACATACATGCATACCATAAACATCATATTAGTGTTACAGTACGCGGACGTACCTTCGCTGACGGAAATTCGGTACTGTTGTCGGTATACGGAACGACAGTAGGTCAAAACGTAATCAGGAATATCCTATCAATATAACAACGTACTTGTTAAGGATCTATCATTACGACGGACATTTTTAGTCAAAATGACCATTTTACCCCTGACCCCCTAATTGGCGGAATTTTGCCAGAGCTTCGCTATTTTAACTCTAATCTTCCAAAATTTTGCCAGAACTCTGATCCCATCATGATTTTCGAAATAATGACTAAAATACCCCTACAAATTTGATATCACATATTCACCTATTTAATAGGTATTATTTCTTAATTTATGATATTTTCCCTAAGTCAAATTTTAGGGTATTACAGTTTGAGATGCTACACGTCAGAGTAAAGCAGAACGGAGAGCATGCATTAACATTTGGACAATGAGTAACTGATATAAAATGCCCGGGCATAAGCTAGTTATATTTAAAATCTCGAAGGAGTATTTATGTGATACAATTATCCGGAACTTGTATAATTAAAACTCTTGTATAATAATTATACAATCTTAAATCAAGCCTTAACTAGACTTGTGGCTTGGAACCCAATACAGTTAATCAAATCCATTGGCCAGGCCAGACAAAGTCTAGTGGAAGTCTCCCTGTCTTTCACGACAACTTATGACTGAACCACATAGACCAACCCTTTCTTAGTTTAAGCACCAAATGGTTTGAAACAACTCTATCGGTTTCATGCCAGAAACTAGTTCTATTGACCTTCTTCGGACTCTCATCTCAACCAGTGCCTCTTCACTGCTCCGCCCATCGATGCCTCTTCTCGGCTCCATTGCTTTCTTGGATCCAGATTCCTTTCCCTGAACCTTTAATCAAGTCTGAGATTCAATACCCATTGAATCTTAGATAACCGTTAACCTCTATAGGAGATATAACAATATATGACAGATATTCATAACAATTCAGCATCCACAATACAAAGCACACGGCAAATGTAATGTTAACAGCGTTTGCACACTCACCCTGTGCCACGAATCGACGTGTCCTCAGTGCTAGGAAAATATACTTACGGCATTATCATGACTATAACCTGCACAAAGCTGAATGTATATAAACATGTGACCTAAGCCCCATAACTTAGTCACAGTGCATGACCCAAGACCTAGTCTTATCCACGACTTTATGAATCATTCAATCATATATAGACATACAATATATAGGCGATAAAAGTTACCAGTACGCGAACGCACCTTTTACCGCATAATTGCAAAAATGTCCAACCTTTTGAATCTGACTCCGGACTTCCCGGATATCCTATAATGTTACCGTCAGATTATTTCCTTTTCCATTATATTATAATTAATATCATATTTCCTAGAATAATATCAAAAATGATATTTTCACCTATTTTGACATTACTACCCTTGGTGGATTTGTTATTCCACTTTTACCCTTACATTTTATTAAAACGCAATTTTCAGCATTTTGTCCAGATTTTTCACTAACTTTGAAAAATCATAATTAATTCTACAAAAATTATTTTTGAGTGCTTCAAAATTCCTCATGACCCTTAACATGTATATTTTCAAGGAAAAATATTCCCAGAAGCTAGAACATCATGGATCATTCCCGGGGATTGTGAAGTTGTGATGAAAATTAAATGAGAGAGATCAGAATTGACGAGTGAGAGGGGAAGAAAACAAAGTAATTAATTATGTGTGAGATGAAATTGAGTTACAAACATTGGATTGGCTTTATTGAAAGCAAACAAACAAAAGACACAGAACCATCATCACATGGCCTATTTTATAATATCTCTCCGCAATCTAGACACTTACAATATTCTTTCTCAATCTTTAGTTGCAACTTGCCATTCTTACTAGTTATACATATAAACCATTTCATAAATATATTTACAACACAGATCTGAAAGCTCCAATATTTCCTTCATGTAACGTTACGTTACCTTTCATAATTATATTCTAGGTCTTATATACTCTACGTTTTTATTCCACGCACCAAATATTATATAATATCCATCTTACTTGTGTCCTTTTATAATTACCATATTACAATAATTCATTGAATGATTGTGCCCTTCTCGTTTCTTTTGTCTCATCCAATAATATTTTTTATGATCGAGAACTCTTTGAAGTGCCAACATTTATAATTTCAATTCGTATAGATACGTTCTTGTATGTTATAATTAATGGTTTGAATATAATTAATTAGCTGATTATGTCATTGTTTATTATTACTGTTTTGGATTGTATCACGAGGAAAACAAATAATCCATATCATATTCTAAAGCTTAGTTAAGTGATCTAACGAGCTTTACTCACCAACTATTTAATTTTATCTGTGATTGTTATAGGTTTATAAAATACGATTTTATCAACAAAGTTTTTCCCAATGAGTGTCTGGCATAAAGAAGTTTTGGAAGGAGAAAAAAAAACCAATAAACAATTTAAAATAGTACAAATTCACCAATATCGTTAGATTTTACTTTAAATTGACATTGATGAATTTAACATACATGTGATGTGATGAAATTTAACGACCTTGGTGAATCTGTACCATTTTAAATTGTTTATTGGTATTTTTTTTTTTTTTACCCTTTTCAAAACTTATTTGTACCAAATGCTCCTAGGGAAAAACTTTGTTGGTAAAATTTCACTTTAACCCATTGTTATATATATATATATATGTGTGTGTGTGTGTGTGTGTGTGTGTGTGTGATCATAATCATAGTTTTATTTGTAGATAAATTGTAGTCAAAGCGTGAGTCGCATATACTTCGGATCCTTTAACCATTATTGCAAACTCAAACTCACACCTCATAATTATTAATTACTAGGATATATGGTTAGGATGCGCTTCTCTTTATTTAATTATACGTACTTTCCTAGCTCAAAACCCTTGTATCTATAAATCTTAATTAACATGCATGCGCATAGCAACAATTGTTATGACATCTTAAGTAATAATAATATGATTACCACTGAAGTCCACCTTACTAATTAAAGTGAAAAAAGAGATATATAGACACAGAGAAACGAAAAAACAAAAGGTTATGCTTCTGACAATATGGCCTGGTATTCCAAAAACCCTACCTTTTTATGCTATATTTCTCTGTATCCAAGTGAAGCATGTATTATTAAATTCAAATCCTAAAATATGTTATGTTTGGAAAATAAATTGTTCATATACACTAATACAGAAGATACTTTTAAGGTCTGTTTTTAAGACCCTTAAACGATTGTTTTCAAGGAGTAGAAAGAAGTTTTAAAATAGACATCTATTTTTAAATTGTTGTTGTAAGTTACTTTCAACGACTGTTTTTAGAAAGAAGTCGTTGTAAGTAAGAACATACAACACCGATTTTATGCAAAATCGTCTTCGTAATCAACTTGCAATAAAACTTACAACAACTATTTTTTTTTCTCAAAGAACGGCCTTTGGATAAATCAATATATTAAGCTGAAAAGAGGGAAAAGCAAGTGTAATCATATATGCATTACCCACAATTGATTAACATTATTTCTTTGCAGAAAAAAAAAGAACGATGATGATGGATTTTTGGAATATGAAGCTTTCCTTTCATTAAATAGCTACCAAAAAAACGCCGGATCAAGGACCGAATTACTAACAACAACAAAATCCGTCGATAATTATTTGCGACGGAATTTCGCCGGTAATGTTTTTTGCCACGGTTTTTTCTAGGGTTAAATACCTAATTTTCCATGGAAGTATTGCTAAGGGAGCGCCCAGCACCCGGAAGTTTTTTTGGTACCAAATTTGCCCCGGAAGTTTACAAAATAAAGGTAGCAAATTTACCCAAAAGTGACGGAAGTCCACATAGATCGTTAAAATGTGAGGTGGCATGCCACCTCAACACATGTGGCATGCCACCTCATCAATCAAAAGTATCATTTTTGCACTGGAAGTTTTCATTAAGGAGCAATTTTACCTCGGAAGTTTTCATTGAGGAGCAAATTTGCCCCGGAAGTTTACAAAAGTAGCAATTTTGCCCTTCTTTCTCCCAATATAAATTTGACTATTAAATCAGTCAAAGACCACACATGTCATGCCTTGAAAAGGTCGAACTTGGAGTCAGAGAAGGAGATCCTTGACATGTTGAGCTCAAGGCGGCCAGAATTAATGAAGCCGAACTGGTCACAGGGACTGAAAGATTTGTCGCAAAACCTAAAGAAAGCATCACTTATGATCTAAGTAAATGAAACGCAAAACGAGAAATGAATTGTTCCAAAAATTGGTTCAGTAAAACAAATCAATAGTGATAATATTTACGTTTGTATAGACCGATCATTTGCTTAGATCATAAGTGATGCTTCCTGTGACCAGTTCGGCTTCACAAATTCTGGCTGCCTTGAGCTCAACATCTCAAGGATCTCCTTCTCTGACTCCAAGTTCGACCTTTTCAAGGCATGACATGTGTGGTATTTGACTGATTTAATAGTCAAATTTAATATTGGGAGAAAGAATGGCAAAATTGCTACTTTTGTAAACTTCCGGGGCAAATTTGCTCCTCAATGAAAAATTTCGGGGTAAAATTGCTCCTTAATGAAAACTTCCAGGGCAAAAATGATACTTAACTCTTATTGGGTTGATGAGGTGGCATGCCACGTGTCATGAGGTGGCATGCCACGTGGACAGTTAGTCAAACTTAACGGTCAAAATTAACGGATGGGCAAATTTGCTACATTTTTCATACTTCCGGGGCAAATTTGCTACCTTTTGACAACTTCCGGGGTAAATTTGGTACCAAAAAAACTTCCGGGTGCTAAGCGCTCCCTTAGCAATACTTCCGTGACAAATTAGGTATTTAACCCTTTTTTCTACGACAGAATTTTTCCATCACAAATCAAATTACTAAAGGAATTCCGTCCAACATTTTTTTGTAGTGAGGGTGTAATACCCGGATATTTATCTGGAATATTATAAATAAAAGTTGGATATTTCTGATAAGTGAAATTTCAATCTTCGGTCTTGTATAATTATAGTATATTTTCTAAGTAGGATTTCTGCGTGAAATTAGGGAGTTTAAGGGCCAAAGTGCCAAAATGACCAAAACGCCCCTGCAAAAGGGTAGTTAACTTAGAAAATTCATGAAAAATCCTGAAAGACAGTATAATGATCAATTGAATTAGGAGAGTATAATATCTCTAATTACGGTAATTAAATAAATTATGAAATTGGAGAAATTGTACAAGAATATGCCAAAAGTAATAAAAGACCAAAATACCCTTACAAATTATAGAATGATGTAAGAGGCATGGAAATACTAAGGTTAATGCAAGAATATGAAGGTAATAAGGCATCTTAATTAAGAAAAATACCAACCATGGTTAAAAGAGTGAATAAGCAAATAATGGCTAATTACTTAAGCATAAGCAAAAGAAATTCAGTAATAATTATGTGAAGCTCAAAAATCAGTGGAAATTAGTGGAATATTAGTAAAAATAAATTTACTAATTAATTGGAAATTTTTGTGAAAAATAGTTGAGTTTAGGTATTTTTAGACCTAAAAACAAGAATGGACCAATTAGGTAATTTTGTGGAATTTTTGGAAAAATTAAATAAATAAATAAATAAATAATTAAATAAAAAAAATTAATATTTATTAAATAAAAAATGGGCCAGCCGAAAATGGACCCAAGAAAAAGAGAAAAATAAATGAAAAATGAGATGAGAAAATATTTATGCAAGTGGACATATTATATTATTATAATTAATTAAAGCAAAAATTGTGAATAGTAAGTTAAAAATTAGGAAACGGATCCTATCTAGAGATCTAGGAAGGGGATTCCCAAAGTCAGGGAAAAATAATGATCAGTGGAATTTTGTCTTCCGTTATACTCTTACGGAAGTAAATTCTGAAGTCGTTTGTGCATTTCCTAATAAAACAAAATAGGGAAAAAATGCATTATAGGCATAATTTTGGAAAAGAGGAAAATAAATTCTAACTCAACATTTAGTAATGGGTTTGAATTTATTTTGACATATTTGGAATCAGTGAATTATTTCCAAGAGATTGGTAGTCCCGAAAACGAATTCCGACACCGGACACGTTCGGACACGTTTTTCGAGAAAACTTCAACTGGACTGTTGGAGGCCTATATGGAAGCAAAATGAAGGTTGACTTGGACATTTCTACTAAGTGAGAACATGTTTTCAAAGTTGTAAATCCAGAATTTTGAAATTTCTCCGAAATCACGCAAATCGGGTACCGATCGGAGAATACGGTTAGACCGGGCATAGAGTAAGCTCATTAATCATTTTTGGGTCAAATTTTTGCTGCCAAACAGCCCCTAGATGTCGGCCAAATGCATCCAAGGGTGGAGATCTTGGCTTGATGAAAAAGTCACAATCCAAGGGTTGAAACAACTTCCATATTTCCTTCCATGTCCTTTCAAAAAACTATAAATACCCCCCCCACCATCACATTTCTTCACACCAATTTTCTTGCCCTTTGGCCGAAAATTAGAGAGAGGAAGAAGTAGAGAGAGAAGCTCTGGGGGAGGTTCTGCAGAAGTGTAACAACCCGACTTTTTAAAGCAGTATAAATTTTTTTTTTTTAAAAACATCTTTTCAAACCATCAGAGTAGAGCATTTGAGCGGAAGAGTAACTGATATATAGATTCAAAAAGCCAACAGTAGTGTATCTGGCGATTACAAAGGCGGTTCAATAACCGAGCGTTTTCGAAATAAAGGACAACATCAAAAGGAAGACTCTGCCCGATCCACGAAATGAAGTCTTGATCGGGCTTTCTATGTGCCGCTTGCCTCTCTCCTCGGTCCTCGGTCCTCCCGAACTCGACGCTATGTTAAGGGTGAGATCCAGTGCACCGGATCTCGAGTAAGCAGTTAACCTCATGTTTATGTATACACATACAAACGACAGACATCCACAACATCATCAGCACATACCATCACTCTATCACAACCCATGCATATGTATTGCCCCCAAAGATGCGAGACAAATTGCACCCAAGATACTGAGCCGATTGCACCCAAGATACGGACAGATTGCACCAAGATACGAGACAGATTGCACCCAAAGATACGACATATCCTCTAACCACTATATGTACTCAAACAGTATAACACTCCTACACACATACCACATATATGCATACCATAAACATCAGAGTTAGTGTTACAGTACGCGAACGTACCTTCGTTGACGGTAGACGGCACTTCCGTCGGAAATCGTACTTTTCTACGGAAAAACGTGAAAACGTCCAATAGCGGCACTTCGGCAGCGTAACGGCAGCAGATTAGGATTTCTGACGTCCTATAGGAGTAATATCACTTTCATTAGTGATTTGGCATTATAACTGGCATTTTAGGTAAAAATTACCATTTTGCCCCTATACCCCTACTTGGCGGAATTTCGCCAGCGCTTCCGCTACATAGGCTATTTTCTTCCCAAAATTTCGCCAGAACTTCGACGCATTTATGATTCTTGAAAATAAAGACTAAAATAGTCCTATCATATGATATCTAATCATAAAAATAAAGACTATTCTAGCTTTACTAACTACTGAAAGAACTACGAAAGCTTAAAGCTCGGTACCGGAAAACTTACCCAGAGCTTCGCTACAGATTTCCCCAGAGCTCCTCTCTCTTCTTTCCCTCTCTAGATTCGGCCAAGGCAAGAAAGAAATGGATGTGAAGAATTCAAGAGCACCTTAGGCCTATTTATAGAATTTTCAAGGGACATAAAGGTCATTTTTGAGTTTGTTCTAAACCATTAGATCTAACTTGTTTTGAAAGGCAAAATCTTGGCCTTTGATCCCTTTGGTCGACATAAAGAGGTGAGTTGGCAGCAAGGAATTGATTCCAAATGATGAATCATGTTGTTTTATAGCCGGTTTGATAGATTTTCCCGATCGGCACCCGATTCGCGTGATTTCGGAGAATTCTCAAAATTCTGGATTTACAACTTTGAAAACATGTTCTCACTTAGTAGAAATGTCCAAGTCAACCTTAATTTTGGTTCCATATAGGGCTCCAACTGTCCGGTTGAAGTTTCCTCGAAAACGTGTCCGATCGCGTCCGGTTTCAGAACGCATTTCTGAAAATACCAACTTCTTCAGAAAAATTCACTGATTCCAAATATGTCAAAATAAATTCAAACCCATTCCTAAATATTGAATTAGAATTTATTTTCCTCTTTTCCAAAAATATGCCTATATGCATTTTTCCCTATTTTGTTTTATTAGGAAAATGCACAAACGAATTACTATTCACAAAGTTTCACTTTAATTAATTATAATATAAAATAATGCCACTTGCATATAAAATCTTTGGATATTATTTTGCTCAAACTTAACCCCTAAGGCTCCCATATTTCGGTCAACATCTCTGGCCCTTTTTATTTTATTTTTAATTTAATTATTTACTTAATTATTGATTTATTTTAATTTTTCCAAAAATTTCACAAAATTACCTAATTGGTCCATACTTGTATTTAGGCTTAAAAAATACCTAAACTCAACTATTTTTCTCCAAAATTTCCAATTAATTAGTAAACATATTTTTACTAATTTTAAACCTTTTTCCACAAATTTTTGAGCTTTACATAATTATTTCATAATTTTCTTTGCTCGAGCTTAAGTAATTAGCTCAATATTACTTAATTACTTTATTATCACTTGTTGATAATTTTCTTAATTAAGACACTCCTTTATCTTCAAACTTTTGCCTTAACATTAGAATTTCCATGCCTCATGCATTATTTTATAATTTACAATGGTATTTTCCATAATTTTTCTAAGTCATTTATGTCCCTTAGGGGCATTTTCGTCATTTTGGCACTTTGGCCCTTAAATTCCCTAATTCAAATTTCGGGGTATTACAAGAAGTCTTCAACGGGTAAGTCTTTCGGTCTTTAGTTTTTAGTCTTTAGTTCAATAGTTAGTAAGGCTAGAATAGTCTTTATTTTTATGATTTGGGTATCATATGGGAGGGCTATTTTAGTCTTTATTTTCAAGAATCATAAATGCGTCGAAGTTCTGGCAAAATTTTGGGAAGAAAATAGCCTATGTAGCGGAAGTAGGGGTATAGGGGCAAAATGGTAATTTTTACCTAAAATGCCAGTTATAATGTCAAATTACTAATGGAAGTGACATTATTCTCATAGGATATCTGAAACGTTGAGTTTACTGCCGTTACGCTGTCCAACGTGCATTTGTCGGACAAACCATTGTTTTCCGTCGAAAGTACAAGTTTCCGCCGAAACATTTACGTTCATCAACGAAGGTACGGACGCGTCGTAACACTAATCCTATAGTTCTCATATACGATATGTCATAGATACGTTCATATACCGGGGCTCGCTTAGGGTCGCCGCTTTACATACTGACCTTGTACGGGTTATAAGACATGATAATACCGCTTTGAGTTTTCCTAGCGCGAGGACACGTGTTCGTGGCACGGGTAATGTGCGAGCTATACTTGTGTAGGACTTTACGTCTCGCTTTATGCTTATGTACTCGTCTCGTGTCACAATGTTGTTGTGTAGGACCTTACATATTTGCTTCATGCTTATGTTACGTCTCGTGTCACACTTCGATGAGATGTTCTTTGTTATGTCATGAATATCATTGTCTATATCTGTTTCTATTTGAGCATAAGGTTAATCGTTACCGAGATTCAATGCGGTGAATTGAATCTCGCTTATAGCTTCGAGATCCGGAGGACCACGGATCGGTGATAGGGAAAGCGGCAGGAGTAGGCTTCCTACGGATTTATCTTATCGCTCTCGTACTTATCTTTTGAACAGTAGGATCATTGTAATGTCATTACTCTATTACACTATGGTTCATATTTTGTTATGATCAGTTACTCTTTCGCTCCCATGCTCTACTCTGATTGAAAAAAAAAAAAAAATCCGCTTTAAAAATTGGGATGTTACAGAGGGATTGACATTTGAATAAATCGTAAATAGTACTACTACTATTTAACTAACATATATAATGAATTTATTTCATAGTAACTATCTATTTTTAAGATAACTAATACTTCTATATTCAGAAACTTAACAAACCTAAAACATTATTAATTGCTTGAATAATAACAATATGTATAAACTTCTTTTATGATTCTAAGTTTCTAACAAACACGCTGCTTACTGCACTGTTAAAGTATTCAAATTTCAGAAACTGCTGATGGAATCTGTTAATTATTTTCTGAAAAGCTTAAACCTTTCACGCATATTCTATTATTTCTTTATCTATACATCACTCAAGTGCTATCCTATATTCCTATAGGTTATATATATACAAACAAAAAGTAAATCAATTTGTGCTTTATAATATATTATATCATTCTTTTTTATGGTATTGATGAAATAGATAATTCTCAGCATGCTTTTGTTTTATCAGAAATCGTTCTCAAAGATAAGTTCAAATAAACTATTTAACTAAAGAGAGAACGGCAAGAAAAGAATAAACTTGATTAGCAGTTATAATAAAAGAATTAATAAATTATGTCTAAATTATTATAGAAACGTTATTTAAATGCATATAGAAAACATTGGGATAAAAAAGCAAAACAGGGATAAGATTAAGAAGGAAAGTTGACCAAAAAAGGAAAAAAAAAAAAAAAGGAGAATTAAAGATTAAGATTTGGTTGGAAAAGTGATCCGTTGTTCCTCGTGATACTTGATTACTTGACGTCTTCACTAAATATACTTTGCTATTTATTTAATGTTACGTACCATGAATAAAAGAGTCGTTACATGCCTTCCCTTTTCCCCCCCAAAATTATAAACAAAATAATTTAATATAAGAACTCATTAGAATTTGAATTTAAAAGAAAATGAATTCTTTGATTTCCTACTTAAAGAAAGATATGAAATCAATATTCATTCGTGCGATATTTTTGTTATAAAAAATTAGTAGAAAATTCCTATTTAAAATTTTTATTGGGCAAAACGACATACTATGTTCTTTTTTCATTCGTGTGATATTTTTTTTTTTAAAAGTAGTAGAAAATTCCTATTAAAAAATCTTATTGGGCAAAATGATATAAGATGTTCTTATTCTGTAAGAATTTTTTTTAGGAAAATTCCTTTCAAGTCTCAAGGGATCAAGAAAATGTTAAAAAAGTCTCAAGGGAAATTCAGATGGCAGAAAAGTCTCAAAGAATTGTTAATCTCACAGATAGAGTTGTTAATCCCACATATGAGAATTGTTAATCCCACAGAAGGAGTTGTTAACGGGACTTTTTTAACATCTGAATTTCCCTTAGGATTTATTCGACATTTTCTTAGTTCCTTAGAACTTGAAAGGAATTTTTTTTTTATACTGAAAATATCAATACTTTAATTCAAATCCTTGTAATTAATAAAAAAATTAAATAGGAATTTTTATGATTTTTTTTTCTTGAGACCATACATGTGATATGTGTAATTTCTTTTGGCCAAAATGTGATATATGTAATTCAATGTATTTATATAAAAATACATATCAGTTGATGTTATCAACATACAAAAGACTATAATTCGCGAATTTAGTGTAAAATAATAAACGATTAATGGAAATGGATAATCCCTACCTTTGCTGTCAAATCGTTGACTAAAATTTGCTTATTTGTCATCCTCTCGTGATGTTATATTATTATTGCTGAATTATTTGGTACGACATATTATTAATTCGTTCGATGTTTCTATCAGATTAATGATTTTGGAGAAAAAAAGAAGGGAACCATTATTATTACTTTTATAATAAACAAATATACAAGCTATCCTAATATTTTTATCTTTTTTCTTGTTCTTGCTATCCAAACTATCAAGCAGTTAGTTAATTTATTTAGTAATAAAATTAAATTTTTTAAAATAAAAATAAGAAATATTATTTTTTATTTTATTGTGTAATAATTCTTATAAATAAATAGCTCTATAATTAAATTTTCATATGATTCTTGTGATAATTTCCAAGAATCTAATGTAGTCTCTTTGGATGATTATGCAAATCTTTACCACCACGAAAGCGGAGAAAGAAGTAACCCTCATCATCAATGTTTAGCAAAAAAATATATACTTATTTCGTTCTCTAATATAAAATTCAATTGACTAATTTATAAAAATTAAGAAAACGAAATAAATTATTTTAAAATATTTATATTTAACATTTTTCTTTAAATTAATTTAACTGTCTTATAAACTAATATAATCCAATGCTACATATATATAGATATTTTAGAGAAATTATGTAACATATGTTATGATTAAGTAATTTATTTAATTAGTCATATTAATCTTACGAAATTAGTGAATCAATATGTTGTAGAGGATTATTTTACAATATTTTGAGTTGAGGGTGGAATTAATATATGAGCAGCAACAGGATAGAAACAGTAGTACTACCACCAGAATTGCACTACAAACTATGTCTTATATTTAGGATCGAAGGAGTAATAGATATACGAGCAGCCAAAGACATAGTTTTCAGTGCCCTACGTGAAGGAGCTGGTGACAAATTTTGCAGGGTACCCATTATTTCTGGTTATTTCTCTATCGACACTCAATGCCAAAAGCTTTGAGTGATACAGCTCCTTGTTGCCAGTTTTTGTTTGATGAGGGATAACCAATTGGTTGGCTCCAATCTCACCCTGCAACAACTAGCCAGGCAAGACGAAATCTCTATTCCCAACTCATATTCTTCTATATCTCACTCTTCTCTCTTCCACATAAATGTACTTTGGCTTTTTCTCATACTAATAATACACCCAGTACTATATATGACCGACAAATTAATATGGCGAAAGCAAAGGAATGTACTGTATTATCATATATATGGCACTAAATATTCATGATATTTATCTTTTTCCTTCTTTAAGGAGGGGGATAAATACCCGCCCGTGCATGTCTAGCTAACGCCGGAGATGCCCAAATGGTTCTTATTACAAGGAACCTTCATGAAAAAAAATAGATGCTTATTGTTATAAATCGCCAAGTGGGTCATCAATTTTTTTTTTTCCTTAAAGATTTCCATAACTCAAATTAAAATATCTTTAATTGCAACTTCTATGACTTATTGGATATAATTCATAATATTAAACAGTGACTTTAGCACACCTCTTATTGATTTTGATTAGAGTAGTAAATAATTAGGTAAAGTTGCAAAAATGCACATGTGTTTTGCCCTCAAGAGCGTCCAACACCAAATGTTTTTTTAGGTGCAAAAATACACATGTAGTTATAAAATAGGTGCAAAAGTCACACCAAGTGTTAAATGCAAAACGTTGACCATTAGTTTGACCCAAAGTTGCTGACATGGAAGCTGACGTGGCTCACAAACACACAAATAGTGAACCATCGATCAGTACGATCCAAAAACATCACTGCCTAATATGTCACTCACGAACATCAAGCAATATACCAAAAACAACTAGTTGAAAATGGGTAATCAAAACTCAACTGCCTAATATGTCATCCAACTGATCCCAGTGCACTGGAAATAATGACAATTGAATGAAGTCTCTACCCAAACAAGATTCAGAGGGCAAATAAGTCCAGAAAGAAATATAGAAAGAGCCAGAACGATTAAATATAGAACATGAATCTTGGATCCCACGAGATTGAAATTGCGACGAGCGAGGGATTGCATAAGAACCGAAGAACCCACTGGGGAACAAAAAAGCGCAAACACATCCAACGAAAACCCCGATGGCTATCGCGACGAGGTCCCTCGATTTTTGCACAGAATGGGAATTGTTCCTCATCAAGGGTCCTTCTCTGTGGCCAATCATAGTGTCTCTTCTGCTCTTCCACCCCAACCTTCAGGTGATGTGGTCGGACCCATTGATTCTTCTATAGAGTTTTTGGAGGGTCGAAGAATAGCATTGAATTTTGATGTTCAGGAGGACTGATCTGGAACCAACGCGTTCCTCAGAGCTTTTGTGCACAGAGAGGAAGGACTCAGGCTTCGCGCTAATCGAATTGAGTAGGAACGCACGCTTGACTAAGCTCAGCTCAATGAAAAGAGCCAATCTTGACATTACTACACAGTTTCTTTCGCAGGATTTATTAGGGTCTTTCGTCCTCGTCATTTGTAATTAGGTTTTGTGAGCCACGTCAGCTTCCATGTTAGCAACTTTGGGTCAAACTAATGGTCAACGTTTTGTTTTGCATTTAACAGCCGGTGTGACTTTTGCACCTACATTACAATCACATGTGTATTTTCGCCCCTAAAAAAAAATATTTGGTGTTTGACGCTCCTGAAGACAAAGTACATGTGTATTTTTGCACCTTTACCCTAAATTAAAAAGGTGGTGTGTAAGAATCACCAACTGCCTTTTGCTTTCAAGTTTGGGTTTCATTATAATAATCATATTTTTGAGTGTTGAAGCCGACCTACCCAATAATGAGCCGAATATTCTCTAAAGCACTATTGTATTTGGCCTCATATATATATGTGTGTGGCCAGTAACGTCAAACCATGTGTCTAATTTTGGCTAACATTCTCATTATGGCGCAGAGACCTTTAATTAATTATAATATACGAAGAGTTCGACACCTCAACTATATATGTTGAAAATTAAAAGATATAATGAAAGTCAATATAAGAAACATACCTAGCTATTATATATATAACGTTACAATTAGCTATATATATAATTTTAATTTCGATAGGAACAAGAATGAAGAAAGACTAGTGCCATATATTCACTAACTATTTAAAGAAAGACAAGTAGCACCCAACTCAAAAACCACCTAGGATTTAGGTCGGTATTTTAGTTTTGATACCATCTTTTTTAGGTATTTTGCAAACTTGATAACTTTATATTTTATTTAGGTATCGTCAATTTGATTAGTTGTAGTGTGTGTGTTTGTTTTGGAGTTTATGTTTGAAGGTTATAATTGATAATTGAAGTAAATATATGTATTTATCGACACATTTTCTCGTGCTTGATTTTAATATTTTATTTTGTTTTAAAAAAGATAAATATAATCTATGTTTTAATTGATAACATGTAATACTAATTAATATTACTCCCTCCGTCCCTATATATAAGTTCTCTTTTTTTGAATGAGTTTGTCCCCTTTTATCAAATCTTATTTGACGTTATCTGAATAATAAATACACTTTTACCTATTTTACTATCATTATCACATATAATTTATTTATCATACGTTCTCTTTCTTTCTTTTCTCATCATTACTCTTTTTCTCTTACTCCTTCATAAAAAGAGGCGTACCTTTAGAAAAAATATATATATTTCATACATATTTATTACTTTTAACTAATTTTAATTATTTTCTAAATCCCGCAATTCGGTTGAAAGAACCTTATATATAGGGACGGTGGAAGTACCTTTTATGACGTAATTTATGATTTTTATTATATTAAGTGGTGTTGATGGGAGAAAAAATTGTTAGTGGTAAGAATGTGAATTGTGACGATAACCATTAACCAATATCAGTATGACTGAAGTAATATTGGAGCTCGAATTTTAGTGGAAGCCGGATTTCTAAAAAAAAAAAAAACAAACAAACAAACAAAACTGTTGCAAATTAAAAGTGGTCAAGTAGATTCGTGGTGGAATTTGAACCGACCAAAATTACACATCAATAATAAGGCAAGACATCATAATCTTATTATTATATATTGCCGTCCATAATGTTTGATGGCTCAACAAATGTGTATAGCTTCTTATTTATTATTCACTGCTTATATATATAATACACGAAAAGCATATATAAGGCTGAGACGTGATGAAAGCTTTTGCATGTGTATATGTGGAAGGTTGTGAATGTGGTGCATATATTTTGAAGTAGGAGACAATAGTTAGTGGATTATTTTGTGTAAACCATCATGCGCGTGCATTTCTCTTTATATACTTGATTGTACTTTCGCTCTTTTTGTTCCCATTACACAATATAATTTAGGGAGAATGATTTTGAGGTTCCAACCAAAGAAAATAATGTTAGAAAAGTTCTTATTGATAAGTGAACATGGGGGATTAACAAGTGCAACAGTTACTATTTATGGGACTTATTAATGGATTATTTCTCTTGGTTGGGAATTGAATGTCATTCTCCCTAAAATTAATGTATTACTTATCAATTACGGTCTCAACTTTTTATGAAAAGGGTATATTATTTAAACTACAACCCTATAATCATCACCTAAACCGGGGGCCGGTGTTTCATTCATATAGAAAAAAGGAAAAAGAAAAGTGTATCATTTTTTTATTAATTAAAAGGAAAATACTTAGGTAAAGTTCCTTATATCCATTTCATCAAGTTTTCCAATCACACACATGACCATGTGTCTTATTTTTTTAATTATTATCTTTTAACTATAAACCCATACGAAAAAAAAAAATAGGATAGGTGATTATGTATGATGGGAGAACTTGACGAAATAGATATAGAAACTTGATGTAAGTATAATCCTAATTAAAATTACCAAAAAGGAGGGATTAGGAAGTCTTTATATATTCTAGTATTGAGATCAAATAGTAAACTTCGATTCCCTCAACTAGATTTGATTTGTGGGCAAAAGTTAGAAAAATGGCAAACATTTGCTTTTAGTTAATTGATGTAACCAGTCACGTATTATTAATTTTTTTCTCTTTTACGTGGCTATTTTAGGAAAAAAATTGTCGTATTGTTTTAATTATATATATGCAATTTTTTATGAAGATTTTTAAGTTATCATGTGTAATCGTGTTAAATAGAAGCTCATCATATTTCATGGGTTCATGTGCAGATATACTCATGAAGTATTCTCCCTTTTATATTTGACACCATAAAATTTTTTTTAGGCACATCAATCCTAATAATGCACATGAACACTTTCAAATAAACAAAAGTGTCACATACTTATTTTGGTGAGTTTTCAAATATCATAAAGTAACGAGCATTAGCTACACGTAATGGATATTACTTCTTCTTTTTTTCTCCATAAATATATGAACATTTATGTGTATTGATTGTTGCATCCTATAAAATTTTTGGGTGTAAAATGTATATGGGGAATACTTCATGTACAAGTAGATTTGTACCTTAGCGCTATTTTCATTATTAATTTAATTAATGGATCATAATATGACTTTTAAAGAAAAAACAAGGAACAAAGAAGATTCTGGAAAGATAAGGGGATTGTGAAGTTGTGATGAAAAGGAGAGAGAATTGACGAGTGAGAGGGGAAGAAAACAAAGTAATTAATTATGTGTGAGGTGAAATTGAGTTATAAACATTGGACTGGCTTTATTGAAAACAAACAAACAAAAGACACAGAACCATCATCACATGGCCTATTTTATAATATCTCTCCGCAATCCAGACACTTCAATATTCTTTCTCAATCTTTTGTTGCAACTTGTCATTCTTACTAGTTATACTTATAAACCATTTCATAAATTTTTTTTTTTTTAACACTTCGAAATACTTCATTACTGATGCAAAGAAACAGATTACAGCTACACAATGACAACAAGTGCCAAGGCAGAAGGGAGAAGACAAACAAAACACTACAAGCAAATTAAACACGAACAAAGAGAGAAGAGGAACACAAACAGCAAAAACGCATACAAAGGAAACTGAAAACAGCTGAAGCAAGCTGCTCCAAATAACCAGATACTTTATTAATCAGCCAGGATCAACGTGGTTGTGGAGAGCCGATGGGTGACTTGGCGTGATCTTTGAATTCTTCACGTCTTCCTCAAGAATCGTAGATAAAGGGGATAAGGGTCTTTCCACCCACCCGATTGGGCACACCCCCTTACAAGAAGTTGCAACAAGCATATCTGCTGCCCAATTTCCCTGACGAGGGATAAATTGGATCATAAAGCGAGGCTCAGACTGAAGTGCTTCAAGAATATCTCCAAGTATGCCACAAGACTACCACTCACAGAGATCAGGCTGGTTTTTTTCCAGGCATCCAACAAGGGTCTGATAATATCTCTCCACAATAAGTAAAATTATGGTGTCAAATAAAACACATACAACACATGTAACGGGTCTGATAATATCTTTCCACAAACAAAACACAGAGAACCATCATCACATGGCCTATTTTATAATATCTCTCCGCAATCCAGACACTTCAATATAATATCCTTTCTCAATCTTTTGTTGCAACTTAATTGCCATTCTTACTAGTTATACATATAAACCATTTCATAAATATATTTACCACACAGATCTGAAAGCTCCAATATTTCCTTCATGTAACGTTACGTTACCTTTCATAATTATATTCTAGGTCTTATATACTCTTCGTTTTTATTCTACCACCATTATTTAATATCCATCTTACTTGTGTCCTTTTATATTACAATAATTCATTGAATGATTGTGCCCTTCTCATTTCTTTTGTCTCATTCAATAATCTTTTTATGATCGAGTGCTCTTTGAAGCTCCAACATTTATAATTTCAATTCTTATAGATACGTTCTTGTATGTTATAATTAATGGTTTTAATATAATTAATTAGCTGATTATGTCATTGTTTATTATTAACGTTTTGGATAAATTATTATCGTTGTATCACGAGAAAAACAAATAATTATTTCATATTCTAAAGCTTAGCTAAGTGATCTAACGAGCTTTACTCACCAACTATTTAATTTTATCTGTATTGTTATAGGATTATAAGGTATGATTTTATCAACAAAGTTTTTCCCAATGAGTGTCTGGTACAAATAAGTTTTGGAAGGGGAAAATACAAATAAACACTTTAAGATAGTGAAAATTCACCAAGGCCGTTAAATTTTATCAAACGTTGATTAGATTTTAGTTTAAATTGACATTGGTGAATTTGACGAACATTTGATGAAATTTAACGATTTTAGTTGTAATACCCTAAAATCTGACTTAGGGTAAATATAATAAAATAATAAAATATACCTATTGAAAATAAGTGAATATGAGGTTTCAAATAAAAAGTTATAATTATCTTATTTTCTAAGGTAATTTCTAGTGAAATTGGAAGAAATAGAGTGTTAAAAGGCCCTAAATGAATCTAGGAGCCACAAAATACTGTGATAAATCCTGAGAGACAATAAAATAATTATTAAAATTAGGAAGTATGTTGTCTCTAATTTAGAGGATTTTTGGGACTATTTTCTTTGGAAGAGGCAAAAATCAAAAAGTATTGTGGGGCCATAATTGACCCCATGATTTTTAATATTTTATGTGGAGCATAAAATACTAATGTCAGTGCAATAGTTGTGAAGTAATGAGTTATTCTAATTAAGAAAATTATCAACAATTAGTGGGTAATTAATTAAATAATTATTGGCTAATTATTTGAGCTTAAACAAAGGAAAATCCAAAGATAATTATGTAAAACCCTATAACTAGTGGTTTATGGCTAAAATTAGCATAAAATATACTTGCTAATTAATTGGAAAATATGATGAAAAATATATGAGATTAAGTAATTTTAAGCCTAAAAACATGTATGAACCAATAGGAAAATTTTGTAGAAAATTATATAAAATAATTATTTTATATAATATTAATTAATTAAATAATTAATTTAAAAAAAAAAGAGAGAAAGGACCAAAAATCTTAGTGGATAAGAATTGATGACTAAAGAACATGCAACTTTGGTTAAATAGAAGTTAAGTTGTAAAAAGCAAATAGGATAAATGACCACCGATAGAAATTAAGTCCTATCTAGAAAACCATGAATAAGGTTTCAAAAGTCAGAGTATGTTATAAACAAGTGAATTTTTAGCTCGGAGTAGGTTACCTCCGAAGTTATTTCCCAAACCGAAAAGAGTTATACTAGACTGACTATGAATCTATCTGATGTTCAAAAAGCAAATCAGATAAATGAAAATCTATAGAAACCAAGCCATAACTTGAAATCCAAGAATGAGTTGGTAAACATCTAGGCATATTATGAATCAGTGGATTTTTGTCCCCAAGATGTTGTTACCCGAAGCGATTTCCGCAACCGGAGGCGGATATCCGAAAATCTTCAGTGAAATCGGAGAGTCCCTGAATGGGATCAAAAATTTAGTTGATCCAAGTATCTTGAAAGAGGAAGAAAAGATCTTCAGGGCTATGTTCTCGGAATTTTGAGATTTTCCAAGACTACGCGATTAGGACACCGATCGAGGAATTTTATCGGGTCGAAGGCAAAAAGCAACCTTGTGACGTCATCAAAGATGATGTCATTGTGTGCCACCTAAGGGGGGGAGGTCGGCATGGTGGGTTGTGTGGCCAAGATTGTGCCGTTTTGCAAAAGTGCGATCCTACGATCCAGAATTAATCCGTCTGACAAAGTGTGAATAGTAACCGGTTTTTCCCTATAAATAGCCAAGACCTCCATTCACAATTCTCACACCATTCCACTCTTGTCTAGTTCGAAATTCTTGGAGCAAGGAAGGAGGAAGAAGTCCGGGAAAATTCGCAGCGAAGCTCTGAGTAAGTTCTTTAGTCCTTAGTCTTTAGTTCTTTCAGTAGTTTTAGTAGGAATGTTAGATAGATCTTTAGTTTTTCAAGTATGATTTAGATATCATGTTTTAGGGGTAGATATGATATTTATTTAGAAAATATGTTGGAGAAAGAGGTATGTTAAAATTTTGGAGAAACAGAGTCAAAGTAGCGAAGCTCTGACGAAATTCCGCCGAATAGGCAACTAGGGGCAAAATGGTAATTTGTACCTAAAATGCCTGTTATGATGTCAAATATTGATAAATGTGATCTTATCATTATAGGATATCAGTAATCTTGTACCGCTGTCATTCCGCTGTCGTTCTGCTGTCTGTCGTGCCGCTGTTGGACGTTCCGCTGTTTTCCGTCAAAAGTACCAATTTCCGTCAAACGTACCAAAATATCATCAACGAAGGTACGTTCGCATACTATAACACTAACTCTGATATTTCTGGTATGCGTGTATATTGTTAGGTGTATTGTATTAGTAGAGTTGTTATGCTGTTAGAGAATGATTGAACATATGCATGCACTGGGAGTGGTATATATGTATTCACTGGGAGTGGTATGTCCTAATTCACTGGGAGTGGTACATCTGCATTCGCAGGGAGCGGTACATTTTGCATTGGGTTGCGTGCTATTATGTTGTTATGTTGTGATTGACTGTAGTCCATGTACTGTATATGTAAATATGAGGTTAATCGTTACCTGAGGTCCGATTGCAATGGACCTCAGCCCTTAACATAGCTTCAGGGTCGAAAGGACCGAAGACAGAGGATAGAGGCAAGCAGTCCGCATAGAAGACCCGGCTGAAGACTTCCTTTTGTTGTTCTGGCGAAAGCCTTCTTTTTGCTGTTATATATCTCTTTTGAAATACTCGGTTACTATGCCGCTGTTGTAACCAACCAGACTTATGGCATTTTATATATATATCAGTTACTTTTATGCTCCGGTGCTCTACTCTGATGATTTGAAATGATGTTTTAAAGAGAAAAAAATTATACTACTTTTGAAAAGTGAGATGTTACATTAGTGAATCTGCATCATTTTAAATTGTTTATTGGTATTTTTGTTATTTTCAAAATTTATTTGTGCCAGATGCTCATAGGGAAAAACTTTGTTAGTAAAATTGCATCTTAACTCATTGTTATATATATATAAAAGAAAAAAAATTAAACCAAACATTATATCTGTAACTCATAGTTTTATTTGTTGATAAATTGTGGTCAAAGGGAGTCATATACTTCGGATCCTTTAACCTTTATTGCCAACTCATACGTACGTTCCTAGCTCAAAACCCTTGTATCTATAAATCTTAATTAACATGCAGGGCAACAATTGTTATGACATCTTAAGTAAAAATAGTATGATCACCACTGAAGTCCACCTTACTAATTAAAGTGAAAAAAGAGATATATAGACACAGAGAAACAAAAAACAAAAACAAAAAAAAACAAAAAGTTATGCTTCTGACAATATGGCCTGGTATTCCAAAAACCCTACTTTTTTATGCTATCTTTCTCTGTATCCAAGTGAAGCATGTATTATTAAATTCAAATCCTAAAATATGTTATGTTTGGAAAACAAATTGTTCATATATATTAATACAGAATACACTTTTAACGTCGTTTTTAAGACCCTTAAACGATTGTTTTCAAGGGATAGTATATGTGAGTATCATTGAAAGTTTTAAAATAAACGTTTGTTTTTAAATTGTCGTTGTAAGTTACTTTCAACTTTTACAATTGTCGTTACGTTGTAAAAGTTGATAAAATTGCTCCTCAATCTTTTTTTAAACAAAAAACAAAGCCACCCTTGCAGAGCCGCCGTCGCCGCCATCTTGCTCTAGGCTGCTGGTAGCACCCTCATGTTGCCGAAGCTCTGACACCAATGACGATTTTTTGGGGCCAAGATTTCTTTTTCAATTTTGGGTCACGGGATTTGATCCATAATTTAATCTTGCTTTGGCACACTTAGTGAACGTGGATTTGATCCCATCTCATATTTGAGGTTGCCACACCTCTTTGTTATTATAATGCAAAATCATATATATAATACAAGTAGGACTGTAATGCTTTAACAAGTTTCCCATTTTGCAAATTTCAACTACTTATTATCACTCTTAACAAGTTCTACATTTCAAGAATTTCAACTATATATGAATTTAACAAGCTCTAGCGATCAATTAACTATGGTGGCTCAAGAGAGAGGAGTTTTTTAAAGAAAAATTATTGAAGGTTAATTTGCAATAGCACCGACATTTTAATAAGCTCAAGTGATTGTTTGAGAACAAGAGGGGAAAAAAACACTTTTACATAAGTTGTTATACTTATGAACATCGTAAAAATATTTCTAAAAAACTGTGATCTTGATTATAAGTCCATTTAAAAAGTGACAAATGAGTTATAATTTTGTCTCTATTAAATGTAATAAAAAAAATGAGTTAATCCATAATGAAAATAGAGAGATATGAGAGCAAAGCCTTCTACTGAGATAAGATATTGTCATTACCAATGTCACTACCACTTTTTCACCGTTAGATCAGAATCCCATCTACCTTTATCATTTCTCTCTCCTATTGAGATTCTAATCTCACGCTGAAAAAATGGTAGTAATCAAAATTAATAATGAAAATATCTTATCACATAAATTATTAATACAGTACTAAATCACAATTATTTCATGTCCTTGTATGAAATTTTCTCAAAGAACGTGCCTTTGGATAAATCAATATATTAAGCTGAAAAGAGGGAAAAGCAGGTGTAATCATACATGCATGACCCACAATTGATTAACATTATTTCTTTGGTTAGGAAAAAAAAAAGATGATAGATTTTTGGAATATGAAGCTTTCCTTTCATTAAATAGCTAAAAAAAACACCGGATCAAAGACCGAATTACTAACAGAAAAAAATTTGTTGGTAATTTCTAACGGAATTCCATCGGTAATTATTTGCGAAGGATTACATCGATAATTTGACTTGCGAAATTATTGACAGAATTTTGTTGGTAATGTCTTTTGCCACGGTTTTTTCTGCAATAGATTTTAATTTTTCAATCACAAATCAAATTACTAAAGGAATTCCGTCCAACATTTTTTTTGTAGTGAGGGATTGACATTTGAATAAATCGTAAATAGTACTACTACTATTTAACTAACATATATAATGAATTTATTTCATAGTAACTATCTATTTTTAAGATAACTAATACTTCTATATTCAGAAACTTAACAAACCTAAAACATTATTAATTGCTTGAATAATAACAATATGTATAAACTTCTTTTATGATTCTAAGTTTCTAACAAACACGCTGCTTACTGCACTGTTAAAGTATTCAAATTTCAGAAACTGCTGATGGAATCTGTTAATTATTTTCTGAAAAGCTTAAACCTTTCACGCATATTCTATTATTTCTTTATCTACACATCACTCAAGTGCTATCCTATAGGTTATATATATATATACACACACACACACACACTAACAAAAAGTAAATCAATTTGTGCTTTATAATATATTATAGGGTTAAGGTGCAAAAATAGACATATGCTTTTCTCCGAGGAGCGCCCAGTAGCAAATGCTTTTTTCAGGTGCAAAAGTAACTATATGGTTACAAATTAGGTGCAAAAATAGCGTTTGACCGTTAAGTTTGACTTTTGATCGTTAAGTTTGACTTTTTCTTGATCGGACGATGACGTGGCATTTCAAATATTTTTCAGTGTCCTTTTAGTACCGGTCAATACCGAAATATTTTTCAAGATCCTAAAATAATTTTTCAAAATTATGAATTTTTTTTGTACCAATCAGTATCCTGAAAATACTTTTTAGTACCAGTCAGTACCCTGAAATATTTTTTTTCAGTATCCTTTTAGTACTGATCAATACCTGAAATATTTTTTCAAGATCCTAAAATTATTTTTGCACCTTTGAAATGTCATGTCATCGTCCAGTCAGAAAAAGGTCAAACTTAACGGTCAAAAGTCAAACTTAACGGTCAAACGCTATTTTTGCACCTAATTTGTAACCACATAGTTACTTTTGCACCTGAAAAAAGCATTTGCTACTGGGCGCTCCTCGGAAAAAAGCACATGTCTATTTTTGCACCTTAACCCTATATTATATCATTCTTTTTTATGGCATCGGCCAAATAGATAATTCTTAGAGTGCTTTTTTTGTTTTTTTTTATCAGAAATGGTTCTCAAAGATAAGTTCAAATAAATTATTTAACTAAAGAGAGAACGGCAAGAAAAGAATAAACTTGATTAGCAGTTATAATAAAAGAATTAATAAATTATGTCTATATTGATTATATAATTAAATGGTAAACTTCAATATATACTATAGATAATGTTGTGTCATTTAAATATAAACGTTATTTAAATACATATAGAAAACATAGGAATAAAAAAGCAAAACAGGGATAAGATTGAGAAGTAAAGTTGGCCAAAAGAAAAAGGAGAATTAAAGATTAAGATTTGGTTGGAAAAGTGATCTGTTGTTCCTCATGATACTTAATTACTTGACGTCTTTACTAAATATACTTTGCTATTTATTTAATGTTACGTACCATAAATAAAAGAGTCGTTACATGCCCTCCCTTTTTTTTTCCCAAAATTATAAACAAAATAATTTAATATAAGAACTCATTAGAATTTTAATTTAAAAGAAAATGAATTCTTTGATTTCCTACTTTTAAAGAAAGATATGAAATCAAAATTCATTCGTGTGATATTTTTGTTTTAAAAAATTGGTAGAAAATTCCTATTTAAAATTTTTATTGGGCAAAACGATATAATATGTTCTTTTTCATTCGTGTGATATTTTTGAAATAAAAAAAAAAGTAGAAAATTCCTATTTAAAAATATTATTGAGCAAAATGATATAATATGTTCTTATCCTGTAAGTTTTTTTTTTTTTGGGAAATTCCTTTCAAGTCCCAAGGAATAAAGAAAATGTCAAAAAAGTCTCAAGGAAAATTTAGATATCAAAAATATCTCAAAGAGTTGTTAATCTCATAGATAGAGTTGTTAATCTCACAAATGAGAATTGTTAATCTCACAGAAGGAGTTATTAATGAGATATTTCTGACATCTGAATTTTCCTTGAGACTTTTTTGACATTTTCTTGATGTCTTGAGATCTGAAAGAAATTTTCTTTTTCTTTTTTTATACCGAAAATATCAATACTTTAATTCAAATCCTTGTAATTAATAAAAAATTTAAATAGGAATTTTTATGATTTTTTTTTTCTTGAGACCATACATGTGATATGTGTAATTTCTTTTGGCCAAAATGTGATATATGTAATTCAATGTATTCATATAAAAATCCATATCAGTTGATGTTATCAACATACAAAAGACTATAATTTGCGAATTTAGTGTAAAATAATAAACGATTAATGGAAATGGATAATCCCTCCCTTTGCTGTCAAATCGTTGACCAAAACTTGCTTATTTGTCATCCTCTCGTGATGTTATATTATTGCTGAATTATTTAGGTACGACATATTATTAATTCGTTCGATGTTTCAATCAGATTACTGATTATGGAGAAAAAAGAAGGGACCCATTATTATTACTTTTTGGGCAAAACACAGGGAGGTTCCAAAGTATGGAAATAATTATAAAAAAGTCTCATACTGAATTCCCCTCACAAAAAAAATTCGTTGTCAAAATAACTTTATTAGTTGTTGAAATGTCTTTATGAAAATCTAGTTGTAAAAATAGCTTCTAATGTTGTCAAAATGACTTTCTATGTAATCAAAAATTCTCCGAAATTTTTCTCTGGCGTGTAGAATTTTAGAAATCTGAAAAAAAAAAAATTGGTGACATGAAAAGTCATTTTGACAACATTAGAAATCATTTTCACGAAACTTTCATAGGGACATTTTAACAACTAATCAAGCTATTTTGACAACATGAAAAATCATTTTTACGTAGGGATTTTTTTGTGAGGGGAATTCAATAACTTATTCACAACTAGGGACTTTTTTGTGAGGAGAATTTGGTATAGGATTTTTTTGTGATTATTTCTTTATCTTGGGACCTTATTGTGATTTTCCCTTATTTTTATAATAAACAAATATACAAGCTATCCTTATATTTTTAGCTTTTTTTCTTGTTCTTTCTATCCAAACTATCAAACAGTTAGTTAATTTATTCTAAATAATTAAATTTTAAAAAATAAAAATATATTTTTTATTGTATTGTGTAATAATTGTTATTAATAAATAGCTATATTATTAAATTTTCATATGATTCGTGATAATTTTAATTTATAAAAATAATTATAGTCTTAAAATTTATATTTCAATATTATATATAGTTGTTATTGTTCTATCAACTTTTATGATAATATGTTAAATTATATTAACGGGAACATATAATTTGTGTGCTTATAATTGTGATCAATTTGTGTCAAGTTTCATCAGAATTTCTACTATTACTAAATATTATAATCACACCAGTAACACATAATTTCCACATTAATTAACATCACCAAGAATTTTAACCAAAGTTGATAATAATTAAAACGATCAATTTCATAATGAAAAATTTACAAAAATATTGACCAAAATTTTAGAAACTAAAAACTATTATATTTTTCTAGATTAAATTTCCTGGTTTGTTTTTAGGGAAAATTACGTGCAGGACCCAAAGAACAAAAATAATAATAAAAAAGTCTCTTGAAATCACAAAATTACACAGAAGTCCCAAGGGACTTTTTTTTGTCAATAATATCAAAAAAGTCCCTTGGGACTTCTGTGTAATTTGGTGATTTCAAATGACTTTTTTGTAATTATTGTTTTTTTTGGGACCTGCACGTAATTTTCCCTTATTTTTATTACAACAAGAGAATTCAAATCATTGATAATTTCTACACACCCCAATCTGCTATTTTGAAATAGTCCATGTGGCTCCTAGGCCTACCAACACGAGCTTGTCATCTAATCAATAAAAATAATTTATTATACAATATTTATTTTTTTATGGCGGATTTTCTTAAAAAAAATGCTATGGACGAAGCTATTAGACTACAAAAAATCTCAATCTTTTCCTATATTTAGGTTGTACTTTTATTTCCCGTGTATGGGGAAATAAATATTTAGGTTTTTATTTATTCAACAGATACAAATACACACATATGAATGTCATTTTTTCTAATTTTATTTATTTATTTATTTCTTAGAAAAAAGAAAAATGACAGAAAAATATCACTTGAATTTCAAAATCTTATTGACAAAGATAATAATGGGATTAACAATAACAGTAAATCAATTGACAACTCGTTTTATTGGGAAATCACTTATTTGACATTTTGAAATTTGAGTGGTATTTTTTAAAAGTTTCCCAAAAAAAGGGCGACTGAAATTAAAGTCCTGGTGGAGGATAACGACGAAGGTGATTCGTGGATCCCTTTGTGTGATTATCGTCAGTCTTCTGTTGAAAAGAGATCCTCTCACAGACGTGAACCTCGGTTCAACGTTAAGTTCACGGGACATACATCTCCACTATTCATTCTATTCCACCCTATCATCTATTTTTTTTTTATAATTATTTTATTATATAAATAATTATATATATAAAAACACCACATGAAGAAGAAGATCCTCTGAAATTTCCAACCTCACTCCTACTCTTTCTTCCTCCTCCTTCCTTCCTTCATCTTCCTCATCATTTCTTTTCGCCTCTCTGTTCATTGTTCAACCTCCCCAGAAAAAAAATCACCCATCCTCCTTAATCCCACAAAGCACAGGCTAGTTATATGTCTGTTTATACAATTTTCTCCACCAACGAACTAGCTCCATACTTGGTTTCTCCTTGAAGCCAAGCTTCTGATCATAAAACAGGGAAGAGAAGACCCAACGACCATACCTTTTCTTCTGTAAAGCTTCTTTTTCCAGAAGCAGGTAGAAATTCCTGCCTTATCTCTCACGTGCCTCTGATTGCTCCTTTTTTGTATTTGTTCCTTCTTTCAATTCATCACTTCTGACTTTTCTTTTTCTAATTTCCTCATCTGAAAGCGACAGAAATGGCGGAAATTCCAAAGCTGGTGAGTGTTCGTTTTCTCAGTCGTCTCTTAATTTTTCATAGCCACGACTGTTCCATTGAATTTCTGGATCATTCTTCATCAACACCTCACAATTTCCACTCACAGATCCTTATGACTCTGCTTTTTCAGGACTCAAGTTCTTCGTCACCTTCTTATTCTTCACGCGGCGCCACCGAATCAGAACAGAACAGAGCCACACAAAAAACCTCTGTTTCAGATCACATAGACGCATTTCAATACACACCTGAGAAATCTGATAGCTTTGTGATTGACATGGATGCTTTCTCTTCCACCATCAACAAGGATAACAGTCCCAATTCCAGAATCACAGTAAGTTTTTTTTTCCCTTCTTTCTAATAAATTTAATTACATAATTCACCTCTGTTTCCTTGCAATTTATCTGTTACTATCTATAATTTGAACCTGCGAATCCCATATTTAATTTCACATTAAATTAAACCTTGGCTTACATAACACGGAGTTGTTGCGGTCAACTTTGTCATCAACTTCCATTAAAGCTTTGCGGCCATTGGAATAGAATGTCTTTCTCAAGCTTTATTATTATCTCCTTAGACTCTGTCTCAGCAGCGTTGAAATTTGAGAAACCTTTTTAATTAATTAAACCATCTTTCACTTTGTGTAATTCTTACTTAAACCCCCTCACCAACATGCCTGTTAATGAATTGAAGTTTTCAATATTCCAAAGCAATTAATTAAATCTTAATTCTTATTCTCTTCTACGCACAAGAGCTTTTCGAATGAATGAAGAAGCACTAGCTGTTTTTTTTTTTTTTGTTGAAAAAATTGTCTTTATCTTTTTTAATTTTGAAAAAGTTGCAGAGGAACCTTTCCAGGAAAGGATCTCAGCGTGGGGGCGACAAGAAGATCAATGGCAGTTCTGTCTTTCATGATAGGGATTGTGTCCCTACAACAGGCTCACCTAAAGGTATCACTGCCCTTAAAAAAAACTCATTTATTGTTTTCTTCTTATTTATAAATATGAAATCGCATCTTGTAATATGGCCATGAAATTATAATAATCAAAGTCACCATGCCTAAGTTTATGCCCGTGTGCGGTGATGTGGAATAATAAATTAAATATTAGTAGTAAATATTAATGTTAATATTAATATTTTCCCTCACCAACCTGGAATTGTGTCAGGCCATGGTGGTGTCCCCTTAAGTGTCAGGTCTCAATTTGTTGTTAATGTTAATGATTCTAATCTTAATTAATATAATAATAATTATAGCCATAATCCCAGATCTATTATGTTTCTACTTTCTAGGAAACGACATTCAAACATGGTTGTTAACCATATGTTTATTTACTTATAATTAAGAATTTTCATTACCTTGTTTGTAGTTAACTAGATTATTAGTACACCAACCCTTTTACCAGTTTATTAAGATAGATTTACCTGTTATCATAGCGTGGCAGATACTCGTTTGATGTAAAACCAACCACCTCAGTATCCAACTAACACCTAAAACCTACCTTCCACAGTTGTGGATCTATCTTATTTCCTATTTTAAATAAATTAAATTTATTTGAAAATCTCTCGTAGTAAAACAGGAAATGCCAACAAATCCTGGATAAGTAAGAACTTGGATCATGTTTCATAAACATACGAGTTTAAATCCTTCTACTAAAATAAAAACATTGCTGATGGATTATATGTAAATGAGGAATATCTGATACCAGACACAAGCATTTTGTTATAATATAAAAGAAAAATGAAAATGCCTTTCTGGGTGCATTTGTACCATAATAGTGGTACCCTAAGAGGGGCCACCAGAATTGGCAATGCCAGAGACTTGAACAAGCTTTGTGAACCAACAAATATGTTGAACTAATGTTGGGGTATGGTATAATTGATCTGCAGCTACTCTGGTGGGGTCTTGCACGCCAGAAAACCCCGGGGCGGTGGCCGTAGGGTCCACCGATCACTCCACCAATTCACAGGTCCATCATCACATTACCATCACAACCAGCAATATCAGCAGCAGCACCACTGCAGCTGCAGCCACCACCGCCATTGAGAGCAAAGGAGTATCCCGGCGAAACAGTTTCAAGAGGTCTTCTTTCCGGGTCCTTGATCCTAAGAGGATTCTTCTGTTCTTTGCCACCTTGTAAGATACATATAATAACATCTCTATTCATTGCCTCGTCCATTATATGCTCCGTCTTGATACAAAACATATTTATCTCATTTGATTAGATAAGGAAACTGGTTAAGTTAGTTAAGATGACATGTATTTTCTAAAAACATCCTAGTGATTGACTCCCCGAATATATTTTATATTAAAGACTGGAGGGAGTATATATATTTCGTTTCTATTCCTAATGTCTCTTATTCTCTGCTTAAACACAGGTCAAGCATGGGAACTCTGTTGTTGATATACTTCACGCTTACCATCAGCAAGCAAAGTGAAGAATATGGGGTTGATTTGCAGCAATGAGAGGATCAGATAAGTTAGAAATCCATGGATTGACCATTTACAATACAAGTTTCACACAGAAGAATAGAAATTCTCAGAAGTCATACTTAGCAACCAGCTGGTACAACGAGCCAATAAAAACACGTCAAAATGGGTGTTTCAGTGATAGTCAACCTCATTTGCCACCCAGAACACCAAGTTTAACAAGTCTTCGTTGATTCACTCTACAACCAAATGATACATTACATGTACCTAGAAACTTTGTTGCAGAAGAATAATAGCGAAAGGCGGAAAAGGAATCAATTCAAAGAAGATAAAACTGCTGGATTTTCACAAAATCTGATATTCAATCTCTGCTCTTGGGAGTCATACTTCAGCAAATTCAAGATATCGTTACAAAGGCATATTGAAAGACGGAATCTTTAGTTTATAGGAATGGGAAACAACAGATTACTTGAGATAGATTCCATTGAGAAATCTGTCGTGTTTGTAAGCATTGCAGAGCTCGGTGAAGGATGTGTCATTTTTTTGCTCTCCCCAGCTCTCCTTTATTCTTTCCTTGGATCTTTCTGTTCTGTTCTTTTGTATTTTGTTCTTACATGCAATCCTAATAGTAGGTGAACCTTTTTTGAGCTTGTGACTTTCATGTGGGGAAATAAAAGGAAAGGTGAGAATAAAATTATGATTGTGAGAGCTACAATCAAGTGCTTTCGTGGATAAAAGGCATTAACGCATGTGTGTTCGAAAGCTTTTAGCTTTTTGTACGAAACAGGGCAGGCCGCAATTGCCTTTACAGCAACAAAGAATGTTATTTTGACAATGGAAGCTTTTAGGTACTGCCATAGATTAGGTATGAAAGATCAAAGTTACTTTGACCAATTTCAGATGCAAAGTGTTAGGTACTAAATTTTACCAACTCTGCGTGCATTAGACACAACTAATCAAGAATATGTAAGAAGTTATCAAAAACCTCAAGATATAATTTAACAGGTACAGCCAATAAGATGGGCAACAATAAAGACAATTAGTGTCCAACACTTCATATCCTTGGAAGGTTGCTTATGCTGATGTTTTAAAAGTTGGTATATGAAGCCATTGAGGAATCTTTAATTGATCTGATATAACAGCACTTCCTTTAGCTTGAAGGTTAATAAAGGCGCATTTCCCATCACCGATTAGGTCCATGAATAATAATTTTAATAGATGAAGAAGTACCACCAACATGCACTAAATGTATTGATTTGCAGTTCCACATTTCCCACTAGGTTCTTCAAAGCGAACACCTTTTAGGTAGATGCTCGGTATCTGGACCTATTTAAGAGACTATTCAACTTTTGGCGTGGCAGATTAACAAGCATTCTTTGTAAGAGCCAGCCTTCATTTATCAAAACCTTAAAATTGATAGCAACATTTTACCCTCGGGTATAGTCCGTATAGATTGATATGGAAGAATAAAATTCGTGTGATACAACTATACAATATACAATTCAAGACTCTACAACTAGTGGTTTAACATCAGGTAAACAAAATTTTCACCTCTAATAGCGTTTTGAGATCGTTGGCATAGTGAACTTTTGCTTTCTGTCATGGTAGAGCCTCAATATAACCGCTGCAGTTTCTTCTATTGCTTTTCCCGTTACATCTGAAGTTGGAACAGCAGATTACGGTTCTATTAGTGACTAGTTAAAAGAAATACGGAGAAAATTTGCAAAAATTACTATTATATGATCATGATATTTTACAAATAAACAAGATGACACTAGATTTCTTACCAATCACTGGCCAGACTGGGTTTTCAGCAAAGATTCTTCCTGCAAATTCCAGTTCCTGTCTAACATGATCCATCTCTGAGTAATTGCTCCTTGATTCTGAACCGAATCCCAGAGTTCTAACCCTTGCTTTTCTAATGTTCTTTAGAACTACAGGATTTATTGTTAAGCCAAAAACCTTGTTCGCATCTACCTTGAAGAGAGTTTTCGGCATTTCCACCCCCATCACAATGGGTACATTTGCCACTTTGTAACCTTTCTGTGCTAGATAAATTGATAATGGCGTCTTGCCAGTTCGTGAAACACCAGTAAGAATAATGTCAGCCTTGGCCAAATTCTGGGGACATGCCCCATCATCCTGCTTGATGGTGAATTCAACAGCTTCAATACGGCGAAAGTATTCCTCAGAGAGCGGAAAGCTCCGGCCAGAGGCCCCACGGGGAAGGCCAGATGGTGAAACCTCAAGATGAGAAGCAATTTCTTCAATTATTGGACCTAATACATCAGTGCATCGAACACCCCATAACTTGCACGCCTGCTTGGCATAAACAGCCATTGAAGGGTCAGCTAAAGTATACACAAGCAAAGCACCTTCCTTGGCAGCCTGCTTTATGATCTCCACTAATTTTTCTGCATCATCAATCTGATAATAACCGAGTAAAATCAGCACCACGCATTAACATATATTACATAGTTAAAAAATCTAGCAGTTGGTTAGATTCTTGTGTTTGTTCACTAAGTTAGACATATAATGCATGGCACAAGGAACCAAATTAGAAGATTTCAAATTTACTACTGCTTTTTTGGTGTCATTTTGGAGGGCAAATTCAAACTACCACCAACCACATTATTGTTGCCTTTTGGACAACAATTGCAAGTGCTTACAAGATCACGAGGAAAAGAAATAACGTTGATGACATGTGGATCTACTAGCTCAGCAACTAACAGTCAAACTTAGCCTCCATAATGGCCAGAATGAAATTGCTACCATTGGAGAACTCTTGGGGCGACATTGCTCTTTTTTTAAAACTTCCTGAGCAAAATTGGATCTTCACCTTTCATTTTATACACCAAACCTCACAGCCTCACCCTCCCCAAAAGCAAAAACAAAAAAAGATTCATTTAAGACTTGCTCATTAACTAGATGACACAATTTCATATTGACAGTAAGTGATAGTAGAAATGCACCACGTAATCCAAAGAAGGGGAAAATTTGATACCGCTTTTAAATATAGCTTACTCCCAACTATAGAGTACGAGTTATGAAATGTTACCACAAACCCAAAACAGAATCTAAATCGTGTTTGGAACTCAAGATTATTACAGAGATGTAGCAAAAGGGAAGTGAAAGGACAAATTACCCCAGAAAACAAGTGAGTATTTACAGGGCATCCATGATCGACCAAGCAGTAATCAAATTGACCCAAGGCAGCGTTAACACAGTGCTCGGCGGTCCAACCGGTTCCATCGGAGACCATATAAATGGACTTGGCCACTCTCACCTCCACGCCTTCGACGACGTCATTATCGGACGCATCTGTATCAGGATAAAGAGTGAGGGGAGGTGGAGAAGCATCGGATTGGAGGGTCTGAATTTGGGGCTTAGGGCGGTCCAATTTGCGACCGGAACGAAGGGCTCGAGCCCTGGACCAACGGTTCAGCTGAGGGCTGACTTTCAGTCTCCGACTCGGCGACTTCGATGCTACTTCCGGTTGGATTTGGTCGTTGTGGCTACACCCTCTGATTTCGGGTACGACGGCTCCGATATTGGCCCATAATTGCGAAACCGCCATGCCAACCGTTCCAACTTCCAATTATCGTGAAACTGTCGAGACTCGAACGTAATACCTCATCTTCCTTTAAGTTGATTTTTAAAAAAAACAATTAAAGAAACTAATTAAATTACTTTAAAATATTTGTATTTATGTGTTTTTTTTTTTCAAAACTAATTAGTTTGACTAATAAAATAATATATAATATAAGGATACACAACATATGACATGATTAAATAATTTATTTATCTTCCTTAACCTCTCTAAAAAAAATCAACCCAATTTTATAATTACCAGAGGTAGTATGATTTTAAATTTTTTATTAAATATAATCAACGAAACACTAATTTATATGGAGCAGTATTATTTATATAAAGCCTTGTCTCTTCATTTTTGTTGTGTGTTCTTACCGAACATAATTTTTTTGAGGTAAGAAAATACATAATCTTGTATAAAAATATTTTTAAATAATTAATAAAAAAATTTATCCAAAAACATCTGCTTGAGAATTTAGGTTTAATTGAAAAAAATTGTTGAAATTTAGTTTCTTAGGAAAAATATTTATTTAAACAACATAAATAATAGTTGATTCATTTGTTTTATTTTTATCCTTCAATATAAATTAAGAAAAATAGGTAAGTTAATTATTTGTAAGAAAAATATGTGTGAAACAAGTGTCATTTTTAAGTATTTATATTAGAGTGTTACCAATATAACTTATGCATCATAAAAGAATATAACTATATATTTGAAAAAAATTAATAAAAATAAGAAAAAAAAAAAGGAATGAAGTTATTTAAAATTAGAACAAATCTCTCAACTACTAGTTCATATATTTAGTATAGGAGAGATTATCAATTAACAAAGCTTATACAATGAGGGATATGATTATCATGGGGAAATGATGTTATGGTAAGTTCTAGCTTATCTACAATATTGAATTGTGTTTTTTCTCTTTAACCTCAAATAGGTGATTGTGTTTTAAACTTGGAGAAATTTTGATTTCCTCACAGTCTTCATTGATTCTTGTAACACATTATTTTCTATATACAAGTCTAAAATGCAAAAAATTCTCTCAAGAGAAGGCAACATAACTATGCCTCTACAAAATGTAATGCGCTTCTGGCAGACATGTATACTATTCCATGGTACTACTGATATGAGCTAATATCTGACTCAACCGCAAACATCTTTTTTTAATCTTTTTACGGTCTTTGTTTGAGTTAGCATTGGAGAAATACATTTATATAAGTCAAAACAAAACTTATCTTACATATTTACCTCGTACACTGTAAATAACATTAGAAAAACAACTTCTACTACCAACCCGAATAAGCACATAATTTCATGGCATAGCAGGAAGAGCAGACAGCGTTTTGATTTTAATATGTGAATATGTGTGTGTATTTACCCAATATTATGCTTCAAACTTGTCCATCTAAAATAATGTAGCACTACAAAAACAACCCGGATTACCCACGAAATTACTGACGAAAAAAATTCCATCAGAAATTACCCACGGAATTCCGTGGGTAATTTTTGTAAGTAAAAATTACAGATCGAATTACCTACAGAATTCCGTCGGTAATTTTAATTACTGACGGAATTATCCATGGAATTCCATGGGTAATTTCCAACGAGGTAATCTACGTTTTTTTTTTTTTTGTAGTGTAGTATGCTCCATTATAAACATGCATTTCCTTTTAAAAAAATATGCAATATAAATACACAGAACCAGCAGGGATGCATGCACCAGCACAAAACAATTTTTCCCATACTCCCTCCAATTCTAAATATAAGATATAATTGAACTTTTTAAAGATATGAATTAAGGAAGCTACTTAGTTATATCTATGTTGTGTATCATTATATTTTATATTAGTTTATTTATTAGGTAAAATACTTTGAAAAAAAAACAATATAAACATTTTAATTTAAAGTAATTTAATTAGTTAGGTTTCTTAATATCTCTAAAAAAGTCAACTTTATTTTATATTTAAGATCAGAGGGAGAGAGATTAATATTATAGTAGGAACTATATATGCATAATTCAAAGCCTCTAAAAATAGAGATTACAAAGGAATTAAAAAGGGAAGGCACTTTTGGAGTTTTGAAAAACTCCAAATGCAGTAGAGCACATCAATTTTTCTCAAATAAGCTACAAAGAAATAAACAAGTCAGACGATAAAAATCAATCATATATAATTAAACAGCTCATCGATCAGCTCCATAATAACACATTGATTAATTATATATATTATTCTTTGCCCATGCAACAGTCCACGTGCTCTTGTGCCCCTTCATTCTCATGGCCCCATGTATCAGACATTGCTTCCCTTTTACCGACCTTGTAATCACATAAATCAATTCTTCTCCTATGTTGCAATGTTCACCAGACCAAAAATGCAGACAGCAATCAGCATCCACACCTTTCTTCTGATTTCATTTGCTCCAAATCTTTTTCAGAAATAATCTAGTAATTAATTGATGCATGAATACACATATATATAGTCGACCATTCACAAACACACACACTAGGTAGCTACTAATACTCGAAATAAGATATACTTAATTTGCATCATGGGGAGATTATTAATTAATTAATTAAGCATCATGCGTAGTTTGCATGAGAAATCTTGGGAGGCCAATTTTTGAACCCAAGTTTCGAACATCTTCTCGAATCTGTTGCCTATATTCCATGAAGCTGAACTTCCTGTACACTGCGGGTTCTGTAGTGCAGCTCTCTATCACTGACTCGTTGGAAGGACAAAAGAAATAAGCCGTAGAGAATCTCTCCACTCTTGTGTTCGTCATCACTCGGTGCTCAACACTCTTATATACTCCATTGCTCCACGCCTACAACAAAACATATATATATTTATATATTAAGACAACAATTATATATGTGATTATAAGCTTTTTAACAATGAAGGGTTGGGATGCAAATTTGTTTGGAAGTTTTCTTAAGTTTAATGTTGTCTCGGAAGTGTCAAAATAGATCAATGTTGCCCCTTATCGTTAAAAAGTTAATAATCAATGTCAATTTTTTAACAATAAACGTTAGTTTTTTATGATATGGGGCAACATTGTTACGCTTTAAAACTTTTATAGTGACAATGAACCTTGAAAAACTTTTAGGGAAATATTGTTTTTCAGCGAAAACTTCTATTACAAATTTGCACCTTAATCCAATAATGAAATTCATATACTCCCTCCGGTTTGAAACATAGAGTACTTTAACTAATTTACCAGAAACAATAAATAATAGTTAACTAATTAAATATATCCAAAATAAATAAATAAAAAAGTCACTTTTACCCTTATTAAAAAATGTGTTTGAAAACTTAATCAATGGACAAAATTGGAAATAAGCATTAAGTACAGGAATAAAACTGAAAAATGAGTATTAATTATTTTATAAGTGACTGATATTTTGAACCAAGTTATTCTTCTAGAAGCGCCCTGTACAGTATATCAAAGTAAATTGGGAATTAATATGAGGGGCAAGAAAGTACATACCTGGAATAAGTCACCAATGTTGATGATAAGGGCATCAGGATTTGGTTTAACAGCAATCCACTTGCCATCTTTCACAAGCTGCAACCCTCCAACTTGATCTTGGTGCAATATGGTGAGGAAATCGCTATCAGTGTGAGGCATGAGCCCATGGATTTCTGAGAACAATGGGCATGGAGGATATCGGTTCAATCGAAGATAACAAGTGCTGGGCAAACAGTTTTCCTGAAAGAAAGTAGACTTGTGACTCATTTTCTCTTCCAGGATTTCTGCTAATCTTTGCGCAAGACTTGACACTGTGCTAGCAAACTGTTCTATGGCTGAGCTGCGCATGTATATGCACCCAAAAAATATTGCATTAATTATGATTCATATTTACAAATAATGCTATCTATTAAAAAAAGCATTTTGCAAATGGACTATGGATGAAATAATCTTTGTTTACTAATAGCCTGAGCCCTGAGGGTACGTTGGAGTCTGACATTTATGACAACAACATTCAAGGAAAGCAAACCATACAGGCACATGTATAAACACCATGTGTTATTTTCTGAGTGAAACCAATTATCAAGATACCTTGATAAAGTCATCTATAAATACACAAAAACACATATATATTAAGTAGTTATCATCCTATGCTTTTCTCTCTCTCTTTTTTGCACAATGCACATAGTTTCTCAGGCCAGCTTCTTCCTCGACTACTGTACAGGCCCAAACTATACTCTTAATTCAAGCCGTGTGGGGGCCCCTCCAAAATGTGTTAGCTCTAGCCTCTAGGCTCTAGCGCTCTACCACATGGAGTATTTTATTCCCGTATTTTGACATGAGACCTCTAATTAAATTGAAACAACCACTCATTCAGTTGATCCAAAGCCCTTGATTTTCTCTGTTACTAGGCAATTGTCTCTTATTTAGGCATTGGAATATGTGCCACTCATCTCCTATTTATTCAATATCCTAGGCCAGCCACTTTTTCGAGGACTATTTGTTGGTTTGGGATTACTTTTGGAGGTTCCAAAGTTCTTATCTACATAAATCGAGATAAAACTCTTCTCACATACTTATTTTATATACTGTCAATCACAATTAAAAAATTATTTTTAATCATCCAATCACTATTCCAAACAAATATATAACCTACTCTAAAATTGAGCCATATGGGGTCTCATAGTATTGCTACGTTCCCAAATTCAAACTCGAGAACTCTTTTTAGTTGATATAAGCAATTAATCTTTCTATTTTCTATGCTTATTTTTTTGTTGGTGAATCATTGCCCCTTATTGAAGGATCGGAATACGTGTCATTATTCATATCCTATTGATCCATTTGTTGCCTGTGGCGCGCCGTACTTTTGCTAACTAGCTAGCTAGGGAGTACTACCTATTGCTCTGTCAACTTCAGCAACTTGGGAGGCTCATTCACGTGAGAACACAGATATGGGGTAGACGAAAAGGAATGATGCACAATGGCAGGCCAATGTGTACATACAGAATTTGTGTAAACAAGTTTTAGTGGTTAGGGAAAAATAAAAAACGTGCATGTGTATGTGTGCCATGTGGGGTTGGTGTGTGTGTGAACTGTGAAGAATATGGTTGCAGAAGCTAAAACAGAAAAAGTATGATATGGCATATCTTGAGTGGTGTGCTGACGGTGGCAAGAGAAGTTGACTAGACATAGAATCGACTTTTCTGGAGATTGAGTCCAGACAGAGCCCAGTGAAAGCAGAAAGGGTTTCATGCTTTCTTGTCTGATCACTGACACGGAGTACATAATGTAACCAAGTCCAAAGAAAGAGAGATGCGATTCATGTGAACAAGTGGAAGTGAACAGGATAAGGTTGTATTATGTGGGGAGTGGATTTTCTCGTAATCCCTTTTCTCTTTTTCTTCTCCCTAATTCATATGGGCGGGAAGAGGAGAGAGATGTTAAAGTGGTATTATGATTGATTGGATGAATATGATTTAAAGATAATGAGAAAATGATTAGAAAAGAAACCCAACTCGTACTCTGTGTGCATGCTTAAACCATTTGTTGATGCCTAAAAGCCAAAAAAAAAAAAATGACACTGTAAATTGAATTGTCTGAGCCCGTGTTCAAACCGGAGACTTCTAGTGTGTGAGACCAGCGTGATAACCAACTATACCAACTATACCATCCAGACAAATTGATGATCAGTTGCTAATATAATTATTTAATTAACATTATAATTAAGTCTAACAACCTATAAACCAAAGAGCAAAAGGTGACTTCTCCAGTCAGAATTCTAGAAACATTGGATACCAAGTGAATTTTGAAAAACCACATACCAAATTTTAATTTCCTTCTCTACAAAGAAATTAATCAAGAATATATAAGAACATCATAAGAATATGTCGCTCAAAATTAGAGGCGACCAGAGAGCAAACCTCCCCCACCTCCTCCATTCCCTAGTTTAATTCTTTCTATCCTCATTTCCCATAGGGTATGTCACTTACACAGACCCTATAATAAGAAAATGAGGTTTTTTCTACTTTTTTCCCCCTGTTATTGATGCCCCCGTGGACCACATTCCCTAAAAAAATATAATAGACATATCAAAATATTAATTAACCCCCCTATGAACATATTATAAACAAAACCATGTGTAACCGAAACTGGATTGGCATAAATATAATCCTTATATTCTGAAGATGAAACGCGCACACACACATGCACCTTTATTGCTATACATTGAGTAAACAATACAAAGAGACCATTAAAACTGAAGACTAGCTAGCTATTTTTAATAATGAAGCCATGCTTTTTTATGTATATAAATATATCTATATCCAGAATGAAAGGAAAAGAGTTAATAGCATGAGGATATGTTGTTACCTGAGACTGTTAGATCCAGTTGAATCAAGTATATCAGAAAGAGGAATATGAAAGGCTTCAGACCAAGATAACTGTCGAATGCAAGTAGCAGAAGGAGCACCCCAACGGTAAGTACCAGCAGAGAAGTTAAAGAACTTATCTTCCTTCACCTTCTGCTCAAATGGCTGCTTAAACACCTTCTCTTGCTCAACCCTCATCTTCTTCAAAATCTCACTAGAAATCCCATGATTCACCACCTGAAAAAATCCCCACTCCTTTGAAGCCCTAGCTATCTCCGTCTTGCACTCCTCGCCGCCGTCCTCGCCCTCCAACCACCTCAGATCGATCACCGGAAGCTCCCTCTCCTCCACCACCACACCACCACCACCGCTGCCTCCACAACTAACAATACTGTCATTAAGGTTGTTTTGGTTCTTGTCGAGGAGGACCTTGTAGGCCTCGTAAAAAGGTGGGTCTGAATTTGATTCCATCATGATTGCTTGTTGAGGCTGCAAAAAGAGAAGAAAGATGAAGGTGATGATGAGATTATATACATAAATGACAGTGTGAACAAGGGCTTTATACATACATAGAGACAATATAAATGGAAGATAGGGACAAGTACTTTTTGGTTGCTTTGTGTCTTCTGTTTATTTTTGGTCCTTGATGAAAACGTTTTAGACTTTGGACACTAAGGCATATACACGTCTTTATGTGTTGAGACAATCGGTTCTCTTCGTGTGTTGTTTATCTTTTCTGCACCGTGCTTAGTTGTTTTTTGTTCCATGTCATTGCATAACATATATCGGCCACACACATATTTCCAAGGATTTGGTGTAAAAGTTATGCAGAAAAATAAGTCCTTTTGAGTACTCGTGATTCGGTCTTTCTAGAGTGTGGAGGTTTTTTGGTTAAATGTAATCATCACAAGCTATATTTTTATAATTCTAAATAGATAAAATATTTACTCAAATTTTTCCCCCAAAAAAATCCCTTAGATTAGAATTAACTACACTAGAACAAAAGATATATATAACAGAAGTGAAATAACATTCATTTCAAATAAATTTTAATAATGTCAAAACGGATTATTTTGATTCTAAATTATGAGTGTGTGTAGACACATATATATTTGTGTGTGACGTCAAATAAAATTAAGTAATTCTTCATAATAATGATAAGTGAAAAATCCAAATTTAACTATTTTCATATATTTATTTCCAGATTTTCTAATAAAAATACCACAACGGTATGATTACATAACTAGATTTTTAAGATCAAACTTAACAACAACAAAAAAAAGTAGAAGTATGTAAGAATCTGAGCAATTAACTTATATAATACATATAAACACATAATGTTTTCTTCATCAAGCTCTAGGATTAGGTTATATCTGGGGATTCAACATGGGTGGGTTACCTCCACCAAGGGGAAAAAGTGGAGCCCATTTCTCTGTCATACAAGATCTAGTACATAGGAAAAAGGAATAACAAGTTTAAATAAAAAATAAAAACTTACGGAAACTGGAATTCTGGAAACTTCAATTATTTGCTGAGAAAATAACCCTTTTAGTATTATATTCCAACATGAATATTATATAATACAAACACGATACCCATTCGAGACTGGCGACTCTATTTAGTATAAATATATACACCCTATTTATACGTCGGTGGATAGATCAAGACACGCACTTCCTTTGACAAATCAAAGTTTACTAGAAACCAGAATAATAAAGTAATTAAACCTACTACTTTCAATGACTTAATGTTCTTAAACTAATGTACTATAATAAAAGGTAGTATTCATTATGCTTTTTTATATGAATCACATTTCTACAAGCTAATTAAAATTGACCAACTTATTATTCTAAATATTATATATGAAGGAAGAGAAAAGGTAATTGTCTTCATCACACTGCGGCAAAAACAGCAGAAGGAAACTTCGACAAGGCACGGTAACACTAAAGCTGATGTAAGAGGCTGAATGATCATTCGGACGTTTCTATCCAGACATCTCAAAAAACCTGTGACTGGGTCTTGGAAGAGTCTTATCATTGTTCCTTTCCAATCTTTAATATAAAACTTAGTTGATTCTTTGTATAAGAGATTAAAGAATTCCTTTTATAAGAGATTAGAGAAGTTAGATAAATTACTTTAAAATATTTTTATTTATTGTTTTTCTCCAACCTAATTTACATAATTTATAAATTGATATATAATTTAATGATACACAATATATGTTATGATTAAGCAGTTTATTTAGTTTTATTAACTCTTCAAAAAATTGAAATGGACTTTATATTAAATAGCAGAATTGAAGGAGTATTTTATTTTCTCACTCCACTAGTATTTCAAACAAATCAAAGCTTTGGCACGTTACATGCAAAACCCTATGATCTCCTCATAATTCTCCTCAATTCAATCCTCACCCAGATATATAAATATACAGACAGTAACGAGTATATCTAATAAAATATCTACATATTTATTCATGATTGGCTTGGTCGTCTAATTAAAAATTACTTTGCTGCTCACAAAGCAAAAGGCAGTTAGTATTAAATGGTGAAGTTGTAGGTATAGATTCTGAAACAAAAGATTTATTTATTATATGTTCCCTCTTTCTAGGTTGATCATGTGGTAGTAAACCACATGTATGTTGGAATTTGAGAAGGGTTAATAGCAGATTTTGAAACCCTTAAATAAATAAATCAGCGACTGACATTCACATGGTCACATCCCTAGAATCAGATCAGATAGTCAAACCTAGTGACTCGATCTGTTGACTTATGATTAGTTAATGATCTCTAAAATTCCACCAGACAAATTTGAAGCATATGGTATAATCAAACATAGTTTCTTAATTACTCACCGGATTGAAGCTGCTCATCAACAAGCTATGAGACTCTTGAGAATAGATGGTCTGCATAATAATATTGCACTCACCGGCCAGTCCTGCAAATAAAAATCTTCACTGAAATTTGAAACCAGTAAATAAACACGATCTTAGCTTGAAAAAAGTTCTGAAATTTAATGCTAATTATTTTGGATGTCCTTTAGCTAACTATATATGTACTTGTTTCTTTCACTAGAAACTGAAAAAGACGCTTACATGTCATATATATGTTCTTAGCATCTAGTGGGAACTATAGATTTGGGCAGATCATATATATGCTGATGGAGAAATGAAGAGTGATAGACACAGAAGATGAAAATAACATAAATGCAGAATGGTTGAAATTCTAATAAGAAATTAATGAAGAAGATATTAAAGGCACTCACCTATATAGGAAGAGAATGGTATGAAGAGAAGGTGAGTAGTAGTGTATACACTTATAATCAAAAGGATTGGGAGAACAATAATTTATAGGCAGGGAAAGAGCATCAATTATTGTCATCACACACACTGATATATATGTACCAAAAGGAAATAGTTGAGGATTGAAAACTTCTGCTCAAGAGAAGGACCACGCGGCTCATGGTGCTATCATAGAAAAATATATTGCAGACTAATTTTTATATTTATGCCAAATTTGTTTCAGCATCAATGATATCTATTCTTTCTTCTTTTGTTTTTTGTTTTTATTTTCCTAGTAGAAATAACAGGGGACAGTGAGAAAAGGGGTTGTCGACAAAGGAAGAGATGGAGAAAGAGAGTCTTGGAGGAATGAGAACCATACTCCTAGAAGAATCCTATCATCTGATTCAAATGACAATATGATAAGTGTTGGGTTAATTTTGTGCATAGTGGTAAAAGGTATTTTTCCAATATGATTTATGGTTTATGAAGTACCACTCTGGTCCTATTTATAAGTTTAGTTTGACCAAAAAAAATTGGTCCTATTTATAAGTTCAGTTTCATGTAATAAATGAGATTGTGACAATTTTACCCATGAAGATAGAGAGAGAAGAAACAATTGAAAAACATTCAATCATAAATGAGGGCAAAATTAAAAATTTACCCCTATAATCATTGTGTCAACTACCTCTCCTTGATATGTGAGATTTGGTCAAATTGGACTTATAAATAGAATCAAAGTGGTAAGTATATAGGAAGAGCTTTGTTGTTTTTTCAACATGATTTATGATTTATGAATTAAGTATGTGAGAGAAATTTTGACTTTGACGTAAACATAACTTCTAGTCAATTTGACAGCAAACTCAACCGTAGTGTTAGGCCCAAAGTGAAAAGTAAAATCACATGGGAAAAGAGAAATAGGGACGTGGCTATTTAGTACCACTCTGGTCCTATTTATAAGTCCCTTTTGATCAAAACACACATACCAAGGAGAGTTAGTTAGCTCAATGATTGTGGAAAAGTTCCAGTGACTTAACCGTAATCTGTGAGTCCCTGTCGGCACACAAACGTGGCTCCACCTTGGGGGGTCACATGCATATCCTCCTTATTTTTCTTTGGTTAAATTGGTTTGGAATTCAAATCTCTCTAAGTGTTAGACGTGAGAAGTAGTGAGGCTAATTAGTGGGTAAAGGTCAAATTTTTAAAAGTGGGTGTGAGGATGAGAGAGAGATTATTGAGATGAAGAGGGCATGTGATTTGCTTACATGAGAAAGGACATGAGAATCAGTCTCAGAGAATAAGCGTCTCAAAATAATGAAAAATATCCCATTGAGGCATTTCATCAATCACCATTGGTCCCTTGCCTTACCCCGACAGTGACTGAGCTTCTTTCATTTTTTTAATTTCTGCAGAACAAAAAAAAAAAAAAATATCAAAACTTTCTCTGGGGTAGGAATCTTGACTTGCTTGCTCCAAATGGGTCATCAGCTTTTTGGATTTTTCAAATCCTCTCAACTTATCAGATTATTACTATGAATCAAGAGATTAAGAAACAAGGCCGAAAAATGACAGTAAATAAAATCCTCACTCTTGTGATAAATATAAAACTTAATTGATTTTTTTGAAAATATTAACAAACTTAAATAAATTAGTTAATCATATGATTAATTTATATATTAGTTTCCAAGTCAAGTAAATTAGTTTGGAGAAAAATGATAAATATAAATGTTTTAAAAAGTTCAGATAAAATAATTACTTGTATTTACATTTATCGTTTTTCTTCAAATTAATTTATCTGATTTAAAACTGATATATAATTTAATCATACAAAATGATTAACTAACTTATTTAGTTTTTTTAACCTCTTGAAAAGGTCAACTAGAATTTATATTTAGGATGGAAAGAGAGGTATTAATATTCTTTAAAAATGTCAGTGTGATTTAAATTCCAAATTTTGTTTAAGAGGGGAAATAAAAACGACACTAATTTCTATGTAATTAATGGATCTGGCTTCAGTTCTCTTCTCTTCCCATCATCTTCCTCATCTGAGCCGTCGGATGAAAATCTGGACGGTGTAATTTTTTTTTAATAAATTACCGCATGAGGTACACAATACCGCAAGCGGTAAAAATTTTTTTAAAAAAAATTTACACCGTCCAGATCTTCATCCGACGGCTCAGATGAGGAAGAGGATGAGAAAAAAAGATGATTGAAGCCAGAATTAAGCCTCAGGACGGGGCCCATGTCAGAAAAGGATGCAAACAGATTGATTTCTTCTTTTTGAACAGTAATAATGTGAAAGTGAAAATGATAAGAGATGCGATAGAAAGCATGAGATGACAAATAGGGGTCTTAGGCAATGATTAATCAATGAGTAGTGAGTGACTAGAAAGAAGCTAAGTCCAAAAATGGTGTATGATTAAATTTCTAATCTTTCTCCATCCTTGAGACTGGTGGTGAAGGGACAGGGAATCAATGAGGAGGTAATAAATCTCCACTACAAAAACAACCTGTCTAATCTCTCTTGCCCAAATTTATTGTTTATAGATTCCATTTATAATTTTATGAGAGAATGGTAGAAAAAGAATTTTAAAATTGTAAAATTTTTAATCGGGTATTTTTCATTAAAAAAAAAAGTTATAAACTGTTTATTAAGTTTTGTCATTACACTATTAATTCTTGAAAACAAGATAATTTGAGATTTTACAATTTTATGGCCCATATGGTTCACGGAATCAGAGGGAATGTAATGTAATATATTGATGATTACATGAATTAATTAATGATTAATCGAACTTGAGAATATATGAGAATAATAAAACAAAATACAATATTTCCCATATCTACAGAGAGACGTGGGAATCAGAGGGACATATTATCAGATTTTGAAATCCCTAATTGTGCCAGTGACCTAATTAATTAATGATTTGTTAAGTTTAATTACTCAAATTAAAATTTAGTTAATTCAATTATCTTTTAATAAAAAATTTCTTTTTATTTTCATGGTTTAAATTTTTTTTCATTGGTACAAGTTATGCACTTATTAGAAGTGATCATATTCAAGATATTCTCGGACATTACATATAGTCATTTCTCTTAATGAAGATCAGAATCTTCGTTCGCCATATTATTAACATTTTAGTTATTCATTATTTATAAATGGTACTTCCCTTGGTTCTAATTATAGGACATATTTACCTAATTTTGGAGAGATTAAGGATAATAGTTAAATTAGTTAGTTATATTTGTTTTCATAAAATGCCTTTATTTAAAACTATTTTTGCATTTTTCCCCTCCCCCTCAGTATCCCCCTCCAGTGTAGTGTCCCTATTCAGCACCTTGTTTTGCTCCACTCTAGCGGCCTTTACAAATTTATAAAACACCCAACCACTATGAAAATAATAGGTATATTTTGGGAAGAAATTGAAAGAATTAGAACTTTGTCATATAATTAAGACCAAGATCAACTTCCAAATATTATCCTATAATTAGGACATGAGGGAATAGTATTATTTATTTCACAGACGCTAGATGATCAAATTCAATTGGCTAATCTGCTCATGATGGGCAGCTTCAAACCGTGCCCTTGCTGGCCTTACATACTCTATATAGTGAGAAAAAAAATTCTACAACTAATTCAACCCTATTCATTGTTGATGATGTAGGCTGATATAAACTTCTTTACAACAAAAACAACTTATTAAGAGAAGAAGAACTCTCATTAACTACAAAATCATTGATTTGATCTTTAATTATTTTTTCAATCTAATGTATCACGTTTAATCTTTTTTTATACTTTCATTTATACAGAGTAAGGGAAAGGAAATTCAAAAGGGACCTCATGTTCATATCATCAAATTTTCACTCAACATAACATTTTTGTCATATTTAAGCATTATTAGACCTAATTGAGGGTAACTTTTTAAAAGATGTTTGCTGCATTCACAGGGTTTGAATTCAATATCTTGTGTTTAAACGGACAAAATTGTTAGTGCAAGCCTTCCATCCAAAGGGGGTGAATTGGGTGAAATTTAAAAATTTAAATTTAAATTCAAACTTAAAGAAGAGAGTAAAGTCAGAGAGATATCACGAAGGTTGACACAGGAGATTTATACTGGTTCAGTCCAACCACTTGACCTACGTCCAGTTCTCAGAAGCCTTTGTGAGTTTTCCACAATCTTCCAAGATTCACAATGCCCTTGGCGCCTCAGTGCAAAAAAGTTCTTCTTCAAAGAATGATCACTTCTCCTTACACTTTGCAATTAATGCCCACTCAAGATTCCACTATCTTGGCAACTCACTGTTCTCTCACAAGAGTATATGAATAACATAATCACACTTAAGAGCTCAAGACTTAGCAATGGATGAAACGATAATTTTTTTGTAGAGAGTTGTTGCTTTGTTTTTAATGCTCTTCTATTTATAGTGTGATAATGATTAATGACCGTTTCTTTTGAAAGTATCTATTAGAGTGCTTGGTCTTTGATTCTAACCGTTGGAATATCATAACATTTTTTGTGTCTTAAGCATTAGTTGTTGGAGTAGAGAAAATGTTCAGCATTTGAAACCTCGGAGCATTTAATGCTTCTAACACATAAGGTACTTTTTGCATTTTGTGTGTTACTCCATGATTGATCACCTGTAAGAAGCTTAATCATTGATCTAATGAAGTGTTAGAGCAATTGGAAGCAAAAAGAACAAGTTAAAAATGAATTAGAATGAGTTTCAAGATTTTTGATACGATGCTCTATTTTCTGGAATTGCATCATTCGAGTGATCTTCACTGAGCAGCAGGATGGATCACTATAGTGATGCACAAAATATGATCACTTGAGTCTCTTTGAAAACAGATCACTAAGAATGTCACTGTGGTGATCTAGTGGTGATGAAAATTACATAATCACTCGAGTGATCATTGTGATGGTGATGAAATTTGAACACATCATTCCAGTGGTCACCGAGTGATTTTCTTTTTGAAAACGTTTTACAAAACTAGTCACTAAAATGGAGCACTGTAGTGATGTGATGTTGATGCCAAATAGGAGCATCACTTGAGTGACCACTCGAGTGATCTTCCAATATCACTCGAGTGATCTGAGTTCAGCCTTTCTAGTGATCACTGCAGTGCTGAGTTATTTTCAAAACTACATCACTCGAGTGATCAATTGAAGTTTGCAATGAATGACCTTTATATGTTTCAAAATGTTTTTCTAGTTATTGTAAGCAAAACCTTTCTAACTTTTTCTTAAGCTTTGTTATAATCAAAACATAGACTCTAACAAAAACCTCTTCCCGCCACTTAGTATATATTAATGAATTTAGTAATAATTCATCATTAGGCATTACATGACTTTTGAGTGACATGATTGATTGATTAAGGGGCCTACTAATAATAACAATAGGAATAATAAGCTAATTAGTAATTAAGTATATGAGTCGTTGAAAAAGAATGGAAATAAAAAGGGTGTGGAAAACAGGAGGAGGGGGAGGGTGACCCACAGGAATGATAATTCGTTGAATGAAACCAAAAAGGCAACTATTAACTATAGGGGTTGAAAGGGACATAATATGGAAGTCGGCATATCCTGATAAAAATAGAAAAATCCAATGAATTATTAACAAGTTACATGAATTAATATAAAATTAAGGAAGGTTTCGCGAAGTGCCTAGAATGAAAAAAAGCATGTGATGTCTCTTGGTTAGTGCCACCATTATTTGTCCAACCTGCCTCCCCCCTCCCTCTTTCATGTCTTCTTGTCTCTCACGATCCTCTCCCTCTCCTCTCTCCACCATTCCTATTGCCGCTCCATTTTTAACTCTGAAATATGACATATTTTAGAAGTTGATCTTTGTCTTAAATATATGATATGATTTTTACATTTGTCAATCTTTTTCTAATTAACTTCTACTGATGCTCTCTCAACAATAATCAAGGAGAAGAGGGAATGAATGGATTAAGGAAGATGACTAGTGCATTTGAGAAAATGTATGTCATATTAATAAACTATACTAACTTCTTTAATTTAATCAAATTAAGTAAATATGTCTCATATTAAAGAACATATGAGTACATTGTTTTATTATGTTTAGTATTTCGTGTTTCATGATTTTTAAAATAACTTAAATTTTCAAAATTTGACCCCTAATTAACTTAACCTTTCCCTATAGGAAAATGACACACATTTGCCACATAATACTCTGATCCTATTTATAAGTCCAGTTTGACCAAAAAATTTGGTCATATTTATAAGTCCAATTTTATGAAATAAATGAGATTGTGCCAATTTTACCCTATTAATTATACTTATAAAGATAGAGAGAGAAGAAACATTTAAAATATACACAATCAAAAATGAGGGCAAAGTTGAAAATTTACCCCATAATCATTGAGTTAACTACTTTTCCTTGGTATGTGAGATTTGGTCAAACTGGACTTATAAATAGGACCAAAGTGGTACTCACTTAACTTTTTTTTAAATCTAATCAAATTAAGAAAATATATCTTATATTAAGAACTGGAAGAGTAAATTTTTTTCAATATGTTTAATAATTCGTGTTTCATGATTTTTAAAATAACTTAAAATTTAAAAAATTTACCCCTAACTTACTGACCTTTCCCTATAGGGAAGGGACAAATCTGCCACATACACACATATGCGACAAACTCACTTGGGATATGATCGCACAACCTCTCTATTCAAAAAGGTGTGGCAGTCATTTAAGTTTTTTTTTTTTTTTTGCCCAGAGGCAGCCATTTAAGTTAAAAGCTTTTAATCATACTCTTAAAATTTGACTAGGATAATCATAATGCTAAAAGTAGGACCATGTTTCGCGTGGGGATATATAAGACACCCAAAGCGTGTGATATAGGGGAAAATAAAATATAGCTTAAAACTCTATAAGTGCACAGACGGTATAAAATAATAAAGTAATAAAAAAAGTATCGTCCTCACTTTTCATGAAGACTTGATGCTAACAATTTAGTTGAAAAATAATTTTATTCTTTTGTATAATTTGAGTGACCAAAATTCGAATTTGAATGAGTAAAAAGAAATTAAATTAAAATAAACAAATTATAATAATAATCAAACAAGTAACTCAGATTCACTAATATCTTATTAGCTTTATAAACCTTGTTTTCACTAATTGATTAATTTCAATGTTAATCTAGAATATTAATAGATATAAGTATCTCTAGATCACTTACACTCATATCTCTCAAGTTAAAACTGTTATCCCTAACATAGTTACCCAATAAGCAATAACAATTCAATTTCTATCTAATATGATTATATGGGTCCAATAGGTATATTCTTATCCTATTGAAAAATTAGAATAAATTATAATCTCACATTACTCAATCACATGGTCCAATTAAGATCCCTCTCCTAAGAGTAATCTAAATTCTCCAAATTCCTACTTAATGGTGATCAAGCTCTAAGTAGATAAAAAAAATAAACAAGATCATGAACAAGTATGCAACTCTTCATGAATAAATGAAATCTCTCTATGAACAATACATTAATTTCCGGTGGTTGGAGCTCCAGTCGGTTGGTGCTGGAGCTTAAACGGCCGATTGGCGGTGGTTGGTGACCATTCATCGGTGCTTCAACAATGATCAAACATTTTCTTAAAAAAATAAAGCAAGGGGAATTATTATCCTTTTACCGATAAAACTTATTTTTATTTTGGTCCTTGGTCCTGCAATAAAATTTCATAATATTTTGATCCCAAAATAAATTTAGCCCTGTGATTCTTTAATAAAATTCTCCCTATATTTATATATATTCAACTCATGAAAGTACAAATTAAAATTACTTCTTCCTATTGAAAAAGTTTGAATTTTTTTACCTCTAGTTTCACCTCACATTATTCTTTTCTCACACACACATACACATCTTTCAAATCATTTGAAGGATCCCACACTCACACATCTTTCAAATCATTTGAAGGATCCAAGTCAAGTGATGGGCGTCTAACGTGCCTTGTAGGTTTCTTTTCATACTGCTTAACCGTTCATTTTATATTTAGTACTCAGAAATATTTCATTAATCAAAACTAAGTATTTTAGTATAGTAAGTCTTGGCCACTCATTAATACTCAATCCCAACCGCTTAAGGACTTTTAATTTGATTGTCTTCCTCATGTCCTCACAGTAGCACACAGGGCATTTGGAAGCAAGCATGGGGAAGCTTGCTTAAGATAGCGAGGAGGTGAAAATTAAAGTATATATGATCTTCATCTAGTCTCTTGATTCTTCCTCTTTTAGCATTGTGTTTTCAATGCATATAGAACTACAAAAAGACATGAAATTACCGGCATAAAATATTAGCGACGGAATTCCCATGGAAATAATCCAGTTGCAGAAAAAACCGTGGCAAAAACAATTACTGACGGAGTAATTTTTCGTCACTGATTTCCCATGGAAGTTTGCGATGAAATGATTCTGTGGGCAATTGGGGATGAAAATTGCCTACAGAATTTTGTGGGTAAATTACCCACAAATTTTTTCCGTCCAAAATTTATGTGGGTAATAACCTAAGGAATTTGAGACAGAATTCTATGGGAAATTTACCCACATAATTATCCGTTTGAAATTTCTGTGGGTAATTTACCCACAAAATTTGAGACAAAAATCCGTAGGTAATTCACCTATGGAATCATTCCGTCAGAAATTAATTATGCGCTTTGCCAAGGATCTAAATGTTCTCACCTTTAGTTTTTTAAGAATTTTTCTTACAATTTACCAAGCTTAAATGAGAAAATTAGCCTGTTCATATAACTAGAGAACTTAACAAGTTTCAAGTAAATAATATACTGAATGAGGATATATGTCATGAGTTCAAAGTCACTAAAAGACTAAAAAAAGGAGAATATATGTTCAAAGTCACAAGTGTATATAAACAATGAAAATTATCAACTATCATTTTTAGCATCTTCATTTGCATTAGTAGCTGAGGGAGCCTCAACATTGTCAAGGTTAGAGACATTAGGTAATTGAATCCCCATTCCTTGCAATGCTGACATAATCAAGTTGGTTACTTGTTTAAGGTGTTCATTCTCTTGTTTCAGGTGTTCATAATCTTGTGAGATTTGTGTTATCTTTGTTCGTAGTTCTTGAACGTTAGAATCCCCCCAGAATTGATGAAAGAGCTAAGGTAGAAGAAACAATATGTTGAGTTTCAAATTCAAGCCCATAGATTCGGCCCTTTTTATCCTTACCACCAGTAACCTTTAACCACAAATTAAGTTTATCCTGATTAGATTCGACACTACTTCCCTTAAAATTGACAGATGCCTTTAGTCTCAGAAATTCATCCTGCAAATAGAGTACATAAAATCAGTACATCATAACAGATTTCTTTACAAATTATGAAGCCAAATTATCTTAGAAAGACACATGAATTTTTAATGGCAGACGAACGATCAGTGGGTGTGTGATCATTATGAAGCCAAAAGAGAAGTAATACCCAAACAAAAGATAACATAGAAGAAATATCTGGGCAAAAAGTGAAAGTGCGGAAAATAGTAAATAATGTTCTCTAGAAATATGGCCGAAAGCAAGAAGAGGGAGCTAGTAGAATGCCATGGTTTTCAGCACAAACAGAAGAACTGGGTAGGTTTCTGGTTCTCATAACTCATATGGAAGAAGAACTAAGAGGAAGTTCCAGTTTTTATTGGATAAGGTGCAGAGATTGTGAAATATATTGGGTGGGAGGTGAATAATGGAAAGAAGGTTAATTTCTGGAAGGATAAGAGTGTCCCTTTAATTGAGAAATGTAGCACAAGACCTCAACAAGAGGTAATAGAGAAATGCGTGAAGGATTATGTAATTGGAGGTGAGCGGAAATTAGAAGGGCTGGAGGAGTATCTGTAGAAATAGGGCCGAAAGCAAGAAGAGTGCTTGGGGAAATGAAAAGCAAGGGTTTGACTCCTGATACAATGAGTTTGGGAACATTGATCAACGGGTTCTGTGAGATTGGTGATCTTGATGGAGCTTACAAGTTTTTCAGGTGGTCAGAAAACCAACACAAGAATTTTCAGACAACAACAACATATAATGTAATGATTAACGCATTCTCTGAAAAGCTTGATAAAGAAGGGCTGTATAACTTATTATGCCGCTGCTATACGATGGGGTTAGACATAAGAAGACACTTAACAAAACCAACCATGAATTCACCCTAATCAGGGACCAGGTTATCTGCTGTTGACTAAAATGTGTGGAGAATGTGTGTAAGGCTTCCTGATCTGCAACTTGGTTGCCCGGATAGGAGAACTTCCACTAGATGCATATAAAAATGGTGAGCTTCCTACAATCTGAAAGTGAACCAAGGTAAATGCTACTTGTATCTTTGTTTATGTAACTCTATCCTCAAACGTAACAAAACCAAAAACTAAAAAATTTTCGTTTTGGAATTTTCAGGAATAGCAGGAGGGATTTCAAATTTGAACTTAATTCCGTAAGTTATTTTAGTCAAGGCGTTACTTATATAACAGTGTCATCTGCATGAAAATTACTCTAGTCAAATTCAGAATTCTTATCCACATACATGTATCATCAAAGTGTCCAATCAGAATCATACAACAGTGTTATCAAACCTTACAGATCGATTCACCAAAAACAAAATTCGTTAAATAAATAATAAACTTGAATGAAACATATACTTACATGAGTTGCAGTCGCATGGTGGTCCGCAAGTTCTCCAGTTTTCTCATTATAATGAGTCTTTTTAAACAATTCAAATACTGAAGGCTCCATTCCCAAATCTTCAGCCTACAGGTATTTATAAAGATGTATTATACGAAGCATTAAATAAATAATGATTGTATATTTGAAGATAAAGTCTTATTATCCTTCTCTTATGTGCAGTATTATATTAGGAATACCCCCCCCCCCTTTGTGTTGAGTTCCTCATTTGTTAGACGCTTGATTGGTCTTTTCTATCTCACACTTACTCAGATACTCTGTTGATGTCTCTCTCTAACTCATTCGTCACTTCATGTGGAATCCACTTAGGCTTAACTACTTGCTTGTGAAACAAGTCCTGCTTGATTCTCTACATTGTTTCTCTTAAGATTTCTGAACACTTTGCATTCTAAATTATCTTGACATCATCTTCATAATCAAGCAGCCATTTATATTTTCTCCGCATAATTGAGAAAGAAAAAAGATAAAGAATAAAAACATAATGAGGAAACAATTAGACATAATACAAATATAAGAGATAAGATATACCGCCCATTCCTCAAACCACATTTTCATATAACTAGCATGTGTAACTTTCCAATTATTGTAACATGGATAGTCAAAGTTCCCTTGAATATTAGGAAGAATTTTCCAAACAGAACAAACAACAAGATTAAACCTAGTAAAAAATTGTAAAAATACTAGTGTAAATGTTAGAAAGGCTTTATGATACAAAATAGTTCAAGCTTGCTGATGACTTGTGTTGTTTTCTCAGGATATATCCATATTCGAACATCTACGGGATCACGGCCCCAAGGTGATAATCTACCACCACCGCCCTGTGGAGTAAGGGGGTGCGAAGATTTTGTTCCAAGAGATTGCATTCGAGGAGGTGGGATTTAAGTTGAAGAAGGGCTAGGTGATAATGAGTGCAAAGATTCTATTCCATCATATGCACTACTACAAAAAAACCTTACAACGTCCCTAAAAGACGTCCTTTAAAAAAAAAAAGGAAGTAAAAGCTAAAGGCGGTGGCATTTTTGTAATTATATGAGAGAAAAATTGACTTTTGGCGTCTAAGTTTTAAACTTAGACGCCAAAAGTGTGCCTTTGACGTCTAATTATTAAACTTAGACGTCAAAAATGATATTTTTAAAGTCTAAATATTAAACTTAGACGCAAAAGGAGCCCCAATTTATTCTCCCCCGCGCGTGACTTCGATAGACAATGGATATTTCACATTTTCACTCAGTCACCGCGCCACTCTCTCTGAACCTCACCCACTCTCCAAGATCTGCGACTCCCTCCAAGCAAGCAAGCGAAAAAAGATCTCACTCTCGCATCTCTCTCTCAGGCCCTTCTTGTTCGACTACCTTCATCTCTTCCAAATCAATCATGGCCGCACTGCTTCTGGCTCTCTCCCACTCCGAGGTAACCGCCTCTCTCTGTGAAACTCCTTTCTCTACTCATTGTTTTTAATTTTCTGGCCGGTTTCTCTCCCAGATCTGCGTTTAATCTCGCCGCCGAGATCCCCGACCCAGCGACGCCGGAATCCGGCGTGGATGAAAGCACTAGATCTGATTTCTTCTCGTTGCTGAGATCCGAGACCCAGCGACGCCAGAATCCGGCGTGGATGAAAGCCCCAGATCTCTAAGTTCTCGCCGCCGAGATCCAAGACCTAATGGCGCCGGAAATCGCCGCGGATGAAAGCCCCAGATCTGAGTGGTTTGGTTTTTCTCGGTTGGTTCTCGGATCTGGCAGATTTATTGCATTTTAGTTTTGGTTTTTCTGGGTGGGTTCTCGATCTGGCATATGTGGTTTTTCTGGGTTGGTTCTCTGGTATATTTTCTTTTCTGGGTTCATGTCTTTGTTTTGGTTTTTTTTTTTTTTTTTCTGGGATTTTGTCCGTGTTCTTCTTCTCTGTCCGTGTTCTTCTTCTCTGTTTTTCTCTTTGTGTAGCTCATGGAGGTCATCGCCGTGGCTTTGTTTTCTTGGCGGAGAACGACCAGGATGAGATGGAGCAAGTGTGTGGCCGAGTATATGGGGCGATCGATGGTGGCGGTGGTGATCCTCACTGTGCGATTTTTTTTTTTAAAAAAAAAAGACCTTTTGTCGTCCTAAAAATACTAGGACGTTTTAAATGCTCTCTTTTTACGCCTCCCTGTTACGCGTCTCCTTAAAGAAGGACGTATAATAGCCAAAAAATAGGACGCTGTAAGGCCTTTTTGTAGTAGTGATGGGAATTGGAGGGATGATGTGGGTCTTACAACTGATCCATGCATTTGAGGTGGTAATAAGGGTTGGGGTAGCTATATCATGCAATTAAGGCAATGATGCAAATGATAAAGATGGTCTAACCACCATAGGAATAGTTGGAGCAGAAGTAGTTGTCATATGAGGAATAAACAACTTAGGATGTTGCTAAGGAATCAAAGATTGTGGAGTACTCGATTTTCGCCGCTATCACGCTTTAATTTGAGCCACGACTAGACATCTATATATTCATTGTGAGAGTTGAGTTAGTAATAAGAAATAAAGAAATCATGACAAATTTGAATGATCAAAATAAATTACTGGCAGTATGACTTTAAGTTCATCCACTTGAAATGGTCCCACAATTGCTTCAAATGTGTAACATCCCAAGTTTGAAATGCGGAATTTTTTTTTTCAAACAAACAATCAGAGTAGAGCAATAGAGCGAAAGAGTAATTGGATTCTTAGCCAAAACATCAACCATTGTGTAACATTGTAATGATTACAGTAATCCTAAGGTTTAGGAAGGAAATAGTGTAATAACAAAATACGATAAGATAGAGATAGTCTTCGATTGCACGCCTACTCCGGTACTTGCCTCTATCCACGAACCGTGGTCCTCCCGACCCGAAGCTACGGTGAGATTCAATTCAACGCATTGAATCTCGTAACTGTTAACCTCATACCCAAACAACACAAGATATGGCCAACAGATATTCAAGAGCTAATACAACAAGATATCATAAGCATACTAGAGATGCATGATCATTATGCCGACAAAACATAAGCACGAGCAATATGTAAAGCCCCATAAGGTAAATAACAACAACGGCTTGCACTATTCACCGGTGCCACGATAATTAGTCGTGTCCTCGCCGCTAGGAAAACAAAACGGCGTTATCAAAACTATAACCCGTATAACTGTCTGTATAACGGTCTACGAACATATCATTGACATATAAGTATTTAAGATGTGCAAGATTAGTGTTACAGTACGCGTCCGTACCTTCGTTTGCGACGTTAGGTACCACCGTGAAAACGTACTTTCACGGAAAAACGTGAACTTCAAACAGCAGCTCGTCGGGCAGCATGACGGCAGAAAATCAGAGATTCTGATATCCTATAAGAATAATATCACCTTTATTAGTGATTTGACACTATAACTGGCATTTTAGGTAAAAATTACCATTTTGCCCTTCTACCCCTAATCGGCGGAATTTCGCCAGCACTTCGTTACTCTGACAAATTTTCTTCTCGAAATTTTGCCAGAACTTCGACGCAACTATGATTTTCAAAAATAATGACTAAAATAGCCCTCCCATATGATACCCAATCATACTCGAAATTTAAAGGCTATTCTAACATTACTACCCCTATTTTTGAAAGAGCTATAAAACTACAACTTTTCAATGACTCGATCCCTACTATGTTTACACCTCTCGCATATTTTTCAACGCAAACAAGGCTTAAAACAAGAATAGGAATCTCGTCCCCTACTTCCTAAATCTAACTAACAATTCTACTAACTACCGAACTAAAGACTAAAGGCTAAAAGACTTACCCGTTGAAGATTTAGGACAATTCTACGGGGCTTCGCCGCAAGATTTCCAGAGCCTTTGCTCTCTTCTTTCTCTCTCTATCTTTTTCGGCCAAGAGCAAGAAAGGGAATGGTTTGAAATTTCTCAAGAGTTGAAGGGGTATTTATAGGTAAAAACAAGGGACTTGTTTGGCAAATTTAAGGATTTGTTTGGAAAATCAAAGTTGTAATAACCCTTTAATTGCAACTTGTTCAAGAAGTCAAAAAATCCACCTCACACACTCTTGGTCGACATCTTTGGGCTGTTTGGCAGCCAAGGATTGGCCAAGAAGTGATGACTCACCTCACTTTATGGCAGTCCACCCGTATTTCCCGTTCGGTACCCGATTCGCGAAATTTCGGAGAAATCTCAAAATTATGGATTTACAACTTTGAAGACAAGTTCTCACTTAGTAGAAATGTCCAAGTTAACCTAAATTTTGATTCCATATAGGCCTCCAACCGTCCAGTTGAAGTTTTCTCGAAAAACGTGTCCGAACGCGTCCGGTGTCGGAATTCGTTTTCGGGATTACCAATCTCTTGGAAATAATTCACCGATTCCAAATATGTCTAAATAAATTCAAACCCATTCCTAAATGTTGAGTTAGAATTTATTTTCCTTATTTCAAAAATATGCCTATATGCATTTTTCCTATTTTGTTTTATTAGGAAAATGCACAAACTACCTCGAATTAACTTAGGAAGAGGTCACTTAAAGGTAAAAACTCACTGATCAATATTTTACCTTGACCTTGGGATTCCTATTCCTAGATCTCTAGATAGGATCCGTTTCCTAATTTTTAAATTACTATTCACAATTTTTACTTTAATTAATTATATTATTATTATAATATGTCAAGTTGCCAACTTGTGTTCTATTTCATTTTTCATTTTTTTTCTTTTTATTTGGCCCAAAATTTCGGCTGGCCCTTTAATTATTTTAATAAATATTTATTTTTTATTTAATTAATTATTTAATGATTTAATTATTTAATTTTTCCAAAAATTTCCACAAAATTATCTAATTGGTCCATTCTTGTATTTAGGCTTAAAATTACCTAAACTCCATGATTTTTCATAGAAATTTCCAATTAATTAGTAAATACATTTTTACTAATATTCCACTAATTTTTGAGCTTCACATAATTATTACTGAATTTCCCTTGCCTATGCTTAAGTAATTAGTCCAATAATACTTAATTACTTCATTATCACTTGTTGATAATTTTCTTAATTACTATGCCTTATTACCTTCATACACTTGTATTAACATTAGTATTTTCATGCCTCTTGCATTATTCCATAATTACAAGGGTATTATGGTCATTTCACTTCTTTTTGAGTATTTTCCAACAATTTCTCCAATTTCATAATTTATAAAATTACAATAATTAGAGATTATATACTCTCCTATCTCACTTGGTCACTTTACTGTCTTTTAGGATTTTTCCATAAATTTTCTAAGTTAATTACCCTTTCCAGGGGCATTTTGGCACTTTGGCCCTTAAACTCCCTAATTTCTTGCAGAAATTCTACTTAGAAAATAGACTGTATTTATACAAGACCGGAGATTGAAATTTCACTTATCAGAAATATCCAACTCCTATTTATAATATTCCAGATAAATATCCGGGTATTACAAAATGCATAAGTGTCAATTATGCTATGAGCCTTGATCGTGGTAGCAGATAACCAATTTTCCTTTTGACAACAATATGGATAAGGCATGTACGTAGTATACCTGCATTGCTTATTGGGCCAAAATAAATTGGTCATACTTATTATACCTCCGTGATGCATGGACTTCAATAGTCCCATAATGCGGATAAATCTTGGTACCGGGATTCGGTGTTGGATCAAACCAATCACATTATATTTAAACAACATCACTTTCTAACAAGATTGATTATCCTTTTTCATCACATAAACATCACGTCGATAACATAAATGCCATGTATGATGTGATCGTATGTTATCTCAATTGTTATGTATAACTTAGGGTTTGTTTGCATTTGTGTTTGAAAAGCACACTCACATCAAATAAGGCAAAACTCTCTTAGTTTTACTTCGTATATCGTAAATCATATTTAAAAAACAACTTCTATCACAAATCAAACAGATACTTAAATGTCATTATAAAAGTTTTAATTAATTTATCTTACTCTTATATCTTATACCTTCTCTTAATTAAAATTTTGTATACCTATTTTTCTAAATTTTTTAAATCCAACTCATAAAATTTTTCCTTCCCCTCCACTCTAAATCCCTCATATCAAACAGACCCTAACTGTCATTATAAAGAACATGCATAAATGTGTAGTGTGTCTGTTGGGTTGAGGGGTGGGGGATCAATAATATAGGCCATTCAAAAAATAACGCAGAGGTAAGTTGTTATTATATGCTAGCTAGAGGTGAGTTATGTATCTTTAAATAAAATTTAGTAATCATGGTCAAAAAAAGATAATTTGGTAATGGACATTTTTAGTTTGTAAGGAGCTATATTTAAATTATTTAGACAATTGGGTTCTTTTTATACATAAAAAGTTTAAGTGAATTGGGTTCTACAATACCAACCCCTTTACCAACTGAGCCATTCTTTACTGGCTTTAGATAATTGGGTTATTCAACACCTCTAACATTTACTATTGATGAAGTTTATTCTTTGTGCTAAAGAACAGACCCAGTACTCTCTAGCATTACACAACTCATCCCACTTTAAAAAGGTGATGGTTTATAGACACACATGTCTAGCATGAGATGATATTATATCTGACTTTGAATTTTTATAAATGTAAAAAAAACATTTTGGGAAAATTCATCTCAGGCCCAAATAACCAAAAAATTGTCCAAAAAGGTCCAAGAAAAAGTCATATGTCAAAAAAGGCTTCAGGACCTTTTATGATATTATTTCATAAAATGTTAGTGGTTAACATATACTGATATAGTTGGTAACGGATACTGATATTATTGTTGTTAGGATATTATTGTTAACGTCTACTGATTTAATTATTAATGTTTTATTGATATAGTTGTTAACGTTTATAAAATAATATCAGAAAAGGCCCTGCGGCCTTTTTTTGACAATTTTTGCTAATTTAGGCCCTGAGGAGGATTTTTCCAGACATTTTTGATGGAGCTGCCTCCAATTAAGTTCAATAATACTTAAACTTAACTCAGTTAATAACTATCTTAAAAATGACCCAAAAAAAAGAAAAGAAAAAGAAAAGAGATAACCATCTGAAAAAAAGGAGCCCAAGTGAGCATTGTTTCCTTCACCATCTATTCAATAGCCCATATATGCTTATGCACTTCTGCAATGTCGATTCCAAACCCAACTTTCCTACAATCACTAACCGGATTGACGTAAGTAGTAAGCGGATTGTGTCGCTTAAGTAAGGTGTAATACCCCGAAATTTGAATTAGGGAATTTAAGGGCCAAAGTGCCAAAATGACCAAAATAGCTCTGGGAGGAGTAAATAACTTAGGAAAATGGTGAAAAATCCTAAAGGGCAATGAAATAATTATTTAAATTGAGAGAGAGTATATCTCTAATTTTGGTAATTTAATAAATTACAAACTTGGAGAAATTGAAGAAGAATGCTCAAAAAGTATGGTAATGACCATAATGCCCTCACAAATTCTAAAATAAAGCAGAACACATGGAAACAGAAATGTTAATGCAAGAGTATAAAGGAAATAAGGTGTTCTAAGTAAGAAAATTATTAACTTGTGATAATTAAGTAATTAAGTAATATTGGGCTAATTACTTAAGCATAAGTAAAGGAAATTCATGAATAATTATGTAAAGCTCAAAAATTAGTGGAAAATAGTTGAAAATTAGTAAGAATATATTTACTAATTAATTGGAAATTTTTGAGAAAAATAGTTGAGGTTAGGTATTTTTAAGCCTAAATGCAAGAATGGACCAATAGGAGAATTTTGTAAAAAAATTATGTAAAAATAATTATTTAATTAATTAAATAATTAATTAAATAGTTAATTGAAAAAAAAACGAAATAAAAAAAAATGGGCAGAAAAAAAAGAGAAAAAAATGAAAAAGAAATGGAAAATAACATATGCAAGTTGCAATTATTTTATTATTATAATTAATTAAAGCAAAAAAATGTGAATAGTAACTTAGAAATTAGGAAACGGATCCTATCTAGAGTTCTAGGAATGAGATTTCCAAAGTCAGGGAAAAATAATGATCAGTGGAATTTTGTCTTCCGTTAGACTCTTACGGAAGTAAATTCTGAAGTCGTTTGTGCATTTCCTAATAAAACAAAATAGGGAAAAATGCATATAGGTATATTTTTGGATATAAAGAAAATAAATTCTAACTCAACATCTAGGAATGAGTTTGAATTTATTTTAACATATTTGGGATCAGTGAATCGGGCATAAAGTGAGCTTGTGTCACCATTTTTGGACCAGCCAAGGGCTGCCACATCACCTCAATTTCGTCCAACAATGTTCCATGGACATGGATTAACCACCATTTTGAGTTTGAATTTCCATGGTTGAAACAAGTTGGAAAATGCCAAACTTGTCCCTTGAAAAGTCTATAAATAGGAGGCATACCCCTTGAGAATTCTTCACACCTTCCTCTTGCTCTCTTGTCCGAAATCCTTGAGTGAGAAAGAAGAGAGAGAAGCTCTGGAGAAGTTCTGTAGAAGTCTTCAACGGGTAAGTCTTTCGGGCTTTAGTTTTTAGTTCGAAAGATAGTAGAATTGTTAGATAGTTTTAGTAAGTAGGGAATGAGATTCCTACTATTGTTTTTAGGCCTAATTGCATTGAAAAATGCCTGACGAGGTAAAAACTTGGTAGGGATCGAGTACGAAAAGTTGAAGCTTTTATAGCTCTTTCAAAATTAGGGGTAGTAATGCTAGAATAGCCTTTAAATTTTCAAGTATGATTGGGTATCATATGGGAGGGCTATTTTAGTCTTTATTTTCGAAAATTGAAATGGCGTCGAAGTTCTGGCAAAATTATGGGAAGAAAATTAGTCAGAGTAACGAAGTGCTGGCGAAATTCCGCCAATTAGGGGTATAGGGGCAAAATGATAATTTTTACCTAAAATGCCAGTCGTAATGTCAAATCACTAATGAAAGTGATATTACTCTTATAGGACGTCAGAAATCCTAATTTGCTGCCGTTACGCTGCCCGACGAGCCGCTGTTGGAGATTTCACGATTTTCCGTAAGAGTACAGTTTTCCACAAAACGTGCTAGAAATACCGTAATCCGTCAACGAAAGTACGTCCGCGTACTGGTAACCTTAACACTGATGTTTATCGTATGCGTATATGTGTTAGGAGTATTGTATGTGTATATGTGGTGTTTGTACGTTCGCGTACTGTAACACTAATCTGATGGATATAGTATGCTGTATATGGTATGTATGTGATGTGTGTATGGTGTGTATATGTGGGGTGTTGTTGGGATGCATATTATGTTAGAAGATAACTGTATGCATGGCGATATAATTATAATCTTGGGAGCGATACATCCGTAATCTTGGGAGCGATATATCGTATCTTTGGGAGCGATACATGTGCATTGGTTGGGTGTGGTTTATTTGTTGTTGTTTGGTGACCCATATGTGTGTATGTATACATGAGGTTAACAGTTACCTGAGATCCGGTGCGGATCTCAGCTCTTAATATAGCGTCAGGGTCGGGAGGACCAAGGACCGAGGAGAGAGGCAAGCAGCCCGAGTAGAAGACCCGGCTGAAGACTTCCTTTCGATGTTCCGGCGGAAGCCTTCCCTTTTGTTGTACATTTCTTTTGAACCACACGGTCCTTTGTCTGCTGTTGTATCCATGGACTTACGGCACTTTATAAATATATATCAGTTACTTTTCCGCTCAAATGCTCTACTCTGATGATTTTGAAATGAGGTTTGAAAAAAAAATTTATACTGCTTGTGAAAAGTCGGGATGTTACATAAGGTCTCGAGTTCGAGCCTTGTGAATATAGAAAAGCTTCGTTGGGAGATTCACCCACCATAGCCAGGTGCGCGACGCGGGTCAGATCCAGATTAGTCAAAGTAAAGCTCTAGATACTGGATGGACAAAAAAAAAAAAAACTTTCCTACAATCTTATTTTTATTTTGCACAATAAGACAAACGATAAAAAAAACGTAGATAAATAATAGGGAAATACGGAGTACATTAATGAAACCAGCATTTCTTTTCCACATTATTTTTAGGGAAAATTTCACCTAACCCTTACTGTTGCTAAACATTTCCCAAAAAGCCCCATAATTTTTTGAAACAGCGCTCCAGTCTTATGGGTGGCAATGAAATTAATTTCAGGAGTAAATAGACAAAAATGATGCTCCTAAAAAATGAGTGACACTCGTGCTATGCGGAAATTTAAGATGGATATGCGGATTTACAAGATAAATGAACTAATTTATAAGACCTACAATTGAAATCACGATGACACTAATAATGCTCTTTTTTTTTCTTATTATAAGACATTAACTAACAATTTTCACAAATCAAGAAAAATAGTTAAAGTCAATAATTTAAATAACTTTTAATATTACCCCTATTAATTGCACTAAACTCTAATATCATATTAATTATTACTCTCACCCACTACCCTTATTAATTAGGGGTATACATAGAAAAATATAATTAATGTTCCTTAAGAACAAGAAAGTGTTTTATAAAAAGGATCAAATACACTTATTAATTAGTTCCTTGTAATAAGGACAAGATGAAGTATTTACATATATTTACAAGACAAGTGTGATGATTTAAGAGATGCATATACAAAATTTACAACGCAATTGAGTTAATTTGTAATACGTACAATTAAAATTGACAACGATATTAGTGGTATTTACAAGAAAAAGTCATTCACAGTATGCTTGAAGATGTAAACTTATCAATCTATGTAATCAAAATCAAAATCCAACAAAAACAAGGCAGTCATACCTGAATAAAAACATTTCTCAGGAAAAAAAATATTCCAAAAAAAAATTCCAAAAATAATAAAGCAAGATTTGAAGTATACGATGGACCCGAATTGCAGAGCCCAGTTTTCATTGACCGACGGAGAGAGAGAAGAATCCCCAGGCGCTATCTTCCTGTGAGGAACAGGGGGCAAAGACGATGAACGCGCCACCGGCACCGATTCGGTGGCCGGCATTTTTATTGATTGTGGTCCTTTCAGTTGTTATCTCTCCTTCTGTGGCGATCTACTGCGATGAAGATGACTGCTATGATCTACTAGGGTCAGCTCCTCTGCTCCCCAATTAGATGTTCACATTTCTGGACATTCTACAATCCATTTCATTTGCTCTGACCCTCGATTTTAATGCAGGGTTTCTCAGAATGCTAATGCTACGGAAATCAAGAAAGCTTACTACAAACTCTCGTTGAAATAGTTAGTTGCCGCCATTGTTGTTTTCGCTATTTTCCATTAATTTGTTGTTCAGCTTCTTGTTTGAATTTTCAAAATGGCAGTTTTTCATTTTTTGTTTATATGCCAATGCTAATTTCAGTCACCCAGATAAAACCACCGATCCAGAATCGAGAAAGCTGTTTGTTAAGATTGCCAATGCTTATGAGGTGCGTTAGTTCATTTTTTAAGGCTTTATGTGGTTGTCAATTACGGAAATCTGAATATGGCAAAACGAAAAACTGCGTCTTTAATAAAATTCCTCTAGAAGCTGGCAAGTTTAAACCCTTATATAAATTCCAAGTCATTGCTTATCTAATCACATGTTTCTCGATTAAATGATAGATATTGAACTTGTTTACAGATTTTGAAAGATGAGGCCACACGGGAACAATACGATTACGCAATTGCACATCCAGAGGAGGTAATTATATCTGAGTTTTCTGACGGCTCCTATAAGTTAGAGGAAATAGATGGAAATGCATAATGAGAATTGTCATGTTTATTTAGTCCATAGATAGGGCAATAATTTACTTACCACGTCTTGAGTGACTTTGAACTTGATTGGATTAGAGTTACTTGGAATTGAAATCCTATGAATAAGAAATGCGAGAAGACACTAAAACATATGATTTCTTTGTATGCAAAAAATTCTCTGCTTATAATTTTTCCTGAGTTTTCAAATGAAATCAAGTGACGGACAAATTTTGCTAAGGCTTAGATGTAGAATTTGGATAGTCAGTTATCTAGTGGCACCATTGGTACCCTGCCACCGCCTTTATTTTGTTTCCTCCTTTTCTATCATGTGTACAAACAAGCAGTGAGAAGGGAAGAAAAGTACTCACTTGATTGCTTCTTTAGGGTCTGAAAGAAATGCAATTTTAGTTTCCGTGTGTTTTAATTATTTTGGAAGTCTGAGTTGAAATTTTTCTCATCACAGGTATTTTATAATACTGCAAGATACTATCAAGCGTATTATGGTCACAAAACGGTGAGTTTTTAGTTTTACACTTTTAGTGGTAACAAGCAACAAATTCTCATTTAGAACTGCATCACATTGTTGAATGTCCAATCTGACTTGATTCTAACTTCATATTACTCTCTACTTTTACCCTCTAGGATCCTCGTGCTGTATTGGTTGGCCTTCTTATTATTCTTTCAGGTTTCCAGTATCTAAATGGGTGGACAAGGTATAATCAGGTACCATAATTTTAAGTTTTCAGTTAACAATTTATGAAATTTTCTTGATGTGAAACTGTGTGCTGTAAGTGCTAAATGTTGATTCAATTATTGCAGCTAGGAAACTTGCGTTTTTTGTATTTATATTTAATTATTCATCTGTCCTAATCTTTACTCTAATCTGCCAGCTAAAGGCTCGGGAGCTATGCCTATGATACACCATATCACATAGTATTTGAGTCATGATTTGAATTGCAAATCGAAAGGCCAATTTTTGAATTATAATTTGAATAAAATTGTACCATTCAAATAAACATTGGAAAAATAAAAAATAGATACCATAAAAAGGCATTTAAGTTTGGGCTTTTGATGTATATATACGACAATCAGATTCAAGTCAACTTACTCCAACTTCTTTTTAACCAAAATGCTAGTTTCATTTGAAAGAAAAAAGGCTTTTTGGTTGGATCCATGTTGTTCATGTAAGAATTTCTTCTTAATCATCTTCTTCGTCAAGCATGTCAGGTCATAAAGGACCTCACTTTGTGACCCAAGGGAGTTGCAGTATTTTGAATTGCTATTTCTGACAATTCAAAAGTATGAGTCCGGTTTTTTATGATTCAACCTACTATTGGTATTGTTTTCTTTTTGACTCTTGTCAGATCATACACTCGGAATCGTGAATTGTGTGTTTTCTACATATTTTTCCTCCTTATGCCACGTGATTTGTGGTAAGGAGTCATTCTTTGTTTGTGGATCTTGCTTTAAAGGTGTCTAAGCTTGGGTGTATCATCACAGACCAAGTTTCACATTGGCACATCAGTGTTGATGATTTTTGTTAGCATGCAGATCCAAGGAATGCCAATGTCGTTTCCAACTATAATTTTTAGTGAGAATTTGTGATGCATGGTAAAGTCCTAGAATAGATCAGAGACATGTGTTTGTATGTCCTTCCAGAAATATCTGCTGCACCTGTTTAGGCATTGATGCATTTGTTTGTTTAAAAAATAATTGTTTCTGAAAGTTAAAACATTAAACTCATTGCACCACCGTTTCTTTGGTTTTAGGCCATAGATATGGTCAAGAAGACACCAGCATTCAAAAATAGACTGAAGGCCTTGGAACTTGAACGGAGTGGAGGAGTTACAAACAAGAAGAGGACTCAGAAGAATACGGATAAGTATGGTTATTGTCTTTATTCCAAAGAAATAAATGTCTGGTCTTGGATGTAATTTCCTTATTTCAACTAAAATGGTTACTGCTGTTGTCATCCCTGCAAACTGTTATTTTCTCCTCTTCTGAATCAATCTTCTTAATACTTGAGATTGGACTTTGTTGACAATATTCTCAAAACCTTTAATGCTGACTAACTGAGGAATGTTTGTATGCAGGAAAATTCAGGAAGACCTTAGCAAAGAACTTGAATTGCAGATCAAGGGAGCTGAGAAGCCCATCGTATGGGAACTCATCGGCATCCGCTTTATTCTCTTACCTTATACTTTAAGCAAGGTTGAGCTCAAACTCTGTATCTGGAAACTGAAATTTGAAAAACAAGTACATAGATATTGTTTTGGCAATTACAACTTTATAATATGTGCAATTCCTTCCTGCAAGCTGATCCATGAATTTCAATTATTTTGAATCAATGTTGAAGTATTAATTAGTTTCGTCCTCCATTCAGTTGTTGTTTTGGTCTGGCTGTTGGCTATGGAGATACAAGGTTAAGCAACAGCCCTATACTTGGGACGATGCTTCTTATCTGACAAGAAGGTCCCTTGGTGTACCCCATGATGTTTGGAGAAGCATGGGTGAGTACAATTTTATTTTAGATTGAGCTTTCTTCTGAGTCAGCAAGCAAATAAGTTAATTATTTTGTTGTGTCTTGTTTAACAGATGAAGGGACAAAGGAAGACCTTGTGTTAAGGCGTTTGTGGAAGAAATCAAACCTGGAGAGCTACTTTGCAGAGATGCGTAAAGAATCTAAGCGTAGAAGATAGCTCTTTTTTTTGTAGCTTTTATATCTGAGGATTTTACTTCTGATGTAAGAACATTTTACTGATGGTGATGGGGGGTTTAACACATTTGTATGAGCATGACAGTGAAAACTATAATTATGCTTCCATTTTTTTTGGGGTGGGGATATTAGAGTAGATATCTTCTACTCAAATAGTGGGTTTATAAACAATTTTTTTTAATATCAAAATTTTAGAAGAAGGGTTGAGCTCACCCACAGTTCGGACAGAGCGTTAGGGCTTTGATCCACGGGGGATACAAAACTGAGAGTACAGATGTCTCTACTTCAGCCTCATTACCCCACTAAGCCACTTCACTTTGCCTCAGATGCCTCCTCCAGGGCAGCAACGGAGTTAGGAATTGAACCCTCTCCATCTGTTAGAATGTCCGAACCCTTAACTATTTAACCCACATACTAGGGGTGGGTTTATAAACATTTGATACAAAAGTTTGATGCTACATGATAATTTTAAAGATGCCCTCCTTGACTATGGCCATCATTTAGACAGAGAAGATCATGAGTGCATATTTCTTTATTTCAGTTTATATCAATGAGATGACTCATGCAGCTTTGGACTTGATGTTTAATGTTTTTTTTTTTTTTTATCAAGAAATGAAGATGGAGATTTAACAATTAATCATCTTAGTATGAAATCCTAACTTTATGCCAACATTCTGTGTGATTATAATTTTTGCATTGTCAAGTTAAATCTCTGTGTTGCCAATGTTGTGAAATTTTCATAACCCTCCTCTGCAGGTTGTGATCCAAACACAATTTTTTTGATCATTTTGGGGCAGTCATTCAATCAAGTTGTTCTTAGCTTTTTTTGAAGGGAAAATCTCTTTAAGGGACTAATAAAATGTAAAAAAAGTCTCAGAAAATTCTAATGTCAAAAAGATCCTAAGGAGTTGTTTAAACCCAGTTATCAATCCCCTACTGAAAAAGTTATTAATGAGACATTTTTGACATCAGAATTTTCTTTGATACTTTTTTGACATTTTCTCGATCCCTTACAACCTTAAAGGGATTTTTCCTTTTTATTTTTTAAATAGATTTTTATTATGTAATCAATGAATGTATAAGAATAGATAATCAATTACTATTATAATTATATCACAATAATTTTTCTTAACTTTATAATTTAATTCTCTACCCTACCATATTTAATTAGAGAACGTGTTAATTTCTTTTGCTAATAGAGAACATGCTAATTATATTTTAGAATTTTCAAAATAACTTATAAATACAGAAACTATAAAAATTGACTTATAAATACTTGAAAATATAATAAACTTTGTTAAAAAAAAGAGTAAATACCCTTTTTGGTTCTTGACAAAAAACACGATTCCCATTTTGGTCCCTGACAAAAAAAAAAAAAGTCTCGTAGTCCCTCACAAATTCAAAATACACTCAATCGGTTAACATTTTGATCCCTTACAAATTTCCAAAAAGCCCTTTTACCCTTTTTGGTTCTTGACAAAAAACACGATTCCCATTTTGGTCCCTGACAAAAAAAAAAAAAAGTCTAGTAGTCCCTCACAAATTCAAAATACACTCAATCGGTTAACATTTTGATCCCTTACAAATTTCCAAAAAGCCCTTTTACCCTTTTTGGTTCTTGACAAAAAACACGATTCCCATTTTGGCCCCTGACAAAAAAAAAAGTCTCTTAGTCCCTCACAAATTCAAAATACACTCAATCGGTTAACATTTTGATCCCTTACAAATTTCCAAAAAGCCCTTTTTAGTCCATAAAAAAGGACGAATAAAGATCGATTTTTTTATAAGGGACCAAAATGGGGATTGCGTTTTTTGTCAAGGATTAAAAAATGAGTATTTACTCTAAAAAATATATTTCTTAATTTTTATATATATATATTTTTTTTTTTGATATAAAAAAAAAAGTTTTGGAGGGGTTCGGCATCAGTCCCCCACCAAGGCCAGGGCACGGCCCCGGGCTCTATGAGCACTTACTGGGGACTTACGAGATCGCCTACCAAAGGAGTCCCAGCGACGGCAGAGGGGATCGAACCCACGACCCAAGGGCCTAATCCTGGATCCCTTACCATCTAAGCCAACTCACATTGGTAATTTTTTTATATTTTTAATAGAACCGAATGGTGGTTTTGGTTGGGGTTTTGGCCACAGGTCCGTTAGCAAAACCCCTTCGGAAATTGTTGGGCGTACCCCAGACTCTGCTGTGCGTTCTTATTTCATGCAATCGGAGCTTCATTCATGTCTCTGTCACAGGTCCTTTCTGCATAATGTCTATAACTCTATACTTAGTATCTCGGATTTTGATCTTTTCTGTGATTTCAAAGAGTAACCTTTGATTTGTGTGTATGAAGGTGGGATATTTGGTTCCACTGAATCAAAATTTGGAGGAAGACACTTCAGTGCCAAAATTACCTGTTACAGATGGTTTAAACTCTATCGGCCGGAACAATATTCCTGTATCGGACAAGAGACTTAGCCGCAAGCACTTGACTTTGACTGCTGATGCTGACGGGTCTGCGAATTTGGTTGTGGTAGTGATTCAATTTTGAAGCCTTCATCTGGACTACTTTTTCCCCTTGTTTCGTGCATTTTTAAACTGTTTATTTTTAGCATGATTACTAGCTGCAAATGTAGGAGGGAACCAATCCAATCGTTGTTAATTCGGGGAATAAGAGAAAGAAGTTGAATTCTCAAGACAAAGCTACCATTTCTGCTGGCGATATTATAGAACTTATTCCCGGGCACCATCTTTATAAATATGAAGTGTTGGGTGGTGAGAAAAAAGGGTCTTCAGTTAATACTGGTAAAAGATATTCTAGTGGTGGAAGGAAGGGTAATGAAGTATCATCTGGAAATGAAGGTTCTGGCAGGAATTCTGAGGTATTTTGTTTAGCCTTCTTCTTCCTGTTTTTTTTTTTTTTTGGGGGGGGTTGGTTATGTTTTTGTGTTTAACTAGAGGTTAAATGCACGTTCTTCTGTTCCTCCCCCCTCTTGTGCTCGAAATTGATCATCTTCTATGTTTTGTAGGCTCTGCAAAATAGAGTTGAAACACATGACCAAGAACGAGGAAGAAATGCTTTGTCACATAAATTTAGTAGTTCACAATCCATTGAAGACACTAGTGCAGAGGCCATTCGCCATTTCCACGTCCCTAATTATGAATTACCTTCAACTTTTCGACTTCTAAGTGTCAAGGGGCTACCACAGTGGGCAAATACATCTTGTGTTTCAATAAATGACGTTATTCAGGTAATGGCACTGATTTTTTCTGAACGAGTTGTTCTCTCCTTGTTGCACTACCCCTCAAATGATCTTCTTTTGTTTTAATATTTGAATGATAAATCCACTCTAGTGTTGATTCTGTGTTAACTTTTTTTTTTTGTTGAAGAATAATTGTGCAAGACAATTATCTTCAATTTGAGCTGTTTAACTTGTTTTGTAATTGAAATATCTTAACTAATTTGCCCCCTCATTGTTGGTAGGGGGATATTCTTGTTGCTATCCTTTCGAATTACATGGTGGATATTGACTGGTTGATACCTGGTGAGCTATCTTTTCAGATTGGCCTGTTTACTCACACAACTTTCGATTTCTTTCAGATTGTAGTTGATATTGTTTTGCAATTCTATCATGTTGGGTTTGATGGTGCAGCTTTGGTCATTCATTCTTTTTATTTTTTCCCTCTCCTTTATTTCTTCCATTACTACCCATTTTTATGTCTCATTTGGTAATGAAGCTAGTTTAGAGCATTCTTGTTGTCAGTTATGTAAACATATAAAAATACACAAATTGGCCTTAACTTTAATCCTTGTTGGATAGTTGTCTTACATCTTATAAACACTAAAAGGGACAATATCATGATCAATCTCTCCATTTCTGCATATGAAATAATTTCTTTTGAATCCTTTTATGGCTAATCCCATTCCATTGTGTTTCACTATGCTCTTTACTGTATTTTTTTGGTGTAGCGTGTCCAGCACTTTCAAAGATCCCTCATGTGCTCGTTATTCATGGGGAGAGTGATGGCAAGGGGGATTATATGAAGGTGTTTTCTCAGATTTAATTAACTCTATCCCTCATTTACAAAATTTGATATTTTTTTCTTTAAATGAATAATTGATTTATACCTGTTACTTTAATTACTATCAGAGAAACTTGCCTGCAAACTGGATTCTGCACAAACCACCTTTGCCAATTTCATTTGGGACACACCACTCAAAAGCCATGCTTCTTGTCTACCCTCGCGGAGTGAGAGTTATTGTACACACAGCAAATTTGATTTATGTAGACTGGAATAATAAGAGCCAAGGTTTATGGATGCAAGATTTTCCATGGAAAGATCAAAATAATCCCACCAAAGGATCTGGGTTTGAAAATGACTTGATTGAATATCTCAATGTGTTGAAGGTATTTGGTGCATTGCATGATTTACTTCTAGAACAGGCAAGAATGTCCCAGGAAAAAATCATGATGCAATCTATTTATCTGAAGACCTTAGTGAATCTTTACTGGTTGGATTAGCTCTTGTTCAATCCTGTCAAATTCTGGAACAATCCACCCTACCCTATCCCTTTGTCAGGACAAAGCTTAATATTTGCGCATGATTTCCTTTTTGATTAATTCTGCCTGTGTTTTGTCAAAAAATTGTCACTAAATTTTCATACTGTCACAAATATTCGATTAGTTTTGTAGAGAATGCAATATCGATCTTGTTGATATATAAGTTGGGGACAATATTATTCTGTCGGTACAATGGTAGTCTTTAGATTGTGCATATATCATGGTTTACTTTGTCATGCAGTGGCCTGAATTCTCTGTTAAGCTACCATCTCTTGGAAACTTCAGTATAAATCCATCTTTCTTTAAGAAGTTTGATTATGGCAGTGCAACGGTATGTGCCTCTCAGTTGACGTTTCAAAATTTCTTTCAATTGCTTTTGAAGCATCACTGTAATGTTCTTTGCATCTCAGTGTACTTTGAGCACACATGACAGACTTGACATGTTTTCAGGTCAGATTAGTTGCATCTGTGCCGGGATATCATACTGGCACCAACTTAAAAAGGTGGGGACATATGAAATTGAAGTCGCTTCTCCAGGAGTGTACATTTGATGAGGAGTTCAAGAATTCTCCCATTGTCTACCAGGTACAGTCACACTTTATCCTCTGATAGTCTGATGTATGCTTCTTAAGAGGCAGTTGCCGCTCTTGTCAAATAGTCAATCTTAACCAACAAGTCCTTCCTCTGTTTAGACGTGGAAATCAATGGTCAAGAGTCCCATGCTAATTTATTTTGTTTTGTTCTTTCACTGAATCGCATTCAGCTTGTAGCAATTTGGCATTGTTAAAGAGTTGATTCCTAATTGTTGATTGCTGCAAATATTTTGGTTGTTATATGTCATCTATTGGTTATTCCTAAAGGGCTCTGGATTTTTTAAAAATATATAAATTTTTCATGGCTGCTTTTTAAGCATGGTATCTTTTTCTAACATTGCTAGCCTTTTGCACTGCAGTTTTCCTCCCTTGGGTCGCTAGATGAAAAGTGGATGGCTGAGCTGACATCCTCAATGTCAGCAGGTAATTCAGAAGATAAAACACCACTTGGCATTGGGAAGCCTCTGATAATATTTCCCACCGTAGAAGATGTTAGATGCTCTTTAGAGGTTAGGATCAAAATCTTGACGATTTAAGTTTCTGTTTTTATATTTTACCCTTTTTATCACTTTAATAACTATTCTTTTGTTATTGGGTGATATGCAAATCCTGTAATTAGACATTGGTAATTGAATTTTTTTAAATTCGCTTATTGGACAAAATTTAATTTGCTTCTATTTCTTCAAAAGGGTTATTCTGCAGGAAGTGCAATCCCTAGTCCTCTGAAGAATGTAGAAAAAGATTTCCTGAAAAAATATTGGGCAAAATGGAAAGCAGATCATACAGGTCGCAGGTAAGGGGGTTAAAAATAGGCAACAAAAATTATACCTTAAAGTTGTGTTTTAATGGATATCCTTTAGCATTAACGTTTGATTGAAACTGCTTAACTCTAGTTGTGCTTTAGTTTCTTTTTTAATGATTGCTTGTCTGGGGATCCTTGTCATAAAGATTCAACGAAGTTATACGTTAGATGTCAGGGGCCTAACACAACCCTCCTCTTTTACTTGGGCTTAGGACCGGCTATAAACATGTGTGGAGTTCCATATAGCCAACCCTACGTAGTTGGATAAAGCTTATTATTGTTGTTTGGCGAGTCATAAGCATCTGATGTATCACCCCTAATTCTTGTGCTTTCTTTGTTTCAGTCGTGCCATGCCACATATAAAGACTTTTACTCGTTATAATGGCCAGAAGCTTGCGTAAGAATAATTCTGTCACCCCTTTTTTTGGCTCTTGGAAATTTTTGGTTTCTTCTTATTACCAGAAGCTGACCATGAAATTACCCTCTTCCAAAACAGTTGGTTTTTGTTAACCTCGTCAAACCTCAGTAAAGCAGCCTGGGGAGCTCTCCAGAAAAACAATTCTCAGTTAATGATCCGTTCGTACGAGGTATTTTCTCCAAATTTTCTCACTTTCTTTTCATACTTCATTTCCCTAATAGCACCAACACATATTCTTTTGCAGCTAGGGGTGTTGTTTCTCCCCTCATCGATCAAAAGACATGGTTGCTACTTTTCCTGTACAGATCACGTTAGTCCATCAGAGGTGGTCACATAAAACACCCTTGCTTTCTGGTGTGTTGTTTAACTATTTAACGAGTTAAAAAAGTTTCTGACTCATTCAAAAAATGAATATAGGATAATAGCAGAGAACAAGGATCTTCTCAAACGCGCAGAACAAAATTTGTGACTCTGGTTGGGATGACTAGTGAGACTGCAGATTCATCATCAGAAGTGATTCCATTACCGGTTCCTTACGAGCTTCCACCTCAGCCTTACTCTTCTCAAGGTATTGCTCTGTCCTCGTACACTCCATTTTATGGAGACTTGCGAACATTGTACAATACGGTGTTTTTACATATAATGGTCATGTCATGATTTAATTTCGACAATCACGAAGATTTCTTCTTGTTTGTTATGGCTCGTACCAATCTTGTATTTACTTGTTCCTTTTCCTTTCTCCTGCAGATGTGCCTTGGTCTTGGGATCGAAAATATAGTAAGAAGGATGTGTATGGAAAAGTTTGGCCACCGCTGATTTAATTGTTTGTATATAAAGATCGATGACTTAATCATGGAGAGCTTCCTAGAGATGCATTCTCGTACTTGATCGTTTGATTATTTCTTTTTCTCAGCTTTTGTATAGTTGAAGATGGAAGTAGATGAACTATACAAAGTAATCAGATTGACTAAGATTTAAGGTTTTTTATTTTTTTATTTTAAGATCTTGATAGATGGATTTGAGTTTGAGTTTTAGGAATTCATAAGTGTTAAATAATTGTTGGTAGAGTTTTGCCGTTTTTGTGGTCTTACCTTGCTCAATCTAGATTAGTTTAAACTATATAATCCTCCGAGTTAAAAGAAAGTAGGTCTAGGGATTGGATGCTCCACGCAAAAAAAAAAAAAAAAGAAAAAAAAAAAATCAGGGAAAACTACATTGAGGTCTACAAAAGAATACTAATTACAAAAAAAAAAAAAATCTATGAAATGCACAAATGGCTCTGAGGTCATTACGGACTTGACTGAATAATTTGTTGTGAAGGCTACACTTCAAAGACCACCATACCTCTTTCCTCTTGTTAATGGACCATTGGACCAATCCCCATTCTATTAGCATTATATATATGTGTGGGTCCCACCATTTCATGTGTGTGTAGGAATCTTTTTCTTCTCATGCAACATGAGAAGTATAAACCCCATATTTATATTATTAAACTAAAATAAACTGACAAATCGTTACAAATGAAATTGAGGTTTTGATATTTAGATTATTAAACTAATATATTTCTATTACTAAAACAATTTTTTTAATACAATTGGGGTTATGCTATTAATTACTTCATTAGGTTTTTAAATATTTTTCAATCTACACATATTTTAGATTAAGATAAATAGCATTTAATTACATAATCATTATTTAAGTTTACACAGTAATCACTTGAATTTGGTGAAATGGTGTTAAATTATAGGACTAAAAGTATACTTTATAAAATTAAGGGACAAAAAGTATACCTCATATAAACTTAAATGACTAAAAGTATACTTTAGCATAGTTTTGTTTAAGATTATCTGTGTTACTAATATTGATAAATAAAATAATTATTCTAACATGTTTTATAATAAATAGTAATACAAATAATTTTATATTACCTGTTTACCTTTAATATTAAGAATATGATAATAATATACCCTTTTCCCATCAGTTTATTTTTCTTTCCTTTCTAAATTTTCAATTTTCATTAGGTTTTTCTGGCCAAATTTTCATTAAGTTAACAAAAAAAGTTCTGAATACTGATGTTTTTTTGGTAAGAAATACTAATATTTTCTCTGTTTTAAAATATTTCTATAATCTTTAACAAAAGTTGAAAATTTTCAACTCCATGATTAATTTATCGATTTTGTGAGAACGCATTTTTATTAAAAACCAAATATTCAAATGCTAAATACTGTAACAACACATGGTTTAAGAAAGTGAATATATGTGTGTGTATATATATATATATATATATATATATATATATATATCTCTTCACTTTTGACCTTTTCTTTGGGATTTTTACCAAAAAATTACTATTTAAATAAAAAAATACCTGATCAGAGCACCTTTTAAAAGAATTGCCAGAGTAATGCTCACGCCAGTAGTGGCGTGAGAGAGTCTCACGCCACTACGACGTGGCGTTGGATTCTCTCACGCCACTACGTGGCGTGAGACCCTCAAACGCCACGCCCACCACCTGCAGTTTCTACAAATTCCCCCCCCCCAATGAGACCGACAGACCTCCACCCCCCATTGAACCGACAGACCTCTCTCCACCCCAACCTCTCTCTCACACCTATCCAACCCCAACACTCCTTCAATCTCTCTCTCAACCCTTCATCACCTGCGTCCCCCTCCCTCCCTCTCACACTCTTTCCTGATCTCATTCACTCCCTCACCCTCCAGCGTCCAGGCCTCACACTCCTTCCTCCAATCTTTCTCTCATTCACTCCCTCACCTGCGCCCCCCACCCCCTTTTCTTCTTTATTTTTTTCTTCTTCCATTCCTCCGTTCACTCTCTCCTTCATCTGCAACTGCAACTCGTTCCCCCTCCCTTTCCCTCATCAACACCACACATCTGTCTTCTTCTTTATTTTTTCACCCTCACCAGACATTCACACACACATACACCTCCTCATCCTTCTCCATCTCATTCCCTAAGCTCAAAAAACACTGAGAGAGGTGAGAAACTTTGAGATTTAGAGAATCACTGGAAGGAATAAGAAGGATGCTCAAATTGTCTATCTTACTTTTTCAGGTAACATTTAATATTTTACTTTTGTTATTTAATAATTTGATTTAACTTTGAATTATATACATTTATTTATTATAGATGCTTAATAATTATAAATAATAAAAATGAGTAAATAATAATTATAATTATTAATTTAGGAAATTATAAAATTTGCAATGTATTATTATTAACTTTAATACATGACTAATTAGTAAATTTACTAATTAGTGAATTAATTATGTAGTTTGTATGTTAATTATTAGTAAATTAATGAATTAGTGAATTAATTATTTAGCTTGTATGTTAATTATAAAAAGGTAGATGACTAATTATTTCATATTTTATAAAATAATAATTTGATGGATAAAATTTAAAATATTATTAGGTAAACTTGATTTAAGAAATTTGTGAGAATACTAATTAGTAAATTTACTAATTAGTGAATTAATTATTTAGTTTGTATGTTAATTATTAGTAAATTAATGAATTAGTGAATTAATTATTTAGTTTGTATGTTAATTATAAAAAGGTAGATGACTAATTATTTCATATTTTGTAAAATAATAATTTGATGGATAAAATTTAAAATATTATTATTAGGTAAACTTGATTTAAGAAATTTGTGAGAATAATAATTAGTAAATTTATTAATTAGTGAATTAATTATTTAGTTTGTATGTTAATTATTAGTAAATTAATGAATTAGGGAATTAATTATTTAGCTTGTATGTTAATTATAAAAAGGTAGATGACTAATTATTTCATATTTTGTAAAATAATAATTTGATGGACAAAATTTAAAATATTATTATTAGGTAAACTTGATTTAAGAATTATTAGGTAAATCTGAGAATAATAATTAGTGAATTAATAAAACAATAATGTGAAATGAATTAGTAACTTCATAATGTGTTGTGTTCTTGTAAATATTTATTAGTCAAATGGATCATGACCACCGCCCCCACAATATTGAGCCCGGCCCCAAAGAGTGGGGAGTTCTTAGTAAGGAGGTGCAACAGTCACACCGATCACAAGTTGTGTGGAATACAGGAGATTGCAATATTTTGAGGGTGAGGCGAGCCTCACAGGGGTCTTTGTTAGATGTTCATAACCCATATCAGCTCCCACTAGATTTGCAGCAGCACCTTATGCGTGCAGAGTTTCAGCACGTTTGTCGCGTGAAGAGGCGCCGGTATGTTGTAAAATTGTTTATGTAATTAATTATATGCATTTAGTTGTTTGTACATGATACAGATAATATAAGGCCCTTACACATTTGTTTGCTACTTTTACGTTGGTGCAGATTGACAAATACCTTATTTCTGCTTTAGTTGAGAGGTGGAGGCCGGAGACTCACTCCTTCCATATGCCGGTTGGTGAGATGACTATTACCCTACAGGATGTAGAGGGCATTTTAGGTTTGTCCACTGAGGGTCGAGTAGTTTCCGGTCGGACGCATGGCAACCAGGCAGCAATTATACATCAACACATGGGTCGGACTCCACTCCCATTTGCTTTGATTGGCGGAAACATCAAGTGAAGTGGTTTGACCATTATTGGGGCCATTGGGACGAGCACTCAGGTACTGTTGAGGAGCATCTTGTGTACACACGTGCTTACCTCATGCGCCTATTCGTTGGATTTTGTTGTGTGACAAGTCCAGTGCGAGAGGTCCCTTGCCGATATATACAATTCTTGGATGGTGACCTTGCGGAGGCGCTACGTACGGTGGGGATCATTTGTACTAGCCATTCTATTTCGCGAGCTATGTCGGGCCACGTCGTGACGCTAAAGACATGGGCGGTTGTTTGTTGTTATTGCGAGATATGGGCATGGTCCAGATTTCCTGCTTTATCACCTCCCATTCCACCGCCGAGTGACGTAGGTGATCATTATGGACGCAGGTATGGAAGCAGTATGATATAATGAATATTTTGAACCGAGTTCAAGTAGTTGAGTGATAAAGTTTTTATTTGCAGGTTCAATAATGTCGATTTCCGGTTATTGCGACGTGAGCTAAAGACATATCGAAGACAGCTTGACCAGATGGGTCGAGACGATGTATGTATAATAAATTTGAGATTAGGGAACAAAAAGAGCAAACTAATTCCGCTTTGTTTACATGTACAGGTGACGTGGGAGCCATATAAGAACGCCAGATATGAGTTTATGGGCGCAGATGTTCACATGCAGGACATGTGGAGGGCGGTGACACCCGTACTTTGTTTCCACATTGTCGAGATGCACCAGCCCGATCGTTGCATGCGGCAATTTGGCATGCAACAACACATCCCCCGCCGTGCGGCACAACTTAAGGGTGCACATGATCTTACCTTACGTGGTAAGATGGCTGAAGATTGGGAGGTGAAGATGGATCCATATATTCGGTTGTGGAACACACGACATTTGCTCATTGAGACTACAGATCCATCGGAGGGGCCGATGTCCCCAAACTCTGAGTACATGTCTTGGTTTTTCACACACACTAGACGATTCATGACGAGGGAGGTTGCCAGGATAGGGCATGTGGTACGTATTTTAACTCACTCCTAATTTTTTTTTTAGTGTTGTTATGTATTCATATGTATAAATGCAGGTAGATGGTCTAGAGTGGATTTGGTGGATGAATTCTGTACAATTTCGCCCCCAGTTCGAACACATGCATGTTCAGCAGGTTTGTGACCAGTTATTGGGAGTAGTTAGAGAGTTTGATCGAATTGCGGAGCCTGGTCCTAGCGCACCAAGTGAACTCTTAGTCGATGTACCAGATCTAGCTATAGAGGTCCCGCCTCGTAGGACAGAGGGACGGGGCCTTGGTCAACGACGACCACGTATTGATATGGATGCATATGAGATACCACAGCATGGTCCACGTGGCGGAGGTGTTTATAGACCACCTGTAGGGCCCAATATGGCCTATACACAGGTGCCGTGGAACCCAGAGCAGTTGCCAGAGGAGAGACCCCTTGACGTCCCTCCAGAGGTACATGTACCGATGGCTTCTTACCCACATCTAGAGACGATGTTTGCCCTGCAGACACAGGTTCCTTACTCGTATCAGTGGCCATCACAGAGTTCCCAGACCGGCTTTCCGACATTCAATCCTTATCAGCCTGGACAGGGTTTTACTTGATTTAGTGCCTATCAGCCTCCTTTCGGATTTCCTGGCTTCAATGCTTATCAGCCTGGACAGGGTTTTACTGTCTTCCGTTCATCCTCCCCTAGACCAGGTTGTACTGATGTAGCATCTAGTAGTAGTCCATACATGTCGGGTCACCACACATCCGATGACGGTAAGAAATAAGACATAGACCAACCTTATTTGTCACATATAGTCGTATGGAAGACAAAAAGTACTCCCATGCTTCCTTACTTTCACTTTCAACAATTGCAAATGCAATCGGCAGGATCTCATTATTTCCATCTTGGGCGGTGGCAATCAATAATGTCCCCTTATACTTGCCGTATAAATGTGTCCCATCCACTTGTATGACTGGTTTGCACCATTTAAACGCCTCACGACATTAACTGAGGGTCCAAAATGTACGTTCAAACACCCTAAACCCATTAACAACCCTTCGATTAACAATATACGGTCCATGTTGAATATTATAAACAGATCCCGGGGCAAATTGCAACATGTACTCGAACCATCTTGGAAGGAACGCATATGACTCGTCCCAATCACCGTAAATCTTAGCTATTGCTTTTTGTTTTGCCTTCCAAGCCTTCCTGTACGAAACATGATAACCAAACACTCCAGTCACCCTTTCTTGTATCATGATCACGGGTACCGAAGGTGTTTCCTTGACCATGTCTGCAAAAAGTGTACAACATTATGTTATTTATGTTGACTGATAAACACAAATAAATTCACAAATTATCAAATGGTATTGTGCATCGTACCTATTATGGCCTCGGAAATTATTTCAGAATCAAGTTGTTTGTGATCTTGGGAGAGAATTTTGCTCACACAACTATGATTTCCTACCCATTTAGTTATCGCCCAAGTGTTGCTATTCTTCGGTTTTATTGCTCTTACTCTCCAATCACAACCTTGCTCATGATTCCGACATTTCATTGACAACTTGGCTGTAGTACTCTCAACCACTACAGCTTCATGATGTTCCTTCATGCAATAGTGTTTTATTGCGGCTTGCACATCATTTTTGGACCCAAACTCTTGTTTCAGATAAAATCCATCTCCTCTTGCCCAGGGACCCTGTCCCACATCCAGTATATCCTCATGTGGGTAATCTTCATCAATAGCCTCATAATGCGGAATGTCATTCCAAAACGGTGTACTATCTGCATATTCACACATAATATATTTTATGACAAAACAGGGTTACTAATAAAAAAAAATTATATAATAATAAAATTACGTAACTAACCTGATGATTGTAACATACCAGTCTGTTGTGACAAGACATTACCATGATATTCGTCATCTACATCACTATCATTTTGATCATGGTCATTATACAATAACGTGTCTTCATCTTCTTCCTGATGCTCCTCCTTAGGTTCATCTACCATATAGTCATTTTCTTCTCCAAGCGCAGCCGTTGATTGTGTTGGCTGAGGTGTACCAGAATTAGCCATATCATGGAACTGATGGAGTTCATGAGTCGGTATTGGTACACACTCCTCTGGCGTCTCAATATCAACATATAACTCAGCAAATTGGGATGTAGCGTTTTCGTCAAATGTTTGAACAAAAACATCCACATCCTCATCATCAGATATCTCAAAACCCGCATATTTGCGGTTCCCACAAGGAACTCTACCCGTCACTGAAGATATTACCTGATTTGGTTGCAGCTTTAACTTTCAACGGATCTTCTCGTTTAAATCTTCAGCAGACATGCCTCGATCAATATACATTGCTCTTCTTTCACCATCAAAAGTCATTTCGTTTTTACCTATATTTTTAGAACCCTTATAGTATACAAATGAACGAATGTGATTCATTTTTTTGCTTATTTTATATTATGAAAAACAAGATTAAATTACACATAAAACAAATAACAACAAACAAATTGTCACTGAGCAAAAGAAGAGAAGAAGAGACACAATATATAAATGGAATTTAAAAAAAACAACAACATAAATGAAGAAGCTGTGGAGGACGGAGGAGTTTCCAGATGAGTGAAAGACTGAATGAAGAGGGAGGGAAAAGACTAAATGAAGAGGGAGGGAAAGAGTCACGGACAGATGAAGGATTGAGTGAATGCAGAGAAAGACTGAATGAGTGCACATATATATAAAATGAACCAGCAGAATAGGAGCTTAGAGAATCTCGTTTTGCATGTGGGGGGGGGGTGTCGGTTTGCATGGTGGGGGGTGGGTGTCGATCGGTAGACATGTGGGGGTGTGGGTGTGGGTGGGGGATTCGGCTGCGGGTGCGTCGAATTCGACGCACTGCAGGGAGGGAGGGCACGCCACTACAAAGTGGCGTGCCAAAGTCTCACGCCACGTAGTGGCGTGAGAGAATCCAACGCCACGTCGTAGTGGCGTGAGACTCTCTCACGCCACTACTGGCGTGAGCATTACTCTGGCATTTCTTTTAAAAGGTGGTCTGATCAGGTATTTTTTTATTTAAATAGTAATTTTTTTGTTAAAAATCCCTCTTTTCTTTCTTTGCAGTAGTTTAGGGCGTGACACAGAGTCATTGAGATCAAAGATATAAAAGATATACAGGCATTTTTTAAACATATGATTGTCAAACTCATACATTTAAGTAAATTTGTGTCAAAAAGAAATATTCGGATCACGAAATCGAATCATAAATTCATAAAAATTTATTTTTATTAATAAATAGGTATTCAAAGTAATTTGACTTAAATATATTTTAAACATAAATATTAAAATTAAATCCATTAACACTCATATTTTATCATATTCAACAAAAGAATTTCTATGAGGATCATGTATTTAAAAGGCTACATGAATTTAAAAGCTATTGACAATCATCAAATTGAAAAGACCACGTGAATTTAAAAGCGAACTAAAACAATTTTATATGGTAAAAACCTAAAAATAGTAAACTCGGTATGTGAAATACGAGTTTAAGACGTAAAACCGGTAAATTTGGAGATTTACTCGTGAGTTTGACAACTATGAATGTGATAACATTTTAGCCTTTTTATCGATCTTATTACAAGGTATTCGAGCAACCGACTACTCCAATTTCAGAGTTCATGACTTTTCCTCTCAACATAAGTGTCTCCTCTATGACTTGAACTCGAGATCTAGAAAGATCTAACGGGGCCTAACACCAAGGTTGTTAAACTCACAAGTTTTAACAAACTCGTGAAAATGACATAAAATCGTATCATAGACTCCCATCGTAGACTTATAAGGATTTACTTTTATCATTAAATAAGAATTAATATCGTACAATTAAATAATTAAAGTATAAGTATGACAACAATTTGATTTAAAGATATTTTAAATCCAAATAATTAAAATTAAAACTATCAACATTTATAATAGGCTTTTTCTGTCGCAAAAACAATTTGCGACGGAATTACGTTCGTCACAAAAATTGTTGTTGCAGAACGTTATTTGCATGGAAAAATAAATTTTCGTCGCAAAATTCCATATTTACGACGGAAAAGCTATTCCATCGCAAATCTGGAATTTTGTGACTGAAAAGGAATCTCATAGTAAAAAATGGACTTTTGCGATGGGAGTTTATTCTGTCGCAAAATTGAATTTTGCGACGAAATCCAACTCCGTCGCAAAAGTCCATTTTTTGCAAATCTCAATTCCAAAAAAAAAAAAGTACCCTAGTCCTTCAATAGGAACTAGATCCTGCAAATTATGAAATTAATAAACTATTAACTTATCCCCTTATGAGTTAAGAGAAGAAAATAATTTTCATTTTTATTTTTAAATCTTTACTGTAATTTTAAATAACTCTATATTAAGTTAAATTATATATTTTTATTATTTCAATTTAAATGTTCAAATAATTCATGCACTTCTTGTTAGACATTTCAACGAGTATAGGAAAGATTATGATTTTTTTTTTAAAAAAAGAGAAAAATTTCTTGGTTCTGTTACTTCGAAAGTAGCTGCTTCAGCTTCAGCCACTCGAATTTTCGATATTCGTTTTTATTTCTCATCAAACGAATGGCATCTTCTTCTTCTGATGCATCTAGATTCTAGCTAGCTAAGTGAATTGTGATCCTATTTTTTAGGCTCTTGTGAGATTAATGTGGATCCATCATTAATTCAATTTAAATGTTCAAATAATTCATGCACTTTAATTTATTATTCTTTCTTCATATATACATTCAAACGTAAGCCTACACACACACAACTAATGGATAATATGTTTATAAAATCATAAATAGCTAGAATTATCGCATCCTCACAATAAACTTAATATGAAGTCACAAATACTCATTAAGAATTTTTATAAAATTCATATATAAAGCCATTGAACATAGTAAAAAAAAAAAAAAAACTTAGCACTAGTTTATGAAGCGAGTTAATACAATTTTATAAGCTAAAAACGTAGATAAATCTGGTGTGTGAACTCACGACTTTAACCGAGTTCACAACTATGATGAGTTTAAGAGTGACTTGACACAGGTTTGTAAGATAAAAACGAAAAAAGGATAAATTCAGAGAGTTAACTCATGAATTTAACAACAATTTCTTACACTACTATATACTACTTTTTTTTTTCTTCCCATCAAGCAATTCTATGAATCAATCCAAATGATAAGTAAAAATCCTCGTGTCTATTTCCATACTAACCAAATTAGGCACTCAATTAGTTAATTGGCCGCTCAATAAATACAAAAATTGAGATACGATGTACGTACATGCATGAAGCAGAACTTAATGAGGCATTGAATGCAAAAGAATTTTATTTTATTTATTTATTTTTATTTTGAGTAAATACCCTTTCTGGTCCCTGACAAAAAACACAAACCCCATTTTGGTCCTTGAAAAAAAAAGGTCATTTTTAGTCCATAAAAAGGACGAATAATGGTCGATTGGTGGACATTTTGATCCTTCATAAATTTCCAAAAGGTTCTTTTTAGTCCCATAAAAAGGACTAATAAATGTCGGTTTTTTTGTCAAGGACTAAAATGGGGTCTGTGTTTTTTGTCAGGACCAGAAAGGTATTTACTCTTTTTTTTTTTTTTGGCACCAGAATGCAAAAGAATTCAATCACCACCTTTTTAGGCTTTTCGTTGGACAGAATCGGTCATTCGTTGCAAACAAGAAGTAACTAACTTAACAATAACGAGTATATATATATATTATTACTTGTTGGTTAAAAAAAAAAAAAATACTCATTTTGGCTGTGAAACGAAATAACAAAGCATGGATTTAATTTTTGAACCGCAAGCAGGAAAACCCTTCATGATTGAAGTCTGGTACTTCGACACCATCCTTGAGATCAAACAGAAGATTGAAAAATACCAAGGCATTCCCGTCCACATGCAAACCCTAATCTTCAACGGCCAAACTCTTCCCGACGACGCTGACATCGAGAAATGTGTCCTCCTCGATAGGTCCCACGTTCAGCTCCGTATCGCCGCCGATTTCTTCAAGAACCTGCCCGTCAACACGGAGGAGTTTTCTCCGGCGCCGTCCACTGTGAAGTTGCACGTCAACGTGAGAACCCCTTCCTCTAAGATCCGTACCCTAGAAATGGACGCAAACGACACCGTTTCGAAGCTGAAAGAAAGAATTCAAGAAATCGAGAGCGTACCAATGAATAACAGGCTAGTGGTCCATTTATTAGGTAAAGAATTACAAGACAATCAGATGTTACTGGATTGTGGGATTTCTGAGATTTCTGGGATTGACGTCAGTTTGAGACCATTGCCTGTGCCGGCGCCGGTGAAAGGCATCGGGAATAATAATAATGGCGGCAGAGGAGTTTCGAGGAAGTTGAGGGTGATGGTTGTGACCATGTGTGGGAAAAAGAAGATACCAATGGAAGTGAATCCAAGTGATAAAGTGGGAGAGTTGAGGAAGGAGCTTCAGAAGTTGAGCCAGAGGGATCAACTTCCTCTTCCTTCGGATGGTTATTTCTTCATTTGTGGACAGAATGTGATGGACGACGATAAGTCTTTCCGGTGGCACCAAGTTGCTCAGGGCGACACCATTGAAATCTTCAGAGGAAGGGTTACTGCTGGTGCATCTTGATATATCAATTCATTCATCTTGGAATTTTTTAAATTTTAAATTTTTTTGTTTTTCAAGTATTTAAATTGAAATTTATAAGTATTCCCCAATTCTAAATGTAAGATGGGATAGGATATTGTCACTACCAATTTTATGTCACTACCACTTTTTCACCGTTAGATCATCAATAGGAGAGAGAAATGATAAAGGTAAATGAGATTCTGATCTAACGGTGAAGAAGTGGTAGTGACTTGGTAGTAACATAAAATTGGTAGTGACAATATCCTATATCCCATGTAATATAAAGTTGTCTTTTTTTTTTTTCTATATATATATATAGCGACTCTCTGAACTGGTATGAGCTCAAAGTCAAAGGAACTGCAAATTTGCAACCCACACTCTCTTTCTCTCTCTATTCGGTAAGTTCTTGCAAATTGCAATGCTCCACATTCTTGGTAATTTAATTCTTAATGATCTTGCATATTCTTCATGTACGGTTAGACAGAATCGGTTATTGGTTACAAACAACAAGTAACTAACTTAACAATAACGACTATATATATTATTACTCATTTTGGCTGTGAAATGAAATAACAAAGCATGGATTTAATTTTTGAACCCCAAGCAGAACGCTTCAAGATTGAAGTATTGTACTCCGACACCATCCCTGAGATCAAACAGAAGATTGAAAAACGCAAAGGCATTCCCGTCTCAATGCAAACCCTAATCTTCAACGGCCAAACTCTTCCCGACGACGCCGACATCCAGAATTGTGCCCTCCTCGAAAGGTCCCACGTTCAGCTCCTCATCGCCGCCGATTTCTTCAAGAACCTGCCCGTCAACACGGAGGAGTTTTCTCCGGCGCCGTCCACTGTGAAATTTAACGTCAAAGTGAAAACCCCTTCCTCTGAGATCCGTACCCTAGAAATGGACGGGAACGACAACGACACCGTTTTGAAGCTGAAAGAAAGAATTCAAGAAATCGAGAGCGTACCAATGAATAACAGCCTAGTGCTCCGTTTATTAGGTAACGAATTACAAGACAATCAGATGTTACTGGATTGTGGGATTTCTGAGATTGACGTCAGTTTGAGACCATTGAGGGTGATCGTTGTGACACGGTGTGGGAAAGAGATACCGGTGGAAGTGAATCCAAGTGAGGAAGTGGGAGAGTTGAGGAAGGAGCTTCAGAAGTTGAACCAGAGGGGTCAACTTCCTCTTCCTTCGGAGGGTTATTTCTTCATTTGTGGACAGAATGTGATGGACGACGAAATGTCTTTCCTGTACCACTAAGTTGCTCAGGGCAACACCAGTGGCGGAGCCACCGTGCAACTGTGTGGGCAAGTGTAAACACTAAAATGTTGATAATATATATATGGGTTTAATGTTTCTGCATTTACTGCAGAAACTTTTTTTCTGCAGCACTCACATAAAAGTGAGTGGGTCTCACTAATATTTTCTCTCTCATCTCTTTACAATGAGATCCACTCACTTTTATGTGAGTGCTACAGAAAAAAGTTTCTGCAGTAAATGCAGAAATATTAAACCCTATATATATATATATATATATATATTTTTTTTTTGAAGGAATTCTAAATCAGCTTACTTAGGTAGTCTAGTTGGTTAAAGTGTATGCACTTGACTATGGGGACCACTATGACAGGTCCTGGTTCAAACCTTTCTCTCCTCCTCTCTTCCTTTTTTTCAATTCTCCTCGCTCACTGCACGCCCTCAACCCTCGTTTTTTTTCATTCTCCTTGCTCGCTGCACCGTCACCCTCTGTTGCCCTCAATCCTCGTTCCAGATCCACAGCCCCTCGCTCGCTGTACCGCTGCCCTCAACCCTCGCTCGCTGCTCTCCAAATCTCGTCTCCACCACTGTAGACTACAAGTACCTCCATTTTACTTCTATCCTTTAGTCAAATTTTGTTCCTTATTACAATTTTGATCTTGCTTTGTTCCTGTGTTTAATTCTATTTTTTTATTTTTTTATTTGTGTTATAATTGTGTCTCTCTATTTTCCAAAGGCATTAAATGTAGACTACGATCTAATCATGCTTACAGATTTGAATCAGCTGTGTAAAAGCCAGCTGAAGAACTATGATCCTTGCATGAAGGCTACAAGCTTTGTTGAGGGCCAACTTTTTGAGAGGCCAGATTTTTTAAGCACTTCAAAGGAGGCAGAGCAAGCTGCTGCAAATGTTGCTTTGATGTCTCTGTCACTTGATAATTCTCACAAGGCAAGAATGGTTTTGATTTCTGCAATGCTTCCTATCAAACTCTTTTGTTGATACTTTGTGAACATCAAATGGTTATCTAGATATAAGATGTTAGGGACAATGCCGTCACTTTTTGGAGGGCTTAAAAATATTAAACAATAAGAGTCAAATTTTACGAACAACGTTTGATGAAATTTCAACCCCTTCATTGCAAATTCAAATAAAGTAAAGCCCCAAGGTAAAACAGAAAGGCCTAACCAGGAACCTAGTACCATATCTTGTCCTTAAAAAATGGCTATATAGTGTCTACACTAAGATTTTTCTGTTTAGAATTTGAAAGTTCTATACTTAATTATGTTATAAATTGTGATCCATGGTAAAGAAAAGTTTGATTCCAAGCATGTTTGGCTTCTCAATATGGTTAACTTGTTTACAAGTAGGAATAATGGATAAAGGTCCAAAAAGTTTGAGTGGTTGATCTGAAATTGTCAAGGTTCATTATGATTGAATCTGGATTTGTTTCCTTATCCCAGGATGACTCTGGTGTCTACAAGAATTTACTGATAGAGTTAGCTCGGAGGGAAGGCTTTTGCAAGCTAACATATAAAACCATAAGGTCTGGCACAGTTCAAATGCCAACTTTCTTCTCCATTGTGGAGGTAGAAGGAAAACAATTTCATGGTGAGCCAATGAAATCCAAGAAACAGGCTGAACAAGATGCAGCCAAGGTTGCTTACCTTTCTCTTAAAGATTGTAAGTTAATTCTACTTAATTAAAAGTTGGCATGTTTAGTTTCACACTATGACATATGATAACACTTTTTAGATCTAATGTTCAAAATCACCACAGGATTGGCTTGACCTCTATCTTCATGGACTTGGATTATGTGCCTTCTCTTTCTCTTTAAAATTATAGCTACCTCCTTTTCCATTCATTACAAACATGATAATTGCTCTTCATGATGATTTGGAATATGCTGTGTTCTCTTGTACATAGTCATTTGATTCCTCCATTACCAACATTTCACAACTCCAAGTCCAACACATACTCACACGTACTTATGTTTGCATTAGAACAAGTATGTGTGAGTGTGTGTTGCATCATAACCACTTAATGCATTTATAGGTGTTTGGTGTTGAACCTATTGAAAGTGGCGTGCTCTCTGGTGGATAGCCTGGTGAGTTATAGCATTTGTTATGCTCTTTTGCTCCTTCGTTGATATTTGACTTTTTAATATCCTATCACATATATGACAAACCATAATAATTTTTCCTTGCATGTTGCTTTGAAATTTAATTGCGTAACATCTGGGTATTTATATGCCATAGGATTAGAGTATATTATTCTGTTTAAATTGATTTCCTTGGAAATACTTTTCAATTGAACCCCATTTTTTTTCCTAAACTTTATGAAGGAGTGGGTTGCCTTTTATCCTCCTTAAAAAAAAATTTCGGGGGCACTGCCCTCTAACCCCCGAATCCCACCACTAATTGTGCACCTATAAACATTAAATCCTGGCTCTACCACTGGGCGACACCATTGAGATCTTCCCCGGGAGCGTTACTACTGGTACATCTCGGTAGATCAATTCATTCATCTTGGAATTTTTGTGTTCTCTTTTACTTTCTTTGTTTGTTTTCTCAAATACAACACACAGACAGCTGCGGTAATTGTCGAGACTGACTGTGAGGTGCTGTATAGATTACTAAAGAATAGGACTCTAACTGGTTGTGAATGGAGGTGTTGGGACTTATTGACAGAAATTTTTGGCTTGCTTGATTCTTTGAATGGTGTGTCGATATCCCTTGTGTCTAGGCAGGGAAATAAAGCTGCAGATCAGCTAGCAGTAGATGCAAAAAAGAAGATGTACCGGCATGATTGGCTGGATTGTGTCCCATCTTCTTTAAACAAGTTTCTAATTCTTGATTCTGAGCTAGCCAGGAATGCGTGTGATAATACTGATGGTGTAAGTAATAGGGAGGGTGTTGGCTAATTGCTAATCCCTTTGCTGTTATAGATGATAGGTTGTTTTATAGTTTTACTTTGGTAAGGAGTGTGTTAGATTGTAATATTAGGTGTTTTTTGAGAGTTTATTTGACTTCGGCTATTATTGGTGTGTGTAATATTTGATTTTGGATATTAATAAAATTGATTCTTTAGGCAAAAAAAAAAAAACAACAACAACAACACACAGACATGTAAGAGTTTACGGAAATGGTCTGTAGTCGTTTGCCGCTTTTTTGAATACTTACTTTTATATAATCTTGTAAGATTTTGATAGAATTTACAGGCTCATTTTGGGTATATATCCAATCAAAACGCTTGACGCACATCGTTTCTTGATGAGTGAATGCGAGGGAAAACTACAATCTTGCAAAATTTACAATAACTAATTTTAAAAACTAATTGTTGAGATCATTATGATCGGTTTTCATATAAAATATACTTTTATTAAAAAAATAATAAAATAACTTATTTATGCCCATTCATATCGTTTCCAATCCATAAATAATAAAACTCAGGTATATAAATGAAAAATTACATTTTAATTTTTATGCTTCAATGAAGAGAAAATTGGGGGATACTAGAAACCTTCTAAAAATAGTAAACATTTTATGTTTGGGTTGGCTTATTTTCTACTAGACTTTAACCCAAAACGCAGCTTTTTAAATAAGTAAGGAGGGGTAGCTCTTCCAGCGTTGTAGCGCGTCGAGAATTGTGGAGAGAGATAGTTTAATTATAATTCTCACGTGGGCCCGCCATTTTTGTTTTTTATGGTGTGTATATATACATTGGGTGTTTGTATGACCATAGCGTGGGCCCACCTCAGACACATATATATACATGGGGTGTTTTTAATTATTTTCTTTCTTTTTTTTAACAATTTCTATCATTTAATTTTTTTATTTAAATTAAAATTAAAATTTTTAAATTAAAATTTTTATCTTCAATTATCACAATATATACAACTAATATATATGTAATATTCAATAAGATTCATGCTCTTTATGTCCGCCATAGCAATAGGAGAAATTAATGTATTATTTGTATGCATTTTATTATTATAAACAATTTTATCCATTAAATATATTTAATTAATCATTTTATTTTTTATTATTTTTTTCATAATCATTTAAATTTTTTCCAAATTAAAATTAAAATTAAAATTTTATTATCTCAATATATATATGAGGTGATTTCTGTGCCTCTATGCTGAGAAATGTGAATTTTCTGGACTTTCATATAGAGAAATTAGATTTGTGTGCTCACCACTAGACTTACATGATCACCAAATGATCTCTTGAACAAAATCTCAAGGGAAAATATTATATAAACTAAAATAATTATAAAATGTCCATTAAATACACACGCTGTGAAAGTTTTCAGTGCATAATGTGAAAGTGCTTTTAATCAGCCACGCCCATTGTCCGCAATCAACTCAGGGACGATATTTAATCCTAGATAGAATAAAGGGTAAAGCTGTAAAAATAGTAATAATGTTTTGCACTAGTATTTAAGTAATAAACATTTGATAGCTGCAAACTTGGTCATAAACAATTTTTTAGGGGGTAAAATTGAGAATGCTGTTCGTCACTTTTCTGTCAGGTGCCTCGGCAACAGCAAGATTGCCACAACACTATACTACCATTTCTATCACTTTTCATAACTGGTCTAAATAAAATGAAGATCTTTTCATTTGTTTGTTTGCTTGTTGGTATATTTACATTATTAGAAAAAAAGCTTTTAAAACTGCACATCTAATTCCCTATAAGTGGAGAATATTGATACAGATAACGTTGACCGCATTAAATTTTTTAAACCATCTTGACGTCAAAATCAAGTTTTTGTATATTTAATACTTATTGAGACTAATCCTCCTTCACACCGTAGTCGTCCTAAAGGGGCATTGGTGCTGGCCAAATAACCTTCTCCATACACACCGCTAGGGATCGAACCCCTAACTAAATGCTTAAGGCTACCCAGCTACAAGCCAACTGAGTCAGATTGCTTTGGTTAGCATTATTACTATTTTTGCACCTTCACTATAAATTAAATTATAAAAGCTTTCTCTTGGTAGGGGAAAAAAAGCCATTGGATTACTTGTAAACTTACCATTGCTCTGCATCAATAACCCATAACTGAATAGAAGTTCATAAAAATTCTCCCCATGTTTTGCACAGGAATGTATGCTTTCACGAGTTACTTTCCTCTCACAGTCCGATGAGTAATGAATCAAACATTGTCCTTATAGAAAACATAAGAGATAAGCAGGAGCCAAATTATTATGATTTCACCACTGTTCCCAATCCATAAATAATAAAACTCAAGCATAAATGACAAATTACATTTTAAATTTTATGTTTCGACGGAGTGAAAATTAAGGGGGAAAGAATATTAGGAGAGAAACGGGAAACTTTCCTAAAATAACAATTTTTTTTTTTTTTTACCGTTTTAGAAGGTTTTCTTTCCTAATTTTCCCCCTTGACTCTTCACTATATTTTTCACACTTTTCTTGCCATCCAAATATAGTGAAATGTTATTTTTTAAATGACATAGTATATAATAAGAAAGTTATAAAAGTTTTTATATGGTATGGAAGTTTCTGGTCAAAATGGGACTGTGAATTAAAAGCTAACACATAGCATTAAAATAGTTTGAGATATCATATTTTCAGCTGCTGAAGCATAGATGACGGGGTAGGGAATACCCAAGAATTTCTCACAGGTTTATTTATAACTAATTTGGTTTATTGTCAGAATCCCTTTTTTCTCATATTTATATATGTTTTTATGTGGATCCCATATTTATATATATGTAGAGGAGAAATACTTACATACTTCACTTCAGGAGTGCCACATCATCTAAACTCTATCTAATAAAAACACAATAACTTATATCATTTTAATTCTAATTGGCTGATGACTCATCTAAAAAATTCTCATTCTAATTTGTTTTTAAGATCAACAAATACTTTTCTTAAACAAAAATTAAAAATATGATTTTTTTTTAGATGACTCATGCCAATTATGATTAAAATGATATGAGTTGTCGCGTTTTTATTGGGCAAAGTTCAAATGACATGGCTCTCTTGGAGTAGTTAAGTATTTCTGAGTACTTTTCTAAAATAAATTGTTGTCTTCTAATTTCTTTTAGCCAATATTATAGTCTTTCAATATCATAATAAAGGGTAAAGTAGGGAGGAGTGTCCGCCCTTTATTTTTTTCTCACTTCTTTCTTATTTCTTTGGATCATTAATTAAATTCTATCTAAAATGAATGGTATTTTGATGTTTTACTTAATTTTCTACTGTTTTTCAAAGATTTTACATAAAAATATGTTTAGTTTCGATTAGAAGGTATTATTAATCCTTTTTATAAGGTACTTACTACTAGTTTTTATAAGCATAAATTTTTTTTTCCATATATTCCCATATTTAATATATAACAAGGGTGGTGAGAGGGAATAATAGTTTATATATATGATGTTAGGGTTTAATTTAGTTAATAAGGATGTAGCACTGAATTTTATGATATATATGATGTTACGGTCAAAGTTGCTGCCGTTAACAACTCGTCAGAAGTGGGCTGCCGTTAAAAATAACCAATTTGCAAGTTTGCAACCCACACTCTTTTTCTCTCTCTATTCGGTAAGTTGTTTCAAATTGCAATGCTCCACATTCTTGGTAATTTGATTCTTAATGATCTTGCATATTCTTCATGTACGGTTAGACAGAATCGGTTATTCGTTACAATTACAAACAACAAGAAACTAACTTAACAATAACGACTATATATATTATTACTCATTTTGGCTGTGAAATGAAATAACAAAGCATGGATTTAATTTTTGAACCCCAAGCAGGAGAACCCTTCGTGATTGTAGTGTCGTACTTCGACACCATCCTTGAGATCAAAGAGAAGATTGAAAAGTACCAACGCATTCCCGTCTCAATGCAAACCCTAATCTTTGACGGCCAAACTCTTCCCGACGACGCCGACATCGACAAATGTGTCCTCCTCGATAAGTCCCACGTTCAGCTCCGCATGCCGCCGATTTCTTCAAGAACAGGACTCTAACTGGTTGTGAATGGAGGTGTTGGGACTTATTGACAGAAATTTTTGGCTTGCTTGATTCTTTGAATGGTGTGTCGATATCCCTTGTGTCTAGGCAGGGAAATAAAGATGCGGATCAGCTAGCTAGCAGTAGATGCTAAAAAGAAGATGTACCTGTAGGAAATTCACCAGAAACGCGGAAGCGAATCTTACCGACACGATAGAGGAAAAGTTTAACCTTCATCTTTTGATTACCTGGAAAGATGCAGCAATCTGAAAGTCTCTCCACGAACAGTCCAAGCTTGCTCGAACAGTCCAAGCTCGCTCTATGATCGATCTTCCAGACTATCTCTCGAGGGGGATAGGATGGTTGTGTGGGCAACCGTTCAGATGATGAACGTCTGCCTCTAGGGTTTATTTCTGATGAAAGCCTCCGTGTTACGTCTGTCCTTCACAAGGAGGAGAAAGTAGGTTTATATACTACTACATCCAAGACCTAACCCTAATCCACATGGGCCATAGGGTTCTTGGGCTTGTAGTCTCACTTAAGCCTTATTGGGCTTAAGTGACTAAAGAGCATATTAACCCAACAATCTCCCACTTGCTCTTCAAGGTACAAGCTTGGGATTGGGCTTAAGTGACTAAAGAGCACATTAACCCAACAATCTCTCACTTGCTCTTTAAGGTACAAACTTGAGTTCGTAAACCCAAGACCATGTAGCCCATAAGCCATCATCATCTGATAATATACCCCATCCGTTATCTCGAGCTAGCCTGAGGATCTACCATTTGTCATTTATCAAGGCTCATGATAATCTACAGAAGATCATCTAGTTCGGTGCTACTCCACTAAAAGCCCAAATGTGAACTCCAAGAATAATGACACTTATAACACGAATATGCATTACCCCTTTATAAAATGTCTATAATTTGATTGACCAGTTTTCTGTAACCCAATCAATTATTTATTCCCTTGACTGTGATAGTTTCTCTAATGGATTACATGCAGCCGCCAGTGTCTTCAATATCCAAGTACCGAAACATATCAAGGGGACATTTCCTATAAATTCCATGTTGTTTATCTCATAAACACCGATAACCAGATAGTCTCAATCCCAAAATACCGAGTTATTGGCCGTCATATAGATCAAACCTCACCCTTTGGTAAATCAAAGAATGAAAACTATTCGACTACCTATTTAAAATAAACTCAGGATTAAGAGCAACTACATGACTATAGTTAGCTGGATATTTGATTCCTTATGACAGAAAGAACAACCTTAATCAAATCTCTCCTTGATCCATTCAATGTAAGTATTAACTTACACCAATATTTTATAATGATTCGGACAAAATCATTTCATAAAATATTGCAGCCTAAATAAAGTGCCCAACTTAATTTAATAGCTATGAACCTATTCATCAATTGTGAGAACCTATGACCATGTCCTCTATGAACGTATCCATATGATCATATACTCCACAATTGATCCGGACCTTTGAGTTTGTAAATAGTGTGCGAAATAAATGAAAACAGACCTCATTTATTAACATTCAGAAAAAAAATTGCAATGTCATAATGTCTTGCTCAAAAGGCACAAATTAACAAATGAAATAACAACTACCTAAAGCTATAGCAAATCTGGAATCCTCCTAAGACCCATAGATGAAACATGCCTCTCGAACGCACGTTCGTGCAAACTCTTAGTAAAAGGGTCGCAAGGTTCTCGTCGATGCTATCTTTGCTACCTCAGAAGTAGCTACATACTCAGCCTCTGTGGCAGAGTCAGCCACACATGATTGTTCTACACTTCTCCAACAAATGGCACCGCCATTAAGGGTGTACACATATCCCGAGGTGGACTTACTTGAGTCAATATCTCATTGAAAATCTGAGTCCGTATAACCAATGGTTTCAAGACTCCCACTAGAATAGACCAATATATAATCTCTCGTTCTCCGTAGGTACTTGAGTATATGTTTAACCGCTACCCAGTGTTCCTCTCCTGGATCAGATTGGTACCGGCTTACTACTCCCACTGCATAGCATATATCTGGTCTGGTACAAAGCATAGCATACATGAGACTACCTACTGCTGAAGCATAAGGTATCCTACTCATACGTTCTCTCTTCTCAGGAGTTTTAGGAGATTGCTCCTTAGAGAGATGAATCCCATGCCTGAAGGGTATAATTCCCCTCTTGGAATTCTTCGTGCTAAACCTGTCAAGTATTTTGTCGATGTATTTAGCCTGGGATAATGCCAAAACCCTATTCTTCCGGTCTCGCAAGAGTTTAATACCAAGAATATAATTGGCTTCCCCCAGGTCCTTCATATCAAAATGCTTGCTCAGCCAGGTTTTTATGCCCAACAATACCTCTCGTATCATTTCGATAAGGAGTATATCATCCACATAAAGTACCGTAAAAGATACCGCATTACCTTGGATCCTTTTATACACACACGGCTCATCAGGACTTTTCTCAAAACCATAAGACTCAATGGCTTGATCAAATCTGATGTTCCATGATCTAGATGCTTGCTTAAGTCCATAAATGGACCTTTGCAACTTGCATATCATTTCTTCTTGCCCTTTGGCTATAAACCCTTTTGGTTGCTGCATATAGATTTCCTCTTCCAAATTCCCATTTAGAAAAGCAGTTTTGACATCCATTTGTCAAATCTCATAATCAAGATTTCTTTGCAATGACTAAGAGAATCCAGATGGACTTGAGCATGGCAACCGGCGAAAAGGTTTCGTCATAATCCACACCTTCTTTTTGGGAGTACCCTTTCGCCACCAATCTAGCTTTGAAGGTTTCAATCTTCTCGTCCGATCCTCTCTTTCTCTTGTAAATCCACTTACACCCAATGGGTCTTACCCCTTTAGGTGCATCTACAAGAGACCAAAGGCGAGTTGGAATTCATAGAATCCATTTCACGATTCATAGCCTCAAGCCGTTCTGGTTCCTGTGTATGTTCAGGTATATTTTCCCCTCTTTGAACAAACACAGGAATAAAAGCTGGAACCGCCTGAGGTTGTGGTGAAACTTGATATGAGACTAGCTCATCAAGAATAACCTTACTGCTTGGCTTATAATTTACCATATAGTCCTCCTCTAAGAAAGTCGCGTGAGTGCTCACTATGACCTTCTTTTCTTTTGGACTATAAAAACAACCAACCTCTGGTTCCTTTAGGATAGCCTATAAACATGCATACTTCAGTACGCGAGTCCATCTTATCTGGTTTCTGTTTCAAGACATGTGCCAGAGAACCCCAATTCCGAATATGATTCATGGTGGGCTTACACCTTTTTCACAATTCTATTGGTGTCTTTGAAACCGACTTGGACGGAGCTAAGTTCAATAGATACATAGCAGTTTCTAAGGCATATCCCCAGAATGAGTTAGAAAGAGATGAATAACTGAGCATAGATCTTGTCATTTCTAAAAGGGTTCTATTTCTCCTTTCAGCAACTCCATTCTGCTGGGGTGTCCTTGGAGAAGATAATTGTGAAACTATCCCCTCTTTGGTCAGGTAAGACCTGAACTCTCCAGATAGGTATTCACCCCCTCGATCAGATCGAAGAGTCTTAATTTGAACACCAAGATGCTTTTCTGCCTCAGCCTTGAACTCTTGGAATTTTCCAAAAGCTTCAGACTTGTGACGCATCAAGTACACATGTCCAAATCTAGAGTAATCATCAGTAAATGTCATGAAATACTGATACCCGCCTCTGGCTTGGACATTTATTGGTCCACATACATCAATATGTACCAATTCCAGCTGAAGTGTGGCATGTTTTCCCTTGGCCTTGAAAGATCTCTTGGTCATTTTACCCTCTAAATAAGATTCACATACCGGTATTGGTTCAAAGTTCAGGGATTTTAAAATCCCACTTTTTGCCAAAACTTGTATCTTGTTAGAGTTAATATGACCCAATCTCAAATGCCAAAGATAAGTTTCATTGGAAACTTTTCTTTTCTTTGATGAATTAATATGCTCAACATCTCTTAATTCAACATGATTAACTTCACAGGGAACAGGATTAAGGAAATAAAGACCATTAAATTTTACACCAGAACAAATAAAAGAAGATGAACTTCTTATTGAAATTGAGGAATCAAACTGAACTGTCAAACCATGTTTATACAAACAACTAACAGAAATTAAATTCCTCTTAAAATCTGGAATAAATAAACAGTCTTCTAAAACCAAAGTCCTGCAATTATCAAAAGATAAAACAACTTGTCCCACTGCGGTTGCAGAGACAAGCTCCCCAGTTCCAAGCTTCAAATCTCTTTGTCCTTTACTCACAGGCAAGCTATGTTTGAACCACTGCAAAGAGTAACAAACATGGTTAGTGGCTCCTGAATCAACGTTCCATTTATCATCGTGATTCTCCACTAAACAAGCTTCAATCACATGCAAATTACCCATACCTTGTTTATTCATATGTGGGCAATTTTTCTTCCAATGCCCCTTTTGTCCGCACTTGAAGCACTTGCCTTTTGGTTGCTTCATTGCAACTGTTTTGGCAACTGGAATGCCTGATTTCTTCTTTTTCTTGTTCTTGTTCTTTCCCTTGGGTTTCCCCTTAGGTTTCACAGAACTTTCACCAACAAACAATGCACTTCCCTGCTTGACTAGAGACTGTTCAGCACTCTCAAACTCGTGCATCAGTTGAGTGAGGTCAAGATGCATCTTATTCATATTATAATTGATCTTGAATTGATTGAAGTATTCAAGCAGTGATTGTAAGAGAAGGTCAACTTTTACTTCTTGGTCAAACTTGACCCCATGGTCATCAGCCTTCTTGAAGTTTGCTATCATTGTTAGACAATGATCCCGCACACTTCCTCCAGACATCACTGTCTTAGTGACTAAATTCAACGCATTTTGCCTAGCAGAGCTGCTAGACATAGCAAACATGCCATCAAGAGTCTGGAGCATTGTTGCTCCACTCTCAATCGTGCTTACTTGCTCCTGAAGGTGACTGGCGAGACTGGCCAAGATATAGCAATAACCGCCACATTCGCCTTCTCCCATCTTTCCTTCTCCTGCTAAAAACGAGTCCGAATTGCATCAGACGCATTTTCAGCAGCCGCTACTGCATAGGGGTAGTTAGAACAAAGTTGAGCTTTTCATATTGAAGAACAATATCCAAATTAGTTTTCCATTGTTTGTAGTTTGTACCATCCATAGGTTTTTGGCTCAAGATTGTAGCTAAAGGATTGAATGAAGACATTTTTCTGAAATTAAGGAAAAACCACACTAATTACAAACTATAATTAACAACAAACAGATATAGCGCTAGTAGATTCTAATAACTACTATTCGTTTATCGTTTAACAATCCATTAGTTATCTTTACAAGGCTTACGATGGGCAAGATATTTGTAAAACTAATATTGTTATTTTGGGCCTTCAGTTCCATTGCCAGAGCCTCGATGGGAGGGTTAACAATTTCACCAAAGTTGAATGTAATTAACCATTGTTTACTTTCAAAATTATCTTTAGTGTCTAAGTGTTGCCGACGATGGGCCGTGCAAAACTTTACTAAAATTGTGAAAGTATTGGGGTTTAATCTAGCGAAATCCGATTATCCTTATCCAATGGGGCTTCAGCGATAACCATTTCACTAATAAACCCACAATTGGGGCCCGTAGGTTTTAAAATTAAATGATTAATTTAAAACCTTCACCCATTCAATATTTTAAAATTTAGAATTTTCAATTTCCAAGAATTTGTTCAATTTTGAGTAATAATTATAATTGAGTGAGATCAACCCATAAATTATTAGGTTTCTAAAATCTAGTCATGATTGGCGAGTGTGCTTCTCATGACCATTTTATATAACCCACAAATTACTCTCAAAATTACAATTCTCTTAGGAAATTTCCTGGATTATTTGTCTAGATTTTAATTCCACAATTAATTAATCCAATTATTATTCTAGATTTTAATTTAAAATCATAATAATTGATAATTAGTTTAGTGGATAACCTAAATAATCTCGCATAATAACTATCATCCTAGTCGATTCAAGACATAATAGGTACTACGTTGTTATGGCATGTGGTTATGCAACAATATGGCATCTTCCTATTCTATATGGCATGTTATTTCAAACATCATGTTAATCGCTCATATAATTCATACAATTCAATAAAGAAAATCATTAATAATTAAAAATAAATAAATAACTTTAATCCATGGCTTTCCTATTTAAAATAAAAATAAAAATTACAACTTTGAAATTCCTCTTTCGTCCAGCCCTTAGTATCTGTCTCAAGCCTCTTTAGGGTATTCATGGGCCCAAAAGCCCAAAGACCCACTCCTTGGCTAGAAACCCTAGAACACAAAAGAAGAACCCTAGCCTTCACTTCTGCCACGCCGTCAACCGAAGTCATCTCAGCACGAAACTCCAGGGGAAGGACCGCCACTGAGAGACGACCACACGGCCGCCGGAACCACCCAGAAAGGGTTTCCAACGCGCCCTCACGCACTTATTCTTTGCCGGCGCGTGAAGGCCACTCGCAGCCTCTTGTGGAGGCGCGTGGCAGCGCGTGAAGGGTCCTCTGGTGTCTTTCCACCTACCATTTTGTTCGTATTTCCGTACTATTTCCAACGACATATGGTTCGTCCAAATCGGAGGTCAAGAAGTCCACGAAAAGTGTCCGACAGTGTTGAATGCTCATCTTCTTGCAGATTCTTGATCTCCAAATTTTACAGAAACTCGAAAAATACACAGAAATTCCAAAAGAAAGTAAAAAAAAAAAAAAAGGCAAGGAGGAAACCTAATCATATGGGATTAGCCTCCTGGTTACAAATCAAGAAGTACACGAGAGAGTCTAACCATGGATTAAAGCGATTAACCGATTATTAGCTAATATCAAAATGTGAATTATAAACGAATAATTGCCATGAGATAAATAACAAATATAGAAAGAGATGCCATATTTTTCAAAAACAATTTTGAAAACTTAATCACATGAAAAGAAAATCAAATCGGTTCTTTTCCTCATCGTGACTCGGCTCTGATGCCACTTGTAGGAAATTCACCAGAAACGCGGAAGCGAATCTTACCGACACGATAGAGGAAAAGTTTAACCTTCATCTTTTGATTACCTGGAAAGATGCAGCAATCTGAAAGCCTCTCCACGAACAGTCCAAGCTCGCTCTATGATCGATCTTCCAGACTATCTCTCGAGGAGGATAGGATGGTTGTGTGGGCAACCGTTCAGATGATGAACGTCTGCCTCTAGGGTTTATTTCTGATGAAAGCCTCCGTGTTACGTCTGTCCTTCACAAGGAGGAGAAAGTAGGTTTATATACTACTACATCCAAGACCTAACCCTAATCCACATGGGCCATAGGGTTCTTGGGCTTGTAGTCTCACTTAAGCCTTATTGGGCTTAAGTGACTAAAGAGCATATTAACCCAACAATACCAGCATGATTGGCTGGATTGTGCCCCATCTTCTTTAAGCAAGTTTCTAATTCTTGATTCTGAGCTAGCCAGGAATGCGTGTGATAATACTGATGGTGTAAGTAATAGGGAGGGTGTTGGCTAATTGCTTATCCCTTTGCTGTTATAGATTATAGGTTGCTTTATAGTTTTACTTTGGTAAGGAGTGTGTTAGGTTGTAATATTAGGTGTTTTTTGAGAGTTTATTTGGCTTCGGCTATGTGTAACACTTGATTTTTGATATTAATAAAATTGATTCTTTAGGGGAAAAAAATACAACACATACACAGACAATAGACATGTTAAGAGTTTACGGAAATGGTGTGTAGTCGTTTGCCGTTTTTTTGAATACTTAGTTTTACATAATCTTGTAAGATTTTGATAGAATTTACAGGCTCATTTTGGGTATATATCCAATCAAAACGCTTGACGCACACTGTTTCTTGATGAGTGAATGCGAGGGAAGACTACAATCCGTCGACTACAATCTTGCAAAATTTACAATAACTAATTTTAAAAACTAATTGTTGAGATCATTAGGATCGGTTTTCATATAAAATATGCTTTTATTAAAAAATAATAAAATAAATGATTTATGCCCATTCATATCGTTCCCAATCCATAAATAATAAAACTCAGGTATATAAATGACAAATTACATTTTTAATTTTATTCTTCAATGAAGAGAATTATTATTATTATTTTTTTTTTTGGGGGAATACTAGAAACCTTCTAAAAATAGTAAACTTTTTTTTAACCATTTTCGAAGGTTGTTTTTTCTAGTATTCCCTCTTGGCTATATTTTTCACACTTTTTTTACCATCCAAACATAGTGAAATGTTACTTTTAAAATGACATACAGTAGTATATAATAAAAAAGTTATAAAAATTTTTATATGGTATGGAATTTGCTAGTCAAATCCTTAATTTAAACTTTTAAAGCTTAAAGAGATAATATGTAACTGACCCAAAATTCAATAGTTTTGTGTATTTTATCCCTTTTAAATACTCAGAATGAGATTGGGAATTAAAAGCTAACACGTAGCATTAAAATAGTTTGAGATATCATATTTTCAGCTGCTGGAGTATAGATGACGGGGTAGGAAATACCCAAGAATTTCTCACAGGTTTATTTATAACTAATTTGTTTTATTATCAGATATTTATATATGTTTTTATGTGGATCCCATATTTATATTTAGAGAAGAGAAATACTTATATACTCCAGGAGTTCCAAATTACATTTTAATAAGCATAACTTTTTTTTTCATATATATATATATATATATATATATATATAGATAGATAGATAACAAGGGTGGTGAGAGGGAGTAATAGTTAAAAAAAGTTAACAACTCGTCAGAAGTGTGCTGCCCTTTAAAATAACCAAATGGAGAAGTTGAGCTATATGCATTTATATATAGCGACTCTCTGAACTGGTATGAGCTCAAAGTCAAAGGAATTGCAAGTTTGCAACCCACACTCTCTTTCTCTCTCTATTCGGTAAGTTGTTGCAAATTGCAATATGCTCCACATTCTTGGTAATTTAATTCTTAATGATCTTGCATATTCTTCATGTACGGTTAGACAGAATCGGTTATTCGTTACAAACAACAAGTAACTAACTTAACAATAACGACTATATATATTATTACTCATTTTGGCTGTGAAATGAAATAACAAAGCATGGATTTAATTTTTGAACCGCAAGCAGGAAAACCCTTCATGATTAATGAAGTAAGGTACTTCGACACCATCCTTGAGATCAAGCAGAAGATTGAAAAATACCAAGGCATTCCCGTCCATATGCAAACCCTAATCTTCAACGGCCAAACTCTTCCCGACGACGCCGACATCGAGAAATGTGTCCTCGTCGATAGGTCCCACGTTCAGCTCCTCATCGGCGCCGATTTCTTCAAGAACCTGCCCGTCAACACGGAGGAGTTTTCTCCGGCTCCGTCCACCGTGAAATTGCACGTCAACGTGAGAACCCCTTCCTCTAAGATCCGTACCCTAGAAATGGACGCAAACGACACCGTTTTGAAGCTGAAAGAAAGAATTCAAGAAATCGAGAGCGTGCCAATGAATAACAGGCTAGTGGTCCGTTTATGTAAAGAATTGCACGACAATCAGATGTTACAGGATTGTGAGATTTGTGAGTATTCTGATATTGACGTCAGTTTGAGACCATTGCCTGTGCCGGTGCCGGTGAAAGGCATCGGGAATAATAATAATGGCGGCGGAGGAGATTCGAGGAAGTTGAGGGTGATGGTTTTGACCAAGTGTGGGAAAAAGATACCAATGGAAGTGAATCCAAGTGATAAAGTGGGAGAGTTGAGGAAGGAGCTTCAGAAGTTGAACCAGAGGGATCAACTTCCTCTTCCTTCGGAGGGTTATTTCTTCATTTTCGGACAGAATGTGATGGACGACGATCAGTCTTTCCGGTGGCACCAAGTTGCTCAGGGCGACACCATTGAGATCTTCAGAGGAAGCCTTCCTTATGGTGCAACTTGGTAGATCAATTCATTCATCTTGGAATTTTTGTGTTCTCTTTTAATTTACTTTCATTTTTTTGTTTTCTCAAATACAACACACAGACAATAGACATGTAAGAGTTTACGGAAATGGTGTGTAGTCGTTTGCCGCTTTTTTGAATACTTACTTTTACATAATATTGTAAGATTTTGATAGAATTTACAGGCTCATTTTGGGTATATATATCCAATCAAAACGCTTGACGCACATCGTTTCCTGAGGAGTGAATGCGAGGAAAAACTACAATCTTGCAATATTTACAATAACTAATTTTAAAAACTAATTGTTGAGATCATCATTATTATCATTATGATCGGTTTTCATATAAAATATACTTTTATTAAAAAAATAATAAAATAAATGATTTATGCCCATTCATATTATTCCCAATCCATAAATAATAAAACTCAGGTATATGAATGACAAATTACATTTTAATTTTTATGCTTCAATGAAGAGAATTAGTTTTTTTGGGGGAATACTAGAAACCTTCTAAAAATAGTAAACTTTTTTTTTTTTTTACCATTTTCGAAGGTTCTCTTTTCTGGTATTCCCTCTTGGTTTTCACACTTTTTTTACCATCCAAACATAGTGAAATGTTACTTTTAAAATGACATAGTATATAAGAAAAAAGTTATAAATTTTTTTATATGGTATGGAATTTGCTAGTCAAAATATGTAATATTATAATCCTTAATTTAAACTTTTAAAGCTTAAAGAGATAATATGTAACTGACCCAAAATTCAATAGTTTTGTGTATTTTATCCCTTTTAAATACTTAGAATGAGATGGGGAATTAAAAGCTAACATGTAGCATTAAAATAGTTTGAGATATCATATTTTCAGCTGCTGGAGTATAGGTGACGGGGTAGCTAGGGAATACCCAAGAATTTCTCACAGGTTTATTTATAACTAATTTGTTTTATTGTCAGATATTTATATATGTTTTTATGTGGATCCCATATTTATATTTAGAAAGAGAAATACTTATATACTCTAGGAGTTCCATATCATCTAAACTCTATCTAATAAAAACACAACAATTTATATCATTTTAATTATAATTGGCCGATGACTCATCTAAAAAATTCACATTTTAATTTTTTTAAGAAACATAAACATCTTAATTTGAAAAGCTGCATCTGAAGTTTTATCAAAACTGAAGTTCCTCCAGGATTTATGCTCACTAATTCTATTTACAACCTACCAATGCTTAACTTTAGAACACATGCATTAAACCACCAAAGAGATACTGCTAAGAAGCAAGACAACCAGTGGACAATAACATTGGCTTTGATTGATATTCAAAATACTCTTCCCTCTAATTAGTAACAAGCACTTCTCAACTTTCATTCCAAAAGAAACAACCTGCCCCACATGACTTCCCAACCCCAACAGCTAAATTAAAAGGGAAAGTTATTGAAAGAATTTTATATTTATTTAATGAAAAGTGGGGCAGATGGATAGATGAAATCCAATGAAAGTGGCGTTATTAAGGAAAAGATTTTAATGGGCCAATTAAAAACAGGAAAGACCATTGTGGCAAAGCAAAGATCACATCACATTGTTAGTGGCGACTTGGCATTCCCTGACGTTGCAGTCAATGACATTATCTAACAAAAAGAATCAATCAAGTCTTCATTTTCGTCCCATAGAAAAGCAAAAATGATTCAAATGAAAGCCTCATGGTTGAAGGGTTATAATGTATTCGGAATAGATGAAAGCTTCATGGTTGAAGGGCTTTCATTAAGTTAGTGGAAGCCTCATCTATCCATCTGCCCCACTTTTCATTTATAATATGTACTCTGAATTGATTAGAGGATATCATTGATTAACATTATTGAGGTTTCATTTCTAATCGGTAGTAATTCGTTGATAGTGATGTTTTAATATTCGTTAAAGACAAGAAAATTATATCACTTTGAAAGTAAAATATGTTTGAGTAACCTATGAAATACTATCATCCGTGCAACGCACGGGGGAAGTAAAAGCTCGTTTATATATATATGTAGAGAAGAAATACTTACATACTTCAGGAGTGCCACATCATTTAAACTCTATCTAATAAAAACACAACAACTTATATCATTTTAATTCTAATTGGCTGATGACTCATCCAAAAAATTCTCATTCTAATTTGTTTTTAAGAAAAATAAACATCTTAATTTGAAAAAAAAAATGATCAACAAATACTTTTCTTAAACAAAAATTAAAAATATGATTTTTTTTAGATGACTCATGCCAATTATGATTAAAATGACATGAGTTTGTCGCGTTTTTATTGGGAAAAGTTCAAATGACATGGCTCTCTTGGAGTAGTTAAGTATTTCTGAGTACTTTTCTAAAATAAATTGTTGTCTTCTAATTTATTTTAGCCAATATTATAGTCTTTCAATATCATAATAAAGGGTAAAGTAGTGAGGAGTGTCCGCCCTTTATTTTTTCCCACTTCTTTCTTATTTCTTTGGATCATTAATTAAATTCTATCTAAAATGAATGGTATTTTGATGTTTTACTTAATTTTCTACTGTTTTTCAAAGATTTTACATAAAAATATGTTTAGTTTCAATTAGAAGGTATTCTTAATCTTTTTTATAAGGCACTTACTGCTAGTTTTAATAAGCATAAATTTTTTCCCATATATGTCCATATTTAATATATAACAAGGGTGGTGAGAGGGAGTAATAGTTTATATATATGATGTTAGGGTTTAATTTAGTTAATAAGGATATAACACTGAATTTTATCATAAATTTAATTCTTTTTTTTAACTATTAATCAACAATTAGAAGTAAAAAAATAAAAAAATAAAATAAAAATTCAAAGTTGCACCATTACTATTTTGAGTAGACATACATTATAATTTTTTTTTTCTAAAAAAAAAAAGTAAACAACTCATCACAAGTGTATGTGCTGCCTCTAAAAATAACCAAATGGAGAAGTTGAGCTATATGCATTTATATTTAGCGACTCTCTGAACTGTCATGAGCTCAAATGCAAAGGAATTGCAAGTTTGCAACCCACACTCTCTTTCTCTCTCTATTCGGTAAGTTGTTGCAAATTGCAATATGCTCCACATTCTTGGTAATTTAATTCTTAATGATCTTGCATATTCTTCATGTACGGTTAGACAGAATCGGTTATTCGTTACAAACAACAAGTAACTAACTTAACAATAACGACTATATATATTATTACTCATTTTGGCTGTGAAATGAAATAACAAAGCATGGATTTAATTTTTGAACCCCAAGCAGAACTCTTCAAGATTGAAGTATTGTACTCCGACACCATCCCTGAGATCAAACAGAAGATTGAAAAACGCAAAGGCATTCCGGTCTCAATGCAAACCCTAATCTTCAACGGCCAAACTCTTCCCGACGACGCCGACATCCAGAAATGTGTCCTCCTTGATAGGTCCTACGTTCAGCTCCTCATCGGCGCCGATTTCTTCAAGAACCTGCCCGTCAACACGGAGGAGTTTTCTCCGGCGCCGTCCACTGTGAAATTTAACGTAAAAGTGAAAACCCCTTCCTCTAAGATCCGTAGACTAGAAATGGACGGGAACGACACCGTTTTGAAGCTGAAAGAAAGAATTCAAGAAATCGAGAGCGTACCAATGAATAACAGCCTAGTGCTCCGTTTATTAGGTAAAGAATTACAAGACAATCAGATGTTACTGGATTGTGGGATTTCTGAGATTGACGTCAGTTTGAGACCATTTAGGGTGATCTTTCGGACACAGTGTGGGAAACAGATACCAGTGGAAGTGAATCCAAGTGAGGAAGTGGGATAGTTGAGGAAGGAGCTTCAGAAGTTGAACCAGAGGGGTCAACTTCCTCTTCCTTCGGAGGGTTATTTCTTCATTTTTGGACAGAATGTGATGGACGAAGATAAGTCTTTCCGGTGGCACCAAGTTGCTAAGGGCGACACCATTGAGATCTTCCCCGGAAGCGTTACTATTGGTACATATCGGTAGATCAATTCATTCATCTTGGAATTTTTGTGTTCTCTTTTACTTTCTTTGTTTGTTTTCTCAAATACAACACACAGACAGCTGCGGTAATTGTCGAGACTGACTGTGAGGTGCTGTATAGATTACTAAAGAATAGGACTCTAACTGGTTGTGAATGGAGGTGTTGGGACTTATTGACAGAAATTTTTGGCTTGCTTGATTATTTGAATGGTGTGTCGATATCCCTTGTGTCTAGGCAGGGAAATAAAGCTGCAGATCAGCTAGCAGTAGATGCAAAAAAGAAGATGTACCGGCATGATTGGCTGGATTGTGTCCCATCTTCTTTAAGCAAGTTTCTAATTCTTGATTCTGAGCTAGCCAGGAATGCGTGTGATAATACTGATGGTGTAAGTAATAGGGAGGGTGTTGGCTAATTGCTAATCCCTTTGCTGTTATAGATGATAGGTTGCTTTATAGTTTGACTTTGGTAAGGAGTGTGTTAGGTTGTAATATTAGGTGTTTTTTGAGAGTTTATTTGGCTTCGGCTATGTGTAACACTTGATTTTTGATATTAATAAAATTGATTCTTTAGGGGGAAAAAATACAACACACAGACAATAGACATGTTAAGAGTTTACGAAAATGGTGTGTAGTCGTTTGCCGCTTTTTTGAATACTTACTTTTACATAATCTTGTAAGATTTTGATAGAATCTACAGGCTCATTTTGGGTATATATATCTGATAAGTATATATTTTATAATTAAATAAGGATAGATTCTGGGATATATTGGATTGAATTTATTAATATTATACCTGTTTAATTATATTTTATATATTTATCTGTCTTTTAATTAAATATAGGATAAAAGAATATCATAACAGAAAATCTATTGATATCCTACTTATTTGTGCAGGAGGTATTATGTGATCTAAGGGATGCAACAAATTAAATTGAAAAGATATAGTATAATATTATTATATTATATATTATAATATGATATATTAGAATAAAAAGGATATATATCCTTTATATAAAAGAAGCAGATCAAAGATTATGGAGGAGGCCCACCACACACAACGCAATATATATTGGAAAGGAATTGACGAAGACAACGCAAGCCGAGAAAACGAGAATTGAGAGAAAGAATAGAACAAAAAAAGACGCTGCGAGAAGAAAAAAAGACGCAGCGAATAAGAACAAAAAGACGGACGCCGCGATTGGAGAATTGGAAAAGAGAAACGACGCAGAAACGGAGAGCAATTCGTACGACGCAGGAATAGTTGTGGTTTTCATCTCTTCTATTTTATTAACCTAGCCATGCTTGGCTAGTTTCCTTTAAGTAGTTAGGGCGAGGATGAACCCTATGTGAATTTAAAGTATTTATTTGGAATCTTATTTGATTATTGTTTTCTTGATTGAATGGATTACCTGTGCTTAACGCTTTCTTAAAGAGTGATCGCCTTTAGATTGTTCATAGGTTAGTGTATGACAATAGAGATGTTGGTACATTTAACTAGAACCGTTAATCCATCATAGAATTGCATGACCTAGACATAGGCTTACGAATTTATGCGCGCTGCAGTTTGATCCTGAAATTGAAAATACAGCAAGGAGAAACCGGAAACTTGCTAAACAGAGAAAAGGAAAGGCTAGTAGCTCTAGTACTGAGACTGAACCGGTTATAATGGCAGAAAATGTTATAGATCCTCCTCCTCCTCCTCCAAAAAGGACCATGGGCGATTACATGACGCTTAATCCTGCCAGGGCTGCAACTAGTATTGTCAATCCTGCTGTGAATGCGAATAATTTTGAAATCAAGCCATCCCTCATAAGCTTGGTTCAACAACGCTCTTTTAGTGGGAGTGATTTAGAGGATCCTAATCAGCATATTGAGACTTTTCTCGCAGATTTGTGATACCATCAAGATGAATGGGGTTTCAAGCGGCTATTCGTGTGAGACTGTTTCCTTTCTCTTTGACGGGAAAGCAGGAGCTTGGCTTTGTTCTTGTCCTAATGGAAGTCTCTCCACTTGGGACCTTATTACCACAAAGTTCCTTGAGAAATTTTTCCTTCTTCTAAGTATACAAAGCTCTTTGCCGACATCCGTTGCTTTACTCAAGGCAATGGGAATCATATTATGAGGCTTGGGAAAGATTCAAGGAGTTGCTCAGGAAGTGCCCACAACATGAGCTGCAATACTATGATCAGGTGAGAATATTCTTCATTGGGATGCTTCCTTCCTCTAGGATGATGATTAATGCTGCTGCAGCAGGTACGTTAAAAAATAAAACTCCAGAGGAATCATGGGAGTTGTTTGAAGCTATGGGGTCCTTTGAGAATGAAATTGTTACTCCACAACAAAAGAGGGGAGTTCTTCAGCTAGACTCTTACAATACAATGTTGGCCCACAATGAGAACATTGCCCAACAAAACAAGGTGATCCAACAACAATTAGCTTCCATCACTAAACAGCTTGCCTCTTCTCAGATATCTCACTTCTCAGCCTCCTTTGCTTTGTGATTTTTGCAAAGGGGAACACGCTAATGGAGATTGTGCAGCGTTCATTACTGGAGAAACAATGAGGTTAACTACATGGGTAATCCTCCTAGAAATCGGTTTAATCCGTATAGCAACACATACAATCTGGTGGAAATCTCACCCAAACTTTTCCTATAAACCCCAAGCAAGACCTCAGTGAGAAAGGGGAGGAAGAGGTTGAGAAATGTAATGTGCAGCAGGTTCCAAAGGAGATAGCTACAAAGAAGTCTCCCACTCCTTCTTATGCGAAACCTTCTTATCCCCAAAGGTTGAAGCAAGCAGATTCAAAAGCAACAGTATGCCGAGTTCGGGATATTTTTAAGAAATTGCAGATTAACATTCCTTTTGCAGAAGCTCTTGAAAATATGCCTAATTATGCAAAGTTCATGAAAGATTTACTTTCAAAGAAGCATAAGTTGCAAGAGGCCGAAACAGTGGCATTGACTCAAGAAGGTGTAGTGCCATTATTCAAACAAAGTTGCCACCAAAGCTTAAAGATCCTGGCACTTTAGCATCCCTTGTGCAATAGGGAACGTCAATATGAGCAGAGAACTTTGTGATCTGGGAGATAGTATAAATTTAATGCCCTTATCTGTTTCAAAGCTCTCGGCATTAAAGAGATAAAGCCAACTATGATGTCGTTACAATTGGCGGATAGGTCCATTAGGAAGCCGAAGGTGTCATTGAGGATGTGCTTGTGAAAGTGGACAAATTCATCTTCCGGTGGATTTTGTGGTTCTTAACATGGAGGAAGATGCTGAAATTCCTTTACTTTTGGGAAGACCCTTCTTGGCTACTGCTAGAGCGGTAATTGATGTAGTCTGCAGGAAAATGGAGTTTCAAATGAATGATGAGAAAGTCACTTACAATGTGTTTCAACCCATGAAATACCCAATGATAATAGTGACTGCTTCAAAATTGACGTGGTTGATGAGGCCATTCAAGAAGTTTTTCAAGAAGGGTCAGATGAGCCTATGGAGGATGATCTTGCTCAATTATTACAAGTAGAAGAAGAGGTTTCTGCAAAGGAGAATTCGATTTACGTGTTGAGGAGCTGAAGAAGAAAGATTATGATGCGCCACCTGTTACTCCTAAGGTAGAACTAAAGGAGCTCCTTCTAATCAAGTATGTTTTTCTAGGGAAGGATGACACTTATCCCATTATTGTTAGCGCTGAGTTGTCCCCTACTGACGAAGAGAAGTTGCTGAAAGTTTTGACTACCCACAAGACTGCCATAGGGTGGTCTATATCTGATTTAAAGGGGATTAGTCCTTCATTTTGAACTCATAAAATTCTTATGGAGGACCATGTGAAACGAGTAAGGCAGCCCCAGAGGAGACTTAACCCGACTATGAGGACTGTTTGTAGTCAAAGAGGTTACACCTTTTGGTGCAATTGCCATTGCACCAATAGGTTCAGATGACGCTTTTAAGGTAAATGGGCAGAGATTAAAGCATTACCACGGAGGAGACATTGATAGAGGAAGAACCTCTGTGGCATTGGAAGTTGAGAATTAAGGTGACATCCGTCGTGCTCGAGACGGTAAACAAGCGCTGATTGGGAGGCAACCCAATAAGTTTTTCTTGCAATTATTATTATTATTATTATTTTGTTTTTTTTTTCCTTTCATTTTTCTAGGTTTAGAGATGATCACTCCTTTTGTTGTTGCAAATTCTTGCGTGTGCACTCGCTCCTCTCTTGAAATGTGAAACATCATGGATGGTACTAAAAGAAGAACTCCACATCAGAGTGAGAGACTTAAACCAGGGGAGTACTAGTTTCTTTCCCTCTTTATATTTTTTTGTAACATTGAGGACAATGTGACATTTAAGTGTGGGGTGAGGGTATCTCCTTGATTTTAACTTGCTTTGCCATCAATTTTGCTTTAAAAAAAAACTCATGGAAGTGTGAATAGTATATGTGAGCATTATCACAATTGGTTTAATTCAAACATGAAAAGGAGGGAATTTGACCAGAATTGATTCTATGTTCTTTGAATGTTAGTAAAGAGGTAAAGGTTTGGTTTGGATACTTTACTTTAGGATGTCAAAGAACCTGTGAGGAATTTGAGCCTATATTTTTTGTCTGTCTAAGAGGGAGTACACCTATTGTGATTTCATCTCTAGAACTTGTCTTGAATCTCTTTTGAAATTTGAAATCCTTTCGCATGCACAAAGATGATTTAGGCATTCATTTCATAGCTAGTTTGGCCAAATGTCCATCCTTATCACATGAAAACCATTTGTTTACCCCATTTGAGCCTCTAAAAAAAAATTGCATAGAATAGATAGCCCTTTGTTTGAGATATGCAATTTTTATATCTTTTTCTTCCCATTCAATGTTATTACTTTAGTAAGTGCTAAGTGATCCAATTTAAAAGAATGAAGGAGTTAGAAAGTCAGCACTATAAGATTATATGCTTAAAAAAAAAGAGAGAGAGAGAGAGAGAAAGATAGAAACAAAGGAATATATGAAAAAAAAAAGGAGATCCCAAAAAAAAAAAGATTGTTGAGATGAAAAGAATAAAGGTTATATATGGTGTTAGTGAGTTTGTTTCTCTTGGTGAGTATTCATTCATTCTTCATCATGAATTTCATTAAATTACTTGGCACTAATTAAAGTATTTTTCCAGACCACTTGATCATTTTCATTTCATTATCCTACCTTGATCATTACAACCTTGAGAAAGTCCTTTTGATTTGAGTGTGCAATTGGATAATGTATAAAGTGGAGATTGAGATGATAAACAAGCTTATGGTAGATAAGTTGCAATAGGTGGAATTGAGTGAAACACAAGCCCTAGAATATCTTGAGAAATGAGTGTAAACACTTGACTTGTGAGGGACATTCTCTTGTGATTTATCTTTGCCAAATTAACTGTCTTGCTACTTGCATTATTGGAATGTGGAGAAAATTTTTGGAGAAAATTTGTTTCTTGAAAGTTTGAATTGACTTCAATTTTGTAGTGCTTGCTTCAAAAATTTCGCTTCCATGGTTTTTATGAGTTGGTTGTTTTGGAATTTTAAAATCTTGAGGACAAGAAAAGATTTAAGTGTGGGAGAGTTTGATAAGTATATATTTTATAATTAAATAAGGATAGATTCTGGGATATAGTGGATTGAATTTATTAATATTATACCTATTTAATTATATTATATATATTTATCTGTCTTTTAATTAAATATAGGATAAAAGAATATCATAACAGAAAATCTATTGATATCCTACTTATTTGTGCAGGAGGTATTATGTGATCTAAGGGATGCAACAAATTAAATTGAAAAGATATAGTATAATATTATTATATTATATATTATAATATGATATATTAGAATAAAAAGGATATATATCCTTTATATAAAAGAAGCAGATCAAAGATTATGGAGGAGGCCCACCACACACAACGCAATATATATTAGAAAGGAATTGACGAAGAACACAAGCCGAGAAAACGAGAATTGAGAGAAAGAATAGAACAAAAAAGACGCTGCGAGAAGAAAAAAAGACGCAGCGAATAAGAACAAAAAGACGGACGCCGCGATTGGAGAATTGGAAAAGAGAAACGACGCAGAAACGGAGAGCAATTCGTACGACGCAGGAATAGTTGTGGTTTTCATCTCTTCTATTTTATTAACCTAGCCATGCTTGGCTAGTTTCCTTTAGTAGTTAGGGCGAGGATGAACCCTATGTGAATTTAAAGTATTTATTTGGAATCTTATTTGATTATTGTTTTCTTGACTGAATGGATTACCTGTGCTTAACGCTTTCTTAAAGAGTGATCGCCTTTTAGATTGTTCATAGGTTAGTGTATGACAATAGAGATGTTGGTACATTTAACTAGAACCGTTAATCCATCATAGAATTGCATGACCTAGACATAGGCTTACGAATTTATGCGATCTCATAATTCTGGTAAACAAATTGATTTTTCCAAACAATACTAAGACATTAGGTTGTTTTCAAAAATAACGGATTGAGGTAGCATCAAGACATTGGGACTTAGTCTAATTTTAGAGAATTGGTCGTCAGTCGTGGGAATAATAATAAATTAGGGACTTAATTCAAATACTTAGAGGAACATAGGGGAATTCTATGCCCTGGCTGCGTTTTTCTTTATTAATCATCTTTTCTAAACAACCGTTCTTGAGATTCTTAATCTTGAATGCTTTTCTTGATTAAATTCCTTAAAAATTCTGTTTGGTTACAAATCAACCCCTATTACTCATTGATCCAACTAAAGCTTAAATAACGAATTAGTGGTTGGAGTACTATTCCTCGTGGGACGATCTATTTCTCACATACTTTATTACTTGTAACGATCGGTGCACTTGCCGAAGTCGCTATCAAGTTTTTGGCGCCGTTCTTCGGGAATAGTTTTATTTCAACACTAAAAGTAGTTATTGAAACTCTAGATTGGATTTTTCTTTTTCTTTTGTTATCCTACTCTGTTTATGCGAGGTACCACTGACGGAAATTATTGCAGTTTGATCCTGAAATTGAAAATACAGCAAGGAGAAACCGGAAACTTGCTAAACAGAGAAAAGGAAAGGCTAGTAGCTCTAGTACTGAGACTGAACCGGTTATAATGGCAGAAAATGTTATAGATCCTCCTCCTCCTCCTCCAAAAAGGACCATGGGCGATTACATGACGCTTAATCCTGCCAGGGCTGCAACTAGTATTGTCAATCCTGCTGTGAATGCGAATAATTTTGAAATCAAGCCATCCCTCATAAGCTTGGTTCAACAACGCTCTTTTAGTGGGAGTGATTTAGAGGATCCTAATCAGCATATTGAGACTTTTCTGCAGATTTGTGATACCATCAAGATGAATGGGGTTTCAAGCGGCTATTCGTGTGAGACTGTTTCCTTTCTCTTTGACGGGAAAGCGGGAGCTTGGCTTTGTTCTTGTCCTAATGGAAGTCTCTCCACTTGGGACCTTATTACCACAAAGTTCCTTGAGAAATTTTTCCCTTCTTCTAAGTATACAAAGCTGCTTTGTCGGACATCAATTGCTTTACTCAAGGCAATGGGGAATCATATTATGAGGCTTGGGAAAGATTCAAGGAGTTGCTCAGGAAGTGCCCACAACATGAGCTGCAATACTATGATCAGGTGAGAATATTCTTCAATGGGATGCTTCCGCAATTAGCTTCCATCACTAAACAAACTTGCCTCTTCTCGAGATATCTCACTTCTCGGCCTCCTTTGCTTTGTGATTTTTGCAAAGGGAACACGCTAATGGAGATTGTGTAGCATTCATTACTGGAGAAACAGCTGAGGTTAACTACATGGGTAATCCTCCTAGAAATCAGTTTAATCCGTATAGCAACACATACAATCTGGTGGAAATCTCACCCAAACTTTTCCTATAAACCCCAAGCGGCACCTCGGCAGTTCCACCAAACCACCACTACTGATCTGGAAAAGGCTTTGACACAGTTAACTCTTACCACTACTGAATACATACAGGGGTCAGAAGCTTTCCGGAATGAAACAAATTCTTCTCTAAAAAATCAGGGGGCTTCGATCCGAAATTTGGAGAATCAGATTAGTCAGTTATCAAAGCAAATAGCAGAGAGAAGCCAAGGGTCCTTCCCTAGTGATACTGTGGTCAATCCAAAGGAGCATTGTAAGGCCATAACTACAAGGAGTGGTATAGTGGTTCAGCCTTTAGCATCCCTTGTGCAATAGGGAACGTCAATATGAGCAGAGAACTTTGTGATCTGGGAGATAGTATAAATTTAATGCCCTTATCTGTTTCGAAAGCTCTCGGCATTAAAGAGATAAAGCCAACTATGATGTCGTTACAATTGGCGGATAGGTCCATTAGGAAGCCAGAAGGTGTCATTGAGGATGTGCTTGTGAAAGTGGACAAATTCATCTTCCCGGTGGATTTTGTGGTTCTTAACATGGAGGAAGATGCTGAAATTCCTTTACTTTTGGGAAGACCCTTCTTGGCTCTGCTAGAGCGGTAATTGATGTAGCTGCAGGAAAAATGGAGTTTCAAATGAATGATGAGAAAGTCACTTACAATGTGTTTCAACCCATGAAATACCCGGTGATAATAGTGATTGCTTCAAAATTGACGTGGTTGATGAGGCCATTCAAGAAGTTTTTCAAGAAGGGTCAGATGAGCCTATGGAGGATGATCTTGCTCAATTATTACAAGTAGAAGAAGAGGTTTCTGCAAAGGAGAATTCTGATTTACAGGTTGAGGAGTTGAAGAAGAAAGATTATGATGCGCCACCTGTTACTCCTAAGGTGGAACTAAAGGAGCTCCCTTCTAATCTGAAGTATGTTTTTCTAGGGAAGGATGACACTTATCCCATTATTGTTAGCGCTGAGTTGTCCCCTACTGAGGAAGAGAAGTTCTTTGAAAGTTTTGACTACCCACAAGGCGCCATAGGGTGGTCTATATCTGATTTAAAGGGGATTAGTCCTTCATTTTGCACTCATAAAATTCTTATGGAGGACCATGTGAAACGAGTAAGGCAGCCCCAGAGGAGACTTAACCCGACTATGAAGGAAGTGGTGAAACTGTTAGATGCAGGCTGGAGAATGTGTGTGGATGATGCCACTCGCAAGGACCACTTTCATTTGCCATTCAAGAAAAAAACCAAGAGATGGCATGACAGGAGGATTCTTCCAAAAGAGTTTCATCCGGGACAACAGGTATTACTTAATAACTCTCGTTTAAAACTTTGTCCAGGGAAATTGAAGTCTAGGTGGTCAGGACTGTTTGTAGTCAAAGAGGTTACACCTTTTGGTGCAATTGCCATTGCACCAATAGGTTCAGATGACGCTTTTAAGGTAAATGGGCAGAGATTAAAGCATTACCACGGAGGAGACATTGATAGAGGAAGAACCTCTGTGGCATTGGAAGTTGAGAATTAAGGTGACATCCGTCAGGCTCGAGACGGTAAACAAGCGCTGATTGGGAGGCAACCCAATAAGTTTTTCTTGCAATTATTATTATTATTATTATTTTGTTTTTTTTTTCCTTTCATTTTTCTAGGTTTAGAGATGATCACTCCTTTTGTTGTTGCAAATTCTTGCGTGTGCACTCGCTCCTCTCTTGAAATGTGAAACATCATGGATGGTACTAAAAGAAGAACTCCACATCAGAGTGAGAGACTTAAACCAGGGGAGTACTAGTTTCTTTCCCTCTTTATATTTTTTTTGTAACATTGAGGACAATGTGACATTTAAGTGTGGGGGTTAGGGTATCTCCTTGATTTTAACTTGCTTTGCCATCAATTTTGCTTTAAAAAAAAAACTCATGGAAGTGTGAATAGTATATGTGAGCATTATCACAATTGGTTTAATTCAAACATGAAAATGAGTGAATTTGACCAGGAATTGATTCTATGTTCTTTGAATGTTAGTAAAGAGGTAAAGGTTTGGTTTGGATACTTTACTTTAGGATGTCAAAGAACCTGTGAGGAATTTGAGCCTATATTTTTTGTCTGTCTAAGAGGGAGTACACCTATTGTGATTTCATCTCTAGAACTTGTCTTGAATCTCTTTTGAAATTTGAAATCCTTTCGCATGCACAAAGATGATTTAGGCATTCATTTCATAGCTAGTTTGGCCAAATGTCCATCCTTATCACATGAAAACCATTTGTTTACCCCATTTGAGCCTCTTAAAAAAAAATTGCATAGAATAGATAGCCCTTTGTTTGAGATATGCAATTTTTATATCTTTTTCTTCCCATTCAATGTTATTACTTTAGTAAGTGCTAAGTGATCCAATTTAAAAGAATGAAGGAGTTAGAAAGTCAGCACTATAAGATTATATGCTTAAAAAAAGAGAGAGAGAGAGAGAGAAAGATAGAAACAAAGGAATATATGAAAAAAGAAAAAAATAGAGATAAAAAAAAAAAGATTGTTGAGATGAAAAGAATAAAGGTTATATATGGTGTTAGTGAGTTTGTTTCTCTTGGTGAGTATTCATTCATTCTTCATCATGAATTTCATTAAATTACTTGGCACTAATTAAAGTATTTTTCCAGACCACTTGATCATTTTCATTTCATTATCCTACCTTGATCATTACAACCTTGAGAAAGTCCTTTTGATTTGAGTGTGCAATTGGATAATGTATAAAGTGGAGATTGAGATGATAAACAAGCTTATGGTAGATAAGTTGCAATAGGTGGAATTGAGTGAAACACAAGCCCTAGAATATCTTGAGAAATGAGTGTAAACACTTGACTTGTGAGGGACATTCTCTTGTGATTTATCTTTGCCAAATTAACTGTCTTGCTACTTGCATTATTGGAATGTGGAGAAAATTTTTGGAGAAAATTTGTTTCTTGAAAGTTTGAATTGACTTCAATTTTGTAGTGCTTGCTTCAAAATTTCGCTTCCATGGTTTTTATGAGTTGGTTGTTTTGGAATTTTAAAATCTTGAGGACAAGAAAAGATTTAAGTGTGGGAGAGTTTGATAAGTATATATTTTATAATTAAATAAGGATAGATTCTGGGATATATTGGATTGAATTTATTAATATTATACCTGTTTAATTATATTTTATATATTTATCTGTCTTTTAATTAAATATAGGATAAAAGAATATCATAACAGAAAATCTATTGATATCCTACTTATTTGTGCAGGAGGTATTATGTGATCTAAGGGATGCAACAAATTAAATTGAAAAGATATAGTATAATATTATTATATTATATATTATAATATGATATATTAGAATAAAAAGGATATATATCCTTTATATAAAAGAAGCAGATCAAAGATTATGGAGGAGGCCCACCACACACAACGCAATATATATTGGAAAGGAATTGACGAAGACAACGCAAGCCGAGAAAACGAGAATTGAGAGAAAGAATAGAACAAAAAAAGACGCTGCGAGAAGAAAAAGACGCAGCGAATAAGAACAAAAAGACGGACGCCGCGATTGGAGAATTGGAAAAGAGAAACGACGCAGAAACGGAGAGCAATTCGTACGACGCAGGAATAGTTGTGGTTTTCATCTCTTCTATTTTATTAACCTAGCCATGCTTGGCTAGTTTCCTTTAGTAGTTAGGGCGAGGATGAACCCTATGTGAATTTAAAGTATTTATTTGGAATCTTATTTGATTATTGTTTTCTTGACTGAATGGATTACCTGTGCTTAACGCTTTCTTAAAGAGTGATCGCCTTTTAGATTGTTCATAGGTTAGTGTATGACAATAGAGATGTTGGTACATTTAACTAGAACCGTTAATCCATCATAGAATTGCATGACCTAGACATAGGCTTACGAATTTATGCGATCTCATAATTCTGGTAAACAAATTGATTTTTCCAAACAATACTAAGACATTAGGTTGTTTTCAAAAATAACGGATTAAGGTAGCATCAAGACATTGGGACTTAGTCTAATTTTAGAGAATTGGTCGTCAGTCGTGGGAATAATAATAAATTAGGGACTTAATTCAAATACTTAGAGGAACATATGGGAATTCTATGCCCTAGCTGCGTTTTCTTTATTAATCATCTTTTCTAAACAACCGTTCTTGAGATTCTTAATCTTGAATGCTTTTCTTGATTAAATTCCTTAAAAATTCTGTTTGGTTACAAATCAACCCCTATTACTCATTGATCCAACTAAAGCTTAAATAACGAATTAGTGGTTGGAGTACTATTCCTCGTGGGACGATCTCTTTCTCACATACTTTATTACTTGTAACGATCGGTGCACTTGCCGAAGTCGCTATCAAGTTTTTGGCGCCGTTGCCGGGGAATAGTTTTATTTCAACACTAAAAGTAGTTATTGAAACTCTAGATTGGATTTTTCTTTTTCTTTTGTTATCCTACTCTGTTTATGCGAGGTACCACTGACGGAAATTCGCTGCAGTTTGATCCTGAAATTGAAAATACAGCAAGGAGAAACCGGAAACTTGCTAAACAGAGAAAAGGAAAGGCTAGTAGCTCTAGTACTGAGACTGAACCGGTTATAATGGCAGAAAATGTTATAGATCCTCCTCCTCCTCCTCCAAAAAGGACCATGGGCGATTACATGACGCTTAATCCTGCTAGGGCTGCAACTAGCATTGTCAATCCTGCTGTGAATGCGAATAATTTTGAAATCAAGCCATCCCTCATAAGCTTGGTTCAACAACGCTCTTTTAGTGGGAGTGATTTAGAGGATCCTAATCAGCATATTGAGACTTTTCTGCAGATTTGTGATACCATCAAGATGAATGGGGTTTCTGAAGCGGCTATTCGTGTGAGACTGTTTCCTTTCTCTTTGACGGGGAAAGCAGGAGCTTGGCTTTGTTCTTGTCCTAATGGAAGTCTCTCCACTTGGGACCTTATTACCACAAAGTTCCTTGAGAAATTTTTCCCTTCTTCTAAGTATACAAAGCTGCTGTCAGACATCCGTTGCTTTACTCAAGGCAATGGGGAATCATATTATGAGGCTTGGGAAAGATTCAAGGAGTTGCTCAGGAAGTGCCCACAACATGAGCTGCAATACTATGATCAGGTGAGAATATTCTTCATTGGGATGCTTCCTTCCTCTAGGATGATGATTAATGCTGCTGCAGCAGGTACGTTAAAAAATAAAACTCCAGAGGAATCATGGGAGTTGTTTGAAGCTATGGGGTCCTTTGAGAATGAAATTGTTACTCCACAACAAAAGAGGGGAGTTCTTCAGCTAGACTCTTACAATACAATGTTGGCCCACAATGAGAACATTGCCCAACAAAACAAGGTGATCCAACAACAATTAGCTTCCATCACTAAACAGCTTGCCTCTTCTCAGATATCTCACTTCTCAGCCTCCTTTGCTTTGTGATTTTTGCAAAGGGGAACACGCTAATGGAGATTGTGCAGCGTTCATTACTGGAGAAACAGCTGAGGTTAACTACATGGGTAATCCTCCTAGAAATCAGTTTAATCCGTATAGCAACACATACAATCCTGGCTGGAAATCTCACCCAAACTTTTCCTATAAACCCCAAGCAGCACCTCAGCAGTTCCACCAAACCACCACTACTGATCTGGAAAAGGCTTTGACACAGTTGACTCTTACCACTACTGAATACATACAGGGGTCAGAAGCTTTCCGGAATGAAACAAATTCTTCTCTAAAAAATCAGGGGGCTTCGATCCGAAATTTGGAGAATCAGATTAGTCAGTTATCAAAGCAAATAGCAGAGAGAAGCCAAGGGTCCTTCCCTAGTGATACTGTGGTCAATCCAAAGGAGCATTGTAAGGCCATAACTACAAGGAGTGGTATAGTGGTTCAGCCGGTTGAGAAATCTGTTCCGATAAAGGACAGGTCTGAGAAAGGGGAGGAAGAGGTTGAGAAATGTAATGTGCAGCAGGTTCCAAAGGAGATAGCTACAAAGAAGTCTCCCACTCCTTCTTATGCGAAACCTTCTTATCCCCAAAGGTTGAAGCAGCAGATTCAAAAGCAACAGTATGCCAGGTTCTGGGATATTTTTAAGAAATTGCAGATTAACATTCCTTTTGCAGAAGCTCTTGAAAATATGCCTAATTATGCAAAGTTCATGAAAGATTTGCTTTCAAAGAAGCATAAGTTGCAAGAGGCAGAAACAGTGGCATTGACTCAGCAGTGTAGTGCCATTATTCAAACAAAGTTGCCACCAAAGCTTAAAGATCCGGGCAGCTTTAGCATCCCTTGTGCAATAGGGAACGTCAATATGAGCAGAGAACTTTGTGATCTGGGAGATAGTATAAATTTAATGCCCTTATCTGTTTCGAAAGCTCTCGGCATTAAAGAGATAAAGCCAACTATGATGTCGTTACAATTGGCGGATAGGTCCATTAGGAAGCCAGAAGGTGTCATTGAGGATGTGCTTGTGAAAGTGGACAAATTCATCTTCCGGTGGATTTTGTGGTTCTTAACATGGAGGAAGATGCTGAAATTCCTTTACTTTTGGGAAGACCCTTCTTGGCTACTGCTAGAGCGGTAATTGATGTAGCTGCAGGAAAAATGGAGTTTCAAATGAATGATGAGAAAGTCACTTACAATGTGTTTCAACCCATGAAATACCCAGCTGATAATAGTGACTGCTTCAAAATTGACGTGGTTGATGAGGCCATTCAAGAAGTTTTTCAAGAAGGGTCAGATGAGCCTATGGAGGATGATCTTGCTCAATTATTACAAGTAGAAGAAGAGGTTTCTGCAAAGGAGAATTCTGATTTACAGGTTGAGGAGTTGAAGAAGAAAGATTATGATGCGCCACCTGTTACTCCTAAGGTAGAACTAAAGGAGCTCCCTTCTAATCTGAAGTATGTTTTTCTAGGGAAGGATGACACTTATCCCATTATTGTTAGCGCTGAGTTGTCCCCTACTGACGAAGAGAAGTTGCTGAAAGTTTTGACTACCCACAAGACTGCCATAGGGTGGTCTATATCTGATTTAAAGGGGATTAGTCCTTCATTTTGAACTCATAAAATTCTTATGGAGGACCATGTGAAACGAGTAAGGCAGCCCCAGAGGAGACTTAACCCGACTATGAAGGAAGTGGTGAAACTGTTAGATGCAGGTGGAGAATGTGTGTGGATGATGCCACTCGCAAGGACCACTTTCATTTGCCATTCAAGAAAAAAACCAAGAGATGGCATGACAGGAGGATTCTTCCAAAAGAGTTTCATCTGGGACAACAGGTATTACTTCATAACTCTCGTTTAAAACTTTGTCCAGGGAAATTGAAGTCTAGGTGGTCAGGACTGTTTGTAGTCAAAGAGGTTACACCTTTTGGTGCAATTGCCATTGCACCAATAGGTTCAGATGACGCTTTTAAGGTAAATGGGCAGAGATTAAAGCATTACCACGGAGGAGACATTGATAGAGGAAGAACCTCTGTGGCATTGGAAGTTGAGAATTAAGGTGACATCCGTCAGGCTCGAGACGGTAAACAAGCGCTGATTGGGAGGCAACCCAATAAGTTTTTCTTGCAATTATTATTATTATTATTATTTTGTTTTTTTTTTCCTTTCATTTTTCTAGGTTTAGAGATGATCACTCCTTTTGTTGTTGCAAATTCTTGCGTGTGCACTCGCTCCTCTCTTGAAATGTGAAACATCATGGATGGTACTAAAAGAAGAACTCCACATCAGAGTGAGAGACTTAAACCAGGGGAGTACTAGTTTCTTTCCCTCTTTATATTTTTTTTGTAACATTGAGGACAATGTGACATTTAAGTGTGGGGGTGAGGGTATCTCCTTGATTTTAACTTGCTTTGCCATCAATTTTGCTTTTAAAAAAAAAAACTCATGGAAGTGTGAATAGTATATGTGAGCATTATCACAATTGGTTTAATTCAAACATGAAAAGGAGGGAATTTGACCAGGAATTGATTCTATGTTCTTTGAATGTTAGTAAAGAGGTAAAGGTTTGGTTTGGATACTTTACTTTAGGATGTCAAAGAACCTGTGAGGAATTTGAGCCTATATTTTTTTGTCTGTCTAAGAGGGAGTACACCTATTGTGATTTCATCTCTAGAACTTGTCTTGAATCTCTTTTGAAATTTGAAATCCTTTCGCATGCACAAAGATGATTTAGGCATTCATTTCATAGCTAGTTTGGCCAAATGTCCATCCTTATCACATGAAAACCATTTGTTTACCCCATTTGAGCCTCTAAAAAAAAATTGCATAGAATAGATAGCCCTTTGTTTGAGATATGCAATTTTTATATCTTTTTCTTCCCATTCAATGTTATTACTTTAGTAAGTGCTAAGTGATCCAATTTAAAAGAATGAAGGAGTTAGAAAGTCAGCACTATAAGATTATATGCTTAAAAAAAGAGAGAGAGAGAGAGAAAGATAGAAACAAAGGAATATATGAAAAAAAAGAAAAAAAATAGAGATAAAAAAAAAAGATTGTTGAGATGAAAAGAATAAAGGTTATATATGGTGTTAGTGAGTTTGTTTCTCTTGGTGAGTATTCATTCATTCTTCATCATGAATTTCATTAAATTACTTGGCACTAATTAAAGTATTTTTCCAGACCACTTGATCATTTTCATTTCATTATCCTACCTTGATCATTACAACCTTGAGAAAGTCCTTTTGAATTGAGTGTGCAATTGGATAATTTATAAAGTGGAGATTGAGATGATAAAACAAGCTTATGGTAGATAAGTTGCAATAGGTGGAATTGAGTGAAACACAAGCCCTAGAATATCTTGAGAAATGAGTGTAAACACTTGACTTGTGAGGGACATTCTCTTGTGATTTATCTTTGCCAAATTAACTGTCTTGCTACTTGCATTATTGGAATGTGGAGAAAATTTTTGGAGAAAATTTGTTTCTTGAAAGTTTGAATTGACTTCAATTTTGTAGTGCTTGCTTCAAAAATTTCGCTTCCATGGTTTTTATGAGTTGGTTGTTTTGGAATTTTAAAATCTTGAGGACAAGAAAAGATTTAAGTGTGGGAGAGTTTGATAAGTATATATTTTATAATTAAATAAGGATAGATTCTGGGATATATTGGATTGAATTTATTAATATTATACCTGTTTAATTATATTTTATATATTTATCTGTCTTTTAATTAAATATAGGATAAAAGAATATCATAACAGAAAATCTATTGATATCCTACTTATTTGTGCAGGAGGTATTATGTGATCTAAGGGATGCAACAAATTAAATTGAAAAGATATAGTATAATATTATTATATTATCTATTATAATATGATATATTAGAATAAAAAGGATATATATCCTTTATATAAAAGAAGCAGATCAAAGATTATGGAGGAGGCCCACCACACACAACGCAATATATATTGGAAAGGAATTGACGAAGACAACGCAAGCCGAGAAAACGAGAATTGAGAGAAAGAATAGAACAAAAAAAGACGCTGCGAGAAGAAAAAAAGACGCAGCGAATAAGAACAAAAAGACGGACGCCGCGATTGGAGAATTGGAAAAGAGAAACGACGCAGAAACGGAGAGCAATTCGTACGACGCAGGAATAGTTGTGGTTTTCATCTCTTCTATTTTATTAACCTAGCCATGCTTGGCTAGTTTCCTTTAGTAGTTAGGGCGAGGATGAACCCTATGTGAATTTAAAGTATTTATTTGGAATCTTATTTGATTATTGTTTTATTGACTGAATGGATTACCTGTGCTTAACGCTTTCTTAAAGAGTGATCGCCTTTTAGATTGTTCATAGGTTAGTGTATGACAATAGAGATGTTGGTACATTTAACTAGAACCGTTAATCCATCATAGAATTGCATGACCTAGACATAGGCTTACGAATTTATGCGATCTCATAATTCTGGTAAACAAATTGATTTTTCCAAACAATACTAAGACATTAGGTTGTTTTCAAAAATAACAGATTGAGGTAGCATCAAGACATTGGGACTTAGTCTAATTTTAGAGAATTGGTCGTCAGTCGTGGGAATAATAATAAATTAGGGACTTAATTCAAATACTTAGAGGAACATAGGGGAATTCTATGCCCTGGCTGCGTTTTTCTTTATTAATCATCTTTTCTAAACAACCGTTCTTGAGATTCTTAATCATGAATGCTTTTCTTGATTAAATTCCTTAAAAATTCTGTTTGGTTACAAATCAACCCCTATTACTCATTGATCCAACTAAAGCTTAAATAACGAATTAGTGGTTGGAGTACTATTCCTCGTGGGACGATCTCTTTCTCACATACTTTATTACTTGTAACGATCGGTGCACTTGCCGAAGTCGCTATCAAGTTTTTGGCGCCGTTGCCGGGGAATAGTTTTATTTCAACACTAAAAGTAGTTATTGAAACTCTAGATTGGATTTTTCTTTTTCTTTTGTTATCCTACTCTGTTTATGCGAGGTACCACTGACGGAAATTCGCTGCAGTTTGATCCTGAAATTGAAAAGACAGCAAGGAGAAACCGGAAACTTGCTAAACAGAGAAAAGGAAAGGCTAGTAGCTCTAGTACTGAGACTGAACCGGTTATAATGGCAGAAAATGTTATAGATCCTCCTCCTCCTCCTCCAAAAAGGACCATGGGCGATTACATGACGCTTAATCCTGCCAGGGCTGCAACTAGTATTGTCAATCCTGCTGTGAATGCGAATAATTTTGAAATCAAGCCATCCCTCATAAGCTTGGTTAAAAAACGCTCTTTTAGTGGGAGTGATTTAGAGGATCCTAATCAGCATATTGAGACTTTTCTGCAGATTTGTGATACCATCAAGATGAATGGGGTTTCTGAAGCGGCTATTCATGTGAGACTGTTTCCTTTCTCTTTGACGGAGAAAGCAGGAGCTTGGCTTCGTTCTTGTCCTAATGGAAGTCTCTCCACTTGGGACCTTATTACCACAAAGTTCCTTGAGAAATTTTTCCCTTCTTCTAAGTATACAAAGCTGCTGTCAGACATCCGTTGCTTTACTCAAGGCAATGGGGAATCATATTATGAGGCTTGGGAAAGATTCAAGGAGTTTCTTAGGAAGTGCCCACAACATGAGCTGCAAGACTATGATCAGGTGAGAATATTCTTCAATGGGATGCTTCCTTCCTCTAGGATGATGATTAATGCTGCAGCAGGAGGTACGTTAAAAAATAAAACTCCAGAGGAATCATGGGAGTTGTTTGAAGCTATGGGGTCCTTTGAGAATGAAATTGTTACTCCACAACAAAAGAGGGGAGTTCTTCAGCTAGACTCTTACAATACAATGTTGGCCCACAATGAGAACATTGCCCAACAAAACAAGGTGATCCAACAGCAGTTAGCTTCCATCACTAAACAGCTTGCCTCTTCTCAGATATCATCTATCACTTCTCAGCCTCCTTTGCTTTGTGATTTTTGCAAAGGGAAAACGCTAATGGAGATTGTGCAAAGCATTCATTCTTGGAGAAACAGTGAGGTTAACTACATGGGTAATCCTCCTAGAAATCAGTTTAATCCGTATAGCAACACATACAATCCTGGCTGGAAATCTCACCCAAACTTTTCCTATAAACCCCAAGCAGCACCTCAGCAGTTCCACCAAACCACCACTACTGATCTGGAAAAGGCTTTGAAAGAAGTAATGTGCAGCAGGTTCCAAAGGAGATAGCTACAAAGAAGTCTCCCACTCCTTCTTATGCGAAACCTTCTTATCCCCAAAGGTTGAAGCAGCATATTCAAAAGCAACAGTATGCCAGGTTCTGGGATATTTTTAAGAAATTGCATATTAACATTCCTTTTGCAGAAGCTCTTGAAAATATGCCTAATTATGCAAAGTTCATGAAAGATTTGCTTTCAAAGAAGCATAAGTTGCAAGAGGCCGAAACAGTGGCATTGACTCAGCAGTGTAGTGCCATTATTCAAACAAAGTTGCCACCAAAGCTTAAAGATCCGGGCAGCTTTAGCATCCCTTGTGCAATAGGGAACGTCAATATGAGCAGAGCACTTTGTGATCTGGGAGATAGTATAAATTTAATGCCCTTATCTGTTTCGAAAGCTCTCGGCATTAAAGAGATAAAGCCAACTATGATGTCGTTACAATTGGCGGATAGATCCATTAGGAAGCCAGAAGGTGTCATTGAGGATGTGCTTGTGAAAGTGGACAAATTCATCTTCCGGTGGATTTTGTGGTTCTTAACATGGAGGAAGATGCTGAAATTCCTTTACTTTTGGGAAGACCCTTCTTGGCTATTGCTAGAGCGGTAATTGATGTAGCTGCAGGAAAAATGGAGTTTCAAATGAATGATGAGAAAGTCACTTACAATGTGTTTCAACCCATGAAATACCCAGCTGATAATAGTGACTGCTTCAAAATTGACGTGGTTGATGAGGCCATTCAAGAAGTTTTTCAAGAAGGGTCAGATGAGCCTATGGAGGATGATCTTGCTCAATTATTACAAGTAGAAGAAGAGGTTTCTGCAAAGGAGAATTCTGATTTACAGGTTGAGGAGTTGAAGAAGAAAGATTATGATGCGCCACCTGTTACTCCTAAGGTGGAACTAAAGGAGCTCCCTTCTAATCTGAAGTATGTTTTTCTAGGGAAGGATGACACTTATCCCATTATTGTACGACGAGGAATAGTTGTGGTTTTCATCTCTTCTATTTTATTAACCTAGCCATGCTTGGCTAGTTTCCTTTAGTAGTTAGGGCGAGGATGAACCCTATGTGAATTTAAAGTATTTATTTGGAATCTTATTTGATTATTGTTTTCTTGGTGAATGGATTACCTGTGCTTAACGCTTTCTTAAAGAGTGATCGCCTTTTAGATTGTTCATAGGTTAGTGTATGACAATAGAGATGTTGGTACATTTAACTAGAACCGTTAATCCATCATAGAATTGCATGACCTAGACATATGCTTACGAATTTATGCGATCTCATAATTCTGGTAAACAAATTGATTTTTCCAAACAATACTAAGATATTAGGTTGTTTTCAAAAATAACGGATTAAGGTAGCATCAAGACATTGGGACTTAGTCTAATTTTAGAGAATTGGTCGTCAGTCGTGGGAATAATAATAAATTAGGGACTTAATTCAAATACTTAGAGGAACATAGGGGAATTCTATGCCCTGGCTGCGTTTTTCTTTATTAATCATCTTTTCTAAACAACTGTTCTTGAGATTCTTAATCTTGAATGCTTTTCTTGATTAAATTCCTTAAAATTTCTGTTTGGTTACAAATCAACCCCTATTACTCATTGATCCAACTAAAGCTTAAATAACGAATTAGTGGTTGGAGTACTATTCCTCGTGGGACGATCTCTTTCTCACATACTTTATTACTTGTAACGATCGGTGCACTTGCCGAAGTCGCTAACGCTTGACGCACATCGTTTCTTGATGAGTGAATGCGAGGGAAAACTACAATCTTGCAAAATTTACAATAACTAATTTTAAAAACTAATTGTTGAGATCATTATGATCAGTTTTCATATAAAATATAATTTTATTAAAATAATAATAAAATAACTTATTTATGCCCATTCATATCGTTTCCAATCCATAAATAATAAAACTCAGTTATATAAATGAAAAATTACATTTTAATTTTTATGCTTCAATGAAGAGAAAATTATTTTGGGGGGGGGGGATACTAGCTAGAAACCTTCTAAAAATAGTAAACTTTTTATTTTTTACCATTTTAGAAGGTTTTTTAAGGTTTTTTTTTTTCTAGTATTCCCTCTTGGCTATATTTTTCACACTTTTCTTACCATCCAAACATAGTGAGATGTTATTTTTTAAATGACATGGTATATAATAAAAAAATTGTAAATTTTTTTATATGCCAAAAATCGTTAATTAACTTTAAGGATAATTTTAGTGGTATGGAAGTTGTTAGTCAAAATATGTAATATTTTAGTTCTTAATTTAAATTTTTAAAGCTTAAGTTTCTGGTCCATTTGGGTTAGTGGTGGGAGGAGTTGGTTATTTTCTATCTGACTTTTGCAGAAGCTCGATATGGAAATATCAGATTGTAAATGAGATTTATGTTTGAATTGACGTTGGAGAAAAAAAAAAGAGCTGGCGTCTGGATTGAACTTTTTTTAAAGTTACTGGTTGAAACACTTCCAAATAAAGACTCCAAACAGGCTCAATATGTAACTGACCCAAAATTCAATAGTTTTGTGTATTTTATCCCTTTCAAATAATCAAAGTGGGATTGGAAAAAATGGGGTAGGGAGTACCTAAGAATTTCTCACGGATTTATTTATAACTAACTAAATTGTTTTATTGTCAGAAGCCCTCTGTTCACATTTCCCGCTTGGTTTCTCACGCCACTGGCTGAAAATTATTGTGTTTTTCCTCTTCCCTTCTTCTCTTCGAATCTGGAATTTAATTTATTTGTTATGGATTTTAATATAGCCACGTGTGGCTAATTTTCCTTTTCAACCTAGAGAACCTATGAACTTGTTTGGGTTTTAGAGATTATTCCCACTGATTAGTTTTGCTTAATTTTATTCAGTTTATTTAATCCTGTGTTTATTGCTATTGCTTAGTGAGTGGCCACCATTGAGCATGTGATTTAGGGTTGAACTTGCAACAATTCTAAATTCTGTTGTTTTTTGAATGTGTACGGCGCTCTAGGTTTGGAAGTCCGTCCCGTGGCATTCTCCACCAAATGCAAATCAGGCCTTCTGCAAATCGCTGTTATGTCCTATCTTGCGTTGATTGTGTCCTTCGTCTTGCCCTTGGTGTCCATCACGGTGTACAAAATATTACAAAATACATTCCTCTCAATATGCATGACATCAAGGTTGTGTCTTAACATTTGATCTTTCCAATATGGTAGTTCCTAGAAGATGCTGTGTTTGTTCCAATGATAATCAACGTCGTATCCCTCAGGTTCGCTTGAAGCAGCCCATTCTTCAACACTTTGAATGTACTTGACTCTGTCCCATATTTCTTGGTCACTTAAACGACGAGGTTGATCTGTTCGTTCCACCACATTCCGCATGAAGTCTTTTTTATTTTTCCTAAACGGATGCTCGGGGGGGTAGAAATCGTCGGTACCTGTCAAACCAATAGACCTTGCGACTGTAATCCAAGCTAAAACCCATGTTTTGTTCAAGACATATCGGGCATGCAAGCTTCCCCGACGTTTGCCAGCCACTCAACATCCCAAGTGCAGGGAAATCATTTATCGTCCACATTAAGGCAACCCGCATAGTGAAATTCTGGCTCAATGATACATCAAACGTAAGAACACATTCACTCCACAACATCTTCAACTCGTCTATCAAAGGCCTGAGGTACACATCTATCTTCTTTTTTGGGTTGGATAGCCTAGGGATTAACGCGTTAAGAAACAAAAACTCTCTTCTCATGCACATAGAAGGTGGGAGGTTATACAGAGTCACAATGATAGGCTAACAGGAATAATTCCTGCCCGTATTGTTGAAAGGAGCAAACCCATCTGAACATAGACCAAGACGGACATTACGGGGATCCATAGCAAAGAAAGGATTCACCTCATCAAATTTACGCCAAGCTTCGGCATCGGATGGATGCGTCACAAAGTTTTCATCCCTGCGATGCTCTTGGTGCCATCTCATGTGAGTAGCGGTTTGTTCTGATGCATACAATCTCTGAAGTCTGGGCGCAAGAGGAAAGTACCACATCTTGCTTAATGATTGACGGATCATTTTCCTTGCATTCCTCACAACTTTGTATCTGTCATGTCCTCAGAATTTGCATTTGGTCAGCTCAGCATCATCCTTGTAATACAACATACATCCTCTGGGGCAGCAATAGATTTTTTCACATCCAAGATCAAGCTCTTTCACCTTTTTTTTTTTTGCTTGGTAAAAATCCTTCGACAAATTATTGTCTTTGGGAACAACCTTACTCATCATTTCGTTGTAATTCCTCTCACTCATATGGTGATCAGTCTTCAAGCTTAGTGTTGCTAGGGTAGCCGATAGCGATGAATATTCACTATTTTCAAATTGTTCGCAACCTTCCCATAATAGACGCTGCGCTTCTTGAAGCATTTTATAGAACCTATCGGCTTCCGGATAAGGATCCTCTCCCATGTATGATGGTTGAGTATGTGTATCGGTCTCCTCTCCTATGTATATATGACGGTTCAGCATGAGTAACGACATCAAAATATTGGCCGATTGACGGTCCCGCGGCATCCATAACCAACTGCTCATATTGATTAAGGTTGTCTCGATGACTACTGTCCCCGTAATAACCACTCGGTGTCTATAGGACTTAGCCATGACATTCCCAACATTCATAATCCTTCATGAATCCCTTTTTACACAAATGGATTTTGACCGTGCCCGGATCTTTAAATCTTAAACACCTACATTTGACACACGAACAACTGATCGCCCTACTTGAATTAGTTGAATGTGCCAAAACAAATTGGATGAACTCTTTCAAACCCGCCAAGAATGCTTGAGTTAGGTGTCTTCTATCAGTTAGACGATTATACATCCAACTTCTATCATGATTGCCTTCCATACTTCCTAGCTAGTTCAGTTACTAACCTAATTAACATCTAATTCAATGCCACAAATCTATATAAGTGACCAATACAACTGGCCACTTATGCCAATCAATTGTCACTTAATCAAGAAAGTGAGAAGCAAACACATGCATTGAACAAAGAACAGATCCCAGCAAGCAACCAGAGAATGATGATAGCACACCAGAACATGGGGATATACATGGGGATATACATGTGGAGGGGGCAAACAAAGAATAGGACACTAAGTATTTTGGAGTTTATAAGATATATGGGCTAAATCAAAGAGATTATTTAAGACAATAATATATAAAACTTAATCAAGATTATATAATATGCAAAATCAACTTTATCTTTTGTATTTATAATTACCTATTTATCTAAACAGTATTTATAATTTAGTTTTTTAAATTATCTATCTTTATTGTATAACTTGTTAAAGATAGATTCAAATCGCAAATTTAAATATGCTATTTTTTTAAAAAAAATTAACAGTAATTTTTATAAGAGATTAACTCAACTAGCTAATTTAAATAATTTTTATAATACATACGAATTTCATTATTCCCTAAACTCACATCTTCTTTCTACGTTACGTTAAAGATAGATTCAAATCAAAAATGTAAATGAGATTTTTTTTTTCAAAAAAACTTAATAGTAATTTTTATAAGACATTAACTCAACTAACTAATTTTTATAATACATACAAATTTCATTATTCCCTAAACTCACATCTTCTTTCTACTTTATGTTAATTAATTAATTCTCTTATCCCTCAATATCACTTTTAACAAATTATTTTTCTCATTTCAACGTGATAATTGAATATTATTTCAATTATTTGTATCTATTGGTTAATAATTTAGGAATGTTTAATAGAGAAATAATGGGTTTTATTACTTAATTGGGCTTTAGGCTTTTAATTAGATTAAATTCATTTTTGGTAATGAAATTCCAGATTTATAGTGCTTCACTATTTTCGTCATAACTTTTGATCTAGATATCAGATTAACCTCATTCTTCTTTTGTTTTTTAGATGATTCAGAGAGCTACAATTGTTATGAAGACTCAGAAGGCTGATTCGAACAAGAAGATGAAATAAATTGGAGCCAAAGACAAACGCATGTTTCTAGATTTTTATTTTGCCCGAATTTTGTAAAAAAAGACCAATTATTAGAGGTTTCCTATTTTTGGGCCAATCTTTTAGCCCTAGCGTTTGTTATTTTTAGGTTAAATTAGATGGCTGCTAAAAACATATTCTAAATTATGCTTTGTGGGACTTTTGGATTAAATTAGAAGCTTATTATTTTCTCTGAATTGTTCATCATGTTCATGTTCTTCTTTATCTTTTCTTCTACGTTTTTCCTAGCCATGCTTGGCTAAGCTTCTGTGGTTGACCCATGGATTGAGGATTCTGCGAATCCAGAGGACCTGCGCTTCAATCAGTAACATGATTCGTTTCTGTTTATTTTAATCGGATCCGATTATGATTGCGGATTGGGTATTAGATTTAATACCCATATTGATATCCCAAGGACATAGGTCGGACCGGGTTCCCGAGAGCGTTGTGCCATTGCACAGCGAGCTCACCATGTGTTCGATCAGATGTTAGGCGATTGTCTAGTCGAGGGAGTTTTTGGACCAACGCAGAGATTTCGGTTTGTTCAAAATCAATCACGAGTTTGGTTATTATGTTTTTGTCCGATGAAGGTTGGAATCCCAATTCCGGGTTAATCATTTTTAATCTGATTAATCTCATTTTCTTGCATTATGTTTTAGTCTTTTCTTCGTTTAAATTGCATTGAAAAACTCCCCCATTCTGGTTACTGTGTTACTTGTTTACTGTTGATTTTAGACCTACTGTGAGTTCCTTGAGAGAAATGATCCAGGTTCTCTATACTGCAATCTTTATTAAACTTGGTTATTTTGTGAGGGCTCGGAAACTCTCATCACAATGCTATCCTATTTATAGATTTATATATCATTACCAACTAATACAGTATCATAACAATGATTATAAGCTTCCAACAAAGTAAACATGATCCTAAAAAGTAATCTTCCTATCAACATCAAGCACCTTTTAATCTACATACACTAATGAATATCCACAACAACTACATTTTAATTCTTTGCTTTATCACCTTAAGCATATGTCAAACTTTGCACTTTCTCTTATATTTTCAAACATCAAATAGTTAACTTCCCAATTCTTATTATATATGAATAAGATATATTTTATCATACCAACTTACATGATACACACACTCAAACATATATAACTGTAAAAGATTAAAGCCATCAATTTTGCGACGAACCTTGTGTCCGTCACAAATCTATTCAGTTTTTTTGTTTGAGCACAATTTTTGTTTTTTTTTTTTTTTGCGACAAAATCCTTTTTCCGTCGCAATTATTATTTTTTTTTATTTTTTTTTTTTTGCGACGGATTCCTTCATGACAGCTCATCCCTTTTTCTTATGGTCTTCCTTGTCCATATGTAAGATCTGCAGGTATTCAAAGACCACTGCCACCATAGCATCCTTGTCCATATCTGGGTTGCAATTGTTGATTAATTAATGAAGTTTCATTATTCTTTTATCCCTTTTCCTAACACATTCGTTTGCGACAATCACTCGAAACCGGTTTCCCTGCCCATCGTATATTTTTAAATATAATAGAATGGATAGCTAGATTTTTTTTTCGATAAACAAAATAATTAAGTGGATAGATAATTAGATTCTAATTCGGTACATTTGTATTTGCCTATATATGTTCTTCACCTCTATTCACCTTTCACGTACCGTTAGTGATTACGTACTCTTACCACAGCTCATTACTTTTCTTCTTCATAAGTCACTGTCTTCCTTAAGTCTCATTTAACTCCAAACATGGATGCTCCGACAACCAATAGATCATACGTTGCTCGCCATACAATGAGAACCAACAGATCATACGTTGCTCGCCATACAAATGAGAACCAACAGATCAGCTGCTGCTCACCATGCATGGAGAACCAACAGATCGCATACTCATATGCTTTCAAATTTTTCCCCTGGTTATCCTGCTCCTTTCATGGCCATGCCATCATATCCCTATCATCAATATTATCACTATCACATTATGATGCATAATTTCATGACAGCTCATCCCTTTTTCTTATGGTCTTCTTTGTCCATATGTAAGATCTATAGGTATTCAAAGACCATTGCCACCACAACATCCTGAGTTGTACCCCAATATTGTGAGACAGATCAAGTAGTATTTTAGTGAAGAAAATTCGGTCACGGATACATACTTGAAGAACAAGATGGATCAATATGGTTGGGTTGATGTACATGTAACCGCTGAGTTTAAAAGAATCAAGGCATTGACTGACGATATACGTCGTATTTTGGAAGCACTTGTTTTCTCTTCTAAAGTGCAAGTGCGAGCGTACAGGATTAGATCACCATATGGTTGGGAAAGATGGATAGATACTTCAAATTCTCAAACCCCAACTCGTGACGCTAATAATATTGTGGTTGTTTGATTATATATGAAGCCATGCATGTAAGTTCTTGTAATTGAATGATTCTTCAAAAATGAGCGTTGCAAATACCATCAAGACGTTGTTGTGATTATTTTGTCGATAACCCACGATGCAGTTTTCAAAGGCGTTGTTTTAGATCAGCCACAGCGTGTCAGATTAAGAGTTGCCATTTAATTCAATTTTGTTCCAATTCTTAATAAGTTAATATATTGTTTCCTATTTATGTAAATCTGTCTGGGTTGCAATTGTTGATTAATTAATGAAAATTTTCATTATTCTTTTATCTCTTTGCCTAACACATTCATTTGCGACAATCACTCGGAATTAGTTCCCCTGCCAATCGTATATTTTTAAAAAAATAAAAGCCAGTTCTACCACCGCTATCCGAAACGTGCCCTAAACACTCGGAAACAGCGTCGGAAAAGTTGTGCTTTCTTTCTATATTCTTTTTTCCCTGAAAATGTTCTACTTCTATAGTGTTTTTAAAATAAGATAATCCTAAAAAAATTAAAATATTGTCAAAAATTGATTAATGTAAATTTATAATAAAAATATACTAAATCAATTTAAATTAATGCTATTTTATCTAAAAAATTTTAAGAGAAAATCCCATATAAAGTTGCCTGAAATAGAAAAATTATAAATCAGCTTGTTAAACTCAACAAATCCCTAATTAAGTTATTGACCCAATTTAATATTTTCAAATATGGGTAAAATGACTTTATTGCACTCTTAGAGTGTGCTTTGTCCTCTTTCCTCTTAAAAGGGATTTATTACTTTGTATCTTAGTTTTTCTATATATATTAACATTAATATATAATAAAATAAAATGGAATTCCTTTAATTGGGAAGGATCAACAAGAATAATTCGAGTCAATACATAAACAAGAAAAGCACTAACCCAATATTAATATAAAAAAATTATTTGAGTATCGTGAATAGGAAATTGTAATTTTAAGAAAACTCGACTTAAAATTATTTTTGTCAATAAAAAAACATCAAACTTCATTAAATTTTTATTTGAATACTGTGATATCTAATTTTTTTTTAGGTTGATGAAACTCTTTTTTGTTTAAAATGCGGCTAATGAAAATATTTGATGTATAATTTGAAATATACACACTAGTCAGATTTTTTTATTAACATAGTCTGTAACACTCCACTGTTCTGAGCCCAGAACAGAGTGGCATATTCACATATCATGTATTCTGATGAATTATTTTATAAAAATTTAACCCACTGGGCCAGGTTTGATCCTCGAAATGGAAGTCCTTTTTATAGAGTTCAAAATAACACTTTAGTTCGAATGGGCTTTCCTGAAAAATTCTAAACATTTGAAAACATTTTATCAGTGGTTCAAGCTTGTCATTAACAATGCATCATACTTGCAACCTTGTTAGGTTTTATCAGAGTAATTCCATATTTCTTCGATTAACCTAGTGCTCTACCATTCACTTGTTCATCCATTTCATTTTGGGCTCGTGATATACGCGCCCTTCCTGCAACAATACAATACATACATGTTCTATTACTATCCGATCATAGTATCTACATAAATATACATCCCAGTAGCCACATACGGCTATCTCAAAATATTATCTAAGTCATAAGGAAATAAAATTATTCATATACACAAGTGAAACTATATGTTTCAATCTACATCATCAACTCCACCTTCTTCTCAAGATCAAACAATATCTACGCCCTGCCTCTTCCTCCTTGCCAACTAGTATGCCCACATCCTGGATTTAAGGAAGGCTCTGAGATTCAAATGAATGAATCCCAGAGTAACAGGTTAATCTCAAATTCAAGCATATGCAGTATATATGAATTAACCAAACAGAGTAGTCCACATAGCATATAAAGCATTCAAATTCAAACGACAAGTATTACATACCAGATGCAGATTGTAATACAAGTAAATCATAAAATGATTTCAAATACCTTAGCGCAAGGAAATTCTTTTTAGGTAATTCAATATCAAAAATACTGAATGCACTAGGCCCTGCCTAGCCACTGGGAAGTTGGCCCCATGGTCGGCCTTTCCGCTCAATCGAGCCACGAGTGGTGCTGGCCCCATACAGGCAGGACATACAATATGATATACAGAAACATATATAGCTATGCAAAGAATGTGAGATTATAGTTACTACCTGTTGGTCTTACCGATAAAGCCCCTTCCACCAGATTCTTATCACTACGCTTATCCTTCAGGCACGGGCAATTCTCAGGTCCTATAATTAACATTTACATATAGAGATGGGTCACTAATCAATTCAATCGTAATAACATAATTAAGATTTAGCTTCTTTAGGCCCACCCCAAAAATACTTATCCTTTAGTATCCTTATGAATAGGGATGTATATTAATTTAGACTTATTTAATTAGATACTATACGCTATAGGATAATTATCCTCTTAACCATTTAACCTTTCATTTTATCTAAAGAAACCTTTACTTTAAAGGTTACACACAATCAACAACTTATGTGACTATTTTAAGACTTATCAAAAATTCAGCTTTTAACTTTTCTGAGAATTTGAAAAATTCATAACTTGACCGATATAACTCCAAATAGAGTGATTCCAATTTCTACTTACTCCTTGATAAGTCTATTTTCATAAATTAAAGTCGCCAAGTTGGTTTATGGCTGAGAAAATTCTCAAGTTTCGAAAAACATAAACAGTGTCCAAAATTCTTCAGATTTCCTAACCAATCTTTGAAAACTCATAACTCCTTCAATACTTATCAGAATTCGACAAATTACCTATCAAATTAAACCTCTATGTGTCTAATATTTATCTGGAAAATTTCAGATTTTTTTGATTTTTTTTTTTACTTGGTACGAAATGCAACGTCATCCCCTGACTCCAAAAGCATACCAGAAATTTCCAGATTTTTAGCTCTAACTTCTAAAAATCGACCTTCTTTTTGGATGATCCAAAACTCATTTTAAACTTTAAGAAGAGTACTATCTCTAACTTGCAAAAACGACATGAAAATGCCCCTTGTTTTCAGATTCCTAAACAGAGTTGTACAGCAACATATGCAATTTCAATTCCTGACTTATCTTGAAAAGAACTTGACACCTTATACTCAGATTTCATATTTTGAGTTTCAGAGATTCACATGCAGAGCCAAATAACCTCAGACTATGCTTCAAAATCGACATGCAAAGACACTCAAAGTCATAAACAAAAATGTGATGACAGCAACTACACCGTATAACTCTACCCCTCTACCCTTCAGCAACTTAATGACTCCAAGAACCCAAGTATCAGTCAAAATGAGGTTGGGAATGAGTTTAGGAGGCTTACCTAGACTCCAAAAACAGGTTGCATGTAAAATTCCAGACCTCTTCTTCCTTTTCGGTGATGATCTCCGGTTCTCTCACTCTCTTCTTCCTCCTCGGCTTGCTGGTCTAGACGATAGGGAAATGGAATGGAGTGGGTGAGGGTGCTGATATGGGTTGGCTGAAAGGAAATGAATGAAAGAGGTGCATGTGCGTGTGTTGCTGAGCCGTGAATGAGAGAATGAGTTAAGGGAGTGATTGTGTTGTATGTGTGGGTGTGACGTGCATAAGAGTGTGTGTGTGCTGTAGGTGTACGTGGCTGTCATATAAGGAATGAAAGGAACACGTGGGTGCTATTAGAATGGAGCTTGTGGCGTTGCAAAATTGAAAGGGAAGGAGTGTATTTGTGTCTGTATATGACGGGTGAGAGCAAGGAAGAGAGAGAGTGTGTCACTTAAAAATAATACCCCTTTTTACTCCTTATAAGACTCTTGTTTGTAATTTTGTCCTTTCTTAATTAAATTGCAAAATTAGTTTTAAAAAAAATCAAAATTAATCCTTAATTTCATTTAAGAATTTTTCAAGAAAGCTTTATATGGGTTTTACCCAAGATTAAATGACCCCCTTAATCATCCTACATCATCTCGAAAAATGAATCAACCCTCCGATAAAAAAAAAAAAAAGAAAAACAATCAACCCCCCTTATTAAAAAAAAATCCAATAATATTTATCTATAACTTTAAACAATAAAAGATAAAAATAAAGATAACTTATCCGTGTGATCCAAAGCAAAAATAAAATATTTTAAAAATAAAAGGTAAGTTAGCCATGTTATCCATTAAAAAATGTTAATAAAACGTAATATAATAGGATACACATTAAATTAAAATTATTTTAATCATAAATAATACGAATATTATATTTAAAGTTATATTAGGATATGTGGATAAGATTTTAATTTATCCTATTTTAGCTTTAGCTTTAGTACATTTGTTTTTTCCTATGTAAAGAAATGACTAGTTCTTCACTTTTTCACTCATGGTTTACTTCAAAGTCTAGCTAGCGTCATAGATTCATCTTTCGGGATTAATATTATTTCTCTCATTCCTTTACTTTTTGCCTTCGCAAGTCCTCATCACCGTCAACTCTAAGCATGGACGCTGCTCGATATATGCCTTCGCAAGTCCTCATCATCTTTCGGGATTAATAGTTCACATCATGATGAATAATTTGATGTTTACTCCTCGTTTGTTATTATGGTCCTCCTCCTCCATATATTGTGAGATCTTCAAGTATTCAAAGACCACTACCACCAGAAGATCCTGAGTTGTACTCCAAGATTGTGAGGCAGATTGAGTATTATTTTAGTCAAGAAAATTTAGCCACGGATACATACTTGAAGAATAAGATGGATCAATATGGTTGGGTTGATGTGTCCGTAATCGCAGAGTTTAGAAGAATTAAGGCATTGACTGACTATATACATCATTTTTGGAAGCACTTGTTTCTTCTTCTGCAATGCAAGTACAGGGTTACAAGATGAGAGAACAATATGGTTGGAAAAAATGGATCGATCATTCAAAATTTGAAAGCGGAACTCGTAGTAATAATATTGTAATTGTTTGATTATTTTGGAGAGAACAATGATGAAGTATATCATACACTACAAAAAAAATGACTTTTAGTGGCGACTTTCCGCGGCGACAATTAAAGTCGCCGCCAAAAGTCAGACTTTCGGCGGCGACTTTTAATGTCGCCGCGGAAAGTCTGACTTTTTGCGGCGACTTTAATTGTCGCCGCCGAAAGTATGACTTTCGGGGCGACAGTTAGTTGTCGCGCCAAACGGACTTTTAGTGGCGACTTTTTGTCGCCGCCAAAAGTCTAATTTAAAATTTTAGTTTTTTTTTTAAATTGTACTACTTTCAGTGGCGACATTTATGTTTCGCCGCCAAAAGTGTGTTTTGGTGGCGACGTTTTGTCGTCGCCAAAAGTCTAATAAACACAGGGAAGCAATTGTCTATCTTCTCTTATCATTAGTCCACAGTGCTGCTTGAAAGTTTTGGTCCTTACAAAGTGTTAGCTTGGGTTTGCCGGAATTCTTCACATAATTGAGGCACTAGCAGGTAGGACCAAAACTTGTAGGACTATCTGGGTGTTAGTTCATTCTTGTGGAACTATTTTTGTTTGACGCTTATGTTGTTTATCAGAAAACAACTACCTGGAGGAGCTTAATCTCTCTGTAATGCCGTTCCAAATGAACTTCACACTCTACAAGTTGACTTCTCACTGAAGTATGCCCACAATTAGAGACTTGCAAGGAGGATTTACCCATGATGGTAGATGATAGTGAAGAGCCCTTGAGTTCTTATAATCTTAATTTGGAGGACTCTGATTAATTGTTGTTGTCACTTGCATACACTTTTACTTGTTGGAATTTTTATAAGTGTCCATGTTTGAACTAAAATGTATCTATATTGTTAAATTACATTGAGTTGGTTGTTAGAAATTCGGTGCTACACAATTGCAAACTCATCATTGGAATTTTTATTTATTTATTTATTTTAAAAATTTGACTTTCAATGGCGACTTTTTGTGTCGCCACCGATACCTTTCATTTATTTTATTTTTAAAAAAATTGACTTTCAGTGGCGACATTTGTCGCCGCTGATACATGTTTCAGTGACGACTTTTTGAGTCGCCATTGATACGTTTCGATGGCGACAAATGTCGCCATCGATACCTTTCATTTATTTTTTTATAAAAAAATTGACTTTCGATGGCGACTTTTGTCGCCGCCGATACATGTTTCGATGGCGACTTTTTGTGTCGCCACTGATACATGTTTTGGTGGCGACTTTTGTCGCCGCTGAAAATACTATTAGCGGCGACAGTTTCTGTCGCCACTAATAGTCAGTATCCGCGACGACAAAATTGTCGCCGCCAAAAAGGTTATCAGTGGCGACAATTGTCGCCACCAAAACCCTATTTTCAGTGGCGACATTAAAATGTCGCCGCCAAAAGTATTCGCGACAACGGTATAGGTGGCGACTTTTTGACTTTTAGTGGCGACTTTTGTCGCCACCGAAAGTCGAATTTTTTGTAGTGATAAGAGCATTCAGTCTTGATTCGTTAGGTGGGATTTTTAGATTGTTAGCGATGAAGTTAAAAATGTTTTGTTCGGTAGTTGGAGAATAATATTTAATGTTTGATTTATCTTTATATTGTAAAAGTTAATTCATCCACCTTTTTAAATGGGAGGAGTTTTACAGAGTTATGTGGAATAAATTTGTATTCATCAAACCCAATTATGCCAGAGATATTTCGAGTCCACATTAGGTGCTTAGAATTAGGTGCTTATTATGTGCTTATACCTCTAATTAGAGGTATAAGAATATTTTTTTAATTTTTTTTAATTTTTTATATATTGTATTTATTTAGATTTAAATTATATACTTCTTTTCTGAGATGTTTTTTGCACCCAATATCTCAAATTAATTAATTTCTAGTTCTGCATTTGTCTGTAACACCAGTATTATGAAAATTAATTAATTTGAGATACTGGATACAAAAAAAATCTCAGAAAGCAACATATAATTAAATATAAATAAAAGCAATATATAAAAAAAAATTAAAAAAAAAATATGCTTATACCTTTAATTAGAGGTATAAGCACATAATAAACACCTAATTCTAAGCACCTAATGTAGACTCAGATATTTCTAGATTGTTTTCAAAGGCCTCATTTATTACTTCACTCACGCTCTTGCTCATCTACAAAAGTTTAAACTAATTAATATTAGAGGTGTGCCGCAATTCTTTTAACCCAAATCACTGTATGGTCTAAAGAAAAACTGCCATTTATTAATATGCTCATATAGTTGGTTTTGTAAATGTTAAAAAATTGAACTGAGATGATAACGTGAGAGTAGTAGGATGAGGATCCAATCCAAACTTTTTTTGCCAGGATCTAAACTCAACTAATGAAGACTCTATTTGATGGCATCGTTTGGTTGGAGTTCTTTTAGGAATGAGAAATAATTCGCCTTAGCCTGACTAATTTGTCCCTGTCATCTTTCTAATGTTCCGACTTTCCCCATAGCACTTCACGCTTTGTTTTGCCTCTGTTCTTGCTTCTTCTCCTCCCGTCGTACTTGCCGCCACCTGCTGATCGTCCAACCACCACGGTTTCCTGGCAGTCCCACCAAGTTCACCGGGTGGGTCCTCATAAAAATGATATTATGGTTTTATTACATTTGTTTAAGGGTTTTCCTTTTTGAGATTCAGAGTACAAATTAATGATTTTCGTCTCATCTAATAAATATGTTTCTTGGGTTCGAACTTGTGTTCTCCTCCTTATAAGAATTGGACAGCTTGCTACCTCAACTAATAGTTTGTTCATATTGTGGTTATTGTTATTAGTACTATTTAGGGAGTTAAAAAATTTAAGAAAATATATTACATTTTAAACAAAATAATAAGGATATATTTGTTAAGTTTTAATTAGCTCCCCTCCCCTCCCTCTTGAACCACACAAAAAACTCCCTTTCTCTTCTCTTGAACCAAACACATCAATCATTTTTAATTATTTAAAAAAAAGAAGAAGAAAAACAGTACCTCCATCAATAAAGGAATCACCAAAATTTCTTCTGTGTTCGCCCCTCCATTCAAATTCCTCACCAAAAATCCCAGGTCGATCCATAAAGGAATCACCCAACACACTACGATAAGCTTTTAATTATTTAAGAAATTAAGGAAGTTAAATAATTTGTATTAAAGATAGAGTTGTTTTACTCCAAAACTTCAGCCCGTTTGTTTTAGCCGCTAGTTTTGCCTTTTATTCTTTACCTCCTCTGAACAGAGTCATTTTTGGAAATGTCTCCTTCGAAGAACCAAGCCTAGGGAAGTGCCAATTCTAATTTTATTCATCAATCATAGAGTTTTGGAATATATTTTCTCAAGCGTTTTGATGCATAGGCTTAGGGCTGTTTACGAGGGAATACCATCACTACCATTCATGACTTGAAGTGTAAGTAAATGCAGTTATATAACGGAATTACCGAAGGACCTGGAGAGAAACGTTGGTAGTTGACAGAAGACATTTGTACATCTCTATTCAACTCTTTTGACAAATGGATTGGGAAGGGAAAAAACAGACAAGGTTCGTATTCAGTTAGTGTAACTTAGATTTTTATGTGGAACTAACGTGTGAAAATATAATTAGATGCTTTACATCTTTTCATTTGTTATCATGATAATGTGTTTCTGAACTTTGTCGCAAGTATTTGTATATCTTCTCGATCAGGCACTGTATGAAACAAGATTGTGAAATTTAAGATTACAGGGACCAAAATTTATTGAATTGGGATCAAATCGAGAGCTTTTAATTGGTTTATATCAAACGATTGCCAATTCGTTTCCTGGGTCTCCATTCTTTGCAGACTCCTATAATATGAGGTGATTTCTGTGCCTCTATGCTGAGAAATGTGAATTTTCTGGACTTTCATGTAGAGAAATTAGATTTGTGTGCTCACCACTAGACTTCCATGATCACCAAATGATCTCTTGAACAAAATCTCAAGGGAAAATATTATATAAACTAAAATAATTATAAAATGTCCATTAAATACACACGCTGTAAAAGTTTTCAGTGCATAATGTGAAAGTGCTTTTAATCAGCCACGCCCATTGTGCGCAATCAACTCAGGGATATTTAATCCTAGATAGAATAAAGGGTAAAGCTGTAAAAATAGTAATAATGTTTTGCACTAGTATTTAAGTAATAAACATTTGATAGGTGCAAACTTGGTCATAAACAATTTTTTAGGGGGTAAAATTGAGAATACTGTTCGTCACTTTTCTGTCAGTTGCCTTGGCAGCAGCAAGATTGCCACAACACTATACTACCATTTCTATCACTTTTCATAACTGGTCTAAATAAAATGAAGATCTTTTCATTTGTTTGTTCGCTTGTTGGTATATTTACATTATTAGAAAAAAAGCTTTTAAAACTGCACATCTAGTTCCCTATAAGTGGAGAATATTGATACAAATAACATTGACGGCATTAAAATTTTTAAACCATCTTGACGTCAAAATCAAGTTTTTGTATATTTAATACTTATTGAGACTGTATTAACAACGTTATTTGTATAAATAATTCCATTATATATATTGGATGCTTAAAATGCAAAACATTATTACTATTTTGTTTTTTTGGATAGAAATTAGGGGTATCCTCCACCGACAACAGAGACTAATCCTCCTTCGCACCGTAGTCGTCCTAAAGGGGCATTAGTGCTGGCCAAATAACCTTCTCCATACACACCACTAAAGAGAAATTGCAAACTTGCAATTTTGTTATTTTTAACGGCAGCCCACTTCTGACGAGTTGTTAACTCTCCCCCCCCCCCCCCAAAACTAATTGGTGCAACTTTGACCCTAACATCATATATATCTAAGGCTACCTAGCTACAAGCCAACTGAGTCAGGTTGCTTTGGTTAGCATTATTACTATTTTTGCACCTTCACTCTAAATTAAATTATAAAAGCTTTCTCCTGGTAGGGGGAAAAAAGCCATTGGATTACTTGTAAACTTACCATTGCTCTGCATCAATAACCCATAACTGAATAGAAGTTCATAAAAATTCTCCCCATGTTTTGCACAGGAATGTATGTTTTCACGAGTTACTTTCCTCTCACAGTCCGATGAGTAATGAACCAAACATTGTCCTTATAGAGAAGATAAGAGATAAGCAGGAGCCAAATTATTATGGTTTCACCACTGTTCCCAATCCATAAATAATAAAGCTCAGGCATAAATGACAAATTACATTTTAAATTTTATGTTTCAACGGAGAGAAAATTAAAGGGGAAAGAATACTAGGAGAGAAACGGGAAACTTTCCTAAAATAATAATTTTTTTTTTTTTTTACCGTTTTAGAAGGTTTTCTTTCCTAATTTTCCTCCTTGACTCTTCACTATATTTTTCACACTTTTCTTGCCATCCAAATATAGTGAAATGTTATTTTTTAAATGACATAGTATATAATAAGAAAGTTATAAAAGTTTTTATATGGTCTGGAAGTTTCTGGTCAAAATGAGACTGTGAATTAAAAAGTAACACATAGCATTAAAATAGTTTGAGATATCATATTTTCAGCTGCTGAAGCATAGATGACGGGGGAAAAGCACCAAAGTAGCAACTTTTAAATAAAAATATACCTAAACGGAGCACATTGGATAAAATTTTCCAAAATAATGCAGTCAAAGGCGTCACTCGACAGACGCCTCTTTAGGCGTCAGTCCCCGACGCCGTGGCCCCACCCTGCGCCCCCATTCCCGGCCGTGTGGAACCCCCCAAATTCTCTACCCGTGACCCCCCTCCTCTATTTAAGTGATTGCTGCCCCCTTCCCTCTCTCACACCATTCACTCATTCTCCCTCATTCTATTCTCCTTGCTTCATCTATCTGCAGTTCCCTTCGTCCTCCATCTCCCTCATTCAGTTTCTTCATTTTTGTTTTTGCAAAAAATGAATCAAATTCGGTCATTTGTATATTATAATGGTTCTAAAAATATTGTTGCAAACGGATTGAGCTTTGGTGGTGAAAGAAAAGCAATGTATATTATGCGAGGCATGTCATTGAAGATTTAATTCAAAAGATCCGTCAAAAGTTAAAGCTGGAACAAAATCAGGTAATATCTTCAGTGACGGGTAGAGTTCCGTGTGGAAACCGCAAATATGCAGGTTTTGAGATATCTGATGATGAGGATGTGGATGTTTTTGTGCAAACATTCGAGGTAAACCCTACGTCCCAATTTGCTGAGTTGTATGTGGATATTGAGACGTCGGAGGAGGCTGTAGCAACACCGACTCAATCAACCGTTGTGCATGGTGAAGAAATTGGCTATATGGTAGATGAAGAACCTGACAATGAGGAAGAGGATGAAGACCCTTAATTGGCTAATGACCATGATCACAATGATAGTGATACAGATGACGAATATCATGATAATCCCATGCCACAACAAACTGGTATGTTATCTAAGTTAGTTACGTAGTTTTTTTATTATTTAAATTATTTTGTTAATTTCCTTGTTTTCACATAAATTGTATTATGTGTGAATATACAGATGTTACACCGTTTTGGAATGACATTCCCCATTATGAGGCTGTTGATGGAGATTACCCGCATGAGGATATACTGGCTATGGAAGGCTTGAGCCAGGGTCCGTGGGCAAAAGGAGATGGATTATATTCGAAACAAGAGTCAGGGTTCCGACGGATGCCATCTGGTCCACGCTGTCCACCAGGATTGTTCCTAATAATGTAATCCTCAGCAGCTGCCCGCATAAAGTCATCGGCATTGTCATTTGTGTCATCGAATCCATGGTGTCCTGGCTGGTACGGACTACTACTAGATCCTCCCTCAAACTGTGTAGAGGAATGGGATGCAGTAAAACTGTGTAGAGGCTGATAAGCACTGAAGCCAGGAAAACCATATGGATGCTGGTAGGCCGTAATATGTCGTTCAGGCTGAGAACCCTGTGATTGCCACTCATATGAGTAAGGGACTTGTGTCTGCGGACCATACATCGTCCCTGGCTGTGGGTAAGAAGGCCTTGGTACATGTATCTCTGGACGCAACTGTTGAGGAATCTCTGGAGGCACCTCTGGTGGCATCTCCTCTGGGTACCACGAAACCTTAGTATAGGTCATATCAGGCCACATGGGTGAGATTTGGGTCCTCGACATCTCCCAAAGACCCGTGTGAGGCTCGCCTAACCCTCAAAGAATTGCAGTCTCCTGTGTTCCACACAACTTGTGATCGGTGTGACTGCTGCACCTCCTCATTAAGAACTCCCCACTCTTTTGGGTCGGGCTCGATATTGTGAACGCGTTGGTCATCCATTTGACTAATACAAATTTACAATAACACAACACATTATTATGTCACTAATTATTATTCTCTACTTGAGCAAAAAAATTATTATTCTCTACGTAATTTATTACTAAATTAATTATTTGACTAATTATTATTTTCTATTTAAACTTATCTAACCGATCTTAGGGTACTATAAATAATAATATACCAGATATATTTCAAAAAACATTTTTATTATTTCACTAATTATTCTTCTAACAAATTTTTTATATCAAATTTAGCAAAGCATAGTATTTTACATTTTATAAATGAAATGATTAATTCACAAAATTTAAATGATTAGTCATCTATCTTAAGGTTTATAATTAACATACAAAATCACTAATTAATTAATTTACAAATTAGTCTTCTATCCTAATGTTACTAATCAAATGCAAATATTTTAATTTCCTAAACTATTAATTATAATTATTATTTGCTAATTTTATTATTTATCATTATTAACCATCTATCCTACCGTTATACATTTATTAAGTATCTATAATAAATAAATGTACATAATTAAATTTACATCAAATTGTTAGACAATAAACATAACAAAAAAAATTAAATATTACTTGTGCAAATGTGAAGTCAAGAGTGTGAGAGAATTTGAGCCTCCTCCTTCTTCTTTCCAGTGATTCTCAAAGTTTCCTAGCCTCTCTCAAATGTAAAAGGAAAATCAAATGAGTGAATTGGATGAGGAAGAAGAGAGGAAAATGAAGAGGAAGAGGTGAAGAGGTGAAGATAAATGATGATGAGGGAGGGGGCGTTGTGTGTTGTGTATGTGGGGGTGTGTGTGTGGAGAGTTGGTTTTTGGGGGGGGGGGCCTTGAGCACAAAAAGGGGGGGGGTATTTATTTTTGCTGGGGGGTGGGGACGTGTTGGGAGTGGGGGCGGTTGGGGGAAACGTGTGTCCCGAGGGGGTGGGGGCCGGTTGGGAGGGGATTGGTCGGGAATCCCGACGCAATGTCGATTCTCGACCGGGATTCTGACGTGTCGGGAATCACGACAGCGCCAGTTACCGACGCCGAAGAGGCGTCGCCAACGGACGCCTCTTACGCGCCGATCAAGCGACGCCTCTTTGAAGAGGCGTCGATTGGATCGACGCTTAATGTCAGAGGCGTCAGTCAACTGACGCCTTTGACTGCATTATTTTGGAAAATTTTATCCAATGTGCTCCGTTTATGTATATTTTTTGTGAAAAGTTGCTACTTTGGTGCTTTTCCCTAGATGACGGGGTAGGGAATACCGAAAAATTTCTCACAGGTTTATTTATAACTAATTTGGTTTATTGTCAGAATCCCTTTTTTCTCATATTTATATATGTTTTTATGTGGATCCCATATTTATATATATGTAGAGGAGAAATACTTACATACTTCAGGAGTGTCACATCATCTAAACTCTATCAGCTAATAAAAACACAACAACTTATATCATTTTAATTTTAATTGGCTGATGACTCATCTAAAAAATTCTCATTCTAATTTGTTTTTTAAGATCAACAAATACTTTTCTTAAACAAAAATTAAAAATATGATTTTTTTTTAGATGACTCATGCCAATTATGATTAAAATGATATGAGTTGTCGCGTTTTTATTGGGCAAAGTTCAAATGACATGGCTCTCTTGGAGTAGTTAAGTATTTCTGAGTACTTTTCTAAAATAAATTGTTGTCTTCTAATTTCTTTTAGCCAATATTATAGTCTTTCAATATCATAATAAAGGGTAAAGTAGCGAGGAGTGTCCGCCCTTTATTTTTTTCTCACTTCTTTCTTATTTCTTTGGATCATTAATTAAATTCTATCTAAAATGAATGGTATTTTGATGTTTTACTTAATTTTCTACTGTTTTTCAAAGATTTTACATAAAAATATGTTTTGTTTCGATTAGAAGGTATTCTTAATCTTTTTTATAAGGTACTTACTGCTCCATATATGCCCATATTTAATACTCCCTCTGGTCCTAATTATAGGAGCAATTTAACCGATTTTGGGAGAATTAAGGAGAGAAGTTAAATTAGGTAATTTTACCCATTTTCCTAAAATGTCCTTATATAAATTTAAAATGACACAAGTTGCCCTAATTATAAGTGTTTCTAATTTGTCTTACGTTAGACATCCATGACATATTAGTTTAGTATATATGTATATTAGTTGCTTTTTATATAGCTAGGTATATACATATAGATTTAATTTCCTTTTCACACAGTTTCTAATTGAAATAATGGTCTTACTATATAAACATATATGTGTGTATACATATAGATCTATCTACATACATAGAGAGAGACACACACACATACATAAATACATACATATATATATGTTTATATATATGTGTTCACACACACACACACACACACACACACACACACACACATATATATATATATATCTACACATATATATATTGACACACATAAACACAGATATACAAATATGTACACACACATGTATATAAAATATAAATGCTCCTAATAATAACTATAAATAGTAAATAGGGGTATTATAGGAAAAAATTGACAAAAGTTAAAACTTGCTCTTATAATTAGGATCAAAACCAACTTCAAAATTTGCTCCTATAATTAGGATCGGAATGAGTATATAATAAGGGTGGTGAGATGGAGTAATAGTTGATATATATGATGTTAGTGTTTAATTTAGTTAATAAGGATGTAGCACTGAATTTTATGATATATATGATGTTACGGTCAAAGTTGCACCAATTAGGGGGAGTTAACATTTAACAACTCGTCAGAAGTGGGCTGCCGTTAAAAATAACCAAATTGCAAGTTTGCAACCCACAGTCTCTTTCTCTCTGTATTCGGTAAGTTGTTGCAAATTGCAATGCTCCACAGAAGTTAATGATCTTGCATATTCTTCATGTACGGTTAGACAGAATCGGTTATTCGTTACAAACAACAAGCAACTAACTAAACAATAACGACTATATATATTATTACTCATTTTGGCTGTGAAATGAAATAACAAAGCATGGATTTAATTTTTGAACCCCAAGCAGGAGAACCCTTCGTGATTGCAGTAGGGTACTTCGACACCATCCTTGACATCAAAGAGAAGATTGAAAAGTACCAACGCATTCCCGTCTCAATGCAAACCCTAATCTTCTACGGCCAAACTCTTCCCGACGACGGCGACATCGTCAAATGTCTCCTCCTCGATAAGTCCCACGTTCAGCTCCGCATCGCCGCCGATTTCTTCAAGAACCTGCCCACGGAGGAGTTTTCTCCGGCGCCGTCCACTGTGAAATTTCACGTCAAGGTGAAAACCCCTTCCTCTAAGATCGGTAGGCTACAAATGAACGGGAACGACACCGTTTTGAAGCTGAAACAAAAAATTCAAGAAATCGAGAGCCTACCAATGAATAACAGCCTAGTGGTCCGTTTATTAGGTAAAGAATTACAAGACAATCAGATGTTACTGGATTGTGGGACTTCTGAGATTTCTGAGATGGACGTCAGTTTGAGACCATTGAGGGTGATCGTTCTGACCATGTGTGGGAAAAAGATACCAATGGAAGTGAATCCAAGTGATAGAGTGGGAGAGTTGAGGAAGGAGCTTCAGAAGTTGAACCAGAGGGATCAACTTCCTCTTCCTTCGGAGGGTTATTTCTTCATTTGTGGACAGAATGTGATGGACGACGATAAGTCTTTCCTGTACCAGCAAGTTGCTCAGGGCGACACCATTGAGATCTCAAGGGGAAGCGTTACTGCTGGTACATCTCGGTAGATCAATTCATTCATCTTGGAATTTTTGTGTTCTCTTTTACTTTCTTTGTTTGTTTTCACAAATACAACATACCGACAGCTGCGGTAATTGTCGAGACTGACTGTGAGGTGCTGTATAGATTACTAAAGAATAGGACTCTAACTGGTTGTGAATGGAGGTGTTGGGACTTATTGACAGAAATTTTTGGCTTGCTTGATTCTTTGAATGGTGTGTCGATATCCCCTGTGTCTAGGCAGGGAAATAAAGATGCGGATCAGCTAGCTAGCAGTAGATGCTAAAAAGAAGATGTACCAGCATGATTGGCTGGTGGATTGTGCCCCATCTTCTTTAAGCAAGTTTCTAATTCTTGATTCTGAGCTAGCCAGGAATGCGTGTGATAATACTGATGGTGTAACTAATAGGGAGGGTGTTGGCTAATTGCTAATCCCTTTGCTGTTATAGATGATAGGTTGCTTTATAGTTTTACTTTGGTAAGGAGTGTGTTAGGTTGTAATATTAGGTGTTTTCTGAGAGTTTATTTGGCTTCGACTATTATTGGTGCGTGTAATACTTGATTTTGATTCTTTAGGCCAAAAAAAAAAACAACAACACACAGACATGTAAGAGTTTACGGAAATGGTGTGTAGTGTTTGTCGGTTTTTTGAATATTTACTTTTACATAATCTTGTAAGATTTTGATAGAATTTACAGGCTCATTTTGATAAAAAAAAAAAAGCCACTTGTTGGTAGAAGTTAAATGAAAAAGAAGCTGAACCCAAACAAGAGAAAGAAAAAAAAGAGCTGGCCTCTGGATTGAATTTTTTATTTTTTATTTTAAGTTACTGGTTGAAACACTTCCAAATAAAGACTCCAAACAGGTTCATTAGCCATGTGTGGCTAATTTTCCTTTTCAACTTAGAAAACCTAGAACTTGTTTGGCTTTTAGAGATTATTCCCACTGATTAGTTTTGCTTAATTTTATTTCAGTTTATTTAATCCTGTGTTTATTGCTATTGCTTAGTGAGTGGCCACCATTGAGCATGTTTTGGGGATTTAGGGTTGAACTTGGAAAAGGGAATCCTAAATTGACATTGGGATGTCCGTTTGGATGGACTTTTAAAAAAAGTGTTTTTTTGTGCTTTTTTTGTAGTGCTTTTTTTTAAGCTCAAAATTGGAGCTTTTAAAAAAAGCAGCATTTTAGCTTTTTTTTTGTGACTTTTACTTTTTAAAAAATATCATCTAAACACATAAATGAATTTTTTCTTGCATTAAAAAAGTGTTTTTTTTTATGAAAAAAGCCCATCCAAAAGGGCCCAAATAATGTGGAATGTAATACCCTAAAATCAGAACTATGATAAGCATCATAGTTTAGTAATTAATACCTATTGGGAATAGGTGAAAATATGTGTTGTCAAAATATGGTAAGATACTTACTATACTTTCTAGGGAAATTTCTAATGAATTTAGAGGATAATGTGCCAAAAATTACCGAAAATGCCCTTGTGGGACATAAATAACTTAGGAGAATTGTGAAAAATCCTATAATGCAGTAAAATAATTATTAAAATTAAGAGAGTATATTATCTCTAATTTTGGTAATTTAATATAACCTTGGAGAAAGTAGAAGAGGATAACCAAAAAGTATTGTAATGACCAAAACGCCCCTGTAAATGCTAATATTATGCATGAGACATAAAATACTAATGTAAATACAAAAGTTGTGAGGTAATGAGCTTTTCTAATTAAGAAAATTATCAACAAATAATAAGTGATGGATTAAATAATTATTGGTTAATTATTTAAGCTTGAACAATGGAATAATTGTGATAAATTATGTAGAACTCTATAATTAGTAAATTATGGCTAGAAAATTAGCATAAATATATTTGCTAATTATTGGGAAAATATTAAGAAAAATGAATGAGATTAAGTAATTTTAAGCCTAAATGCAAGAATGGACCAATAGGAAAAAGTTATGAAAAATTATGTAAAAATAATTAAAATAATAATTAATTAATTAATTAATTAAAAAATAAAATAAAAATATATATAAAAAAAAGATGTGAGGGCCGACATCTTTTTTGTGAAAAATAAAAAGAAATGAAAAGGAAATGAAGAAGAGTGTTATAAATAAACTCTTATTTAAAAATAAATAAAGCAAAAATAGTAAAAAGTAAATAATTATCTGTAGGAATCGGATCCTATCTAGAGAACCAGGAACAGGATTTCTAAAGTTAGAATATAATAAAGATGAGTGGATTTTTATTTCGAATTGAGCTGTACAGAGTCATTTAGAGATCGGTAGAAGAAGTTGATAATAAGACGAAATAGGGAAAATGCGAGAAAAAGGAGATAGTCACAATTTAGGATTTGAAGAAAATAAATTATAACTCAACATTTGGAGATGAGTTTATGATTTTCTGGACATATTTGGAATCAGTAAATTTTTGTCCAGAGGTTGATGATTAGGAAATTCGTTTAAGTATCGACACGTTTTTCCGTAAAACTTCATTCAGGCCGGAGAAGACCTGGAAGGGGTTAAAAAGTTAGTTAACTCAGACATTCTTAATAAGGAAGGAAATATCTTCAAATTGTCTAATCCGGAATTTTGAGATTTTCGGAGATTACGCGATTCGGACACCGATCGGGGATTCTATTGGACCGGAGGCAAGAAGCAAAATTTGAATTGGAGACTCATGGGGGCAGCTGGACGTTTTGGGGCATTCCATGGCTGCAAATCATCCACCAAAAACCCTAATTTTCCATGGCTAATAAGGAAGGGAAAATTACCAAAGTTGGAAGGTGAAAATTACAAACTTGGCACTATTTTTGCCTATAAATAGCCTTCACATTCTCTTCAATTCTCACACCATTTCAAGAAGATAATTTCGGTTCTAGAGAGAGGTTTTAGAGAGAGGAGCTCTAGGGGAAAAAGCAGCGAAGCTCTGGGTAAGTTTTTCGGTACTTAAGCTTTCATAGTTTTTTCGGTAGTTAGAGTAGAAATGCTATATTAGTCTTTAATCTTCCAAGTATGATTAGATATCATATGATAGGGGTATTTTAGTCATTATTTCGAAAATCATGATGGGGCCAGAGTTCTGGCAAAATTTTGGAAGATTAGAGTTAAAATAGCGAAGCTCTGGCGAAATTCATAGATTAGGGGCATCAGGGGCAAAATGGTAATTTTTACCTAAAATGCCTATTATGATGTAAATCATTAATTAATATGATTTATATTTCTAAAATCATGTTGGAGTAAGAGTTATGTCAAAATTTTGGAAGAGTAGGGTCAAAGTAACGAAGTGCTGGCAAATTTCCGCCAATTAGGGGGTCAGGGTTAAAATGGTCATTTTGACTAAAAATGTCCGTCGTAATGATAGATCCTTAAAAATTACGTTGTTATATTGATAGGATATCCCTGAATACGTTTTGACCTACTGTCGAACCGCTGTCCGACGTGCTGGTTTCCGTTTTCCGTCAGAAGTACGGTTTTCCGTAAAACGTGCTAGTATAACATCAACGAAGGTACGTTCGCGTACTGGTAACCTTAACGCTGATATTTATGGTATGCATGTATGTGTTAGGTGTATTGTATGTGGTAGTTGATAGCTCTGTGATATGTTTATATACTGTTGATATGTTTACGTTTGCTATGGGCGATATATCTGCATGCTATTGGGCGATATATGTATACATGCTATTGGCCGATATATGTATGCATGCTCTTGGGCGATGAGTGCACATATACTGTTGTTGAAATGATTGTCTGTAGTTCATATGTTGTGTATGTAAATATGAGGTTAACCGTTTACGAGATCCGGTGCGGATCTCCTTAACATAGCGTCGGAGTTCGGAGGACCGAGACTTACGGCGTTTTATATATACATATCAGTTACTCAATCGCTCTGTTGCTCTACTCTGATGATTTGAAATGATGTTTTGGAAAAAAAAAAAATTGTACTGCTTGTGAAAAGTTGGGATGTTACATGGAATTAGGTTTTAATCTAATTTGCGTATAGGATAGGAATATACCTAGGAGCTCCGCATAATCAAATTAGAGTGTGTCCGATCGAAAATGCATCTTATTTAGTTGTGTGAGGCATTACATAATTAATTGAGGTAGGTATATAAATGGACTGGAAGACATTTATAGACATCAATACTCTAGGTTAGCTGATTAAGTTAAGTCAAAATTAGTTTAGTGAGGATAAAATCTAAGAACAAACAATGGATTAATGACTCTAGGTTGCTCGTTCGATTATTTTAGTTGTTTGTTATTTTTATTTTCTTTTCTTTTGTCTTAATTAAATTCAATCTAGTTTGCTCAACTTAAATGAAATTGTGAAATTAATGATTAACTGAAGTCTGTGATACTAAGTCCTCGTGGAAACGATACTTTTCTTATCACTTTATTACTTGATACGGCCCGTATACTTGCGGAGTTATAGGCTATAAAGTTTTGTCCAATTAGTACTACATATTCAAGTATATATATGTAAACTTACCCACATGAAACCAGTTTGATTCAAAATGCCACTTCCAGCAGAAGCATAATTGACTCCCTGAAGAATGGCAGATGCTGATTTATTGGGAGCCATATAAGGAGGAGTGAAATTAAGACCCAATTCATTCCCTATACCAAGAGAAAACAGAAACATACAGTTATTCATTGTTAGTTTAAAAGGGATCAAATACATACATAGAAAATTCTATAAATCTGAGGTTGCTTGCCTATGATATCTGCAACGGTTCTTCCATTAGTGAAACGTCCTGAAGGGCCTCTGTTAGAATATAAGGTGTTAGTTAGTGATATAGTTAGTTGGTTAGAAGAATAGGTTAGAGGGTTAGTTAGAATCCCTAATCTATATAAAGGGATCACCCTCAATATTATTCATAACTACAATGTATTCATTCTAAGAGCTTAATGCTCTCATTCATGAATAATAATTCATTCCTCATTTTTCCATTCCTACTTTTCTTCCCTAATTATAATAGTTAACATGGTATCAGAGCCAGGTTAATTTTTCAAGCTTGGCCAGATAATCAAGAAGCCCTCATTGAAGCATTTATCCTTATATGTAATTCAAGAAAAGGGCCCACGATGGTGACACAAGGCCTGTAATTCAAGAAAAGGGCCCAAGATTCATCATCTTCATCAGAGTCCAGCACCAAGATCCGTGGAAAACCTGTGGTATACGGGCTGCACATCAAGAATTGGCCCAAGATACCTCTATTCAGATCCCAAATAGTTGGATCCACTTACCTAACCCGAGAACCCGCGTTCAGTGCAATTGAACGGATTGATCTTCATTGCAATCCTCAACTATCGCGATTTTCAAGTACGCCGATAGTCTCACCGTGAACCTCCGATCCTCCATTGACAAAGCCGCCAAGTCCGTTGAGCCCTGAATGAATTTATGCGCTCTGATATGAGACCACCGAAAAGGTGATTCATCTGGAATTCAGAATCAGCTATCACACACTCCGATCTCGATTGATTAAGAAGCCATGGCCGTCGCACGATGATCGGTTTCGCCTCTACTTCTTGAATCGTGCCGATCGACGGATCTCGGTTTGTGCATCCGCTTCCGATGAGTCTGTCCTTGAGAAAATCCATGGCCTGAGGTATCCCCATTGTTAATCCCTGAGCTTAATGTCTATTTTTCCCATCCTCGTCTCTGCAAGCACGAAAGGCGCTATGCCCCTGCTGCACCGAGAACCAAGAAACTCAGAAAGAGAGAGACACACACGAAAGGCTATTTTTGCCCCTGCGATCTCCGCCGTTACCACGCTCCGGTACGATCTCCACCGTGAAGCACGATCTCCGTCAAAAGGAGAGTCAGACGACGCACGAAAGGCTGTGCCGTATGCCCCTGCGATCTCCATCAAAGAAGAGTCGGACGACGCACGAAAGGCTGTGCCGTATGCCCCTGCGATCTGATCCGATTTGTGCCATGATCTCCGCTGAGCAGCTAAGAAAGGGAGTAAGGAAGCACGAAAGGCGATTTGAAGATCAAAAGCTCTCGCCCCTGCTTCACCCCTGCTGAACCGAGAATGGAAATGAGACGCACGAAAGGCCAAGATTCAAGATCTTTATCCCCTGCGATCTCCGGCAAGAGTCAAGATCCTGCCAGAAAACTACTGGTAAATAGGAAATTTAAGGTTTCAAGTTCTTTATAATTTGATAAAAGACTTGTTGAAGAGGTCCGAGAGCATTATATTTTGATGATTATTGGTGAGACTGGAAGTGGAAAGACCACACAGATCCTCCAATTTCTGTTTGATGCTGGAAATATGTGACGTGTGTTTTGAATCCGTATTTCTTTGAAGATCCCCATTGTAATTCTTGCCATCATACTTTTGCTACGATAATGGAGAGAAGTTAGATTCTTGTCTTCCCTTGCGAATAAGGTTGCTCAAGGCCTTGTTGGCTTGTATTGAGGCTTCTGTTCCTCTTGAAGCATTACAATCAATTTGGACAGAAGAGAATAGGAGGCAGTGGGGAGTGAAGTTAAGCAAGTGATTGATACGGGAATTATTCCCATTCTTGTGAAAATTGTGAAGAAAAAGTTAGATTTTCCAGTACGAGAGCGGATATTTCTCCTGCTAGATGCCACACAAACATCCCTTGGTGGTTGAGTTCCAGACGATCAAACACTTAATTGATATTCTTATAAAGTGAAGTGCAGGAGCAACCCTCACTGGAATTCTTCCATTTGCTGTTACCAAAGGTCAGATTTTGCACCAGAGGCCATTGATATAGCAGTTAATGAGCTTCTTGTTGTTGCTACTCTAGGAGATTCTGCCTTGAAGCGAGCTCCGTTCGATATGTATGCTGGTTTGTCTCTGACTCAAGCAGTTTCAAGTGGCTGGATTTGTAAATTCCTCAGCACCTAAAGAAGTAAAGGGTCTGGGATTTGCAGCTACTCGTTAGGATCAATTCCAGTAACTCGCCTATATTACAGTACTGTGGTGGAGCTCTTTCACGTGAAATGGAGCCTCCAAAGATATTATGGGTCAAAGAAAATTTGTCAGAATTTGTCATACAGGGCACTTGGAGAATTGCATCAGGCATTTGCACGTTTAAGTGCAGTATATGGCGGAACTCACATGCTCACCAAGACAATGATTGCAACCATAAGCTATTTCATAGACCCACAGCACGTTAGAGAGAATCTACAAGTTGATATGGAGAAGAATTGTTTTTGAAGAAATTTTTTTGTATTTTGTATTGGTTTGTTGATTGTAAAATTGATCAATTTGATTCACCTTATCCCTTTATATTTTGTTGTTCAAGTTGAACATATTTGAGATAAATAGTGTTCAACTTGAGGGGGCGTGTTAGAATATAAGGTGTTAGTTAGTGATATAGTTAGTTGGTTAGAAGAATAGGTTAGAGGGTTAGAGGGTTAGTTAGAATCCCTAATCTATATAAAGGGATCACCCTCAATATTATTCATAACTACAATGTATTCATTCTAAGAGCTTAATGCTCTCATTTTCTGAATAATACCTTTATTCCTCATTTCTATTCCTACTTTTCTTCCCTAATTATAATAGTTAACAGCCTCCAAAGTCAATTCCATTGGGACTAAAGTCAGCCCTGACCATAGAAAAAATGTAGTACGTTGTTGTTACCAGGATCAATCAGCGAGTCTCCAAACAGAAATAATGCAGGAACCTTGATTGATAAGCTAATCCTAAACAAGAAACAACAATAAACTGTCAAGAAAACAAGGGCCTTTTTCAGATCCATGAGCATCATCATCACAAACGACGTCGTCGTGGTCGCTGAGACTCAATTGAAGTGATGGCCTCTGTGTTTCTGGTTCTACAAGAAAGGCTAGGGCGATATATTTATATACATGTATTTGTATATATTTGGATTTCACAAAAGAATAAAAAAGTAAACATTATTTTTGATACATCTAAAAAAGTAAAATTCAAAAGTGGACACAAGTGCAAAGTAATAGGTGAAGAATGTTAACGGTGGCCTTTCGTTAGTATCTCACACATACTTGCCTAAACCACATAAATGACACTACGAATTACCGCATGCACACGTCAAAATATAACCTTTTTTAAAAATAAAAAATAAAGTGCGTGTGGGTGTCAATTAATTACTAGCAGCATATATATGCTAATTACTCCATCCCGTTGTAATTATAGGATAATATTTGAGAGTTAATTTTGATCCTAAGTATAGGACAAAGTTATAATTTTTGTCAATTTCTTTCCAAAATATCCTTATTGATACTTTCTCAATAATAAGCAAACAAAATAATAATTTAATAATGAACCTATATATTCTATAAAGTAAGTAATGCTTGCAATTTATTAATGTCACATACACGTACTTCAATTCTTCTTTTTTTCATTTTTTTTAATAAAATAATTTTGAGGAATTTTTGTCATATTTAATAATGACATCACTATTAAATTACACTTCCAACTTCTAAGAGTAGACCGGAAGTTGTTGAGGGAAATTGAGGACGCCGGACTATGTGAGAATTCGAAGAAGTCGTGTGTGAGGTAGGAAATGTCCGAAAAAGAACAAAGAATCAGAGTAACTAGATACCATTTTAAATTTTAAATAAAGGCATTTGAGGGGGGAAAATATAATTAACTAATTTAACTACTATCATCAATCTCTCCAAAATTAGGTAAATATGTCCTATAATTAGGACTAGAGGAGTATATAAGATATAAATATTTCAAAAAAAGTCATTACAAGGCGCATAAATAAATATTCTGTGTATGCATGTGTATAAAATTAGAAACAAAACAACATTAATGGTGAAAGTTAACATATCACCAAACCCTTATCTGGGAGTATTATAGGATACAAAGCATAGCAGCAAATAGTCACATGTGACTTGTCGTTGAGAGGAATGTTTTCACTAATTTTTTATTTATAAACTGAGATATAATCTAATGAAACATAACATATAATATGATTGGATAGCTTATTTAGCTTCCTTAATCTCTTCAAAAAATTTAACTGGGTCTTATATATATTTAGAATCTCTAAGAGAGTATGATGGAAAGGTCCATAATGTTTGCACTATTTTTTTCTTTTTGCCATTATGTTTTTCTTTTGTTATGCAGGTTTATATATACTCCCTTTAGTCCTAATTATAGGACATAATTACCAAAATTTAGAAAGATTAAGGAGAAAATTTAAATTAGTTAATTTTATTGATTGTCCTAAAAAACCACGACTTAGAATTTAAAATGACAAAAACCAAAAGTTTGCTGAATCTTAGCCCCGCGCATGGCTTTTTTAATGTTTCTTCAGCAAAAGTTCCAAGCCCAGTTTGTTGTTTTCTCCCACCCAACCTGAATACTTGCATTTGTATGCGTACACACTTTTTTTTTTTAACTTTTTATCATGCATCCCAATTGATAGAATATATATAGCATGCTATTGCAACGAATTGACAACCCTAATAATCTCCGATCCCTTTTATCACACAAAAAAAAAAAAACAAAACAAAACAAAACAAATGGTCCTCGTATACATAGCATCCCAACTTAACACTTAACTCTAGTACAGGTAGTGGTGGCTGCCTCAATAAAAAAGAAAGTAGAATCTCTCACTTGATAGAATATAAACGTATTATTAAATTAATTATGGTGGAAGATGTAATACCCTGAAAATCTCATTTATGATAAGTATCCTATTGAGTAAATAATATCTATTGGAAATAGGTGAATATGGGATCTCAAAGATCTTGTGAAGAATTTATCTTATTTTTGGGGTAGTTTCTCTTGAAAAAGAATAATTTGCAATTAGGTCCCTAAAACATTTAGAAGTTTGCAAATAGGTCCCTAAAATATTTACGGGTTATAAAATACCCTGTGAAAATTATGAAGAGGCAAGAAAATATTTATTTGAAATAGGGAAGAATATTGTCCCTAATTTAGGTAATTTATTAAATTATTACCTTGAAAAAATAAAGGGGGAAAAGTTAAAAAGTATTATAATGACCAAAATGCCCCCGTGAATTATGATATAATGCATGAGGCATAAAACACCCATGTAAGTATAAAATGTTGGGATCCGTACACGCAGCGGAGTAAAAAAAAATTACGGATCCCTTAGGCGGATCGCTCAACGGCGTTTAAATCAAGGTTTAGGGTTTCCGAATCGTACCTTTGTAGAACAATTTGAACTGGTGGGCTACCTTCTCGATCAGCAGAAGCCGACTCTTTAGAATCGCCTTCCTCTACCGGTATCCACACGAACAGCCTTCAGAAACACGAACGGAGGCGTGCTAGTTGCGTCTCTCTATTTTCTATCTATGGTTTCTCGCGGCTTTCTAATACGCTCGACAAAATGTCCCGTAGGTTTTCTAAACCTAGTAGGCGTATTTTATTCAAAACCAATTTTTGAATTTTGGATTAAAAAATATATTAATTAAATCTATCTGATAGATCTAATCTAATCTATTTATTTAATCCAAAATTAAAAGCCTTTAGATTTAATTTATATTTATAAATTAAATCAAGATATGATATCATTATATTTAAAATGAGATCCGATATCTCGTTCAAATTAAATCGATATGCAATATCTTTATTCGAAAAATAAATCTGAGATACAATATCTCAATTTATTATAGTTATTTAATTTATCAAATAAATTAAATACTATATATAATAATATTATTATCAATCAATAATATCATTATTATTTTCGAATTTAATATATATTAAATCAAGATATGATATCATTACATTTAATTTAAAATGAGATCCGATATCTCAGTTCAAATTAAATCTGATATGCAATATCTTTATTCGAAAATTAAATCTGAGATACAATATCTCAATTTATTATAGTTATTTAATTTATCAAATAAATTAAATACTATATATAATAATATTATTGTCAATAAATAATATCATTATTATTTTCGAATTTAATATATTTATATATGCATATATATATATACACACATACATCCTAGATTAAATAAGTATTCATTAAATCTTAAACACATTTAAGATTCAATGAATCTGACACTCTTGCTCGTGTTGGGCCATTCTTGTGTGCGACCGTAGGCCCACATGAGATTGGCGCGGGTCAATACTGTACCAGCCCACAAGTCGCAAGCGGCCTCTAGCAAGACATTGCGACTACCCAATTCATATGGGGATCGTTGATAAGTACAATGACTTGCCCCTAGGGCATAATTTCCAACAGACTCCCACTTGCACTAGGTGCAATCATTAATTACCTTAATTCTCATTGCCCTAACATGACGCTCATGTTTTACTTGTGCAAGCGGCTTAGTAAGAGGATCAACGTCATTGTTTATGCGATATAACCTATCGTACAACCATGTCACGTCCCTTTTGTCACGCGATAATTTGGTCAAGGATGAGGCATGGAAAATGTCAACTTCCTGTTCTTGACCATTACTTTCTCGATTCTTGAGTAGTCTAACAATTGAAATGGAAACTCCTTTCCATCGTAGTATGGCCATACATTTCTTAGACTCACTCATCGAGGGCCCAGTATTATCTCTCTACAAATGTGAGGGACAAATCCCATCTTGACCACTCACATTCCTCCGCATGAGAACCACCGATCCCGATCCTAGCCTTTATCATCACCCGATCAAAGGTGACTTTTGACTAGGTCAAAGACCAGCGACTCATCATGTAGGAATCCATGATGATCTCAGGTCCAAGGGCGTTGTGACGCGGTTATACATGAGAAAAGCTTATGACTTATTCCATGCGGCTTTCTCATAGTGGGTCGGTCCCAAGACCTTGTACTCCCCGCGTAGATGACCGACCAGGGACATTTAGGATAATCTATAAGATATATCCAAGGATCAGTTATCATTATAAACATGCAAATGGAATGATAACTAAAGGAGAATACTTTAAATACAAACATCTAAAGTACAATGACTTTCTTTCTTCTTCCACTCACCGCACCACCATTCAACAGAATACATATCCCGATTGCGATCTTGAATCATCTTGGTCAGTTTGAAACTCGCATCCGTGTAACCAGTCACACGAGCTCATCTTCCAAGCCACCATATACCAAGAATAAGTCCTTAGTCCTTCTCAAGTACTTAAGGATATTCTTGACAAGATCCGATTACCCTCACCGGGATCTTGTTGATATCTGCTGGTCATACTCAAGGCAAATGACACATCTGGTCTAGTACATAACATGGCATACATGATAAATCCAATGGCGGAGGCATATGGAATCTTACTCATGCGGTCTCTTTGGTCTTGTGTACTAGGACACAGATTCTTACCGAGATGGATGCCATGAGACATGGGCATATTACCCCTTTTTTAATGCTGCATACTGAATCTATGCAGTATCTTGTCTATATATGTGCTCGACTTAGGCCTATCAGCCTCTTAGATCTATCTCTATAGATCCTAATCCCAAGGATGTAAGTGGCTTCGCCTAAATCTTTCATTGAGAAAGACTTTCCTAACCAAGACTTGACACTCTGCAAGGTAGGAATGTCATTCCCAATGAGTAGGATGTCATCAACATAAAGCACTAGAAGTACAAGCGTGCTCCCACTAACCTTCTTGTAAACACAAGGTTCATCTATGTTTTGAATGAATCCAAACTCTTTGACTACTTCATCAAAACGATGATTCCAGCTCCGAGATGCTTGCTTCAATCCATAAATGGACCTTTGAAGCTTGAAAACTTTACCATAGTCCTTTGGACGCACAAAACCCTCAGGCTGTGTGATGTACACATCCTCAAGGAGCTTTCCGTTAAGGAAGGCTGTTTTGACGTCCATCTGCCATATATCATAGTTATAATATGATGCAATGACAAGAAGGATTCTAATTGATTTGGCCATTGCAACTGGGGAAAAGGTTTCATCATAGTCTACACCATGAGTTTGGGTGAATCCTTTTGCAACCAGTCGTGCCTTGAAGATATTTACTTTGCCATCCATGTCAGTTTTCTCTTTGAAAACCCACTTGCACCCAACGGTTTTTACACCTTCAGGTGGAGCGACTAAGGCCCATACCTCAATGTCGTACATGGATTGCATTTTAGACTTCATAGCACTAAGCCATCTTTCGGAGTTGGGTCCCACCATGGCCTCGCGATAGGTAGTTGGCTCATTGTGCTCAATGAGCAAAACATCACGGCTTCCAGTAATCAGAAATCCATATCTCTGAGGCTGTAGTCGTGTTCTATCGGACCTTCGTGGGTCTTGTGTTACATGAGTAGGCTCAACAACTTGTTGTGAGTCTTCTCCGTTTTCCATCGTGGTTCTATGTCGTCTTGTGACTCTTGAAATTCTTCGAGGTTCACCTTACTCCCACTGGTTCTTTTAGAGATAAACTCTTTTTCCAAAAGGACACCATTCTGAATAACAAACATTTTGTGATCGGTGGGATTGTAGACATAGTATCCTTTAGTTTCCTTAGGATACCCCACAAAAAGGCATTTTGAGGGTCTGGATGATAATTTATCAAAGGCTTGATGTTTGACATAAACCTCACATCCCCAAATTTTAAGAAATGACAAACTGGGTTTCTTCCCAGACCATATCTCATATGGTGTCTTTTCAACTCCCTTTGACGGAACACGGTTTAGTGTGAACGCAGCTTGTTTCTAGGGCATGGCCCCAAAAGGAAGGTGGAAGATCTGTTTGACCCATCATAGATCGAACCATATCTAATAGAGTTCGATTCCTTCGCTCAGAAACACCATTCCATTGAGGTGTTCTGGAGGAGTAAGTTGCGAGACGATCCCACAACTCCTAAGATGGTCAATGAACTCTTGGCTCAAATATTCACCACCCCGATCTGATCGAAGTGTCTTAATTGTTTTGCCAAGTTGATTTTGCACTTCATTTTGGAATATTTTGAACATTTCAAAAGATTCCGACTTATGTTTCATTAAATAGATATATCTATATCTACTGAAATCGTCTATAAATGTAATGAAGTACAAATGACCTCCTCTAGCAGATGTATTCATTGGTCCACACACATCAGTATGTATGAGGCCCAATAAATTGGTGGCTCTCTCACTGTGTCCATAAAAGGTGCCTTTGTCATCTTTCCCAATAAACAAGACTCGCATGTATCAATTGATTCAAAATCAAATGAGTTAAGAAATCCATCTTTATGGAGTTTCAAAATGCGTTTCTCATTTATATGGCCTAGACGACAATGCCATAGATAGGTCGGATTCAAATCATTTGACTTGAACCTTTTAGTAGTTATGTCATAGATTCGTCCATTCAATTTTCTACTGTCCTTGAGACCCTAGCATTTATTCAAATGTGAGATCCACATGTAGTATCCAATACCCATGTTGAGAAAGTATACAAGCGATTATCTATGACATAGATACTTGAAGCGATAGCCCCGCTATCCTTCTTGTTCTTCTCCAGATCTTCGAGGTAGAGTTTGCAATTCCTTTTCAAATGACCAAGTTCATTGTAAAAGAAGCAGACTCTATCCTTCGGAGGTTTTTCCTTCTTGGCTTTCCGTTTCATACCTCTTCCTTTTCTGAACGGACAAAACAGTACTGGGCCTGTTCTTAAGGCTCAACTCAACAGTTTTGAGCATTTCATGCGATTCGAAATTGATTCCTCCATGTTGTTCATGTTGTAATCCATGACAAAGTTATCATAACTTCCCGGGAGTGAGTTGAAGATCACATCCGTAGCTAACTCCGGGACATGGGAATTCAAGCCTCTCAAGGTGATCAATGTAGCCTTTCATTTCAATAAATGAGGACTAACCGATTCACCTTCGGCCATCTTTCGGGAATGAAAGGCCTTTGTGGTCTCATACCTCTCTTGCCTTGCACATTCTTGGAACATTTCCGTAGGATGAACAATCATCTCAGAGGCCTCCACATGTTCTAGATCTCTATTGAGGTCTAGAAGCATAGTGGCAAGCATCAGACATCTTGTATCCACAGAGTCATCCTTATGCTTCGTATAAGCATTAGTCTGAGCTCTTGGATCAGCAGTTGCAGGCTCGTCAGGAATGGGTTGATTGATGAGATACTCTTTTCTTTCGTGTTTAGGATCAACGCTTAAGTTCCCAAACATGTCAAGAAAGTTTGTCTCATCGAGTTCGTCCTTCTTAAGGACTGATCGCATTGATGGTGTTGAAGTATTACTAGACTACATGATTCTACAACTAAAGATATGCAAAGTTTAATTAATAATATCCCTTTGAATTAAGAACCCTCATTATAATTAGTGGGCTAAGATCCATATTTGGCTTAAATTTAAGTCCGCTTTGGCAGGACGCTTAAATTAAGTTATTTAGGTAGGCAAACCCCTTGCCAATTACATCATATGTAACTCTTAGATCTTTATGGGATTCAATCATCATATGACGTGTCATGTTTAATCCCATCTAATGCCTTGAGATCCAAAACCGTTTTGATAATCTCAATTAAGTCCGGACAATAATGAATATTGAGTATCACCATTACTCACTCTTGTCTCACCAAGATAACTCAGATGCATCCACTTTGGTGGAACATACAAATGGGCGATCTAGGTTTTGACAAGTATTCATTTATTGGTGGCATTATGACTTAAGATTTTGTTTAGAGGGTATAATTTAATTAATCCTATTAAAGGGGAGTGGGATGAGAAAAGAATGTACATCAAGAGCATTTAGAGAGAAAGGCATGGCTCGCAAGCCATATTTAAAATTTACAACAATTGTAAAACTCTAGAGCCATGTTGTTCACCATACCCAAACAACATTTGAAAGGTAAATCACAATATACATTAATTCATACATTTATGAAATAAAATATTATGATTAAACTTATCATGATTTAAATTCTCTAATTTAAATTATATTATATACTATATATAATATAATATCATGATTTAAATTATATTATATCCTATATATAATATAATATCATGATTTAATTAAATTCTCTAATTTACATTATATTATATCCTATATATAATATAATATCATGATTTAAATTCTCTAATTTAAATTATATTATATCCTATATATAATATAATATCATGATTTAAATTCTCTAATTTATATTATATTATATAATGAATATAATATAATATCATGATTTAAATTCTTGCGCTACTGACAATCAGTCGGGGTCCCTACGGTTCAGAATGTGCAATTTTTAATATCCCTCTTTCCCCTTTCTCCAATGTGATCAATCGCTCTTCCTGCTATTCTAAGACTGAAGAGTAGCTTTTGGATTAAGGTAACAACCCACCAACGAGTTTTGACTCAAATAGCATCACTCCGGTACTGAACTAATTTTTTTTTTTTCAAAAATAATTTCCCAAAAAATGTGATTTTCGAAAATTGAAACCCTAACGTTTCGAACGTTATTCTGCCACCTCAGCGTGATCTTGAACGATTCGAACCACGCGTACTAGCCTTACAATCCGATCTAAACAATTGAAACGGACGCCTAAATCGACTAGCAATCCGTAGGAGAATATGTTTTAAATCATACATGTTTCGGTAAACATATATCGATTTAAACACATATAAGATTCGATTATTGCATATATATCACATATATAAACACACGTAAAACCTAATTTAAACGCACGGTTGATCTGGCTCTGATGCCTTTGTTGGGATCCGTACACGCGGCGGAGTAAAAAAAATTACGGATCCCTTAGGCGGATCGCTCAACGGCGTTTAAATCAAGGTTTAGGGTTTCCGAATCGTACCTTTGCAAACAATTTGAGCGGTGGGCTACCTTCTCGATCGCCAGAAGCCGACTCTTTAGAATCGCCTTCCTCTACCGGTATCCACACGAACGGCCTTCGAAACACGAACGGAGCGTGCTAGCGCCTCGAGCGTGCGTCTCTCTATTTTCTATCTATGGTTTCTCGCTGCTTTCTGATGCGCTCGACAAAATGTCCCGTAGGTTTTTCTAAACCTAGTAGGCGTATTTTATTCAAAACCAATTTTGAATTTTGGATTAAAAATATATTAATTAAATCTATCGATAGATCTAATCTAATCTATTTATTTAATCCAAAATTAAAAGCCTTTAGATTTAATTTATATTTATAAATTAAATCAAGATATGATATCATTATATTTAAAATGAGATCCGATATCTCGTTCAAATTAAATCGATATGCAATATCTTTATTCGAAAAATAAATCTGAGATACAATATCTCAATTTATTATAGTTATTTAATTTATCAAATAAATTAAATACTATATATAATAATATTATTATCAATCAATAATATCATTATTATTTTCGAATTTAATATATATTAAATCAAGATATGATATCATTACATTTAATTTAAAATGAGATCCGATATCACAGTTCAAATTAAATCTGATATGCAATATCTTTATTCGAAAATTAAATCTGAGATACAATATCTCAATTTATTATAGTTATTTAATTTATCAAATAAATTAAATACTATATATAATAATATTATTGTCAATAAATAATATCATTATTATTTTCGAATTTAATATATTTATATATGCATATATATATATATATATATACACACATACATCCTAGATTAAATAAGCATTCATTAAATCTTAAACACATTTAAGATTCAATGAATCTGGACACTCTTGCTCGTGTTGGGCCATTCTTGTGTGCGCGACACCGTAGGCCCACATGAGATTGGCAGTGGGCCAATACTGTACCAGCCCACAAGTCGCAAGCGGCCTCTAGCAAGACATTGCGACTACCCAATTCATATGGGGATCGTTGATAAGTACAATGACTTGCCCCTAGGGCATAATTTCCAACATAAAAGTTATGAGGTAATGGGTCATTCTAATTAAGAAAATTAGCAACAAATATTAAGGAGTTAATTAAGTAATTATTGGCTAATTACTTAAGTGTAAACGAAGGAAAAATCCGTAAATAATTATGTAAAACCCTATAATTAGTGGGTAATGGCTAAAAATTAGCATAGATATATTTGCTAATTAATTGGGAAATATGAAGGAGAATTGGTGAGATTAGGTAATTTTAAACCTAAAAACATGTATGGACCAATAGGAAAATTTTGTAAAAAAAAATTATATAAAATAATTATTTTATAATAATAAATAAATTAATTAATTAATTAATTAATTAATGGCAGCAAAAAAAAAAAAAAAAAAGAGGATAAGAATGCATGGGAGAATATCATGATATTTTGTTCAACTTGTAATATTTAATTATATAATTAATTAAAGAAAATAGTAAAAAATAAATAGGAAACGGATCCTATCTAGAGAACCAGGAATAGGATTTCTAAAGTCAAGGTATATTAATGATCAGTGGATTTTTATCTTCCGTTAGACTTTTCCGGAAGTTAATTCCGAAGCCGGTAGAGCATTTTCCTAATAAGACGAAATAGGGAAAATCTGATAAAAAGGCAGATAGTCAGAAAATTAGAATTTGAACAAAATAAATCATAACTCAACATCTAGAAGTGAGTTGAGAATTTCCTGGACATATTTGGAATCAGTGAATTTTTGTCCAGAGGTTAACAATTCCGAAAGTGAATTCCGGAAACGGGCACGTTTTTCGAGAAACTTCCGCAGGACCGTTGGAACCCTGTATGGAATCAAAAAAATTTTTAGCCCGGACATTTATAATAAGTGAGAAAATGTCTTCAAAGTTGTAATTCCGAATTTCTAAGATTTTACGCGATTCGCACGCCGATCGAGAAATTCTACCGGCTGCTTCTAGAACAAAGCAACTGATGTCATGCATGACATCATATTTTGCCACCTAAGGGGGGGAAGGACAGCTTCCAAGTGGCCTGGTGAGGATCGTGACACCTAGCAGAAGTGCGATCCGACGGCCGATATCCGGTATGAAAAAGCAATGAATAGTGTCACAATTTCTTCTATAAATGAAGTGCAACCCTTTGGAAATTTCACACCATTCTCTCTTGAGAATTTAGAAAGTAGAGAGAGGTTTTAGAGAGAGGAGCTCTGGAGAAAATCTGCAGCGAAGCTCTGGGTAAGTTTTTCGGTACTTAAGCTTTTGTAGTTCTGTCGGTAGTTAGAGTAGAAATGCTATATTAGTCTTTAATCTTCCAAGTATGATTAGATATCATATGTTAGGGGTATTTTAGTCATTAATTTCGAAAATCATGATGGGGTCGGAGTTATGGCAAAATTCTGGAAGATTAGAGTTAAAATAGCGAAGCTCGCGAAATTCGTAGATAGGGCATCGGGGCAAAATGGTAATTTTACCTAAAATGCTCGTTATGATGTAAATCATTAATTAATATGATTTATATTTCGAAAATGATATTGGAGTAGGAGTTATGTTGAAATTTTGGAAAATTAAAGTCAAAGTAACGAAGTCTTTGGCGAAATTCCGCCAATTAGGGGGTCAGGGGTAAAATGGTCATTTTGACTAAAAATGTCCGTCGTAATGATAGATCCTTAACAAGTACGTTGTTATGTTGATAGGATATCCCTGATTACGTTTTGACCAACCGTCGTGCCAAAATACCGTAAAACGTCAACGAAGGTACGTTCGCGTACTGTAACACTAATCTGATGTTTAATATATGTGCTATGTGTATGGTATGCTTTCATGAAGTAGCTGATAGCTCTGTGATATGTTCATGTACTGTTGTTATGCTTGCGGGGTATTGGGATACGATTGCTAGGAATGAAATGCTAGGTGTGAAACGATTGCTCGGTGTGAAACGATTGCTCGGTGTGAAACGGCTGCTAGGTGTGACACGATAGCTAGGTGTGACACATGTACTAGGGGTTATGTGCTGTTGGGATATGCTTGTTTGCTGTATGATTATCTGTAATGCATATGTTGTTTATGTAAACATGAGGTTAATCGTTACCTGAGATCCGGTGCGGATCTCAGCTCTTAACATAGCATCAGGGTCGGGAGGACCGAAGACCGAGGAGAGAGGGAAGCAGCAAGTTCAGGGATCCAGCTGAAGACTTTCCATTGTTATCCTTTACTTTTGAAAACTCTCGGTTATTGAACCGTTTCTGTAATTAGCCAGTGGGCATTTGAAATATATATCAGTTACACTCTTGTTCCGATGCTCTACTCTGATGAAAAAATTTTATACTGCTTTTGAAAAACAGGGATGTTACAGAAGAAGTATTAGTAAGGGTGATAGGGGGAAATACGAAAAATAATTGCTCAAAATTATTTTATTAAAAAACAGTAGAATTGATGTGTACGTAGTATTAATGAGTTAAAAATATTACTTACTTTATAGAATATATAGGTGCATTATTAAATTATTATTGTTTTTACTTATTATTGAGAAAGTACCAATAAGGATATTTTAGGAAGAAATTGAAAAAAATTATAATGTTGTCCTATAATTAGAACCAAAATGAAACCCCAAATATTGTCCTATAATTAGGACCAGAGGGAGTAAGTTTGTTCCTCAGTTATTTTTTATTCCCTTTTTTTTTAATCGGTGGCTATATTATGGGATTTCAATAATGGAAGGTCCGTTTTTTGGCAGGGATAATATTAAGACATTTCAATATTCATAATAATACATTATGATTATGGGAATCATCAGTTTTAAATGCATAACATATGTGATGGGGAGTTAGTTTTAATTTTGGATTATCATTAAAGTCCATAGATATATATTCATGTTGTGAACAATGAAAATTGAGAAAACTATCGTTTAATTTAATGAAACTTAGAATTTTGTATTAGTTTTATAAAAAGAATGTATGAGGGAATACAGAAGATTTTGTTATTGGCATTTTAGTATTTTTAATTTTATATTTTTATATTTGGTCATTCTAAATAATTAAAATTTTTATGGTCCTTCTCCATAAATATATTTTCCTCTAGATCCTACATTCTAATTTTCCCATTTTGGGTTATCACTAAAGTCCATGTCTGGTGGCTCTATATGGCATTCCAATAATGGGAAATTAGGCCTTTTGGCATATCACTCTGATCCTATTTATAAGTCTATTTTGACCAAAAAATTTGATCCTTTTTATAAGTCTAGTTTTAGGTAATAAATGAGATTGTGACAATTTTGCCCATAACTAAAAAAAAATAGTTTTTGCGACGGACAAAATCCGTTGCAAAAAAGGATTTTTCCATCACAAATTTATTTTGCGACGGATTACGTTCGTCGCAATTGCGACGGATTTCCAATTGAGAATCCGTCGCAAATTGAGAAATTTGCGACAGATTAGGAATCCGTCGCAAATATGAAAATTTGTGATGGATTTGGATGTCGTCGCAAATTTCTCAATTTGCGACGGATTCTCAATCCGTCGCAATTTTTTAAAAAAAAAATTTAAAGTATTTTTTTAATTTTGTTTGATTTTGCGGCGGAGTCCAAATCCATCGCAAATTTCATTATTTTTTTTAAAACTATTTTTTTAGAAAAATATTTTTTAAAAATTTGTTTTAATTCTTTTTTTAATTTTGTTTTAAAAATTACATAATAAAATATTTAAAAAAAAATTGTATACCATAAAAATATATATATATTAATAACCATAAAGAGTTTTATATAGAGAGAAAACAAAATATAAATAATAGTGTTGCAAAGAACATGTACTAAAAAGTAGTCTAAACAACAGCATTGTGATCATCATCATCACCATTATTGTCATCATCATCAGGAGCCAACTCCTTACCCTTGTTTTTCATTAAGGACATGAGTTGAAGCTGCATCTGCCTTACCATCTTGCGTGTCTCGTGCAGCTCAACTGCTTGCTGACTCATCTGCGTTGCTTGCTCCTGCACCAACGCCTTCATCTGCTTCATCTCATCTGGAAAAAATTAGGAAATACGTTTATTTTTTGTACTTTATTTAAATGGATTAGGGAATGAAAATGTAACAATCACTATCAAATGTATTATGTTTACCTGCAGAAACGCCTTCAGTGTCAGATGAGGAGCGCTTCGTTTGCTTCACTCAGCTTATTTTTCTTCCATTTTGGCCCTATTTTGCTTATTTTTCTGACTTTTATTATCAAATCTCTCATCGAAGGCCCAATTTTGAACTAATTGATCTGCAGTGTCAGGTTGAATCCAATCTTGCTTGCCTCTACATTTTCTCAATTTATAAAACCTCTCAGGCAAACATCGGCCTGCCTTGTGGTTATATAAGCTTTTTTTAGATCTTGACGATGTTCAGGCAACATCTTAAACTTACCCTGAAAATCAATAACGAACAATTAGTTCTCCAAATTTTAAAGGTACTTAATCAGTTTGCATTTTTGGATAAGAAATTAATAACCATAAAACACATAACTTACCAAGAACTCATTGAACCAAGCATCTCGATTCCCCTTAGGAATCTCTGTCCAACAGCCCCAAGGCTAATTGAAATTACGGAATATTTGGTTTGAGATGATATCAAACACCTCAATATAAGGTTCAAATCTGAAGACAGAGGATATGATGCAAATATTAGCATACAAAAGGTAGAAAATCGTAACATTACTACTAACTTTACATGACTTACTCGGTGGTGCCGATAGGACGGATCCAAATCTTCCCTGTCGTAGGATCTACCGATCCCCAGATTGGTGTAACGGAAGAACTACCTTCTTCCCTGACCTAGCTCTGAGGCGACACAGTGTGCTGAAGGAAGGAATGTGAACTATTAAAGATATTTGTACATAGATGGTTAAAGAAAACTAAACATATGTAAATCAATTAGAAATGGTAAAGTAAACCTGCTCTGCCCCTTGCTGTGGATCAGTGGAAGTTCTTGGCACACGTGTACCGTCCATATACGAGTCGGTAATAGACGGTGACGATTACATATAAAGCAACGGTGAAGATGACAAATAAACCGCCGGTGAAGATGACATCTCAAATGGCGGAACCTTTGGGGAAGCGTTGAGCCCTCTGCCTACAAAGGGACCAGATGGCGTCGCATTACCCCCTCTGATAGGACGGGGTCGGGCTCGACCACTACTACGTCCACTACCTAAACGTCCTCCTGGACGCTCCATCTCTGAACACTTATAAACATTATGTCAAAATATATATAAAAATAAGATATTTACTTAATGTGACAGTAGCAAAGTAACGAAGTATGTCGTATAAAAGATCATCATAAACAAAGAACTAACACAAATCAACCGGACGATTCCTGTTCTTCGACATCTGCTTGCACGCCTTCCTCTGGAGTCTCATAGTCGTCGAACTCAGATTCACTATCAGAGTAAATCACTTCTGCCTCATCGTCTGATTCATCATCATCAATTTGGATAGGAATCAACTCTAACTCTGCAGCCGAATCAAACAGATTGTTTGGTACATCATTGTCGGCAATGTTTAGGGGTAGTACATGTTCCACATCAGCTTGGAACGGTTCAGCCATACTGTCATTTGTTTCCGACTCTTTCGAATTGGGTATAATATTCCGTGCTTTGGTTTTGATAACTCCCCTCCACCCTTGACGGGATGTGGGGTATAATGTATAGTAAACTTGTTCCGCCTATTGAGCAAGGATGAATGGGTCACAACCAACTGTATATCTCCTTGTTCAGTGGATCTCAACATTGCCATATTTGTCCACTTTTGTCCCACGCGAACTGTTATCAAACCATTCACATTTAAAAAGGGTCACCACCTTGTCCCACGGGTAACTCAGCTGAATTATGTCAACTAACTTCCCATAGTAGTTGCCCTCCACCCCGTCAACTTGGTCACCTCGACAACATACACTGTAATTGCAACATAGTGTATTTACGTTCGCTTCAACAGTTGAAAATCGATACCCATTGATTACATATTTGTTGCACCGGGTAACAACTATTGCAGCTCCATAAGATAAACTTCACGCAACTTCATTAGGATATGTTGGATTTTCCATGAAGTAGGATCGAAACGATTTAGGAAACTCAGAGTTCGTGAATTGATCAACTTCGAACTCCGAAAATGAAGGATTTGTCGATCGAACCCAATTAGAGAAGTAACTGTAACAAAAAAATGAAGTCAATACTTTAAGACTTACCGTAACAGTAAAAAGAAAAGAAATCTTACTTTAAGTACTGGGAAGCCTTTTAACAATTGTTTAGAAAGTACCACTCCACTACGTGCTTATCTCTTCCTTCCAGAGTTGACCTCCAATGTTTTCCCACAACTTGGCCTGGAAAATTAAATATTGATTTTTGATCGCTCCTATCACCGCCATCATCGTTGCGAGGTACCCCTCTCCTTCTTGATATCATTTCAGGGGGATAATAGTATGACGCAAATTTTGTGGCCTCTTCGACTAGATACGCTTCATTAATAGATCCTTCAACGAACCATGGATTTTTGATCTTGTGCTTAAGTGTGCGTAAAAACCGACAATGGACAATGAGAGGGTATTTATAAAATAAAGTACCATGTCCGTCAATTAATAACCGCACGAAAGAAATATATATATTACCTCTCAAACAGATATATCCACCTATATTGTTACGGACCTCCTACCTTTGCTTCATAGGCCAAGTGAACAAGCAAATGTTCCATTGAGTCAAGGCATTGACTGACGATATACGTCGTATTTTGGAAGCACTTGTTTTTTCTTCTAAAGTGCAAGTGCGAGCGTACAAGATTAGATCACCATATGGTTAGGAAAGATGGATAGATACTTCAAATTCTCAAACCCCAACTCGTGACGGTAATAATATTGTGGTTGTTTGATTATATATGAAGCCATGCATGTAGAGTTCTTGTAATTGAATGATTCTCCAAGAATGAGCGTTGCAAATACCATCAAGACGTTGTTGTGATTATTTTATCGATAACCCACGATGCAGTTTTCAAAGGCGCTGTTTTAGATCAGCCGCAGCGTGTCAAATTAAGAGTTGCCACTTAATTTAATTTTGTTCCAATTCTTAATAAGTTAATATATTGTTTCCTATTTATGTAAAGCTATCTGGGTTGCAATTGTTGATTAATTAATGAAGTTTCATTATTCTTTTATCTCTTTAATTTGCTTAACACATTCCACAACGACAATCACTCGGAATTGGTTTCCCTGCCTATACTGGAGCTTGTCTCATCTATGTATGTATTCCACAACGACAATCACAACGATATGTATGTATGTGTGTGTGTGTGTGTGTGTGTGTGTGTGTGTGTGTGTGTGTGTGTCTGTATGTATGTATGTATGTATGTATGTATGTATGTATGTATGTATGTATGTATGTATGTATGTATGTATGTCTGTTCAATCATTTTCTATCTCAATTATCTTTTCAAAAGCTATACCAAACAGGTGCCCATCAGGAAAAAGTCATTTCTGTCACCGCTATCCCAAACACAGATCACATCAGGAAAAATCCAGTAGAAAAAAAGCCCATTAGAAACAAAAGCCACTTCTACCACCGCTATCCGAAACGTGCCCTAAACACCTGGAAATAGCGTCGGAAAAGTTGCGCTTTCTTTCTATTTTCTTTTTTCCCAGAAAATGTTCTACTTCTATAGTGTTTTTAAAATAAGATAATCCTAAAAAGATTAAAATATTGTCAAAAAATTGATTAATGTAAATTTATAATAAAAATATACTAAATCAATTAAAATTAATTCTATTTTATCTAAAAAGTTTTAAGAGAAAATCCATATAAAGTTGCGTGAAATAGAAAAATTCTAAATCAGCTTGTTAAACTCAACAAATCCCTAATTAAGTTATTGACCCAATTTAATATTTTAAAATATGGTAAAATGATTTTATTGCACTCTTATAGTGTGCTTTGTCCTCTTTCCTCTTAAAAGGGTTTTATTACTTTGTATCTTAGTTTTTCTATATATATTAACATTAATGTATAATAAAATAAAATGAGATTCCTTTAATTGGGAAGGATTAACAAGAATAATTCAAGTCAATACATAAACAAGAAAAGCACTAACCCAATATTAATAAAAAAAAAAATTATTTGAGTATCATGAATAAGAAATTGTAATTTTAGGAAAACTCGACTTAAAACATTTTTTTTCAATAAAAAAACATCAAACTTCATTAAATTTTTATTTGAATATTGTAATATCTATTTTTTTTAGGTTGATGAAACTCTTTTTTGTTTAAAATGCGGCTAATGAAAATATTTGATGTATAATTTGAAATATACACACTAGTCAGATTTTTTTATTAACATAGTTTGTAACACTCCACTGTTCTGAGCCCAGAACAGAGTGGCATATTCACATATCATGTATTCTGATGAATTATTTAATAAAAATTTAACCCACTGGGTCAGGTTTGATCCTTGAAATGGAAGCCCTTTTTATATAGAGTTCAAAATAACATTTCAGTTTGAAAGAGCTTTTCTGAAAAATTCTAAACATTTGAAAACATTTTATCAGTGGTTCAAACTTGTCATTAACAATGCATCATACTTGCAACCTTGTTAGGTTTTATCAGAGTAATTCCTTATTTCTCCGATTAACCTAGTGCTCTACCATTCACTTGTTCATCCATTTCATTATGGGCTCATGATATACGTGCCCTTCCTGCAACAATACAATACATACATGTTCTATTACTATCCGATCATAGTATCTACATAAATATACATCCCAGTAGCCACATACAGCTATCTCAAAATATTATCTAAGTCATAAGGAAATAAAATTATTCATATACACAAGTGAAACTATATTCAATCTACATCATCAACTCCACCTTCTTCTCAAGATCAAACAATATCTACGCCCTGCCTCTTCCTCCTTGCCAACTAGTATGCCCACATCCTGGATTTAAGGAAGGCTCTGAGATTCAAATGAATGAATCACAGGGTAATAGGTTAATCTCAAATTCAAGTATATGCAGTATATATATAAATTAACCAAACAGAGTAGTCCACACAGCATATAAAGCATTCAAATTCAAACGACAAGTATTACATACCAGATGCAGCTTGTAATACAAGTAAATCATAAAATGATTTTAAATACCTTAGCGCAAGGAAATTCTTTTTAGGTAATTCAATATCAAAAATACTGAATGCACTAGGCCATGCCTAGCCACCGAAAAGTTGGCCCCATGGTCGGCCCTTTCGCTCAATCGAGCCACGAGTGGTGATGGCCCAATACAGGCAAGACATACAATATGGTATACAAAAACATATATAGCTATGCAAAGAATGTGAGATTATACTTACTACCTGTTGGTCTTACGGACAAAGCCCCTTCCACCAGATTCTTATCCCTACGCTTATCCTTCAGGCACGGTCAATTCTCAGGTCCTATAATTAACATTTACATATAGAGATGGGTCACTAATTAATTCAATCTTAATAACATAATTAAGATTTAACTTCTTTAGGCCTACCCCAAAAATACTTATCCTTTAGTATCCTTATGACTAGGGATGTATACTAATTGAGACTTATTTAATTAGATACTATACGCTATAGGATAATTATCCTCTCAGCCATTTAACCTTTCATTTTATCTAAAAAAACCTTTACTTTAAAGGTTACACACAATCAATAACTTATGTGACTATTTTAAGACTTATAAAAAAATCAGCTTTTAACTTCTTTGAGAATTTGGAAAATTCATAACTAAAATTCATAACTTGACTGATATAACTCTAAATGGAGTGATCCTAATTTCTACTTACTCCTTGATAAGTCTATTTTCATAAATTAAAGTCACCAAGTTGGTTTATGGCTGAGAAAATTCCAAAATTTCGAAAAACATAAACAGTGTCCAGAATTCTTCAGATTTCCTAACCAATCTTTGAAAAATTATTTGCACCTTCTAACTTTGTCCATACACACCGCTAGGGATTGAACCCCTGACTAGATGCTTAACTACCCAGCTACAAGCCAACTGAGCCAGGTTGCTTTGGTTAGCATTATTAATATTTTTGCACCTTCACTCTAAATTAAATTATAAAAGTTTTCTCTTGGTAGGGGAAAAAAAGCCATTGGATTACTTGTAAACTTACCATTGCTCTGCATCAATAACCCATAACTGAATAGAAGTTCATAAAAATTCTCCCCATGTTTTGCACAGGAATGTATGTTTTCACGAGTTACTTTCCTCTTACAGTTCGATGAGTAATGAACCAAACATTGTCTATAGAGAATATAAGAGATAAGCATGAGCCAAATTATTATGGTTTCACCACTGTTCCCAATCCATAAATAATAAAACTCAGGCATAATTGACAAATTACATTTTAAATTTTATGTTTCGACGGAGAGAAAATTAAGGGGGAAAGGATACTAGGAGAGAAACGGGAAACTTTCTTAAGATAATAATTTTTTTTACCGTTTTAGAAGATTTTCTTTCCTAATTTTCCCCCTTGACTCTTCACTATATTTTTTACACTTTTCTTACCATCCAAACATAGTGAAATGTTATTTTTTAAATGACATAGTATATAATAAGAAAGTTATAAAAAAAATTTATATGGTATGGAAGTTTCTAGTCAAAATGGGACTGTGAATTAAAAGCTAACACATAGCATTAAAATAGTTTGAGATATGGTAGGGAATACCCAAGAATTTCTCACAGGTTTATTTATAACTAATTTGGTTTATTGTCAGAATCCCTTTTTTCTCATATTTATATATGTTTTTATGTGGATTCCATATTTATATATATGTAGAGGAGAAATACTTACATACTTTAGGAGTGCCACATCATCTAAACTCTATCTAATAAAAACACAATAACTTATATCATTTTAATTCTAATTGGTTGATGACTCATCTAAAAAATTCTCATTCTAATTTGTTTTTAAGATCAACAAATACTTTTCTTAAACAAAAATTAAAAATATGATTTTTTTTTTTTTTTAGATGACTCATGCCAATTATGATTAAAATGATATGAGTTGTCGCGTTTTTATGGGGCAAAGTTCAAATGACATGGCTCTCTTGGAGTAGTTAAATATTTCTGAGTACTTTTCTAAAATAAATTGTTGTCTTCTAATTTCTTTTAGCCAATATTGTAGTCTTTCAATATCATAATAAAGGGTAAAGTAGCGAGGAGTGTCCGCCCTTTATTTTTTTCTCACTTCTTTCTTATTTCTTTGGATCATTAATTAAATTCTATCTAAAATGAATGGTATTTTGATGTTTTACTTAATTTTCTACTGTTTTTCAAAGATTTTACATAAAAATATATTTAGTTTCGATTAGAAGGTATTATTAATCCTTTTTATAAGGTACTTACTACTAGTTTTTATAAGCATAAATATTTTTTCCATATATTCCCATATTTAATATATAACAAGGGTGGTGAGAGGGAATAATAGTTTATATATATGATGTTAGGGTTTAATTTAGTTAATAAAGATGTAGCACTGAATTTTATGATATATATGATGTTACGGTCAAAGTTGCACCAATTGGGCTGCCGTTAAAAATAACCAAATTGCAAGTTTGCAACCCACACTCTTTTTCTCTCTCTATTCGGTAAGTTGTTTCAAATTGCAATGCTCCACATTCTTGGTAATTTGATTCTTAATGATCTTGATTCTTGCATCTTCTTCATGTACGGTTAGACAGAATCGGTTATTCGTTACAAACAACAAGTAACTAACTTAACAATAACGACTATATATATTATTACTCATTTTGGCTGTGAAATGAAATAACAAAGCATGGATTTAATTTTTGAACCCCAAGCAGGAGAACCCTTCGTGATTGTAGCGTCGTACTTCGACACCATCCTTGAGATCAAAGAGAAGATTGAAAAGTACCAACGCATTCCCGTCTCAATGCAAACCCTAATCTTCGACGGCCAAACTCTTCCCGACGACGCCGACATCGACAAATGTGTCCTCCTCGATAAGTCCCACGTTCAGCTCCGCATCGCCGCCGATTTCTTCAAGAACCTGCCCACGGAGGAGTTTTCTCCGGCGCCGTCCACTGTGAAATTTCACGTCAAGGTGAAAACCCCTTCCTCTAAGATCCGTAGGCTACAAATGAACGGGAACGACACCGTTTTGAAGCTGAAACAAAAAATTCAAGAAATCGAGATCGTACCAATGAATAACAGCCTAGTGGTCCGTTTATTAGGTAAAGAATTACAAGACAATCAGATGTTACTGGATTGTGGGACTTCTGTGCTTTCTGAGATTGACGTCAGTTTGAGACCATTGAGGGTGATCGTTCTGACCATGTGTGGGGAAAAGATACCAATGGAAGTGAATCCAAGTGATAAAGTGGGAGAGTTGAGGAAGGAGCTTCAGAAGTTGAACCAGAGGGATCAACTTCCTCTTCCTTCGGAGGGTTATTTCTTCATTTGTGGACAGAATGTGATGGACGACGATAAGTCTTTCCTGTGCAACCAAGTTGCTCAGGGCGACACCATTGAGATCTCAAGCGGAAGCGTTACTGCTGGTACATCTCGGTAGATCAATTCATTCATCTTGGAATTTTTGTGTTCTCTTTTACTTTCTTTGTTTGTTTTCTCAAATACAACACACAGACAGCTGCGGTAATTGTCGAGACTGACTGTGAGGTGCTGTATAGATTACTAAAGAATAGGACTCTAACTGGTTATGAATGGAGGTGTTGGGACTTATTGACAGAAATTTTTGGCTTGCTTGATTCTTTGAATGGTGTGTCGATATCCCTTGTGTCTAGGCAGGGAAATAAAGATGCGGATCAGCTAGCTAGCAGTAGATGCTAAAAAGAAGATGTACCAGCATGATTGGCTGGATTGTGCCCCATCTTCTTTAAGCAAGTTTCTAATTCTTGATTCTGAGCTAGCCAGGAATGCGTGTGATAATACTGATGGTGTAAGTAATAGGGAGGGTGTTGGCTAATTGCTAATCCCTTTGCTGTTATAGATGATAGGTTGCTTTGTAGTTTTACTTTGGTAAGGAGTGTGTTAGGTTGTAATATTAGGTGTTTTTTGAGAGTTTATTTCGCTATGTGTAACACTTGATTTTTGATATTAATAAAATTTATTCTTTAGGGGAAAAAATACAACACACAGACAATAGACATGTTAAGAGTATACGGAAATGGAGTGTAGTCGTTTGCCGCTTTTTTGAATACTTACTTTTACATAATCTTGTAAGATTTTGATAGAATATACAGGCTCATTTTGGGTATATATCCAATCAAAACGCTTGACGCACACCATTTCCTGATGAGTGAATGCGAGGGAAAACTACAATCTTGCAATATTTACAATAACTAATTTTAAAAACTAATTGTTGAGATCATTATGATCGGTTTTCATAAAAAATATGCTTTTATTAAAATAATAATAAAATAAATGATTTATGCCCATTCATGTCGTTCCCAATCCATAAATAATAAAACTCAGGTATATAAATGACAAATTACATTTTTATTTTTATTTTTATTCTTCAATGAAGAGAATTATTATTTTTTTTTTTGGGGGGGAATACTAGAAACCTTCTAAAAATAGTAAACTTTTTTTTTTTTTTACCATTTTCGAAGGTTGTTTTTTCTAGTATTCCCTCTTGGGCTCTTGGCTATATTTTTCACACTTTTTTTACCATCCAAACATAGTGAAATGTTACTTTTAAAATGACATAGTATCTAATAAAAAAGTTATAAATTTTTTTATATGGTATGGAATTTGCTAGTCAAAATATGTAATATTATAATCCTTAATTTAAACTTTTAAAGCTTAAAGAGATAATATGTAACCGACCCAAAATTCAATAGTTTTGTGTATTTTATCCCTTTTAAATACTCAGAATGAGATTGGGAATTAAAAGCTAACACGTACCATTAAAATAGTTTGAGATATCATATTTTCAGCGGCTGGAGTATAGATGACGGGGTAGGGAATACCCAAGAATTTCTCACAAGTTTATTTATAATTAATTTGTTTTATTGTCAAATATTTATATATGTTTTTATGTGGATCCCATATTTATATTTAGAAGAGAAATACTTATATACCCCACCAGTTCCATATCATCTAAACTCTATCTAATAAAAACACAACAATTTATATCATTTTAATTATAATTAGCCGATGACTCATCTAAAAAATTCACATTTTAAATTTTTTTAAAAAAAATAAACCTGACTCAGTGTCTCATTTTAGACCTATTGGCCTTTGTAATTTCTCATATAAAATAATTTCAAAAGTCTTGGCCAATAGGATGAGAGGATGTCTTGATAATTGTATCTCCGCGAACCAAGGGGCCTTCGTGCCTGGCCGGCTTATTCAAGATAATATTATAATAGCCCATGAAGTTTTCCACTATTTAAGGAGAAAGAAAAATGGTAATAAATATGAATTCGCCTTAAAAATGGACATGAGCAAGGCATATGATAGGGTGGAGTGGGATTTCTTGAGGACGGTAATGTTGAAATTTGGTTTTGATCCTAGATGGGTTAATCTTGTTATGCATTGCGTGGACACAGTACACCTTAATCTTTGTATTGCGGAGAGAAAATTGCTTCAATCACCCCAGGAAGAGGTCTCCGTCAAGGGGATCCACTCTCACCTTACTTTTTATCCTGTCACTGGAAGCCCTTTCGAGCATAATTAACACATCCTTGATGCAGGGGCGGCTTGTCGGGATTAAACTAGGTAATCATTGTCCTGTCCTTTCCCATAGTTTCTTCGCAGATGATGCCTTGTTTTTTATGAATGCAGATATCCAGAATTGTCAAGCCTTGGCTAGGATTCTCCAAAGCTACTGTTTGGCGTCTGGTCAGTTAGCCAATCTGGAAAAGTCTAGCATTGTGTTCTCGGCTAACACCCCACCAGCACTTCGACTTAACATTTGTGGAATCCTTGGTATTGAAGAAAGCCTGGACCAAGGAAAATATCTAGGCATTCCAAGCATATGGGGAAAAACCAAGCATCAGGCCCTAGCATATGTTCGAGAGAAAATTAGCAAGAAGGTCCTGGGTTGGAGCAGCAAACACCTCTCTTTTGCAGGTCGTGAAGTCATGATTAAGGCCGTCATTAATGCAATTCCAATTTTCCCCATGACCTGCTTTAAATTTCCAGTAAAGACGTGTAAAGCTCTCAACAGCCTGGTGGCTAATTTCTGGTGGGATGGACAACATAAAGTGCATTGGGTGGCATGGAACAAACTTACTAAGCCTAAATCAGAAGGGGGTATGGGCTTTCGGGAATTCACCAAATTCAATGACGCCCTTCTTGCTAAGACTGCCTGGCGTCTTTCTCAACACCCCAATGATCTATGGGTAAGGGTTCTTAAAGGACTTTATTTTCCTAATGGCTCCTTTTTAGATGCTTGTAAAGGCCATCGTGCCTCCCGGCGCCGGTCAAGCATCTTGGAAGGAAGAGACTTCATCAAAGAGGATATGTTTGGCAAGTTGGAAACGGCAAGTCAGTGCGAATTTGGCAAGATCAATGGGTTCCTTCCTTACCCTCATACCGAGTCCCTACGGCAAATGAATCCTCAAGGAATCTAGTCAAACAGTGGATACAATCATTTCCAGTGTCCATGGAATCGGAATACCAACCGGATCGCACCTAATTGACAATCAGACCAGTGAAGCAATTAATGCGATCCATCTCCCACGGGCCCCCAACGAGGACAGACTAAGGTGGACTCTAGCTAAAGATGGCACATATACTGTTAAACTAGGTTATCACCTGTCGAAGACCCCTTCGAGTGCCAACATCCAGGTTTCGGGTACTGAAGTATGTCTTGGTAAGGATGCTTGGAAGAGTACGTGGAAAATTAAGGCGATCCCCAGAGTAGTAAATTTCATCTGGCGCATCCTCTCAAATGCTGTAGCCACTAACAGCGATTTAATTATCCGAAAACGAGGGAGCTCGGCCATCTGCCCTATCTGTCAAGGTGAGAATGAAACTGTGGAGCACCTGTTCTTTCATTGTAGCTGGGTTCGATGTGTATGGTTCGGCTGCAACCTTGCCCTCAAGGTCGATTGCAGTAATATTAGCAGCTTCAAACTCTGGTGGATCGATATTATGAGTCCTCAATGCCCTCTTTCTGAGTTCAATATTGCACATATCAGCTGGATCCTTTGGTACATTTGGAAGGCCGGAATGACAAAGTTTTTAATGACATTATGCCGGATCCAGGAGCAGTGATTAGGAAAGCTTCTCAGTCTCTTCTTGACCATTGGAAAGCTTATTCTACTGATAAGAAAGTTGATGCGGACGAGAGTTCAGGGAAGCCAAAATATACCTGGAAGCCACCGCCTGAGAACGTGCTGAAGATTAACCTAGATGGAGCTTACCATCATCCTGGGACAGCTGCAGCTCTCGGTCTCCTCTGCCGGGACCACAGGGGAGATTTGAAATGGGCATTTGTGGATAAAATTAAATCTATTTCAGCTTTCATGACAGAGGCATTGGCTATGAAAAGAGCTTTGATGATAGCTCAAGATCTAGGTAATAAAAATATTATTTTTGAAACTGATTGCCAACTACTCATGCGTTGTGTGGAAAATCACCAACCAGACCTTGGTGAATGGCAAGCTCGTGGTATCCTTGACGACATCCTAGGTGTGTTCCAATCAGAATCCAGTTTCTCAATTCAATTCACTCCCCGTCAGGGGAATAAAGCAGCAGACTTCCTGGCTGCATCTACTATTAAGGGGGTGTGCCCACCCGGGTGGGTAGTAATACCCTTACCCCCTTTGTTCTCAATCCTGGACGATGATAAGAAATGCTCCAAGGACCAGTTGAGCAGGACCTCAACTCCGCCTTCCCATGTGGACCCATTACCTACGGACCTTGCGGTGGTAAAAGAAAAGTGGGAAAATTCATCTCAGGGCCCATATTGGCAAAAAAAAAAAAAAATTGTTAAAAAAGGTCTAAGAAAAAGTCATATATAAAAAATGGTCCTAGCTAGGGCATTTTCTGATATTATTTCATAAAACGTTAGTTGTTAATGGGATTGATATAGTTGTTAATGGGATTGATATAGTTGTTAACGGGTACTGATTTAGTTGTTAATGGGACTAATTAAGTTGTTAAGATATTGTTGTAAATGAAATTCATGAAAAATATAAAAAGGATAATCCCAAAGGAAGAAAAATTGTCTGGGTGAAATAATAAAGTGATAATACTCTTTGAATGAAATTCATGAAACCCTCTTTGCTTTCAGTTGTCTGGGTGAAATCTAGTATCGGAATTGTTCTCTGTAAATATTGCCATGTCTTGGATAATATGCGGGTTGAATAGCTTCTTTTAATGGAAGAAATGAAAGAATATGTAAAAGAACATCGTCTTCTAAATCACTCAAGACTCTAATATAATTCTGAAGCTGTGAAATCTAGTATGGGAATTTGTCTCCATAAATATATAATGTGTATTTAACATTAATCCACCCTTATATATCAAATTAATATCTAAAAAACAGAAATACAACAACAGATTCCTTTTATTTATGAAATATTGTTCTAATTTTGTGGAGTATCCGAATTTGGTTTGGCAAATCGATCTTCCGAGGCCATGCAAATCTTTTGGCTAATTTTTACTTCATAATAACGTTTGGTAACAATTTTAATTTAATAAAACTTATTTGCACCGATCCTATAAGATCCAGTTGATTTTTTTTTTTTTAAAGAGATTGAAAAAGCTAAATAAGTTAATTAATTATATCATATGTTATACGGAGTATATGCTTAGATTATATATTATACATCAGTTTATAAGTCAAACAAATTAGTTTGGAAAAATAAATAAAAATATAAATACTTTAAAGTAATTTAATTAACTTCATTAATCTCTTTAAAAAAGTCAACTAGATCTTATATTTAGGACCAAAGGTAATATTTGGTGAGAAATATATACATACTTCAGAAGCAACACGATGTTTTTAGGGTATGTAAGTATTTCTCCAATTTGGTTATAGTTACTCAAACCCCTAAAACACGCTGGTAAAGGGAGGGGATTGGTCATCATGTCATTAACACTGGCATCAGAATTGTTGCCGTTGGTTGGATGATGATCGAGTCAATGCAATAAATAATCAATTTATTCTTGGAAAAATCTGATATAAAGCATGTTGAAAATGAGGTTCAAATAACTTTATTGTCCTCCCTCATCTAGGGCAGAGCAATGGGCGGGTTGGGTAGCCCATGCCCTAACCCATAACCCGCCCATTTAATTTTAAATGGGTATGGGTTAGTCCATACCCATACCTCAACCCATTTAAGCCTGTGTAAATGGGCTAACATATAAATGGGCGGATTTCACTGGGTTTTGGGTAACCCATTTATATTTGACTTGTTTATTTTTTGGAAAAAAAAAAAACATTCATAAGCATTAAACATAAATTGAAATTCATCATTCTAAATTTTGAAATCTGAATCTTCAAAGTTCAATAATAATAATTCACACAAGAACCTAAATTTAGGCAAGTACCATCATAACATAATTTTGATGTTAAAACTCCAACTTTTAAATTAAAAAATTACAACTAAAGTTCAAAGATTAAAAAAATGTCATGTTTCCATTAAATCTGCATATTTCAGTTGTGACGACTCGCCAGTTAAAATAGGCAAATATAAAAGAAAGAGAGTAAGATAGGCGGGTATGGGCGACCCAAAGGTGTACCCATAGCCCGCCCATTTAATTCTTAGATGGGTTGGGTTTTAGCCCAACCCATTTAATTCTTTTTGGGCGGGCTCAAATTGGCCCAATTACATCGGGCTGTGGGCGGGCTCACTGAGTTATGGGTTTCCTGCTCAGCCCTACTCAAATCTCTATTTCAGCAACTATTCAGCAAGTAATTTCTTATCCATCAAAATCATGTTGGAAAAGCCCAAAAGCCCACTTGCAATAAACAAAAGGCTTTAGCCGACGATGGACCTGGTAAACTCTAAAATTGGTATGTACCCCAAAAAAAATCTATAGTACTTTTAACACCATTGTAAAAGTGACAAAGTTGACTGAAGCACCCTCGTCCTTGGTTCAACTGGTAAAGGGGTTGGACTTCCTCACCTCAAGGGAAGGGGTTCGATCCCTGCATTGGTCAAGGCGCTGGGGGAAGCATCCTAGGGGTCTAGGAAGAAGTGGAAACGCTGGTAGAGGTGGAGGTATGTGTACTCTCTGTCCAGTATGCCCTGTGGACTGGGCTCCAAGTGCCCTGCCCTTGGATTGTGGGTGGGCCCAACCCCTTTCCTAAAATTTTGTTATCAAAAAAAAAAAAAAAGTTGACTGAAGCCGTCAATCTTCACCTTTAAAGGAAGAAGGTTTGATTCTTATTGGTCGATGTGAGGACCTTATTGATAGACGATCTGTAAGTACTCTTTGAGCCTGGAAATGTGTCCTGACCTTAGTGGGTTACTGGTGTCTACCCCCAATAAACTACTTTAGAACTTGTATGTTGTGGGTCACACTACCATAATTATCACTTACCCCATCATTTCCAATTAATTAATGGATCATTGAGTGTTTGTTTTACCTCATACAATATAAATTATATTGAAAAAATAGCTTTTTGCCGTCAATCCAAATATCTACTTAACTTTTTTAGAAATATTTTTATAACTTTCAAGGTAGACTATATAAGAAGAGTTTTATTTCAACCAGTGAAAAAAAAAAAACCACTTTTTAAAGATTGCCAAATCAGCACTTATTGATGATGGTAAGAAAATATAAAAGAAAAGAAAAACAAATTTAATGGGTGAATTGAATTCCTAAGTTGGACGTCTCATTTGGTTCCAAACGTTGCCGTGTCGATGCGGTCGCACGCCATCTCATTTGTATACGTGTGATAATTTTATTGGATAACCACCGGGGGGCCGCGCCTGGGCGGTCACCTCATTTGGATATAAAAAGGAGCCCCGTGCCTCCAAATTCATTCACATCACAATTTGTTCTATTTAGCTACCGAAGAAAACCCTTGCAAACCAAACTCCAAGGTGTGTTTTTCTCTTCCGATCCATTTTTGTCCTGCTTCTTTAGGTTTGTGTTCTTTTCTTTGGTTCCAGTCGAGGCTTGTGTTATGAAAATATCCATCTGCTTATGGAGTTTATAGGATTGTGGAGCTTTTAATTGGGATCGGATTATTTCGAACGGAAACGTTATTCATAATTTTTCTTACAACCTTTTCGTTTAAATATGTATTTATATATTTTTGCGAGAACTGTAGGAAACGTTAGGTTTTTTCTTATTCGTAGTTGAGTTTGCTTACGGTGTTGGCGGATCATACTGATATGGTTGAAATTCTGTCGAGAATTTTCTGTTTCTCGACTATCTTCCGATCTTTTATTAACATACTCTAAACTTCTTAATTAACGCTTTACCAATAATAATCTCTTAACTATTTGTGTGATCTGATTCTATCTTGGACGCTTTTGGGAAAATTCTTTTCCGTTGACCTTTGTATCTGTTTAGTGTTTATGAAAGCTTTATGTTTTGAACTGGTCTTTCTTTTTTATTCGGAAAATCGTTTCAATCCGTGTTTCATTGCAAGGATTTGTTAGTTCTTAATTATAGATCGTCTTAGTCATTCCATGCGATCTATTCATGTAATCTGATCTTAGTCATTCCATGCTATAGATGCAAATCTTCGTCAAGACCCTTACCGGCAAGACCATCACTCTTGAAGTCGAGAGCTCAGATACCATAGACAATGTCAAGGCAAAGATTCAAGACAAAGAAGGGATCCCACCGGACCAGCAGCGACTGATTTTTGCGGGTAAGCAGCTTGAGGACGGACGTACCCTTGCCGACTATAACATCCAAAAGGAATCGACTCTCCACCTCGTGCTCCGTTTACGTGGTGGTATGCAGATCTTTGTCAAGACTCTCACCGGTAAGACCATCACCCTCGAGGTGGAGAGCTCGGACACCATCGACAACGTGAAGGCCAAGATCCAAGACAAGGAGGGCATCCCTCCAGACCAGCAGAGGCTAATCTTTGCCGGAAAGCAGCTTGAGGATGGCCGTACTCTGGCTGATTATAACATCCAAAAGAGTCTACCCTCCACCTTGTGCTTCGTCTCCGTGGAGGAATGCAAATTTTTGTCAAGACTCTGACCGGGAAGACCATTACCCTGGAGGTGGAAAGTTCTGACACTATTGATAACGTCAAGGCAAAGATCCAGGACAAAGAGGGAATCCCACCGGACCAACAAAGGCTTATCTTTGCAGGGAAACAGCTTGAGGATGGCCGAACCTTAGCTGACTATAACATCCAGAAGGAGTCCACCCTTCACCTTGTTCTGCGTCTCCGTGGTGGAATGCAGATTTTTGTGAAGACCCTTACTGGCAAGACTATTACCTTGGAGGTTGAGAGCTCGGACACAATTGACAATGTGAAGGCTAAAATCCAAGATAAGGAAGGAATCCCTCCTGACCAGCAAAGGTTGATTTTCGCTGGAAAGCAGCTGGAAGATGGACGCACATTGGCTGATTACAACATTCAAAAGGAGTCCACCCTTCACCTTGTGCTTCGCCTCAGGGGAGGTATGCAAATCTTTGTGAAGACCTTGACAGGCAAAACCATCACCCTTGAGGTTGAGAGTTCGGATACCATTGACAATGTGAAGGCAAAAATCCAGGACAAGGAAGGAATCCCACCAGACCAGCAAAGATTGATCTTTGCAGGGAAGCAGTTGGAGGATGGAAGAACCCTTGCTGACTACAACATCCAGAAGGAGTCCACCCTTCATCTTGTTCTGCGTCTTCGCGGAGGATTCTGAAATGTTTGGGGCTGCTTCGTTTGGTCAGTTTCAGTGTGGGGTCTGTGGCCTTTTGAACTTGTTTGTGGGCCTGTATGGTGGCCCTTTAAATAACTTGGTTATGTTTTCTTCTTAACTTTGTGAACATTCCTTTGCTCTGTTTATATATCGTTTCCATTATGATCATGTTGTGTTGTGTTCTTTGTTTTTCTATAGAATGAAGTGACTTGTCCCCTGTGGCATGGGAAAATACGTTCATATCTTATTCTTGATGTTTTCTTAACTTGATCATGTTATATTAATCATCCCTAGATTAAATAGTAGAGTTTTGATGGCCTTTGCTGAATCGGAATGCCTGGTGGTGGTTTTGATATGCTTTTTAATGATTTCTAAGAAGCTGTTTACAGGTAAACTGAACCTGTAACCATGTTTACTAGAATTCTAATGTGAAGTTTGGTTATACTCTGAACAGACTTGATATTGGGGGGAGGGGAACGAGTAGTAGCGAGCTTGGACAGAGGTGGATTGCAGTTGGTTATAGTTCATAGTAAATTCTATCATGTTTTAGACAGTTGACGAGTTTACAGTGGAAGATTATCAAAAGTTCTGTCCTTAGTTTATGGTAAAGAATTGAGATGTTGATCTGTGTGTTGCTGTTTAGTGAGATACCACCATGGGCTAAGCATTCTCTAAAGGCTTTAGTGAGAATATTTTGGTTATGATGAGTGGCTAGTTGAGAGGGTTAAGCTTCTGCCCCTTTGGCTTTCTGTTTTAGCAGATCCTGCCATCTGTTTGTTTTAGCCGCTAGTTTTGCCTTTTATTCTTCACCTCCTCTGAACAGAGGCATTTTTGTACCTGTCTCCTTCGAAGAAGCAAGCCTAGGGAAGTGGCCAATTCTAATCTGTTAATCAATAATAGAGTTTTGGAACATATTTTCTCAAGCCTGTTGATGCATAGGCTTAAGGGCTGTTTACGAGGGAATACCATCACCATTCTTGAGTTGAAGTGTAAGTATACACAATTATATAACGGAATTACTGAAGGACCTGGAGAGAAACGTTGGTAGTTGACAGAAGGATTGGGAAGAGAAAAAACAGAGGAGAAGGTTCATATTCAGTTACTGTAACTTAGATTGTAATGTGGAGCTAACGTGTGAAAATATAATCAGATGCTTTACATCTTCTCATTTGTTATCATTATAATGTGTTTCTGAACTTTCTTGCTTGTCGCAAGTATTTGTATATCTTCTCGAATCGTGCACTTTATGGAAAGAGATTGTGAAATTTAAGATTACAGGGACCAAAATTTATTGAATTGGGATCAAATTGAGAGCTTTTAATTGTTTTATATCAAACGATTGCCAATTCGTTTCCTCCGTCTCCATTCTTTGCAGACTACTATAAGAAGATGAGGTGATTTTTGTGCCTCTATGCTGAGAAATGTGAATTTTCTAAACTTTCATATAGAGAAATTGGATTTGTGTGCTCACCACTTGACTTCCATGATCACCAAATGATCTCTTGAACAAAAAATCTCAGGGGAAAATATTATATAAACTTAAATAATAATGAAATGTCCATTAAATACACACTGTAGAAGTGTTCTGTGCATAATGTGACAGTTCTTTTAATCAGCACGCCCATTGGGCACAATCAACTCAAGGATATTTAATCATAGGTAGATTGAAGGGTATGTTTTGTACTTGGATGGGTGTAAACGTGGTCATAAACAAATTTTCAGGGGGTAAAATTGAGAATGCTGTTAAGTTGTGGTTAAGTCCGTCACTTTTCTATTAGGTGCCACGGCACACCACTAGGAGTGCCACAACATTATACTCCCATTTCTATCACTTTTCATAACCGGTCTAAATAAAATGAAGATCTTGTTATTTTTTTGCTTAAAGATCTTGTTATTTGTTTGTTTGCTTGTTGGTATATTTACATTACTAGAAAAAAGGCCTTTAAAACCACACATCTAAATCTCTATAAGAACAGGTGGTTTAAAAATTATGACCGATAACATTTTTGTAAATATTGAGACAAATAACATTGATTGAGAGAGGAGATGACTTAAACTATTTAGACGTCAAAATTATAATTTTCATAGATTTGGATCAATATTTACAAAAATGCTATCAATTATAGTTTTTAAACTGTCTCTGTAAAAGTCTAGATGTGGCAATCTTAAAGGCATGTTTAGTAGTGTAAATATACCAACAAATAACAAGATCTACTTTTTAACTGGTTATGAAAGTGAGGGAAATGGTAGTATAGTGTTGTGGCACTTCTGCTGTTGTGTCATGGCACTTGAGAGAAAAGTGACGGACATAACGGCAACTTAATGTCGTTCTCAATTTTGCTCCTTGAAAAGTTGTTTATGATCATGTTTGCACTCATCAAATGTTAATTCTGTTGGATGCTTAAAATGCAAAACATTATTACTATTTTACATCTTCACCCTAGATTAAATTATAAAAGCTTTCTCTTGGCAGGAAAAAAAACATTGGATTACTTGTAAACTTACCATTGCTCTGCATCAATAACCCATAACTGAATAGAAGTTCATAAAAATTCTCCCCAAGCTTTGCATAGAAATGTATGCTTTCAGGAGATGCATCATTAAAATATGTACAGACAAAAATTGAGACCAAATTATTATACTGTATAATAATACATAGAATTTGCATTTGAGATTTCATTCATTGCATATTATGCTAAGTTAATCAAGGAAGCAGCATCTCATTGCCCCAATCAATATTTTAAGGCATGTGAGGTGAATCATGCAATGTAAGCACCCATATGTTACTTGGATGAACTCTGTGCCTCATTGAATATTAAAGTAATAACATATTCAAAACCACAAGACTCACCCATATCTACTGCGATAAAGTGTAATAGCGTCATAATGAAAGAAATTTAAGAGTGTTTTCACTTTTATGGTATTAGAATTTGGCAAGGAGAGACAGAGAGAATAGCTTTAGAAATTGAGAAAGCTAAGAAAGTGGTGGTCCCAAAAGATGTGAGTGGGACTCGTAATTGTTTTACTATCCAAAGCCATCTCAGCATTCATACTACTGCTCAGTAATGCACATGGAATTCGTCTGTATAATTTCTAGTGTTCTACTTTTAAACCCGGACTCCTTTACTCATCACTTGTTTTCTGTTTCAATGAAATCTCAAATTCATCTGCTATAATATATACGGCTTCACTTTTCTATAGAACTAAGTGATGACTTGTCCCTTGTGGAATGATTTCTTATATTATTCTTGATGCTGTTAGACATATGAACAAATACTAATGAAGTGTTATTAATCATTAACAAAGCTACAATAACCCTCTTAGGGCTAATCAAATCCTTCTTAAAGGATAAACAGGTTATCATCTCTCTCGTGAGGATTTCCCATCACACACCTCTTAACGTATCACCTTAGGCCCCTTTATATAGAATCTACTTCAACTAGTTAATGACAGTGTTAACCATTCTAACGTATGCCTTCTTATATCGATCATGTTATATTAATCATCCCTAAGAGTTTTCTAATGTATTTTACTGCTGAAGATTAGGACTGGATGTTTATGAGGGATCACCATTCATGACTTCTGACAAATGTGTAGAGAAGGAAAAGGTTTCAGTTGGTGTACAGAAATTTATTGAATTGGGATCAAATCGAGAGCTTTTAATTGAAGATGCAATTCTCAAACGATTAAGCATTCCTAATCGTACATGATGGAGTATGTCATCTTAAGCATCTTCAAGTCCCTACTTCCTATTCATTTTTTAGGTTCCCTTATTCCCTCAATTTTGGTTTTTCTTGTTGAGCTCCAAATTCCATTAACATTCGTCTCATGCGTTCGAAACCCAGATGATTTTCGTCTCCTATTTCTTGTGGATATCGTTTACATCAACGTAGACTATATTATATTACTTGTAAACTTACCCTTGCTCTGCATCAATAGCGCCCTTAACTGAATAAAAGTTCGTAAAATTTCTCTCCTTTTGCATAAAAATGAATTTCTTCAGTAATCTCTTAAAACAATAGTTGTTTTGGAAAATTCTTACTAAAGTATATTATAAAAGATTCCATATACTTGTCGGCAAAGAACTAAATGTGGGTACTTCTCTCAATAAGAATTCAAATCTTGGTCAACAAAAAACATCATATTCCACTCGGCAAAATCTTGCACAATAGTCATTTGGGTCCTATTTATAGACCAACACAAAACACATGTTGAGCCAAATTAACAACTAACCTAAGCCCAACTAATAACAACATATACAATGCAACAAGTCTTATATTTAAAATACTATCCTATTTACCAAGGGGTTGACATAAGTGGTAAACGACATGTATCGCTTAAGCAAGGTCTCGAGTTCAACCCTTGTGAATGCAGAAAAAGCCCCATTGGGAGACTCTCTCACCATAGTCAGTTGCACGATGTGGGTCGAATTCAAATTAGTTAGAGCGAAGCTCTAGATACCATATGAGCAAAAAAAAAAAAAAAAACTATCATATTTAACACTTTCCCTCAAGTTGAAAGTGTACAAATTGTAGACTCCAAACTTGCCTAATAAATCCAGAAATAAAACTGCTTCCAAGAGTCTTCGTAAGTATGCCTGCAAGCTGGTTACATGATCTCACATGATGTAAACTAATCAAACCTTGTTGAAGCTTTTCCCTTATAAAGTGACAATCTATCTCGATATGTTTGGTTCGTTCGTGGAATATGGGGTTTGTTGCTATATGTATGGCAGCTTTGCTATCACAAAATATATCAGCCAGACGTGATCCTTTTACATTCAGGTCATCCAATAACCCAACATTCGATGTAACTTCTGATGTTACCATCGCTAAGAGCTTGATACTCAACTTTACCCGACGATGTCAAAACGGTTGTCTGCTTCTTTGATTAATAAGAGATAAGATATCCTCCAAGTTTGACTATGTACTATGTAACTGATCTTCTAGAGTCTTTCCATGCAGCCAAATCAAAATCACAAAAGCATTGCAACTCCACTTTGCTTGAGGAAGACAATAGAATCCAAAAAAACAAAGCTAATACCAAGGGACCTAAGAATGTCAAAGTCATCGTTAGCCATCCACTGTACGCATAGTGGCGATTATACCACGTGGTATAAAAGAATCAACATCCCACAATTATATTTCATCACAATCCCATACACTTTAATATGTAGTGCAACATCTCAAACTTCTACATCAATGATTTATCCTCATATTCAATATTCAATGCCATGCATAATCAACATCATTATCAAAATACAAACAATTAAAGCACACTTAAAAGTTTACTCACAACATACATTTCATATATACACATTTTTCATATGTAAAATACCATAACATATACTTATATCAGTTGCAAATATGAACATACACTTATAATCAACTCAACAAGTATACAAGATAAATTGGAAAGTGTTTACCTCAAGTTCTTGACACAAAAACTAAACTTGAGAGAATTCGAATCCACTCTAAAATAAATATATAATTATATGTTAATAAAATTAACAAAATTACCAACTAATACAAGTAAGTGATATGTTCGGTTTTATAAATTAGAAAGTGGTCTCAAGTTTTTATCAATATTATATAATTCCTCCACATCATTAAAATACATAATCAGTTCAAATGAAACCCACATTATGGTCTCAATTTAAACACTCAAAACATTTTAATAAGTAAGAATAAAATGAGGAAGTGTTAAGGTTATAGCAAATAAAAATGACATAACATGAGCTCTAGGAGTACAAAAGAGTCAAGGCTCATTTCATAGGTGTCTTTCCCTTGCTTCTTATTAAAACAATCACATGAAAATGTTAGTATATGATGATATTTCACGTCTTAGTAACTACTGAAAGTTTCTACCATACACAAGCAAATCACATAAGATAAAAAGAATGAGCTAATTATGTATATACTTGTATGTACCAAAATTTCCATACAAAATTATTACAAATTCAATAATCATTGTCAATATACTTTTATCACATAATGTGTGCAATATGTGGCCTCCCTTATACCACTGTCCATCCTCATACCACTGACTGAAGTCATAGGCTAACACATAGTCCAACGGAAACTCATCCATTTAACTGGATTGTTTCAAGCTCACCAATTATTAAGATACATCCGACTACGGTATAGAGATTAAGTTTAGATTATGGTTCTCCTCATTAAAAGAACACAACTAAGGAGGTGTCACATGTCTCATAGCTCCAATGCAATTTCAGCCAAAGGAAAAAATGGAAGAATGGGTATTAATAGGTAGCATCAATTGGGCATCGAGTGATGACATGACACATGGTAAGAGATCTCATCATACAAATTTCTCCTTACTCTATCTCATCACATATGCAACCACCATAACAATTATATTCAATTCATTAAATATAATTATTAAAATACAAGTTTAATAAATCATGTTTCTATTTGTAACAAATATCACATATTTAAACATGTCAAACCAATATGTCATTTTTGACAATTTGTAGAATTAAACTGTCATTTCTAAAAGTTGAAAGACTAAATTGTCATTTTAGAATTTAATCTATTTTCAGTTTTTATTGTAATGATAATATATACTTGGTAAGAACATGTTCGCCCACCTTATACTTCTATAATATTAATTTTTTGTGTGAATAAAATGAGTTATAAAAAGTTTACTTATATTTTTACTTAAAAAAATTTACAATACATACACATACATATAATTCATGAAGTTTAATAATTATGTAATTATTTGTTGATAACATTAACAAAATTACAACTAATACACATTCTTGGTTGCTATATTTATCCTTTGCAGCTTGAAACAACATCATACTATAATTATCGTATAATGAATCATTTTAAAGCATTTAATAAGCATTAAGTAATACTAGGTAGGTAACAAAGAAAACCAACACAAAATACTACCATAGTTAGAATAAATTTCATACACAACAATTAAGTCCTGCCTCTAATAAAGTAGTCCATACAAAACACCACATATCAAAGGGCTCCGCTCACAGTACAAACCCCAGTATACAACAGAATATTCAAAACATGCAACATATAATAAGAATACCTTAAAGTTTGGTGATAAACATTAAGCTATCCTCGTGTAAATAAATGAGGCATACAAGATCAATAAATCAAATCAAGTCTTAGATGTTGCCTTGGGTAGCACCACCTGAACTCTCGCCTGAAAAATGATAAATAATGACAAAGTGAGTCACAAAGACCTCATAACCACATTTCCAACACTTAATAAGCATTAAGTAATACTAGGTAGGTAACAAAGAAAACCAACACAAAATACTACCATAGTCAGAATAAATTTCATACACAACAATTAAGTCCTGCCTCTAATAAAGTAGTCCATACAAAACACCACATATCAAAGGGCTCCGCTCACAGTACAAACCCCCAGTATACAACAGAATATTCAAAATATGCAACATATAATAAGAATACCTTAAAGTTTGGTGATAAACATTAAGCTATCCTCATGTAAATAAATGAGGCATACAAGATCAATAAATCAAATCAAGTCTTAGATGTTGCCTTGGGTAGCACCACCTGAACTCTCGCCTGAAAAATGATAAATAATGACAAAGTGAGTCACAAAGACCTCATAACCACATTTCCAACACTTAATAAGCATTAAGTAATACTAGGTAGGTAACAAAGAAAACCAACACAAAATACTACCATAGTCAGAATAAATTTCATACACAACAATTAAGTCCTGCCTCTAATAAAGTAGTCCATACAAAACACCACATATCAAAGGGCTCCGCTCACAGTACAAACCCCCAGTATACAATAGAATATTCAAAATATGCAACTTATAATAAGAATACCATCAAGTTCGGCGATAAACATTAAGCTATCTTCATGTAAATAAATGAGGCATACAAGATCAATAAATCAAATCAAGTCTTAGATGTTGCCTTGGGTATTATAAGATAGCTAAGCGGGCAAAATATATCATCATATGATATAAAGTCAATAATTTTTCAAAAATGCTAGTTCAAAACCATTCAATATGCATAAAATTCCAAATCATCCTTATAACTGCTGAACGAACCCATGGGCTATATCACTGTAAGATTAGTCTCTTTAACATTATTGCACCAAGCTCTTCCATAATGAGGTGTAGCCTGGCCAAAAGCTACAGAGCTCAAATCAAACCATGGGTTCCATTTCTTTTGAATAGAAAAAGGTGTCACGTTCCTTGAGCTGACCCTTACGCCAAAGAAGGGTGATATCAAAAACTCTGAGAATGTCAAAATCATCCATTGTGCGCACAGTGGCGGTCATACCACTTGGTATAAAAGAATCAACCTCCCACAATCATCTCATCACAATTCCGTACACTTCAACATGTAATGCAACATCACAAACTTCCACATCAATGATTTATCCTCATATTTAATATTCAATGCCATACATAATCAACATCACAATCACAAGATAAACAATTTAAGACCATTTAACTAAAATATTTACTCACAACATATATTTCATACGCACACACACAAATTTTTCATATGCAAAATACTATAACATATATCATTTGCAAATATGAACATACATTTATAATCAACTCAACAAGTATATAAGGTAAATTGAAAAGTGATTGTCTCAAATTCTTGATACAAAAACTAAACTTACTAGATTTTGAGTCCACTTTAAAATAAATATAAAATTGTATGTTAATCAAATTAACAAAATAACCAACTAATACAAGCACAAATAAGTAATTAAACTTTTATGATTGTCTCACTTAAGTTTTCTTAAAAGAAATGACAATTTATGTATTCCTCGTATCATTATTACAATCATATTTCCTTCTTTCATAAATTATTTTCTCACTTATTAGAACTGTCAAAATTCAATCATATCCTCAATTTATCCAAAACATACAATTTTCTACCATAAAAGTTTCACCCGAAAATTTTAAACATTTACATTCCCTTTTAAACCTCAAATCCAATCCTTTTCATCCTAAAAAAAACTTAAATTCGAATATAATAGACATATTGTCACAAATCTCAATTTTCCAACCAAATACTAACTTATATGAGCGTGACTTGATTTATTAAACAACTATTCAAACCTCCACATAATCAAAATCATATCAAACTTAACTTAAATTTCAAATCCCAACTCAATTTTATATAGTTCAAGATTTAACAAAACCAAACCAATTAAACCTTCAATAATACCTCTAGTAATAGAAAATTAATTTTAAATTCCTACAACAACCAACTAATAAATCTCAGCCGATTACAGTTAACTATTAATCATTATCTACATATATATAGTTATCTATTGTCAAAACTCAAAACTCTCATAAAATTATAACCCTAAAATTTTTACTAATCAGCATTGTATTACCCTTATTAGAAAAAGACAAATATGTAAAATAACTTTTATAAAGGAAGTTTATTGAAAAGAAGATAATTTAGTTACCTAAATGATTTTATAAGCTTACCTTAAATTTAAAACTATGGAGAAACTTCCCTAAACACGTCGGCAAGCTCAACGATGAAACCCAAAAATTCCTTCGCACCTCACGATCAATCAAGAGGCATATATAATACGCTAATACATGAAGTGCGGTGGGTGGGAGTATTAACTACCCTACGCCTTTTGATCATGGCGCCCTCTTATATACATTTTTTACTTTATTCTTTATTTTTTTTATCAATTCCCCCTTAATTAAATCCTAAAAGTATATGTGTGTGTGTGATATTATAATTTCTTCCCACCTAAATAGAATTGTGTCCCCAAAATTCAATTCAAGTATGAATTCTACTTACTTAATCAAATAAGTGAGGATAGAATTGTCGCATCTTCTCTTCAGTTTCCCAAGAAGCATCTCCAGGAGCTATCCCCTTCCATATCACTTTCACAAGTCGAATAGTCTTGTTTTTTAGTTGTTTATCCCTCACATCGGCTATTCGTTCTGGATCTGTTCGATAAGTCAAATTCTCACGAAGTTCAATTTTTTCAGGCTCAATGATAAGTGAGGAATCTGGCTGGTATTTCTTCAATTGTGACACGTGGAACACATCATGAACTCCCTTCAATTGTGGTGGCAATGCGATTTGGTATGCTACTTCACCAACTCTTGCAAGAATCTCATATGGTCCCATGAATCTTGGACTCAATTTCTTAGCTTTAACAGATCTTCCAATACTCGTCATTGGTGTGATACATAAAAACACATGGTCGCCAACCTGAAATTCCAAGGGTCTTTGTCGTTTATCCGCATAACTCTTCTGCCTACTTTGAGCCGCCAACAACTTCTTCTTAATCATTTCAATCTTCTCTGTGGTTCGATCCACAAAATCCGAGCCCAAGATTGCCCTTTCACTTAACTCTGTCCAACACAATGGTGATCTACACTTCCTTCCATATAATGCCTCATAAGGTGCCATCTGAATGATTGAATTGTAGCTGTTATTATAAGCAAATTCAGCTAATGGCAAGTAATTGTCCCAACTGCCTTTCAACTCAATAGCACAAGCTCTCAACATATCTTCCAAAGTCTGAATAGTCCTCTCGGCCTTCCCGTCGGTTTGTGGATGGTAAGTTGTGCTATATTTCAACTTCAAACCCATAGCTCGGTGTAAAGATCTCCAAAAACTTGATGTGAACATCGGATCTCTATTAGAGATAATGCTTTCCGGCACTCCATGTAATCTGACAATCTCTTTCACATATAGATGAGCAAATTGTTCCATTGTAAAATCAGCTCGAATGGGCAAGAAATGAGCAGACTTGGTTAAACGATCAACTATAACCCAAATCGCATTATAATTCCTAGGTGTTGTCGGCAACCCCATAATAAAATCCATAGATATACTATCCCACTTCCATGTTGACACCTCCAAACTCTGCAATAGCCCAGGTGGCTTCTGATGTTCAATCTTGACCTTCTGACAAATCAAACAGCCAGTAACAAATTTTGTCACATCTTTCTTCATACCAGGCCACCAATAATTTCGCTTTAAATCATTGTACATTTTGGTGATCCCTGGATGGATGGTGTATTTACTTCGATGTGCTTCCTCTAAGATGCAAGTCTTAGACTTTTCATCATTGGGGATGCAAACCCTCCCTTTAAATCTCAGGATACTATCATCACCTACTTCATAATCATTGACTCTTCCTTCCTCCAATACTTCCTTAATTTTCAAAAGATATTTATCCTCCAACTGACCTATCTTTATCTCCTTCCAAAATTTATTCTCAATTTGTATGGACTGCATCATAACTGCCTTACCAACTAGCATATCTATATCCTTCAACCTTTCTAACCAATGGCTCTCATAAAGACTCAAGTGAAATACATGAACAGCTTTTCTGCTTAATGCATCGGCAACAACGTTGGCTTTACCAGGATGATACTTTAGTTCGAAGTCATAGTCTTTTAGAAACTCCATCCACCTCCTCTGCCTATTGTTAAGCTCCTTCTGATCCACAAGATACTTCAGACTCTTATGATCAGTAAAAATTTCAAACCGTGAACCATAGAGGTAATGTCTCCAGATCTTTAGTGCAAATACAACTGCTGCCAATTCTAAGTCATGGGTCGAGTAATTCTCTTCGTTTGGCCTCAATTGTCTCGAGGCATAAGAAACAACTTTTCCTTCTTGCATCAATACGCATCCCAAACCCTTTAAAGATGCATCCGTGTACAAGGTATATGGTAAATCAGGATTAGGAATAACCAATACTGGCGCAGAGGTCAACCTTCTCTTCAACTCTTGAAAAGCGACTTCACACTTGTTTGTCCAAATAAAAGGTTGATCCTTGCTAGTCAACTTGGTAAGAGGCATTGCTAACTGGGTAAATCCTTGTATGAACCTTCTGTAGTATCCAGCTAATCCCAGGAAACTTCTAATCTCAGTCACAGACTTTGGTTGTACCCACTGAAGAATTGCATCAACTTTGGTAGGGTCCACCGCAACCCCTTCAGCTGAAACTACATGGCCAAGGAACTTCACCTCTCTAAGCCAAAACTCACACTTGCTTAATTTTGCATAAAGCTTGTGCTTTCTCAACACTTGCAACACTGTTCTAAGGTGATCTCGATGTTCCTCTTTATTTCGAGAGTATATGAGAACATCATCTATGAAAACCACCACAAACTTATCCAAATATGGTCTAAAAATCTGGTTCATGTAGCCCATAAATACCGGTGGTGCATTAGACAAACCAAATGGCATTACTAGAAACTCATAGTGGCCGTATCGAGTACAAAAGGCCGTCTTAGAGACATCCCCTGCTTTAACTCTCAACTGATGATATCCTGACCTTAAGTCAATTTTGGAAAATACCGTTGACCCCACAAGTTGATCTAACAAGTCATCAATCCTTGGCAAAGGGTATTTGTTCTTGATAGTGACTTTGTTTAGTTGGCGGTAATCAATACACAACCGCAAGGTCCCATCCTTCTTTTTCACAAATAGAACAGGTGATCCCCACGGCGATACACTCGGTCTGATAAATCCCTTCTCAAGTAGTTCTTCCAGTTGCTTTTTCAATTCTACTAATTCTGCTGAAGCCATTCGATAAGGAGCCTTGGAGATAGGCTCTGTCCCAGGTATCAGGTCAATCGAGAATTCCACTTCCCGTTCTGGGGGTAATCCAGACAATTCTTTTGGGAATACATCCGGAAATTCATTCACAATTTCAATTCTATCGATCCCTTCTTCTATCTCAACTTGAACCGAAAAGAAAACCATATAGACTTGACATCCTTGTTTGATGCAACTTTCAACTTGAACAGCTGATAACAATGGAGGGCCACTAGGCACCTCCACAGGTACAGAATACACGGGTAAAGAAACAGTTTTTGATTTACACTCAAGTATGGCACCATTAGTTGTAAGCCAATCCATACCCACAATCACATCAAGACCCTTAAGGGGTAAACAAATAAAATCAATTTTTGTCTTGCGGTTCTCAAACTCCAACACAAGATTCAAACATGCATTGGAAGTTTTTACAGAAGATCCAGCAGGTGTTGATACATTTATATCAAAAGATAACTCACAAACATGTAAGTTTAGTCTCTTGACACAATCAAGAGCTATAAAGGAGTGTGTTGCACCAGAGTCAAATAAAGCAAGAATATCATAGTTCTGCAATTTAATTTTACCTCTAATGAGATTGGGTGAAGCACCCGCCTCCTCTTGAGTCAAAGCAAAGACTCGTCCGGGAATAATAGATCTAGAGGCATGAGAATTCTGCTTGCCTTCTTGACAAACGCGAGAGATATGTCCCACCTTACCACAAGTGAAACAAGTCAAACATTGTCCTTGATGACGCTTTCCACATTTCGAGCAAGCTGGGGTCCTAGCAGTACTAGGCACAGGGGCGGTAGAGTCTCTATAGGATGATTGGCTTCCCCAACCCTGTCTCCTCTGAGCTTGAGTCCTCACACCTGACCCACTCTGGAATGATCCCTTCGGGCGCTTGTTCTTCTTTTCTGAATATCCAAATCCTCCAAAACTATAACCACTCCTCTTGTTAAAACCCCCAATGGGACCAGTATAAGATGAGAATTGGCCCTGTGGGTCCCTCCTAGTCTCGAGCTCATAACTATAACCACGTAACTCCGCATCCAAGAGACGCATTCGTGTACACATATCCTCAAAAGAAGTAATCCTAAGAGGTGTCAATTGTATCCTAAACTCTGGTCTAGCCTTCTGTAGTAATCTATCTGTCATCCACTTTTCATTGCTATGTGACTGACCATAAGCAGTATACTTGACAAGCTCAAGAAATTTTGCAATAAATGAATCTACATCCAAATCACCTTGCTGAAAAGCATAAAACTCGGTCTCCTTAAGTGATTGTAAGGCTGCTGGAAAATAGTGTTGATGGAACATCACCTTGAACTCTTGCCAAATTGGAATTGTTCCATCTGCAGGCTTGATGCTTTTCCACCACATTTTTGCATCATCAACTAATAACAATACTGCTATTATCACCTTTTGTTGTTCGTTACATTTGACTACGGAGAATATAGTCTCCAAGCGATCAATCCAGCCTTCACTGACTCTTGGGTTGAACTTTCCAGCAAAGGTCTGTGGATTGAATTTGTGCACCTCTTTCCATACCCTAGTAATGGAATCTCTATCATACTCTTCATCCTCCTGAGAGTTTTTGCCTCTTGTCTCTACTATGGTATTATGGCTACCGCCAGAATGATGACCATTGTGAGTTCCCGTATTCTCAAGCCCATCCTCATGAATAGAGTGGTCTTCCTCATAACTTTTTCCTTTATTTAATGCCTCCTCATGCCTTTGCACCATTTGACCAAGCCCACGTACCGTAGTCAATAGCTCCTTTAAGATTGTATTAACGTCTTGTGGTTCTGAAGGTTGATCATGATTACCGGGGTCTTCAATTAGGTGCATCCCACATGTATCAACCATCTTTCCCTCCTAAAGTATGCAACCAATAATAATTATAAGCCGAAAGGAGAAAAACTAATGGGACAGAAGAAAAGGAGAAGTACATGAGTAACTAATGTATATTGCCAATGCAACTGTATTCAATAATAAAAACAAAGCAGAGAACCTCGAAACATGTGGCTCTTATACCAAACTTCCACATCATAATTAATTAAATCCTAAAAATAAAATTAGAATATCACAAGAATCCTCATTTGGTAGCTGTTTTTTGTGACGAAATATCTGTTAGATTTATCTTCTCCATTCAGTGTGGAATATTTGTTATATTTGCCATAGGCACTATTTGGATTTCCCCACATAACTGTTGTTTTATCTATGCCCTGCCCTTCTATAAATAGTCTATCAAGAAATTTCTTTTTGTTTTTCTTTATTGTCTTCTATACTCATATATTTTATTATGAATTTTAATAGTACTACATTATTTCTAAAATATTCTAACTTTATCCTACCATTATTTATGTTAATCAGTTCTATCAATTCTATTCTTCTATTTCTATCTAATTCTGCTAAGGTAACAAGTTTGGACAATTCATAATATCTGAAAGCATTTAAGATATTCTTATAAATCATTTATCAAACAATTCTATCTATCCCTCAATTCATCAATCAAAACAATCTATGACTTTAAGGAATATGATTAACACCTTGTTCAGAATGCAACTAACAATGTTTGGTTTTCATTTGATTTTCAGGCACTTTTTCCTCTTTTTCGACATATGAACTCAGCTAGAGGGCTCCCTCTTAGTGAAGGCTTAAAGATCTCAGATTATCAAGATTAACTACATTAAAATATTTAGTTCATAAGAAAGCATACCTTAGCTGACTCCATTACAGAATTGTTATGTATCTTCTAGCAGCGGCAGAATACTTGAAGGAACTCAACAGAATATAAGAACAGAAATTTTATAAGAACACCGAAATTTTACAGAGTGTGAAGGATGTAGAGGTGAATTCTGATGCCATCCCCTGAACTTTCTCTCTCCTATATAAAGGAGGAGATGACAATTTTCTTACACTCTCCCTCCCTCTCCTTACATTATTGTTATTGTCAGAGATAAGATTACAAAAAGATTTTGCTCAGAAATCAGATTACAAAGGATTTAATAAAAAATATAAGATATGTTTTTTATCCTGTCTCAGATTCAATAAAAAAATATAATATATGGTTTTTATCCCGTCTACTCCTCTCAAGTGATCTCAAAAGTTCTCACTCGTTTATTTATATATATAGATAGGGAAAAACTATGTTGTATGTTGTAGAAGAACTGTATTCTCATGTCACATATACATGAAATGATGAGACCCACATATATATATATAATTAGTACTCCCTCTGTCCCTAATTATAGGAGCAAATTTTGGAGTTGGTTTTGGTCCTAATTATAAGACCAAATTTTAACTTTTGTCAATTTTTTCCTATAATACCCCTATTTATACTTATTATTAGGAGCATTATATATATGTGTGTTTACATATATATGTATATTTGTGTTTATGTGTGTCAATATATATATGTGTGAACACACACATATATAAACATATATATATGTGTGTGTGTGTGTATATGTGTGTGTAGATATATGGGTGTGTGTCTCTATATATGTAGATAGATCTATATGTATACACATATACACACACATATATGTTTATATAGCAAGACCATTATTTCAATTAGAAAGCGTGTGGAAAGAAAATTAGATCTATATGTATACACATGGCTATATAAAAAGCAACTAATATACATATATAAACTAATATGTCATGGATATCTAACGTAAGACAAATTAGAAACACTTATAATTAGGGCAACTTGTATCATTTTAAATTTATATAAGGACATTTTAGGAAAATGAGTAAAATTAATTAATTTAACTCCTCTCCTTAATTCTCTCAAAATCGGTTAAATTGCTCCTATAATTAGGGACGGAGGTAGTATTATATATGTGTGGATCCCACCATTTCATGTGTGTATAGAAATCTTCTTCTTCTCATTCAATATGAAAAGTTTAAACCTCATATATATATATATATATATATATAATCATGATTAAAAAATTCCGTGCCTACCCTTATCTCTTTCTTGTAGAACTTTTCATATATATATATATATATATATAATCATGATTAAAAAATTATTTTTAGACCGTGCCTACCCTTATCTCTTTCTTGTAGAACTTTTCATATTGTCTGTCCCTGTTTTTTTTTTCAGCCATTGCTTTATGATGGCACTATCTGTTATCTATTAATAAAGAGTAGTATAGTTGACTAAAGTGCCGACGTTCACATTAAAAGGGAGGAGGTTTGATATCCATGGGTTGGGTTCATGTCGGGTTCTTGTCAGTAGATTATCTGTAAGTACCTTTGTAGTAACGTTTTTTAAACTTGGAGGCGTATTTTTGACCCTAATGGATTATCAATATACTCCTTCTGATCCTTATTACTCCCTGTGGTCCTTATTATAAGACACCAACTAACAAGTTTATTTGATCCTTTTTATAAGGCAATTGCTTGTTCCCAATGAGTATTGATTACTTTTTTCCATGTCTACCCCTAATTAATAAAGATAATGGGTGAAAGTAATAATTAAATATAATATTAAAGTTTAATACAATTAGTAGGGGTAATATTGAAAATTACTTAGATTTTAGGACAACTTTATTGACTTTAACTAATTTTATTGGTTTGTGAGAAAAGTTAGTTGGTGCCTTATAATAAGGACTAGAGGGAGTATAAGGCACCAACTAACTTTTCTCATAAACCAATAAAAGTAGTTAAACTCAATAAAGTTGTCCTAGAATCTAAGTAATTTTCAATATTACCCCTACTATAATTGCATTAAACTCTAATATTATATTAATTAATACTCTCACTCATTACCTTTATTTATTAGAGGCAGACATAAAAAAAATAATCAATACTCATAAAGAATAAGTAAGTATTTTATTAAAAAGATCAAATAAACTTATTAGTTAGCTTGTTATAAAAAACTCAAATCGCTATTACCATCAAACATTTTTAAACTCTTTCGGTGCGCCGATCCTTATCTCTTTCTTGTAGCACTTTTTATATTCTGTCTCTTTTTTCTTCAGTCATTGCTTTTATGATAGCACTACCTCTGCTATCATGTCTTTTTCTTCTTTTCTTTTTTTTTTTTCTTTTCTGCACAGAAACAGAAGTGCATGCTCTCACACAACACAGTATAGCTTGAAAACTGTGTTTGGACATTAGTCCCAATGTCCCATCGATCTGCGAGCTAGCTGGCATCTTTTCTGGCTTTAATAGTGTAGCAGCTATCCAGTTGTAGATTTTCCTTTCAGTCCCTATATTAACGTTGCTGCAAGTACAGTTGGGAAAGGCCAGTCGGTTTAAGCCCTAACTCATTAAAGATCAGGTTTTAAAAATGAACGAGATATTTTAAATTAGTTTAGTAGGGCCGGTCTTGGAAGATCTCAGGCTTAAATGAGTCGGTCCTGCAGGCCCTTTTCACGGTAATTTTTTATTTTTTAATTTATATATATTTTATATTTATTATAGAGTTATTTAGGATGTGCATGGTAACGCTCCCAGAATGTGTTTTTTGTTAATTTCTGTTCCCCGGAACACAAATGGATGAGAAATCTGCTTGGTAAATCCGGTTTATTTTTTTGTTCCCGGGATGAACCGGTTCAATTTTTGTGCTGGGGAATAGGAAAAAAAAAAAAAAAATGCAGAAAATTCTTGTTTTTCTATTTCTGGGCACAAAATCAGAATTTATTCCTCAACCTACAACCTCTCTTTTTTCTCTCGAAAACCTATTGCAGTGTCAACTACCCACCCCCGCCGCCACCCCCACCCCCACCGCACTGCCGCCGCCGCCGCCACCACCCCCACTGCCGTCGCCGCCACCCCCACCACCCCCACCGCCGTCGCCGCCACCACCACCACCCCCACCGTCGCCGCCATCCCCACCCCATCGCCACCACTACCACCACCACAACCGCCGCCGCCGCCGCCACCCCCACCTCACCGCCACCACCAACCTCGCCGCCGCCGCGCCGCCGGCCCCACCTCATCGCCACCACCGCCACCACCCCCACCTCACCGCCACCACTACCGCCACCACCACCTCGCCGCCGCCGATGCCGCCACCCTCACCTCATCGCCACCACGGCCACCACCACGACCGTCACCGCCACCCCCACCCCCACCTCACCGCCACCGCCACCACCACCACCGCCGCCACCACTACCACCACCGCCACCGCCACCGCCACCACTACCACCACCGCCACCGCCACCGCTGCCACCACCATTGCCACCACCACGACCGTCCCGCCACCGCCACCACCACCCCCACCGCCAGCCCTACCTCACCACCACCCCGCTGTCGCAGCCCCCACCTCGTCGCTGCTACCCCACCTCATCGCCACCACCGCCGCCACCAACACCATTGCCGCCGCCACCGCCCCCACTACCACCACCACATAAATAATTTTTTGAATATAAAAATTACATAAATAAAAATAAAATGTGTTAACAAACGTAATTCTGATTCTCGAAGTAAAAATAAAATGAGTTAACAATCATAATTCTGATTCTCAAAACTTTTCCCATGCACAGAATCAGAAAAAACTGTTTCATCTCAGAATCAGTGCTGGGGAACAGAATGGTTCTCATGCACACCCTTATTCATTTAACTACAAATATATAATAACTATACTCTAATTTTATTATTTGGTTTATTATTTGTTGCAAATAAAATTACTCTTATGTTTAACAAATTAAATTATTTGTTACAATAATAGTCATGTACTAATGTTGCTTAGTGGTATGCTTCTTATGTTTTATGTGAGTTATTTATGAACATAGTTTGCTTTTGACTATGAATTAGTGACTATGCTTATTTATTGGATGATTCGTGCTATAATTTACTAATTATATTTCTTTAAAAAAAATCAGAGGAAAAATAGTTAATATTTGAAATAGTAATTTCCAGACCCTGGAGGGCCGGCCTTGGCCCTAGTACTCTTAGGCCGGGCTTTGAAAAATAGATGTTTTTTTACCTCGAGTCCTGGAAGGTCGGCCCTGTTAAGTCCTGGCCCTTCATGAACCAGCCTGATTCCCAACTCTAGTTGCAAGTGATGTCTTCTAGGGGCATTTTTATATCCCAACGTTAATACATTAAAAACCTTGTAAATGCTGTCAACTTTTTACTCCCTCTAGTCCTTATTATAAAACATCAACTAACAATTCTCACAAACCAATAAAAAAAGTTTAACTTCCAATATTACCCCTACTAATTGCACTGAACTCTAATATCATATTAATTATTACTCTCATCCACTACCTTTATTAATTAGGAGCATATATAGAAAACAATAATTAATGTTCCTTGGGAACAAGCAAATGTCTTATAAAAATGATCAAATACACTTTCTAGTTGGTGCCTTATAATAAGGACCTGATGGAGTACTTTCTTCTTCTAACTTTAAATGATAAAATCCTGATTTACAGTTAAATTTATTAAAATAATTATATCCTTGTAACTCCCAAGTAAGTATTTGTAGCTTGATAAACTTCTGGAATTTGTTCTAACTCAGCTCCACTGGTTGTGTAAACTGTGAGTAACATACCATAATCAAAACAACTTTTAATCAAACTAGGTGGTATATCTGTAAGGGCTATAACCTTATTTATATGGGCATTTTTGTGGGTATATTATCCTTTGTTCTTGGATTGGTTTTTGGTTTAAATGGTCAATTATCTTGGATAGGTTTTCTAAATATTTTCTGGTTATATGGCTTGAGGCTTCTTTCTGGGTTTTAACTGCTTCTTGATAGGTAACTGAAGCGCTAGGCTTTTCTTTTGGACTGTTTGCTTGAAATATCTGAGGTAAAATTCATAGGCTTCTTCTCTGAATGATGGATTGTAATATTCTAATTTTATTTTTATAATTTAATTATAATTAAGAAGAAAAATTGATAATTAAAAAAAAAAAATCAGTAAAAAAATTATAAATATTAAATTCAGGTGGCCGGTTGCCTACAGTTTTTTTTTTTATCGAAAAAAGGGAAGTGGGTAAACCACTTCTAACCACTCCCTCAACAAATCTCCTTTTTCCTCTTTTAAAACGCAAATTGAGAACAGCACCTGCTCTCATTTTAAAAGAGGAAAAAGGATAATTGTTGTGGGGAGTAGAGTGGTTTAACCACTCTCCCATTTTTCTAAAAAAAAAAAATGTGGGCATTTAATTTTTTTTTTTTTGATTTTGAATATAAGATAAAATTTATAATGTAAATTCCACTACAATATTTTTCTTATTTTTAGATCTCGAGGTAGTATTATTCTTTTACTGAGTTTTTTAATTATCAATTCTTCTTTCTTAATTATAATTAAATCCTAAAAGTATATTAAGATATTACCAGAATCCTCAATTTTAGCTATTTTCAAGGAGTGGAATATCTGTTATCTGTTGTTTTTATCTGTGCCATGTCCTTCTGTAAACTATCTATCAAGAAATTTCTTTTTTACTTTCTTACTGTCTTCTATATTCATATATTTTCCTATTTTTTTCTAATAATATATTCATTTTTCCATTTTATTTTCTAAGTCTTGTGTCTTTAATCTTAATTCTGTTATTTGTTTATCTATTGGTTTATTTAATTCATATACTATTTTTGGATCTTTGTTTAATAAACTTGATATCTGTGAAGGTATTGCTTCTCTGTAACTAACTGGAAATTCTCTGTAACTATTTTTTGGTAACATACTTTTAGTTATTTCATATTTCTTAAATTTTAATCTGAATAAATATATTCTAGATATCTCATATAATTATTATATATTTCATAATCTTCTAAATGTTCTTCAGCCCATTTTTCTAATTCTTCATCTACTATTTTTAATTCTACATTATTTCTAAAATATTCTAACTTGTTTAGACAACATTATGAATTTTAATTGAAAGGTAACAGGTTTAGATAATTCATCACAATCAATAACAGTATTTTAGATATTCTTATGAACCATTTATCAGACATTTCAATCTAACCCATAATTCATCTAACAGCCGATGACTTTAAGGAATATGATTGAAACCTTGGTTAGAATGCAACTAGCAATGTTGGTTTTCATTTGATTTTGGGAAAATCTATTTAAAGTCCCAAGGAAACAAAAGAATGTCAAAAAAGTCCTACAAAATTCTGATGTCAAAAATATCTTAAAGAGTTATCAAAACCCACAGATAAAGTTGTTAATAACCTACTGAATAAGTTGTTAATGAAACTTTTTTGACATTAAGATTTTCAGTATGACTTTTTTGTTTTTTGTTTTTTTTTTACCATGTGCTTTTTCTAGCAATGTTGGTTTTCATTTGATTTTCAGGCACTTTTTCCCATTTTTCAAAAGACATGAACTCAGAGTACTTCCTCTTACTAAAGCCTTAAGGGTCTGTTTGGTTCGACGGAGGGGAGGGGAAGGGGGGGATTTTAATGGAGGGGAGGGGAGAGGAGGGATTTTAATATTACCTTGTTTGGATTAATCAGAAGGAAGCGGAGAGGAGGGATTTTAATGTTACTTTGTTTGGTTCAGGAGGGGAGGGGAGGGAATTTTTTTTCACATTAACAACTTTACCCTATAATATTTCATATGTCTGTTCCCTTGTTTATAGTCCACTCAGGATGAACTGGTATTGTTTTTTTTATGGTGGAAATGAGCCTGGTAATGTAATAAGCGTCCCAATTGCCTCGATTTCCAGCACTGAATCGCAGAGCTCTACGAACCCCAATGGACATATCCCCGCAGAATTCTTCATGAAAACCACGGAATCACCGGCGATCAACTTCTTGTGTACGAACTAAGAGAGAAAATTAAACCAACCTGTGAAACTATTACATTCAGGGGTACTGTCATGTAACTACACCAGAACTGAACAATAACACTGCAAGTTCCATAGTGAGAAAAATGTAAGAGGTCCTGTAACTAATTTATTGTAGAATCTGGAAACTTCATGTCAAGGGGTATATGGCCAAGACAAACCATACCAATACTTCTAAAATAAGAAAGATTGTACCTACCCAGATGCTAACCGTATGATGATCATGTATTGGTTTCTCATGAAGCATGATCGTTCTTTGAGCCCCCACTATACGTACAGAAATTCGAGAAAAGATTTATAAAACATATTAATCCTAGCAATGAAAAATAAAATACACCCCCTTGAAGGATTACAACTTACCAAGGACCATATATATGTTGCCATTTCGAAGGCATTCTGCAATGAAGAGTGAAGAAAATAAGAACAAAAAACAGATAAGTATAATAACCTGAGAAACTTAAGATGTGAAATCTGGAGTTTGAACACAGTTTTACCTGAAATATCACAAATTGTATGAGCCATAACAGTATCTCTGGTTTGTTGAACCAAAATAAATCGTCGCGTGGCTTTACTTGTGTAATTCTTCTTCCATGCTGCGAACCATGAAATTATGGAAGTTATATGAAAGTGGTAATTTATGCTTCTGTAAATTTCAAAGCAGGAAGCAAGTTTGACCCTGGTGCAAAATTCAGTTATCCAAGAAGATGAGCAAATCGGTGAGAATACTCTATGAACGTAACAGAGTCTAACCCTATTTCTGTTTGTTTTTTTTTTCTCAGAAAGCAAGATCCCAGTTAACTGCTTATGATGTACTTCCGCACATTCGCCGACGAGATGAAAGTGGCTATAAGGGTATTTTCAGAATAATAAAAAAACTTTAGGGGCATTTTGGTCCACTGACACATCACTTTTTATAATCCCTCCAAATCCGTCCGATTTGGGGGGTGACGTTTTGGAGGGGAGGGAGGGGAAAATTTTAAAAAATTTCCCCTCCCCTCCTAAAAAATATGATTAGCCAAACGAGGGGAGGGGATCAAAATCCCTTCATCCTCCTCCCCTCCCCTCCGATCCCCTCAAACCAAACAAAGCCTAAGAGATTCCTTGACTATCACGATTAACTAACTATGGTAGGACAAAAATTAAGATATTTACTTCATAATAAAGCGTACCTTAACTGACTCCATCACAAGATTGTTGTATATCTTCTGTTGAATAGCTCTGATATACAGTACTAAGTTGAAGGTACAACGGCGGACCTATTTGGATTAGTGTTATAAAAGTATATTTGTGTAAATTGAGATAAAACCGTTCTCACATATTTATCTCACACATCGTATATCACGTTGGAAAAACAGCTTCTACCAATAAAAACTGACAAATAAGAGTAGGAGGGAGGGATGTGGAGGTGAGTTCCGATGATCACGTACCTTAACTTCCTCTTATATAGAGAGGTTACCACTTTGTTACACTCTCTCTCCTCAAAACATAGGATTACAAAAGATTCGATAAGATATGCTTTTTATCCTGTCTCCTGCTTTTCTCATGACTTGAAGTTTAATTGCATATTTAAATTAGGATTAGCGTGAGTTAATAGTCTACAAAAAAAAAATAGAAAATAAATTTTATCTTAATTTATGTAGACATATATTTAAATTTATGAGATAAATTTTATCTCAATTAAACATACTTTCACAACACCTTTAAAAAATCTGTCGGTGCCGACCCTTGGCACTTGTTATCTTGTATTTTTTCTTCAGCCATTGCTTTATGATAGGAACCAGTTTCCCTATCTATTTTGGGATAGGTAGGGAGAGCTCTTTTCATCTGGACCATTCAGATTTAAATTTTTTTATTTTTTATTTTTAAAAAATAATTATTTTAATGGGTAGAGAATTCAAAATAAAGATAATTTTTAAATTAACATATTTTTAAAAAATAATTTTTTCCTTTAAAAATTAACAATTAAAAAAATTAAATCTAGACCCTGATCAAGAAAAGTTCTCCCCACCTATATTTGATATAGGTGGGGAACTGGTTCCCTTTATGATAGCACTGTCTCTGTCTCTGGTGTAATGTCTTTTTCTTCTTTTCTCTTTTTCTGCACACTCTTGATCTGCGTGTTCTGACACATCGCAATATAAGCTTTAAAGTTTAAACTGTGTTTGGACATTAGCCCGATGGATCTGCGAGCTAGTGGCATCTTTTCTGGCTTTAATAGTGTAAGTTGTAACTATCCAGTTGTAAATTTCCCTTTCAGTCCCTATCTTAGCTGTTGCTGCAAGAGATACCTTCTAGGAGCATTTTTACATCTCAAGTCTCAACGTTAATAAAAATACACATATTTTTTTTTTTTAAATACACTTAATATCAAATATTTTTTTGAGTGTAGAAATGATTACCAACTTGGTCTTATTTATAAATTTCTTTTGATAAAAAATTTGGTCTTATTTATAAGTTCTTTTTCAGATAATTAATGAGATTATGCTAATTTTACCTATTAATTGTATCGAAATGAGGACACGGTTAAAAATTGAGTTAAGGTGCAAAAATAGACATGTGTTTTTGTCAAAAGAGCGCCCAGTAGCAAATACTTTTTTTAGGTGCAAAAGTGACTATATGGTTACGAAATAATGGCAAAAGTCACAGTAACCGTTAGAGGGAATGACGTTGACCGTTAAGTTGGAACGTTTGACTAAAATTGATGACGTGTATGTTGACTAGCACTGTGTCAGAGACAAGTGTAACTTAAATGGTTGAGTAATTGATGACTAGGAAAAATAAAATTCATTTATCTGAAAAAATAAAATTTATTAATCTGTCCAAAATATAATTTATTTTATATTGATGCATTGTATTTTTTTTAAAATCAAAATAACAGCAATAGGTTTTTTTTTTTTTTAATCTTCCCCCGGACGGTGTTTTACTGTTCTTCGATCTGGTTTTTTTTTCTGATCTGTAATATTGATCTGTGTTCTTCGATCCATGATCCTTGGGTCATTGATCTGGTTTTTCCATTTGAGATTTGGACCTATTCGTTTCTTGATTTGAGCTTTTGGAACTATAATCTGGTTTGATTTTTCTAATGACTACTGAAAGTTCCTCCTCTCTCCCGTCGTTATCTGTGGGGCTGTAAATGGAATTTTTTGGTTTGATTTGGACCTATTCGTTTCTTGATTTCGTTGTGCTGAAATTATTCTTTTTCTTTTTCTTTTTTTTTTTCTTTCTTTTCTTTCATTTATATTCAGGTTTGAAGATGATCACTCCTCTTGTTGCTGCAAAGTCTCGCTTGAGCAATCTCCTCTCCCTTGAAGTTTGAAATATCATGGAGAGTACCAGAGGAAGCACTCCACATCAGAGTTAGAGGCCTAAACCAGGGGAGTACTAGTTTCTTTCACTCTTTATATTTTTGTGACATTGAGGACAATGTTTGATTTAAGTGTGGGGGAGGGATATGATTTCTTTGGTTATGCTTGTCCCTATGCAATTGAAAAGAATTTGATGACCTCAATTTTGAGCTTTCCCCATCTTAGAAAATATCATCAAGTCAAAAAATTAAAATAGAAAAGAATGTTTCAACTAAGCCTTTAAGCTTTGAATTTTTGTGGCAATCTTGAGATTGACTATGAAAATAGAGATTAGTTTGTAATCTGATCAACAGATTATTAGTTTATGAATATTTTGCTACATGATTTCTTTAGAGAATGAGATGATGACCTCTGATAGCTAAGTAATATAAAAATAAAAAATAAAAAATAAAAACTCCAATGACTTCTCTAGACCTTACTTAGTAACCGGGGGCACTTCATCACCAATGTTGGCACTCGCGTCAAACGGTAAAGTTAAAGAGGGTTATGAGTTGGGCTAAAAGCCTCTTGAGGTGCCTGTTGGAGTAACTGAGTAACCGGTGCTGCATCACCCATGTGCAGGGTCGCGTAAAAAGGGGACCTACAACGGCTCAAGTTTAAAAAAAAAGAAAAAAAAAAGAAAGAAAAAAGTTGTGTTACCTAAGGATCCATATTAAGTTCAATAAAAAGCATAATATTCTTTTACTAATCTTTTGGTTGGACTTATTGCTTTCTGATCCTTTGATCATGGGATGTTAAGGGATTGTTACGATTGTTTAAGGTGATGGCTTAGCGATCTATTCTTATAAGACATTAACTTAAATAAGATTTGATGACATGATCTAAATGTGGTGGTAAAGCTGCTCTGTTTAGGAATTTCATAGGCAATGTAATTTTCGGATAATGAATTCTCTTCCTTTTGCTTGAGGACAAGCAAATGTTTAAGTGTGGGGAATTTGATAAGTATATATTTTATACTTAAATAGGTGTATATTTTAGGATATAATTAGTGGATTCATTAATATTATATACCTATTTAATTATCTTTTATATATTTTTCCATCATTGAATCAAACTTAGGATCAAAGAGTAAATCGATATAAAATCTACTCATATCCTATTTTTATTGTGCAGGAGATATTATCATATATATATATATATATATAAGGATGAGATTTTGGAAGGTAATCATACAGTCCACACCAAGCACCACGGAGGTGTAATTGTTAAAATGGGAAGATATATTGTTGAATCAATTGGGATCATTGAAGATTTACACCGTGGTACACAAGTAAAAGAGGAGGACGTGTGGCACAAATTATACATTAATTGGGATGGAGCTGAATCAGGAAATAAGGGATTGAAATAGAATTGCAATTGATTCACGTGGCCCAACGCATAGAAGGAAACAAAATGTGGTCCAAGCCTTGGTTATTAATTAAAAAAAAAGAAAAGAAAGAAATAGACATAAAAAAAAGAAGATCACGCAAAAAGGGAATGACCTAAGATTACTATATATTGGGGGGGAGCAACGCATAAAGAGTCTCTCGGAAAAAAAAGCAAAGAAAGAAGGACGCAAAGGAGCAGCGACCACGGAAGGAGCAGCGCATAAAATTTGTTCTTAAGGAGCACAACGCAGATCAAGAAGCAAACGCACGACACAACACAGGGAGAGGCCGAGACGTGGAGCATATATAGAGGATTGGAAGCAGACGCACAAAGGACAATTTCACTGCCATCTCTTCTATGTGTTCTTCCTCTTCCCTTCACTTTATTAAATCTGAACTTCTCATTTTTATTATGGATTTTGTTATAGCCATGTGTGGCTAAATTTTCTTTTCAACCTAGAGAACCTATGAACTTGTTTGGGTTCTAGAGATTATTCCCATTGATTAGTTTTGTTTAATTTAATTCAGTTTATTTAATCCTGTGTTCATTGTTATTGCTTAGTGAGTGGCCACCATTGAGCATGTTTTGAGGATTTAGGGTTGAACTTGGAAGAGGGAATCCTAAATTGACCTTGGGATAAAATAATGTGGAATTAGATTTAAATTTAATGTGGAGTTAGGTTTTAATCTAATTTGCGTCTAGAATAGGAATATACCTAGAAGCTCCGCATAATCAAATTAGAGTGAGCCCAGTTTAAAACGCATCTTATTTAGTTGTGTGAGGCATTGCATAATTAATTAAGGTAGGTATATAAGTGGACCTAAGGCATTTATAGACATTAATACTCTAGATTGATTAAGTTAAGATGAAATTAATTTAGTGGGGATAAAATCTAGGAAACAAACAAGGGATTAGGGACTCTAGGTTGTACTTCTTGATATTGGAATTTGCTCTTTTGTGAAAAGTCTTTGCTACTATTATTTCTTATTACTTTTCTTCTTATTTGAAAACACTTCTGACTCGCTCAACTTAAATGAAACAAGGAAATTTAATATCTAATCGCTGGTTAGATTGAGTCCTCGTGGGAACGATACTTTTTCATCACTCTATTACTTGATACGGCCCGTACACTTGCGGAGTCTATAGGCTATAAAGTTTTTCCCTATCAAGTTTTTGGCGCTCTTTTGTTTTTGGAATCTGGGTTCAGTTTGTGTGTTTTGTTCTGTGTTTGGTGTGTTCTTTGGACATGCTCACTCTTCGCTGGAGAAGAAGGCTTTGAACCCTAGTTTTTCCTCCAGATTTTGTTTCCCCTTTCGATGAGTCCATTTCATCTGAAGCACAAGGTGTCGATCCGAAGGGAGGACTGAGGAAGGAGGCGACGATGAATCTGAGATCTAACCCCCCTCCCAACTTAAATCGATATTCATCCGAAGGGATTGCATTCGAAGGGAGCACAAGGGTCGCTTGCATTCGGTCAGGTTTCTGGGCAAATAAAAGATAAATAAATAAATTTTATTTTGGGGATTAAATGTTTTAGATAAATAAAAGATAAATGAAAGATAAAAAATTATATATTTTGGGGGATTAAATTTTTTAGATAAATAAAAGATAAAGAAATTATATTTTCTCCATATAAATAATCATTTTTTTCCAAGTCATCAATTAATCAGTCATCTACACACTCCTAGTCAGCATCCACATCATGAACTTTAGTCAAACCTTCCAACTTAACGGTCAACATCCACCCCCTTAACGGTCAATGCGACTTTTGCTCCTATTTTGTAACCACATAGTCACTTTTGCACCTAAAAAAAGTATTTGCTACTGGATGCTCTTTTGACAAAAGCACATGTCTATTTTTGCACCTTAACCCTTAAAAATTTACCTCATAATCATTGAGCTAATAATCTCTCATTGGTATGTGTGATATGGTAAAAAAAGACTTATAAATAGAATCAGAGTAATACTATGTATTCCCTCTGGTCCTTATTATAAGGTACCAACTAGCAAGTTTATTTGGTCCTTTTTATAAGACACTTGCTTGTTCCCAAGGAACATTGATTAATTTTTTCCATGTTTGCCCCTAATTAATAAAGGTAATGAGTAAGAGTAATAATTAATATAATATTATAATTTAGTGTAATTAGTAGGGGTAATATTGGAAATTACTTAGATTCTAGGATAACTTTATTGATTTTAACTACTTTTATTGGTTTGTGAGAAAAGTTAGTTGGTGCCTTATAATAAGGACAAGAGGGAGTAGTTATCAAAGTAGAGCAAAAATACCTATTAACCGTTAGTTTGATAACTTTTTTGTACTCCCTCTTGTCCTTATTATAGGGTATCAACTAACTTTTCTCACAAACCAATAAAAGTAGTTAAAGTCAGTAAAGTTATCTTAAAATCTAAGTAATTTCCAATGTTATCCCTACTAATTGCACTAAACACTAATATTATATTAATTGTTACTCTCATCCATTACCTTTATTAATTAGGAGCAGACATGGAAAAAAATAATCAATACTCATTGGGAACAAGCAAGTGCCTTATAAAAAGGACCAAATAAACTTGCTAGTTGGTGTCTTATAATAAGGACCTGAGGGAGTATTTTTAAAGCTGACATTGATAATGACTAAGCTAAATTTTATTACATTTGACATTGGAGAACTGAAGAAAATTACAAAATAGAGCCATATAGTTTTAAAAATTACAAAAAGACAGTAATAGCAATAAGGAGGCGGATATGGTTTTAAAAATTATCAATTCATCATAAAACCTTCTTTTAATAATTCTTCTATATACATCTTAAATTCTAGTTTATAGAATATGTAGGAAAATCAGGAATAAGTTTATCAAAAAAGAAAGCAGAAGTATGTAAAAAACAGATAGAATTTTTAGGAATAGAAATAGATAAAGAAGGAGTAAAAAAGCTAAAAATGCAAAACCATGTAGTGGAAAAGATAGTCAATCATGAAGAAGTCATTTTTTAGGGGGGGGAAATGAAGAAGTCATAGATACGAAAAAAAAAAATTTACAGGCCTTTTTAGAAATAGTAAATCATGTAAGAGAATATATATGTACCCGTGTTATCAGAATAATTTAAAGAATTACAAAGAAAATTAAGAAAAGATGTAGTAGAATATAATTGGACAAAACAAGATGAAAAACAGATAGAGAAGATCAAGGAAGCTTGTAGATATTCACCTCAGTTAGGATTTCCTGGAGATAAACCATTACAGTGGATTATAGAAAGCGATGCTAGTGAAAAATGTTATGGATCAGTTTTAAAATATAGATACAAGGATGGTAGAAGAACATATATCTAGATACCATTCAGGAACATTCAAAGATGGAGAGCAAAAATGGGAAAACAATAGCAAATAATTAAAAGCAGTATATTATGCAATATTACATTTTGAGATATATGTAGTATTTGGAAAATTCTTACTAAGGACAGATAATAGTCAAGTAGCCTATTGGTTAAGAGGAAAAATAGAAGATTCGATAGTTAAAAAGGAAATAAGAAGATTAGCTACGAATATAAAAATGTTTGATTTTGAGAGAGAATTGATAAAATCTAACAAAAATGTGGTTGCAGATTATTTAAAAGATAAATGATATTGAAAAAGATATTTCATCATCAGAACAAAAAACAGCTAAAATTGAGAATTTGCCTCTAGAAGAAAAACCCCAGCCTATGGATTTTACTCTGATATTTAAGTTACCACCTTTGTACCACCACAAGTTATTACCTATCAAGAAGCAGTTAAAACCCAGAAAGAAGCCCAAAGCCATATAACCGGGAAATATTTAGAAAACCTTACCAGATAATTAACCATTTAAACCAAAAACCAATTCAATCTCTAGAGTTATTAAAACAGAACAAAGGATATATTACCCACAAAAATGCCCATATAAATAAGCTTATAGCCCTTCCAGATATACCACCTAGTTTGATTAAAAGTTGTTTTGATTATGGTATGTTAATCACAGCTTACACAACCAATGGAGCTGAGTTAGAACAAATTACAGAAGTTTATATATCAGAACAAAGGATATATTACCCACAAAAATGCCCATATAAATAAGCTTAGATATACCACCTAGTTTGATTAAAAGTTGTTTTGATTATGGTATGTTAGCCACAGCTCACACAACCAAGGGAGCTGAGTTAGAACTACACAACCAATGGAGCTGAGTTAAAACACATTGCAGAAGTTTGTGTGCGTGTGTGTGTGAGGTGAGAATTTAGACATTATGTCATATATATGTAGATGATTTGAATAGCATTGTATGAATGTGGAAATTTTGGCGTTGAGCTATTTATTGATAGTTATTGTGATGATTTGATAGTTATTGGGGCTTTTGTCTCACCGTGTTGATTTAACACTTTTTATGTAATAATTCTTGTGCTAGGACGTTGGGGAGAGCTCTTAAGGTATAGATATCTCTCTATATACTTGTATCACCTTTTTTGATTTATAATATGATGAATTGTTGTATGTTGCCACTCATAGAGCCCATTTTGTAAACTTTGATTTAACTGCATACTTTTGAGTAAATTGTCACTGGCTGGTGTGTTGGTAGAAGGTCTGGGGCCTATAGGATTGCATGTGAATGGATGTGATCCAAAAACTCATATTTTGGAAAATTTTGATTATGATACTATGATTTGGATATTATGCAGGACTGTATTTTTAATTTTAGACTTTTGGTGAATGTTGTATTCTGAGTTCCAAAAAACTCAAGGTCCAAGTGTTATTCATAATTACTTGAAATGTTTAGATTATCTCTTTCCTGACCTGGATGACTTTAATTTGAAATGGGAAACTCTTTATAATTATGATAGAATCTTGAATTGTTTGTTAAACTTTAGTTCTATCGTGATTAGTGTTTGAAAGATGAGTTGATGTTATGAAATTAAGGAAAGGATATTACATCACCCACCTTGGATCCTGCACAAGCTTCGCCAAAGTTTACAGGCAATACAATAGCGTTAGTGCAGGATAAATAATGTTTACAGGCAATACAATTGGGTAAAGGATCATTTTTCCCTTTTGTTGTATCATGTTTACTTTCCCATTGACTACCTGGCCTGCGCTATTTGACCTGTGCAGTAATAACCCTGCATCCATGCTGGTGGTTTCTTGGATCTGAATGGTCTACCTGGTGTATTTATAGGTTCTGTTTGCCTAGAACCATCATCTCCCACATTGTGATGTATTTGGGAGGTCAGCTCTCCTTTTGTTTGCCTATAACCATCATCTCCCATATTGTGATGTATTTGGGAGGTCAGCTCTCCTTGTGTCCACATAGTCATTACTCACCATTTTTCTATTTGAATCTGCAAAGGAGTCATCATCATACTGAAAAATATCCAATTGTTTTGCCAAAACTCCCCCTTTATTTATATCTAGGTGGTTCTTAAAGGGGAATCTATTTTCCACGAAGGATACATGTTTGCTGAGAAATATATTTTCGGCCTTCATATTATAAAGGATGTACCCTTTGCTAGTTAATGAATACCCGGAGAAAACACTTGGGTCCGTCCTAGCTGCAAACTTGTCAGCATTGTGCACATTAGAGGCAAAAGCAAGACAACAAAAAATGCACTAATGATTCAAACCAAGGACTCTCTGATAAATCAGCTCATATGGGGTTTTGAAATTTAGTACATTGCTAGGGGTCATATTAATCAAGTAAGATGTTGTTTTTATACATTCCCTCCAGAATTGGAGAGGTATACAAGCTTGAAACATAAAGCTTCTAGCTACTTCTAGGAGATGTTTATGCTTTCATTCAACCAATTCATTTAGTTTAAGTGTGTGTGGGCAGGGTGTTTGATGTACAATGTCATTTTCTTCCAAAAAAAATCTCCTTTTCCCATTATTTACAAACTCAGTTCTGTTATTTCTTTTAATTTCTTTAACTGATGAGACCTGAAAAAGTTTTCAAGTGATATGCTACCTCTGATATGGTTTTCATCAAAACAACCCATGTCCCACGAGAATAATCATCAACAATGTCTTTAATGAGTGGTTCTTTGTAAGGTCCCCAACCATCTAAATGCAACAATTCAAAACAAGAAGAACATCGTTTATTACTAGAAGCAAATGGAAGCCGAGGCTGTTTGGCTTGCAAACAAATGTCACATACATGATCATGAAGCAAATCATTCTCAAAACTGCTAGCATGTTTGAGTACATTGAAAGAGGGATGTCCTGATCTAAAATGCAACACTTTATTTTTATCAAGAACTTCATCCCTTTGAGTCATAAGAGAGGTTTCATTTTTCAGAATCTTAGATCCCTTGAACAAGTATGGTCCATTAAGCATGCTACCAATCTCCATAACCTTCCCACTCAGAGATGTCATGCACAGTACAAAACTTTGAATTGAGTGACACTAGACAATAATTATCTATGGTTAATTGGAATATCGAGATGAGATTTAAACACAATCTAGGAGCATATAACACATCTTTCAAGGTTATAAATTCACACAACTTAAGAGTACCTACATGCGAAACAGTAATCAATTGACCATTAGGAATTATAATTTTATTAACATCTCCCTGGTATGGTTTCACAGCATTTAAGTATCTCAAACTACTGATCACATGACTAGATGCTCCTGAATGGTAAGAAAAAAAAATCAATAATTACAAGGTTGGTTTGGTTTTTAATTTAAATAGACAATTTATTAATTCATAAATTAAATACAAAAATATCAATGAAATTAGTATTCTATCCGTTTCATCATTTTCTTTTTAATTCTATTCATTAGATATACTTTTTTTTAATCTACGAAAAACGTATAGAAAAGCCCATTTGCATTAAACAAAAGAGCTTTAGCCGACCTAGCAACTGGTTTGGGTTTTCTCATAATCTATTTTCTCATTTTTTTTCTTAGAATTACATCTTCACTCTCATATTAAAAGGAATTCCGAGAATATCTCTATATTTCTAACGCCATTATAACGTTATATAATGAAACTATTCCAGGTAGGGGGTCATGAAGCCCAAAAGCACAATGTGCTCGCTTGAGCTTGGAGAAAATTCGCCTTGTCAAGCAAAAAAAAAAAAAAGCAGCCCGGAAAAAATTGAGTACAATCGGGTTGGACATTTTTACAGGCTAGACCTGGCATGCTATGCCACCTTGCCCATTTTGCCTTGCCTGATAAGTATATATTATTATATTTTATATAAATATTTCTTATAAATCCAGGTATATATCTCTTGGACCTCTTCTTTCTCTCATCACTTAAGCTAATGGCACTTCTTTAATCTTTTTTATTCTCTCTTTGGTTCAATCTTTACTTGTGGAAACAAAAATTGACATCTTTGGAGTATTTGCCACTAATTCGTTATCTTAGCTTTAGTTGGACAAATGAGTAAAAGAGGGTGAGTTGTAACTTAACAGAATTTTTAAAGAGTTTAATAGAAATCACGCATTCAAGATGAAGAATCTCAAAGACGATAGTTTAGAAAAGTTAATCAGTGGAGAAAACGCAGCTAGGGCATAGAAATCCCGCTATGTTCCTTCGAGTATTTGAATTAAATCCCTAATTGCCTATTATTTCCCATGATTGACGATCAATTCTCTAAAATTAGACTAAGTCCCAATGTCTTGACGCTACCTTAGTCCGTTATCTTTGAAAACAACCTAATGTCTTAGTATTGTTTGGAAAGATCAATTATTTAAACCAGAATTATAAGATCGCATAAACTCGTAAGCCTATGTCTAGGTCATGCAACTCTATGACGAATTAACTGCCCAGCTTAAATGCACCAACATCTCTATTGTCATACACCAACCTATGAACAATCTAAAAGGTGATCATTCTTTAAGAAAGCTTTAAGCAAAGATAATTCATTCAATCATGGAAAATAACGTTCAATCAAGAATTCAAACAAATACTTAAATTCGCATAGGGTTCATCCTCGCCCTAACTACTAAAGAAAATTAGCCGAGCATGGCTAGATTAACAAAATAGAAGAAAAGAGATGAAAATTGGAATTGTTCTTGCATCCTCTTTCTTCCTTCACTGCCTCCTCCTTTTCTTCCTTTTATCCTTTCTCTCTAAACCTTTGGTAAATACCGAAGTTTAGAGAGCATAAGGATATTATTTTCTCTCGTGTGTACTCAGGTTGCTTCGTGTCTTGTCTCTCTCGTTGTCGTGTGTATCTCCCTTGCTCTTTATATAGAAATTCCCTTAGGCCGACTTGGTCGTGATCTCGATCTGTCTTAAATACAAGATATGCAATATCCTTTTGAGATCTCCAATCATCTCCAAATCTTTTGCAATCCACTCTCTCATATCACACAATTTATTCAAATTGATTTCCTTTTTCTCGCTCCTTTCTCAATCGCCTAATAACTCCTGCAAGATATATAAATAGTAATAAATTTAATCCAATATATCTCAGAATTGATACTCATTTAATTATAAAATCTGCACTTATCAAACTCTCCCACACTTAAACCTTTGCTTGTCCTCAAGCAAAAGAAAGAGAATTCATTATCTAAATGAGAATGACATTGTTTTTTTTTACTTTCCCAAACAAAGGAGCGCTACCACCACACTCGATTATGTTATCAAAATTTATCCAGCTTAATGTCTTATAAGATTGGGTCACTAAGCCAATAGCCTTAAACAATAGCCAGTAATAAGCACCACAATAAGTTTAATAAAATATTATTTTACTTAATTCCTCCAGAAAAATTCAAATGCGCCCATTAAACCAAGCTTTGCAGTTAATTTTATAGGGATCCTCATGTAAGAAATAACTCTTTTTTTTTTTCATTTTATTTATTTTTTTATTTTTTTATTCGAGCCGTTGTAGGTCCCCTTTTTACGCGACCCTGCACATGGGTGATGCAGCACCGGTTACTCGGTTACTCCAACAGGCACCATAATCTTGAGCCGTTGTAGGTCCCCTTTTGACGCGATCCTGCACATGGGTGATGCAGCACCGGTTACTCGGTTACTCCAACAGGCACCTCAAGAGGCTTTTAGCTCAACTCATAACCCTCTTTGACCTTACCGTTTGACGCGACCCTGCACATGGGTGATGCAGCGTCGGTTACTAAGTAGGTCTAGAAAAATCATTGGAGTTGTGTTTCTTTTTCTTTTTTTTCTTTTTTTTTTTCTTTTTTTTCATAATAACTCACTTGAGTCCTTTCCCTAAACAAAAGTTTTACTTGGTCAACAAAGGGCATAATCTCATCTCCTAGAGGAATCAGGTATCAAAATATTCAAAACCTCTCCGCATTGTTTACAAAAATTCAATGCTCAGGGGCTTAGTTGACACATTCTTTTCCTTTTTATTGTTTTACTTGATAATACTTTCTAAGATGGGGATGCTCAAAGTTAAGGTCAATCTGAACAAAAACTCAAGAATTTTTTTTCAAGGGAATTCTTTTCAATTGAATAAGAACAAGCAACACCAAAGAATTCATATCCCTACCCCACACATAAATCAGACAGTGTCCTCACTGTTGGAACAATAAATAAAAGGAAAGGAACTAGTACTCCCCTGGTTTAAGCCGTGAACTCTGATGTCAAAGTCATCGGAGTGGTCATCGGCATCCTCATGTGTGACCGCATCGTCGGAATCATTGTCGTCCTCAGCTGGTTGACAACTAGTTGGATCTATATTCTTGATGCAAAGGGCCTCGACCATCTGGGTCAGATAAGTGAGAGAGAAAGAGAAAGAAGAAGGAGGAAGGGGGTGGTTGAAAGTGAGGTAAATTTTTTTTTTTTTTTTTTTTTTTGGATTTTTTTTTTTTTGGCCACTTGGCAGAGAGTTGGCGCAGGGGGCGCCAACTTTCTGGCCAAATTTTTTTTTTTTTTTTAATTTTTTTTTTTAATTTTTTTAATTTTTTTTTAATTTTTTTTTAATTTTTTTTTTTAGCATGGAACTTATAATTTGATCCATACTTTTCACATCCTTCCTATCCTACCAATAACTACTAAGACTAAATAAAAATGAAAAAGAAAACTTATTGGGTTGCCTCCCAATCAGCGCTTGTTTAACGTCTTGAGCCTGACGGATATCACCTTAATTCTCGCCTTCCGGTTGCCACGGAGGTTCCTCCTCTGTCAATGTCTCCACCATGGTAAGGCTTCAATCTCGTTGTCCGGATGAAACGCTTTTGGAAGAATCCTCCCGTCATGCCATCTCTTGATTTTTTTCTTGAATGGCAAATGAAAGTGGTCCTTGCGAGTGGCATCATTCAACCTCCTACAATTCATACACATTCTCCACCTCGCATCTAACAGTTTCACCACCTCCTTCTCGCCACTTCCTTCATAGTCGGGTTAAGTCTCCTCTCCGGGGCTGCCTTACGGTTTCACATGGTCCTCCATAAGAATTTTATGAGTGCAAAATGAAGGACTAATCCCCTTTAAATCGATATAGACCACCCTATGGTAGTCTTGTGGGTATTCAAAACTTTCAAAGAACTTCTCTTCGTCAAGTAGGGGACAACTCGGTGCTAACAATAATGGGATAAGTGTCATCCTTCCCTAGAAAAACATACTTGATTAGAAGGGAGCTCCTTTAGTTCCACCTTAGGAGTAACAGTGGCGCATCATAATCTTTCTTCTTCGACTCCTCAACTCCGTAAATAGCCAAGAAGGGTCTTCCCAAAAGTAAAGGAATTTCAGCATCTTCCTCCATGTTAAGAACCACAAAGTCCACCGGGAAGATGAATTTGTCCACTTTCACAAGCACATCTTCAATGACACCTTCTGGCTTTTTAATGGACCTATCCGCCAACTGTAATGACATCATAGTAGGCTTCATCTCTTTAATGCCGAGAGCTTTTGAAACAGATAAGGGCACTAGATTAATACTAGCTCCCAGATCGCAAAGTGCTCTTCCCATATTGACATTCCCTATTGCACAAGGAATGCTAAACCGCCGGATCTTTGAGCTTTGGTGGCAACTTAGTTTGAATGATGGCACTACACCGCCGAGTCAAAGCCATTGTTTCGCTTCTTGCAACTTATGCTTTTGGAAAGCAAATCTTTCAAGAACTTTGCATAATTAGGCATATTTTCAAGAGCTTCGCAAAAGGGATGTTAATCGCAATTTCTTAAAAATATCCCAGAACCTGGCATACTGTTGCTTCTGAATCTGCTGCTTCAACCTTTGGGGATAAGGAGGTTTTGCATAAGAAGGAATGGGAGGCTTCTTTGTAGCTATCTCCTTTGGAACCTGCTGCACATTACATTGCTCAACCTCTTCCTCCCCTTTCTCAGACTTGTCCTTCATTGGAACAGATTTCTCAACCTAATGAACCACTATACCACTCCTTGTAGTTATGGCCTTACAATGCTCTTTTGGATTTACCAAAGTATCACTAGGGAAGGACCCTTGGCTTCTCTCTGCTATTTGCTTTGATAACTGACTAATCTGATGCTCCAAGTTTCGGATCGAAGCCCCCTGATTTTTGAGAGAAGAATTTGTTTCATTCTGGAAAGCTTTTGTTTCATTCTGGAAAGCTTCTGACCCCTTTATGTATTCGGTAGTGCTGAGAGTCAACTGTGTCAAAGCCTTTTCCAGATCAGTGGTGGTGGTTTGGTGGAACTGCTGAGGTGCTGATTGGGGTTTATAGGAGAAGTTTGGGTGAGATTTCCAGCCAGATTGTATGTGTCTATATGGATTAAACTGATGTCTAGGAGGATTACCCATGTATTTTATCTCAGCTGTTTCTTCAATAATGAATGCTGCACACTCTCCATTAGCATGTTCCCCTTGGCAAAAATCACAAATCAAATGAGGCTGAGAAGTGATAGATGATACTTGAGAAGAGGCAAGCTGTTTAGTGAGGGAAGCTAATTGCTGTTGGATCACCTTGTTTTGTTGGGCCAGGTTCTCATTGTGGGCCAATATTGTATTGTAAGAGTCTAGCTGAAGAACTCCCCTCTTTGGTTGTGGACTAACAGTTTCATTCTCAAAAGACCCCATATCTTCAAACAACTCCAATGCTTCTTCGGGAGTTTTATTTTTAGCGTACCACCTCGCCGCAAAGATTAATCATCATCCTAGAGGACTAAGCATCCCTTTGAAGAATATCCTCACCGATCATAGTCTTGCAGCTCATGTTGTGGGCACTTCCTAAGCAACTCCTTGAATCTTTCCCACTCTTCACAATATGATTCCCATTACCTTGAGTAAAGCAATTGATGTCCGAAAGCAGCTTTGTATACTTAGAAGAAGGGAAAAATTTCTCAAGGAACTTTATGGTAATAATGTCCCAAGTGGAGAGACTTCCATTAGGACAAGAACGAAGCCAAGCTCCTGCTTTCCCCGTCAAAGAGAAAGGAAACAGTCTCACACGAATAGCATCTCCCGAAACTCCATTCATCTTGATGGTATCACAAATTCGCGAAAAGTCTCGATATGCTGATTAGGATCCTCTAAATCACTCCCACTAAAAGAGCTTTGTTGAACCAAGCTTATGAGAGATGGCTTGATTTCAAAATTATTTGCATTCACAACAGGATTGACGATGCTAGTTGCAGCCCTGGCAGGATTAAGCGTCATGTAATCGCCCATGGTCCTTTTGGAGGAGGAGGAGGAGGAGGATCTGTAATATTTTCTGCCATTATAACCGGTTTAGTCTCGTACTAGAGCTAACAACCTTTCCTTTTCTCTCGTTTAGCAAGTTTCCGGTTTCTCTTTCTTTGTCTTTTCAATTTCGTGGATCAAACTGCAGCGAATTTCTGTCAGTGGTACCTCGCATAAACAGAGTATGATAACAAAAGAAAAAGAAAAATCCAATCTAGAGTTTCAATAACTACTCTTAGTGTTGAAATAAAACTAGTCCCCCGCAACGGCGCCAAAAACTTGATAGGGCAAAACTTTAAAGCCTTATAAACTCCGCAAGTATACGGGCCGTATCAAGTAATAAAGTAGTGAGAAAAGATCGTCCCACGAGGACTAGTATTCCACCACTAATTCGTTATCTTAGCTTTAGTTGGACAAATGAGTAAAAGAGGGTGAGTTGTAACTTAACAGAATTTTTAAAGAGTTTAATAGAAATCACGCATTCAAGATGAAGAATCTCAAAGACGATAGTTTAGAAAAGTTAATCAGTGGAGAAAAACGCAGCTAGGGCATAGAAATCCCCTATGTTCCTTCGAGTATTTGAATTAAATCCCTAATTGCCTATTATTTCCCATGATTGACGATCAATTCTCTAAAATTAGACTAAGTCCCAATGTCTTGACGCTACCTTAGTCCGTTATCTTTGAAAACAACCTAATGTCTTAGTATTGTTTGGAAAGATCAATTATTTAAACCGTAATTATAAGATCGCATAAACTCGTAAGCCTATGTCTAGGTCATGCAACTCTATGACGAATTAACGGTTCCAGCTTAAATGCACCAACATCTCTATTGTCATACACCAACCTATGAACAATCTAAAAGGTGATCATTCTTTAAGAAAGCTTTAAGCAAAGATAATTCATTCAATCATGGAAAATAACGTTCAATCAAGAATTCAAACAAATACTTAAATTCGCATAGGGTTCATCCTCGCCCTAACTACTAAAGAAAATTAGCCGAGCATGGCTAGATTAACAAAATAGAAGAAAAGAGATGAAAATTGGAATTGTTCTTGCATCCTCTTTCTTCCTTCAGCTGTCTCCTCCTTTTCTTCCTTTTATCCTTTCTCTCTAAACCTTTGGTAAATACCGAAGTTTAGAGAGCATAAGGATATTATTTTCTCTCGTGTGTACTCTGGTTGCTTCTGTGTCTTGTCTCTCTGTTGTCAGTGTGTATCTCCCTTGCTCTTTATATAGAAATTCCCTTAGGCTGACTTGGTCGTGATCTGATCCTGTCTTAAATACAAGATATGCAATATCCTTTTGAGATCTCCAATCATCTCCAAATCTTTTGCAATCCACTCTCTCATATCACACAATTTATTCAAATTGATTTCCTTTTTCTGCTCCTTTCTCAATCAGCTAATAACTCCTGCAAGATATATAAATAGTAATAAATTTAATCCAATATATCTCAGAATTGATACTCATTTAATTATAAAATCTGCACTTATCAACAGGGTAGGTCATTATCACTTAGGCAAGGAAACCTAACCTACCCTTACCCATCCCAAAATGGTTAGAGCTTTTACTGGGTAGGGTCGGACATCAGGCTGCAAAATGCAACTTGTTTATCCTTCAGATTAGACTCTAGCAAGGGTCTCGCCCTGCCCATGCTCACCCTTTCCAGGTCTCAACTCGCATAGTCACATGGTGTGGTCACTCCATCTCTGTCATAATAAGAGAATGACTTTTAGGTCAATCTAAGAGAAAAAATACATTGACAAATCACATAAGTTATTAATAGTAACTGATTCACTTGTTAATCCCTATATTTACTTATTAATGAAAACTTTTCATATTATTTTTTATGTCATTCTCTCTTAATCAATTGAGTCATGATAACAAAAAAATAAAAATAAATACTCCCTCTGGTCCTTATTATAAAGTACCAACTAACTTTTCTCACAAACCAATAAAAGTAGTTAAAGTTAATAAAGTTGTCCTAGAATATAAGTAATTTTCAATATTACCCCTACTAATCCCACTAAACTCTAATATTATACTCCATCTGGTCCTTATTATAAGGCACCAACTACCATTTCTCGCGGACCAAGGAATGGAGGTTAAGTCATTAATGAAGTCTAAAAGTAATAAATGTTTCCAACTTTACCCCTACTTTAATGATCTAGGTTTAAATGAGTTAGTTAAAAATGATGGTATAATGGAAAAATAGTAATAAATGAGTTAGTTAAAGTAAGTTGGTGCCTTATAATAAGGACAAAAAAATGTTGGTGGTTGGTGCCTTATAATAAGGACCAGATGGAGTATTAATTATTTCTCTCACCCATTACCTTTATTAATTAGGGGCAGACATGAAAAAAAATAATCAATGCTCATTGGGAACAATCAAGTGCCTTATAAAAAGGACCCAATAAACTTGTTAGTTGGTGTCTTATAATAAGGACTAGAGGGAGTAAAAATTAGGAAGGAGATCCTCTCCTTGTCCAATTTTCTGTTCATCCCTCATTGTCCTCATCCTGACCGTCAAAATCTTGATTTAAGGGGCGAGATTTATTTTTAAAAAAACCGCGCGGGTTTTGCAAAAATAAATCTGGCCCCTTGGATCAAGATTTTGACGGTCAAGATGAGGACAATAAGGGATGAGCAGAAAATTAGAGGTGAGAGAAACCAGACCCTAAAAATTAAGGGGGAATCCTCTGATGTCATCTCAATTCATTTGTACACGTGTGACAATATTATTGGATAAGCACCGCAGTGCCGCGCCTATGTCGGTCACCTCCTTTCGCATAAAAGAAGGCCCGAGCCTCCAAAATCCTTGACAATTGGTTTTGAATCGCGTTCCAAAGAAACTCTTGTAAATCAAAATCCTTCAAGGTATGTCTTTCTCTTCCGATCTTTTTCGATCGTCTTCCTTGAGTTTAGTGTTCTTTTCTTTGGTTCTAATCGAGGTTTGTGCTGTGAAAATTTCCATCTGCTTATGTAGTGGATAGAATTGTAGAGCTTTTTATTGTGATCTGATTATTTCGAACGGAGCCGTTAATTCATAGTTGTTCTTCCACTCTTTTCCTTTAGATTATTCTTATGTTTTTGTGGAAACTGTAAGGATAGTCAGGTTGTTTCTGATTCTTAGGTGACTTTGCTTACGGGGTTGGCGGGATCAAACAAACAAGATTGAAATTATGTTGAGATTTTTCTGTTTCTGGACTACGTTCCAATCTTTTTTTCACATGCTGTATTTTAAATAAGGCTTTACCAATCGCGCTTTATTAATACCTTTCATCTATTTTTGTGATATGATTCTATCTATTTTCTGTTTCTCGACACCTTCGGATCTGTTTTGAAAGTTTCCGATTTTGATCTGGTCTTTCTTTAGTTGTTTGGAAAATCATTTCAATTCTTGTTTTGTAACAAGGACTAGTTCGTTGTGAATTGTATATCGTTTTAGTTATTTTATGAGATCTATTCATGTAGTTTGACATTATCCATATGGTGTGTGCTATAGATGCAAATCTTCGTCAAGACCCTTACTGGCAAGACCATCACTCTTGAAGTCGAGAGCTCAGATACCATAGACAATGTCAAGACTAAGATTCAAGACAAAGAAGGGATCCCGCCAGACCAGCAGCGATTGATTTTTGCGGGTAAGCAGCTTGAGGACGGACGCACCCTTGCCGACTATAACATTCAAAAGGAATCGACTCTCCACCTCGTGCTCCGTTTACGCGGTGGTATGCAGATCTTTGTCAAGACTCTTACCGGTAAGACCATCACCCTCGAGGTGGAGAGCTCGGACACCATCGACAACGTGAAGGCCAAGATCCAAGATAAGGAGGGCATCCCTCCAGACCAGCAGAGGCTAATCTTTGCCGGAAAGCAGCTTGAGGATGGCCGTACTCTGGCTGATTATAACATCCAAAAAGAGTCTACCCTCCACCTTGTGCTTCGTCTCCGTGGAGGAATGCAAATTTTTGTCAAGACTCTGACCGGGAAGACCATTACCCTGGAGGTGGAAAGTTCTGACACTATTGATAACGTCAAGGCAAAGATCCAGGACAAAGAGGGAATCCCACCGGACCAACAAAGGCTTATCTTTGCTGGTAAACAGCTTGAGGATGGCCGAACCTTAGCTGACTATAACATCCAGAAGGAGTCCACTCTTCATCTTGTTCTACGTCTCCGTGGTGGAATGCAGATTTTTGTGAAGACCCTTACTGGCAAGACTATTACCCTGGAGGTTGAGAGCTCTGACACAATTGACAATGTGAAGGCTAAAATCCAAGATAAGGAAGGAATCCCGCCTGACCAGCAAAGGTTGATTTTCGCTGGAAAGCAGCTGGAAGATGGACGCACATTGGCTGACTATAACATTCAGAAGGAGTCCACCCTTCACCTTGTGCTTCGTCTCAGGGGAGGCATGCAGATATTTGTGAAGACCTTGACAGGAAAAACCATCACCCTTGAGGTTGAGAGTTCGGATACCATTGACAATGTGAAGGCAAAAATCCAGGACAAGGAAGGAATCCCACCAGACCAGCAAAGGTTGATCTTTGCAGGGAAGCAGTTGGAGGATGGAAGAACCCTTGCTGACTACAACATCCAGAAGGAGTCCACCCTTCACCTTGTGCTTCGTCTCAGGGGAGGTATGCAAATCTTTGTGAAGACTTTGACAGGCAAAACCATCACCCTTGAGGTTGAGAGTTCGGATACCATTGACAATGTGAAGGCAAAAATCCAGGACAAGGAAGGAATCCCACCAGACCAGCAAAGGTTGATCTTTGCAGGGAAGCAGTTGGAGGATGGAAGAACCCTTGCTGACTACAACATCCAGAAGGAGTCCACCCTTCACCTTGTCCTCCGTCTTCGTGGAGGATTCTGAAGTGTTCGTGGTTCCTTTGTTTGTCAGTTTCATGATTGTTGTTGGGATCTGTGACTGTTGGAACTTGTTTGTGGGTCTATGATGCCCTCTAAATAACTTGGTTGTGTTTTCTTTTTAACTTTGGGAATATTCAAGTCGGTTCTTTTCATTTGTTACAATATATATCGTTTCCATGATGATCATGCTGTGTTGCGTTCTCTGTTTTTCTAAAGAAAGTAACTTGTCCCCCGTGGCATGGTTTCTTATCTTATTCTTGATGCCTTCATAACTTTACCATGGTATATATATATTGATCATTCATTTGGTAGATTAAATCGGGCGTTAGGAGGGTGGTCTTAGATAAATCGGAATGCCTAACAAACCTGTAACTCTGTTTACTAGAATTCCATTGTTAAGTTAGGTATCTTATTGTTATACTTTGAACGAACCTGATCTTTTAGAAACACAGTATTGTGGGGAGAGGAAGGAGTAGTGGTGAGCTTCGACGTAGGTAGATTGCAGTTGTATAGTTCCCTGTGAATGATATTATGCTTAATAGATAGTTGACGAGCTTACATTTGAAGATAATCAGAAGTTCTGTCCCTAGTTACTGATAAAGAATTGAGATGTGATCTGTGTTTGGTGAGATACCACCATGGGCTAAGGATTTTCTGAATAATTGTGGAAGGAGTCTAGCACTCATATAGTTTGGCCATGATGGGTGGCTAGTTGAGAGGGTTAAGCTTCTGCCTGTTGTCTATCTGGTTTAGCAGATTATGCCATGTGTTTTTCTTAGCCGCTAGTCTTGGCTTTTATTCTTCACCTCATGCTGAACAGAGGCATTTTTGTATCTTTCCTTTGAATAAGCAAGCCTAGGGAAGTGCCAAATCTATTTTGTTCATCAATGATAGAGTTTTGAAATATATTTTCTCAAGCGTGTTGGCTTAGGGCTGTTTACGAGGGAACAGCATCACCATTCATGATTTGAAGAAGTGTGTGTATACGATTATATATAACGAAATTACCTGAAGAGAGAAGCGTTGGTAGTTAACAGAGGTTATTGTTCATATCAGTTAGTGTATGTCGATTGTTTGCTGGATCTAACGTGCTAAAATATAATGAGCTGCTTTACATCTGTTCATCAGTTATAATGATAAAATGTTTCTGAACTGTCTTAAATATTCTTCATCTTCGCGAATCAGGTACTGTATGAAATGAGATTGTGAAGTTTAAGATTACAGAGGACCAAAATTTATTGAATTGGGATCAACTCGATAGCTTTTAATTGGTTTATATCAAACGATTGCCAGGTCTTTTCATTCGTTTCCTTTATCTCCATTCTTTGCAGACTACTATATATGAAGTGATTTTTGTTCCTTTATGCTGAGTTGCTTTTTCGAAACCTTCGTAGTTCAAATACAGAATTTGGGTTCCTTTATGATCAGTTGATCACCATATGAAAATCTTAAACAAAATCTCGAGGAAAAATGTTATATGAACAAAAATAATTATAAAATGTCCTTAATGTGAAAGTGCTTTTAATCAGCAGCCTCCTAATTTAACATACCCATTGTGCACAATCAACTCAAGGATATTTAATCCTAAGTGGATTGAATTATAAAAGGGAAAATCCCCCTCTTTTTAAAAAGTCACTCATAAAAGTCACATGTCAGAAAAATCTTAGGACTTTTTTGATATACAATTTAGTGGTGAAATGAGCAAAACCATTAATGCTGAAGGAGGGGATTCCTAAATTCAAAATCACTCGGGCTCTCGAATCTCGTCCCTCAACTGTCCGATGCTATTTTCCCTTGTGGCGGAAAGGCGAAACCCTCAACCACCATCACCATTGCAGTTGCTGTTGCCGTGTGACTTCCAGTCAAAGAGTGCATCACCGTAAATTCGTTGGTCTTGTGTTGGGTTGAAACGAAGGCTAAGCATTGGAATGTGAAGACCAAAATACCGTTGGCCGCCGCCGTCGCTAGTTCGCCTGTGGCCATAAGAAAAGTACAAAACATTCTAGAGATCAGGTTGTTTCCGTGCATGTATGCCTCTTTGATAGTGTTCCAGACATGGAGTCAAGAGACCCCATGTCCAATACCATAACTTTCAGACATGCAACAAAACAAAATCATGAATTAGTTTCTCGTCTTAAAGCTATATAGCATAGATACTTCGATCTTGACATATACAGGCCAATAAATGGGTTCTATAAATTTTTTGCGTACCATTGAATTTGATAATAGAGAACCATAATACAGGGTCTTGATGCCTGAGAATTGTGGAAAGCATTTTATTAATTTAAATACTAACGTTATTTCTGATAATAAGTCGTTTCCTTTTAATTCTGTGATAACAATTGATCTAATATATGTTTGATTCAGGGTTCCTGAAACTGCCTCTTGGCTTTGACAATTTATTTAGTCTACATCCTCTTATTTCCTGCTCACGAGTGGATTTAATTATAATATATAAATTGCTATGCATTGGATTTGGGAATATGTTGCATAGCATGAGTTTAAGAAAATATCCTTTTCCCAGTGTAGGGAAATACATACAATCTGTCGTTCTTTTTCTTGCATCATGCATTGTGTGTGTGTGTGCTGCTTGATGCATCTCACCAAGTTTCAGATTGTTATCAGATTCAATACATAGTTTGAGTCATGTCTAATTCTGAAATGTAAATTGTAGCTTTTTCAACCAAACCCATTAACCCAGTTTAAATGGGGAATATTTGAATCATAAAGCTTTTTTAAACATTATTTTTGAAAAGAAATATATAAGCTGCTGGATTAGTTGAATTATTTTTGGGTTGTGGGTGGATGATATCTTTGCCCCATGGGTAACTGTCAACTCATCTTGACGTCCAATTAATATTTGACATGCTGAACAGGGGATGTGCTCTCTGGAAAGGTGAGCATTTGGGCATTTTGCAACAGTTGTTTGGAGTTCACTGGTGGAACTGTCAGGAATTTGCTCTACTTGTCACATTAGTCTGTGTTATGCTTCCATTGGTCTTGCACAGACGAGTAGGTCAGTTCACTAGAAAATTATGGTCTGAGATGAGATTTGAGAACATGACATGCTTTATTGTAATTCAAATTGAAGAGACTGTGGAGCAACTCTCACAACATCCTATGTTTAATTAATTGTCATATTGGCTGGTGTTTGCTAGAGTCTTTAAAGTTCAGTTCTGCAATATCCACTCTTCTAGCGGTGGCATTCGTTGGCATATGTTCAGGGATGGCAATAGCTGCTCTGTTCGCAGGCAAAACACATATTCCAAGACTGATTCCACACTTCGACGAGCATACCTCTTTCTTTGATCCGTTTACAGTTGTTCCCGTCATAGTCACAGCTTTTACATTTCATTTTAATGGTATATAACTTGGCTTGCACTAGTGAACTTGCCTGCTTCTTCACAACATTCCTAGAGAATTTCAGAGGTATTCATTTGGTGAGGAACTTATCGAGTATTGTTGTCACTGATTGAGGGTCGATTCAGTCACTTGTGTGCTTAATCTTTAGGATAAAATTTGCATTCTTATGGTTATTTGGAAGAATATCCAAATCGGAACTGCTTATTTGTTTGACACCATCTTAAATATAAGAATCAAAGTGTAAGTGATTTTTACCCTTATTAAAAAAAAAAAAAAATCCTTCTACTCTCTATAGCCATTTATGATTTTTTGTTCAAACATTTACAATCTCTTTTTCATTATCTCTCCCCCAGCAACACTAGTTACAGTCATTTTTGCAATAGTAGAAATTCTGAATTCTAGTTTGGCGTGAATATATTATCCAATGGCTCTGTTTCTGTAAACGAAACACCTTCATTGGGACATATCCAATTATTTAGACCAAGAAGCAAAATGACAATTACCTCTAACTAATTAAACTTGAGTGGCTACAAGAAGATGACTCCTTTTTTATCATATGTTTTAATTTATAGTTTGCCTGCCGTCCAAGACATTCTCTAAGAGTCCCTTGGTTTTAGTTGACAATGATTGGATGTGACTAATGTTCTTGTCTTAATGCTGATGAGGACATCAATTGAAGAAAACACAAGATTTTTGTGCTGAAATGCATGATGTCATTGTACTACTGGGCTTGTTTGGTGTTTGTTGCCTTACATAAGCTTACTGCATATACCTGTCTTGAATTCATTCCACACTTGTTTTGATTCGTTTCACTAGGCAAATTGAGTGCATTTTCTAAACTATGGAAAGTAACGTAAGGAAAATGAATTTGTGACTTGTACTCAATATTCAATCAAGAAATACGACCATTGGCTGATTGAACTTAGGAAGAATTTTGGTGTCTCTCAAATTTCACTCTTGATACAGATTTGATTTGCTGAAATATAAGTGCATTTTGGTTGAGCATGGTGCAAGAAGCTAAATTATGATCCATATAGTAACTTTAGTTATTTAAGTACTTGTGCTAATTGTTGTAATTAATCACTGTGTCAAAGTAGCGGATTTTTGGGATTGGGATTTGATGTGTGTGCCTTGAAATTTCCACTGAATTTGGGTGCCTAATTGAAGTTTTGTCTCTTTGATGTAATTGGCTAGACAGATGTGACTAAGTTCTAGTCTAAAGAGAAACCTTGATAAGATAATTAATGACACGTACTATGTTCTTTTTTTTTTTTTTTATATCAAAATTTTAGGAAAGGGGTTGGGTTCACCCACGATCCAATGGCAGGACGAAATCTCCCTTCCTCCTAGGTGATACCGATGTTAGGCAGGGCGAGCCGTCTATTACCCTCAGGCGTTAACCTAGGCACTTAGGAGCTAGGATGCCTCCCCCAGCACCTTGACCAACTTCAGGATCGAACCCTCTCCTTTTGGTGAGAGTGTCTAACCCCTTTTCCAGTTGAGTCCAATGACAAGGGGTACATACTATGTTCTATGTTCTAAGTTTTTATTTTTTTAAAATCTCTCGATTAAATGCATGGGCTTTATAGCAAACTAGTCATAATGAATAATTTGCTTTAGTGTTGCATTGTAATGTGACTTTTACAATTCCCAAGGAAGTTACATGGGCTAAAGTCCATGTCCAAAATGACACATAAGTTTCTTAGGTGGTGTTTGTTTAATTAGATATTAGAAGTTTGATAGCTGAATTGATTACAACCTTAATATCTATTTTATTTTAGAGACTCTTTGTGAGGTTCATGTGCTTTCCTGGTTACAAATATGGGATGGGAAAGAGCAAGGTGATAATGGGTACACAATGCATTTTTACTCCATAGACGAACTTCATGAAATGAAGGTCGGTTTCTTGTTGTGGCTGGTCAACCATCCTCACAACATCCATCAAGAAAAAATGTTATCTTTAGTCGAGGAGTCCCACAAGCGGAAGATGAGACATTAGACTACAAATTTGTTCGGTAGATAGGCTGACTTGTTATAGGTAAAAACATAACTTTGATTGTATTTAGGACACATTTTAATGGGTTCTTTGTTGTGTACATGTGAATTTGTATTTATGACAAAGTTGTGAGGATTTTTTTTTTTTTTTGTGTGTGTGTGTGTGTGGGAAAGTTCCTTTGTATTGATGAAAATGACCTTCAAAATTTGGTCTTCTATAAATGTTCTGATGATGGTAACTTGACAACAATTCCATCAGTATGTGTTAACAACTGCATCAATGCCTTTAAACAACTACATTAGTGGGTGTTAACAACTACATCTGTGGGTTCTTACAGCTCCATCAGTGACTTTTTAACAACTCCATCACTATGTGTCAACAACTCTATCAGTGACGGTTAACAACTACATCAGTGGGTGTGAAATACTACATCAGTAAGTGTTAATAACTCCATTAGTTGGTGTTAACAACTTCATTAATGGATTTTAACAACTACATCAATAGGTGTTAACAACTACATCGGTGACTTATAACAATTATTTTCTTTTTCACTTAAAGATGATATGATTCTTTGTAACTCCTCATATGTTGTATCTTCCTTTATGCATCTTGTTCTTCCCATACCACCAACATACTCACTTTCCTCTCCTCACCATGTACAAAATTCCCCCCACATGAAAGAAACAAAATAGATTCTTCCCTAAAATACTAGCCATCTTTAATTACAATCTGCAACATAAAGTTTGTATTAACAACTTTAACAGTCACTTTAATAACTACAGTTGTAGGTATTAACAACTATCTCATATAAGCATATTTGTAGCCAAAATGCCTTTATCACATTAAACCATTCCCATTAAAAATTAGAACTTTCCCTCTATTTCCATACCCAAAAATAGAGCAACATTTTATTAACCCTTCCCTTCGAGATACACTTCTTATTAACAACTTAAACAGTCATATTAACAACAATCCCATATCAGCATTTTTTCAGCCACAATACCTTGATCACTTTCAACCATTTCCACTCAAATACAGACATTTCCCTCTATTTCTGTAATACCCCGAAATTTGAATTAGGGAATTTAAGGGTCAAAGTGCCAAAATGACGAAAATGCCCCTAAGGGACATAAATGACTTAGAAAAATTATGGAAAATACCCTTGTAAATTATAAAATAATGCATGAGGCATGGAAATTCTAATGTTAAGGCAAAAGTTTGAAGATAAATGAGTGTCTTAATTAAGAAAATTATCAACAAGTGATAATAAAGTAATTAAGTAATATTGAGCTAATTACTTAAGCTCGAGCAAAGAAAATTATGAAATAATTATGTAAAGCTCAAAAATTAGTGGAAAATGGTTTGAAATTAGTAAAAATATATTTACTAATTAATTGGAAATTTTGGAGAAAAATAGTTGAGTTTAGGTATTTTTGAGCCTAAATACAAGTTTGGACCAATAGGAAAATTATGGAAGAAATTATATAAAATAATTATAAAATAATTATTTTATAAAAACGAAAAAAAAAAGGATCAGAATGTTGACCGAAAATTTGGCCAAGGAAAAGAGAAAAATAAATATATATATATATATATATATATGTATAAGATATATATGCAAGTTGATAATATTATATTAATATAATTAATTAAAGTAAAAAGAGTGAATAGTAATTTTAAAATTGGGAAACGGACCCTATCTAGAGATCTAGGAATGGGATTGTCAATATCAAAGTAGATTATTGATCAGTGGAATTTTATCTTCCATAATACTCTTCCGGAAGTTAATTCCGAGGTCGTTTGTGCATTTTCCTAATAAAACAAAATAGGGAAAAATGCATATAGGCATATTTTTGGAAAAGAGGAAAATAAATTCTAACTCAATATTTAGGAATGAGTTTGAATTTATTTAGACATATTTGGAATCAGTGAATTATTTCAAGAGATTGATATCTCCGAAAACGAATTCCGACACCGACGCGTTCGGACACGTTTTCGAGGAAACCTCAACCGGATTTGTTGGAGCCCTATATGGAACCAAAATTTAGGTTAACTTGGACATTTCTACTAAGTGAGGAAATGGTTTCAAAGTTGTAAATCCAGAATTTTGAGATTTCTCCGAAATCACGCGAATCGGCACCGATCGGAGAAATTCAACCGGAAGGCTTCTGGAAGGAGCAGTAGTAAGGGTAGTAATGCTAGAATAGCCTTTAATTTTTCTAGTATGATTGGATATCATATGGGAGGGCTATTTTAGTCTTTATTTTCGAAAATCATGATGGCGTCGAAGTTCTGGCAAAATTTTGGGAAGAAAATACCCAGCAAGTCTCTTGATACTTTTCTGACATGTGACTTTTATGAGGGATTTTTAAAAAAATATGTTGGTCGCTTGGACTTGAGAGGGATTTTCCCATTATAAAAGCTTTCCTCTTGTAAGAAAACATTACATTTCTTGCAAACTTACCCTTGCTCTGCATCAATAGCCCATAACAGAATATAAGTTCATAAGAGTTATCTATCCCCATTTTTTGCATAAAAATGAATGTTTTCACGAGATGCATCATTAAGATATGTACCGACAAAAATTGAGACCGAATTAGTATGATATGATAACATAGAATGGGAATTTGAGATTTCATTCATTACCCCCAAATAAAAACATTACACAACCACAAGATTTCTTTTGGGGGAAAAGCTTTAAATAAATTATGAATTGATAAAATATTTTTAACGTTGTTCTTATCTTCTCTTGTATTACATATGACAGTTACTCCATGATAGGAACATTCCATGACGGAAGGACCAGATTTTTCACATGCTATGTTATCTCTTTAAGTAACATCGTTCTCAGCCTCTTGGGGTTGTCGTGTTCTATGCTCCAAGACAATCAACAGAGAAAAGTATGCATCAAACAGCCTGGAATTCTCAAATAACAATGACGTTTTTAACTTAGCTACAATAAAAACAAGTACTTCCTTCGGTCCTTAACATAAAATATATTTGGAGAGCTGATCTTCATTCTAAATATAATACAGTTTTCATATTTATCAAAAAAAATTCTAATTTACCCTTATCGATACTCCTTTTATAATAAAGAATTAGAGAATTAAGGAATATGATATGATATTTTAGAAAATACATGTCATATTAACTAATCGAACTAACTTCCTTATTCTAATCAAATCAATATGTCTTATATTAAGATTGGAGGAGTATTTCTGAAAAACTCCAGCTTTCACTTTTGATCTTTTGGTACAAATTCAAGCTTCTGTGAATGATGATAATGATCAATCTTACATCGGTAAGGTCCCACCTTACCTTCATTCAGTTCACCCTTCACAGTTGAGTTTATGCAAGAATCTCAATATTCCCCCAACTCCAACTGTGAATACTTGTGAATTTAGAATTCTCAGTGGGAAATTGAACGAGGAAAACGGAGACAGAGTACGCCGGATGTGGGATTCGAATTGATGAGAAGTTGAGAACGAGGGAGGGAGAGGAAGAAAATAGTGAGAGTTTCTGATGCGGTTTGGAAACAATAATTGAGGGTTGATGAAATTTTTAGAAAAACTCATTTAATGCTAACGGTTATTTAACTTCTTTTCCACCTACTCACTGTGATAAGCCCGAATTTCTAGCTCATGAAAAAGTCACTTTTCCTTTGAAAGCGTAATTGCCTAAAAGCTGTACCAAACATATAGGCCAAAATCCCTCATTAATCTAGCTTTTTGGCTTCTCATGGAGTCATGGTGCGTTTGCTTTCAATACTTGGATTTCACCACGAACTTTAGGAATATTCCTCACTGCTTGTGTTTCATTCTGGCTTTGAAACGTTTTTTGGGAGTTTAGTGTTTGCCAGAGAGCATGCCATGAACCAGACTCCTTTCTCAAAAACAAAAATGTGCAGGCAATGATTTCTAGTCCTCAGTTATTTGTTTGTTTGTCTTGCCTGTGGTCTTTGTTCCTTTGCAACTCTTACAATTTATCTGATGTCAGTCCCAGTACTCAACTGTAATCAAACAAAAAATGCATAAAAATTATTACATATCTGACTTTATCTTCTTGCCCTCTTAAGTACATGCTTTATTTTCACTTTTTCCTTCAAGAAGGTAATTTGAAAGCAAAAACACACAGAAAATCGTGTATCAGACAAAGCTTGTATGTTTGATGAAACTCTCCTAAGCATTGTTGTCAAACTCGTGAGTTTGACTCTCCGAGTTTACCGTTTTTACGCTTCTACTTTACAAAAACGAGTCGAGTCAGTGGTAAACTCGTGCTCGTTCTACACTACTACAAAATGCTAAAAAACGACCTAAATAAGACCTAATTAACGACCCTTTACTGAGGGACGTCTTGGAGGGGGTAGAGGAAAATTTTGAAATTGGCGACCTGATCTTAAATCAGGTCGCCTTATTAAGGTTAATAAGGCGACGACTTTCAAATCGTCGCTTTAAGGCGACTGATAAATATTGAGTTCGCCTTAAAGGCGACCTCATATCCAATCAGTCGTCTTATTGTTTTCAATTAAGGCGACTCGATTATAATTTCAGGTCGCCTTAATGAGTTCATAAGGCAACCTGATCTTCGATTCAGGTCGCCTTATGATAACAAAGGTGACCTGATTTCAAAATCAGGTCGCCTTTGTTGAAATTTTTTTTAAATAAAAACTACATTTTAATTTTTCCCTCAAAAGAATTATTAACAACAAACGTGCCTGACTTGTAACAATGAGATAGGAGATATCCAGCTACCAAGTTTTGGAACATATCAGTGTAGTAAAATCTGAAGTAAAATAATATAGTAAACTTGGAAAGACACAAACTATGAGATATCCAGTAGCAAATTAAAGAATCACTAACACAATAACATATTAATCATGCTCACTACTAACTAGGCTATGTGTTGAAGAAGATGTCTAGATATCATGTCTCGAACCGAATCGATCTCATCCTCGCGAGTACGGATCCGCAGCACTCCAAAACTGTAAATTGGGGAAATAAGGTATAAGATAAACCAATTAAGTGAAGGAAATAATTAACAACTCAAGTACAACAACAAAAATTCAATAAACTTGAGAATCACAGAGCGATTACGTACGTTTTGAAAACCTTGAATACGTCCGTTGTTAACGATGGATTGCATCCAACTCATAACGTAATATCCGCACTCGGTGCTCCCTGGTTGTTGATGGCACTATAAATCAAAGGCAAATTGTTAAAAACGAATAAAGGCATATCTAAAGCTACTGTGTCAATGAAATAACTTGAATTGAAACTACTCACCGTCGGTTTAAACCACTTCGGTCCACCCTGCTCTTTTACATTGATAAGCTCTCTATACGTCTTGAGGCCACTATCATTAAAATGGAAATTAACATACATGTTAAACCATTCATTTAAAAGAAGAATCGATGATTCAGACAAAAATTTACTTACTCGGCAAACATGTTTTTGATATCCTCGGTAGGATTGCCATCTACCGAATCGAACCAATAACAGGAGTTCTTGCGAGGACAAACAACACACAGCATCCAATGACCACTACAACATATACGTATTAATATTAAATTAAGATAAGAAAGCAATTTATTCACAACAATCTTATAAGACAAAACAAAAGTACGCACCTTTCATGTATTGGCGCTAGATAACAATCCGATACTCCGTCGCCCATTGTTAGACCAACATAAATTGACCTCCTAGGTAACGTACTGCGAGCCGAAGCCGTGCATCTAGGACATAAGTATCCATATGAACTCGCTCGCGGTGTGCCGGCGCATAATTCACGGCAGACACTATGAAATGAAATGATAAATGTTATTGAAAATATTAAACAAAAAAAAGAGTACTAACATAATTAAAGGGTTAAACAAACTTACAGGATTGCAAGTTGAAGAAACCGTATATCTAAAAAATCCATCGTCAAAAACTCCCTCAAATCTTTCTTGTCAAATGTTATCGGATATGTCTTTTCTGCACCGACAATGCCCGGAGGCATCTGCAAGCTTATGAGGCCGATGTCCTTGTACATCTCTCGCACTGTGCTAAGTACGGAAATAAGCCCGCAGCTTGTTCATCCTATGAAAACATAAAAAACATATTATGAGTGAATGAGCAATGAAAATCAATCGGAAACAACTCACACTCAATCAGCAATGTATTTCCTACCATCGCAGGTGTCGTCCACATCTCAATAAGATGAGCCGGCCAAAGGATGAACCATGTGATGGCAGCGCCTAGTGTGGTAACCTCCTCATCATCAATCGGGACGGCTGTCTCTTCTTCCCCCCCTCGTCTCCCCTCGAACAAGATCGTGGTAATCCGGCTTCCCAATCGCCGTCGACAAATGTCCCGCCGTGTACCGGCGTGAATGAGCCTTGGCTACTCTGCTGCTCAAGTGAATCCTGTACCATAAGATTTTTCATAAATAATAACTAAACTCTTATATAGTATGAAACAACTGAGGCTATTTAATACTTCTAATTCAACTACTTACGATCTTTGAGGCAACCGTAGCAACATCTTCATTGATGTATTTGTCACCCTTCATCCTCGCAGCTTTCCATTTTTTGTGACGAAGAGGACGCTGGGGGGCCTGGATAGCAGTGGAAGGATCGGATTGGGAAGCTTCCTTCATTCGCTGCAGCTCTTCCTCCATCATCTTTCGTTCCAGCTTTTCGTAGCCACCTCTAGACAAGCAATGCGGATACTTATTTTCGCTTGCCTCTCTCTATTGGCTTGACTTGTTTTCTGTGACACGAAAACAAACAAAACCGATCGTACGAATTCAAGTAGATTCAAATTAAAGATAAGATATGACAGAAATTTTACTGTAAATTCGTGATTCTGCCGGACGCCACAAACTCCCTTCAGTCCTCCGGAGAAATGAAATCATAGGTCATACATGGATCCTTGTCCCTCTTTGGCCCGCGAATATACTTTTTTGTCAGCTTGTTCTTAAAATCTTTCCAACGGAGACGAACTTCGCCCATCCAATGCTTCTTCATGGCCTTAGTGTTAGGGACATCAAATGTTTGCTGCAAGGTAAAAGAGAAGATATGACAGAAATCAAGTAATAAGACTAAAGATACAAATGCAGATATATTGAAAGTGAGATACCAAAATCTGTGTCCAAATCAAATCCTTCGTCTTATCAGGAACGAACTTCCAAGCTGAGTAAACAATACGCACTTTGCTTCGAGCCAGAAAGCCTAAATAGCTAATGAAGTTGTCTTCCTCTCGCCAACCGGATTCATATTTTCATCAAACTCCACATGCAGCCTCTTTTTTTCGATCGTCACGGCGAGCAATTAGCTCACCCATGTGTGTGCTACCTCTCCCCTTTCTCACAACGGGCATATCAACCCTATCTCCCGATGACTCGTCTGAGCTAGACATATTCCTGTTCATCAAAGACCAATCATTTATGTTAGATAGGTTTTTAAATAATAAACAAATTAATAAAATGAACCAACATGTTAAACGACCACAAAAAGAACATAGTAGTTAAACACATCATTTTGTAACTGAAGATCTTACTTTACATGGTGTCCCATATTCCTTCACAATGATCCTTTCTTGCAGCATATTCTTCATCATCTATCAATTCTACTTCACGTGTTGTAGGTGGATTTGTTGTGAAAGGGAGTGTATCGTCAAGGTTCAAGGATTCTTCACCATACTTCGTTTTTTACTTTGAAGTACAATGGACATTCCTTTATTTTGTGGTCTCGTAACATAAAACACTTGTTTCGCCTGACTTGCTAAAATGAATGGCTCATCTCTATGACCAAGTCTTTGAAGATCAACTGAGACAAATCCAAATTTAGGATCTATTACAACAGCATTATTGCTAACCCACTTACAACAGCCGTATTCTGCTCCAGTAAGCCGTTAAAACGCTTTCTTAACTTACGATATGGGTGGAACCGATGAAGAAACCTCTTGTGGCCGAGGTAGACCGTTTTTTTTCCGTGCTTTAGTTGATGGAAGTTTGTGTCTGCTTCACATATTGGACATGCTTTATGCCCCTTCACATACCCTGACAAATTTCTGTATGCAGGAAATTCGTTTATCGTGGTAAAAATCATTGCACGCAACTTGAAGTGCTCCTTCTTATATGCATCAAACACATCTACGCCTTCCTCCCACAACTTCTTCAAATCCTCAACCAAAGGCGCCAAGTACATATCGATATTGTTCCCGGGTTGTTTTGGTCCGTAAATCATCATTGAAAGCATTACGTACTTGCGTTTCATACATAGCCAGTGAGGTAAGTTGTATATTACAAGGAGAACCGGCCATGCACTATGGGTGCTACTAAGAGTTCGATACGGATTGAAGTCATCTGTACAAAGCCCCACCAAGGTTTCTTGGCTCACCGCCAAATTGAGGGAACATTTCGTCTATTTTCTTCCATTGCAGAGAGTCACCGGTGCCGAAGATATTTTCCATCGGATATTCTCTCATCGAATGTCATCTCAACTTCTTCGCCGTTGCTTCACTAGTAAATGACGCTTAAACCGTGGAATTATTGGAAGATACCACAATGCCTTCAAAGGTTGCCTTTTGTTGTCTCGCTCTCCGTAAACACTAACTTTCTTCACTTTGTATCGTGAAGTTTTACACTTCGGACAATTACCGAGGCCTTCGTACTCGTTTCGTACAATATGCAGTCATTAGGGCAACTGTGTATCTTTTTATACTCCATACCCATCGTAGACAAGATTTTCTTGGCCTCATACATACGATTTGGAAGTACATTATCAATCGGCAACATATCACACAACAATTCAAGCAATGACGTGAAAGCGCTATCGGTCCACCCACAAGTTGCCTTTAAGTTGACCAAATGTAAGGTCGCAGCCAACCGTGTATACTTAGTACACCCAGTGGAACAAAGGTGTCTCGCATCACTCCGCACGCTTTCATATTCACCCGATTGTGCAAAAGATTCGCCTCAACATCATTAATCATTTTCTCCATTTCATCATCATCATCTACCTCAACTTCATTTGCATGGGACGCACCGGTACTTACTTCCTCACCATGCCATATCCACGTTGTGTATCGAAGGTGTATTCCATCACAAAGTAGGTGGTCCCTTATATCGCAATAACCCTTCGACTCCCATTTAAACAATTAACACATGGACAATAATACATCCCATTTTTGTGGCCACATTCCTTCTAGCAAATTCAATAAACTCTTCCACCCCATTCTCATATTCTTCACTAGTTTTCAATGCATTCATCCAACTATGACCCATTTTATTACCACCTACGACATTTCCAACAACAGTCAAGTTCATGTCAATTTCAAGAACGACATGTTTTCTTTTAAGTAAATTTCAAAGATTTCCCTTAAAAGTAAGACATCCCAAAATTTCAATAACAACCAATTTCAGCTTAATTCAACAAAACTTACTAACTAAAGCAATTCGAACAATATCACGAAGAAATAATATTCAAGATGGAGCTCCCAAAGGAAGCCCCAAAAATAGAAGATCTGAAAGAAACCAACAGAGATTGCAGGAAACTTGAAGATAAATGACAGTCAAATTGTTCTTTTGCACTAGAATGGTCAAACAATTTTGAAATGATGCATGAAAGAAAGAAAAATCAGCTAAACAATTTATCAATTATGTAAGATAAAGAAAGCATAGAGCCATAGAGTCAATGTTTACTTAAAGTAAACGTGCTTTTTACAACAGCTAAAGCTAAACCCTATGTCATTATCGAACGAGGTTAAAACCCTTTTTAAAAAATACATGTAATATTAACTAACTTAACTAACTTTCTTAATCTAATCAAACTATAACAACATGTCTAGAGGAGTTTATCTGATTGATTTCTTTCACTTTCTTAATAGGTTCATTGAAGATAAGTTTAGTACAAATCCTCCTCTATAAAGCTCGGGAAGTTTGATGTGGTGCCCGAATTGCTTTCAAACAGAGCTTTTATATAGAGCAGAGATTATTGAAAAACTCACAAGCCATATTTTGCAAAACTTGTTGATCAGAAACCATTGATGCCAAATCATATTCTTCTAAAGCAGAGATTCTAGAGAAGTATTTACAAAGAGACTAAGAGAGTAATATTCAAGATTTTTCAGACTCTATCATTAGCAACTCTGGCTTTATCTATACCTTAGGCTTAGAGTCCATTAATAATCTGTGTCTCTTCTTTCTTGGGATATACACTACCAACCACTTCACCGTTCTATTTATTTTTAATGAAATTATTCTGAAAAAGGGAAAAGGCCTTCTTCGTTCAACTTATTGTTCTCCCAATTCTTCCCCACCAAATCCCCAAAACTATCCTCCAAATTTGGCTTTTGACAACTTAAGAAATGAACAAGAAGCTTACTTGCTGGGTTTGGTGGGTTTCTTCGATCGGGAAAGAGGCGGAGTGAGCGAGAGATAGAACCACGAGTGTGATCAGTGACGACGGCGGTGGAGACGGAGGAGACGACGGCGGAGACGGCAACGAGAGCACCAGGCTTGGAGAAGGAACGACACGAGAGTGTGAGTGAGGACGAGAGGATTTCGCGCGCCGTCGTCGGAGATCGAGAATGTGAGTGTGAGAGAAAATGAAGAGGCGCGCGTGTATATTAACCTAAAAAATTGAATATAGGTGACTCGAATCTTATTTCAGACGCCTATATTCTTATTTTGGCGTTCGATTATGATTCGTAGCCATTTTCTTAATATTGGCGACCTGATTAATATTCAGGTCGCCAATATTAAAATATTGGCGAGCTGAATCATAATCAGGTCGCCAATATTTTAATATTGGCGACCTGAAATTTAATCAGGTCGCCAATATATTAGTATTGGCGACCTGAATATCAATCGTCGCCAATATTATTAAATTTTAAAAAAACATCCTCGGCGCCAAACAAAAATCCATGGCGCGAAGTAATTAATATGTATTGCCACATTAAAAGCGTCCTTAATATTATTCAGTCGCCATAAATTAATATTATTGCAAAAAGGGAATCCGCATGGCGCCAAAGAAAAAATTATCATATATTATAGCGCGAGAGAATGTTAGACGTCCTGAAACAAATTTAGGACACCAAAAATAAATTTAAGGAGTCTTGATTTTTTATTTAGGACGTTGAAGACTAAACATCCCTAAAGATAATTACAAGAATGCCACCTCCTTCATTTTGGACGTCTTGTTTCTAAATAAGGACGTTTTTTAGGGTAGTAAAATCCAATTTTTGTAGTAGTGTGATAAGCCCGAATTTCTAGCTCATGAAAAAGTCACTTTTCCTTTGAAAGCGTAATTGCCTAAAAGCTGTACCAAACATATAGGCCAAAATCCCTCATTAATCTAGCTTTTTGGCTTCTCATGGAGTCATGGTGCGTTTGCTTTCAATACTTGGATTTCACCACGAACTTTAGGAATATTCCTCACTGCTTGTGTTTCATTCTGGCTTTGAAACGTTTTTTGGGAGTTTAGTGTTTGCCAGAGAGCATGCCATGAACCAGACTCCTTTCTCAAAAACAAAAATGTGCAGGCAATGATTTCTAGTCCTCAGTTATTTGTTTGTTTGTCTTGCCTGTGGTCTTTGTTCCTTTGCAACTCTTACAATTTATCTGATGTCAGTCCCAGTACTCAACTGTAATCAAACAAAAATGCATAAAAATTATTACATATCTGACTTTATCTTCTTGCCCTCTTAAGTACATGCTTTATTTTCACTTTTTCCTTCAAGAAGGTAATTTGAAAGCAAAAACACACAGAAAATCGTGTATCAGACAAAGCTTGTATGTTTGATGAAACTCTCCTAAGCATTGTTGTCAAACTCGTGAGTTTGACTCTCCGAGTTTACCGTTTTTACGCTTCTACTTTACAAAAACGAGTCGAGTCAGTGGTAAACTCGTGCTCGTTCTAAACTCGGTTAAACTCACGAGTTTATACACCGAATTTACCGTTTTTACGTTTCGTTCTAAACTCGGTTAAACTCACGAGTTTATACACCGAATTTACCGTTTTTACGTTTCTAGCTTACAAAATCATGTTAATTTTTTTGATTTGATTATATTTAGCAGCTTTATATAGAAATTTTATAGAAATTTCTTTATTAAATATGATAAATGATAAATGTTGATGGATTTAATTTCAATTATTTGGATTTAAAATATATTTAAATCAAATTGTGTCATTTTTATATTTTAATTATTTAATTATATACTAGTAATACCTATTTAATAATAAAAAATAAACTCTTCCGAGTTTACGATTCGAGTTCACGATACGAGTTTACCTCACTGTCACGAGTTTGCTTAAACTCGTGAGTTTGACAACTTTGCTCCTAAGTATAAGCTATATTTAAAATAAGAAATCCAGAGCAACCCCAAATGGATTTTAATTTGAAGTTCTAAAGTCTAGATCTATCAAACTGCCATGGCATATAAGCATTAATCAGCTTCATCGTTAAAGCACTAATTTTGGATAATGCTTATCTCAGAAGCACAAAATATCGGACGCAGCTTTAGTGAGTTTAGTCTGATTCTCTTGCGTTTTGGTGCCAAAACATATTGTTTCTCTTGTTTTTTTTTTTTTTTTAAATAGCATTCATCATCCTGAAATATGTTTTTAGTACCAGTTAACTCCCTGAAATATTTTTTCAATTTTTTGAGGATCTTAAAAAAATATTCAGGGTACCGTACTAAAAAAATACTTCAAGATATTAATTAATACTAAAAAAATACTACAGGATACTAACTAGTATTGAAATTATTTTAGGATCTTGAAAAGTCATTTCAGGATACTCACTGGTATTGGAAAAAAACTGAAGCTGCAATTTATTTTTTCCTTTTTGAAAAAAATATTTAAAAGTACTGAGTGATACTAAAAATATACTAAACGGTACTAGAAAAATACTTTATGATCTTGAAAAATTATTTTAAGATCTGAAAAAATATTTCAAAGTAATGAATGATACTAAAAAGATACTTAAGAATAGTAACTGGTACTAAAATAATACTTCATGATCTTAAAAAATTAGTTTAGGATTTTGAAAAAATATTTCAGGGTATTAACCGGTACTAAAAGGATACTTCAGGATACTGAAAAAAAATATTTCATGATTTTGAAAAAATATTTCAGGGTACTAACTGGTACTAAAAATAAACTTCAAAATATTTTTTTAAGATCCTGAAATAATTTTTGAAGATCATGAAATAATTTTTTAATAGTGTTTAATATCCTAAAATATTTTTTTAATACCTTACCATTAAATATTTTTTTAAGGGGGAAAGAGAGTGCAGCTTCAGTTTTTTGAAGCCAGCCGTACAGATGCAGCGGAGGGTAATATTAAAGGACAAAAGCCAGATCCCAAAATATCAGCCCCCTAGGATCTTTCAGCACTACGAAGAAATGATGATATTGAACGGAATTCCTTTTTTTTTTTGGGAAAATCATTTTCACGGCCCTTTTAAGGCTGATAATCCCAAAAAAGGCCCCAAGATTCTGATAATCCCAAAAAAGGTCCTAGGGTCTTTTCTGGGATTTTCAAATCTTAGGTGAGTTGTCAACGGGGCTGATATAGTTGTTAATCGGGTACTGATATAGTTTTCAACGAGGCTGATATAGTTGTTAGCAGAGTGTTGTTAACGGACTGATTTAGTTGTTAAAATCTACCCGTTAACAACTATATCAGCCTCGTTGACAACTCACCAAAAAATATGAAAATCCCAGAAAAGGCCCTGGGGCTTTTCTGGGATTGTCATAATCTTAGGGCCTTTTTTAGGATTGTCAGTCTTAAAAGGACCCTGAAATGGATTTTCCCTTTTTTTTTTTACTGTTCTTGACAGAGAGAATAGACCTAATAAGCATTTGAATAGTAGGCGAGACAACCGGAATTCCTTTTTTTACTGTCCTTGACAGAGAGAATTGACCTGATAAGCATTTGAATAGTTAAAGAGACAGGTCACCTAATAGCATTAGTTTCAAGTTTGAACACGTTTCTGGGCCCTCCACGCCTACTAAGCCACATCGAAAATTTCACGGATCATATATTCCTTCTTTTTTCTTTTTGACCTGGGATCATATATTCCTTTCAAATCATAAACAAATCGCACCATGGTGAATTTGTCTGCAGTTATCTTTATAAAAAAAATCCACGACATATCATATCAAAATCGTACCTTGGTGAGTTTGTCTCGGCATTTTTCTCACTGTTTGATCAGGGCCACCTGTTTAAACGACAAGGATGGCTATTAATACCAAGCCAGTGAGTGGTTCATCTTTGTTACTTTCCCTTTTGCTTTTTCATAACTTTGCTAATCCTAATGGCTGCTTCAGGACATTCTTCCACTGATGAAGTCTTCGAGAACGTTCAAGGTATGTTTTTTTCTTTCAAAAGACCCTCAAACTTTCTTTGGACATGTTTATATTTAAAAAGTGTTTCTATTTGCCACTGAACTTATTCTTTAATCTTCTTTTTGTCACATATGAGCATGGTGACTATATATATGAAGGATCTACTGATGATACCTTTCTCAAGTCTCAGCTTATTGATCTTGTGCCATGCACTTTTGTTGTTCCTTTTAATTTAAGGTCACTGTTCCTTTTCAGAGGAGACCAGCAAAGAATCAAAGGTAGAATTTTCCAGAGATGAGGAAGATTTGATTACCAGAATGTATAATCTAGTTGGTAAAAGGTTAGTTACTTCCAAGTCTTTTTCCTCCTAAAATGCTAACAGAAGATACAGATTCTCAACTTGTTTATCATGAAAACTAAAATTACTAGTTCTTCCATCAGGTGGGATTTAATAGCTGGGAGGATCCCTGGAAGAACAGCTGAAGAAATTGAAAAGTACTGGACTGCTACACACTCAACATGTGAATGAGTTGAAGCTAATTTTAGCTTCATAGAGTATAATTATTTTGGTCATCTGCAAGTTTTTCTGTAACTTCATCTTTATCTATGTCAGTATTTGCCTTTGATTCAGCTCATTTCAAACTTTATTGTGTCGCTGTATCTGTGTCAATGGAATTGTAGTAGACTGTTACTCTTTGTCATGAACTGGTACACAATCACAATGATTCGATACTTTTTATAAATTCAATGTGCTCTCTAGTAATTTGCATGAGATGCACTTAATAATGTGGGTGGGTGGGTCTGATCATTTGGAACCAAAAGGGATTACTACAAGCAGGAAATGCCAAAACAAGTCACTGTCATAACCACAAAAGCAGAGCATATATAATTCAACCCGTCCTCTTACTCAAGAGACAGTTACTGTGACGATTAACTCTTTTGGCTATTCACACTCACTGATGGCCGTTAATGATAAAATTATATTTAATGATTTTTTTTTTTTTTTTTTGGATTAGGCAAGCTTATTGCTTGCAGGCACGGATCGAACCTGTGATTACTGCCACCAAAGGTTGGCTTGCGTGCCACTGCATCAGGAAATTAATGATGGTTAGGTTGAGTGGTACGGAACTTAATGCCCCTTAAAGAAAGTTTTGAGTTGGAGTCTTGATGATTTTGCCGACAAAAAAATGGTATGGAGAGGTCACTTGTTCTGTTACAGCTTCAAGTAGAGATATTAGTATCAACTAAACAAGTATTCAAAAAATAGTAAAGTGTTATTTGCCTAAAAGACTACTATTTGCAGAAGAGACGTGCATGCCTAACCAATATCAAGAAAAAAGAATGTCTGCCATGAGAATGTGCAATTAGTGTAAGCAGATTTAGTTTACCCAAAAAACTGCAAGATTTACCATAAGAAACTAAATTGCCTTTGTTGTTGTGTTTTTGGCATTTTGCTAGAATTTGTTTTTGTCCTCATGCTCCATACCCTCATAATCCTACAGATTTTCGTCACATCAAAGTCCTGCTGAAATAAGAAGCTCTGAAACATGTATGCTTCAAAGAGTAAGGCAAGGCACATGTAAATTTTTGGATCAAGCACATTTGCCACACACAAACCCATCTTTGGACAGTTCTCACCAACATCAATCATAGTTTTATGCAACAAAATTTGGTTCTTTTCAATGTAAATCTGCCATCCTCAATTTGAAAGCTTTCAGTCTTTCTTGAAAAGTTCAAGTCTTTGCTCAATTCAATGTAATACTATCTCTAGTTTTGTGCTTTCAATTTTCACTAATCTCCTCGGATTTCCCCTGTTTCCTTCTGATATTTGATTTTTGGTTTCTAAACAAAGAATGCTCTCCACATGAGAGATCATCTTGTAACTTCCAATTTTAGTTCTACATAGCAAAAATTTGGTTGCTTAAACTATCATTCTTCCACGCTCAATGTTCTAAAACAGAGTCCACATCCTTTACAGGAAATATCTATTTTTAATTAGAATATTATATTTTCCTTTGGTGAAGATACCATAAAAAAAATGATCTGTTTCTCACTTTCTTTTAAATCCTGACCAACTAAAGTTTCTTTTCACGTTCTCACTCACCAAATCCCATTTGCATATCATGGTCTTTGCCCTGCTTTAATAGAACCGTCTATCCTATCAACAGTTTCAAAAACAGGGCCTCTTGCTTATGTTTTAAAAGGTAGGTTTGGTACTGATAATTTTCAGGGTTTAAATTTGGAAAAATAACAGAAAAATACTACTTGGACTTTAAAATCCTTTTGACAACAGCAGTAATAATGAGATTAACAATAACAGTAAAGCAATTGAGAACTTATTTTGTTTGAAAATCACTTATTTGGAATTTTGTATCTTCGTAGGATTTTCCTTTTAAATTATCTCAATGTAAAAAAAAAAAAAAACAGGACTCTTAACATAAATTATGCTTTTAACTCTGTAAATTTTTCTTGCATGAGTTAGAGCAAAAGGTAGAGCCATAAGAAAGTAATAAAGGCATTAAGCATGAGCTCTGTTCCAGCTGAGGATACAAGAGATCTGTAGGAAGCATCCTCTGCAGAACACTAATTGTACAAAGTCTGGTTTGTTCCATGTAAAGAGACTGTGAACTTTCTCCATTTATTCCCAGATAATGAAAAGGGGAGTAACAAAAAAGTAGAAGATCAAGAGCAACAAAGAAAAAGGAAGACTTTTTCATGTTGAGCTAATAGTAATTTCTAAGCATCAACAATGTCTTGATCAATTTCAGTGGAAGCAAAAATAAGCTCAGGCTGTTCTTGTCTTCCAAGCTCGTATGTTCCATCTATGGCATTGTTCTTCCCCAACGCCTTGAACGCCAAATGCGCCGCCTTCTGCCCCGATATCATCATCGCCCCAAACGTTGGACCCTGTCACAACAACCATCCATCGTTACACATAGTCATCAATCTCTCATTAACTGTACTACCTCTTTTCTTAAAATATAATAACCTAATTAACTTTTTTTTAAATATTAAAAAATCTAAATAAGTTACTTAACTATATATTATATGTTAACTATATATTATATGTTAACTATGATTAACTTATATATCAGTTTATAAATCAAATTAATTATTAATTTTAAAAAAATGATAAATATAAATTTTAATGTAATTTAATTAGTTTCTTTAATTTCCTAAAAAGTCAATTAGTCTTTTATTTAGAACTCAGTACTGCTGTCCACAAGATGAGACAGGAGCTGGATAGGCTTATCATGCGTCCCGTCCTGCACGTGTGGACATGACCAGGATGGGATCAAGACTGTGTCAGGAATATTTTTAATAAAATTATTAGATATATTATAGATAATCCGCTATAAAGTATCAACTAACAACTAACAACTAACAAGTGTTCTTAGCCATTTTATGAGGCTCTTTTTAGTTTTTAAGGAACATTAAATATTTTTTCTATGTATATCTATATTTAATAAATGTAGTGGGAGGGAGTAATAATTAATATATATTAGAGTTTAGCGTAATTAAAAAAAATATCGTAAACCCCTTTAATTTTAAGACAAATTTCATATTTTTAACGTTTTTATTAGTTTAAAAGAACTTATCCTAAAATCTGGAGAGAGTATTACACTCCGGACAAAAAAATAGGACGGAACAAAGAAAAAACACCCTGACCAGATGGAGTATTTGAAAAAACAAAAAAAGATTCGTTTTTTAGGTTCTTTAATTCAAAGATTATATATAAACGTACCATTCTTGGGGATCCGTCAATCTCTGCAACTTCCATGCCAGTGACGATCATGCCGGGCACAACCTCTCTGGTCAGTCGAACAATTTCATCCTCGGCAGTGTTCATATCCAAAGCCTTCATTCCTGGGACGCTATCAATCATCCCTATTGTCTTCAATCTCTTCACCCCTGTCGCTCCGAACGGTCCGTCGTGCCCACACGAGCTCACCACCACCTTCGCCTCCATCACATTCGGGTCCATGCACGACTGTGTGTCGTGGTTCATCGACACCAACGCCCAGTTCGTCACAACTCCGGCCACCCTCCCTTCCTTCACGATCAAATCCTCCGCCGCCACCGCGTTGAACAGCTTCACGTTCGGCCGTGACAGAAGCCGGCTCATGATCGTCGACGTGAACAGAGCCGCGTGCTTGATGACCACGTAGTCCTCTGCCTCGTCGTATTCGATACCGACCTCATCGAGGAAAAGGTGGGCCGGCTTCCGGACCACCATGGCCGAGAAGAGCTGACCGCCGAGCCACGCGCCTCCGCCGGGGCTGACGGATTGCTCGATGATGGCCACGCTGATGGAGGGGTCCTTGCTGAGCTCGTAGGCGCAGGAGAGACCAGCAGAGCCAGCTCCAACGATGATGACGTCGGTGTCGGCGTAGGTGATCATGTCCGTCATGTAACGGCGTGTCATTTCCCGGGAGACGATGGACTCTTTGATGGGTTGGAACTTGAAGGAATTGATATCATAAGAGGGAGTGTTTAAGGACATGGATATTGAAGATTTAACAGGTGTGAGGCGAGAAGACATTGAAGAAGGAACCTTGTTGTGGAAGAAAGAAGATTTCGGGTTTGAAGAGATGGAGGAGGTTAGGGTTGCAGTGGCCATGGCTGCCATATTGAAATGAGAACTGATCGATCGGAGAAGAAGGAAGAGATTCAGATAGATGTTGCTGATGAGTGAAGGAGAAGGGTAAAGGGATTTATAAACAGAGGGAGTGAGACCTTTTTGAGTGAAATATCTGAATTAAAAAATCTGAGACAGTGGGAGTGAGTAGGCTTGGGAAGAGGAAGATAGAGTATGAACGGTGGAGAATGGTGGGGTTTTCACTATCAGTAGTGGAGGGAGATATTATGTCAGTAATGGGATATCATATCAGCTTTTTTTTGCAGAAGAAACAAGAGCAAGAAAAAAGTAGTGAAAGGAAAGTGAGGAAAAAAGGAAGTGTACAGGAGTACCATATAAGTGCAAAATGAATCAGATGATCAGATTAGGAATATGCCATACATATGAGGAGCCCAGATGATATATGTAAGATATTTGTCTCTAATTATTTTCTTGGCAAGGAATTAATCTTCATAATGCTCTAGGATTTTTATAGTGATTGTTAAAGTGGGTGTCTACAGGCTATCGCTATCAGATGTCAACCCAAATTGGGCTTCACACCATGCCCAACGCGTCCACCGAATACCAAATGAGGGCCTTTTGGGCCTATTGAGCTATGAGGATTACGCAGTAACAGAACCTGTCTCTCATACTAATATAGGTGGTTGGTCCAGCGGAATGTGACGCTGGATTCCCTTAAGAGGTCTAGGGTTCGAGCTGCGGTAACGCACTTGTAATCCACCTTGTATGGAGCTACCACTGTTGAGAGGGTCGTCCTTGCCACTGCAGAACCCGAATCCAGATTAGTCAGAACCGAAGGTTCTGATGAACCGAGTGAGATACCAAAAAAAAAAAAAAAGAACATGTCTCTCATAATTCATTTTCTCATTATCTCTCATAATCTCTAAATCATATTTGTCCAATCAATCAGAAATGTCGCATCATCAAGTTATATACTCTTTATATTTTTCTCTTATCTTCCTAATTAATAGCCTACATAGACTATGAGAAAATGGATGATAAGAAAATCTCTTTCCCAGAACCTACGGGTCTGTTTGGTATGAGAGATTTGGAGAGAAGGGAAGCAAAGGGAAAATTTTTGTAAGTTGGATTTTTAAAAATTGAAAAGTGGGGTTCAAAGTTTTTAATTGATTTTTATTATTCTTTTATCTTACATCTTCTCTTCATTAAAAATCTATGACCCTACTTCTCCTTTTTTTTAAAAAGGGTTAAGGTGCAGATTGGCCAACAAAGTATTACGCTAGGAGCATCTAGCACAAAAATATTTTGAAGGTATCTTAAATACCAACCAACAATAAAAAATGTGAAAATTTACTAATCAACATTGAAAAATGGAAACTATCACAGTGACGTTAAAATCAGGGAAATGCCGTTTAGTACTACCTCCGTCCCTAATTATAGGAGCAATTTAACCGATTTTGGGAGAATTAAGGAGAGAAGTTAAATTAGTTAATTTTACTCATTTTCCTAAAATGTCCTTATATAAATTTAAAATGACACAAGTTGCCCTAATTATAAGTGTTTCTAATTTGCCTTACGTTAGATATCCATGACATATTAGTTTATATATGTATATTAGTTGCTTTTTATATAGCCATGTGTATACATATATGTGTACACACACACACACATGTGTTTATATGTGTGTGTGTTCACACATATATATATACACTTATATATATTGACACACATAAACACAAATATACATATATATGTAAACACACATATATATAATGCTCCTAATAATAAGTATAAATAGGGGTATTATAGGAAAAAATTGACAAAAGTTAAAACTTGCTCTTATAATTAGGACCAAAACCAACTCCAAAATTTGCTCCTATAATTAGGGACGGAGGGAGTACTATATATGGTATATTCTCCATTTTTTTTTAAAAAAAACTACCTCACAGAAATTTCCCCTCCGCTCCAAATCCCTCCTACCAAATAGCCCTTACGAGCAGGGGCGGAATTAGGGGGGCTAGGGGTGGCCCCGCCCCCCTTAAAATTACAGAAATGGACCCAAAATTATAAGAAATTATACTTTAGCCTCCTAAAAATTTTAAAATTTTTACTTTAGTCCCTATTAAAAAGTCTCAAAGAGGGACTAGAATGAAAATATTGAAATATTTATGAGGCTAAAGCATAATTTCTGAGAATTTTGGGTCCATTTCTGTAATTTTCGCCCCCAAATTTCAAATGCTAACTCTATTGGGTTTTATTCTATAATTTTCGCCCCCCCTAACTTTCTTTCCTAGCTCCACCCCTGCTTACGAGTACCAAATGCCTTATAGCCTAATGATATAAATACTCTCTATAAGTAGAAGGTCACAGGTTCGATCGCACCCTTGTAACTCAGGCTGTTAGTACATACTCTTATAACTCAAAAATATAATTAAAAGAACCTACTTATTTGCATGATTGGATAGCTCTTAACCTCAAGAAAGAAACGAGGTGACAGATTCTAATTGGGACCTTGTATGAGGAATTTCTATTTGGAAATTATGGACATAGAGGAATCAATATATTTCTAATGGTGGATTAGAAAAACAATTGATCCTTGCTAATTTCATTCGGCACAATTGGAGAAATTTTGTTCAAGTTCATAATGCTAATGCTATAATAACTGTAACAACATCTAATAGCCCTCCTGTCTGGCATCCCTCTCCGTATGAGTGGGTTAAATTAAATGTTGATGGTACTATATATGACTAATACCAACTCCAAGGCACGTTACAAAGAATTTAATTGATATTGCTGTTGACCCACACCATAAAGAAAATATATAATTTAGTATATACTCTCTTCGGTCTTAATTATATGAGCATTTTTATAGTACAAATTACACTACAAAAATGTTCCTATAATTAGGACCAGAGGTAATATGATATATTCAAAGTTTGATGAAGTTTGAATGGGAACTACAAGTGCACACAATAAAGTTGAACAAAGTTGCTAATATTGTAGCAAGGAAGGAATTGACACAAACTCCACTTTATTGGATGTGTCATGTGTGTCATTCTTATTTTAGGACTTTAGTAGATAAAGATTGTATGGGATTGCATCCCCAAAAGTAGTTAGTTTGACCATATCTTTTGTTCCCACACAAAAAAAAAAAAAAAAATCACTTCGTCATTCTTAATATAAGACATATTTACCTCATTTAATTAGATTAATGAAGTTAGTTAATTTAGTCAATATAGTTAAATTGACTATATAGTTAATGTGACGTGTATTTTCTAAAACACTCTAAGTATCTTCCTTATTCATTCATTCCTTCTCCATTTTTATTATTGTTAAGGGGGTATCAACAAAGGTAAATTAGAAAAAAATTGACAAATATGAAAAATATGTCTTTATGTTTAGGGGTATATTAACTTTTCAAATATGTCATATATTAACAATAACATGGAGTGATATAATAATTTTTGTTAGAAATGTTGCCATCAAGAACATAACCCCACAAAAAAAATGAGAAACCATCCTTATAAGTCAATCAATGTAAACGTTCACTAAAACTCAAACACATGAACCATTCTGGGGTCATACTAACATAATTAAGAATTAGTAATATAATTAGGAAGCAGCATACGAAGAGGGCACATTTGCATGTGCAAATACTTAAAGGAATAAATGCGCACATTGCCGATTGATCCATTTGAGTTGGAGTGTGGCTACATAAGAAACATGCCAATGGTATATATGTGTGTATGTTTTCTTAAAAAAAAAAAAAAGGTAATGGCGTATAAAGAATTAATTTAAACATTTTGTTTTTCAATTTTCATGAAGGGGTGGAGAGTGCTTGTGGGCATGTGATCAAGTGTTGTAATCCTTTGGGGAAATCAGAATTATAATAATAAAGAATCATTATAATTTAAATTACTGATCAAATGGCTTTGCCTGCACATGGATAATGCGGTCAACAAAAGCAAAAACTCAGAGTTATAGGTTAATGGCAGTGGACAAAGTGTAAGAGGATGTTGGTTGGTGGCTTATCATCTTAAACTTTGAGCATTTAATTAGAATCACCACTTTGATCTGTTTGGATTAGCGGTGGCATAATTGATTTTTTTTTTTTCAATCTGATTTTTATAAACTTAATATATGATAAAAGTCAGATTGTAAATACCATTCTGGTTCTATTTATAAGTCCCTTTTGACCAAAACACACATACCAAGGAGATGTAGGTAGCTCAATGATTATGGGGTAAATTTTCAACTTTATCTTTATTTATGAATGAGTACCTTTCAACTTTTTATTTTCTCTCTATTTTCATTGGTATAATAATATGGACAAAATTGTCAAAACCTCATTTATTTGGTAAAAATGAACTTATAAATATGACCAAATTTTTTAGTCAAAAGGGATTTATATATAGGACCAGAGTGATATCATTTATGTATGGATAAACACTGGTAGAAGCTCATCTATACTGTGAAAAACATATTTGAGTGGCTTTTTTTTTTTTTAAAAGTAGCTTTCAGCCAAAAAGTCTATTTTAAAAAAAAATGCTAACCTAAACAACTTAATTTACTCTCACCATACTTTTTCTTTTTTACCGTGCTTTTTCAGCCCCTACCGTATAGTATGGAGAGGATGTTGGTTGGTGGCTCATCATCTTAAACTTTGAGCATTTTAATTTGAATCACCGCTTTGCTTTATTTGTGGCCCTAATCACATCCTATTACTCCTAAAAAGCAGCTTAACCCCCATATGTTTCGCTCTCTAATATCTATAAAGCAAATCCATTTTTACTTTCTCCAGCACAACTAAAGTCAGTCAGCAGTATTAAAGAACAATTCATGTTACTCTGTTCACCCACACACCATCTTGATAAGGGAAAATCCCTTTCATGTCTTAAAAAAATCAAGAAAATGTTAAAAAAATTTATAAAAAAATATTGCTGTCAAAAAAATTCTAAGGAGTTGTTAATCCCCTACTGAAGGAGTTGTTAATGGGATCTTTTTGACATCATAATTTTCAATGAAACTTTTTTGACATTTTTTTTGTCCTTTAGGACCTTAAAAGAGTTTTCTCTCTTGATAATTTGTAAGTGACCATCCTTTACAAATGTAATTAAATTATGGGTAAATGAGCAAAAATACATATGTGCTTTATCCATGGGAGCGTCCAGCACCATATGCTTTTTTTTAGAGCAAAAATACACACGTAGTTACCATTTTGGAGCAAAAGTCACATCCCACTGTTATGTTACTGTTTATCGTGATGAGAGAGAAAGAGCTGAAGTGAACAATAACATAACGGTGAGATATGACTTTTGCTTCAAAACGGTAACCATATGTGTATTTTTGCTCCCAAAAAAAGCATATGGTGCTGGGCGCTCCTGGGGTAAAGCACATGTGTATTTTTGCTCCTTTACCCTTAAATTATTTACTTCCTTCGGTCTTAAATATAAGATAAAGTTGATTTTTTAGGGAGATTAATAAAAAAAATTAAATTATTTTAGAGTATTTGACTAATAAAATGATATATAATCTAATGATATACAATATATGATATGATTAAATAAATTATTTAATTTTTTTTTTATCTCTCTATAAAATCAACTCTGTGTTATATTTAGGATCGAAAGGAGATAGTATTATTTTAGTTTAAAAGAATATGGGAGTATAATAGTTGGAGTTGAGGAATGGCACGGCGGAATGCAGCTGTCAAGGATGGGAAGCCAACTTGGATTTACCCATAATACCCCTTGTCGGTTCATTTCTATTATTATTCTTAGGACCCGTTTGTTACAAAGAAAGTTTGGGGAGGGAAATGAACTTTAGAGGAGGGAAAGGAATGGAAAGGAAGATTTGAAAGATGAGGGAAGATGACTTGAGTTGTTTGGTAAGAAGAAAATGAAGAGGTGGTAGTTGGTAAGGAATTAGGAAATGTCTATTTTACCCTCAAAATAAATTAATTCAAAATAATAAAAAATATTTTTTTTGCTAAAATATATTTTAAAAAAATATTTTATTGTTAAGTTCGAACTTTTGAAGAAAAAAAATTTCGCCAAATTTGAACTTTCCCGCCAAGTTCGAACTTCCCGCCAAATTTGAATTTCAATGGTAAATCTGTCAAAAAACCATCTTCCTGGGAAGATGGCAGCTTTCCTTCCATTTTCGGAGGGAAAACATCTTCCCTCAAATAAGGGAAAATGTCCAATTCCAAGTGAGTTCTTGTTGACTTTCTGTGTAACAAACAACCAAAATCCATGGAAAGATTGGGATCTTCCCTTTCCCTCCCCAAGCTTTCTTCCTAACAAACGGGTCCTGTGTATATGCATTATTAGTAAACATCCATTTTCTTTTAAACTGGACATATTTAATTTCACATCGTCAAAGTTTTCATGTAACTTGAGATATATCAATATTTTTGAACGGAAATATATCAATATTCACAACAACAACAAGTTAACTTAAAGATATTATTACCTTTACTCTTTTTTATAAACAATAACTATCTTTATTATACAAAACGAAGTGACAATTAAAATTAGTAAAAAAAATAAATGTTATTTCAGGGTACTACTTTGATTGTTTAAAACTGACAGTTAAAATTAGTTAAAAACAATAAAGGTTATTTCAGAGTATGAGGTATGAATTAAAATTAATTAGTGATACATGTCAACATTACTACGTTCTGAAACTTATGGGGTGACAAAGAAACCTAAAAAAGCTTCCGAGGCAACAATATTATTCTGTAAAAAAATTTGGAGCAAATTTGTACCTTAAACGGTAAAAAATGTAAAATCCTTCCTAAATGAGTCCCTATTTACGAAAAGAATATAGGAGAGAAAATGAGTAATAAATTACTAAATGAAAAGGAATTAGCAACATATATCTCTTGTAAATATAATTATTGGTGAATGTGCGGTAAGCCGATAATTAATATTAAGATATAATAATATATGATACTTCTAGAAGGAATGCATGATCAATTTAAATCACCTCCAATTTAATTAATATCCTTTTTGCTTTTTCCTCTAAAATTACTACTCATTTTTCAACTTTACCCGTTCATTATACCTCATCTCTCTAAAATAATAATCTCAATGCAATTAAACAAATTTCTCAAAAAAGATAAAAGTGAAAAAAAAATTATATTTTAAGATATATTATATGAATTAATTATCATTTTTTATTTCTCATATATAGTTACAATATCTTATATTATAGAGAGGACGGAATAGTTTAAATTTTGTGAGAGAGAAAAAAATTGTTTATAAGAATGACACAAGAGAATAAATATTTGGGAGGCAATGCATGATGGGTGGGTAAATCGGTACATTCCACGCCTGCAAATAATTCTGCTACTCTCAAGAAAGCACAAGATGGAAATAATTTATTTATTTATGCCAGAAAGCAAATAATTTATTATTGAGAACAAGTAAACGTCGGTTTGTGCGAGCTTGGGTCCAAAAAGAAACTTGGGGAACAATGGCATATGATGTTACAACTGGATCCTCAGAAGACAGATGCTCTGAATCATTTTTCAAATAACCCAATCAATCCCTCTCTCATTTAATGCAACACCTCCCTCCTCATCTTCTCTCCCTCACAGATCCAATCTCTGTCACTCCAAAATCTTCTCTCTCATCCGCCATGGCCACTCTTCCTCTAAGCTCTGTGATGATCCTTCTGATTGCACTTCTCATGGCCATGGTGGCTTCATCCCAAGCAGACGTTTCCAAAGGATCCTTTGAAGAGAACTTCAGCATAATGTGGTCCAAGGAACATTTCACTACCTCTAAAGATGGCCAGATCTGGTATCTCTCCCTCGACAAAGAAACAGGTAATAATAATAATTTCACTAACTATATAGATTTTGGTTGTGAAGGTAAACTGTTTGATCAATTGACCATCTGGGCTATGTTTGATCAAACATTCCAATGATGAGAATGAGATATAGGAAAATGGGTGTTGAAAAAGTTTAAACCTTTTTATGTTATTGTGTTTGTTTGATGAATAATAGGATGTGGGTTCCAAACAAAACAACGCTACAGATTTGGATGGTTCAGCATGAAGCTGAAGCTAGTAGGAGGCGATTCTGCTGGTGTGGTAACAGCTTATTATGTAAGTACTCAAATTCAACCTTGCATGAAAATGGCATATGTTTCCCAGAGATGTAGTAGATATATGAGACAGGTGAATTGAATTGGATGCAGATGTGCAGTGAGAACGGAGCAGGGCCAGAGAGAGACGAGATTGATTTTGAGTTCTTGGGAAACAGAACAGGGCAGCCTTATTTGATCCAAACAAACGTGTACAAGAATGGAACAGGAGGCCGTGAAATGAGGCATGTCCTCTGGTTCGATCCCACTGAAGACTACCACACTTACTCTGTTCTCTGGAACGAACACCAGCTCGTGTAAGTTGAGATATTATATCTTAGAAGTATGAATCTGAGATATTATTAGATTTAATTATGATTGAGTGATTGTGGGATTTTGGGGTTGTGGCAGGTTTTTTGTGGACAAAGTTCCAATGAGAGTGTTCAAGAACAATGGGAAGCCAAACAACTTCTTCCCGAACGAGAAACCAATGTACTTGTTCTCGAGCATTTGGAATGCAGATGAGTGGGCAACAAGAGGAGGATTGGAGAAGACGAACTGGAAGCTAGCACCATTTGTGTCATCTTACAAGGATTTTAGTGTGGATGCTTGCCAATGGGAAGATCCATTCCCAGCTTGTGTGTCCACAACCACTAATAAATGGTGGGATCAGTACAATGCTTGGCACCTTAATGATGATCAGAAGAAGGACTTTGCTTGGGTTAAGAGGAATTTGGTTATTTATGATTATTGCAATGATTCTGAACGATATCCTACTTTGCCTGAGGAGTGTTCTTTGAGCCCTTGGGATTGAAATTCTTTTTCTATTCTTTTAATTTATTTATTTTTTTGTTGGAAAGATCCCAGAAAAATGCCTTCAAAATTTAAAATTTTCAAGTTAGTGATTTTCTACTAAATTAAGTGTAGTCAATTTGAAGAAATAAAATTGATTTAAGATTTTGATATTTTGAAGGTATTTTTTCCAGAAATTTCACATATCCCCACATTTTGTCTATTGTATGCTATGAAATAATGTCAAAGTATTGTTTTAGCAATTTATTGATTTAATTGATTCAAATAAATTATGGAGGATGTTCATTAGAATAGCCTCATATAGTTTTAATTAAGCTCGTCATCAAATATTTGCTTATTTTAACATGTTATAAAAATGGAGGAACTGAAATGAAACTAAACCCAAACAAAGCATCATGGTTCGTTTGAGCTCCACAAAATGATGTTGCATAAGGCATACCAACAACCTTAAGGTAGTTATAAAAAGTGGAGCAATAGTAATGAACCCATCCAAAACCAAGGTACCTCAATAACCCTAGTGTTTGGGTAACATACGAATTGTGATTTTAGAAGTCATTTTCTATAAGTCTGAGATATAATTTTTCTCACATTTTATCTCGTAAATTGTAAAAAAAACTAATCCAAACATAGGGGTGAGAATAGGTTAGACCTCTATCAGACGACCTACAGCCTAGCCTGGTTTGGCCTGACTTGTTTGTTAAAAATGTCAGGCTAAGGCCTATTTTAAAGGCCTAAATGTGTAGATAGACTAGGCTTATTTTATTAAGGCCTAACCTGTAAACCTTCAGGTTTGACCTGTTTACACGTTAAATAAATATAATCATGTTTATATTATATAAATAACATAATATTTATTATTTTTTCATTCTTATATTCTAATTTCAAGTTATATTTATATAGGTTTTGATAGGTCAAAGTGTACAAAGCTTATTTATGGCCTTCAAGGCCTGCAATATGAAACATTTTTAAATGTCTACTTAGCCTTTTTAAAGGTAAAATAGGCCTTCGAAAAAGTTTCAAGCTCGACTAGGCATTATGAAGACTTAGACCTGAGCCTAAAAAACGCATGAATTCAGGCTCAGGTCCAAGTTCAGATCTTTTGCCTCCATTAGAGGCTCATACCTATATAACCAAAGCAAAGCCTGACCTATTTTCATACCTGTCCAAACCCATCAGTACCATGTGCTTCAATTAGACTGTTTTTTTTTTAAAAAAAAAAAAAAATTTGCCCTCGGTTCAATTAGACAAATAAGATGAAGGTAAAATTGTACTAGATTTACTTCACTTATATTTGTCCGCTTAGAGACAAGTTTGTATCTTTTGAAAAGTTAATATTATTAGCTAATGACTTTGAAACCTGGTGGAATAAGAGATTTTTTTAAGATTCCGATTTCAAATTCGGTTGTAACCTTCATTACTTCCCACCCCTTTATATAAACAAATTTACATTATTATACTCTTATTATTATTGGTCTAAAACCGACCTCAAAATGGTCGAAACGCTTGCAATCTTTTTGCAACTGGAATGGTAATGCAGTTTTCTTCAATTTTGGCTTTGATCTGTGTCTTTTTCCCCCCTATCTGTGTCAAATATAAATAAGTCACATTCATATTAATATACTTCCTCCGGTCCTAATTATAGGAACACTTTTATAGTGTAATTTTATACTACAAAAGTATTCCTATAATTAGGACCGGAAATAGTAATAAATAGTTATATAGTTCGCCATAATTTTTATTGATATAGTTTATTTATTGCTCTATTTTCATAAAGGCATTTTCTTAAAGAGATAACATTAAATATTTTTAATAGTTTGTAAAAATGATTTATATTCGATCATAGGGAGAGAAAGTTTAAAAAATGTGACATATTTGATAACATTTTCTTAAAGAGATAACATTAATATTTTTAATACTTTCTGACTTATATTTGATAATAGGGAAGTACTCCCTCTAGTTCTTATTATAAGGTACTAACTAACTTTTCTCACAAACCAATAAAAGTAATTAAAGTCAATAAAGTTGTTCTAGAATCTAAGTGTTATGGACTCGAATAATGGGCTTGGCAGAGACTGAGCCCAATAGGAGTGCCTTAGGCGGGAAACCCTCCTTGAGATAGGTAACTTGCCAATCACCTCTTTAATGTGCCGTTAATTCAGGGATCATGCAGATACTGGGAGCAGCACCATTAAGACGTGAGATACGCACGACGCCGAGAGTAATCAAGGTTAGGAGGACGAAACCCTAGGTAATCTCTATAAATAGGAGGTTACCTACCAGGTATGTTCTCCACATTCACCATTACATTCTTTACCATTCACTCTCACTGTGCACACACACCACCCTCAGGCGAAGAGCCAACCCCGTGTAGCACAGTGATCCGTTAGCAACCGCTGATATCTCCTCCATAGATATCAGTGGGCGCTATACCCGATCCAATATCAATCATACCTAGCCCATCGAGGCTAGACATCTGTGTTCTACGACAGAACACTAAGTAATTTTTAATATTACCCCTACTAATTGCACTAAACTTTAATATTATATTCATTATTACTCTCACTTATTACCTTTATTAATTAGGGGCAGACATGGAAAAAACTAATCAATGCCCATTGGGAATAAGTAAGTATCTTATAAAAAAGATCAAATAAACTTATTAGTTGGTGCCTTATAATAAGAACAAGAGGGAGTATCAAATAAAATACATCAATACAAATCAAATTATACCGTCCATACGTAGTTAGATTATGGGAGAATTACACACAGGTCCCAAGGAAGGGAATTAATCACAATAAAGTCCATTGAAATCATGAAATTACACAAAAGTCCCAAGGGACCTGGTTGTAATTATTTGTGAATGTAAAACTACCATTTTGACCTTCCCTCTCTCATGTCTCTCTCCTCCCTCCCTTTTTCTTCTCTCTTTCCTCTCTCCTTCTTCTACTCCAATGGAACTTGGAGGTTTCCAGGAATTGGTGAATTCCGGTGCTACAACACCCGATCCCGTGACGGCTACCTTCCGATCGCACAAATGCTGGCGAAACAAGGAGCGATCTTAAACTTCACGTGTATGGAGATGAAGGATTTGCAGTAACCTCATCACGCAAGTTGCTTGCCGGAGGGACTGGTTCTCAGGTGAAGATGACGACGAAGACGACGAGAATCCAACTGGCAGATTTTGCTTCTGATATCGTTTTCAAATTTTGTTGTAAATATATACTTTGTCTGTTGTAAATTTATACTTTGTCTGTTGTAAATAGCCTCTGGAAGTCAAAAATGGAAAAAACTCGTTTTCAAATTTTGTTGTAAATCTATACTTTATCTGTTGTAAATTTATACTTTGACGGTTGTAAATTGCCTTTGGAAGTCAAAAATGGAAAAAACTCGTTTTCAAATTTTGTTGTAAATCTATACTTTGTCTGTTGTAAATTTATACTTTGTCTGTTGTAAATAGCCTCTGGAAGTTAAAAATGGAAAAAAACTCGTTTTCAAATTTTGTTGTAAATCTATACTGTCTGTTGTAAATTTATGCTTTGTCTGTTGTAAATAGCCTCTTGAAGTCAAAAATGGAAAAAACTCGTTTTCAAATTTTGTTGTAAATCTATACTTTGTCTGTTGTAAATTTATACTTTGTCGGTTATAAATAGCCTCTGGAAGTCAAAAATGGAAAAATCTCGTTTTCCAATTTTGTTGTAAATCTATACTTTGTCTGTTGTAAATTTATACTTTGACTGTTGTAAATAGCCTCTGGAAGTCAAAAATGGAAAAACTCGTTTTCAAATTTTGTTGTAAATCTATACTTTGTTCGTTGTAAATTTATACTTTGTCTGTTGTAAATTTCCTTTGTCCATAATGGTTATTTTACATTCACATATAATTACACAGAAGTCCCTAGGGACTTCTGTGTAATGTCAATTCTTGTTGGGACCTCATTGTATTTTTTTGTCATCCTTGGAAACTGTGTGTAATTCTCCCTTAATTATGCAAAAGATCTTTGACCAAAAAAAAAGAAAAGAAGAAGCAAAAGATAAATGCGTTGGATATAGAACGAAAGAAGTCAAATTGCACGCTACAAAATAACAAGGGAAAATTACGCGTAGGTCCCAAGGAACAAAAATAATTATAAAAAAGTTCCTTAAAACCACCAAATTACACAGAAGTCCTAAGGAACTTTTTTGATATTATTTATATTAACAATAAGAAATACCTATATTTACAACAACATTTAAACACTTGACCATTTACAACAAAAAAAACCATATTTACAACAGGAAATGTCATATTTACAAAAACATTTAAATACCTGGATTTTGAACGTAGAAAAGTCATTTACAACAGAAAAATATTAGATTTACAACAGGAAGTGCTGTATTTACAACAAAATTTAAAATTTTGACATTTACAACAGAAAAAACCATATTTATAACAGGAAATGCCTATATTTACAACAACATTTAAACACCTGGATTTTGAACTTAGAGAAGTCATTTACAACAGAAAAAAACTAGATTTATAACAGGAAGTGCTGTATTTACAACAAAATTTAAAATATGGCAATTTATAACAGAAAAATTCATATTTACAATAGGAAATGCATATATTCACAACAACATTTAAAAACCTGGATTTTATTTTCATACAAATAATATCAAAAAAGTCCCTTGGGACTTCTGTGTAATTTGGTGATTTTAAGAGACTTTTTGTAATTATTTTTATTCCTTGGGCCTTGAACGTAATTTTCCCAAATGACAATCCAATGGGTCAGATTAGCACTTCGAGTTCGCGTTAAGGGCTCTGTTGAGGGTAATTTTGTCAATTCATTGTTGTTGGAGAGTTGAAACTTTTGAAGGCGCGATAGGTCAGGGTTTCTGGTTAGGGAGTCATCGAATCGATAATTGACCCTACAAGTTTGTTATCGGGAATTAGAACCATCAACGATCGCTATGGTCTGCGAGAAGTGTAAGTTCCTCGCCTTTTGTTGTAATTTGTAGTTTTACTGGAATTTCTTTTGGCGAAATTTTATGAAAATCTTCAGGGCAAAGGGGAAATGGTGCTGTTTTCTGTATTCTGATTGCGATATTTTGCTTTCAGGCGAGAAGAAATTAGCGAAGGTGATAGTACCAGATAAGTGGAAAGAAGGCGCTAGCAATACTACTGAGGGTGGTGGCCGCAAGATCAACGAGAACAAGCTTCTCTCGAAGAAGAACAGGTACGTGAAGATTCAAGTTTATATTTTTTTATTTTTCCTTTCCTTTTCATATCGGGCATGCTTGGGCTCTTTGATGATATTACATTTAATGATTAGTTGATAAGGTCTAAGTGATATATATATACGCGCAAATTAAGTTTGTTTTATGAAAAATAATTCCCTTGTGGTCTTTGCCATGCAATATGATCTTCTGGTTGTGTTTATGAATTCGTGCTATGACAGACATTGTTCTAGAACAAATGCTGTCATGAATTTTACCACATAATAAGGCTGCGAGTGTTACTTGTCAGTGCCTATAATTCAATTATACTTTATTTTATCAACCATGTTGCAGATTTGAAAATGTGACTCCTAGAGAGGGAGCAATTTCTAAGTTGTGGGAAGAATTGAAGTTATGACCCCTGCTTCTTTCTTCTCTCATTTGCTATTGGGATATTGTAATTTTACATATGTGCTTGTAATGTCTCTAACATCCAACGCACCAACTGATTATATACCACCAAAATTTCTAATTAGTAGTTACTAGTCGAAGTACTAGTTTGCTGTTTGGTTGCATGTTTTATATTATTACAAATGTCTAGAATCCTGCCCCCTTTTCTCCAGGTTGGTCGCTCGCTTCTGACCTGTAAAATTGAATTTTTTTTATTTTTGAATATGAATAATTTTTTAATGTGGCCCTTGGAATATTTTTATATTGGTTGCTGGTTCAAAATATTTGAAGACCATAAAAATGACTAATTTCGGCTTCTCATATTCCATCTCGTGTATAGAAGTCAATTATTTACCAGTTATACAAGTTGATGCTTACTGTAAGCATAGTAATTGTTCAAAAAGTATGGACGACATGAAATGTGACTCAATCAAATCAAAATATTATGAATTACAATTACTAGTGGTTCAAAATTTATGAGTTTGAGACTAACTTGTAGCTTGTTATAAACTTATAATTCCATCTCATGTTTAGATGTCAATAGTTTGTTAGTTATCTTATTGTTTAAAATGGGGTTGCAGTACGTGAAACATGGCACCTTGGAATATATATGTGTGATTTAAAATACTCTAGGACATATTAGACTGACCACTTTCGTACTGCCTCTTATAATCCACTTTGTGCCTAGGAGCCAATAAATACCCGTTGTATTTTTTTCTGGTTTTGTTTAAAAGGTGTGTACAATGTACATTGCACAGAACAGAGGACATGAGAAATGACATGGTTGAAGTGTCACTCCTCGCCTAATCTAAAACGTAGTACATGACTCAGTCTGTTTCTTTGAAGCATCTATGCTTTGTAGGTTCTTGTTTCGTTGAGGCTTATTATTTCTTGAAAACGTGGAAGATTGGCTTTGTTTGGTGCATAAGGTGATAAATAGATTAGCATATAGGCTAGGATGAACCAAGTGTAGTTTCCTTTGTGAATCTGTTTGCATTAGATATCTCCTGGCAGACTGCTGGTGAGATGGTGGCGTTCTCTCATTTTGTTTATGCGCTAGGATGAAGCAAGTGTAGTTTCCTTTGTGAATCTGTTTGCATTAAATATCTCCTGGCAGACTGCTGTTTATGAATTGGTTAGGCTTAATGTTTAGATCATGAATCTTCTGTAAATTTATTCTTGCATTGAGTTGTTTGCAGATGGAACCCTTACATAAACACAAAGTGCATTATTTTGTTTATGAATTGGTTAGGCTTACATGTTTGGATCATGAATCTTCTGAAGACTTATGCTTGCATCAATTTTCTTGCAGATGGACCCCTTATGGAAACACTAAGTGCATTATTTGCAAGCAGCAGGTGCATCAGGATGCCAAGTATTGCCATACCTGTGCTTACTCTAAAGGTACAACAACTTGTTTTGGAAATGTTCTGCGACTAAACATTTTCGCATTCCAGTAACAATATTGAAATCGGGATTTGTGTTGTATTTCAGGAGTTTGTGCTATGTGTGGAAAGCAAGTTCTTGACACCAAGTCTTACAAACAAAGCAATGTATAGTGGACACCGGTTGTGTGCAATATGCCACATAATCTCTTAGTTGCATAATAGCTCTATCTTTCTGGACAGTTGTGTACCCAATACTGATGATATCTATGTAACTGAAGCTGTAAAGAACAAAAGCAGCAATTTGCCCTTTGTGTAACCTGAAAGGCCGTGACTTGTAACTTTTGTAATATTATTCTTTGCAATTCAATCTTTTATGATGAAAGTGTTCAGTGATGGACAGCCATGCTCTTTTCCTTGAACACTTCGATGATTACTGAGACTATATGTATGTATTCAAATTAGTTGGGTTCTCTGGGAGGTGCTCCTTTGTTCCTCTTCTCTTGCCAACCAAATATTGTTTGCATGTTTTTGGCAAACCATTAACAGCTCTTTCTGATTCATGGTTATTTCATGTTTCTCTGGCTGCGCGCCTGCACCAACCAATCCTGTTCTTATATCATACCAGATTGACTCCTCAAAATGTGTTTTATTTGATATTAACCTTTGGGGTTTTTGGGATGCAATTGACATTTTTTGTGTGAGTGAAAACTGTATTCTCTAAATTCCAAAAAGGGATACAAAAGCAAACAAACTATCTTCCATCACCTTCCTCCTATAAATTTTTACTAAGGTGGAGGATGATAAGGGCGCAAAAATTACCTACAAAACTGTAATATCAGCGGCCTGATCAGCTTGAATTTTTTGCTCCCTTGGACCTTAGGGTATGTTTGATTTGAGGGGAGGGGAGAGAATTTTTTTTTTTGGGAGGACATTAACCATTTTGCCATTAATAAAGTGAATATTTTTTTTATTGAGAGTATAGTTTAGGAATATTAAAAATTATCTATGAGCAATTTTGTAAAGATGAGAGAAAAAATTTCTCTCTCAACTTTCTCTCCCCTCAAACCAAACATACCCTTAGTACATAGGTACCTACCAATTCCTATAGAAAAAAAAGGTAAACTAGCCTCCTAAACTAATGCAATTGACATTTGAAGGAAGTGCCTGCAACCCAAATTGTTAGGCTTAATAGAAAAATTTATAAATGTATGAATTAAAAAAACGGTAAAAATTGGTATTTAATTTTTCTACATTATATATATAATTTGGAAACTGTAATTTTGTGTGTGTTAATAAGTAATAATATATTTGATAATAAATAAATGATGAAAGAGAACTTTATTTTCAGGTTTAAAATTTTATTTGATAACTAGTTAAAAATAATAAGAAAACGAAAAGAAAGAAAGATCTCGCAAAAAAAAAAAAAGTATTTGGATGGCCATGATTTGATCAAATTCATGTGCTGAAGGGTGAAGATTCTAGGGTTTCCGAAAACATCCTATAAAATTGGGATCTTGAGCATTCCCACTCAGCCTTCTCATTCGTGAGAGTGATGCTGCTGTTTGAATCTCCTGCTGTATTTTAACTTTCGATCTCAATTATTTCGCTTCAATCCCTACCCTCTTCAGCTAATTCTCTTCTGCCTTGTCGCAATGCTAATCTGAGTTTTCAGAATCGTCTCTCATTTTTTAAGACATACGAGGCAAGTTAGTCGGTAGAATCTAATTTCTTCTGGGTTACTTTTCCTGGTAGATGCTACCTTTGTTCCTCCGTTCTTGCCCACAAATCAATTTCACTGCTTGCTCATTCTTTTCAAATATTTAAGAGCTTTTTTAGAGTAATGGTTTTTGAATCCTTACATATATGATGTGAATGAAGGCTACATGTACCAAGGGAAGGGATAAATCGAATTGAGTGCCCTTGTTCTTGAATTTGCCATAGCGGCTGTAGCCAAATCAAACCGATCTAAGAAGCTTACTGGCCGGTTATTGTGAGATCTTTCTTGGATCTCTGTCGATATATCTGCTTACCGAGCTTCTGACATTTTTCTTTTCTTCGTCCTTTTTTTCGTTATTAGTTTTGTGAATGAACCCTTTTTATTTTATGATTTTAATGTTGGTATTGTGATTATGAGAAGGGGAGAAGAGGAAAATGGCGTATGAGTTGGCTTTTTCAGAGACCCTTCTCTGATATCAAAAGCTTTTGATTTTTCAAAAGGGTCACCGTCCGTGCAATCTGCCTTAATTTTCCGGTGGCTTGCGTCTATCAGTGACTACAACCTTCTTATTTTACATAATTACAAGCTGTATCTCCCGTGCAACGATTTCCCACACTTGTCATACTAATATATGAGATAATGTTACCTATTCGAATTGGGCATATTTGAACAAAATTTAATTTCATGGTATGATTAATGAAAATATGTTGACAAGATAATCTGTGTTGGAGTTTAAAAATAACTCATAAAATAGATCTTAGATGTGAGTGCATAATCTCAATTTACATAACTAAAATTTAAAAATAAAGGGATATTTTACCACTATTAACTTAGGGATTTAAACTTTGAGAAGAAGAAGATTCTTTCACACACATGAAAGGGTGAAATCCACACATATATATATTCAGAAAATACTTCTCCTACCATATGAGAAGTGAGAAGTGTTTTTCCCATTAACTTCTCTATATTTTTAAATTCATCTTGCATGAAATCTTACTTTCTCACCTACAATGTGTAAATTTTGTGTTATTCATTCTTGTCATTCGGAAGAATTTGTTGTATCTCAAAGTTGAGAAATGCTTACATGTTTTATGAGTGTCACATCATCTGAATTTTGTCTAATAAAAATGTAATATCTTATATCATTTTAATCTTAGTTAGCTCCTGATGACTAATCTGAAAAGTTCAAATCTTATTTTGTTTTTAAGAAAAAACATTTTAATTTGAAGAAAAAATAAATAAAACAAAATGCAACCAAATATTTTTTTTTTTAAAAAACAAGATAAAATTTAAATTTTTTAGACGAGTCATTAGTCAATTATAATTAAATTAAAATGAGTTATGTTTTCATTGGACAGAGATATTTCTCATTTGCAGCTTGAATGTTTAGTTGTATAAAAGCCAGACTTGGAATTCTATTACAAATGCGAGCCAAGCGAACTGCAACTGACGTTAACATAACCAACCTCATTAGAAAATTGAACCCTCATCACATTCCAATACTCTTCACCATCACATTCTAATGCTCTTCACCACATGCATACATGCTTTTTCTATTTACTAGTGTACATCCAACTTATATTTAATTATATAGTGATTTTTTAATATTATTTAATTAAAATAACCAAAGGATATTACATATGATGAGTACCCCTTAAACGGAGATATTCTTCATCATTAAGTTTAAAGGAGATTACATGAAACCACTATTTGTGCCCTTCCTCTTCTTCCCCAACCGAGTTTGAAATCTTCAAAGAATGAACTTTTTCCCACTATTTTGTGCAGCTCAATGCCCAAATGATTTAATAAAGAAATGGATAAATGACCAAAAACACATCATGAAACACATTGAATCTGTCACAAGGATACATACTCACTATTGGCATAAAAGGGGATTATTCATAATTGTGGCATATAAATAAAGAAAATAAGAAAATAATTATATTTGATGGCATTCAAAGCATTTTGGAAATACAATTTTTGCATATTTAAAAAATCAATTAAATATCATTACACACGGTATTAAAAAATCTCTTACAGATTTCAATCAATTAATTATTATTAAAATTTTGATGAATTTCTAGAATGTCTCTGCAAATTTTTAGCAACCCATTAAATATCATTAACATCGTGATAGGGTTCTGATACTGTTTGTAACATTCAATACCTCGCTTTTAATATTGTCTGTTTTGGGGACCCCGTGAACCTAACTTTGATACCATTTGTAATTACAACTTTTTGCTTTCTTTTTTAATTGCAACCTGACCTTAAAGTTAAATTTGTGTCTAACTAGTACATTGATCTACATTGATTTGAACTTGATTCTGACACCATTTGTAACATCCAACACCTTGCTTTTGATATTGTCCTCTTTGGGCCCACTATCCCGAATCCGATTTTGATACCATTTGTAACAACTAGCACCTCGCTCTTGATATTGTCTACTTGGGCCTTGACACTCGCTCTTGATATTATCCAGTAAGGCCTCCAACACCCCGAACCTAACTTTGATACCATTTGTAACATCCAACATTTCAGTCTTGATATTGTCTACTTTGGGGCTCATCACCCTGAACATGGCTATATGTCATTTATAACATCTAACTTCTTGCTCTTGCTATTAGAACTTTGGGGCATTATGATCTTGAACTTGGCTCTGATACTATTGGTAACATTCAACGCATCCCTCTCAATGTTATCCACTTAGGAGGCTTCATCCCCCAAACCTAACTATGATAACATTTGTATCGGATGAGGCCTCGCTCTCAAGATTATCCACTTTGGGGACCTGACTCCAATATGGTATACAACTTTAACACCTATCACACCAAACCGCTGATATTAATAATGGAAATACTAATACCTGTCATTTTAAACCATTCCACTGATATTTGTAATGAAACTTTGATACACGTCACCTCCAATATGGTATACCGCTTAATACCTATCACCCCAAGTTATTGTATACTACTTTGATACCCATAACCCCAAATTGCTGATATTTGTAATGGGTCTCTGATACTGGTCACCTCAAACCGAATGATACTATTCACGAGAATTGGTAATTGGTGCCTTATAATAAGGATCAAAAGAAGTATTTAGGTCCAATGGGATTACATTAAATTAGAATTTACTTTATTGAATTTATATAATGGTTGTTAAATAAAAAAAACAAGGGATGTCATTCTTTAACGGAACCAATTAAATCAAGAAGGAATCTTTACTACAATTTTTAAACCAGAGAAAAATATAGTTTGAAAAAAATTATTATAAGAAAGGGTTGAGGTGCAAAAATTAAAAATATAGCAATATTGTCGGTAAGATGTCTAATCATCTTATACAGTACTAACAAAGTGAGATTTAATCGTCATTTCCTACGACATATTTAACATCTTGCATAAGGTTGCCAACATCAAATTCCCCTTATTCAAACCTTCTCCTTAAGTGGTTGCCAACATCAAATTCCCCTTATTCAAACCTTCTCCTTAAGTTAATGCGGGCTTCTTTGAACATCTCCGTACAACAGTTTATTTCAGTTTCATAAGACTTGTACTTTTTCATTTTTATCCAAATGAAACACTGCAAACAACACCACAAACACCACGAGGAAGAATGAAATCTTTATCCTCAATAAAATAAAGATAATCCTATTTATTACTCATAGATAGTTTCTCCCCTAGTTCGCCTATCATTGATACAAGTTCAAATAACTGCCTGCTTTGGCCTCGTTCACATTCATATCATTGTTGTGCCTACATCATGTAAAGAAATTTTTTAAATGAATAAGTTCAAATTCAATAATACCTCACCCTTGATATTGTCTTCTTTGGGGTCTATCATCCTGAACCTAACTCTGATAACATTTGTAACAACCAACACCTCACTCTTGATATTATCTGTTCTGGGCTCCAACACCTCGAACCTGACTTTGATACCATTTATAACATCTAGCATCTCACTCTCAATATGCTCTGCTTTAGGGCCCGTCACCTTGAACATTTCTCTGATACCATTTGTAACATCTAACTTCTTGCTCTCGGTAATAGAACTTTAGGGCAATATGATCCTAGACTTGGCTCTGATACTATTTGTAACATCCAGCGCCTCCCTCTAAATGTTGTCCACTTTGGGGGTCTCGTCAACTCGAAACTAACTCTGATAACCTCTGTATTGGATAAGGTCTCGATCTCAAGATTATGCAGTTTGGGGACCTGACTCCAATATGGTATATCACTTTGATACCCATCACATTAAACTACTAATATTTATAATGGAATACTGATACCCATCACTTAAAATCGTACCACTGATATTTGTAATGAAACTTTGATACTCTTCACCTCGAACCCCCATTATCTCAAACCATTGATATTTGCAATGGGACTTTCATACCGGTCATCCCAATACAGTATACCACTTAATACCCATTAACCCAAATTGATGTATAGTACTCTGATACCCATCACCCCAAATCGCTGATCCCATTCACTTGAACTTAGCTCTGATACCATTTGTGATCCCCTCACTTTGGGGGCCTCGTCAACTCAAAACTAACTCTGATAACCTCTGTATTGGATAAGGTCTCGATCTCAAGATTATGCAGTTTGGGACTGACTCCAATATGGTATATCACTTTGATACCCATAACATCAAACTACTGATATTTATAATGAAATACTGATACCCATCACTTAAAATCGTGCCACTGATATTTGTAATGAAACTTTGATACTCTTCACCTCGAACCTCCATTATCTCAAACCATTGATATTTGCAATGGGACTTTGATACCGGTCATCCCAATACGGTATACCACTTAATACCCATTAACCCAAGTTGATGTATAGTACTCTGATACCCATCACCCCAAATCGCTGATCCCATTCACTTGAACTTAGCTCTGATACCATTTGTGATCCCCTCCCTTTGACTCTTGATTGCCTTCTTTTTCTTCTTCTTCAGTTTGCATTGGCAATGACACTTTTTTCTTCTCACCTTTGTCAGTGATTAGGTTTGGATATGCTAATCAGTATAGAAAAGGTTTGAGACATTTCCCTTTATTTATTATGTAGACTCATGTGTTTTGTGCTTAGATTACTCATGCTTTCTTCTCTACTCATGCTTCTTTAATTTTGTTGAGAATTTGTAAGAATTTTATGATGCTACTTGTTTTTTTACGATGAATGAAGAAGTGACGCTTTTGAGCCAAAAAAAAAAAAAAGGGACGCTTCTCCAAATAACGGTTCATTTGAGAGTTTCATAAGACTCTTAATGTACTTTTCCATTTTTACCTAAATAAAACACTTTGAAAAACACTACATACACCACGAGAGTAAGAATGAAATCTTTATCCCCAATCAAATAAAGCTAATTCTCTTTAATACTCATGGATAGTTTCTCTCCTAGTTCGCCTATAATTGATACAAGCCCAAATAACTGTCCTTTTGGCTAATGCTAATTGTTGTGACTATATCATGTAAAGAATTTTTTTAATGAATAAGTTCAAATTCAATACATTTTATAACACCTCACCCGTGATATTGTCCTCTTTGGGGTCATCATTACAAACTCGACTCTGACACCATTTGTAACAAATGACACCTCACTCTCGATATTATCCGCTCTGGACCCAACACCTCTAACCCGACTTTGATACCATTTGTAACATCCAACACCTCATTGTCTATATTTTCCGCTTTCGGGTCCATCACCCTAAACATGGCTCTGATACCATTTGTAACATTTAACGCCTCGCTCTCGATATTGGAACTTTAGGCCACTATGACTCCAAACTTAGTCATGATACTATTTGTAATATCCAGCGCCTCCTTCTCAATGTTGTCCACTTTAAGGGCCTTGTTACCTTCCACTTTGGGGACCTGACTCTAATAGGTATACCACATTGATACCAATCACACCAACTCGCTGATATTTATAATGAGACTTTGATACCCGTCACTCCGAACCGTGACGCTGATATTTACAATGGAACTTTGATACCCGTCACCTTGATTACCCATCGTCCCAAACCACTGATATTTGCAATGAGACTCTGATACCATCATCTCAAACCACTGATATTTGTAATGGGTCTCTGATACATGTCACCTCGAACTGAATGATATGGTATGCTACTATGACACCCATCCCCCAATACGTTATACAACTATGACACCCATCCCCTAATATTGTTTACTACTATGATAGCAATCACCCTAAAACACCTGTCACCCCAATACAAGGAAAAATGCATTAATTATTGAGAGAAACTCAAAAAGGACTTCACATTTAGGAATAAGCCAATTTTTAAAAAATGTTCTTATATATATATGGATGAGGGTAGGGTGAGCAAATCAAAACCGAAACCGAAAACCGAATAATTCGGTGTTCGGTTTTTGCAAAAATATGTCGGTTAAAACCGAAAAAACCGATTATTATTATTTTTATTTTAGTTTTTTGCGATCTTTTTTTTGATGATATTTTTAATGATATTTTGTTTAGTTATTTTTGCGAATTAAAATTTAGGTTGATTAAAAATTTCCCCAAAAGTTGATTTTTTTTTTAATAAAAAATTTCATTAATTCATTTTTATCTTTTTAATAGAAATTGCCACATCAAATCAATATTTCCTTTCCTTTGGTCTACTTGATTTTTTTTTTTAATAAGAGTATGAAAAAAATTGTAGATCATTAATTCTGTAGATCATGAAATATTTCGGTTAAACCGAATTAATCGAACCAAAATATTTCAGTTTTTTCGGTTCGGTTTTAACCAAAAAACCGAACCGAAAACCGTATGCTCACCCTAGACGAGGGAGTATATAGATTGATTGACAAAATGAAAGGGGTATAATGGTCATTGCCCATTAGTCCTCACTCCTCACCAATAAAGAACCTTTGAATCATAAAGATACCGGCGATATGGATCATGAAGTAGAACTCAATCCAGGCAATTTATAAGACGCTCTTTTGAATTTTGATGGTTCATTCCAAATTTTCAATCACTTGCAGCTCCCAATGTTATCGAAGCAATAGAGAACAGCCCTCAAATGTGTCTTCTTCCCAAGTCTCAAAATTTCTTCAGATCCTTCGCAACTTCTGGCAACTGGAGGACCCAAACCCTCCAAAATCAACTCGCTTCCCAAATCTCAATCACTCTTTTGCAGAGACGCAACTGGGTGTCCATCCTCCGCAATCTCAATCTCTCCTCCAAAATAACCCCTTCTCTGTTCCTCCAAATCCTCCTCAAAACCCAAACTCACCCTCAAATCTCACTGGGTTTTTTCCATTGGGCCAAATCCAATCTAGGGTTCCATCCTGATCTCAAATCCCACTGTCATGTCATTCGAATCGCCGTTGGTTCTGGTCTTTATCCACCTGCAAAACCCCTATTGGAATCATTGATTCGAGAATACCCTGCATCTGCCATTGCAGAGACTATGGTCACAGCAAGTAAAGGTAGAACTAGAGATTCATTATCTGTTGTATTAAGTTTTGTTATTGAACGTTATTCGCAAAAGGGTCTTTTCATGGAAGGTTTAGAGGTATTTAGGTTGATGAGGCTTCATGGTTTTACTCCTACTGTTCGATCGTGCAATGCTCTTCTTGATGCTTTGCAGAGAGAGAACAAGATTCAGCTGGGTTGGTGTCTCTACGGTGCCTTGATTCGCTTTGGCTATAGACTTGGTCGCTCTACTTTATCAATTGTTGCTCAAATGTTGAGTGAAAATGGGAAGTTTGACGCAATTGGCAGATTGTTAGAATCTGGGATTTATGATTCAAAAATTTATAATCTTGTCATTGGTGGTTATAGCGATAAAGGAGACTTCAAGTCTGCTTTTGATGCCTTGAATGAAATGAACTCTAGGAAACTTACCCTTGATTTTGTTACTTACAGTTCAATACTCGATGGAGCCTGTAAACTTGATGATGTTGAAGTCGTAGAGAAGATAATCAACATAATGGTAGAGAAAGGACTTCTTCCCAAGTCCTCATCATCATTCGACTATGATTTAGTAGTTCAAAAACTTAGTGATATTGGCAAAACATACGCTGCAGAAATGTTATTTAGAAGATCTTGTAATGAGAATATTAGCTTGCAGGATGTTACTTATGGTTGTCTGCTAAGAGCTCTATCCAGGGAGAGAAGAATGAGAGAAGCAATTTCTGTATATACTATTGCTTCTCAAAGAGGTCTTGCTTTGGACTATGGCAATTATCAAGAATTTGTTAATTTTCTCTGTCAAGATGATCAGTATATAGAAGTGGAAGGTTTTGAACTTTTGAAGGACATTGTAAGAAGAGGATTTGATCCTTCTTCATCAAACTTGTCCAAGTTTATGACATCTCTGTGCAATAAAGGTAGATGGAGAGAAGCAGAGGATTTGCTAAATACTCTTCTAGATAGAGGCATAGTGCCTGATTCTAGTTTCTGTAGCTTATTGATGAAGCGATATTGCAAAATCAGAAAAGTTGATTCAGCCATTGAACTGCATTGTAAGATGGAGAAGTTGAATGCTACTTTGGATGTAGCGGCTTATAATGTGTTTTTCAATAGACTCTTTGTGGCGAGGAAGATTGAAGAAGCTATTAAGGTGTTTGACTACATAAGAAGACAGGATTTACTTAGCAGTGAGAGTTTTGTAATAATGATACGTGAGCTATGTAAATTGAAGGAACTCAGAAAAGCCATGAAACTTCATGATGAAATGTTGAAGGTGGGGCTTAAACCAAATAAACCAACATATAAACGATTAATATCTGGTTTTATATAATCCTGTGAATTTTTCAGAATATAATCAGAATTTAGTAACTCGTAGAAAGATTGGTGATGTGTGTGCACGCACGTATATATATATATCTGTGATCTCATACATTCGCAGCAAGATTTGCAGCTTCTGCTTTCTTAAGTTCTTCAGTATGTTCTGTTGGCCGCAATAATCACTATTCCTAGCCATTGTTCTTACTCTAGTTATTCCTCTATTACCGGAAAAACGAAGAGAATAAGCTTAAGAAAGTAAATAACAACACCATTTTATGTGTGTTTGAGATAGTGATTGAAAAAATGGATTTGTAATCTGACATATTTCCAATCATATTATGATTGGATTGACGTAGTATAAGTAACCTTTTTTAAAACTGAAAGTTGTTTGAAATGAAAATAGTATAAGTGGTTTTTGAAATAATCATAAGAGAAAAATTAAAATTATAAAAAAGTGAAAATTACTACTTAGAAAATTTGGCAATGCTAAAATACATAATTTAATTAAATAATATTATATAACTAACTGGATCACATGTCCCGTATAATTTGGTCTCTAATTGTAATTGTGTCACATATATGATTTATGTGGACAATGCAAACGGATGAGTTGTTGACACAAAAATAAAGCGCACTAGGTGGTTTTAACTATAATACTTCTATCCCAACACTAATAGAAGGAATATATTCCATACTGTCGGTTTGAACGCGCTCTTGGTTTGATTCCATACTTATCAATTAATACTTCTATCAAACCAAGAGCACGACGACATTCATCAGCTACATTGAATGTCTTCTTTTCAGGTCTGTCTCACACTAACAGAAGGAATATATTCCGTACTTTTCTCTGTGATGAACACTAAAGTTTTTTTAAAAAAAAATATCCCTTGATGCTAACTAGACTTTGTTTAGTAAACGGCAACTTTCTTTCCTTTCTTTCACTATCTTTTTAGCCAAGCAACTTTGCGTATAAACACAGCAGAGCGGATTCCCCTGCCTTTGAGGCAATCAAATTACCTTTTTACCCTCATTCTCCATATAATCCATGTTCTGCTCAACATCACAGAGGTGGCAAATTGGACATATTGTGCTGGATCAATAGTAGTTGCTGCGTCATCTTTTTCACTTTGAGCATTCCTTCCCATTTCCTTTTATAAAAAAGCTCACCACCTTCTAAATTTCTGGGTTTGGATATATACAGACACAGAGAGAGGATCCATGAGTTATCTCATCTAGCAAGTCTTTGATTACTGTGTGTGAGGAAGGTATAGAGAATTAAGAGAAAAATGGAGGACACAGCTGAAATGGTGGGAAGGGCATTTGTGGATCATTACTACCACTTGTTTGATAATGATAGAGCTTCACTGTCTTCTCTGTATAGGGACACCTCTATGTTGACCTTTGAGGGACAGAAATTTGCTGGCTCCACTGAAATCTCCTCCAAGCTCACACAGCTTCCGTTGGATCAATGCCGCCACGTGATCAGCACCGTCGACTCTCAGCCGTCGTCCCCTACCAGAGGAGGCGGCATTGTTGTCTTCGTCAGTGGCAGCCTCCAGTTGGCCGGAGAGGAGCATCATCTCAGGTTTAGCCAGGTCATTCATTGTTCTACTCTTTGTTCTCTTTTGTAATTATAGATGCTTCAATACATTTCAATGTTACACACACACACACACACACTATATGCATGTCAAACACAGATATAAGCTAAAACTCAATTCACACAACCTCGAGGACTCGCTCCTCGAGCCCAGACCAATCAGTTGCTTGGATACTTGACCCATATTGAAAAAGGTCACGGTCTACAAAATGTGCTGGATACCGGGTGGTCTGTGTGTGTGTCAAAAGCAATACACACACAAACACAAGAATTATTTGAGAGAAAGGAGAGTGAATAAATTATATTGTGGTGTGTGTGTGCAGATGTTTCACTTGATTCCAACAGCAGAAGGAAGCTTCTATGTGCAGAATGACATGTTTCGTCTCAGCTATGGTTAATTTGGAAGAATTTTGATTCATACTTGCTTCTCTGCTTTTGTTTTGTTTTTTTTTCCGTCTTCTAAAACGATTGTGATTGTTCACTGTGCTTTATTGTTCTTTTCGCGGGAATGTGACCAAAAGGCTTGGTGCCTGCTTTCATATTCTCCACTCCATGATCTTTTCATCAAGTTCAAAAGATTCTTCATTGCCTCTCCTTTTCTTGTCCTGTCGTTGGGCTTTCTTGTTCTTCATAATAAATTCTCAAAAATGTTGTTTGGGCCAAGATTTGCATGTAAGCCCAAACAAGGTTTTGGCTTTTTTTTTTTTTCTTTTTCCAACATGAGTTTGAAATTACACCATAATCTGAAAATAAGCTAAAGAAGTGTAACAGATGGCTAAAGCTTGTAAGTACCTCTGTAAATATTCTGAGTCTGTAGGCTTACCCTGGCTCTGGTGAGGTACTGATGTCTACCTCCATCTAAACTTTTATGTTTAAAAAAAAATAGATGATACACCAATATCACTTGGGAGCAAATGGAAATGGACTTGCTCTCCCTTAATCACGTCCTCGATTAGAGGCGTGAGAATGAAGAAAATGGTGTTGGAAGCTCTTCCCCCACGACCATGGATCCAACTCAGCGAGAATCCGAATTAGTCGGGACTGAAAGTTTCGGTGAACCAGACGGGCAAAAAAAAAAAAAAACATGATAAAAATAAAATAAAAGGTAATGGCTGAACATTGAAATATATCTCATATATTATTGGGTATTGAAGAGTATTTGTTTGCGTTATTGGGTATTATATCCAGCTTCTATATCATATGATCAGTTTTTAAAACTGAAAATTACTTCTTAAATTTTTGTTTATAAGAAATACTTTCGTTGGTTTAGGATTTAAATTAAATAGTTTCTTTGAACATTTTTGACATCTTCACTTGTTTGAACAAAACAACCTCGTGGGAAGGACGAATGAGTAATTAATTAATGTGACATCCGCATATGACACTAATAAGTAGTAAGTACACAGTGTGGAATTAAAAATGTTGAAATAATAAGTAAACATGGTTAACTTATTTAAATATACATTATTAAAAATTATCAAGTCAGTGGGTTGGTTGCTTTTTAGCTTTCTTCACGTGAAATGCAACTATTGGTTTCTTGATTAACATAAAGTTGTACCAAGTTGTGGATTTTGGATAAGCATGAGTACGTGAACGTGATAGCCATTATCCTACTTGCAAGATATATATTAATTATACCTCAAAGATACTTTAATTAATTATTATTATTTTAATTAGTTCGGAAATACTAATAATTTATGTCCTTGGGGGCTGGGCAAATACGGTCATGGATGATTACGGGCATGTTTGAATTGTTGAAAAAATATGTTTACATAAGTCGAGACAAAACTCCTCTTATATTCTTACCTGTAAAGTAAGTTGGAAAAGTAGTTTCTATCGCTAATCCAAACATGCACTAATTAGTTAATTTCCCTTTTAAGAAAAGAGAACGAGAAATAAGCAGAAAAGTGAAAGTACCAATACTTCCTTAGTGATAGAAAAACAAAAATTAAAACTAGTTAAGTTGGTTTTTTTTATTTGATACCATCAATCAATATGCAACGCGTTTTTTTTTTTGTTGCCCGTCTGATATCCAGAGTTCTGCCCTGACTAATTCGGGTCTGACCTGGGTCGCACACCTTAGCTATGGTTGGCCATCCGATATTAACAAGGCTTGAACTTGAGACCTTGCTTAAACGACACAAGCCGCTTACCATTTGTGCCAACCCTCGTTGGTTGCAACGTTTTTTTTTAAAAAAAAAAAAATCCCATCATCAGACATTTAAGCAACTGACTATTTAGATATGGGGTTCATAGATGCCCATTATAGCACAAATATCTTTTTTAAGACTTAAATTCGAGACCTAAAGGGATATAATCAAACCTTTTAAAATAAGTGTCTCTTTTAAGACTACCCAAAAATATCTAATGAAACCTTACACCGTGAAGCCAACTATGTGTTAATAATACTACCGCTGTGAAGTTGATAGCTGTCCACAATTAAGACTAAGATATTTATACCTTTTGATCTATAATCTTAGGTCATATTAAAAAGAAGTAATCAGTGTTTCTCCTAGTTGGTTATGAATTATTAATAATTACTCTTCCGGTTCTAATTATAAAATCAAGTTAACCTTTTTAGAAAAATTAAGGAAGCTAATTAAACTACTTTAGAGTATTTTTATTTTTCTTCAAACTAGTTAGTTTGACTAATAAAATAATATATAATCTAAGGATACATAACATAGGATATGGTTAAGTAATTTACTTAGCTTCTTTAATTTCTCTAAAAAAAGTCAACCCTGTCTTATAATTTTGATCTCAATATAGTATATATTTTCTTTGTTTAAAAAAATATAGTATATTTTTTCCACTTCAAAGAATTCAAAAAGTTGTGGACAAAAACATCAAATTTCAAAATAAACATTCTGATTTTAATATTGCACCCAGATCTAATTGAATGTGACTTCACCTTCTAATCACAATATACTTTACATTTAAAAAAGTTTCAGCAATAATTATATCTTTGTTCCCACCATAACTAACTATATATAATATTTTAGTTTGATACCTTTAAGTTTGATCTTTGCTTAAAAAAGTATCTTTATATTCTTCTAATCCTAACACCATAATTCTTAGTTCTTAAACTTAATATATCAGTATTTAAGAATATTTTTTTAATATTTAAAATTTTAATGTTAGTATTTTTTTTTTTCATGAGGTTAGTGTTCAAGGACTAGAAATATACTTTATAAAGTTAATGAATCAAAAGATTATCGGTGCACTTTTTATTTTTCTAAAAAATATATAATATATAAATAAAAATAGTACATATTTTCAATATGTATAATTAACTCATATAATCCCCTAGTCCTATACCACCATGTTTAAAATTTTGTTTAAAATATAAGTTGTTTTTAGGGTAATAAATGAAGTTTTATCAATTTTACCTCTATTCACTAATGCTTGGACACATGGGAAAGAGAGAGGGGTGTAAATGTATACAGATAAAAGGATATGATAAAAAATATATTATTTTATAAATAAGGACAAATATGAAAAAATGTGTTTATTTAATTTTTTTTTGGTTTGCGAGAATGTGGTGTAGGTACATATAGTAGTATATTGATAAGACACTTCTTTCATACATACCATTAAAACCCTAAAATTTCAATAATTCTATCTTAAAACTCAACAACTTCCTAAATTTACCTCATTTAACTACTGTACACAAGCGCATTCTCCAAAAAACTAACCATTAAAAAAAAAAAACATTATTTCCCTTCCTTATAAATAGGGCATGAGCGGAGCATCTTTTTCCATTTATAGAAGAGACAATAATTTAATATTTTTTTCAAAATCATAGACGTTTTTTAATATATACTCCCTCATGTCCTTTTTACAGAGCCCAAAAATTAAACTGCCTTATGGCTTTTTATAAGAGCCCATTAAAAGTTGTCTGAACATTTAATGAGTTTTTTCCACCACTTTTGCCCCTCTAATTATATGTATTGCATTAATTAAAAGGTTGACAATGGAAACTTGAATGATTTTCGTTTTCTGTAGATTGGTTGTTAAGAAGAATTGAATGCATATCTATTTATACTAAGAGAACATTAAATGACTATTGTAATCTTCAATGTGACCATTGCCAACATTAAGAATGGATTAGTTGAAGTTTTGGTCTTCTTCTCTCTCTACTCTTTGATTAATCCAGCTGCACAAAAGATTATACTTGACTTATTGACTTTTAATCCGTTGGAAGAGCAGCTACTGGATGTGGAAAGGAAACATTAATCCCTTTGCAATGTGTGTAGAATGATTGTCCAAAAGGATGCAAGTTTTCTGAACTTTGCATTTAATGAGCTGACATCACTTTATGCTTTATGTTAATGCTTCATTTAATTCTCTCTAAATCATCTGAAACTTACTAACAAACTGATTAAACATAGTTAGGAATAGTAATGAGTGATGATATGAAGTATTAGATTCAAACACAAAGATTTCACAAATTCGTCCAGTTTAATTTGAAATTCAAAACCAACGACACAAACTCGAGTTTGTTCATCAAAACTGGAGTTTTCATTTTTCATTAAAAGCCTAAACTCGAGTTTCCAAAACCTAACTCGAGTTTTCTCCATCCAGAGAAGAATGTCGCGATTTGGTCTTTGAAGCAAGTTTTGAGAAGAGTTCAAAACTCCAGTCATTAAGTGACAAACTCGAGTTTTGGACCGTTGATGAGAAAACAAGTTTAAGTCCAAAATCTCAAAACTGGAGTTTCCATATCAAAACTAGAGTTTTCAAAAGGTTCAAATTTAGCAGAGCTCTCTGCTTGGCCTAAACTCGAGTTTGCAAAGTAAAACTCGAGTTTCCATAAATCTTTGAAAAATGGAAATTTCTCTGCTTATTCAAAACTGGAGTTTTCAAAACTTTAGAAACTTTGAGTTCTTCTATCTGTAAGACCTAAACTCGAGTTTCCAAAACTAAACTCGAGTTTCCTCATTTGAGAGAAATACTTTGAAAAACCTTGTCAAATGAAAACTGGAGTTTTCAATCAAAACTGAAGTTTTCACAAGTTCAGAATTGAGCATTGTTCTCTGTATGCTGTAAACTCGAGTTTCCAAAACCAAACTCGAGTTTCCAACAAACCTTGGAAATTTAGAGAACTCTCTGTTTATCACAAACTCGAGTTTTCAAATGGAAACTGGAGTTTTGCTAAGCTTGAAAAATTGATAGCTCTTTGTCTTATCAAAACTCGAGTTCATTAAAACTAAACTCGAGTTAGCTTTGCATTTGAAAAACTTAGATGTTCTCTGTATGGTCAAAACTCGAGTTTCAATACCCAAACTCGAGTTTGTCTAACTTTGCAAAAACTTGAGTCACTCTCTGTCAAGTCCAAACTTGAGTTTCCAAACCAAAACTCGAGTTTGCCTTTGACAGTAAGTTTTTCAACTTAACAAAGACAAACTTCAATTTGAGTTTACAATTGTCAGTTATCATCAAATCCAATAGAGAACTAACAAAATAAACATATTGAATTACTCCCATTAGTTCTTATTAGAGCCGGGAAATCGAGCCGAGCCCATTGGGCCGGCCCGTTTAGGCCCTGGCCCGTCAAGGGCCGGGTTTGAAAAATAGACGAGATATTTGAAATTGGTCCTGTAGGGCCAGCCCTGGAAGGCCTCGGGCTTAAACGGGCCGGCCCTGGAGGGCCTCGGGCCAGCCCTGCAGGCCCTTTTCACTGTAGCTTTTTCTTTTTTTCCTTTTTTAATTTATTAATTTATATATATTTTGTCTTTGTTATAGAGTTATTTATCCATTTAACTACAAATACATAATAACTATACTCTAATTTTATGATTTGGTTTACTATTTGTTGCAAATAAAATTACTCTTATGTTTAACAGATTAAATTATTTGTTACAACAATAGTCATCGTACTAATGTCACTTAGTAGTATGTTTCTTATGTTTTATGTGAGTTATTTGTGAATATAGTTTGCTTTTGATTATGAATTAATAACTGTGCTTATTTGTTGGATGATTTGTGATGTAATTTACTAATTATATTTCTTTAAAAAAAACATTGGAAAATTAATTAAAATTTGGAATAGTAATTTCCGGGCCCTGGCCCTGGTGCTCTCGGGCCGGACTTTGAAAAACAGATGTTTTTCTTACCTCAGGCTTTGTTAGGCCCTGGCCCTTCAAGGGCCGGCCCTGATTCCCAGCTCTAGTTCTTATTATAAAGTACAAGCTAACACGTATATTTGGTCCTTTTTATAAGGCACTTGCTTGTTTCAAAATTGCATTAAATATTTTTTCCCATGTATACCCATAATTAAAAAGGTAATGAGTAAAAGTAATAATTAATAAAAATTAATTATTACTCTTTTTTCCGAGCAAAAAAAAAAGAGTAATAATTAATATAATATTAGAGTTTAGTGTAATTAATAGGGATAATAATGAAAAATACTTAAATTAATGACTTTAATTGTTTTTATTGACTTGTGAGAATTGTTAGTTGGTTCCTTAAATAAGGACCAAAGGGAGTATTTACTAAATAATATCAAATAACCTTGAAAATACAAATAAATAATAACCGATAATTATAAATCAAAACAATATATAAGATGATACTAACATTTTCAGTATCTCAAACAAGAATTTTACTTTCCTCCCACAACCCAATGAGTAAGGAAACAAACATTATCTTTATAGAGAAGATAAAAAATTAGTTGGGGCCAAATTTGTGGCCAAATAAAATATCATATAATAAATACATATATATACTAACAAATTTTATAAGATCAGTCGGGACCCTTCATTTCATCAGGAAGAGCAGAAGATTTGCAGATAGGACATATGTTCTTCATAGACAACCACTTACTAGATGGCTCAGGCCCATTTGGTCTTGATGGCCAAGGCCCCAGCTGGCCATCAAGACGTTCCGCTATTGACTACCACCACAGTAAACTCTACTATGCTAAAGAGCAACCAAATACTTTTCTCTTGATAATGCAATTATGATTACTATTGCAGATATGTAATGAGCTTAAACAAAGTGTGATTTATTTTTGCAGAAATTTCCTTACTCGCTACAAATGGGGAAAGCTCTGATCTCAATATTGTCCACTTCAAATAATTAAAAAAATTGTGGGCAAAAGGCCAAAAACATCAAATTTTCACAATACGGACTTGGTTTCGTTCTAAGCACTTTGCTTAGTGTTTATTACAGAGAGAGCTAAGCATATTTAGATTTGAGTTTTTTTTAATTGATAATTTTTAAAATAAAAAATATTTTCTTGAATATGTACGTAATAGTTAGGAGATTATCTTTATTTTAGATTTTATACCCATTAAAATATTTTAAAAAAAAATAGACTTTAAAATTAGATTTATACCGTTCAAATTAAATCTAATGGCCCAGATCTGCATAGCTTATCACCCAATGCAGCTTCTGATTTTAATATTGCACCCAGATCTATTGAATGTGACTTCACCTAATACACCCTGTATACTTCACAATTAAAAAAGTTCACCAACAAGCATCTCTTTGATCCCATAACTTTATATAATGTATTGGTCTGATCACTTGTTTTTAATTTTTTTTTATTCTTCTAATCCTAACATCATTAGTCTTATACGTTAATTTTATGTAATAACAATTTTAACTTTAAAAATTAAACATAATATATCAGCATTTAAAAATATTTTGTGAATCTTTAAAGAAATCCACATCTTCAATATACTCACTCCAGTCCTAAGTATAGGAATATTTTTGTAGTACAATTGCACTACAAAAGTGTTCTAATAATTAGGACCGGAGGTAGTATATATTAAATTAACTCAGGCATCTTTTTCTAATCACGGTAATTTTTTTAATATATTAATATTGCTAAAACATGTGGGAAAATTGGAAGAATAAATAAAAAAAACATTGCATCGTATGAGGAGCCCTCCTTGTTATTATACATATTAAGTCTCACCCAACATGCATGCTTTGCCCCACTATAAATAAAGAAGCACACTCAAGCAAGCAAAACACAACACTACAATCATCATCTTCCTCTTTACACTATGGTTATGGCTTCTCCCAACCAGTCCCTTCTTGACAAACCCAAAAAATCAATTTCCAAAACCATCTGGCTTCTTCTCTCTCTATCTGCTCTCTTCAGCTCTGCTCTTTTTGCTTCCTATCTCTTCTCACCCACCTCCTTCATCTTCAACCTCTCTCACCCTCATCACCATCTCTGTGACCATGCCCTTCACAAATCATCATGCCTTGCCCACCTCTCTGAACTAACTCAAGCTTCAAGTACCTTTACTGCCTCCAACGACCTAAACTCCAAATTTCTTCACTCTCTCCTCACCAAAACCACCTCACAAATCCAAAAGACTTTAGACTCAACCAAAGCCATCAAATACAGAATCAACGATCCCAAACAGCAGCAAGCATTGCAAGTCTGTGAGCAACTTCTAGAATGGTCCCTCGATAGAGTTTGGGACTCAATGGTGGCTCTCACAGAAAAGAGCACCAAATCTTACCAAGATGCTCACACTTGGCTCAGCACTGTCCTCACTAATCACATCACTTGCCTTGATGAGTTAGAAGGATCAGCTCGAGCCCTTATAGAATATGACCTCAATGAATTAGTCTCCAGAGCCAGAACCTCCCTAGCCTTGATTGTTCACGTTATGCCCTCTAAAATTGATGACGTTGATGAGCCACTTAATGGTGAGTTTCCCTCGTGGGTAACGAGTAAGGACAGGAAGCTTCTGGAAGCTGCTGCTAACGATATAAAGGCCAACGTTGTGGTGGCTAAGGATGGAAGTGGGAGGTTTAAGACTGTGAAAGAAGCTGTAGCTTCAGCACCAGATAACAGTAAGACAAGGTATGTGATATATGTGAAGAAGGGAGTTTATAAAGAGAATGTTGAGATTGGATCCACGAAGAAGAATGTGATGCTGGTGGGTGACGGTAAGGATTCCACCATCATCACCGGAAGTTTGAATTTCGTCGATGGGACAACCACCTTTAAAACGGCCACCGTCGGTATGGATCCTAAAACCATCTGTAGTTAGTTGAGATATGATTGTTTAATTTGAAAGAAAATATTTAGTGGGCTTGTGGGGCAAGCTTGTTTGATATACAGCTGATGATGATATTGATCGAGGACATAGTAGGGGGTGGGTATAAAAGATAAAATACTAACAAGATTGTATTATCTTTAAAAACAAATTATTTTAATTTATCGAGAATTAGAAAATAAGCAGATCCAGAGATAAAGAGATGGATGAATAGCGACAACCACGGCGACGATATGGCCACAAAGTTCTGCATCTGCTTCTTTTTTTTTTGGTGTGAACCAAGGTATCCCCACAGCCGGTAGCCATGGGACTAATCCTTCGCCCCGGGTAAGCGCACAAAGCGGTAAAGGGCTGGCCACGGGATGCTTTCCATTCACAAGAGTTGAGGATCGAACCCCCAACCACTTGCTTAAGGGACAAGATGCTTAGGTTTATTACTAGCTAGTTCTTAAATATAAGACCTAATTAATATTTCTGGAGAGATTAAGGACACTAATTAAATTAATTTAAAGTATTTATATTTTTTTTCCATTAAACTAATTTGTGTGATTTATAAATTGATATATAATCTAATGATAAAATGATTAAATAATTTATTTAACTTTTTTAATTTCTTTTAAAAAAAGTCCACTGGATCTTTCTATACTTAGGATGGAGGAAAATTTATGTGGCCTATGGATTCCAACCTTGAAAATCCACCAAATCAAGTCAAAAGCAAGGGGCTTAAAACTTTATCGATGTCATTTCAATCAAAAGTTAAAACATTAACATCGATCGTGGCAATGTGTTTTTGCAGCTGCGGTTGGGGATGGATTCATAGGGCAAGACATATGGTTTCAAAACACGGCAGGCCCTCATAAGCACCAAGCGGTGGCTCTCCGCGTCACCGCCGATCTCTCCGTCATCAACCGCTGCCGTATGGACGCCTTCCAAGACACTCTATACACCCACACCAACCGGCAGTTCTACCGTGACTGCTTCGTCACCGGCACCGTCGACTTCATCTTCGGCAACGCCGCGGTGGTGTTCCAAAAGTGCAACCTCGTGGCCCGTAAGCCCATGAATGGTCAGAACAACATGGTCACAGCCCAAGGACGCGAAGACCCAAACCAGAACACAGGAACTTCAATCCAACAATGTAACTTAACACCAAGCTCCGATCTCAAGCCCGTCGTGGGTCAAGTGAAAACCTTTTTGGGTCGTCCATGGAAGGAATATTCTCGAACTGTGGTGATGCAGTCATTTCTGGATAGCCATATTGATCCAGCAGGGTGGGCTCCATGGGACACTAAGCAATCGACACTGAAGAATTTGTACTATGGAGAGTACATGAACAAAGGAGCTGGTGCTGGGACTGGCAAGAGAGTGAAATGGCCTGGTTATCGTGTGATTACAAGTGCTGCTGAGGCAAGCAAGTTTACGGTGGCTCAGCTCATTCAAGGTGGTACTTGGCTTAAGAACACTGGAGTTGCCTTCATTGAAGGGCTCTAGATCGATCGATCACTTGCTTTTTAGATCTTTGACCGTGTTTCTTTCATTGGCTTGTGCCAGTTTTAAGTTGGTACTATATCATATGGGGGTGAAGATGAATAATCCTGTTTTTCCCTGAATTTGATGTAATGGCCTTGTGGCTTATCATGTTTTGGAAATAAATTTCATCCCCTTTCTCAAAACTCCAACTTATTAACGTGTTGTTCTAATTCAATGGCCTTGCTTAATTGATTCTATCAAGTGTTGTCGGTTCGAATGTTGGATTTCGGTCTGTCCGATCATGGCCCGGACGTTTAATTCGGATTTCCTACGTGTATATATAATATTTATATTTATTAATATAAGACCCAATTGATTTTTTTTAGAAAAAAATAAGGAATGTAATTAAATAAAATAGTTAATCATGTCATATGTTGTATATTAAATTATATATTAATTTACAAGTAAGACAAATTAGTGTAGAGAAAAAAAGAATTAATATACATATTTAAAGTAATGGCTGAGAAAGCAAAACTACCTGTTTGGTTCGATTTCATTACACTCTACAAGGCAGTGCAATGAATCAGTGATAATGCAATGTGATATTAGTTATAGAGCTAGTGTTTGGTTTAATTTTAAAGTAAGGTGCAATGAGTTATTTTTTTTAATAATTATTTAAAATTAATATACTCCTTCTGGTCTTTATTATAAGTCACCAACTAATGAGTTTTTTTTGTTCTTTTTATAAGGCACTTGTTTGTTTCCAATGAGCATTAATTATCTTTTTTCATGTATGCCCATAGGCGGACCCAAGTATTAGATAAGGGGGGCAAGTGCCCCCTTGAATTTGGGGATTTTTTTTATAAAAAAAATTAATACATGTTTGAATAATTGCCTACCTTTAAATTAATTGTCCACCCTTAATACATACTGCACCTCGTAATCAGATGGGGGGTGAATGGTTGAATGATTGTTTAGTGTCTTATATTGAAAATTATGTATTTGATAGCATTGATAATAAGGCAATTATAATGAAATTTCAAAAAATAAGGCCTAGAAGGATGACATTGTAATTATTTTTATTGTAATATACTTTTGTTATTAAAATATATGTACTTGAACTTATTGAGTGTCCATTCTTCATTGTAATTTATGTAGCTGAATTTCTAGTAGCACTTAGCCTTGTTTTTCTAAATGACAGGTTTGTAAAATAATTGCCTCTCTTATTACATCATCAGTATTCCCTTAATTTCATGAATATTTTTTTGATATTCTTTTCTTTTCTTGTTTATATTCTTTTGTTTTTTAATGCATTTAAAACTTTCCTTAAAAAAAAATTTCGAGGGCGTTGCCCTCGAATCCCCTTCCACTAGTGCCCCCTTCATAAGTTTTCTGGGTCCGCCCCTGTGTATGCCCATAATTAATAAGGGTAGTGGGCGAGAGTAATAATTAATATAATATTAGAGTTTAGTGCAATTAGTAGGGGTAATATTGGGAATTACTTAATTTCTATGAGAACTTTATTGACTTTAATTGTTTTTTATTGGTTTGTGAGAAAAGTTAGTTGGTGCCCTATAATAAAGATCAAAAGGAGTATTACGTAAAGTCTATTTTACCATTAATATAATCTTTATAAAAAAATTAGTCCAGAGCCATTTGCGGTACCTCATCAAAATTGTCACGCTATTTCTCACCAAGCATTGTTTGATGATGATGTTTGTGGTGGTGGAGTGACGGTAACAGTGACTGTGGCAGGTGGTGACAATGACAATAGAAGAGGAGGAGGTAGTGGCGGCAAGGGGGCGGCGACAACAGTGGAGGATGAGGAGGTAGTGGCGGCAACGGGGCGATGACGACAGTGGAGGAGGAAGAGGTGGAGGTGGAAGCAACAGTGGAGGTGGCAGCGACGGCGGTGGAGGAGGAGGTACTGGCGGAGTCAAAGAAGCAAGAGGAGGAGGTAGTGGTGGCAGCGGCGGTGGTGGAAGGGGAGGTAGTGGCGACGACACTGGTGGCAACGGCAATGGCAGAGGAGGATGAGGTAGTGGTGCCGGCAACAGTGATGGCGGCTGTGACGGGGGAGGATGAGATAGTGGAGGCAATAGCGCAGTAGAGGAGGAGGAGGCAATGGCTATGACGATGGTGGAGGAGGTTGTGGCAGGCGGCGGCGATAGCAGTGATCACTACAAAAAAAACGATGATTAGTAGCGGTTAAAATGACCTATTTGTAACGGTTTTTGACGTGACAAACGACATTTGTAGCGGTTAGAGGAACCGCGACAAAAACGCCCGTGGCAAGCCGATTTGTAACGGTTAACAAAAACCGATACTACATACACATAAACCGCTACAACGTCTGTTGCGGTTCAAAAAAACGTCACTAAATGAGCGGGCTGACGTGTGTTTCGAGACATTAGTCACGGTTGTTAAACTGTTACAAATAAAATTGTAGCGGTTTTAGTAACGTTTTCATAACCGCTACAGAACAAATAAAATTGTAGCGGTTCTAGTAACGATTTCATAACCGCTACAGAATAATGTGTTGATAATTTTGCCACCATAAATTTTTATTATTTTGAATATTTGTCGCGGTTACAAACCACTACAAATATTCCCGCCATTTTTCGCCAAAAAAATTTGCCGCCATCTCGAATATTTGTAGCGGTTTGCAACCGCTACAAATATTCCCGCCATCATGTGCTTTTGAATATTTGTAGCGGTTCCAAACCGCTACTACAACCATAACAAATAACCCGCCATTTTATTTGAAATTTTGTACCGGTTATTGTAACCGCTACAAATTCATTACGGTTTTAAAAAATATATCATTTATCGGCGTAATTCGGTAATTATTATTAATATATCTTTTTATTAAAAATAAAAGGTAGTAAATTATGAAATTTAAATATATAAGGTGCATGTATAGAAACAAAATAATAAGATTATGTAAGTAGAATAAGTACTAAGAAATGAGGTGATTAAAACAATACTCAATATTTAAAAATTATATGTACAAATCAATTGAATAATGTATATGAAAGAATAGGGAAAGTTGAAAGATATATCCCGTTCAACTGCAAAATAACAAACTTTAATTAGTACAATAACTATAAATTAGTATGAGAAACATTAGAATTGATCCGGTTACACGGTACTTACCCCTTTCAAACTCACGATGTTCTGAAACGTAAAAATATTTGAGATGACTGAGAGAAAACGTGGGTAGAAAAGAAGTTGAGGCATATTAAATGAGGTTGGGTGGGGGTATTTATGGTGGGTCTGCGCATCATTTTGTAGCGGTTGGTTTCTCACTTTTTTGTAGCGGTTATTGTATTTAGTAGCGGTTTTTGGGTTTTTGTAGCGGTTACTGTAGCGGTTTAATTTGTCGCGGTTTTAAGTGTTTGTAGCGGTTATATAACCGCTACAAAGTAATTCGAGTTTTTTTTTTTAAAAAAACATAATATTAAAAAGATTTCATATTACAAAGATAGGCATTAAGTGTTTCTCTCAATCTTCTTCACCATCCCTACAAGGAAAGTTTGCATAAAATGTTACGCGTGAGGTCAATATGTTTGAACACAATTAAAACTTTAATTAAATGTTACTACTTTATAAAGCATAAATTTAAAAACGTACCGAACTATAAGTAAATTGTCATCGCCGTCTGGGAAGAAGTCTTCGAAGCTGGCGGGCTGGAACGGCTCACAATCGTATGCGACGTTATCACCATCGCCTATGTCGTAAAGGTCCCGAGGCTTTAAGTGAACCACCATATTCCAATCCTTGTGCCTCTCATCGGCCACATAATAAACCTGATGGGCCTCTGATGCAAGAATATACGGCTCGTCATCTTCAGACCGACCACTGTGAATAGGCCGGGAGAAATTCACTGATGTGATCCCTAAGTCGTCAGTCGTGAGTCCCCTGGACGTTGTGGTATTCGCCCACAAACACTTGAACAACATCACGGTGAAAAGACATGTGTAACTTATCCTGACCACATCAAGCAGCTTTCAATAATACGGGACGTCACCGAACCGCATGTTCCCGTCACTGCTGCTCGCATAACTCCTCGTCCCAAACGTGCCATATACACCAGAGTTTTGGGTCAGCAGCCCCTGATCTCGTGCGACGGTGCAAAACTTAAAACCATTGACATTGAATGCCGTATATCTTAGGGCGTGGTCAAGAGGGCCTAGCGCGAGAGCTCGAATTCTCGCCGAGTGCGGGTTGTGGTCGTTCATTATTCTCCTCCTAAACCAACTCGAATTCTCTGTGGACCTTTCTATCAATTTCGAGAGGATGTACGTGTACGGATCCTCGGTTCACGCTTCACATGACTCCCGAATTTCGCAATTAAACATGCAATGACATGTGAGTATGTATAAAATGTAAGGAAATATATAGTATGCAATGAAATCCTTATTGAAGGTACGGTTCAACTTTGGTGCAGTTAATCAAGACATGTCGGTGTGCTTGAAACTTCTCAAGTGCCGTGAGTTTGAATTTCTCACTCCCGCCAACTGCTCTACCAACACGAGGGATTAACAACTCTGTTGCCTCCGGCTCCGGCTCAGGCTCAGGCTCAGGCTCAGGACAATCGTCTACACGAGGCGGTCGGTTGAATGACGTCTCAATGTCATCGAAGTACCTGGAATAAAAATACAAGACCTCATCCCGATATAACCTTCGCTATTGAACCTTCGTGCCACGCCTTATTCCTCACGTAAGATTTAAGTTTCCCAAGAAACCCGTAAAGTAGACAAGGAAAAATTCTGATGCATCAATGGTTAAACATGCGAATAGGGAGTAATGCTAAAGTAATTATTTTTAAACAAGTACCTCTCAATAGGATACATCCATCGGTACTGAACTGGGCCAGCAAGCTTTCAGGTGAACCATGACCGTGAAGAATGACGGAGGAAAGAGCATCTCCAAATGACAAAGTGTAAGAATGATTTTCTGCTGCAGCTGGTCGAGCTCCTCCACTATCAAAACCTTGGAACACAGCTTTCGGAAGAAAGTACAAAGCTCGACCAAAACGAGAGACACATCGAGAGGCGGCGTATTTTTCATGGCCGGAAGTAAGCGTTGCATAAGCACATGTGAGTCATGACTCTTGACCTTGTAACCTTTCGAGCCACGCAAGTCAATACATCGTGATATGTTGCTTGAATACCCGTCAGGAACTTTTATTTTCTTCAAGGTAGCGAGAAAGATTTCCTTATTCGGTTTTGTCAGGGTAAACCTTGCCGGTTGAAATCTGTCATGCTCATCCGGCCACGCGTCTCCACGAACGCCCATCTCCCGTAGATCTTTCTGGCCCGCAGATGATCTTTGGACTTGCACGGTTCGTTGAGAATCGTGTACAACACATTGTCGCACACATTCTTTTCAATGTGCATGACATCCAGATCGTGTCGGAGCAAATTATCTTTCCAATACGGAAGAGTGAAGAAGACACTAACCTTTCGCCATTTTGGGGCATAGAACCGAAGCCCCGGGCGATCTTTGTCTCGGCCCTTGCCGGATCGTTCTTTTTCCCAAACTCAACATCAACATCCTGAAGCTGCTCTATGATTTCTTCACCAGATAAATTTCGAGGGGGTCCTCTTTTTTCCTGTTGCCCATTAAAACGATTGTGTTGCAACCTAAACCTGTACGTACCATCGAGAAACCTCCGATGACCCATGAAGCACCACTTACAACTGTGGGGAAGGCGCACTGAGTCAGAGTCAAAATTGCAAGCTGGGCACGCAAGGCCGGTATGCACATTCCACCCGGATAATGTCCCGAGGCCAGGAAAGTCGCTTATCGTCCAAATCAAGGCCGCACGCAAGTTGAAAAGTGTCTTCTCGTGCGCGTCGTACGTCTCCACACCTACATTCCACAGCTTCACCAACTCCTTGATCAGCGGTTGGAGATACACATCAATGTCATTTCCCAGTGCCTTTTTCCCTAGAATGATCATGGACATAAAGAAGGAGCTTTGTTTCATGCACATCCACGGGGGCAAGTTGTAGGGTATCAACATAACTGGCCATATACTGTAGCTTGTGCTAAGATTCCCAAACGGATTAAAACCGTCGGTCGCCAAAGCAAGACGGACATTCCTAGGGTCCGCCGCAAAATCTGGAAAGCCTGTGTCGAACGCTTTCCACGCTTCAGCATCACGTGGATGTCTGAGTTTACCATCTTGATTCTTATCATCTTGATGCCACCTCATATGCTCAGCTGTCTTAGACGACATAAACAATATTTGCAAACGAGGTTTTAAAGGAAAGTACCTTAGAATCTTTGCGGGTTTCTTCTTCTGCTTCTTCCCTTTCCGAACTGTCCTGAACCTCGAAGTGTGACACTTCTTACAAGTCTCCCTCCGATCGTCCTCTCCCCAATAAAGCATACAGTCGTTTGGGCAGGCATCTATTTTTTGGTAGTTCAAGCCTAATCTGTTGATTATCTTCTTCGCCTCGTAGAAGGATGGGGGAATGTCCACGTCAGGGAATGCATCTCGAAGTAATTCCAGGAACATCGACATTGCCTTATCAGTGATCCCACACATGCACTTGATATGGTACAATTTGATCAGAAAATATAACTTTGAGTATTTATGACAACCTTGATACAAAGGACGATCGCTCTCATCCATGAGGCTGAAAAATTCCCGAGCTGCATCATTCCTGAAGAAAACAGGTTCTGGACCCTACACTTCTGCTGTGAAGTTGTCGTCCTGAACACCAAAAGCATCACGAACAGCTTCATTAACCGGATCATCTTGATGTACTTGATTTCCTACTTGTGAGGTTCGAGGAAGATGAAGCCCATATCCCATACCACGTTGCTCACCATGAACCTCCCAGAATGTATATGCTTCTGGGAAAGGCTTTAGAAGAAGATGTTCTAAAGCACAATCTCGTGTTTGCCACTTCTTAAACTTGCATCGTAAACAAGGACACACGATCTTGCCATTAATGCTAGCGTGAGAGAAGGCGAAATCTAAGAAAGTGTTCAATCCCGCTAAATACACAGGAGAACTACGCGGCATCTTGATCCATGACTTATCCATATGTAACAAACAAATTTAGGATAGAACATAAATGTGGACGACTCACTTTAATTACATCCGAAGCAAAAATTGGGATCTTTAAATGCATCGATTGGTTTGTAGCGGTTACAAAACCGCTACAACAACCGTTACAAATATCACCTTTGTCACGGTTCAAAAAATGAACCGCGACAATAACCGCTACAAACACAAAATTTGTAGCGGTTGAAGGAAGGAACTGTGACAAAGCTTGGCGCCAAAATTCATCTTTGTTGCGGTTACATTCTATGGAACCGCGACAAAGCTTTGGGAAAAAAAATTTAAAAATTTGTATCGGTTGTAGGAAGAAACCATGACAAAGCTTGGCGCCAAAATTCATCTTTGTTGCGGTTACATTCTATGGAACCGCGACAAAGCTTTGGGAAAAAAAATTAGTAAAAAAGCACAGAATTAGAAGTTAATATAATACTGATTAGTAATGGAATAATTTGCTTTTGCGCACAAAATTAGTAAAAAAGCACAAAGCTTTGACGCCAAAATTTGCTTTTGCTTAATTAATCATATGTGTATCAACTAATCATTTGATTAATTGAGTTAATATATTACTGATTAGTCAATCATGAGTTAAATGGTATATCAAAACATTAGAAGTGCTTAACTTATAATTAAAGCACTTTTTTAAAAAGCAATGGAAAAAAAAGCCCATCAATAAGAAAAGAAACGTGATCAACAGGAAAACAATATAATGAAATATAGTTATCTCAATCAACTCGTTTGGACATGAAAAGAGAAAAAAAAGAAGGTCTACATTTCAGAGCATTATCATCAAGTCCTCTCTCGATGGGGTTTGTCTCGGGGTGCTGTCTCGGGAGGGTGGTCCACGACTGCAGTTAACAGCCTCGTCGTCATCGGCAAAGACGTGGCTGGAATCATCAAAGAGGAACGGAGGGGGAGGCTCGGGAGCTGGAAGGCGTGCGTCAGGACACAGCTTGTTCAGCATGCCACAAACAGAAGTCCAGTTCGAGTTATGAAGGTCCCACAAACGGTCGATGCTCTCCTGCCTGCGCCTATTCCTGGCCTCCTCGTCGGCCCTCCGTGCAGCCTCAATTGCAGCAACCTTCTCAGCAATCATCGCCTCGAAATCTCCCGCTGGTGGCCTTCTCGAGCCGGAGGGTCCGGGAGCAGAGGAGGAGCCCTGTCTCGGGTACACCATGCTAGGCCTGGCGCCAAGGCCAAAACCCCTTACGCGGCCAGGATGCTCGACTGGGCCCAGAGCAGCTTTCAATGGGGTCGTAGGATTCACTGCACCCTCGTGACTCGGTCTGCGACGCCGTAGCTCGCCTCGGTATTCTCAATCCGGCCTAACCAACGAGTTCATGAACCATTAATAAAATAACGGACGATCAATTTAAATATACAACATTCATTATATAAATAATGTTTTTAACTTACTATTATCTCCTCTCGCCGCCTCGGAGGTCGGCGCCCCATCTGCGTGTCTATGGGTGCGTGTCCACGACTTCCCATAGTCCGTGTGTGTGTTCTCCTCCTGAGCCTTCTGTCGCTGAAAGAATTAAAACAATATAAACTTTGTTATTTCAAAAACAAAACAATGATCATGTTAAATAATAACATACCATCTCCTCGTGTGTCACTGCAAACGTCTTGGTCCCTGCAGGTGTGATGGACTCTCTCGTGCGCGGCTTCTTGTGTTCCTTTGCGACAAAGCCTGTAAGGAGGAGGAAAAAAATTTAAATTTAAACCCTAAACTCAATTTAAATTATCAATTAAGTGAAACAATTAATTAATTTAATAAAATGTACCTGCCCGTCAGCACCTCTCCTATATTGGACGAAAGCCGCCCACTGATCTGGATCCACGCCGTCTGGGACTCTCTCAATCACCGCCGCAGAGGAATAGTGCCGTCTCCATTCATAATATTGTAGAGACGGTTCCTCCGGCTCTTCCACCCTTCCCCACTTTCATCATAACGTACCTCTTGTGTTGTTCGCGCAGCTTTAAACTTTTTCTATATCATAATTTCATTATTAATTATTAATGAATTAAGAAACAAATAAGGAAAGAAATAAACTAAAACTTATAACTATTAACATGTACAATTTAATTAAACAATATTGATTACCCGCAGAACATCTCAGAACGCCTTGTTCTTTGTCTCCTTCGTCACTTTCTTCCAATCCTTGAAATAAATTGGGAACCACCCCAATGGCCACCAAACTCGACAGAATCGGTTCATCAGGTGACCGCCGTTGCCGATCGCACGGTCTCTGTCTGGGTCGTTCCACGGACTACGACCCGACACCCGGCCATCTCCCGCCTGTCTGAGTGAGAGCGGAAACATCCGGCCCTCCCCCGCGATGTTCCGTGACTATCTCGCAAGTTTACAAAAATTGAATTAAACGTACCGAAATTAAATTAATTTCTCACAAAATAACTAATTACATATACCTTCGACATCCACTATAAATCCGGTGGAACGCGAAGTCGCCGGTCGGGGGTTCCCGTGCTCCCGCTGGTTTTCCCGTCGATGAACCGCTCTACATCCGCTATGGGAATATTAAGATGGATGTCCTCATTCTCGTCGTCTAAATCGTCGAACGACAAACTTGCTTCTCGATCTCCCCTACGGTCCCCGTGTTTGGAATTTCTTCATCGGCGAAGAGCGAGGCAAACTCGCCCGCCCCAGAGAGGCGGAGGTATATGTCGGGTCACACGCCCTCTCGTCCGGTCCCCTCTACTACTACCGCCCCTTAAACCCCTTCTCGGTGGGCCGCTTACTTTTCCCTTTCCCTTACCTCGTCCAGAATCCATAATGTTGAAAGGTGTAAGTTTAACAGTAAGAACGGTGAAAACTTAAACCGTTGGGTAAAGGTAGAAACGGTGAAAACTCAAACCGTTGGGTAAAGGTAGAAACGGTGAAAACTCAAACCGTTGGAAGTGACTTTGAAAATGGTGTGTCACGACTTATAAAGTCGTACGATTTTGTAGCGGTTATACAAAGGAACCGCTACAAAGTTTACATAATTGTAACGGTTGTAAAATAACCGCCACAAGAACCGCTACAAAATAGCTGACCGTTGATATTCTGTAGCGGTTATGATGTAACCGCTACAAAAACCGCTACAAAAAAGAAGACCCTTCAGATTCTGTAGCGGTTACGTTGTAACCGTTACAACTTGTCCACATATTGTCGCGGTTATTATTATTAACCGCTACAAAATGAGTTTTTTTGCAAAAAAATTAAACCGATTAGTTTGATTCATAAACTTTAAGAATCAAACTAATTAGTTTGTTACAAATATTTAAAAACAAACCTTCAATTCATTTATTTTTTTCTTTAATTTTTCTAAAAGTGTCCACACTAATAAATTATACATAATGACGTAATCGAAAATAATCCAACATGTCCGTGGGGATTCGGATTCGAGATAGCCGCGATCTCCCACGAAAACTTGCCGAGTCATTTTCATCGAGATATTTTCGTGAGACAAAGGTGGCTATAATGGAACCCAATCTCCGGCCGCATGTTGGACTGTTCTCGGAAGAGTAGAAGTCTAAACGGCAAAGAAATGAGTAAACCTTCGCTTGTCACCGAACGAATTTCCTCGCAAGGAAGAGAGAGGCAAATATCTGCAGCTCTTATCACCCGAGATAGGAGATCGAGCTGCCGATATGTGCATGTCTTCGACGACCAAGCGAGATAGTTCATTCGATTACAAGCAGAGATTTAGTAATTTCTTTAATTTTTATAACTGATATACGGTCCCTATATTTTATTTATAATGTGAAATTTGTAGCGGTTAACTATGGAACCGCTACAAAAATGTAGCTTGTGCCGCGGTTGACGTCGCTCTTCCTGGTGACCGTGACAAAATTGTGTCTTTTCGTTTATTTGTAGCGGTTATGGTGAAGAAACCGCTACACAATCACCGCAACAAAGTTGGCGCGAACCTTAGCGCCAACTTGGTAGCGGTTAGACTCAAATAACCGCTACAAATTGACCGCCACAAACATTCCCGCCATTGCGCGCCAAGGTGGCGCCAAATTTGTTGCGGTTTTTTCGAGTCAACCGCTACAAATATAGCCGAAGTCATGTCGTCATGGCTTCCGTTACTATTTAGTGACGGTTTAAGGACAAAACCGCTACAAAATGGAATTTAGTAACGGTTATTTTGGACCGCGACTAATAAACCGCGACAAAAGATGGTTTTTTTTGTAGTGGATGGAGGAGGTAGTTACGGCGGCGACAACAGTAGGGGTGGCAATTACAACGATGAAGTTGGTGGCCAAGTAAGAGGAGCAAGTAGTGGAGGCGACGGTAATGGTGTGGTAGGTGAAATGAGACAAATGAAAATTAAGGGTAAATTAAACTTTTTTAATCATGCAATAGGAAAGTAATGAGTATTCATAGGGGAGGTATGAATGAGGATTACCAAGTTTTTTTGGTAATCATCATTACCACGGTAAACTCTATTACCATGCTAAAGAACAATCAAATACTCTTCTCTTGGTAATATAATCATAATTATCAGTGCAGACATATAATAAGATTAAACTAAACGGCTCTAAGCTAAGTGTGATTGATTTTTATCGAAATTTCCTTACTCGCTGCAAATGGGGAAGCTCTGATCTCAATATTAAGAATTAAAAAAGTTGCGGGCAAAATGCCAAAAACATCAAATTTTCACAATACGTACTTGATTTCATGCTAAGTGTAGCAATTCTGAATCAGGTGAAGATCAAGCTATGAATCAGGAAGAATAACCCAGAAGTATGGGTCTCGGAGGAAGAGAACGAGAGAGATGAAGGGAATCGAGAATAAGGAAAATGTAAACTGTGAAAATATATTGAATAATCTGAATTGAATGTACAGTACAACACACATATATATTATCTCCTAGTCCCTACTTTACACGTGGGAACCCAAGTGAATTAGTTACAACAGAATAACAAAGTAACTAATAATCTAAACTGAAATTCTAACTTAAATACATGTAAGAATATACAAATAAAATCACCCATGTTCTTTATTTATATATTCTATCACTAAGCACTTTGCTTAGTGCTTATAGCAACAAGGAGAGCCAAACAGATCTATTTGAGTTTTTTTAGATTAATGTTTTTTAAATAAAAATTAATTTCTTAAATATGTAATAGTTAGAGATTACCTTAATTTTTGATTTTATACCTATTAAAATAAATTTTAGAAAAATAGACTTTAAAAAATTAGATCTATTCCGTCCAAATCAAATATTACGGTATATACCTAAATGGCTCACCAAATACACCTTCTGACTTTAATATTGCACCCAGATCTATTGAATGTGACTTCACCTAATCCACCCAGGATACTTCACAATTAAAAAATTTCATCGACAAGAATCACTTTGATCCCATAACTTTATATAATATATTGGTTTAATCACTTGTTTTCAAAAATTATTTTTTTATTCTTCTAATCCTAACATCATTAGTCTTACACGTTAATTTTATGTAATGACAATTTTAACTTTAAAAATTAAACATAATATATCAGCATTTAAAAATATTTTTTGAATCTTAAATTAATTTTTTTTCGGCCTTCTCAATCTTGAAAATTTCAAAGCTAGTTTTTTTTTTTTTTTTTTTTTTTTTTTTTTTTTGCATTCACCGTTAAATAGCTGAAAATACATCTTTTTAAGTTAAAGAATCAAAATAAAACATTTAAAGTTAAAAGACAAAATACGTACTTAAAAAAATAGATATAATAATCAAACAATGAAAATCCACATTTTTTTTTTTGGAAAAAGAAAATCCACATTTTCAATATATACATATGTGTGTGTATTATTAACTCAGGTATCTTTTTCAGTCATTTTTTAATATATTAATATTGCTAAAACATGTGGGGGGAAATTAGAAGAATAAATAAAAAAACATTGCATCGTAGTGTGTGTGTCTATATATGTATATATATAACTCAGGCATCTTTTTATCCAATCGTAGTCATTTTTTAATATATTAATATTGCCAAAACATGTGGGGGGAAATTAGAAGAATAAATAAAAAACATTGCATCGTATGAAGAGTGTGTGTGTCTATATATATATATATAACTCAGGCATCTTTTTATCCAATCATAGTCATTTTTTAATATATTAATATTGCCAAAACATGTGGGGGGAAATTAGAAGAATAAATAAAAAACATTGCATCGTATGTGTGTGTATTAAATTAACTCAGGCATCTTTTTCGAATCATAGTCATTTTTTAATATTTTTTTTTATCGAAATTTTTTAATATATTAATATTGCTAAAACATGTAGGGGGAAAATTAGAAGAATATAAAAAAGATGAGTAAATACCCTTTTTGGTCCCTGAAATAACACGCACTACCCATTTTGGTCCCTAAGTAAAAAAAATGTCATTTTTCGTCCTTAAACAGTAAAAAAAAAAAGGTCCCTTTTAGTCCTTTTAGTCATTTTTTGTGGGCATTTTAATCCCTCACAAATTCCCAAAAAATCGTTTTTAGTCCCAAAAATGACCAAAATGACATTTTTTTTACTCAGGGACCAAAATGGGTAGCGCGTGTTATTCCAGGGACCCAAAAGGGTATTTACTCAAAAAAGATTGCATCGTATGAAGAGCCCTCTTTGTTACTCTATATATTAAGTCTCACCCACACCCAATATGAACCAGTTTCCTTACTCAAGGATGAGTAAAGAGAACTCTTCCAAATTTATACTGTCCTGATTTTTAATTTTTTTTAACTATCGATTTGTAAAAGAAAAAAATCATTTTTAAAAAATATATTAGTTAATAGACCTACTCATCCTTTAGATGAATTTGAATGAGTAAGGAAATTGATTCCCACCCAACCATGCATGCTTTTCCCCTCTATAAATAAAGAAGCACATTTAAGCAAGCAAAACACAACACTACAATCATCATCTTCCTCTTTACACTAAGGTTATATGGCTTCTCCCAACCAGTCCCTTCTTGACAAACCCAAAAAATCAATTTCCAAAACCATCTGGCTTCTTCTCTCTCTATCTGCTCTCTTCAGCTCTGCTCTTTTTGCTTCCTATCTCTTCTCACCCACCTCCTTCTTCATCTTCAACCTCTCTCACCCTCATCACCATCTCTGTGACCATGCCCTTCACAAATCATCATGCCTTGCCCACCTCTCTGAACTAACTCAAGCTTCAACCTTTACTACCTCCAACGACCTAAACTCCAAATTGCTTCACTCTCTCCTCACCAAAACCACCACACAAATCCAAAAGACTTTGGACTCAACCAAAGCCCTCAAATACAGAATCAACGATCCCAAACAGCAGCAAGCTTTGCAAGTCTGTGAGCAACTTTTAGAATTGTCCCTCGATAGAGTTTGGGACTCAATGGTGGCTCTCACAGAAAAGACCACCAAATCTTTCCAAGATGCTCACACTTGGCTCAGCACTGTCCTCACTAATCACATCACTTGCCTTGATGAGTTAGAAGGATCAGCTCGAGCCCTTATAGAATCCGACCTCAATGACTTAGTCTCCAGAGCCAGAACCTCCCTAGCCTTGCTTGTTCACGTTATGCCCTCTAAAATTGATGGCGTTGATGAGCCACTTAATGGTGAGTTTCCCTCATGGGTAGCGAGTAAGGACAGGAAGCTTCTGGAAGCTGCTGCTAACGATATAAAGGCCAACGTTGTGGTGGCTAAGGATGGAAGTGGGAGGTTTAAGACTGTGAGTGAAGCTGTAGCTTCGGCACCAGATAACAGTAACACGAGGTATGTGATATATGTGAAGAAGGGAGTTTATAAAGAGAATGTTGAGATTGGATCAAAGAAGAAGAATGTGATGCTGGTGGGTGACGGTATGGATTCCACCATCATCACCGGAAGTTTGAATTTCGTCGATGGAACACCCACCTTTAAAACGGCCACCGTCGGTATGGATCCTAAAACCTTCTGTAGTTAGTTTTCATCACTTCATCTCCATTGTTTTTATTGAAGTTGAGATATGATTGTTTAGTTTGAAAGAAAATATTTAGTGGGCTTGTGGGGCTAGGCGGCTAGCTTGTTTTATATACAGCTGAGATATTGAATCTATCATTATAGTGGGTTAGGTGTAAAAGATAAATAACAATAATGTATTACCTTTAATAATTATTTTAATCTAATTTATCTAGAATGTCAAGAAAGCAGATCCTGAGAGACAGCTAATGACAACAAAGACAATATGTCCACAGCTCTGTATCTTCATCTACCCACAGTTCTTATTATTTCTGTGGGATAAAAAACCAGCAAATCAAGTCAACAACAAGGAGCTTAAAACTTTATGACGCCATTATATCAAAAGCAAAAACTGATAGGTTTTGGTATGAAGGGTGGGGGAGGGAGCGAGGGAAAGTGAGAGGGGGAATTTTTTTTTGAGTTTGATTTAAAAAAAATTAAAAAGTGATTAAAAAGTTTTTAATTCGTTTTTTTTTTTACTCTTCTATACTCGCTTTATTAAAATTTTGTAACCCTGTTTTTTTTTTTTTTTCAAATCTGATCTAACACAAAAATTTGTACTCCCCTCCAAGTCTGTCATTCCAAACAGTCCCAGGTTATATTTGGATAAAGAGAAAAATAATAAAAAATTGGCAGAAGAAATATGAAGAAAACTTCTAAAAATGATAAAAAAAAAAAAAAAAAAAATACACTCTACTCTTTAACTTCCTCCTAATTTTCTTTCTACTCTAGGGTGAACATTAACATGGTGGCAATGTGGTATTGCAGCTGCTGTTGGGGATGGATTCATAGGGCAAGACATATGGTTCCAAAACACGGCAGGCCCTCAGAAGCACCAAGCGGTGGCTCTCCGCGTCGGCGCCGATCTCTCCGTCATCAACCGCTGCCGTGTGGACGCCTACCAAGACACTCTATACGCCCACACCAACCGGCAATTCTACCGGGACTCCTTCATCACCGGCACCGTCGACTTCATCTTCGGCAACGCCGCGGTGGTGTTCCAAAAGTGCAACCTCGTGGCCCGTAAGCCCATGAATGGTCAGAACAACATGGTTACAGCTCAAGGACGCGAAGACCCAAACCAAAACACAGGCACTTCAATCCAGCAATGTAACCTAACACCAAGCTCCGATCTCAAGCCAGTCATAGGCTCAATCAAAACCTTTCTGGGTCGTCCATGGAAGGAATATTCTAGAACTGTATTGATGCAATCATTTTTGGATAGCCATATTGATCCAGCAGGATGGGCTCCATGGGACGATACACAATCGACTCTGAAGAATTTGTATTATGGAGAGTACATGAACAATGGACCTGGTTCTGGTGTTGCCAAGAGAGTGAACTGGCCTGGTTATCATGTGATTACAAGTGCTTCTGAAGCAAGCAAGTTCACGGTGGCTCAGCTCATTCAAGGTGGCACTTGGCTTAAGAACACCGGCGTCGCCTTCATTGAAGGGCTCTAGATCTATCACTTGCTTTTTAATTTTAGACCTTTCACTGAGCATGTTTCTCTTATGGGTTTTAAGGTGGTGGCTTGGTGTCCTGTACTGGGGATGGAGATGAATAATCCTACTTCCCTGAGTTTGATGTAATGGCCATGTAGCTTAAGTGTTTTGGAAATAAATCTCATCTCGTTTTCTTTTTTAAAGCGTGTTGTTTAATTTAAATTTAATGGCCTTTGCTTAACTGCTTCTACCATGTTTGGTAAGTCGGAGTGTTGGATTTTGCTCTGTGGATCGGGCGTTTAATTAAGGAGTAGGATACCCTATTATGTTATACTCCAACCCTAAATATAAGATACTCCCTCCGGTCCTAATTATAAGACAACATTTGAGAGTTGGTTTTGGTCCTAATTATAAGACAACATTCTAATAATTGTCAATTTTTTCCTAAAATACCCCTATTTTATTCTCTCAAGTGTGTTTAATTTTTTGTGAGTATATGTATGTGGACGCGTATACTCTTCCAGTCAATGAAATTTTTAGATATATATATATGTGTGTATCTATGTATGTATTTATGTGTGTGTCTACACACAAATATCTATAGACACTATAGACACACACACATATATGTGTGTCTACATATATGTATATATGTGTGTGTCTACACACATATATTTTGTGTGTGTGTACACACATATATTTTGTGTGTGTGTACACACAAATATATGTGTGTGTGTGTGTTTACACATATATATTTTATGTGGGTGCGCGCGCGCGCGCACACATATATATCTGTGTGGGTGTGTGTACATATATGTATATTTGTGTATTTGTCAATATGTGTGTGTACAAATATAAACACTTGGAGAATGATATAGGGGGTGTACTGTGTACACACACATATATATGTGTGTGGGTGTGTGCGTACATATATGTATATTTGTGTGTTTGTCAATATGTGTGTGTACTGTGTGTGTACATATATGTACAAATATAACTAATTTTATTCAGATATATACATGTATATTTGTGTGTGTGTGTGTGTGTTTATATGTGTATGGGGGTGTGTGTGCCTATATGTGTCTGTCGATATATGTACACACACATATATGAGTGTGTGTGTATATAGTAAGACCATTATTTTAATTAGATAGCATGTAGAAAAAAAAATAGGTTGGAGAGGCATGTGGTAGGAGCTATTGATTTACTTTCACTTAGGTCATTTTAAATTTATATAAGGACATTTTAGGAAAATGAGTAAAATTAACTAATTTAACTTCTTTCCTTAATCTCCACAAAATCGATTAAATATGTCTTATAATTAGGACCGGACTTTTTATTTATATATTACATTAAAATATTTATATTTATCATTTGCATCAGCTTTTAATTCTTATTATAAGGCATTTATATTTTTCATTTGCATCAGTTTTTAATTCTTATTATAAGATACCAATTACTTTAAACTAACTTATTTATTATTATTTTTCCATTATATCCTTAATTTTAACTACTCATTTAAATCCACATCATTAAAGTATGCGTAAAGTTGGATATTTATTAATTTTTAACCAATTTAATAACTTAACTTCTATTTCTTAATTCGCGAGAATTGATAATTAATGTTTTACAATAAAGATAAGAAAGAATATTTAGGGCCAAGTGTGAGTAAATTAAATTAGAATTTACTTTATTGAATTTATATGATGATTGTTACCTAAAAAGCAAAGGATATCTTTGGCATCCGCAATATATGGCCGGGAAAGTTTCCTATATATACTTTCCAAATATAAAACATCATCGATCTCGTGGTGCACGTGTGGTATCAAATAATAGAGTGAATTAGAGTATCATTTACACAAGCAATTAGATAAAAATAATATTCAAGCCTTAAAGTTTCAATTTTCATTCAAGTTAAGCAATTCTAATTTACAATCAATTGCAAAGAGTTTTGAATAAAGAACACAACTAATTTCAAAAGCAAATTATTAGAGTCACTAATCCCTTACCAGCTTCATAAACATTTGGTTTCATTTAATTAATTTGTATAAATGTTAGTTTAGTTTATCTAGAGCATTATTAGCTAGTCTATCGATATATTTATAACCTTATCTCAAGCTAATAAGTTATGTCTAACTCAATTAAGGTAAACCATCTCAAATTTACTATTCTTCAATTATATGGGCTCTTAGGCATATTTCTATTCTAATTGCAAATTAGATCCAAACCTAATATCATGTTCATGGTAGTGAAAACGTAGATTTTACCTAAAAACGGAAGGAGAATGAAAAATCGTAAAACGTAAAATCGTAACGTAGTAAAAACGTAAAAAAATCGTAAAAACACAAAAGCGTTTGGAAAATTAGTAAAATCGTTTTAATAAAAAAAAAATCGTAAAAACGTAAAATCGCAGTGATAAAACGAATTTTTAACTATCATGATCATGTTATTCAATCCTAGAGCCTAATTAAGATTTCATTTCTCAAGGTAAAATATTCCCTCCGATCCTAATTATAAAAACGCTTTTGTAGTGTAATTTACACTATAAAAGTGCTATTATAATTAGGACTGGAGGTAGTATCTAAGAATGACCAAACTTTAAAGAGACATAAAATCATGATCGAATAACCAAAATTAACACCAAGCTTAAGCATAATCAAGAAATTAAAAGTAATGTATCTAATCAACTAATAAGTTCATATATATAGTTACTCTAATTTTTTTTTTTTTTAAAAAATATAGCTCCACATGGCTATAATCAAATCCACAATAAGATAAAAATAAAATCCAGAGTAAAATCCTTGTTGGTGTGGCAACAAGCAAGACGGTAGACATCCTCTAATATCTGTTTGGATTGGCAGTAATGACTGTAGACATCCTCTAATATCTGTTTGGATTGGCGGTAAGACTTGCAAACACATATTTTTCAAATAGAAATCCAACCCGTCTCTTGTTAGCTCCTTTGCTGCCTTGTCTATATCTCGATTGATTGCCAATTGGGGCGTCACGCAATGAACTTTGCCTCTTTAGGTTCCTATCCTTTTCTTTCCGGCTAGAAATAGACTATATTACTGAAATATATTAAAGTTTAACACAAAGGTCCCAAAAATAAAACACTAGTATAGTATCTTCTTTGGTTTATCTCATTGTCATTTCCTCGTTCCTTATATTATATATATATATATATATATATATATATATATATATATATATATATATATATATATATATATATATATATATATATATATATATATTGCTGCCTCACGTCTTCAAGTAGTGTGGACCAAGGAGCATGTGATATTTTCTTTATTTTAATTCTCACGGGCTCCACGTTGTTGGGTTCTCATTCCGCTTAGGTGTTTGTTAGGTGTTTATCTTCTAATTTGGGGGTGTGGGCATTTTTTTATATACTTTATTTATTTAAATTAAATTATATGTTGCATCTTAAAATATTTTTTGCACTCAATACTTCAAATTAATTAATTTTCAGTCCTACATCCAAAAATATTTTCCTAGTAACACCAGTAACTTGAAAATTATTTAATTAATTTGAGATACTGAGTGCAAAAAAATATTTCACGATGTAGCATATAATTTAATCTAAATAAATGAAATATATAAATAAAAAAATGCCCACATCCCCAAATTAGGGGATAACCTAACAAGCCCTTAAAAGAAAAACATGAACCCTTAGGTTGCCATTAATTCCTCTACTCTTTCTTTACTTCTTAATTTATTTTTTCCTTCATATTTTCATTCTTCCTTTACACACACACACACACATTCTTTTCTGATTTTCCTCTCTCCTAAATCTCATGATATTCTTTGTAAAATAAAATAGGATGCATTTTATAACTAAATTCCTTTTTATCCTGTAATTGATGTATAAAAAAAAATAGGTATAAAATATTAATAAATTCAACCTAATGTATCAAAAAATAAACACCTTGTTTAATTATAAAATATATAATTATCATCAGTTCCCCGACCCAACCAATGAGTCTTCTTGAATTTCGGCTATCTCTCCTTTTTCCCCCCTTATTCCTTCTTGATTTGTCATTTTGATTTGAGCTCTACTAATTTAAGCCCTTTGTAGTAGTTTCGGAATTTCAATGATCGACCCAGATCGACACCCGGTAGTAATACAGTCCTTTCACTCCATGCAAAGTCTTGCAATTGGTTCATTAATTTTATAAACGATCTAATTCTTAGTCCTTTAACCATAATATCGTTAATAAAAAAAATGTTGATACTGAATTTTTATATGTTAATAAAACATTTTTCAAGTGTTGACATATTAAGTTTAACTTTCAAAATAAAAATGATCATCACAAAAAATCATCATTTGACATTAACAAGGTGTTAACTGTTAAGGTTAAAGCACTGAAAACATGTTTTAAAAAAAAAAAAAAAAAATTAGAGGATGATATGTGTACTTTCCTTTAATTTAGTTAAAAAAATGGGACTTAAGCACCAGAGTTTAAGCTAGGCATGGTCTTCTCTGTTGGCCTAGGTAGAACCTCAGGAAAAAATTGAAGTGCTTTGGGGTAGTTCCTTCTACTATCTTTTGATCCTTTCCAACTTTGAGACGAATGGAGCCATTAAGCAGGAACAAACATTCTTACAATTTTCTTTTTGTCTTCCTTCAAATTTGAAGCTGTTGCTACGTAATTGGTTGTCATCATTAAGAACCTGATCTTAGTGATTTAATGAGATTTGAAGAGACAAACCATGATGTACTCTGGGCGGACCCACGTTCATGGTTGGGGGGGGCAAGTGCCCCCCAAAAATTTTGGGCTTTTAAAAAAAAATAAAAAAAAATTCAAGTTAAAGGAGTTAGAATTAGTAACTTGAATATAATGGTTTCAAATTTTCATTAGCATTAGTATTATTTATGTACTTTCTTTGAATTAATACATATTTGAATGATTGTCCACCCTTAAATTAAGTGTCCACCCTTAATAAATCAAGATTGCACTTCGTAATCGGATGAAGATGAATGGTTGAATGATTAATTAGTACCTTATATTGAAAAATATGTATTTGATAGCATTGATAATAATGAAATTATGATGGAATTCCAAAACATAAGGCCTAGAAGGATGACATTGTAATTATTTTTATTATAATTTAATTTAATTTTTTATTAAAATATATGTACTTGAACTTATTGAGTGTCCACCCTTCATTGTAATTTATATAGCTGCATTTCTAACAGTATTTAACATTGCTTTTCTAAATGACAAGTTTGTAAACTAATTTCCTCTTTTATTACATCATCAATATTCACTTGATTTCATAAATATTTTTTTTATATATATATTTTTCTTGTTTATATTCTTTTGTTTTTTAATGCATTTAAAACTTTCCTTAAAAAAAAAATTTTGGGGCAGCCGAATCCCCCCACCAATTGTGCCCCCCCTTCTGTAATTTCCTGGGTCCGCCCAGTACTCCACGACCATCATCATCATGTTGAACTTACTCATTTTAGTCCATCTCAGAATTTTTTCTTTTATTTTTTTTTTTCATTTATCTCAACGTGTCTAAACACAAATAAGAAGAGATGATGAGACTTTGAATTTGAGAACCAACAAAGGAAAACCCACATTGGTCTATTTGCATCAAAGTGCATAATGTGTACGCGTGCACCCCAAACTGAGGGAAAAAATATTGTATTAATATTCATCTGGACCTTAATATAACATTTAGTTGACTTTTTTGGAGAGATTAAAGAAGCTAAATAATAAATTACTTTAAAGTATTGATATTTATCTTTTTTAGATTAAATTAATTTATCTCACTTATGAACTGATATATAAATAAATTATACACAACATATATATGATATGATTAACTAACTTATTTAGCTTCCTTAATCTTTCCAAAAATGAGTTAACTATGTCTTATATTTAGAATCAGAAGAGTAATACTAAAGTAGTTATCATCAGTAACGGAAAAATAAAATTGGCCTGGTTGGTAGCACCATAATTAATCGTTAGCTTGTTATGTAACTATCATTATGCCGTCTTTAATTGTTGTTATAGCTTCTCATCGATCACATATTCTCCTCCAGCTCATGGTCAATGGGCACTAAGGTCAAAGTGACCAATGTCAGTGACATCAAGTTCTATCGTCCCAAGCTCCCTTCTCCTTTCTTTTCCCAAGTTACAATGTTATCTTCTTATTGTTCTGTCACACTACTTATGTAATTAAAAAGAGTTTGTTTAATTTTGAGGAGTGCAATTTCCAGATTTATCGAGAGATTGTGAAATATCTCATAAAACAATGCTCTCGGACACAACTCAAATTTTGTGTTTTTACGGGTGTGTTCAACAATCTATAGTGTGTATGCGCGTGCCTTTAGAGAGAGGGAAAAAACCTCAAATCTCAGTCTCAATCCCAGTCTAGCTGTTAAAACAAAAACTCAAAATCTCAGTGACAATCCTAATCTCAATCCAAGTTGCAGGGTTTTGGTCTTTTGGGATTCCCTCGTACAACTATATAGTGGAGAGTAATAGAGAGTATCTTCATAATTGTGTTCCTCATAAAATTTATTGCACCATACACGTGATATATATTTAATTTGCTTCAATTTATAGATTTCTCATTTGAATATTGTATATGTTCTCATTAATCTTTGTGTTTCAATTCCTCTTTTGATTTGATTGGATTTAATTAAGGGTATTCCCAAATCACTTTGAACTTGAGACTGATTCTTTTTTAGGCCAATAGCACAAATAATTTTTGTTTCTTCCAACAAATGCACGTCCCAGTAACTCAAACTTGTATTCTCCTTCTTATAAATTAAAGAAGACAAGAAGAAATGCTTGGTCCAAAGTAAAGAAGGTGGAGCGAAAATTATAATGTGTTCATGATGGTAATCGTATATATGGAAAAGCAAAATTGTCTCTCAAGTTGGTAGCAGCTTCGATTAATATCACGTGTGTCTTAAACTAAAAGATTCATAAGTCATAACATATCTAAATATTCTTAGTAAGCCCTGAAATTGTATATTAAAGACATAATTATTGCATCTCCACCATCCCACGTTATGGTACTCAAATTTCTTTGTTGCAGCCTTTGGATTCGGCGGGATGTGTACATATACTATCATTTCTGATGTAAATTATTTGTATTTTATTATTTCATTTTTCTTGTGATTTTCAAATTAAAACACTTAATTTACTACTTTATTTTTTTTTCTCCAATTGATTCAGTATATGCCACACAACATACGCACATAGACAAAGCAGAAGAGAGAGCCTCGTTTTGTTTTTTGGGAGAGGGGATGAATCACTCTGGAGCTCAGAATCATAATCTCATTCCTTTTATCGTTATATTTAAATGGAGAGAAAAAAAAAAAAAAAAACTTCTTTGGTACTATGATAGTTCTCACAAATAACAGAAAAATAAAATTGGCCTAGTAGCACCAGAGAATTAGGTAATTTTGTTAAACATTGGATGTGCAATTTGTGACTGATCTGTACTTTTTCTTCCTCCTCTTCTCTTCTCTAAGTTTTGTTCGTTCAAATTAAACTCTAAATGTGTAAATTTATTCATTTGTCTAAATTTTAATATCACATTAATGCTTTTCAGGACACATTAAATTTACTCATATAATTTAGGTAGAAATTTAACGAAAGAGAGAAAGGATAAAAGGGGAGGTGAAGAAGAGAGGGATTTTTGTTTGAATCGTCACTTTCTGGTTTAATAGTACCTCTAGTTCTTATTAGAAAACTTAGTTTACTAATTTAGATAAACTAAGAAAGTGAGTTAAAAAAACAATTAATTAGCAACGAAATTCCATATTGCTAAATTAATCTAGCGACAATATTCCGTCACTAATTATTTAGTGACAATATATTTGATGACAAAATCGTACAATTTGTTGCCTAATTTGATCACTAATTCACCAATTTTTTCGTAGTGATATGAGTTATTGATAACAAATATAGGTTAATTTGTCTAAAATATTATCTTAAATCATGACTTCCTTAAAATAAAAACTCTTTACTACGTGCAATCAGTAAGTTATTCTAGGAATTTATAAATCTTAAAAATAAAGTAATTAATATTTTATATTTAGGATCAAATATAACTCCTAACTAATTCTTATATCAAGAGTCATAGGTAATATTAGGGAAAAACAATCCCCCAGGAAAAGAAAAGAAAAAGAAAAAAGAAATGCATGTTAGGAATATAGATTTGGATATGAAAAGACCAAGCAGGGGGGCTAGTTGGTTAATCAATCTTAAGTTTTATTACGATTGATAATGTGTTATTGAACTTTATCTCATTATTGACAAGGTTGGCTACTTATATAGTTATTATATTTTAATCTGAAGTTGCCTTTTCAACGAATAAAAAATCTCTTCACGCTTCACACTATCTAAGTGTTACTTCCCAGCCACGACCAGGATTTGAAATTAGGGGTGGAAAGTATAGAATAGGACCCAGTGTTTATGAAATTACATTTTAGTCTCATAAATATTTAAATATTTTTATTTTAGTTTCTCCATAAAACTTTTAATAGGGACTAAATTGAAAATATTTAAATTTTTATGAGGCTAAAATATAATTTCCTGAACTCTAGGTTAATTCTATAATTTTAGGGGGTGTGGCCACTCCTAACCCCCTAATTCCACCCTGCCCATGACGCCGATCGAGGTAAATAAAAATATGACAACGATTTTTGTTTAAAAAATATAGAACTCTATAATTTATTATTTTTAAAATAAAAATCAGAGGTTTTGACAAATATCTGAGAAAAATATATTATTAAAAAAAGCAGGATTCCATATGATAGTATAATGAATCTGGACCCTGGTTTAATTACCCTTATAAATTATATATTACAAGTTGGAGGGGTTTTGGTATTTTGGATTGTCTCGTATTACTACATATTGGAGCATCTTCATAATTGTGCTCCTTATTTTTTATTATTTATCGTACACCATACACATGTGATATATTTGCTTTAATCTATAGATTTGTCCTTTGAATATTATTTATGAATCTTTAATTTGTTTCAATTCCTCTTTTCAAAAAGATAACAAGAAAAGACCCTTGAGACTAGCGAAAATTATAATATTTTTATGGTGTGGAAAAGCAACATTGTCTCTCAAGTTGGTAGCTTAGATTACTATCATAAGTGACTTTTTTATTTTTTTTTAAATAAGATTATAGAATTAAAATTGCAGGTATAATAGAGATAAAGAGTGAAGAATTAATAAAACATCAGTTTTATAAAAAAAAAAAATGCTTAAAAACATGAATTGGCGAATTAATATTATTTTCTAAAATGTAACTGAAATTTTAATGCTATCACGTGTCTTGAACTGAAATTTATGGCAATATCTGAATACTCTAGTTTTTTTTTTTTTCCAACTTTGAATATCACGTTAGATAATCTCTACTTCTATTTATAAAACATTTTCAGCATATTGAAATCTTAAACTTTATTAACTCTACTTTAGAATTCAACTACTTACAAACTTTATCCTTATTTTACCATATAAGAACAAAATCAATACAATAGGAAATTATCTTTATTTTAGATTTTCTATCTATCAAAAATAATTTTGTAAAAAAAAAAAAAAAATCAAATATAAACTATCTAAATCCCATATAAACAATCCAAATGAGACGATGGAGCGGTGCCTATCCAACAGAAAGCGGTTCCCCTGCACATTAAGTATGTCAGAAACCAACGGGGGTTGATACAAGTAATAAGCGGCTTGTGTCGCTTAAGTAAAGTCTTGAGTTCGAGCCTTGTGAATGCAGAAAAACCCTGCTCGGAGACTCTCCCACCATAACCAGGTACGCGACACAGGTCGGATCTGGATTAATCAGGGCGAAACTCTGGATACCGAATGGGCAACCAAAAAAAAAGTATGTCAGAGACTGATGAAAATTCAAGGGTATATATGGAAGAAGGAAAAAAAAAAGAAAAGGTTTGAGTGGATCCACCCCCCAACTCACCTCAGTCTTCTCTCAAATATTCTCCCGTCAATCAGCTGAATTTGTTGACTTCTTTTAAAGTAGAAACCGTGGGCCAAATTTCCACATAGTACTTCTTTCTCAAATATCTTAAATATAAGATATAATTTATTTTTATTAGAGATTGAGAAGGTTAAATAAATTACTTAATCATATCATATATTTTGTATCCTTAAATTATAAATCATTTTATTAGTCAAACTAATTAGTTTGAACAAAAAATAAAAATAAAAATATTTTATAGTAATTTAATTAGTTTTCTTAATCTCTCCAAAAAGTCAACTTTGTTTCATATTTAAGACCGAAAGGAGCCATACATATTCTTTAATAAAGTATTTCAAAGGCCTAATAATTTCATCTTTTTACCGGTTTCGTGTGGATTGAATCTAGTGAAAGGGATTACAACATGACAAATTAAAGTTCTAATCTCGATAGAGAGATATACCTAAATTTAATGTCTCACAGCGTCTCGCTTAGAATTACTTCCAATAGGTAGATACATGTGATTAAAACTGTTTTTTTATTTATATTTTTAACTTTTAAAGCACTACTATTAACTAAGAACATTTTTTTATATAGTATTCACTAGGAAAAATAAATTGCATTGTCCCCAATTTCTGACAATGCAGTTTAAAATAAATTTTATGTTAAAGACATTGATTATTACATTTGTACTCCTTTCAGTCCTTTTCATAAGGATTAACTAATAAAATTACACGGTCGAAAATATTAGTTAAAAACAATAAATATGTAAAAAGTTTTCTTTCTAATTATACCCTTATTTATAAAGAGAGTATATCAAAGATAACGAGTGAAATTTATTATGAAGAAGTAATGAGTAACATATATTTAATGGGAGAAAAAAAAAACCGTTTAAAATCTCAAACAAAAGAGATTTATTCCTTATATCAATCAATGATATTCCTCATTAATTAATAGTTCTCACGCAGTTTTAATTATTAATGATTCACTGTAAGTGACCCTCGCGCAAGCGCAAGCGCAACTCAAAGGTTAAAACTTAAGAAATGAAAGGAAAAAAAATTATAAATTTGTAGACAACACAAAACACAAGGTTGTCAAACTCACGAGTTTAAGCAAACTTGTGACAGTGACGTAAACTCGTATTGTGAATTCGAATCGTAAACTCGTAAGAGTTTATTTTTATTATTAAATAGGTATTACTAGTGTATAATTAAATAATTAAAATATAAAAATAATAACAATTTGATTTAAATATCTTTTAAATCTAAATAATTAAAATTAGATCCATCAACATTAATCATTTATCATATTTAATAAAGAAATTTCTATATAAAGCCGTTGAGCATGGTCAAATCAAAAAAGTTAATACGAGTTTAAGAGTAAATTAACACGGTTTTGTAAGTTAGAAACGTAAAAACGGTATACTCTGTGTATAAACTCGTGAGTTTAACCGAGTTTACAACTAGCACGAGTTTACCACTTACTCGACTCGTTTTTGTAAACTAGAAGCGTAAAAACGGTAAACTTGGAGAGCCAACTCGTGAGTTTGAAAACAATATGCGAAACAATAATTGAATAGTAGTTAAGATTTTGTGTGTTGATATGATTTTTTATACCTAGTTTCAATTGTCGCGTATTGTTTTTTCATTCTCCAACCTAACACATGCAAGTCTGATTCTCTATATAAAGCAAGCAACACTCCCTCTTAGTAACATGTGTCCTGCCCCAATTATTCAACTATGGCTGCCTCCCACCAATCTCTCCTTGACAAACCCAAAAAATCAATTTCCAGAACCATTTGGCTTCTTCTCTCTCTAGCTGCTCTCTTCAGCTCTGCTCTTTTTGCTTCCTATCTCTTCTCACCCACCTCCTTCATCTTCAACCTCTCTCACCCTCACCATATCTGCAACCATGCCATCGACAAATCATCATGCTTGTCCCATATCTCTGAATTACCCAAAGTTTCAAACTTTGCCTCTAAAGACGAAGAATCATCCCACTTACTTCAATCCATCTTGATGAAAACCACCTCACAAATCCAAAAAACTCTTGACTCAACAAGAGCCGTCAAATACAGAACCAACGGTGGTCCAAAACAGCAAGCTCTGCAACTCTGTGAGCAGCTTCTGGACTTGTCTCTTGAAAGAGTTTGGGACTCGATGGTGGCTCTCACAGAAAAGAGCACCAAATCCTACCAAGATGCTCACACTTGGCTCAGCACTGTCCTCACTAACCACATCACTTGCTTGGATGAGTTAGAAGGATCAGCTCGAGCCCTTGTAGAGTCTGAGCTCAACGACTTGGTCTCCAGAGCCAGAACCTCCCTAGCCTTGCTTGTTCATGTTATGCCCTCTCAAATTGATGCCATTATTGATGAGCCACTTAACGGTGAGTTTCCCTCGTGGGTGACGAGTAAGGACAGGAAGCTTCTGGAAGCTTCTGCTAACGATATAAAGGCCAACGTTGTGGTGGCTAAGGATGGAAGTGGGAGGTTTAAGACTGTGAAAGAAGCTGTGGCTTCCGCACCAGATAACAGTAAGACAAGGTATGTGATATATGTGAAGAAGGGAGTTTATAAAGAGAATGTTGAGATTGGATCAAAGAAGAAGAATGTGATGCTGGTGGGTGATGGTAAAGATGCGACGATCATCACCGGAAGTTTGAATTTCGTTGATGGAACATCCACCTTCAGAACTGCCACCGTCGGTATGGATCTAATTTTGTGCTCTTTATTCATTTCTCTTACTCATTTTCATCACTTGATCTAGAGTTTTTCATTAGATTGAGAGATGAGATTTTTGTTCTTTTGTGTAACAAATCAGATGATATAACAGAAATTAATAATGGCAGGCCTGAGAGGGGGCTCAGGTGATAAAGCTGCCAACTAAAGTTAGACGCTACTTTGATTGGACCAAAAAAGAGAAACCAAATCTTACACGCGATTTCCTTTTAGTCTGTTATCCAGAAATCCCATTGATCTTATCTTCTAAGATTTTATATATTGAACTGAAATATCCCAATCAGTTTGAAAAACAAGATACTGTAAGATTGAAAATTGATCAAATGAGGTTTTGTTCCTTGTTAGTTGCTAAATATTAATTAACATGATCATCATGTCAATCTGGTATTGCAGCTGCGGTTGGGGATGGATTCATAGCCCAAGACATATGGTTCCAGAACACGGCGGGCCCTCAGAAGCACCAAGCGGTGGCTCTGCGCGTCGGCGCCGATCTCTCAGTCATCAACCGCTGCCGTGTGGAGGCCTACCAAGACACACTATACGCCCACTCCAACAGGCAATTCTACCGTGACTCCATAATCTCAGGCACCGTCGACTTCATCTTCGGCAACGCCGCCGTGGTGTTCCAGAAATGCTTCCTAGAGGCCCGAAAGCCCATGAATAACCAGAACAACATGGTCACAGCTCAAGGACGCGAAGACCCAAACCAGAACACAGGCACTTCAATCCAACAATGTAACTTAACACCAAGCTCTGATCTCAAGCCAGTCATAGGGTCGATCAAAACCTTTCTGGGTCGTCCATGGAAGGAATACTCTAGAACTGTGGTGATGCAATCTTTCCTGAGTACCCATATTGATCCAGCAGGGTGGGCTCCATGGGACGATAAGCAATCGACTCTGAAGAATTTGTATTATGGAGAGTACAAAAACAAAGGACCTGGTGCTGGGACTTCTAAGAGAGTGAAATGGCCTGGTTATCATGTGATTACAAGTGCGGCTGAGGCGAGCAAGTTCACGGTGGCTCAGCTCATTCAAGGTGGCACTTGGCTTAAGAACACTGGTGTTGCCTACATTGAAGGGCTCTGAAGTGTTGTGGTTTGGGTTGGGTAGGTTCTCTGCTTTGGGCTACGTCTCATTGTGAGCTGTAATAATGATCATGGTAAGCTAGGCAATATTGTTGAAATGTTGTGTGGTTGCCATGTGACGTATGAGAATAAGTATAAGTATTTCTAATGAACTTGTTTTTTTCTTTTTGGTTGAAGATAATGGTTGTCATACTAATTAAGATCAAACATAAGTTCATTAGTAATATAAACATGCTCATGTTCTGTCTCAAAATGCTTACCCACCAACTCTGCTTCTGAAAAACCCATCAAATCCATTTCCAAACTCTTTTTATTGCTTAGTATTAAGAACCCGTGGGATGATGATGAAATCAAATAGGCAACTTAGTATTATGGAGAGTACATGAATAGTGGACCTGGCGCTGGGTTGAGTGGATTTGCAGAGTGTTGAAGAGGCTAGTGATTTCACTGCGCGAGTTCATTCAAAGTCATGTTTGGTTGAAAGACTATTGGATTAATTCCTGTTTAATTAGTCATTTCAACATCTTAAAGTATTTTTCTAATAACTTTTTGTATCATGAACTAATTTTTTGTGCATCTAACACCTGTAATGTTTTTACGATTTACGAGGTAAGTATGTGAAATGAGTTTTATCTCAACTTACGGAAAATGAATTCTAAAACTATATTTATGTTATTTCCCAAACACACACTAGATACTGGATTCTACTTCAAAAATTCTTTAGAGTGTTATATACACACACAAAAATTATAGTTTATGAAGTTGTAGGCTGGAAAGTTAGTTTATGACACTTAGTGCAACTCAAAAATACTGTATTTGATACATTTTAACCCGAAATATAATACTATTAGTTTTATCTATAAAGATATAAATATATTTTATATTTGGAAAATTAGAATGAAAGACCTAAAAGAAAAATATATTAATTGATAAGGACTACAAAAGTTGTAATTATTTAGAAGTATCAAATACAAAAATTGAAAATTGAAAATACTAAAATGCTCATAATGAAATCTCTTACATTCTCTCTCACATACTATTTTTAAAACTGATACAAAATTCTAAATTTTACTAAAAATTTAAAAAAAAAAATCTCGATTTTCATTTTTGACACTTGCATAGGTATCTATGGCAAATAATTACACATTCTTTAATTTTGTCAAAATTATAATTTTTTAAAAATCAACAAATTTTATTTAATTTTAATAAAAATCAAAGTCTTTTATAACTTATTATATATGTTAAATCAAGAAAGTCTATACCATTTATTTTTCTAGAAGAAAATTTGTGTGTTTTAAGAAAATTCATTTAATGTTAATAAAATTAAAAAATATAAATACTTTATTATATCTAAATAATTAAATAATATATTGATTAAATGAATGATGTGGTTTTAGTCTTGATTTTATTTATTTTTTAATTATAAATACAAGATATAATAAAGGAAGTTTAGGTAGGGGCAATTTAATAATTTTAAATTTATATTAAAATGTTTAGTCCTTATAAGTAATTAAATTTTTATGGTCCTTTATAATAAAAATAACTTTATTTAAGTCCTCTATTTTAATTTTCCTTTTATGTGTAACGGAGAAAAACTTGAATATTAAATAGGAAAATAATCTCAAAAGTTAAGATCTGAATCTTATCAATGAAGGATTTGGGCCAATCTTGCGGGCTTGGGGGTAATCTCAGTTAGTGAGGCCCATGGGCTAAAGTCTTAATTTTTTCAAGAAAAAAAAATTAAGAGACACATATTACCAACATAGAATTGGTTTAAACGTCTAGCAATCTAAAGCCTCGTAGATCATTTTGAGTCTCGAGTTTTGAGAGAAGATACTTGTTGTGGAGGGGACAACCACGAACCCCAAATTGAATAAATTGAATACCAGAAGATAATATCAAAAAAAGAAAATAGGGAGAAACATATTGAGCCGAACAAGGAAAAAAAAATTGAATTATAGAGAAAAAGATTCATTTCCCCTTTCCTTCCTAGCTAATGTGAATGATATTAAAAAAATTGGCAAGCCTGCAACATCTTGATCCTATTCGTATAACACATATTTGGTGTTTTGAGTAATAATAGTATAAACGTGCCTACAGCAATCGCCATATTTCATATTTGCCAGCTATAAAAAGCCAATTTCAGTAGCTTACACTCAAACAAGTGTCCGGATTACGTATAATTCTTGACGTGTCCATTTCATATAGAATAATTACATTATACTGATTCCTAATTCATATAGAATCTGAGACTTATAAGTTATAACCACACAATCATGACTTATGAACATAAATATTACATTACATCACATTATATTATATAGGGTTAAGTACCAATTTTGCCCCTAAAGTACGCGCCCAGGAACAATTTTGCCCCTTAAGTTTTCGGCGGAACAATGTTGCCCTTCAAGTATCAAAACGGAGCAATGTTGTCCCTCTGTTAGAAACCCTAACCGTCAACTAACGTTGACCGTTAGTTGACCGTTAGGGTTTCTAACAGAGGGGCAACATTGCTCTGTTTTTTATACTTCAAGGGCAACATTTTATAATTCAGGGGCAACATTGCTACATTTTGATGGAGCAATGTTGCCCCTGAAGTATAAAAAACGGAGCAATGTTGCCCCTCCGTTAGAAACCCTAACGGTTAGTTGACGGTTAGGGTTTCTAACGGAAGGGCAACATTGCTCCGTTTTGATACTTGAGGGGCAACATTGCTCCGTTTTGATACTTGAGGGGCAAAATTGCTCCTGGGCGCGTACTTCAGGGACAAAATTGGTACTTAACCCTATGATATATATAAAGATATATATTATTGATTGGAGATAAATTAATATGAATAGTGCAAACTGCATCCTCGCCAGCCAATTCACCATGCATGTATTCCCATATCAATACTTGATCCTACTAATAATAACAACACCTCACATGTTATTAAGACTTCTTGATAGTGTATGTTTAAGTTAGTGGAAGAATTTTCTTTTCAACGTGATTTACGATTTACGAAATTACGAAAGAAATGTGTGAGAGAACTTTTATCTCGACTTATGTGAACATACTTTTTTAACGTCAACATCAATTCGTTGCAATCTCATTCTAATTTTCCCATTTTATTTTTTAGGCTTTTAATGGAAACCCACTATCTCTTTTTTCCATCTTTTCTCTATTTCAAATTATATTCCCTCTCCAACCCTCCAATATACAATTCTCAACTACTTTTCGAAGTTAAATAATATAACATGCACGTTTTGCTTGTATCACCAATTTCTCAACGTGTCAACCCAGAGATATTTTCTTCTTCTCGTTCCATAAAATCCTTCTCAGGTATATATATTACACCTTAGAATTGCGTTAGTATTAAATGTTGAGATGCTAATCTTGATCCGGAGGGAAAAAGAGGTTCCTAATTCACAAGCTGGTGAAAACCTTAGCTAATACTCCACTACTAGTGTACTCCTTTTTTAACTCAGAATCTGATGATCTTAACTCGTCCATTTCTGAACAGGAAAAAGGCATTCTATGTCTTCCTGCTGAATTTCCTGGCCAAAATTATAGGATATTTGTCTGATTGATTCCAATATATTGAAGGTGATTTGCAGCAATATATATGGCGAGGAAGATAAAAGGGATCTGCAAAAGTTTCAAATTCATTTCCCAGATATTTGGTGAGTTTGTCATTTTCTTATTAATTGGTGGCTGGGTTCTCAATTGTGTACGTGCATTGATAAACAGAAATGGATAATTTTTGTTAAAGTAGAAGTGAAGGAACGTGAGATGGAAATAGGGTACCCTACAGACGTTAAACATGTGGCTCACATCGGACAGGATAGCCCCTCCGTCACCGGACCAAGTTGGGTATGATGCTTCTCTTCCTATTCATTTTACTCCAAATTCATTTCCCAGATATTCTTCTTGATGATTAGTCTTATAAGGAAATTTATCTTTATAATTAAGAGGCTTATTAAAAATAAATCTGATATGTAATGAAATTTGATGTATATCAGATTTATTTTTAATATAAGCCTTTTATACAAAGTACTTATCTTCCAAGAATTTGACCTTTACTTGCATTTGCGGTAGCTTATGAGAATGAAGTGTTTTCCATATTTTTGCATCAGTTTTGATTAATTTGGTTTTATATATGCAGATGAATGAATTTAGAACATCATCTAATTTTGCAACCCCGTCCTTTGGCAACCCTACCAATCCTATACCCCTCACCACTTGCTTCAACCCAGGTACTACCTTCCGTTTTTTAATATAACATCTAATTTGTGGTATAATTTAGGGTAAATGTGCAATTTTATACATGTGGTTTACCCCGGGAGTGCCCAGCACCACGAGCTTTTTTCTGGAGCAAAAGTACACACGTGGTTAAGTTTTGGGAGCGCCCAGCACCACGGCCGTTAGTTGACCGTTAACTTGGATGGAAGTGAACAGTAACGCGGGTGAAAGTACATTTTTGCCCTTAGTTTTAGGTGAAATTACCCTTTTACCCTAAGTTTTTTTTAAAAAAAACTAAAACTAAAACTAAAATTACCCCGGTGGGCCCCACCACCGGCGGCCGTCTGCCCCCTGCCGGCCGGCAGTGGTGGTCGGCCGCCGGCGGTGGGGCCCACCGGGGGGAGGGGGTATTTTTATTTTTTTTAATTATTTAAAACTAAGGGCAAAAGGGTAATTTTTTTTTTAAAAAACTAAGGGTAAAAGGGTAATTGTTATTTAAAACTAAGGGAAAAATAGTAATTTTCTTTTTTTAACTTACCATCAGTGTCCACGTCAGCATCCACGTCATCGTCCACGTCAGCGTGTCATTCCAAATAAGCGCCACGTCACGCCACGTCAGCGTTCCATCTAAGTTGACGGTCAACTAACGGCCGTGGTGCTGGGCGCTCCCAAATCGTAACCACGTGTGTACTTTTGCTCCAGAAAAAAGCTCGTGGTTCTGAACGCTCCCAAGGGTAAACCACATATGTAAAATTACACATTTACCCTATAATTTAATAGTATGTATACTACGTTTGATTCTCGTGTACTTTGTCATGAATTTGATTATATGAATGAAGTAAGTAGGGTGACGGGTTTGGCGCTCGCGCGTGCACATAAAGTAATTAATAGGCCTACTTTTTTTGGTTAAAATATAGTAATTAACAGGTTCAGGTTGACTTGACAGGCCTAATAGGTTTTTTAATAAGCCTAGGTCTGACCTGTTAACCAAAACAAGCTTTTAAATAAGATTTGGCTTGGCTTTTTTTTACTAATAAGCCAGGTCATAGGCTCCTAATAGGCCGCTTAGCCTGTTTCAACCCTTACATACACAAAACCCTCAGTCTACTTACTTCATTCTTACATACATACATATATGTATGTGTGTATATATATAAATTCTTTGCTTCCTTCTTGGGAAGATCATGGTTGTTCTATCACCATAACATGTTCTCAATAATCTAATGGCTTTGCCTCCTCACTTTACACTCACACTCCTTTTTATATTAAGTGGTCCACACGTTTCATTAAATCACTCTGCTTTAATTTTATTTTCTTTTCAAGATTCATCCTTCTATTCTCTTTTATTTTTCTCTTTCTTTCTTTGTTTTGGAATATATACCTAGACTTTAGTTCAACATTTGGAAAACAACTGTTTGTGGTCTAGTCCTGACGGGCTCAGCTAATGGGGTCGTATGGGCTCGGCTCTCATAGGCTTTTAGGTCTCAGGTTTAATCTTAAATTTAGAGTCATATTTTTAATTATTATTAGGTCTGTTGTCAAAGGCGAGGCAATAACCTCACATTTCTTTCTTTCTTTCTTTTTTTGAAAAAAAATCTAGAACGTAGTTCATTTTCATGATTTGTATATGTACATATAGGTGGAAGTAGTTTCATAGATAAATAATGATTCTCCCGTTCTAAATATAAGATACAATAAATATAAGATACAATTGACTTTTTTAAAAGATACTAAAGAAACTAAATAAGTTAATTATTTATATAATATATTGTATATGATTAGATTATATATTAGTTTATAAATCATGCAAATTAGTTTTAAGAAAAACAATAAATATAAATACTTTAAAGTTATTTAATTAATTTCTTTAATATCTTTAAAAAAGTGAATTAGGCCTTATAATGAAGACTGAAGTTACTAAAAAAGAATGATGAAATGAAGATAATAAACATATATACATTTATTTTTTAAAAAAAAAAACATAAAAAAAGGGCTCGAACCGTTATCCACATCAACTATATATACTCTTTATAACCACTTGAATTAATCTAAGATAGTTGCAGTTCATTTTTAATTTGATTTACTAAGAATATTTATATCAATATCAAGCGAGACATGTGCATAACTTGCTTTACACTCTCCTGCAATTTATATAACTTGCCCCTTGAACCAATTTTAGAGTATCTTTCACTTAGCTCAAATCTATGATCAACAATAATATTGTTCTCTAGCAATTTTGTGTCAATGTAAAATAAATATTAATTTCAAGGTTTTACTTTCATTTGTACGATCTTTTACTTAACACTTCATGATGATTACTTGAAATAGATATGGAGGAGCCCATGAGAAGCAAACCAAGAACAGTCAACAGCTCATCCTCGGACCATCATAGTAATGCTTCTAAGAAGAACAAGAGCAGAAAAACCAAGTCAACCTCTTCTCCAAGGTCCTCTCCACCATCTTCGTCCTCAACAAGACGATCAAGAGCACCAAAGTCAAAGCTTACGTCGTTTAGTAAAGCTACACCAACGTAACAATACAAATCTAGACGTCAATTATTATTAGATGTCGGAAAATGAAAAAAGAAAAAGAAAAAGAAAGAAATTGTATGCATATGTAAAGATAGGGACAAGGCTTAAAGTCTCAAACTTTATATATATATATGTAAGTTTGAGACTTCAAGCCTTGTCCCTATCTTGTGTTATTAGTTTGTCTCACAAATTAAATATGACGAGAGTGAACATTTTTTACCTCTTTATTATTAGAACCACGTGATTTATTAATGTTATCGGTAAACTGATGGCAAATATTTAAGAAACTGATCTACCGAAATCATTTTGTGATGTTGATTTTACCTTAATGGCCCCTAGACACAACACAGAGGCAATAAAAGAATAATATATACAATGGAAGCTCTGAAAACGTTATGAACACAGGTTTAAGGTTTAAAAGAAGAGCTCAATCCCAACGGGGCACTTCACTCAGCCCCTTGAGTATGAGACTCTCTATGTGTAGCCATTAACAAGATCATTAGGTGTTCTTACTTAAAGACTAGCCTATTGAAAAGGGAACCTCCTTCAACTTATAAATTACATCTCACTTATGAGGCTTTAGAATGCAATACTAAAAAAAAATAAGATATTTATTGGGGGAAAACCAATTAATCTAGTCTAGTAATCAAGTTTTACTCAGCTTATAAACTACATCTCACTTATGAGGCTTTGGAATACAATACTACAAAAAGTAAGATATTTATTGGGGAAACACCAATTAATCTAGTCTAGTAATTATGTTGAACTCCTTCCGGTCCTTTTTATAAGTAACTTTTTTCTTGATTGCGTAAAACAAATTAGCAGTTAAGATTAATTAAAAACAATAAATGTGTCAAAAAATGTTGTATTTTTCAAATATGGCCATATTTATAAAAAGAGTACATGAGAGAGAATGAATATAAAATATGAGAGAGAATGGGTAATGAATGATCAAATGAAAGAGAATTTGTGGCGAGTGAGAGATAATTAATATAAAAATATGTATTTAATATGGGTAGAAAAGAAAAAAAGCAAGTTTTTTTTTTAATACAAAATTTTAGGAAAGGGGTTGGGTTCATCCACGATCCAATTAGGGCATGGCGAAATCTCCCTTCCTCTTAGATAATACCGATGTTGGGCAGGGCGAGCCGTCTATTACCCTCAGGCGTTAACCTAGGCATCTAAGAGCTAGGATACCTCCCCCAACACCTTGACCAACTCCAGGATCGAACCCCCTCCCTTTGATGAGAGTGTCCGACCCCTTTGCTAGTTAAACCCATGGACGAGGGGTAGAAAAATGCAAGTTAAGTTTACACAAGAAAAAATCATTTATATTAAGGATCAACCCCAAAAAAGAGAAAATTGCTTATAAAAATGACCAGATGGAGAATATGATATCCCCTCCGGTCCTTAATGTATGAGTTAATTTGAGAGTTAATGTTAGTCATAAATATAAATATAAGACTTATTTTCTATATTTATCAATCTTTTCTAAAATTACCTTTGTTGATGCTCTTTTACCAATAATCAAATAGGAGATATATGGGGGAAATTAAGTAAGATGATCACGGTTTTTAAGAAAAAACATATCATATTAATTAAATTTTTTAATATAATTAAATTAAGTAAATAAGTCTTTCACTAAGAGTTGCCGGGTGAGTAACTTGGATTAGTTAGTTGCAAGCTGTAAAGGGTTGGAAAAATTAAGATGTAATGATTTAGGCATGAGCAGGCAATATACATAGTTGTGCGATATGATGGAAGTTGTACGTGGTTTCATTTTGGCGTGTTGGATATTGTAAATAGTTTTTATTCAATGATAATAGCGTTCATTCAAAATGTTGATCGTACTGTCTTAACCTTACAATCGATTATTACGATTGTCATAGAAATGGGAGAAAATCTTAGTCGTTGTATGAGAATAAACCCTTAAAAAATGCCTAAAAATTACTGAAATATGTAATGATCATCTACACTTACTTGAAGCTGAAGACTTACATTACATTGCATGATGGTATTCTGAAAAATTAATAATGATCGTATCTGACTGTTGATTTTTGAAGTGAATTCTTACGCCCGGTTTGTTACGAAGAAGATTTAAGGAGGGAAATGAACTTAAAAGAGGGAAAGGAATGGAAAAAAATATTGAGAGGGAACTTTAAAAATGTGAGCCGTTTGGTATATAAGGGAATGAAACTTAAGTTGAGGGAAAATGAGATATTTGGTATAGAGAATCTGGTGTTGGTTAAATGGGAAAAAGAAAAATCAGAGCCAATTTTGGAAGGGAAAAAACACTTTCCAGGGAAGATTGCAGATTTCCCTCCATTTTCGGATGGAAAACATCTTCCCTCAAATATGGGAAGATGAGTACTCACCGGAAGATACTGACTAGATCTTCTGTCTACCAAACACCCAAAAACTATGAGAACTTTAGAATCCTCCTTTTCTTTCTCTAATCTTCTTTGTAACAAACGAGCACTTATAACGCACGCGTGAATCAAATTAATGAGGAAAAAATAGAGAAGGATGCAAAATTTATTCTGAATGCACCTACTCAACTTAATTATAATTACTTGGCGCATTTATATTATTAGTATTATTGTCAATTATACAAAAAAGGTCTTTAATTTGAGTTCCAGAATATCAGTGAAATATAAATGCAAAACTACATTATTCAATTTAAGATGTCACACTTTCACAGTTCACTCATTAAAGTCCATTCCTGATAATTAAATGCATGGAATGTATAACTAATATTTGAAGGGACATTTTCGGTGTGTGTGTGGGGTAGAATTGTTCTCACGTACAAATTCTTGGGAAGATTCTTGTTCTATCTCAATGACAATAGTTCCTGCCTTAATCAGTTAGCTATAGGTTTCAATCCAAAATATTAAACCATGCCATTATGCTAAGGAAACTGTTGCCCCTCATTTTGGGTTTGTTCTTCCCAAAAAGACTCCACAAGGGGTCTTTGAGAAACAAGAGAATCGCTTTCATTACATTTACGAAATGAAATTTCTAACATATTTGATTCGTATAACGTAACATCAAATAAATTTTTTAGTATTGCCCAGAAAGGGCTGGGAATATTTTTTTATATTAGTTGGTTCATCATGAACAGGCTGAATATGTTATAAGAATCAAAATGTTATCCCATTTTTTTTTTTTCCAAATTAAGTGTTATTAAAATAACAAAAGATGAATTTCTCAAAAAGGAAGAAGATGAAATTGTAAACTCTTCATGATATGATCTCTTTCCATCATATATTATACTCTGTCTTTAATATAAGACATATTTACCTAATTTAATTACATTAAGAAAGTTAATTGAGTTAGTTAATAAAACATGTATTCTTTAAAATACCTTAAACATCTTCCTTAATTTCATCATTCACCCTCCTCATTGATTATTGTTGAGAGAGCATTAAGAGAGGTAAATTAGGAAAACATTGACAAATATATAAACTAAATCTTATATTTAGGACTATAAGATCAACTCTCAAATGTTGTCATATAATTAGAACTGGAGGAGTAGTTATAATATTGAGGAAATTAGAAAGTAGTCCCTTGGGTCCTTAATATAGGACCTAATTGAGGAGCTGATCTCGATATATAAGACATATTTTTTATATCTATCAATATTTTCCTGATTTATCACGCTCTCTACAATTATCAAGTATGAGAGAGGTGGATGGAATTAAAAAAGAAGATTAAATTTTTTTAGAAAATACATGACATATTAACTAACTTAACGAACCTTTTTAATTAAATTAAATTAAATAAATATGTTTTATATTAAATATACAAAAAATATTAAATTAATTAATGGGTTCAACATGGAGGAAATGATGAACTGTCTCGTTGGACCCAGCCTGCCAGTGTTTGCAGGGAACTCCGCAGGACGGAATCAAACGGGCCATCCCCTCTACAGAATCCTTTGCCTCCACTTATTTGGCTTACCCTACTCTTCTTCAATTAATTTAATTAACCAACGAGGGTTGGTACAAGTGGTAAGCGGCTTGTGTCGCTTAAGCAAGGTCTCGGGTTCGAGCCTTGTGAATGCAAAAAACCCCCGCTGGGGAATTCTCATACCAAAGCCAGATGCGCAACACGGGTCGGATCCGGATTAGTTGGGGCAAAGGCCCAATGAACCAGGTGGGCAAAAAAAAAAAATTAATTAAAATTTGTTTTATTTCTTACATTCATTAAAACGCAAGTTTGCCGCAAATTAAATTATGTTTGGGATCACTTTTCAGGTCATAAAAGTAGTTATGTATATAAATTAAGACAAAACTCCTCTCACATACTTATTTCGTATGTGGTAAATTATTGTTGAAAATTTATTTTTAAATGATTCAATGACTATTCCAAACAAGCAAGTAGGTTTGGCTATAGCTTATAAGATGGCAACATCCCCAACAGCAGGTTTATTTTTCCAATGAATGTCAATGGCTGAAAGAATTGTAAATTGTTAATGGATGTTTGTAACTTAGAGGTTGACGTGATATATAGATGTGTAGGTAAAAAACAAATACTCTAATTGATAAAAAAAAAAAAAAGTTTTCTCCGAATAATTGGCGTGGTTAATAATGATTAGGTTGTAATAAACTTCTTTCGGTCCTAATTATAAGAACATTTTTATAATGCAATTTACATTATAAAAATGTTCCTATAATTAGGATCAGAAATAGTACCTCATAATCAAAACCTCATCACAATGACAATTGTGAAGTTTTCTCTCTCTATTGAGACTAATTCTCTTCGTAGAATTCGTCGCTCTAGATCAGTCACGTTTAAATTCTTATATATAATATAATGCTCAAATAATTATTTACCAGTACATATAAAAAAATTATCAACGACAACTGATAAAGCCATAATTTTGCAGCTACTTTGCTATTATTTTCAACCCTTAATAAATATTACTGATCACCATAATAAATGAGACAATCGTTCTACAGACGGGTAAGAAATTACGAATCGAGGTAAAATATGACACTAATTAATTTGGAAAAGAGTACTACATGTGCATGCATTGAGGTGAAAAAAAAAAAAGTATAACCAGTAATAATCATAATTGTACTACTATTTCTTTGTTAGTATTACTAGTAATTCTTAGTCTTACTACATATAATCAAGCTTTGCAACGTATATGTTGATTCCATATTCACATATTGAATCATCATTCACTTCGTGAGTTTGATTAAAAATACAAAAAATTGCATCTTGAAATACATTAAAACGTGTGAATGTAAAAAAAAAAAAAAAAAAGAGTAAATATCTTTTCTGGTCCCTGACAAAAAACACGAACCCCATTTTGGTCATTGACAAAAAAGAAGAAGTCTTTTTTAGTCCATAAAAAGGATGAATAAGGGTCGATTGGTGGACATTTTGATCCCTCACAAATTTCTAAAAGGTTCTTTTTAGTCCCATAAAAAGGACGAATAAATGTCGGTTTTTTTGTCACGGACTAAAATGAGGTCCATATTTTTTGTCAGGGTTTACTCAAAAAAAAAAAAACTTAAAACGTGGAGGAGCCCAAACTCGTTAAGGTAACGTCCTTTGCGTCACTACTGTAAACTCATTTAATTTGTGGCTGCCAATTTGGAAAAAGAACTGCTGTAAGTCTGTAACCTCATAAGTAGTCAACACCATTTTTGGGGGTTTGTCAGAAAATAATTAATTATCTTCTTATAGGATTAAAAAGTTACAGTTATTCACATTCCAAAATATTCTAGGTCAAAAAATATATTATAAAATACACATATTCACAATATAAGTAGCTTCTAGCTAGGGGGATTTTTTTATTTACTAATTGCACTTTTGTACGTAATTAATGTTTAAATGTGACTCCCTATATTTTTTTTTTCTGCTTCAAAACTTGAGTAAATATCCTTTTTGGTCCCTGAAATAACACGCGCTACCCATTTTGGTCCCTGAGTAAAAAAAATGTCATATTTAGTCCTTAAACAGTAAAAAAAAGGTCCCTTTTAGTCATTTTAGTCATTTTTTGTGGGCATTTTAATCCCTCACAAATTCCCAAAAAATTCTTTTTAGTCCCTAAAAAGGACCAAAATGACATTTTTTTTACTCAGGGACCAAAATGGGCAGCGCGTGTTTTTCCAGGGACCCAAAAGGGTATTTACTCTCAAAACTTCATTAGGTAATGTTGGAAAATTTTCAATTCAAGAAATATTTAACAAGTTAATTGTTATTATTTAGTTTGTATGAATTAATTAGAAATCACTTATATTGTACACTATAGGAAGCACATAATTTTCATAAAAAATTTAATGCAATTACGGTAAAAATAATATAAAAGACAAAAGTACTATATAGTATATTCAATGTAACTCAATTTTTTTGGCCATATACAAAGAAAGAAATCTTCAACTGGATCTTCTACGTGGCCTGCTTGCTTCTTTCCTCGGCCCTTTGGTCCTCCGGACCCTGAAGCTATAGCTGAGATCCAATTTACCACATTGGATCTCAGGTAACGGTTAACCTCATGCTTATAAACCACATATGCGTAACAGATATTTCTAAAATCACAGCAATGATCCATGTAGTAAAACAATGCAGCATTATTATAACAATAACCCGTAAAAACTGTAGTAGTGATCCAAGTACGGTTCCATGGTCACAGTGCATCTAAGTACGGTTCCATAGACACGGTGCATCTAAGTACGGTTCCATAGACACGGTGCATCTAAGTACGGTTCCATAGACACGGTGCATATAGCACTGAATAGAATGACCAGGTAAGTGTCTATCATGGGGGCCTCACCGACTTTACGGCGACTATTTGGCTTACCCACATAGACTAGCCTTGCCTTCGGCATCAAACTATTCACACAACATATCATCACATTTATGCATTCAATAATCATCAGAGCTAGTGTTACAGTACGCGAACGTACCTCCGTTGACGAACGTCGGCAATTCTGGCGGAAACGACACGTTTTACGGAAAACAGCGAAACGTCCAACAGCGGCTTGCGGACAGCGTAACGGCAGCAGATCAAGGTTTCTGATGTCCTATAAGAGTAATATCACTTTTATTAGTGATTTGCCATCACAACAGGCATTTTAGGTAAAAATTACCATTTTGCCCCTATACCCCTATTCGGCGAAATTTCGCCAGCACTTCGTTACTTTGACTCCGATTTTTTTCCAAAATTTTGCCAGAACTTCGACCCAATGATAATTTTCGAAATTATAACTTAAAATAGCCCTATCATATGATATCTAATCATACTTGAAAGATTAAATGCTATACTAACATTACTACTTTAACTATTGAAAGAACTACGGAAGCTTAAAGCTCGGTACCGAAAAACTTACACAGAGCTTCGCTTCAAAATCCCCCGGGCTCCTCCTTCTCTCTAAAACCTCTCTCTATTTCGAAATGGCTCTTGGAATTGTGAAGAATGAAGTGAAACCAAGGGTTCTATTTATAGGCAAAAACGCGAGGGCAAAACGGTCTTTTCCCAACTTCCTATTTTAATTCTAAACCACAAAATCTAACTTTTTGATCAAGCTTCATTCTCCACCAAGCATGAGAGTGCCGACCTGCTCCCTCCTCCAAAGTCAAAGAATTGATAATTAACTCTTGCTTTATGGTGCTTTATTTGATAAAGTTCCCCGATCGGTGGCCGGAACTCGTTTTCGGAATCATCAACCTCTGGATAATAATTCACTGATTCCAAATATGTCCAGATAATTATAAACTCATTTCCAGATGTTGAGTTATAATTTATTTTCTTCAAATCCAAAAATGTGCCTATCTGCATTTTTCTCTATTTCGTCTTATTAGGAAAATGCTCTACCGGCTTCGGAATTAACTTCCGGAAAAGGTCACTTGAAGGTAAAAACTCACTGATCAATATTTTACCTTGACTTTGGAATTTCCATTCCTGATTCTCTAGATAGGGTCCGTTTCCTATTTATTCAATTACTATTCACTTTAATAAATTATATATTAAAATAATGAAATTCAAAACTTGTATACTAAATTTACATTGATATTTTGACAAATTCTTATCCTCCATTTTTTATCCACATTCGGCTGGCCCAAAAAAAATATTATAATTAATTTAATTATTTAATTATTTATTTATTTCAACTTTCTTAAAAATTTCACAAAATTCTCTAATTGGTTCATTCTTGTATTTAGGCCCAAAAATACCTAAACTCAACTATTTTTTCTCAAAAATTCCACATTAATTAGCAAATATGTTTTTACTAATTTTAAGTCAAAAACCACTAATTTTAGGGTTTTACATAATTATTCATGAATTTCCTTTGCTTATGCTTAAGTAATTAGCCAATAATTACTTAATTACTTTCTTATCACTAGTTGATAATTTTCTTAATTAGCATGCCTTATTACCTCATAACTTTTGTATTGACATCTTTGTTTTCATGTTTCCTGCATTATCTTAGCATTTACGGGGGTATTTCGGTCATTTCCTTACTTTTGAGTATTCTTCTACAATTCCTCCAAGTTTGTGACTTAATAAATTACCTAAATTAGGGACAATATCATTCCCTATTTCAAATAGATTTTTACTTTCCTCCTTTATAGCTTTCACAGGTATTTATAACCCACAATGTGCTTAGGGGCCTATTTACAAATTTCCAAACGTTTTAGGGACCTAATTGCAAATTATCTAATTTCAAGGGAGATTACCCTAACAACAAGGTAAACTCAATACAAGGTGTTTGAAACCTCATATTCACCTATTTTCTATAGGTATACTTTTATCAATTTATGATAGAGATTTTTAGGGTATTACAAGTTTGTACTCCCTTTTCTCCCTATTAGAGGGCAGTTTAGAAGGTCTTCTTACTAGGTTTTATAAAAGCATTTTCTAGTTTTAAGAAATATTAAATATTTTTTGTTTGTTTATATTCATATTTAAGAAGGGTGGTTTGAGAATAAAAATTCATATATTTTGGAGTTTTTTTATTAATGAATTTAATAAGGATAATCTTTAAAAAAAAAAAAAAAAACTTAGATTAATTTCTCCCTTATAGGGAAAAACACTTCTCATGTTTTAGGAGAAGTGTATTCTTATGTTACACAGACATGAAATGGTGGGACCCACATATATCTATAATGCTAATTTTATATATATATATATATATATATATATATATATATATATATATATATATATATATATATATATATATATATAATTAGCATTATATATATATGTGTGGGTCCCACCATTTCATGTGTGTGTAGAAATCTCCTCCTCCTTATGCAATTTGAGAAGTTTAAGGGGTTTAAACTTCTCATGTTGCATGAGAAGGAAAAGATTCCTACACACACATGAGATGGTGGGACCCACACATATATATAATTAGCATTATATATATGTGGGTCCCACCATTTCATGTGTGTGTGACATGAGAATACACTTCTCCTACAACATGATAAATGTTTTTCCCGAAGTTTAAACCCCTTCTTTATATCACAAGTACAACATGAGAAGTGTTTTTCAAGTTTGTAAAGTTTTCAAATCACACACGTACAATCTTGTGTCTTATTTATTTTATGTGAGTTTATAGTTAAATGATACAAATAATAATATTTAAAAAATATGACATGTTGTCATGCAAATTTTATGACAAAATTAATATTCTTAACTACCACTCTGGTCTTTGTTATATATAAGTTCATTTTTACTAATTCTTACATACTAAAAATTGTTAGTTAGGTCATTAAACATGCTTAATGTTTTACAAGTTTTCCCTTATTAAAATGTTTCTCTCATTTGTATTCACAAATCATTCCCACATCTCTCTTCTATTTTAATAATGATAAATTTGGAAAACTTCATTGATAATATGTAAGTGGACTTATATTTAAGATCAAATATTGTTTTTAAAAGTGAACTTATAATAAGAATCAGAGTCATACTCTTATTGATGGGCGTCAATTAATATAAGTGACTTATATATACTCCGTGTGATCTTTTTATAAGGAGCAACTTTCAAATTCATGTTGTTTAAAATATTAGTTAAAACTTAAAAGCAATAAATTAAATATGTTTTTTATTTTTGTCAATTATGCTCTTGTTTATAAAAAAGAGTACATGAGAGATAATATGTGAACATTTATTGCATAAAGATAATAAGTGATAGGGAAATATACTTCTCATGTTGTAGGATAAGTATATCCTTATGTCATAGATACTTCGATTTCCGTGCTTGAGTTTTTTTTATTTTTTATTTATTAAAAAGATGTGGATCCCACCATTTCATGCGGGTAGGAATCTTCTTTTTCTCATACAACATGAGAAGTATAAACCTGTGATATATATTTAACGAGAGAAAACTAAAAAATTAAAATTAAAATTTTATAAAAAAACCTTTGAGAGATTATTATTCCTTATAATACGAGGACGATTTGCGTGGAGAGTGAGAATTTTCTTCCAACCATATCATGATCTTCATATCTCTATTTTCTCTCTAATGCATTTATGTCGATTCGCCCTCCATAAATGCTATTACACCTTCTCAATACTCTCTGCAATAACTCCTCCACACTACCCCATCGTCTTCTTCCTCATCTATCTCTTGTTTCCTCTCTCTCTCTCCCCTCCGATCTTCTTCTTCCCCCACACCATCCGCTTCCATTAAAGAAAGTTATAAAACCCTTGTTATAATTAACACTGCAACGTCTCAATCACTAACAGGTCCTTATTTCCCAACAGTTCAAACATCTTTCTCTCTGCCTCCTTCTCCTTCTTCAACCCTACAAAGTCTCTTCTGGTTGCATGTTCCTTTTCAACAGTTCCTTTTGGGTCTACCTTTCTTCGAAGATTGACTTGCTACTTTAACCTACTTTCTCCGTTACTTGCATTGTAGGGTCCCAAGATAAAAAAGAGAGATTATTGAAGTGCGTTACAACTTACAATAGTCTCTGTGTCAACCATTTCACACAATGTCAACCCTATTTTCCTTTTGTCTTTTCTGATTTTGTGCGCCTCTTTGGGTTTTGGAGTCTCCAATTCTTGCACGTAAACAGAGAGAGGGGAGAGAGAGAGAGTAGTAGTATTAAGGGCTAAACACAAAAACCCGAAAAATCTTTTATGCCCTTTTTACAACTACAAGCAAAGCCCAAAACTTGCTCAATCTTCTTTCTTCTTGTTCAAAGCTTCTTTCTCTCTCTCGTTGATCCAGAGAGATTTTGCTCTCAAACTCTCCAGAAAAATGTCAATTTCTTCTTCAGTGACTGAACCACTTTGAACTGAGAGAGAAGAAGGAAGAAGAAACATGGATCAGAATTGCAAATGCATGCCACAGAATTTTAAGCAAAGAAAGAGGATTATTCTCTATAGCGATCTTCTTCTTCAAGGCTAGCTAATCAATCTTTCATATACGTTCAGGTGAGCTTATCTTTTCTTTCTTGCTTTTTCCCCTAATAAAACAGATGATAGTACACTGTTGTACGGAGATTTTAAGTTTTGCCAAGTTTTAGAAAAACAGAAATTAAATATTGGAATAGACGCGAAAACTAATATGTATATTCTCACCAACAGCAGCATTATATATATAGTGGGAATTTTGTTTTCTTAGAGAAAATATCTCACACAATGGTTTTTATCATGAATATAGTTGATAATCACAGAAGCAATAATATATATTTTGGTTTCTGTTTCTGCTGTAATCTTTAAATTACCAAAAGTTTTAAATAAAGAAAAAAATGAGGGTTTTGTTTTGGCGAGGAAAAGGGAAGCGTCCTTTATATGGGTCCTCTTACATTGTAAGTTCCTCTTGCCATACGGTGTAAGTACTCAGCATCAATATAATCCTTCAAATTAAATTTCAATAAGTATCAGAACTAGCGATCTTATTTTGAGAGTATCATCCCGTGAGAGAGATTTATTTATTTTCTATTTTTTTTTTAATTTTTTTTTCTTGTTCAGTTCAGCCTGCTTCTACATTGTGTTTTTATTTTTCCGTTTTGTTGTTGACTTAACATGTGTGTTTGGCAGATTGGAAAGAGCAAACCGTGTAGCTTTTAGAATTTAGGGATTTGTGTAGCCAAAATGTTTCAACAGTCAAACATGTTTGATTCTAATAATATGCTGGACATGTCCCACAAGATGTCGTCGGACAGTGATCTAATGGAAATAAGGAAGACCAATGACGATGATTTCGAGACCAAATCGGTGACTGAAACAACCATGGAGGCTCCTTCAGGCGACGACCAAGACCCCGCCGACCAACGTCCCAAAAAGAAGCGATACCACCGCCACACGCAGCGCCAAATACAAGAGTTGGAAGCGTATGTATTATAATTATTTGACCTTTGACTCAATTTGAGTCAGAATAAAAACTAGCTACTTATAATTGTGTGAAAATTTCTCTTTCAGCTTCTTCAAGGAGTGTCCGCACCCAGATGACAAACAAAGGAAAGAGCTGAGCCGTGAGCTGGGATTAGAGCCTTTGCAAGTTAAGTTTTGGTTCCAAAACAAGCGCACCCAAATTAAGGTAAGTTAGATTATATTTAATCTTTTGGTTAGATGGTTTCAGTGTAAAATGCAATCTCTTTAAAAGGCTTAATCATATTAGCTGCAATGTCATTTGATAATTATTATTTCTCATCATGGTTGACACACGACACACTGCACACACATATATATACAGGCACAACATGAGCGCCATGAGAATTCTATTTTGAAGGCAGAAAATGAAAAGCTTCGTGCTGAGAACAATAGGTACAAGGAAGCCCTAAACAACGCTTCATGCCCCAACTGCGGAGGTCCAGCTGCTCTTGGTGAAATGTCCTTTGACGAACAGCACCTCAGGATTGAGAATGCTCGCTTAAGAGAAGAGGTATATATGTTGGAATTTGAAGGATTACATCGATGAAAAAATAAGAACCTCTGAAATATTATATTATATATATATTTGTTACTCAACAATATATGTGTGTGTATAAATCTTAACATTGCCAACACTTCAAAATTACATCATCAGATCAAAATAATAATCATCTTGACCTCTCTTTTTCTACTTGATCAGATAGATAGGATATCAGGAATTGCAGCCAAATACGTTGGGAAGCCAGTGACATCCTTTTCACACCTTTCATCTCATCACCTTCCTTCGCGGTCGCTGGAAGATCTTGGAGTTGGTAGTAATTTTGTGTCACAGTCAGGGACAGTAGGGGAAATGTACAGTAGTGTGAGTAACAGTGATCTTATGAGGTCAACACTACCAGTGCCTTGTGAAGCTGACAAGCCCATGATTGTGGAGCTTGCTGTTGCAGCAATGGAGGAACTGATCAGATTGGCTCAGGCTGGAGAACCCTTGTGGCTTATCTCTAGTGACCATAATGAAGTTCTTAATGAAGAGGAATACTTGAGGACTTTTCCTAGGGGCTTATTAGGTCCTAAACCTTTGGGATTAATATCTGAAGCTTCAAGAGAATCCGCTGTCGTTATCATGAACCATGTTAACCTTGTTGAGATTCTCATGGACGTGGTAATTATGTGTTCATTTTCACATTTCTTTATATTATAATGATTAAGGGGTTAAGATGTAAATTTGTCTCAAAAATTTTTGCGCTGAGGAGCAATGTTAACCCGGAGGTTTTTTCAGATTCAGTGTCACTAAAAATTTCAAAACGTAATAATATTGCCTCATATCATTAAAAAAACTAACATTGACAATTTAAAAAATTGACGTTGATAATAGTAAGGGGTAATATTGTTCAATTTTAATATTTCCGAAACAAAATAAAACTTAAAAAAATTTTAGTGTAACATTGATCCTCAGCAAAAATTTTTAGGACAAATTTGCATCTTGACCAGTGATTAAATATTATGCTATTAATATATATATAATTGATTACGGATTTCAGAATCAATGGTCAAGGGTGTTTTGCGGCATTGTTTCAAGAGCAATCACACTTGAAGTCCTGTCAACTGGAGTGGCAGGAAACTATAACGGAGCATTGCAAGTGGTAATTAATTAAATTATATTTTCTTACCTTAATCTGAGGATCGAAATGAAGCAGGCAAATTAAAATACATCAATATGATACCTCCAATCCTTAATATACGATCTGTAGAAGTAAGATTATTTCTATATATATATATATATTAAGAATCAGAGAGGTAGTATTCGATTATTGATTTCATGTAAGAATTTGTTTGGTCTTAATAATTACTACAGATGTCAGCTGAGTTCCAAGTGCCTTCACCTCTTGTTCCTACAAGAGAGAACTACTTCGTTAGGTACTGTAAGCAGCACGCAGATGGGACATGGGCAGTGGTCGATGTTTCCTTAGATAGCCTACGACCAGCTGCTTTATCTAAAAACCGAAGACGGCCTTCTGGCTGTCTCATCCAAGAATTGCCAAATGGATACTCTAAGGTGACATTCCACACTACTACTCATCATATATATGTTGCTCATATAGTAGTTCAAGAACTGTACACGTGCGTCGTCTAACTATTCTTCTTCTTCTAGCTATATATGAATCTAATAATGCATCTCTGCAGGTTACTTGGATTGAACATGTAGAAGTGATGGATGATAGAAATTTGCACAATATATACAGACCCTTAGTCAATTCTGGCCTTGCCTTTGGAGCTAAACGTTGGGTGGCCACACTAGATAGACAATGTGAACGTATTGCTAGTTCTATGGCCTGCAACATTCCTGCAGGGGACCTTTGTGGTATGAGACTAATTAACTTGTCATTTAAAACAAACACAAACTCAAGTGTGTGTGTGTAAAGGGTGGTGCACAAGGCTTCCACTATGTGGGGTCTGAGGAGGGTCAAATGTATGCAGCCTTATCATCGTGAGTAGAGAGACTGTTTTCAGAATTTGAATCCGTGACCTCTTAATTTTAGTGCTAAAGTTTACCATCCTCAAGTATATGTATATATATGTGTGGTACTTTATTATATAGCTATTCATAGTAATGGATTTATATATGAATGATGAACAGTGATAACAAGTTCAGAGGGAAGGAAGAGTATGCTGAAGCTAGCAGAGAGAATGGTGATGAGCTTCTGTGCAGGAGTAGGGGCTTCAACAGCACATGCATGGACAACACTATCAGCAGCTGGAAATGACGATGTCAGGGTGATGACCAGAAAGAGTATGGATGATCCTGGCAGGCCTCCTGGTATTGTTCTCAGTGCTGCTACTTCCTTCTGCCTCCCTGTTCCTCCCAACAGGGTCTTCAATTTCCTCCAACACGAAAGCTCCCGAAGCCAGGTACTTCATCATTGCTTCATTATTAATTAACTACTGCTAGTTCTTGTTATTAGAATTCATCAAGAAAAAGTCATGAACATTGAAATGAAGGTATATAACCTAAAGGTAGGTCTTATATATCAAATTAACTTGAGTTATTTTGATTAGAAAGATCAACTTAATGTGTATCTAAATCACCAAATCTTAACACTTGTTGCTAGCTGGCTATTGTAAGTATCAAAATATAAGAGTTCTACATCGACTAATTAGAAAAATGATCGAAGCTATTTTGATAGAAAGATAACCCTAATATATACTTGTTTCTCAAAAATCTAATAGTACGTCGTCTGATTTTGTTGAATTTGAATGCAGTGGGATATTTTATCCAATGGAGGTATGGTCCAAGAAATGGCTCACATAGCAAATGGTCGTGATCCAGGAAATTTTGTGTCTCTACTTCGTGTCAATGTAAGAAGCTTAATTAGCTTCTTTATATAATGTAAGAATATCTTGTGAATCATATATCTATGAACATTAAGAGGCGTGTGGGTGTTATTATTATTGCAGAGTGCAAATTCAAGCCAAAGCAACATGGTGATACTTCAGGAGAGCTGTACGGACGCGACGGGGGCGTATGTGATATATGCTCCGGTGGATATTGTGGCGATGAACAATGTGCTTGGAGGAGGAGACCCTGACTATGTTGCTCTCTTGCCCTCTGGTTTTGCCATTCTTCCTGATGGACCCTCTCTGAACAACAATGGAGGATCATCAGGGAATGTTGTTGTTGATGAAGTTGGATTATCATCACCATTATCAGGAGGTTCTCTTCTCACTGTTGCGTTTCAGATCTTAGTTGATTCAGTTCCAACAGCAAAACTCTCTCTGGGCTCAGTCGCTACTGTTAACAGTTTGATTAAGTGCACTGTTGAAAGGATCAAGGCTGCTGTCATCTAACTTCAAAATGTGGTAATCTTTTTATATATCTTCAAATAATCACTCATTTTTATCTTTGTCTAACTGGAGAATAACCGTCAAGTCCTAATGAACGAATATAATCACTGAAAAGTCCTAATAACAAGTGAGCAGTATGAATCTGTTGACATTTCAGGCACTAAAATGTTATTATTGTGTGTTGCGCCTCACTTGTTGTTTTGGGACTTTTTAGTGATTACATATCTTTTTTGGGACCTTATAGTGATTTTTCCTTCTATAAACTGCGATTCATTGGTCTGAAAGTTATTTCTCCTTCAAGTTGTTAGGAGGAAGATATATAGAGAAAGGAGAAAAGGCTGGGAAAGGAGGAAGGAAGTCAATGAACGCACCTTGAAGTATCCGTTGAAGAAGCTAAAAGTTAATATTACCATCTTCGAAGGATATTGGGTTCGGGTATTGACTTCCCAGTAATGAAAAGGCTGAAGTAGGTTCGATTAATTAGGTTATTATTATTATTAGGACTTAGTATATGTAACTTAGAGAATAACTCTAAATTTCACCAGCTTCTCTCTGTCTTTTATTATTAGTTTAATTAGCCTTTTGATCTTGCCTAGCTAGTTTGTATCGTAAACTTATGAGAAATGAAAACCTTGCTCTTAAATATTATCTTGGTTTTTCTATTTTCAAGATTATTACTTCTTTTTCTAGCTCAATCCAACATAAAATAATTGTATTATGATTACAATATCATTTTCATCCTTTCTACCACAGGGTTTTTTTTGTGTGTGTGTGTGTGGGCATATAGCTAAAGATGCAAATAAAAATAGGGATTGACTTGTCAAAATGTAAATACGCTGTTGTCAAATGTAGAACTTTTACTTATGATTCTTAAATTAATTAACTTGAAAATAACAAGTTAATTTTTTTATTGTCACATGTCGCATTTACTCTTACAATTTCAAGTTTCCTTTAATATTTAACATGTCCAACTTACGACCTTGAAAAAATTTCGAAATTGTTTAAGCCAACAATGTTAATTTCTGCCTTGTAGGCCCTTTTGCGAACAGTATATAAAATTTCTTTCTTTTATTTTTCTTACTTTTGAAAATTATCTTTGTTTTTGCTAAGTGTTATTGTGCGCAAAGAGGCAGATGAGGACTTAAGAATGAGTAAAATGTTCTGACCACTCTCTTATTTTACTTTAATTATACAGACATTCCCTCTATTTTAAAATCCATATAAACCTCCCTTAAAATTAAACATATATTACACAAACCTCCCTTATATTTTGGGGGTTTAAACTTTAAACTTCTTATGTTGCATGAGAAGAAGAAAATTCCTACACACATAAAATGGTGGGACCCACATCTTTAAAAAAAAAAGAAGATGTGGTCCCACCATTTCATATCTATGTGACATGAGAATACATTTCTCCTATAACATGAGAAATATATTTCTCTATATTTTGAGATTCTATTTCCGTCTACCGTTAGTTGACCGTTAAGTTTGACTTTTGAACCTTTTTTTTTCTTTTTCCTTTGGTTTTTTTTACCAAAATATCCCTTTTCAGTATTAGAATTATTTAAAAACACACATACAATAGGCTAATAAAAATTTATATAACCAAAAAATTATTCTAATAGATTTTTTAACTTTCTAATTTGTTAAAAAAAGTATTAATTTTGATATTAAAAATTAATTATGAATTAAAATATATATTAAAAACATATATTTTTGTCAAATATAATAAACTATATAAGTTTGAGAGATTGTATGTGTCATTTAAAGTTATAATTTAATACTTTTTTCACAAATATTTATAAACACATTTGATGATGAGTATATATTTTATAATTAAATAGGTGTATATTTTAGGTTATAATTAGCTGGATTTATTAATATTATATACCTATTTAATTATCTTTTATAAACTTTTCCATCATTGAATCAAGCTTAGGATCAAAGAATAAAGCGACATAAAATCTACTCATATCCTATTTTTATTGTGCAGGAGATATTATATCAAAGAGAAGAGACAAAAAGCATATGGAGCTTGCAACCATAAATTAAATAAAAGGAATAAAGACGTGGACCCCACATGATAAAGATTAAACTTGGATCCTAAACTTGGTGATTAAACTTGGATCCTAAGCTTGGTGATTAATTAAAAGAAGGAGACTTAAATTATAAATAGGGAGGTGGAGACACGCACAAGGGGGAGGAAGAAGAAGAAGATAACTGAGGAGCAGAGTGAGAGACGCAGAACGAGAACGAAGGCTGGACAGTAACGGTTGAGCAAGAGAGGCATTTTGGTTATCTTCTTCTCCACGGAAAGACGAGAGAACTGTGGAGGCGACGGAGAATCTTTCTCCCCTCTCTCTCTTAATCCTTTGAATCTGAATTCCTATCATTTTGTTATGGGTTTTATTATAGTCATGTGTGGCTAATTCTCTTTTCAACCTAGAGGACCTATGAACTTGTTTGGATTCTAAAGATTATTCCCACAAATTAATTTTGCTTAATTTTATTTCAGTTTATTTAATCTTGTCTTTATTGTTATTGCTTATTGATTGGCCATCATTGAACATGTTTTTGGGATTTAGGGTTGAACTTGGAAGAGGAAATCTTAAATTGACCTTGAGATTAAATTAAATAATGTGGAATTAGGTTTTAATCTAATTTGCGTCTAGGATAAGCATATACCTAGAAACAAACAAGGGGTTAGTGACTCTAGGTTGCTTGTTCGATTATTTTAGTAGTTTGTTATGTTGATTTTCTTTTCTTTTGTCTTAATTAAATTCAAACTGATTTGCTCAACTTAAACGAAATTGTGAAATTAATGCTTAACTGAAGTTTGTGATACTAAGTCCTCGTGGGAATGATACTTTTCTTATCACTTTATTACTTGATACGACCCGTATACTTACGGAGTTATAGGCTATAAAGTTTTGCCCTATCAAGTTTTTGATATTTATTACTATGGAGTTGAATATTAATAAATCACATGTTTATTTAATAACTTACTTGAATATTCAACGTCATTTGTGATATTTATTACATTAACCAATATAAAGTCATCAAACAAGTAACTATTTGTAAAGATAAAAGTAGAAATTAAGGAATAGATAAAAAAAAAAGTCTTAAATTCTTTAAAACAATTTTAGTCAAAATGTGCAAGACAAAATAAATAAATCAACCATGTGTAAGTTTCTATATATAAACTTAGTTCAAAAATTTAATATTAAGAGTAAAGTAGTAAATAAACTTTAGTTAAAAATATATTTTTGGAATCTTTTTAAAATATTCTTAACGGAGTTAACTGCTTGGACTTAAGTGTATATTTTCAAAATAGAGGGGAGATATATGTAATTAAAGCAAAATATGAGGGTAGTCAGAGTATTTTACTATAAAAAAAAAGGTTCAAAAGTCAAATTTAATGATCAACTAACGGTTTGGGTGGATGAAAATAGAATCTCAAAATATATATAAGGGAGGTTTATGTAACATATGTTTAATTTTAAGGGAGGTTTATATGGGTTTCCAAAATAGAGAAAAGGTCTATATAATTAAGGCAAAACAGGAAGGTGGAGGTGGTCAGAGTATTTTACTCTAAAAGAATTGCTTTACTTGACTAATTGTGTTTGCTTCCTTCTAGCTACTTTTTATTTTTAATTTTTTACATGCTAGATCCAATATATAATTATAATGTGAAGAACCAATTTATGCAGTTTGTGAATCGATCTTCCTTGCACTCATGGACATATTTAAATTAGGGTTAAGGTGCAGATTTGCCAATAAACTATTATTCGAGAAGTATCTGGCACAAAAAACAATTGAGGGGACCAAAATTACCAATCAACAATTAAAAAGTGAAAAAAAAAACACCAAATAACTATTAAAAAAAATAACTATCACAATTAAATTAAAATATGAGGTACTGACGTAGGACGATGGCGTAGACACTGGAGAAAAGAGTGGTTAAGCCTTCTTGTTGGGTAATACAAACACCAATAGAGATGGGATTGGTAAAAGTAACTGTCTATTTCAATTGAATTTTACAAATTGAAGTTGGAGTAAAAGTCAAATAGAATTGGGAGAGGTGTCTATATTTAATATTGGACCATATATCAAATAGGATTTACATCCAATAGAAAGATATTTATATTTAGCAAAAAAAAAAAAAGGTGAGCTGGCATAATATAATTAAGGGAAAATTTCAGCCAGCTCCTTAGTAGCAAATTGATTTCAGTCAACCCCAAAAACTTTCTGAAACTTCACCACACATGCTCAAAATGAAACTAATTTTTGTGGGTAAAAAGATAATACTACTCTTAGTTTATTTGTCTTATAAATTGTCTTATTTGTTTATAAATACTCATATTTGTCTTGTGAATAACCTTATTTGTCTTATAAATGGCTAAAATATTTTTAATTCCCTATATATGTTCTTTTGAATACTTTTTTTGTCTTGTAAATATCTTTATTTGTCTTATAAATGTCTTTGTATTTGAGTGCATACAAAGATAATGTAATACCCCGAAATTTGAATTAGGGAATTTAAGGGCCAAAGTGCCAAAATGACCAAAATACCCCTGGGAAGGGTAAATGACTTAGGAAAATGGTGAAAAATCTTAAAAGGCAGAGAAATAATTATTTAAATTGAGAGAGTAGATTATCTCTAATTGAGGTAATTTAAATTGTAAACTTGGAGAAATTGTATAAGAATGTGCAAAAAGTGTTGAAAAGACCATAATACCCTTGTAAATGATAGAAAAATGCAGAATAATACAGAATGCATGAAAAATCTCATGTTAAAGCAAAGGTTAAGAGGTAATGTGGTATTCTAATTAAGAAAATTACTAAGCAGTGATAACTGAGTGATTAAGTATTTATTAGCAAATTACTTAAGCACAAGTATAGAAAATTCGGAGATAATTATGTAAAGCTCCAAAATTAGTGATGAATGGCTAAAAATTAGCATAAATATATTGGTTAATTAATTGGAAAATTTGAAGGAAAATGGATGAGTTTAGGTATTTTTAAGCCTAAATGCAAGAATTGACCAATAGGAAAATGTTGTGAGAAATTATGTAAAAATAATTATTTAATTAATTAAATAATTAATTAAAAAAAAGAGAAAAGGCAGAAAATAAAAGGGGAAAAACGAAATAAATAAATAAATAAAAATGAAAATGAAATAGAACCCAAGTTGGCAACTTGCACATTTTTATAATAATATAATTTAATTAAAGTAAAATATGTGAATAGTAATATTTAAATTAGGAAACGGACCCTATCTAGAGATCTAGGAATGGGATTATCAATATCAAAGTAGATTATTGATCAGTGGAATTTTATCTTCCATTAGACTCTTAGGAAGTTAATTAGAAGTAGTTTGTGCATTTTCCTAATAAAACAAAATAGGGAAAAATGCATATAGGCATAAGGGGAAAATGGTTATACCGGGCATAAAGTGAGCTAAGTCACCACTTTTGGGCCAATGGGGGGCTGCCACATCAGCCCTAGGGTTCGGCCAAGAGTGTGTGTGTGTGGAAGAAGTGGCTTCTTGAACAAGTTGCATTAATGGGTTATTACAACCTTGATTTTCCAAACAAAGCCCTAATTTAGCCAAACAAGTCCCTTACTTTTTCTATAAATACCCATGCCTTCTCTTGAAAATTTCACACCATTTTCCAAGCCTTTGGCCGAAAATTAGAGAGAGGAAGGAGTAGAGAGAGAAGCTGGGAGAAGTTCTAGAAGTCTTCAACGGGTAAGTCTTTCGGTCTTTAGTTTTTAGTCTTTAGTTTAATAGTTAGTAAGGCTAGAATAGTCTTTATTTTTTATGATTTGGGTATCATATGGGAGGGCTATTTTAGTCTTTATTTTCAAGAATCATAAATGCGTCGAAGTTCTGGCGAAATTTTGGGAAGAAAATAGCCTATGTAGCGGAAGCGCGGCGAAATTCCGCCAAGTAGGGTTATAGGGGCAAAATGGTAATTTTTACCTAAAATGCCGTTATAATGTCAAATTACTAATGGAAGTGACATTATTCTCATAGGATATCTGAAACGTTGATTCTGCTGCCGTTCTGTTGCCCGACGTCTGCATTGTTTCACGATTTTCCGTAAAAGTACGATTTTAGTAAACGTGCTAGAAATACCATAATCCGTCAACGAAGGTACGTTCGCGTACTGTAACACTAACTCTGATGGTTATTGTATGAATATGTGTGTTTCCTCTGTCATGTGTGTACTCTGATTGTACTTTTGTGCGTACTCGATTATCTTGTTGTGCGTACTTATTTATCTTGTTATGCATTATACATCCGACTGTATTATTCTCTGTCATGTCATACATCCGACTGTATCACTATCCATTATGCCTTAACCTTACATCCATTGTATTGTTCGCCGTGCATATCGATTATGTACATTCCTCATTGTGCTTTAACCTTACATCCGATTGTATTGTTATTGCCATACATATCGATTATGTATTCCTATGTCGATCATAGTAAATGTTGCCAAGATATTTGAATGTACATCGTACATATATGTTGTATATAAACATGAGGTTAACCGTTACACGAGATCCAATGTGGTAAATTGGATCTCGGCTCTTAACATAGCGTCGGAGTTCGGGAGGACCGAGAATCGAGGAGAAGGACAAGCAGCACGCCTAGGAGTCACAGCTGAAGACTTCTTTCTGTTATACTTTTGAAACACTCTTGTACCGCTGTTTAAACAGCAAGACATGCTACCATGGGTATTTTAATATATATATCAGTTACTCAATCGCTCCGGTGCACTACTCTGATCATTTTGAAATGATGTTTAGAAAAAAAAAAATTTATACTGCTTTAGAAAAGTCGGGATGTTACAGATAAAGTCAAATTATCATTTTGTAAAAGTCATTGTTGCTTGACTTAAGTGTTGCAAGTGCAATCCATACTTAAGGATCTTTATTGTATCTTACAGGAAATCCGCCCATTAATCCAAATTGCACCATATTAGATAGGAATAAGCGAGGGTGAATTAATCCTAAAAGAAAGTGTTGCACATGCCTTGAAGACATTGTGCACCACTTTCTTCTTTATTTCTTCTCCTTATACTCCTAAGAGATCCAGCCCCTCCCCCAATCTTTAGACTTAAAATCGTGAATCCAAACGGCATCTTTAAGAGAGTAGACTGCAAATTTTCCAAGTTAGAAAAATTTGATGGCGACAACTTTCTGAGACCAATTTGTATTCCTCAGACCAATTTTGCTTGCTAGAAAAATAAATTTGGTTTGATCCAGGAACTTCACAAAGGAATCATCTTGAATTCACTTGGTCAATGGAAAAGGAGAGAGATAAGTATCTATTTACCTTTCTTTATTGAATATAGTTTATAATCATGAGATGATTTATTTATGATATGGTATGAAGCAATTATTTTGCCTTAAATAATGTGGATTGGCATACATCATGGAATATTTTAATCATGATTATAAAGTGATAAGAAGCATAATACATCTTGAGTTTATTAAATTGATAATTATCATGATAAATTCTATTGTCAATTAGATGGGTGGATATCTGATTTTAATTAGAATAATTGATGGAAAATGCGTTATAGAATAAATACATGAATATATAGTTTGAATAATTTCAATCCATGTGGATGGATTTATCACCATCTCATCAATCCTAGATAAACTTCTCCTTTTTCATGAGATAGACTTAGCAAGAGTCTTACACATAAAAGTAAATCTCTCTTGAGCAATTGGGGGCTATCTTCACTTAGAAGAAGATTAGATTATGGTTAATGATCTATGATATAAAAGGTACCAATATAATGCTCATGTGAAGGTACATGTAGTGGAAGAAGGACATACTCATAAGACCTCAAAGCAAAGAGTGAATGATAGAATTATAAATTCTATTTACATGTGTCGGCTACGGTAATTATAATATTAGAAAATGAGTCATGATTAGTTGATGATATGTTAATAACTTTGATTGTTATTATGGTTCTTCATTGTTTGACTCTAGTATAAAATTGGCACTAATATCTATTCATTGTGATAGTCAATTTATTTTTGCTAGAGCTTATAGCCATGTTTATAATAGAAAGTCACGACATATTAGCGTAAGACACAACTATATGAAAGATTTGATTTTGAATAGAGTAATTTCTATTAGTTATACTACATTTGATCCTAAAGTGTTCCTATAATTAGGACTGGAGGGAGTATAAGATATGAATATCTTGCAGATCCTTTGACAAAAGGTATGACAAGGGATTTGGTGTTAAAAATATCAAAATGGATGGGATTAAATCCTTATAAACTTTGAACACTAACAGTAGAAACCCAACTCACACTTGACAATCAAATCAAGTCTTGAGTTCAATGGTGAAAGTACGCTATCAAAATGATTGCAAGTACTTGACTTTTTAATTCAACCGTTAGATAAGTACTTGGTAACCATGAGGCTAAAAAGAGTAGATTATATTGAGTCTAATTTGGCTCTTAATGGACCTGTAAGCATATATTTGTTTGAGCATTTATCATAGCTCTTGATGGAGTCTACCTATATGAGAGTGAAGTGAGACCGCTTCTAAGAGTCTAAGGGCTTGATTATGAAAAGTTCTCATGAAAATAATACGAACACAAAGTCACAAATAAACTTGTCATTTAAAGTGACATATAATGGCTTGAGATCTCATGCGTAATTCAAGCACACCAATTCATATGGGATAATTAGTTCAAAGCTTAGTCGATCTACCATATTATTTCAGATGGGTGAAACCATGTCTTACTTGGGTAAATGTTCAAATCCTCGAGATACCTTTACTAATAATATGAGATTTATGAAGTGATAAGAGCTTGTGATCATTTTAAATGGTGGGACGTGAGGATTGTTGGAATATTTTAAAATGAAAAAATGTGTTTGCTGAAAGGTTATGTCCTCATAAATTAAGGAATTTATATGAATAGTTGTGTAAATTAAAGATGACCAAGGTCATGTCCTTTTAGTTTTTAAAGACACCTATGGAAATGTGTGATAACTACTACTTGGTGGAAGGTTGTGTTGATTTTTAAGAAAACTCCATATACTATAAAGGTGTAACCATTCATGGAAGAGTTATTTTAAATAACCATTGATTATTGAAGTTATGTTGATTCATGGGGGTTCATGAATCTAACATATGACTACGACTTTTAATTGAAGATGTGTTGTTTCAAGAGGTACCACTTCATTCAATACATCACTTTATGGTCTATAAATACCTTGCACCATCACTTCATTTGTGATAAACAACACAATACAACTTCAGAAAGCACACAACAATAAGAGATCAAATTCATTACCTTTATCCTTGAGTGTACATAAAAATAAAGTCAAATTATCACTTAGTAAAAGTCATTGTTGCCTTGTCTTGAGTGTTGCAAGTGCAATACATACTCCAGGGTCTTTATTGCATTCTCAGGAAATTCGTCCGTCAATCCAAATTACACCATAGTAGATAGGAATATGTGGGAGTGAATTAGGCCTAAAGGAAGAAGACAATGTGCACTTTTTTCTTCTTCATTTTTTCTTATGTACTCTTTAGAGATCCAACCCCTCCAACATTTATTAGTTATTGCCTTTTACTTCGTGGATAATTAGGGTCTAACACATCCAAGTACATGATTTATTTAATATAAAAACAAGCACAATCAGGCAATAGATAAAATTATTTTGATATCTCATAAACTGTCTAAGTTTTGAATCTATTACCTCTTACAAATACTAAAAATATATAGAAGTTAAGTTTATAACAACTGAGAATTAATGTGCAACTTTGTTCTGAAAGTTTTTGCTGAGAAGTAATATCGTCTGGAAGTTTTTTTGGATTTAATATTGCTCTAGAAGTTTCAAAACAAAGCAGTGATGCCCCATACAGTTAAAATACTATAGTTGACCATTAAAAATTGATGTTAACTGTTAACTTTTTAACATTACTCAATTTTAACACTTTTGAGTCAACATTATTCCTCAACAAAAACTTCCAAAACAAATTTACACATGAACCCAACAATTTAATATCACTATCAAATATGATAATCTTAGATAAAATATTTTGCACGCTTAATTATTTATTAAAAACATAAAATAGAAATCATAACAGTCATAAATAATGCAACCAACAAGACAAGAAGACGTACCTTTGTCTGAAGTGATTCCAACAGGAGTCATCAGAGAATTAATGGGAAAGGAATCAAACAGTTCATAATTAGGAATTCTCCAAAACACATAATATCCTCCCAATTTATTTTGTTTCCAACAGAGAGTGCTCCCCGAGGAATTGGCTTTTCATGATAGAAAAATTAAACGAAGTAGTTATTTCATATTTGTCAGAAAAATCATCAGATGCTTTTTCGATTAAATCTATAAAGTAGAGACATGGAACTGATCTCAGTGGAAGGAACAAGTAGAAGAAAGGCACTGTCAATAGTAAAAACCAGAGAAAAAGACTACCAAAAAAGACAACTTTTCTAGGATATCTCACCATTTATCGTTATGCATTTTACTGTTAATCACCAGATAATACTGAACGTCTTTTTTACCCGATTTACCATGGCCTTCAATGAATATGCTTTTCTTACCTGCACATTTCACCGCCATATATTATGATATATAAGTGTCAGGTTTATCAGTAACTGCCACCACCAAACAAAAGTGAATTCTTAAATAAGTAAGACAAGGAAGCTTAAGCTTCAACGTAACTTTCGACTGGTGAGAGATTGAATAGGTTATTAATGGCTGTTGCCGGCGAAGGACGAAAATTTATATCACTGTTTTTTTTTACCTTCTTCTCCGTCGTTTTGGTTAGGAATCTGATATACGAAACACAGAGGCAGAGAAGCAGAGAGAGGTGGCAGTGACTGTACGTTGGGTCTTCTATTAAATTCACGGCGGAGAAATGAAGATCAATATTCATAAGCGTCCAAAAGAACAAAAAAAAAAAAAAACAAACAAACAAACAAACGAAATCGTCCAAAAGAAGAAAGTAATAACCACCGGCCTAACACAAACACATAATTAGGCATTTCTTGATTTAATGTTTTAGCCATCAAATATTGATATAATTGATGAGAGGAGCTAATCCCTGACAATGCTAAACCGAAGTTTGAACTTGATATCCCCATGTCATATTTAGTATTATCTCCGGTCTTAAATATAGGACAAAATTTCTAATGCAAATTGCATTATAAACTTTGTCTTATATTTAGGACCGGAAGAAGTATATGATAATGCCTCAAACATAATTAGTTTTATAAGAACTTCTTAGATAAACTTGTAGGGAAAAGTATTTTTGTAGTCACTAGAGATAAGTAATCTCCAATGACTCCTAATGACTCCTAAAACTAGGTCGTTTTAGATTAACGAAAGGTGTTTCCGTAATTTTATACCTTTCATTAATTCACCTAAAATTATCGAAACACATTTCATCATTCCAAAACAACGTAGTTTTGGGGTTACTGAAAATAACTTATACTGGAGAAATCATTTACCCAAATTTTTATTCCTCTTTGCTTTTGATCCTTTTTTTTTTCAAATACAAAATTTACATTTATTAGATATAGAAAATCAAACCCTATATATATATATATATATATATAGTAAACTACAAAACACTGAACTTTTTTTTTTTGAATTAGATAGGCAAGCCAGAGCTTGAAGGATAAAGTTAAGACTAGACTGAAAGATCTAGTCCTTACAAAATACAGCTAGAAATAAACTAGCAGAGACAAGACAGTTGGTCTCTGATAATCATATCAGCACACCCTCTAGGGATTGTAGGGACAAGAATGACCCCAGCATCAGCCGGTGCATTGTAATACCCCGAAATTTGAATTAGGGAATTTAAGGGCCAAAGTGCCAAAATGACCAAAATACCCCTGGGAGGAGTAAATAACTTAGGGAAAAAGGTGAATATGAGGTTTCAAACACCTTGTATTGAGTTTACCTTATTGTTAAGGTAATTTCTCTTGAAATTGGATAATTTGCAATTAGGTCCCTAAAACGTTTGGGAATTTGCAAATAGGTCCCTAAATACATTGTGGGTTATAAATACCTGCGAAAGCTATAAAAGAAGCAAGTAAAAATCTATTTAAAATAGGGAATGATATTGTCCCTAATTTAGGTAATTTATTAAGTTACAAACTTGGAGAAATTGTAGAAGAATACTCAAAAAGTAAGGAAATGACCATAATACCCTTGCGATTATGGAAAATGCGAATAATGCGTAATGCATGAAAAATCTCATGTTAAAGAAAAGGTCAAGAGGTAATGTGGTATTCTAATTAAGAAAATTTCTAAGCAGTGATAACTGAGTAATTAAGTATTTATTAGCAAATTACTTAAGCACAAGTACAGAAAATTCGGAGATAATTATGTAAAGCTCCAAAATTAGTGATAAATGGCTAAAAATTAGCATAAATATATTGGTTAATTAATTGGAAAATTTGAAGGAAAAATGATGAGTTTAGGTATTTTTAAGCCTAAATGCAAGAATTGACCAATAGGAAAATGTTGTAAGAGATTATGTAAAAATAATTATTTAATTAATTAAATAATTAATTAAATAAGAAAGTGCAGAAAATAAAACGAAAAAAACGAAAAAAATAAATAAATAAGAAATAAAAATAGAAAACTTAGTTGATAAGTTAAGTTTATTATTTTATTAATATAATTAATTAAAGTAAAATTATGTGAATAGTAAAATGGGAAATAGGAAACGGATCCTATCTAGAGATCTAGGAATGGGATTCCCAAAGTCAAGGTAAAATATTAATCAGTGAGTTTTTATCTTCCGTTAGACTCTTGCGGAAGTTAATTCAAGCCGTTTGTGCTTTTTCCTAATAAGACGAAATAGGGAAATTCTGAGAAAAGGCCAGATAGCCAAGAGGACGAAAAGGTTATGTTGTGACATTTGGAAAAGAATTGGGAATTTTCATGAACATATTTGGATTCAGTGAATTTTTCTGAAGAGATGGGTGTTTCCGAAAACAAGTTTCGACACCGGACGCGTTTGGACACGTTTTTCGAGAAAGACTCAACTGGACTGTTGGAGCCCTATATGGAATCAAAATATAGGTTAACTTGGACATTTCTACTAAGTGAGAATATGTTTTCAAAGTTGTAAATCCAGAATTTTGAGATTTTTCCGAAATCACGCGAATCGGGCACCGATCGGAGAAATCGGCCGAAAGCTTCGGAAGGTGACACGTGGCCACCTCCCATTGGCCAAACCCTTTATTTTGGGCCTGAATTTCGTTCAAGTGTGAATGCAAAGAAGGGAAAAAGGGTTTTTTGAAAAGTTGCTTTGGACGGTCCAAATCGCTTCTCACAAAGTTGATCCGACTAGTAGAAACCCTACCTCCTTTTCTATAAATACCCACCCCTCCCCTTTGGTTTTTCTCACATTTGAGAAGAAAGAGCTGATTTAGAGAGAGAAAGAAGAGAGAGGAGCTCTGGGAAATTCTGCAGCGAAGCTCTGGGACGTCAGAAATCCTAATCTGCTGCCGTTACGCTGCCGAAGTGCCGCTGTTGGACGTTTTCACGATTTTCCGTAAAACGTGCTAGAAATATCGTAATCCGTCAACGAAGGTACGTCCGCGTACTGTAACATTAACTCTTATGTTTATGGTATGCATATATGTGCTATGTGTATTGTTATGGTATGTTTATTGAATGCAAATGTGTTAGAACAGTTTGGTGCCGAAGGAAAGGCTAGTCTATGTGGGTAAGCCATTAAGTCGCCGTGAACTCGGTGAGGCCCCATGAAAGACACTTACCTGGCCATTCTGTTCGGTTTACGGAAGTATGTACGTTCGCGTACTGTAACACTAATCTGATGTTTATGGTATGCATGTATGTGCTAGGTGTATTGTATGTGATAGCTTATAGCTCTGTGGTATGTCTATGTGCTGTTGATATGTTTACGTTTGCTATGGGCGATATATCTGCATGCTATTGGGCGATATATGTATACATGCTATTGGGCGATATATGTATGCATGCTCTTGGGCGATGAGTGCACATATACTGTTGTTGATATGTTTGTCTGTGGTCCATATGTTGTGTCTGTAAATATGAGGTTAACTGCTACTCGAGATCCGGTGCGGATCTCAGCCCTTAATATAGCATCAGGCTCCCAAGGACCGAGGACCGAGGAGAGAGACAAGCAGCACGCCTAGGAGTCGCGACTGAAGACTTCTTTCTGTTATACTTTTGAATCACTCTTGTACCGCTGTTTAAAACAGCAAGACATGCTACCATGGGTATTTTAATACATATATCAGTTACTCATATGCTCCGTTGCTCTACTCTGATGATTTGAAATGGTGTTTGTTTAAAAAAAAAATTATACTGCTTTTGAAAAGTCGGGTTGTTACATGCATCATGGCCTTTCTTAGCCATATAGTCAGCACATAAAATGTTATCCCTTGAGGTATGATGGAGTTCCACATTCCAATCACTGAATAAGAGATCTCTAGTCTCCCCTATAATGCCTCTGAGCGGGTGATCTATGGGGCAGTCCCTCATGAGAGTATTGACAGTATCAAGGGAATCGGAATAGAGACGAACACTCTGTAAACCCATCTGCTGACCGACTTGAAGACCTATTGTAATACCCGGATATTTATCTGGAATATTATAAATAAAAGTTAGATATTTCTGATAAGTGAAATTTCAATCTCCAGTCTTGTATAATTATAGCATATTTTCTAAGAAGAATTTCTACAAGAAATTAGGGAATTTTAGGGCCGAAGTGCCAAAATGACCAAAATGCCCCTGAAAGGGTAATTAACTTAGGAAATTATGGAAAAATACCCTTGTAATTATGGAATGATGTTAGAGGTATGAAAATACTAATGTTAATACAAGAGTATGAAGATAATGAGACATTGTAATTAAGAAAATCATCAAGTTATGATAATTTAGTAATTAAGTAATATTGGGCTAATTACTTAAGCATAAGTGAAGGAAATTCACAAGTAATTATATGAAACCCTAAAATTGGTGGTTTTTGTTTTAAAATTAGTAAAAACATGTTTACTAATTAGATGAAAATTTTGGAGAAAAATAGTTGAGTTTAGGTATTTTTAGGCCTAAATACAAGAATGGACCAATTAGGTAATTTTTGTGAAATTTTTGGAAAAAGTAAATAAATAAATCATTAAATAATTAATTTAAATAATTATTTATTAAAATAATTAAAGGGCCAGCCGATTTTCCAAGGGAAAAGAAAAATAAAAAGAATAAAATGAAAATAGAAACAAGTTGTGCAACTTGCACATTAAAATAATATTAAAATTAATTAAAGCAAAATTGGTGAATAGTAATATTAAAATTAGGAAACGGATCCTATCTAGAGATCTAGGAATAGGAATCCCAAGGTCAAGGTAAAATATTGATCAGTGAGTTTTTACCTTTAAGTGACCTCTTCCGGAAGTTAATCCGAAGCCGTTTGTGCATTTTCCTAATAAAACAAAATAGGGAAAAATGCATATAGGCATATTTTGGAAATAAGGAAAATAAATTCTAACTCAACATTTAGGAATGGGTTTGAATTTATTTTGACATATTTGGAGTCAGTGAATTATTTCCAAGAGATTGGTAGTCCCGAAAACGAATTCCGACACCGGACACGATCGGACACGTTTTTCGAGAAAACTTCAACTGGACTGTTGGAGCCCTGTATGGGATCAAAATTTAGGTTAATTTGGACATTTCTAATAAGTGAGGAAATGCTTTCAAAGTTGTAAATCCAGAATTTTGAGATTTCTCCGAAATCACGCGAATCGGGTACCGATCGGGGAAAATGGTTGAACAAGTTGCAATTAATGGGTTATTACAACTTTGATTTTCCAAACAAAGCCTTAAATTTGCCAAACAAGGCCCTTGTTTTTGCCTATAAATAGATGCCTTCCCTTGAGAAATTTCACACCTTTTCTTCCTTCTCTTGGCCGAAATTTTTGGCTGAGAAAGAAGAGAAAGGAGCTCTGGGAATTGTGCGCGAAGCCCAGTAGAATTGTCCAGGAAAGTCTTCAACGGGTAAGTCTTTCGGTCTTTAGTTTTTAGTCTTTAGTTTTTAGTTTAGTAGTTAGTAGAATTGTTAGTTAGGTTTAGGAAGTAGTTTTTTTAAAAGTAAGGGTAGAATTTGTTAGAATAGCCTTTAAATTTCAAGTATGATTGGGTATCATATGGGAGGGCTATTTTAGTCATTATTTTCGAAGATCATAATTGCGTCGAAGTTCTGGCGAAATTTCGGGAAGAAAATTTGTCAGAGTAACGAAGTGCGTAACACTAATCCTATAGCTCTCATATACATATATGTCATAGATACGTTCATATACCGGGGCTCGCTTAGGGTCGTCGTTATACATACTGACCTTGTACGGGTTATAAGACATGATAATACCGCTTTGAGTTTTCCTAGCGCCGAGGACACGTGTTCGTGGCACGGGGTAATGTGCGAGCTATATTTGTGTAGGACTTTACATACCGCTTTATGCTTATGTCCCGTCGTGTCACAATGTTGTTGTGTAGGACCTTACATAATTGCTTCATGCTTATGTTCTCATCGTGTCACACTTCGATGAGATGTTCTTTGTTATGTCATGAATATCTATTGTCTATATACTGTTTTATTTGAGCGTAAGGTTAATCGTTACACGAGATTCAATGCGGTGAATTGAATCTCACTGTAGCTTCGAGATCCGGAGGACCACGGATCGGTGATAGGGAAAGCGGCAGGAGTAGGCTTCCTACGGATTTATCTTATCGCTTCGTACTTACCTTTTGAACAAGTAGGATCGCTGTAATGTCAGTACTATATCACACTATGGTTCATATTTTGTTATGATCAGTTACTCTTTCGCTCCCATACTCTACTCTGATTGAAAAAAAAAAAAAAAATTCTGCTTTTAAAATTGGGATGTTACACCTATCATGATTGCATAAATTTCAGCTTCAAGAACCGAATGGAGACCCAGGTCTTTATGGAAACCCATGAGCCATTCCCCCTTAGCGTTTCGTAGCACTCCTCCGCAAGCCGCTTGGTAGAGATTTCTCACTGATCCGTCAACGTCGATACGGACAACATTCGCAGGCGGAGCCGTCCAAGACTTCTCTTGAGCCTTATTGAGATGAAAAATCTTGTGGGCTAGAGATTGATTTGCAGCCCTTTCCATAAGGAAGTAGCTGCATCTATGAAGCATCTCCCTTGTATCTGTGGTTTCTCCTTGGAAAATGAATGTGCATCTGGTAGTCCAGAGAATCCAGCATCCCAGACTGAATATTCTTGGCCATGAGAAGCTCCGGAATCTGACATTACCTGGATTGTGATTGATATTCCATTTAAGCCAATCCTGCAAATTACCTGAAAAAAACTGAGCAAACTGATTAGGTTTTAAAATTTGCTTCCAAAAATTTTTAGCTCGTTCACAATCCCTGAGGATATGAATTTCGTTCTCCTCTCGTTACATTGGAAGGGGCATGTCTGTCATTAGTAAGACCCCTGGCGGCACGTAAGGAATTAGTAACCAATTTCTCATGTCCAACTTGCCACATGAAGAATTTAACTTTTCTGAAGCCGCCATTTCCACAACCGGTTCCAGAAGTTGTTAATGTCGGCATTCTGTCCCTCAGAGAGATATTGATAAGCAGATTTAACAGAGAAACAACCATCTTTCGATGCCCGCCAAGTATAACAATCATCAATATTATTATGGGGCGGGTGCATTTTGGCGATAATCCTAATAATATCAGGAGGCAAAATACCGTGCCATCTAGTAGTGTCCCAATTCCCCTGCGGCAAAACTTGATCTTTAACAGTCTCCTCATCGTTTATTAATGCCAAATTTTGAACAAAGGAAATAACCGGGCGATCAATAGGAAGCCAAAGATCAGACCAGAATTTAGTTGTTTCCCCGTTATTAACCTTCTTCCCAACCCCTCTGAGGAATCTATCCCAAACTTCCGATATCGCCTTCCACGCAGAGGAGGAATTTCGTTTTTTGGATACCTTGGGCGTAGGAAGGATACCACAATTATATTTAGCACGGAGACATTTAACCCAGAGAGTATCCTTTTGCGTAAGGAGCCGCCAACAGAGTTTCATAATGAAGGCTTTATTTTGGCGCCGCAAGTCCTTGATGCCAAGCCCCCCTCGCTTTTTTGCTTGAGTAATCTTCTCCCAAGCGATAAGATGCATTTTCTTGACCTCCTCCTCTTGAGACCGGAGAAACCTCCTGGAGACCTTCTCTAATTCATTCAGAGTGCAAATTGGAAGAAGAGTAGACTGCATACAGTAGCTAGGCAAAGACGATAGGACAGATTTAATAAGAACAGAACGACCAGCAGCTGTTAAAAATTTTGATTTCCACGTAGATAGCTTCTTTTTAGCACGTTGGACAATGGGGTGATAAGTAGCTTTGGTGACTCTCTTGTGAATAATCGGAACCCCCAAATATTTCCCAAGATCAGGGGTAATACCAACTCCAAGAACTTGACTTAGCTCAAGAGCTCGATTGAAATTAACACTTTTCGAGCAAAACATACGGGATTTATCCAAGCTGATCCTATGTCCCGAAACCTCACAGAAGCTATGCATGACATTACGGACCTCTTCCATTTGATTACGGGAGGCTTCAGTGAATAGAATAAGGTCATCCGCAAAAAACAGATGAGAGATGTGAGGGCCTTGTCTTTTAAATCTGAATGGCTTCCAACGCTTGGCTTCACATTCAGATTTAATATGCTGCCCCAGACGTTCCATGCAAAGAACGAAGATATAAGGGCTAAGAGGATCTCCCTGTCTGACGCCCCTAGAGGGAGTAAATGTCGAACTTTCGTCACCATTCCAGATAATGGACATGGAAGTGGTAGAGATACAAGCCATAATGAGATCAATGAGATTACTACCAAGTTCCAAACCAGTGAGAGTATTTTTAATGAAACCCCAGTCCAGTCTGTCAAAAGCTTTCTCCATGTCAATTTTGATGGCAGTAAAACCTTTCTTCCTACTGTTAGCTCTCATAGAGTGGATGATTTCTTGAGCAATGAGGATATTGTCGCAACTAGATCTATTCGCAATGAAGCTACACTGCTCAGCGGGAAGTCCACCCCTCAGGGTTCAACACATTAGTATCTCTGGTATAAAGATTGCGAAAGAAATCGTGAGCCATCTTCTTAGCAGTATCATGATCATCAACCCATTCACCCATATCGTTCAAAATGGCCCCAATCTGCTGCTTTTTTCTTTTAACAATGGTAGAAGCGTGAAAAAATCGAGTATTCCTGTCACCCCCTTGCAACCATTTACTCCTGGATTTTTGAAACCACATAATTTCCTCCTGAGAAGCCACTCTATGATATTCTTGCCATAATTTCTTCTCGAGTCGAAACAAACCATTTTGCAAGTTTGACCTCCTGCTTCTATCAATACCCTCTAATCGTTTTAAAAGCTCTTTTTTCTTTTTGGAGAAGTTGCCAACCCGATTATCATTCCACTCCAGAGCAGACCTGTGGAAAGTTTGAAGACCATCAAGCCGATCCTGCCCTTGCCAAGCATTCCTGGTGATATCCTCAAAATCATTTTCAAGAGTCCATGCAGCCTGGTAAGAGAAAGTCCTTTGGAAAATTCTCCGATGGGATGAAGGCTCAGAGTTCACAACCACAACCTTATGATCAGATTTAAATTTAAGCTCATGCCGGACAGTGGAGTTGGGGAAGCAATCAAGCCACTTCAAATTGTAAAAAAACCCAATCTAATCTCTCTTTGAGGCCCTGCCTTTCCCAAGTGAATTTCTCTCCTTGAGCCGTAGCTTCAATGAGCCCGATGTCCTCAATACATTCACCAAATTTTCGCATAGAAACCCAAGCCGGATCAGCTCCTCCAATTTTATCATCAGGCGACAAATAGGCATTGAAGTCCCCCAAGACAAGCCACGGGAAGGTTGAGCGAGAAGCAATTAGACGAAGAGAGTTCCAGAGCGAAAACTTTTAAACCAATATATATATATATGGTTTGTTTGCCAAATAAAAAAAAGACCAATATCTGTTATTGGAAAAAATGACACTTTACCATCTTTCTAGAAAAATAAAATATGGCTCATTTACATGTACCTATATTTTGGGAAAAAGTGTTTCATAAAACCAACTTTGGTAGTATTAAAAAAAAAACCAACTTTGAGAGTACCTATATTTTTACCCACCAGTGTATATCTTAATTAAATCATTAATTTTGCTCCGTCAACATTAACTCATGTAACTTTGTTCTGTTAGTATTGTTAACCCTTGTAACATTACCAACAAACAAAATTAAAGCATTTAATTAGGGGAAAAAAACAATCAAGTACCAAATTTAAAATTGATAGCTACCTGCAAATGGGTTTTTCCACCAATTTTTTTTTTAAATATTTCTACATTATAGAAAAATTATAGTTTTATTCCTTATACAATATTTAATTCTGCCAATAATAGTAAAAAAAACAGGATAAATTTTAAGCCACATGCAACTATCAAGTGGTAAAGGCAGGGTGTGAATAAAAATCAAAGTTCAAACCTTTCTCATGGAACCTAAAGTAAAAAGGATAATATAATTATAAGGAAGCTCGTGTGAACGTATATGAGTTCCAAGAGTCTGTAACTTAATGGATTCAGTTTAATTGAAGATCTAAATCAATACATTTCAAAATTGATAGAGTACCAGATTAGTTAGAGATTTTAGGAATAAATATTTATAGAATTTTAGATATTGTTTATTTTATTTAGGATATTTTCTTATTTATTAGTGGTCTTTAAGTTTAGGATTAGTGAGTTGGTTAGTTGCAGATTAAAATAATATTTATTTAGGTATTTATTTTCATTATCTGCATTGTGGATTGATGGGATAACTTTAGGAGTATTTTTAGGAAGTGATTGTTATATTTTTATCTATAAATATGGAGTATCAATTCATGTAAAAGCATGAAATAGATATGGAAAATTATTAGAGTTACTTCTCTAATTATGAGAGATTCTCCTTGGGTTTTAATAGTCTGATGGGTTACAAATTATGGCTCATCATTCTATTAAAGATATTTTTTTATCATATTATGATATTAAATTCTGATTTCATAATCTGATGAAGATTTATCCTTTTAATTTTTATCCTCTTATTATTTTATCTTTGCTAAAATGAAAAGAATCTGTCTCTATCAGAGCATAGATAAGCACACTTTACAATAAATTAAAGGGTAAAGGAGCAAAAATACACATGTGCTTTACCCTGGGGAGCACCCAACACTATATGCATTTTTTTGGGAGCAAAAATATCCATGTGGTTATGTTTTTGAAGCAAAAGTCACACCTGCCTTTTAAAAGAAAACGTCCGTTTGAAATTTGCCAACTGTATATTCTTCCTCCAATGATTTCGGCATTATATTCTCAGCAAAATCAGCAGGAGTCATCTGCGTCTCCTGAAACAATTCCTCAATTCTCGTATACAAACAATGGCTCTCAACATCCAAGTAATTCCTCGCAAGAACCTTGAACGCTTCGTAGCAACAGTAGGACAATTCAATATGCTTATCCATGCGTCCTCTACTTATAGGAGCAGGATCAAGCTTGTCCACATAATTAGTTGTGAACACAATCACTTTCTCTCCTCCACAAGCCGACCAAATCCCATCAATTACATTCAACAGTCCTGAAAGTGTCACCTTACTCTCATTATCTTTGGTAGAGTTCAAACTCAATTTTGTCTCACCGCTTGACAAAATAAATCAACCGCTAGATTTAATATTTTGAGACCATGAGTTGTCAAATGGATGATCAATGCAAGCTGTGTTTTCAAATGGATATAAGATGACAGCAGAAGAAAAGCAATTCGTTATTTTTCTCTTCCACCGCTAGTCAAATTGAAGAAATGTTGTTGATGAGTTGTAAAGCAATTGAATAAAAAATAAGCTCTATTTCCAGAGATTATGAAGACGGCACACGGAACAATTAAATGATATACATGTTGCAAAAAATCAGTCGGCTTACTACATCTATATATATGTGTGTGTGTGTTTCATTGTTGTAGAATGTATGTGTATCTGAAATAATATTAGAGAGATCAGGAAAAAGAGACGAGAGATAAGTGCCAAAGCACTTTGAGAGAGAAGTGAGAAAATTGTATTTTGAGAACTGTGTGTGTACAAAAATAGAGCTCTGCGTGGGAGGGAAAAAACAGAGTATTGCTGTATTTGAATTTATAATAGAAGTATTGTTTTTTTTGAACTTCTTATATCTTCAATTTCCAACAATCTCCCTCTTCATCTAACGCCTTCTTAACTACTGCGTCTTTTGGATCCCTCCTCTTTGTCTTTCTTCTTCTTCTTCCTCTGCCCAGTAAGATCAAGAGAGCAATCAATGTCTTCGATCACTAAGATCGACTTACTAGAAGTTTCTATCTACAGCTTTCTAAGCTCGACGTTCTACTTCACAGCCATAGCTTCACGCCCTGAAACTCGTCTGTGATCTCTTCGTTGTCATCCATGCTGAGAACCAGGGGGTGGGGTATTTTAGTTTTTTTTTTTTAAAACTAAGGGTAAAAGGATAGTTTCATCTAAAACTAAGGGCAAAAAGGTAATTTTACCCAAGTTATTGTTCACTCCCATCCAAGTTAACGGTTAACGTCTGGTCAACTAACGGCCCGTGGTATTTTTGCTCCCAAAACGTAACCACATGTGTATTTTTGCTCCAGAAAAAAGCTCGTGGTGCTGGACGCTCCCGGGAGTAAAGCACATGTGTAAAATTGCTCCTTTACCCTAAATTAAATCCGCAATGTCCCACTTAAATGGGGAGTTTTTATGCAACTAAGCTACAAGATTTAAGTGTTGTTTTGTTTTTTGTGTACAGCCTTGTCACCGCCATTTTATTGAAGGATGATAAATTGCTCGTTTGTAGAAGAACTCAAGGACCAAGAGTAGCAGAACATTAGACTCAGGAAAACAACAGTTAAACTGAAATTACTAAAGGAACTAAATTATTCCAGAGAAGAAAATGACATTAGTTCTCTGCAGTTTTGGTCCCAAGGATGCAAGGGTTTGATGAAATGATGTGAATTATAAGACTAAGGGTGAAAAATGATAAACTTTATGAATCCCCAGACGAATAACAGCGAATATGGCGGATCATAGCTGTGTATTGTTGTGCACCCTAGCGCAAGGATGAAAGAATTGCAGGTTAAAAACATATAACCTTTGGCTCTAAGAAAACTTGCATCTAACAAGTTCAACTATACATGTATATAATTTTGCCATGGTATCCGAAGATCAAAAACTATTGAAGAAAAAAAGAATAAGCCAGAGCATACACTAACTGGTAACAACTCTGTTACGTTACAGGAAACATGTGACAAAACTGATCCATGCTGGTTAGCTCCGCCTCCGTTTTCGTTGACTATCCTCCTCATCGGTGCCCTACACTCAGATAAAGAAGTTATTGAGTGTTTGCCCAATAAAGCCTGAAGAACATGATTTATCACCACATGAAAAAGAAAAGGTGGAACACCAGGGTACACCATGTGTCAAAACTAAACTACCCTAAAAGTTTACTGGTCTTTGGCATTCATGCCTATGAATTATGATTACATCCCGATCAAACACAATCTAATCTTATGTTATATGAAAGGTAAACCATGGCATCCTCATATTCCAACATAACTTCAGTTACACCCAAACTTACAAGCAAGCTTATATAAAAAATTACATGTATTGTATTCGCATATTTAGTGAAATTGTACTGAAAGAAGGTAATCATCAAATTTTTTAGCATTCAAACAGAAGGGAGCAAGAAGAATCATACACCTCTTTGAAGAAGATTATGTTCTAGGGCCGTACATGTTAATTCAAGATCAGTTACAGACTCAGCTATGAACAGTCAAAATATCATGTACCTAAACCAATACATGCAATTCCAATACCAACAAGCAACAGCACTGGTCCCCAGATGGATGTTGGCCACTTAAACATTCAAATCATAATGCATTGGGGAATGGTCCAGTTCCTAGTTGTTGCTTAGGGTAATTTGGGAGTGTATACTCTTAAAATTTCCTAAGGTGAATATTTACCCAGGGATGGCCTAGGATATCCCGGACCATAGTACTATTACTAAAACATATTATTGACAATTTTATGTTCGACTGAAACCCATATATTTCGCAGAAGTTAAAGTCAAACTCACAAGAGGCAGAATTGGAAAAACAATGGTCAGCAGCCTATGAAGTCCTGAAGATCAAGGAATTCTCAAATGGAAGCAAAATCAGAAGTAATTGATAATAATCTCAAGAATTGATAGGCAGATGCAAAGCAGAGGAACAAAATGAGAAATACATACCCTTTCATCCAGTTGATTATCTTTAGATGGGACAACATTAGACTCAGATCTGCACTTAGCATGAACAATGGGGCCTAAATGCGACCTGTCCATGCCTGCTACTGTTCCCTTGGGTGCATTGATATATACAGCTCCTCTGTACATCCATTCCTCAGTTTCATCACTGTAAAACTCATCGAAAGGCTCGCCACATAATGCACATGTATTCTGATCCTGGTCAGCTGGCACAGCCAACTCTTCATCATCTTTTGCCTCCTCTAAAATCTCACTAGGCAAAAAAACAGGGACTGATTCTGTTCCCAATGCCTCTGCACCACTAAGCCACATACTCTCATTCACAAACCACTTGCGAGAGCACTTCTGCTTATGGTTTTTAGACATCCTGTTTTTAGTAACATGCCAATCCATATGACTACTGTGCTCCTCTTGGCACTTGAATCGAAGGCCACAGGTAGTGCATTGCCTAGGAAGATCGCCATATAAGGCACTGATTGCAGACTCATGACGAATCTTTAGAACATCTGGATTAAACTCAGTTCCAACCGAATCCTAAAAGTTGGATATCTTTTAGTTTAGGTAGATCCTTTCGGTTGAGTAACAAAATCTAAAAATGAAGAAAGGAAAAGTTTATGCAAATGAGACAGATACCTGTTCGGGAGGTTGATTAGTTACTGATATCAAACCTTGGGCCATAAGTGAATTAATTAAACCAGAAAATGCACCACCTGCTTGTTGGGTTGACACAATAGGACCAGCATTTGAATGAGGTATTGTTAGTGACAAAGCAGGATGGGAGAAAGGAAGTAAAGATATCAAGTTTCCCCCTTGTAATTGAGAAGATTTATTTGCAATGTTTTGGACAGTAGGGAATTGTACAGCAGGAAGCGAATTTGGCATGGCTTTACTTATTGCATCAGTATGCCCTAGCAAAAAGCTTCCGTGACTATATTGCAAAGCTGCTGGAGCTTGTGATCTAAGCAACCTCTCTTGCACATCCGGGGATGGAAAAACTTGTTGTGGTGCTTGCCAACGGTTTTTCTGGTTAAATGAAATCTTCCCAGCTTGCTGGGTTGGCAGCTGATGCAGCTTTGATAAACCTGTAACCTTGTTCTCAAAGCTGTCCAAAAATGATGAATTATTTTGACCATTATTTGACTCAAACTGACTCTTGACATGTTGATCCAAGGGAAATCTATAATTTAAGGTGGAGGGGCGAACAGCATGAACATTAACTTGGGGCCTCATTCCAAAAGATGCTGGTAAAACTGCTGGACGAATCTCCACATGAGGCTCCATTGTGGAACCCATTCTGGACAAAGCAGACCGAGTCCCATATTGGTTTATATCGCTATTTGGAATATTACTGACAGGGGATATCTGAATATTGCTTGCTCGACCTCTAATATTCCAAGCTTCAAGAGGTGGCCGGGAGCTTAAACTTTGGTTTGTCTGATTTTGGTATCCAGATGGATGAACTGGTGATCCATGTCCATACTGCAGATGGAATAACTAAGCTTTCAATTCATCAACGAAATATTAGAAGGTTCTAATCCCTTCTAATTTATACTAAAAGCGAGTGAGTTTCATGATGATAATAAAGAGCTCAACCAAGTATGAAACTATTAGAAGCCTACAGCAAGTTATGAAATTCAAAAGCATTGAGAAAGTATAGGATGGATGGGAATATGATGTGGGGTTGATATGGGACCTTGAGCTCTCTAAGCATCATTAGCTAGTTTTCTGGGACATGACTCTCCCAAACGTGCCCACGTTAGAAGCTCAGAAGGACATGTCTTGTTAACAACCAAAAGCCGTGAATCAGGCCATTTACTAATATTCCCTAACATAAAGCTAAATATAAAGGGAAATCAAATGAAGGAAATTAAAATGAGGAGTGTAAAGAAAAAACAAAGGGCATGTCGTCAAAAAATTATGAATGAACCTTAGAGTATTTGGTTGGACTTCCCTAAATAAAATAGTCAACAATCTTCGAAGTCACAAATTTAACATTAGATCGAGACATGTCAAAAGTCTGATTAGTGACAAACATCACAACAAAGTTAAAAAGGAGATCATCGAAAACTGAAAAGCAAGAAGAATCACTGAGAAAAGTTGAAGAAACATACACTTGAATATATAAATTTATCTCCCGGGATAACAGAGGAATCATCCATAGGTGGTAGCTGCGACCGACTAGACCAACTATGCCTAGGATCCCGCTCTGAAGTAGCTGCACTAATAACAGGCGTTTCCCTGGAGAAACCAATACTTGATGGTAAGATATCATTATTCCTACTATGGTCTGCTAATGTTGGACTCATATCTTCCCAATCAAATTCCTCCTCTTCAGTGTTTTGCCATGATGTTGACACAACCTTGTTTAAACCATTTATGTCCTGACGTTCAACCAACAAAGGCTTATTATTGAAGGTTTCGTCCTTTTTATCACTACCATATGCATCTATTAAAGCTTTAAGATTTTGACGCTGATGCCCATTACTAAGACTACAAGACATAGAAACCTGAAACTGGTTCCGACCATCATCAGAATGATGTTTTTGTTTCCATCCACTCGACTCTTCACCTCTACTTCCTGCTTTACCAAGTCCATAATTAAATGCAGGATGAGAAAGAGGATCTCTCTCAACTATCCTGCTAGAAAAATGGTCAACTGCACACTCATCTATAGTTGCTGATGGAGGCCTATCAAGTCCAATTCCAGAAGATCCCCCAAGCCTGCTGGGTAAAGATTGATGCATCTTACTAGCTTCACAGCCAAAATTTGCAAGCCCCAAATTTACTGTTGCTTCCAAGTTTTCACCTCCAACCTGCAATAACAAGAACATGCACTCAAAAAAGCCACACATCACAGGCTTATGCATGTTTTTCTTTGCCCAGATAAGGCTTGATGATGTTTCTACAGCATACTGAATACTCAAACGATAAATCTGCTCACACCCTCCCTTACATTATTAACCAAATGAAGATAAGTAGGGGAGAGGGGAAATTAATAGGACACAGCAAAAGTGATAAATGTACAAAATGTCAGTTTTCATGTCTAACGAGAAACCAGTGAAACTAACAAGTAACAGATTCTTTTCCCTGTTGACGATATGTTTGGAGTTAACATAGCCTCCAACTCTTTCAATCTCAGAATCACAGGTGCTATGAGCACTGTAATACATTACGGACCACAATAGACGAAAACCCAGGAGAAAAAGGGGGAATGCAGTTGTAGGATATGGTCATGAAAATTCTATATCCATGGATGCAAAATCAGGAATAGAAAAGGGTAAAGAAATTACATTGCTAGCAAAAACAATTCCTCAATTGATAAAACTCCTTGCCTACATTAGCACTATCTTCCATTGCTAACTTTAACATCAAAAGTCTCAGTCATGGAGCTTAGAACTAGGATAATTAATCTTTTTTCCATAAAGAAAATAGTTTTTTTTTTTTGGGGGTGGAGCAGATCCTGAGAATCTGAGATATTTGCCACTGAATGTACTTCAGAACACATGTACACAAATTAAATTGATGAAAGATGCATGCTTGTGACATTCCCTAATGATCAAATTGCAATCTTGTCCCAGCACATTACGTAAAGGCTTCAGTGGATTCATTAAATAAAGCTTACACTATCCATGTTAGAGTGTTCCAACTGCTGCAGGTACTTCGGATTGATATGTATGCCATGAGTTGCTTGACGAGATTCAGACACCCTGTGGGGATCAGAGGTAGATGACCGATTATTAATTGCCTGAGAAAACTGCAGTTGAGCTTCAATCTTGCGTAGGACAGAAGGTGGAAAGACTGATGACCAGGTGCCGAAAAGATGGCGCATAGCATTACACAGCTTAGGATGGACCTGCCTGTATGCCTCACAAAAAATCTGGGAAGACAATAGAACCGCTAGTTTTAATAAAATGCCATATATAAATTAACATGATAACAAATTATTCATTGACCTACTTCAGGCAGACATGAAGAGAAGTATCTAATATATCCCTGACCAACATTCTTCACAATACTGTCCAAAAGATAGAGGGACGGCAACTTTTGATCTGCAGGCACCTGCAAAGGGATGGTTTCAAACAATCGAAGTCCTATGAAAATAGTGGCAAAGCCAGACATAAAATTCAACAGGGCATGATTTGTAATATTCTTAATTACTCTACATGTATTTCTGAGAGGATGTGAATATGTGATATAATACATACCCAGCACTTTTGCATAGCCCATTATTATTACAAGGCCATGTGTTGATAATAATTTTCAGAAACAACTTCAAATTAAATATCAGTGTAGAGATCTAAAATATACACTGTCTAATAACCAACACAGGGTTGAGTCTCTTAGTATCATCCTTGTCAACCAAAAATTAATTACAATTCTCAGTAGCATTGGCAAACCACCACATCTTAGATTGCTTTCATAATTAAATTATGTTTAAGATAATTCTCTCATATCTAGTATTGATAAAAAAAAAAAAAAACTGAAATAACAAAATTGAGGAAGATAAACGTACTGTATACATCAAAGACACACACGCTCTTTTGATTTTGAATGAAAACACTTTAGGACTGCTTTGATCAAAGAGGGTTGAAAATTTTCAATATATTGAGGCTTAAGCATGTTGTAGTTCTTGATATGTTCATTTTTCAGACCCTCGAGCACACCCCACAGATACTACTCGGTCATATTCAAGAATAAGCTTGATCTTTTCTTCAATCACAACTCTGTTAATTGTTAGTTGTATAAAATCACTCTCCCTTTTTCCAAAACCTCAAGAATTATAAATCCTAGATTTTTTACACCTTTAACTTTTAAGATGATGCAGTGTGAAGACACCCAGAGACACTTAAAATTCAGGAAAGAGATAGGGTTAGCATATAGAACAGCTGCGTGGCCAATTGATGTAAATTCTGTAAATATTTCTATTTCAGGTTGCGCAGATCGGCCAAAGGCCACAACTGACCAAAATTTTCTCATCATATATACTTTTCAGTTTGAGTGCTCTAAAATAGAAATTGGTCTTAAGTTGAATTAGGAATTCCAATGTGTTACAAACTAGAATATCATCTTCGATTATCGTAAGATAATCAGTGTAGTACGAATAACATTACTAAACAATTTGAATAGAAGCAAGGCTTCTTCTCTCTTGACCATTATTAATGTTTCGATCATTTTATAAGGAGCTCATACAGCCAAAATCAGGCTTCTCCTGCGTTTAGTGTAACCCAGTTAGGATGAGATTGGAAACAGGAAAAACAAGAACCAATTGAAGAAAGGCGCAATCCATTTTAACGGGAGTCATGCTTTTCTAATTACCGCTATAAGCATCATAAAACTAAAATCTCCACCCTCCTTTAGAAGTCAGGAAAGAAGAAGGAGGAGGAGGAGGAGGAGGAGAAGGGGGTGGATAAATTAGAGGAGTTGAACTAAAAATTCTGATATTAGTAGTGGCACAAACTCAAATAAAATAGAGAACAGCATAACTTTGATCTCAATGTATTTACAAAAGGTGGGGTGAAATATCTTTCCGCGGCTACCGAGACAGACCTCAAGAATCCGAGTGCAAATTGCATCGGCGATGCCTCTGGCATGCTCTGCCTGAAGCTCTGCAATAATGGTTAGATCCGTAATGATAGGCTTCAAGTTGCAAGTGAGGTCCGACAACAACAACTGGTAAATCTCCACAATTTCTTCAGTGCTAGGGGGTGGCACCGGCAATTTATCACCAGAGGAAGCCCTGAATTCATCCTCGCGTTCCCTTAGCAAAGCCTTGAACCGACCCACCAGAATCGAAGGGGACGGCTTCTGCGCGATCTCATTGGGGATATTGGGTTTTGAAGACACAATGGGAGCAGTTGAGAACGAGAGGGTTCTAGGGTTTTCTCGGGAAAATAGAAAATTTTGAGGGTCCATGAAGATCAGAACATACACAAAGATGAGGAAAAGGATAGGTCTGATAGGATTAGGGCTTTGGATTTGCCCCAACCAGAGAAAGTGAGGAGTGAAACATGGTGGTTTTCCCCTCCCACCATCGCCAGAAAGGGCGAGCAAGAGAGAAAGGAAAGAAAGTTACGATCTTGCAAACTTCCACTTGTAACGATGTAGTGTTGATGAAGAAATACATCGGACGGATGCTAGATGCGTATTATGATGATCACGATGTGATTGTGATTCGTGAGATTTGAACATATAGAACCCGCTAGGACACTTTCGCGGGTGATTGCCAAAAATAATTTTTTTTTTTAAAAACATATCATATATAATTTAATTGTTGGAAAAAAAATCATGTATAATTTAATATTTTAAATTTTTGAAATACATAATATCAACAATATTATTTAATATAAAAAATATGGACTTGGCTTCTCTTATCTACCATTCCTCTACTCTTTCCTCTTTTTCCCCTCACCACCTTTGGAAAAAGTTGGATTAACTAGCCAATTCAGCCCGGATGTATACGTATTGCCTTGGAAGTTTTTTTTTTGTCTTAATATCGCCCTGAAAGTCTAAATACATAGTAATGTTTCCCTTTTCCATTAAAAAGTTAACGGTCAATATCAATTTTTTAACAGAAAATGACAACATTACTACGTTTTTAGACTTTCGGGAAGACATTGAATTTGAAAAAAACTTATAGGACAACATTGCTCCTAGGCATATACTTCCAGGGCGGATTTGCTACTTGACCCGAAAAAATTTCAATGATCCAAATTTAATATTTAATGAAATTTTATTATAATTTTATTTTAAAAATACATAGATAAATTTAAAATACTAAAATTTAATGAGATTAGTTTGTAACTATAATGAAAAAAATGGGGGGGGGGATCTACCTTTAGTTATAATCTACAATTGTGATATATTCGTATCAAATTTTAGGAGGTTAATTTTATTTATGTGTTTTTAAGTATATTTTTAATTCTAAGAGGATGCCTTCATATGGCTTTGAAAGACCAATTGGCTTGTAATTGTTAGTCTATTTCTGGTTTTGTATTAAGGTCTAAACTTCCATGGTCTAGTATCTTCCTCACATTTTCTAAGCTTTGGCTTGCCTTTCTTAATAGGGATAAGGTGCAAAAATACACATGTACTTTACCCTCGGGAGCGTCCAGCACCATATACTTTTTTTGGAAGCAAAAGTACACACGAACTTTGTCAAATAGAGCAAAAATATCATCTCTGTTAACCCTCCAAAACGTCCGTTACTTTTATTGTCGGTGGGCCCCACAATTCCAGATGTCATCTTTTTTTTTTCACATGAGTTTGACTCCTTTCGTACTTCTCCTTCCACACTTCTTTTTTCAAAAATTTTCTCTCTCTTTCTGAAACCTTTTCGTTTCTCTCTCTTCCTCTCTCTTTCCGATCACAACCTCTGCTGGAAGTAAATCGTGGCGAATTCGCCATAAATGGCACGAATTCGCCAAAAATATAATATTAGCCTCCCGATGACAACTTGGCCAATTTTACAATGTCTATCTTTCTCATTCGGGCACCCACCCGCCCACTTTTCATATTCTCCTGCCACCTCTTTGGGAGCTTTGCCATTTACAAAATCGTCTCCGTAAATCCCAACTAAATAAAACACCTTCTTTCTTAAAGCTTCATGCATGTTATCCATATGCCGATTCTTTCTACTTAAGTTTCCAGAATTCTTAAAATTGAAAAAAAAGGAATAAAAATGCTCGGGTAAAAGACGGTTCCAAATTTTGCATATTTCCCAACTTAACATCTGAAATTATTAACTGGATTGAGATTAGAAATTGCGAGTCTTAAGATGTTGTTATTCTGAAGTGCAATTATCCTGTTTATTTCGTCCTAAAATGCCACAATAAAACAAACGTTAATGTTATTAGTGAACGAGAATTGAGATAACCAACGTAAGGAATCAAAGGTGCATTGATTGATGAAGAAGACGAGTTTATAAAGCGGGGGATACCACTTTGTTCGAAATTCTGTCTGGAGGGACCATCCCAAAGAGGTAGAAGCGGTCCATGAACGGTGTCACAAATTGTTGCACAAAGCACCCAACTTTGGAAGATACATATTATTTTCAACCACCTTTCCCTCCACTCATGATCACACCATTAAAATAGTACATCACAATGGCATCAAGTGATGTAATGCCAATCAGTTATTCCAAAAATGAATGAATGAACTTGTCGGCTATAATACAACTTTGTAAACTGTGTGATCGAACCATGTGTCCATGTGAAAGGTGTTGTTTCGTACTCTGCTTGTCTTCATTTATTGCTATTGTTGCTTTGTGCTTCGGTGTATCCGTATTGTAAGCTTCTTGAAGGGATAAGGTGGAGCATAGAAATATCTTGTGTACAATCTTGGTTATATGGCTTTTAATGTGTTCTTATGAAGGATTCTTAAAATGCGGGGTCCAAGGAAAAAAATTCTTCTTGCACTCATGCCCCGCACCAAACGTTAACAGTGACATCGATTGTGCTTGATGTTGAAACGCACACACGTTGGGTTCACCAGCTTTTTTTCCTTGGTGATGATGAGGTGTGTACATGAAGATTTCAATGAATATATATAGACACGCATGTATAAAGTTTCCTGAATTCATAAACGGCAGCGAATTCGCCACGATCTGCTTCCAGCAGAGGTTGAGAATCGGAAAGAGGGAGGAAGAGAGAGAAACGAAAAGGTTTCAGAGAGAGAGAGAGAGAGAAAGTTTGAAAGAAGAAGTGGGGGAGAAGAACGAAAGGGTCAGACTCATGTGAAAGAAAAAGATGACGTGTGGAATTGTGTCGGCCCACCAACAGTAAAAGTAACGGACGTTTTGGAGAGTTAACAGAGATGGTATTTTTGCTCTATTTCAGAAGGTTCGTGTGTATTTTTGCTCCCAAGAAAAACATATGGTGCTGGGCGCTCCCGAGGGTAAAGCACATGTGTATTTTTGCACCTTAACCCTTCTTAATAATAAAAAAAGTATACTTTTAATAATATTTTTATAAAATATTAAACTTAAACTATTGAAATTATAATCTAAAGTGATGAAGGGAAAAGTTAGGCAAAGATAGAAGTGAAATCCAAAATATATAATAAATTATACTCATTTGTTCTTAAATATAGGACATAGTTTATAATGCAGATTGTAACATCCCATTTTCCAAGAGCAGTATAAATTTTTTTTCATCAGAGTAGAGCATCGGAGTAAGAGTGTAATTGATATATTAATATAAAATGCCCACTGGCTATTTACAGAAACGGTTCAACAACCGAGAGTTTCAAAAAGTAAAGGATAACGTCGGAAAGTCTTCAGCCGGAACCATGAATCTGCTGCTTTCCTCTCTTCTCGGTCCTCGGTCCTTCTGACCCTGACGCTATAGCTGAGATCCAATTTAACAAATTGGATCTCAGGTAACGGTTAACCTCATATTCACATATACAGTATATCATCCACAATCATTCATATTAATAGTATAACAGATGTGTCACACGGAGTGCATATAGATGTATCACACGTAGTGCATGTAGATGGGTCACACGTAGTGCTTGTAGATGTGTCACACGTAGTGCATGTATTCAAAAGCTCATAACAATACTCACAACATATCATCAGACCCTCAACCACAATTACGCATATAGTAAACATCAGAGTTAGTGTTACAGTACGCGAACGTACGTACCCCAACACTACATAAACATATAGTAGACATAAAGTCATCTTCTATCACATATCCTACACATATACGCATACGATAAACATCAGCGTTAAGGTTACCAGTACGTGCACGTACCTTCGTTTGATGGTACTTGATACTTTTGACGGAAAATGGCACGTTTACTTAAAAACGCGAAACGTCCAACGGTGGCACTTCGGACAGCGTAACGGCAAGAAATCGAGTTTTTGATGTCCTATAAGAGTAATATCACTTCCATTAGTGATTTGATACAATAACTGGCATTTTAGGTAAAAATTACCATTTTGCCCCTATACCCCTAATTGGCGGAATTTCGCCAGCACTTCGTTACTCTTACAAATCTTCTTCCCGAAATTTCGCCAGAACTTCGACGCAATTATGATTTTCGAAAATAATGACTAAAATAGCCCTCCCATATGATATCCAATCATACTTGAAAATTTAAAGGCTATTCTAACATTATAACCCCTACTTTTGAAAAACTGCGAAAGCTTCAACTTTTCGGCGACTCGATCCCTACTATGTTTATACCTCTGCATATTTTTCAACGCAAACAAGGCCTAAAACAAGAATAGGAATCTCATCACCTACTTCCTAAATCTAACTAACAATTCTACTAACTACCGAACTAAAGACTAAAGACCGAAAGACTTACCGTTGAAGATCTCAGAACAATTTTCCAGGGCTTATTTGCAAAAATCTCCGAGCTTCTCTCTCTTATTTCTCCCTCTAGGCTCAGCCAAACAAGGGAAAATGGTGTGAAGAAAGTGAAGGGAGGGGGTATTTATAGAAAAGGAGATAGGGTTTCGGCCGTCGGATCAACTTTGTGAAGAGCGATCTGGACCGTCCAACACAACTTTTGAAAAAAAACCCTTTCTTCCCTCTTCCCTTTTCACACTAGGACTAAATTCATGCTCCAAAATAAAGGGTTTGGCCAATGGGAGGTGGCCATGTGTCACCTTCCAGAAGCTTTCAGATCGATTTCTCCGATCGGTACCCGATTCGCGTGATTTCGGAAAAATCTCAAAATTCTGGATTTACAACTTTGAAACCATTTCCTCACTTAGTAGAAATGTCCAAATCAACCTAAATTTTGCTCCCATACAGGGCTCCAACTGTCCAGTTGAAGTTTTCTCGAAAAACGTGTCCAAACGCGTCCGGTTTCAGAATGCATTTCTGAAAGCATCAACTTCTTCAGAAAAATTCACTGATTCCAAATATGTCAAGATAAATTCAAACTCATTCCTAGATGTTGAGTTAGAATTTATTTTCTTCTAATCCAAAATTATGCCTATATGCATTTTTCCCTATTTTGTTTTATTAGAAAAATGCACAAACGGCCTCGAATTAACTTCCGGAAGAGGTCACTTGAAGGTAAAAACTCACTGATCAATATTTTACCTTGACTTTGGAATTCCTATTCCTAGATCTCTAGATAGGATCCGTCTCCTAATTTTAAAATTACTATTCATATTTTTTACTTTAATTAATTATATTATTATTTTAATATCAACTTGCACCACTTGCTTCTTATTTCATTTTTATTTTTTTTTTCTTTTCTTGGGCAAAATTTCGTTTGCCCCATTTTTTATTTAATAAATATTTATTTTTTTATTTAATTTATTATTTAATCATTTATTTAATTTTTCCCAAAAATTCCACAAAATTATCTAATTGGTCCATTCTTGTATTTAGGCCTAAAAATACCTAAATTCAACTATTTTTCTCCAAAATTTCCATTTAATTAGTAAACATGTTTTTACTAATTTTAAAACAAAAACCACTAATTTTAGGGTTTCATATATTTATTCATGAATTTTCCTTACTTATGCTTAAGTAATTAGCTCAATATTACATTTTTTTCTAAGTTATTTATGTCCCTTAAGGGGCATTTTCGTCATTTTGGCACTTTGGCCCTTAAATTCTCTAATTTCCTACAGAAATCAACTTAGAAAAAAAATAGACTATAATTACACAAGTCATAAGACCATAATTTCGCTTATCAGAAATATCTAATTTATTTATAATATTCCGGATAATAAAATCCGGGTATTACACAGATTACGCTACAAAATATGTCATCTATTTAGGACTGGATGAAGTATTATTTGTAAGCAAAATAAAAATAATTAATTATTTAAATAAATTTTGTATAAAGATCATATCTCTTTTAATTTATTCATTACGTCAAGTTCTCTAATTACATGCGGTCATGTTTCTTTTCTTTTCTTTTCATGAGTTTATAGTTAAATGATAATATTTCAAAAATTAGACACATTATCACTTGTGTTATTAGATAACATAATGTAATAGATATAAGAAACTTGATCTTAATGTTTTCCTTTGTGTAATATAACAGATCCAATTTAGTTATTTTAAATTACTTTCTAGACTTAATGTTTCCAATTTTTTTTACATTTATCTAATATCTTTAGGTAATATTTATTTGATTTCTAGCATTGTTGTAACTATTGATAGTTATTTACAGTATAATTTTTTGTCAACAAAATTTAAACCCACAATCTTATTTTATGGGCATTACATTATATTGCTTCAACTTAATAGTTAATACAATTATACAAACACCATTCGTTAATGCCCAAATTTCAAAGAAAATAAAAATATATATTATTTTTATTCTTGTCTTAAAATACATTATTTTATTAAAAGGAATCCACCTTAAATTACATATTTTAATTTATTGGGAAACAACAATGAATAGCTAGATGTGGTTCAAAATTGATTATCTCGATAGAATTTGGGATGGCATGTTTTGAGTTCCATAGACCACGTGACTTGCTCCTTTCTGCTTGATTTTGTGAATGGCACATGGAATAAAGATATTTGGGTAAGGTGGAAAAATACATACATATATATGGTTTTCTCAAAAGTGCACCTAATACTAAGTACTTTGTTTGGGGTGCAAAAGTGACTATATGGTTACAAAAGTGGAGTAAATTAAAAATACTCATTGACCATTAGTTTGACCTTTTTGTATTTTTAAAGCTGATATAGACGATAATTCAGCTAAATTTCATCCTAGCTAGCTGGCAATAAAGAACCAAAGAAAATTATAGAAAATGACATAGATATTTTACAAATTATAGTTCAGCCCTTCTCTCTCCAATTCCTCTTCTCTCTCCCAATCTTAATCTTACTCATCGGGTGCCCATCTCCGCCTCCTGCCGTCGTTGCCGCCCTGCTTTCTATAATTTTTAAAACTATCTGGGTCATTTTCTGTAATTTTCTCTAGTTCTCCACTGTTAGTTAAGATGAAATTTAGCTAAGTCATTGTCCATGTTAAAATACAAAAAAGTCAAACTAACGGTCAATGAATATTTTTACTCCACTTTTATAATCACATAGTCACTTTTACACCTAAAAGAGTACTTTGTATTGAGTACACTTTTGAGAAAAACCACATTTATATTTTTGCACCTTAACCCTAAATATTTAAAATAGAGTTTTTAACACAGTGTTTCCTCTATGTATTGTGTGGAGTTTGAAAAATATAAGTTAACATTATTTATATCTGGTAAATACGAGTAGTATGATTCATTAGAACTTTCATATTACAAAGGCTAAAGTATATGTTTGGTCCTTTATGTTTGCCTCTGGTATCAATTTAGTCCCTTAAGTTTGTAAAGTATACGTTTGGTCCCTGAAAGTTAACACCGTTAGTTTAACTTAACGGAAAATACTAACTCAACAATTTTTAGCGATGACTGTGCAATAAAATGCTGACTAAACATGCTTATATGTTAATATTTTAATGAATTAATATTTTAAATCCAATTAGTTGAAAAATATTTAATCTTCACAGACAAAAAAAAACCGTATAATAGTCTGTGAAAATTAAATATTTTTCAATTAATAGGATTTAAAATATTAATTTATTAAAATATTAACATATAAGTATGTTTGGTCAGCATTTTATTGCACAGTCATCGCTAAAAATTGTTGAATTAATATTTTCCGTTAAGTTAAACTAACGGTGTTAACTTTCAGGGACCAAACATGTACTTTACAAATTTAAGGAACTAAACTGATACCAGAGGCAAACATAAAGGACCAAATATATACTTTAACCTATTACAAATAATGAGTGTTTCTTCTTGCCGTAAGCAAAATATGTGAATTCATACAATTACTTCAAAAACTTTATCATTTTAGTTACTTCAAAAACATTGCTTCTTGATCTCCACATACCATGCGACATATTCCTTTTTGCTCAATTTTGTGAGTGGCAGCATGGAATCAACATTCTTTTGATATTATAGAATCAACATTTAAAATAGAGCTTTTAACACTGATAAAATGTGTATTCTCTGTGTTCTGCGATGTTTGAGAAATAAATAACAATTTTTTTTTTTTTTTATTACAAAGGCAAGAATAGCTTGATTAAGTACTTTATGTCTAATTTCTAGACATCACTGCTTGGTTTGTTGGGCATGATCCCCCGTTCCAAGTTAAACAAAACAAAATACTCTATGCGTTGTGCGTCAAAGGGCCCGTTTGGATAAGTTTTTTAAAAAAGGACTTTTTTTCCATTGTTTTTTAAAAAAGTGTTTTAATTAGAAGTTAAGCTATTTTAATGTTTGGATATACCATTTTGAAAGAACTTTTAAATAAAAAATTATTTGGATGTTAAAATAAAGAAGCACTTTTTTATTAGTAAAATTACTGAAATGGGCATATAAAAACACTTCTTTTTTACATTCGTTTGGATAAAAAAGCACTTATGTTAAAATTTTAGAAATATTATATTCAATAATTGAATTTAAAATTATAATATAATTGAATTTGAATAATATTAAAATTAAATTGTTGATATAATTTTTCATAGACCCATATAAATCAAAGTTGTTATCAAATATTTCTTTTTAATTTATACACTAAAATGACTAAAAAACAAAAATTAAATAGTGTACATCATGCTATATAATCAATGCATTAATTAAAAAAAAAAAAGAGTCATATTGTACCATATTCCAAATATAGAAATAATATTCATCATACTACAAGTTACTAAAAGTTAACGATGCACTGAACCTCTATCTAACAATTGATCTCTAATAGCATTCCTTGTTTCTTCCATCAGTCTAACAGAGTTTTGAGTTGGCCCTTCCCATTCATATTTTTTATGATCATCATTATTATCTTCAAACTCATCAACGTTCTCAAATCTTCTAAGCATATCTATATCACAAGAATCCATTCTCCTTATATAATTATGAAGAACAAAGGTTGCCCATATGATAGCGAATTGAGTTTCAAGCTCAAAGTTGGTCATATTCTGCAATATCCTCCACCTTGATTTGCAAACTCCAAATGTTCTTTCAATAACACTCCTTAAATTTGAGTGACGATAATTGAAGATTTCATTTTATGATCTAAAAGTTGGGGTCAATCTGAATTGAGGAAGATGATATCTTGTATTTCTATATGGTCCTAAAAACCCTTTGAAATTAGGATATCCAGAATCAACAAGGTAGTATTTGCCTGTAATAAAATGTCATTATATTTGGAACAATTGTATAATAACAATTGCCATCATTTAAAATAAAATTAAATAATTACCTTCAGGAGGCTGGGGAAAATGTAACTGCGGCTTTCTAAGAGTATCCATGAAAATCCTTGTATCATGTGCAGAGCCTTCCCAATAAGGGTGGAAATAGGCTAGGGGCTTGTGGCCTGGCTTGTTAATATGGTTGATTTGTGCCTTTGAGGGATTGTTTAGTACTCAATTTCAAGAAGACTTACGTTACATTATTCCAATTTTAATTACGCATCAAATGGTTTATAACAATTTCTCAAGGGGTAGTGGTTAGCTATGTTTGTAGGAGCTACTATTAATTGAGAATATTGGATTCAAGTGTTATCTTGAGGTTTTTTTTAAGACTTGATGAATTTTAACTCCCATTATCTTTTATGAGCAATGATAGTTATTTCTTCATTACCAAGAACGTTCATCATTCATATTTTCACTTCATCCATTCCATTCACCATTTTATAAAGAAAATAACAAAAATAATAGTTTAGCTTTTAATTAAATTACATTATTCTTTAGTTTATTACTTTGAAAATACAAAAACCATTTTCCCTTGTTTTATTGCATTTGCATGACATTTAGATTACTTAGGATTCAATAAAAGGCTCCTCGAGAGAGAGAACGGTCATAGGTTTGCCTATACGCAATCCTTGGTTAATTTTTTATTGTGGACCTCAAGGCTAAAGACAAAAAGGCCTTCATCACTCACCTTATACTGGCGATGAAGCGAGGTCGTTGATTTGACGGCGCGATTAGGCGCAAAGGACAATAGACGCCGCGAACGATGGCGAAGGAGAGGGAGTATTCGAGCGAAAGCTGGAAATGGAAAAAGAGAACAGACAGGGTAAAGAGTAAAGACAAGGGTATCGGGTGTCTCAATTGCCCAAAAATAAAATACCGGTCCTCATTTTTTACTTTCTCTCTTCTACCGCAATTAACTTTTTTTAAAAGCTTCAAATTGTAGCTTCCAAAAAAGCATAATTTTGGGCATTTTTGCTAATTTTGCTATTTTTTTTTTTAAGTTCTCATCCAAACACCTAAAATAACAAAAAAGGATTTTTTTGTTGGGAAAAAAGGACTTTTTTTTAATAAAAAAAGCCCATACAAATAGGCCCTGATGTATTCCTAGCCATTTTAGTTAGGTAATCTACACATCTAAGCCCTTCCCTGTATGAATGAGAAACGTCTATATCCCAATTCTAAAAAAATGAGTTGAGGGACCTTAGACTCAAAATATCATCATACAATGGGTGGTCTAGACTACAATCCACCGCAAGTAAATGCAATGCTTCTAAAGAGTCAGAGTGAATAATCTGATTTTATCTAGACCTAATTGTTTACAAAGTTGCAAGGCGCTGTGAATGATATGGATTTCTGCAACAATTGAGATCATATACCCTAACTTTCGTTGAAATCCATATATCTAATTGCCTTGATGATCCCTAATCACCAAGTTATTTATAACTCACGATGAATAACATGAGTGGTTAGGTTTTTAAAATTTTACTATTATATGCATAGAGTTCAAGTAGGTGTCTTTTCTTGCCAGAAGCAAATTAAAATACCTATATCCCTTTAAAGGTCAAGATGAGATATCAAATCGTTATAGGTGCTCTCTTTGTTGTATGGTGTTTGAAAAATATATTTGTAACTCATGAATAGCATGATTCGTTTGATTTTTCAAAAAAAAAAAAAAAAAATCTATTATATGCAAGTAGTAGGTGTCTTTTCTTGCCATAAGCAAAATATTTGTATCCTTACAATTAATTCATCATATTTCCTTATTGCTTGTTGACGGCGTGTCACTAGTACATCTAAAGTTGATAAGACACGGGGTAAAAGTGATTTAAAGGTTAAAATATATGTCAAATCATTCTCGCAGTGACAAAATTCATATATTTGGAGTCAATTATACAAAAAGATAGTGAAATTGATGAAGATATTAATTATAGAATTCAAGATGAGTAGTTTAAATTGAGAAATGCTATCGAAATTATTTGTGACCAAAAAGTATTTAATAAGATAAAAGAGAAGTATTATGGAACTGTTACAAGATTAGCAAAGTTATATGGTAGCGAATGTTGGGTTTTAAAGGGCTAACATGATCATGAAGGGCGTCAAGATGAGAATGTTGAGATAAATATGTGATTATATAAGAAAAGATAATTTTCATTAACAAATACACGAAAGAGTACTTGGAGCGACATCTAATGAATTAAAATGACAAAAAAATGTTTGAGGTAGTTTGGACATGTTCTAAAGAGAAGGCCACTAGATGTATACCAGTAATGAGGCTGGATCATGTAGCTTTGGAGTCATATGAAAAGAGGTATTTGAAGATTGATGAGAACATTTAATGAAGTTATTGAGTGAGACCTTTTAATTAATAACATATTTAAAGATTTAATTGTTAATAGAGCATAATAATATTGCGTAATCCATTTAGTCGGCCATATACCTAATTAATGAGATAACACGGCTTCTTTTCCTTGTTGTTATAGTATTCATCACTCATAAATAATACTACTATGATTTGGTAAAACTTTTATATGATATACAAATAATGAATGTTTCTTCTTTGCAGAATCAAAATACATGTAACCTACAATTAATTCACTAATTTTCCTTATTGCATATTGATCGGACGTTACTAGTACATCTAAAGTTGATGATCTTGTTGTATCTTTAGGTGGTGTTTTATAACGCTAAAAAAACTCATCATTTCAAGTACCTCGAAAACAATATTTTCTGAGCTTCAAAGGCCATGCGATATGCGCTCTTTATCAATTTTGTGAATGGCATCAAATTAACATTTAAAATGGATTTGAACTTGGGTTCTCCCCCTTATAATGATGAGGACACTTAATTATCACCTTAACTAACAACTTGTTAGTATTTAATATAGTTATTAAAATCAGATCGAACCGGCCAATTCGATCGTAAAACTAGCAAATTGGTCATCTAACTGGTCTGGTCCGACTGGTTTGACAGGTCAATGCTTATTCAGATTTTTAGGACTTCAAAAATTTATATTTAACTATACACATTTATAAAAATTATAAATTAAGACTCTATGAAAAGCTTGAGATATTAACTTTCTAATGCAAAAATAATTATTAAAAAATATTATCATTTGATCCTCAAAAGGCCTAGAGATATAATTTCCAATCTTTATCCTTAGTGTTTCTAAGTCTCAAACATTCAAATTCCATCTCTTTATACCTCAATTTCATCAAAAATTAAATCTTAGGGGAACTTTCACATAGCCCCCATTATAACTAAATAATTTCCAAAAGCGCTCACAACATTATGAAACATCATTGTCGTCTTATACCCCTCGTCCTTGGGCTCAACTGGCAAAGGGGTCGGACACTCTCACCAAAGGGAGGGGGTTCGATCTTGGAGTTGGTCAAGGCGTTAGGGGAGGCATCCTAGCTCCTAGGTGCCTAGGTTAACGCCTGAGGGTAATAGATGGCTCGCCCTTCCCAACATTGGTATCACCTAGGAGGAAGGGAGATTTCGCCCTGCCCTTAGATCGTGGGTGAACCCAACCCCTTTTCTAAAATTTGCTTATAAAAAAAAAATCATTGTCGTATTATGGGGGAAGTGAAACTAATTTGAGGAGTGAATGGGCAAAAATAACCTTCCAAAAAGTCCCAATTACAATGTAAAAAGCTCGTTTTACAAGATAAATGTGCCCATATACAAGAAATTTATTGTACGTATTTATAAGACAAATAATATGATTTGCAAGACCAATAATTGAAATGATAATAGCTTGTGATCAATGTTAATTTATCATTTATCACTAAATACAAGTGTAAATTACAATTGTTGGTCTTGCAAATCACCTTAGTTTTCTTGTAAATTCCTACATGCATCTTACAAAGGTTCACACTTATCTTGTGAATTCCCTCTTGTGTTGTAAATATATAGCACAAGTATGTGTTCTTGTTATTTCAATTGAATGAATTGCAAATTAGCTTATTTTGTCTTGTAAATTTCCACAAGCATTTTGTAAATGGGCACGCTCATCTTGTGAATTCCCTCTTCTTTTGTAAGTATCATAAGTGTTATAAATACGCACTTGTGTTTTAATGGGCAAGAAAATCTTGTGAATGCCTTCTTGTCTTGTAAATATATATAATAGCATAAATGTTATTGTCATTTTAATTATTGGTCTTGCAAATCAACTTTTTTGTCTTGAAAATACACACGATTGTCTTATAAATGAGCAATATGTCTTGTAATTGGCATCTTGTCTTGTGAATAGCATAAGTTATTATCATTTCAATTATTGTTCTTATAAAATAGCTTATTTTTCTTGTTAATACGCACGATTGTCTTATAAATGGGCACATATATCTTGTAATTGTCATCTTATCTTGTAAATAGCACAAGTTATTGTCATTTCAATTATTGATCTTGCAAATCAATTTATTTGTCTTGTAAATACACATGATTTTTTTTTTTTTTTTTGTAAATGGACAAGTTTGTCTTGTAATACGCTCTTTTAACATTGTAATGGTGCTTTTGGGAGGGTTATTTTTGTCCATTCATTGCTCGAATGAATTTCACTTCCCCAAGAGTACTGTAGTAATAATTTATATTGTTATGGGGGCTTTTGGAAATTATTTAGCTACAGTGGGGGTTAGGTGAATTTTCCCCTAAATCTTATTTAACTCTAAACCTCAATATTAAAATTTAGGATGTTACAATTGAGAACTTGAGTATTTTAATTAGCAACTAACCCATTTTGGCATTTTTCAAGGTCACTTCCTCACCGGTTAAAAGTGATTTGAAGGTTAAAATGAGACATCAAATCATTCTAGTAATGGCAAAGTTCATACATTTGGGGTCAATTATGTAAAAAGATAGTGAAATTGATGAAGTTGTTAATTATAAAATTCAAGCTAAGTGGTTTAAATAGAGAAATGCTATCGAAGTTATTTGTGACTGAAAAGCACCTAATAAGATGAAAGGGAAGTGTTATGGCACTGATATAAATTCATCATTGTTATATGGTAGTGAATGTTGGATTTTAAAGCATGAGCATAAAGGAGATAGTCGAGATGGATGAGTGGTTATACGAGAAAAGATAATACTCATTGTGAACAGATACATGAAAGAGTTGGAGTGACATTTAAGGAATTAAAAAGATAACAAATCGTTTCATGTGATTTGGACACGTTCAAAAAAATAAAAATAAATGCCACTAGATGCAATAACTTTGAGGGTGGACCAAGCAGTTTAAGAGTCCTATGAAAAGGGTACTTGAAGATCGATGAGAACACTTAATGAAATTGTTGAATGAGGTCTTTTGATTAATAATATATCGAAAGACTTAATCGTTGATAGAGAAATATGATGTTGCACAATCCATTTAGCTAACCATGCATAATAAGATGTAACATTCCATTTTTAAAAGCGGAATAAATTTTTTTCATCAGAGTAGAGCATCAGAACAATTTAAAAGAGCAAGTATCTGATAAACATTCACTGTTGGTGTATCTGGTTGCTTATACAGCGGTACAATTTATCCGAATATTTAAGAGTACGATAATACATATCCAAAAAGAAATTCTCCGGCCGGGTCCTCACTAGTGCTGCTTACCTTTGTCCTTGGTCCTGATTCCTCCGGATCCTGAGGCTATAGTAGGAGCTGAGGTCCAATGCCCATCGGACCTCAGGTAACGGTTAACCTCATGCTTAAATATGACAGTATATGGATAACAGTTATTCACAACATTGCAGCAGTATATCAATACATAAGCACACAGCAGATGTATACCAACAATACATGAGCACACAGCAGATGTATCCCAACAGTACATAAGCACACAACAGATGTATACCAACAGTACATGAGCACACAGCAGATGCAAAGTTATCATCTATCACATATAAGCATTCAATAAGCATCAAAGTTAGTGTTACAGTACGCGTACGTACCTTTGTCCGTTTGGATAGCGGTAAGCTTGCCTGGTTGGTCTCCCAATTTTTCCCCGGATATCCTATAGTGGTATTATCGCATTATTACTTCGTAAATAATATCTTAAGAGATATTATGGCCACCACTGACCTTTTTACCCCTGGTAAATTTGTTATTCCAATTATACCCCTTTATTTTCTCAAAAACGTGGTTTTCAGCATTGCTGGCAGATTTTCGCCTAACTTTGATAATCCATAATTAATTCTAAAAAAATAGAAACGAGGTTCCGTAAAATTACTTGGAATCCTTATCATGCCTAATTTTGAGTAAAAATACTGGTTTTTACCCAGATTTAGTATATCATTCCAAGATTAATAATCTTCAACCTCTGCCCAGAATTTTTCCAGAAAAACGTAGCCTAACTTTATGAATTTTTATCTCTTTGTACAGAACTCTTATTGCTACATATTTTATATATTTAAAAATCCCTGGATGTATAATTTTTTCATGAAAAATTTCATGATTTTTAAAGATCATTTCGAACATAAATTTATAGCCTCAATGAAGCTGACTCCAGAAAACGCCTAACCAAAAAATTTCGCCAAAACTTTGTTATTTTGAGGTTTCTCTTCCAAAAAATTTTCTATATCACTTCCTTCATCATTTTTTAGAAATAAAGCTAATTCTAACCATAAAAACATGAAAATAAAATTACTCTAGAATATTTAAGATCAAAACAACATCTATCTATGAAACTAAGAACTCAAACTTAAAGAACTTACTTACCAAAGCTCTAACTCCTTCAAGATGCTCCTCCTCCTCTCTCACTTCACTCTATATGAAGATCACAAAGCTTGTTTTGGTGTGAGATTTTGTGAAAGCCAAAGGCCCCTATTTATAGCAAAATACTATGGCATTTTGGCAAATATTGCTAACTTACATCTTCTTGATTTTGAGCCATAGGATTTAGGTTAAATCCTCACACACTCATCCTCACCCTTAATCCCTATAAACCGTCCCCCCTCTCTCCATTCTATCCTCTTCCATTTTTTTGCAAAAAATCTCTTACATTTGTACCTTGTTTTTGACTTAAATTCATAACATGTGTTTATAAAGAAAATATCAAGATTTTGTGGCTCATCTTCTTGCCCCAAAATTGTTGAAACCGTGGCCTCCCCCCTCCTAGCATCTTTGATTTGCTTTTTACTTTATTCTAGAAGTGATTCCTCATTGGTTCATAGCTAATTACTTGGATTAAGGACTTTTAAATGGTAGAATTAATTTAGGCCTTTGGATCTTGCTTTGTTGGACTTCATCTTGGCCATTGATCTTGTTTGACTTGTCAAAGTTGATTAGTAAAGCTTGATTAGTGTCTTAATCCATTGCTTAGTAGTCTCTAATACACCCTTGTTGGTTAATTATACTCTCTTGTTAGGAGAACCTATATAATTAATCCTATACCTTTCTTAATTATGCATTTTAATTATTAATTAATTTCGAAAATTACATTAATATTTCAATATTTGAAAATTTAATTTCCTATTAGTTGTTGATAATGTTCTTTAATTGGAATAAGTATTTTTATGTCTTTTTATCATCCCTTATGTTTAAATTAAGATTATACTTAATTATAATACCTTAGGGTATTTTAAATTGTTCTAAATTCAATTAATAAAAATTCAATTGCCTCACAATTGTTTTTAGTATTCTTTAACCACCATAATTATTTTCATAACCCCTTATGTAATTTCCCGAAATTTGAATTAGTAAATTTAAGGGCCAAAGTACCAAAATGACCAAAATACCCCTGGAAGGGTAAATGACTTAGGAAAATTGTGAAAAAATCCTAAAAGGTAATGAAATAATTAGTTGAATTATGAGAGTATATAATCTCTAATTGTGATAATTTAATAAATTATCAACTATTGATAAGAAAGTAATTAGGTAATTATTGGTTAAATACTTAAGCTTGAGCAAAGGAAATTATGAAATAATTATGTAAAGCTCACAAAGGAGTGGTTTTTGTTTTAAAATTAGTAAAAACATGTTTACTAATTAATTGGAAATTTTGAAGGAAAATAGATGAGTTTAGGTATTTTTAAGCCTAAATACAAGTTTGGACCAATAGGAAAATTATGTAAGAAATTATATAAAATAATTATTAAATAATTATTTTATATTAAATAAAATATAAAACGAAAATTTTAAAAAAAATAAAAATGAAAAATGAAATAGAAGAGCAAGTTGTGCAAGTTGCACATATTATATTAATATAATTAAATTAAAGTAAAAAAATGTGAATAGTAATTTAGAAATTAGGAAACGGATCCTATCTAGAGATCTAGGAATGGGATTTCCAAAGTCAAGGTAAAATACTGGACTGTTGGAGCCCTATATGGAATCAAAATATAGGTTAAATTGGACATTTCTACTAAGTGAGAATATGTTTTCAGAGATATGAATCCAGAATTTTGAGATTTCTCCGAAATCACGCGAATCGGGTACCGATCGGAGAAATTCAACCGGAAGGCTTCTGGAAGGAGACACTTGGCCTCCTCCCATTGGCCAATTCCTTGGCTGTTGGAGCTTGGGCAGGTCGGCAAGAAGGAAAGAAGAAGGAAGAAAAACTTTTGAAAAAGTTGTTTTGGACCGGTCCAGATCGATTCTCACAAAGTTGATCCGACTAGAAATCCTACACCTTTTTCTATAAATACCCACCCCTCCCCTTTGGTTTTTCTCACATTTGAGAAGCAAGAGCTGATTTAGAGAGAGAAAGAAGAGAGAGGAGCTCTGGGAAATTCTGCAGCGAAGCTCTGGGTAAGTTTTCCGGTACCGAGCTTTTAGTCTTCGTAGTTCTTTCAATAGTTAGAGTTAAAATGCTAGAATAGCCTTTAAATTTTCAAGTATGATTGGGTATCATATGGGAGGGCTATTTTAGTCTAGAATTTCGAAAATCATAATTGCGTCGAAGTTCTGGCGAAATTTTGGGAAGAAAATTTGTAAGAGTAACGAAGTACTGGCGAAATTCCGCCAATTAGGGGTATAGGGGCAAAATGGTAATTTTTACCCAAAATGCCAGATATAGTACCAAATCACTAATAAAAGTGATATTACTCTTGCTGATGATGTTGTGGATGTCTGTCGTTTGTATGTGTATACATAAACATGAGGTTAACCGTTACCTGAGATCCGGTGCGCTGGATCTCAGCCCTTAACATAGCGTCAGGTTCAGGAGGACCGAGGACCGAGGACCGAGGAGAGAGGAAAGCAGCAGGTTTGAGGATCCGGCTGAAGACTTTCCATTATTATCCTTTACTTTTTGGAAACTCTCGGTTAATATACCGTTTATGTAACTAGCCAGTGGGCATTTTATATCAATATATCAGTTACACTCTTGTTCCGGTGCTCTACTCTGATGAAAAAATTTTATACTGCTTTCGAAAAGTTGGAATGTTACACCTTATAGTTTATCATAGGTTATACACAAATTAGATGTTATAACATTAATTGTAGGGTATTTTATGATTCCTAATTGAAGATTAGAAAATCTATTTTTGACTTATTAAAATTCAAGGAAAAATTGCCCAAGAATTATAATAAATAAATTACAAAATTTTAGAGACAACATACTCTCCTATTCTCAACATGTATCACTTGGTCTTTGGTTAACCCTAATTCTTAGAGAAAATGCCCTAATTTAAAAAGAAATATGTTGCAACACTTTGAGACCACATATTCACCTTAATTTAATAGGTTTTAATTATCAAAATATAATATTTATGACAAATATGAATTTCAGGGTATTACATAAGATAAGGCGGCTTCTTCTTGTGGTAGTTGGATTCATCACTCGTAAATATAGTATGATTTGGTAGAATATTTTTTTTTTTAAATATTATATACAAACAATAAATGTTTCTTCTTTCCAAAGCAAAATGCATGTACCCTACAATTAATTCACAAAATTTCATTATTGCATGTTGACCGCACGTTACTAGTACATCTAAAGCTGACAATCTAGATGTATCTTTGGGTGGTGTTTTATAACGCTAAAACAACTCGTTATTTCAGGTACCCCTAAAAAACAATAATTTTTGAGCTCCAAAGACCATGTGACATGCTCTTCTTTACTCAATTTTGTGAATGACATAGAATTAACATTTAAATAAATTTGAACTTATGTTTTCTTTTTTATGAGAATGGGGCCACTTACCACCTTAACTAACAGTTTATTGATACCCAAAATAGATTTTTTAACACTAACTAAATGTGTATTCTCTGTGTTGCATGGCATTTGAAAAATAAATAACAATAATTTAAAATTCAAATAGTGTGATTTTGTAGAATTTTTTAAAACTTTTATATTATATAGACATATGAGGTATTTCTTCTTGAAAAAGTAAATACATGCATCTCTACAATTAATTCATTAGATTTTTCTTATTGCATGTTGACCGCGTGTAACTAACAGATCTAAATTTGTGAGGAAATTTGAAGGATGAGACTGCCTATTCCCTTATGTATGTAATTTTTTTTAAAAAAAATACTAATATAGCACTGAATAATTTAAGAATAAATTTAAATATTAGAGAAAATTAATTGTATGAATTTTCCTAAAAAAAATTAATCCTCATATGTAAAACAAGTGCAGTGAATATATATAGCATACTATTAGGAAGTCAAAGGGTGAAACTTGAATGAAGGAGAGGAGGGACATAGGCTGCGTTTTTTCTCCCATCTCCAACAACTGCTGGTAAGTTTCTTCACTCCAATAACTTGTGGTACAGCCTTCCGATTTTCATCTTCGATCTTGTCTACTATTCAAAAACTTTTTTTTTCATTGTTATCTGTGTTCTAGTCTTCTAAAATTTCACCAATTCAAAAAAAATCTAGTTTTGATTTGATCTCCTTATTTTCCATCCTTGTACTGGACTATGCTTGTATCAAAATTTGTCTAGAATGTTTCAATTTGATTTTGCAAGCAATAATGATCTAATCTAAAGAAATTGTATAGCAAATAACAAATTTTCCAACCCTTTTTCTTTTGGGACTTAATCCATATATATAAGGAATTATTTTTGGTCCTTATCGCGATGATGAGTACAAGGGTGCTCATAGTTGCATTTAGATCTGTATCGTATAAATACAATTTAATTGTCAAGATTTAAGATTTTTAAATAAAAAATCATTTAAAAAAAATAGTTAACATACTATCTTTATTTTAATTTTAGGACACAATAAAATATTTTTTATGAAATAATAAAGTAAAAAAAATAAATTCAAACTGTCCTGATCTAATCTAGATAAGCTAGATCGTCAAATCTAGACTATCTAGATTAAATATGAATGATCAAGATTTTGGTTATCATCAGTCATCACACATGTAAGCACTATGGCGCTCATCGATATGATGAAATCTTCATCGGTTGAGTTTGGGTGGGCACGCCAAAAATGGACTATCTAAAATAAAAAACAATCTATTAAAGCCTTAACTATCAGTTTATAAAAAATTGTTTTTATTTTAAAAACATCACTTAGAAATTTTAAATCTAGATTGATGAAACTGAGTATAGATTATGGAGCATATCTCACCGTAGCGACGAGCATCAAAATTGGTTTTGATATGCATAATCCAAATAGAGTTTCAATATACACATTTAAATTTGAAAAAAATGATAGAAAAATATCATTTGAATTTACTAAATTAACAAAAGGGCAAATAGGTAATTTGGTTGGAATATGAGATTTTGAAGTTTGGGTGTTGACAACTTGTGAATAGACTATGAAAACTTAAGAATAACAATTAACAATTTGGTTGTATACAATGAAAATTTGAGGAGTTGAAGTTGTTAATCTCTATATTCAAGTTGTCAACAATCAAACTTTAAAATCTTATATATTCCTACTAGATTATCTATTAGTTCTTTTATTAATTTAGTAGACATTTTGTGGTTTTTGTAATTCAAATTTTCTTTCATTTTCCTTTATATTTTTAATGTATTATCTTTATTTTATATCATATGCACATTAATAATTATTTTCAACAATCAAAATTTAAAAAAATTGGACCGTGATGTTTCTTAATGAGTGCATAAACCTCTTCCTATGTGCAGGCTTTTGATTGCAGTACTTTTTATTCCTCATTGGGCTTGTTTATGTTTTTTTAATATTCAAAATTTGTTTAATGACTTTTTGTATGCTAGTGTTACATCATGCCTCCGACAAAAAGAAACAGAAGGAAGAAGCAGAACAATAACAAAGACACTAATGGAAGTCGCAGAAGCATCAACGACCTACCCGACAATGTCCTTTCAAACATTGTTTCACTTCTTCCCATGAAAGATGCCGTAAGAACAAGCATCTTGTCCAAAAGATGGGAATTCATATGGACAACCATTCCTGAACTTAGATTTATTCAAGAAATCGAAGACACAACCAACTTCATGAATTTCATCAAAAGAGCACTTTCACTAAGAGGATCATCTAAGATAACCGAGTTTCAACTCAAAGGCAAAATGGACGCTTCTTGTTCAGTTCATCCTCTGTTTTCTTCAGTTGCGCAGTGTAATGTTGAAGTGTTTAGGCTCCATCTTGACCACATTAAAGAAGCTTTATCATTGCCTATAAGCTTGCTTAATTCTGCAACACTTACTGATATACATGTCAGAATGAAAGGTCAGAAACTTATGCTTCCTTTTCTGATTTACTTGCCAAGTCTAAAGCTAATGAATCTGTGGGGCATCACCTTCCCGAATCAGTATTCTGCTCAGAATCTATTTTCTGGGTGTCCTGTGCTTGAGCATTTACAGATTGTGGACTGTAATTGGTTGAATGTGAAGAGTGTGAAAGTATTATCTTCCAAGCTTCAGACATTGAAGATACGGGAAGCTCTAGTTGGAGGACAACAAAATGGGAGGAATAGGATTAAGTTTGAGATTCAAGGAAGTGGTCTCAGAAATTTCAGTCATGAGGGTTTATTGTACTTTGATTACAACATTGTGAATCCTGTGTTGTTGTTGGAAGAGGTGTCAATTTACGTTGATTCTATGCGTCAGACATCAGTGCCCATGTCAAATAGTCTTTTGAATCTCTTGAGAAGCGTCATTCATGTTCCAACGTTGAAGTTTGGACTTTATACTGTCTCTGTAAGGTTCCTAATACTCTTGTGTCTATAAACTAAATATATTTTATTTTGGGAAAATTAATCTTTTGGTCTCTAGAGCTTTGAATTGGTTATAACTCAATATAACTCATTCATATAGTTTTAACTTAGTGTTTGAATTCTAACTCGATTCAACTTAGTTTCTCAAGTCTAAACATTTAGAATATTAGTCCCCACATTTTAAATAGTAAAACTACATATTTCATAATGTGTCATGGCAATAAGAATAATATCATGTCTTCAGTTACAATAGGAGTTATAACAACTGTTAGTTGGCTAAACCAAGATAAGTGGGTGAGGGGAATAATATAAATACCCCAAGTGTACTCATTTGAGATTATTGAATAAGAAATCATTCAGTTAGATAGTTCTCTTCCATCTTCTTCGGTTAAATAAAGGACTAAAGCTTCAAATAGTTAAAATTATAAAAATCGAGTTGAAATTAAAAGTTTGGCGACTGAGTTTTAATTAACTGAATCAAAATTTTAGGAACTGAATCAAAATTTTAGGAACTGAACTGCATTGAATCAATGTTTAAGAAAGTTACAATTGAGCCAAAACTATATGGTTTAAAAGATTAACTTTTTCCTTTTATTTTATTCATTTATTGTACATCAATTTCTCTTGTATGTGTTTCAGCTTCTCTTTGGCATACCAGAAGCAGTGGAGGTACCCATGTTCAAGGGCATTCGAGTTCTTGAACTAGATCATAGATCATCAGATTTTTCAAATGCACACTTGTTGAAGATACTGGAAAACACACCGTGCCTTGAGTCTCTGATCTTTCGTGAGGTAACTTCACAACCAAAATTGATAATATTTGTTTAATTTCTTGTAGCTACTTAAATTACTATTGCAGCAACAATTAACAATGGCTTACATATATAACATGTGCATTATATTATTATTTGAAAAAGGGACTTGCGATGCCTTCTAATCCAATTGCGGATGGAATATTGGACCCCGTGCCTTCATGCTTCCTCAACCGCCTCAATTATGTGTTTGTTCATGTGTTCTATGGATATTCAATGGACTTGGAGGGAATAAAGATTATACTGAAAAATGCAATGGTGTTGAAAAAGATGGAGATTCTGCTTGGATTGTCTGTGACCCCAGAGATGAGAAGCGAGTTCCCCTTGCAGCTATTGAAGCTCCCCAGAGCTTCTAAAGATTGTGGCATCTTTATCGTTTAAAGTTTAAACTAGTTATGCTCAATATTTTTATTGTTGGTGGTTGATTAGTGACATGTATTCCTGCAATTAATTCATCTAATTTTTCTATCAGACTTTCTTATTGCATGTTGACGACGCGTTACTGGCACATCTAAAATTGAAGTTCTAGATGTATCTTTGAGTGGTGGTTTATAACGCTCAAAACATATCATTTTAGTTACCTCAAAAACACTACTTTTTTAGCTCTACATACCATGCGACATGCTCCTCTTTACTCTATTTTGTTAATGGCAGCAAAGAATCAACATTTTTTTTTATACTATAGAATCAACATTTAAAATACAGCTTTTAACGCCAATAAATTAGTATTCTCTGTGTTTGGCGTTTGAAAAATAAATAACAATTATTTATAACTGTAACATCCTGATTTCCAAAAGCAGTATAATTTTTTTTTCATCAGAGTAGAGCATCGGAGTAAGAGTGTAACTGATATATTGATAAAAAATGCCCACTGGCTATTTACAGAAACGGTTCAACAACCGAGAGTTTTCAAAAGAAAAGGACAACAACGGAAAGTCTTCAGCCTGATCCCTGAACTTGCTGCTTCCCTCTCTCCTCGGTCCTCCCGACCCTGACGCTATATTAAGAGCTGAGATCCGCACCGGATCTCAGGTAACGGTTAACCTCATATTCACATATACAGTATATAGACCACAATCATTCATAATAACAACATAACAGATGTATCACACGGAGTGCAAGTAGAAGTACCACACGGAGTGCATATAAATGTACCACACGGAGTGCATATAGATGTATCACACGGAGTGCATGTAAATGTATCACACGGAGTGCATGTATTCAAAAGCACATAACTATACTCAATCCACATCAACATACCATCAACCACAAGTACGCATACAACACTCATACTACATACATGCATACAGTAAACATCAGAGTAATAGGACTTTACCTTGTCTTTAGGAAGCATAGGTCCGGTTAAGGGGAAATGTGGTAATCTCATCCCTCAAATTCCTGACTTAAGGATTAAGGAAGGAATTGAATAGAGGGGTGCCCGCTTCCTATGGACTGGTAATAGCTCCTCTGGGTCGTCCCCAGTGTTATAGTACGCGAACGTACCTTCGTTGACGGATTACGGTATTTCTGTCGGTATACGGCACGACAGTGGGTCAGAACGTAATCAGGGATATCCTATCAACATAACAATGTATTTGTTAAGGATCTATCATTACGACGGACATTTTTAGTCAAAATGACCATTTTACCCCTGACCCCCTAATCGGCGGAATTTCGCCAGCACTTCGTTACTTTGACTTTAATTTTCCAAAATTTCAACATAACTCTTACTCCAATATCATTTTCGAAATATAAATCATATTAATTAATGATTTACATCATAACAGGCATTTTAGGTAAAAATTACCATTTTGCCCCTGATGCCCCTATCGGCGGAATTTCGCCAGAGCTTCGCTATTTTAACTCTAATCTTCCAAAATTTTGCCAGAACTTCGACCCCACAAGGATTTTCGAAATAATGACTAAAATACCCCTAACATATGATATCTAATCATACTTGGAAGATTAAAGACTAAACTAGCATTTCTACTCTAACTACCGAAAGAACTACGAAAGCTTAAGTACCGAAAAACTTACTCAAAGCTTCGCTGCAAAATTCCCCGGACTCCTCCTTCTCTCTACCTTCTCTCTAAAACCGAAATTCCCTCTTGGAATGGTGTGAAGAATGAAGAGGAAAGGCCTCTTATTTATAGGCAAAATGTTGACACTATTCATGCCTTTTTCATACCGGATATCGGCCGTCGGATCGCACTCCTGCTAGGTGTCACGATCCTCACTGGGCCACTTTGCAGCTGTCCTTTTGGCTCCCCAAAGTCAAAGGATGAGCCAATAAGGTGGTGCCACATGCCCTGCTTCCAGAAGCTTCTACCGGCTACGTTCCCCGATCGGTACCCGAATCGCGTAATCTTGTAAAATCTTAGAAAACCAAAGGCATAGCCCTGAAGATTATCTCTTCCTCTTTCAAAATACTTGGTCTAACTAAATTTTTGATCTCATTCAGGACATTCCGTGCTCAGCCGAAAATTCTCGAAAAACGCGTCGGTTACGGAACGAACTTCCGGAAATGCCATCTTCTGGATAAGAATTCACTGATTCCAAATATGTCCAGAAAATCATAAACTCATCTCCAAATGTTGAGTTATAATTTATTTTCTTCAAATCCTAAATCTGTGGCTATCTGCATTTTTATCAGATTTTCTCTATTTCGTCTTATTAGGAAAATGCTCTACCGGCTTCGGAATTACCTTCCGGAAAAGTCTAACGGAAGATAAAAATCCACTGATCAATATTTTACCTTGACTTTGGAAATCCCATTCCTAGTTCTCTAGATAGGATCTGTTTCCTATTTATTTTTTACTATTCACTCTAATTAATTTTATATTAAAATAATACAAAATATCACAAAATATCATGATATTTTTTGTTCATTCTTATCTTCAATTTCTCCCTCCAATTCGGCTGGCCCCTTTTTATTTATAATAAATATTTATTTTTTATTGGGTAAAGGTGCAAAAATGCACATATACTTTACCCTCAGGAGCGTTTAACACCATAGGCTTTTTTTAAGTCCAAAAATACACATGAACTTTCCAAATTAGTGCAAAAATACCAGTAACGTTAAATTGAGTTAACAGATGTTACAAAAAATATGAAAATACCAAAATACCCTTGAAACCCCCTTCAATTCATCCCTTCCCTCTTTCTTCTCCGTCAGCCATCCACTGGTAAAAACCACCACCAATGGCCACCAGCACTTTAGCCATGGAGAAAGAAATCAAGATCCCAAATAAGAAATCAGACCACAAACAAGAATCCCCACACAAAAATTAAAGCAGAATTTAATAATTTAATAATCAAACATCAAAGTTCACAATGGAAATCAAGATCCAAAAATACAAGAAACCAACGAAGCATCATAAAGAAGACAACAAAATCGAAATCGAAGAAATCAAAGGGCGTCGTATCAGAAATTGGCAACAATGGCTAGCCAGAGTCACTGAAGAAGAGAAATCGAAATATGGGGCAGAATCAGTAATTAGATCTCTGAAATTTGACGATGGAAACAGAAAAACAAAGAGGTAATTAGGGATTTTTACTTGACATCGAGATAAACATGGTCACTTTGGATCAGATTCTTGGCTTTATAGACATCTAGGGTTACGATCTTTGCGCCAGAGTCACTGAAGAAGAGAAAATAAAGAACAATGAGTAGGAATCCGTTGGTGAAGAGGGACCAAGACTCATACTATGGCGGTGAGTGTAGGGGAAATTAGTGAAGAAGAGAGGAAGATAAAGTTCGAATCGAAGAAGATGGTGTTTGGGAAACTAGTGAAGAGGCAGGATCGGAAACGTTCCGCTTCAGATTCGAATACCCAGAAGCTTGCGTCTGGTTTTCTTGCTCGCAAGAATGCTTCTTAAGGCGCGAGGTTCCAACTCTGACTCCGGTGATTAACGCTTCATGGGATTCCAACTCCGATCGCCTCCCTCTCTCTCTCTTCCTGGTCTCGTCCGCCATTGTCGCGCCGTCCTGCATTTTGGAAGAGAAGAAGGATTTGAAAAGTGAGGAAAGGGCAAAATAGGGAATTAGAAAAAGTTAGGTTTTTTTATTTTTTTTAAATGGCGTGGGACCCACCATAAAGATAACGTCAGTTAACTCAATTTAACGGCAGTGGTATTTTTGAACCAATTTGGAAAGTTCATGTGTATTTTTGGACCTAAAAAAAGCCTATGGTGTTAGACGCTCCCGAGGATAAAGCATATGTGTATTTTTGCACCTTTACCCTTTTTTATTTAATTAATTATTTCAATTTTCTTAAAAATTTCCCAAAATTCTCTTATTGGTCCATTCTTGCATTTAGGATTAAAAATACCTATTCTCACCAATTTTCCTTCATATTTTCCAATTAATTAGAAAATATATTTATGCTAATTTTTAACCATTATCCCCTAATTATAGGGTTTTACATAATTATCTTCAAATTTTCCTTTGTTTATGCTTAAGTAATTAGTCAATAATTACTTAATTAATCCCTTACTAATCTTTGATAATTTTCTCAATTATAATTACTCCTCACCTCATAACTTTCGCACTGACATTAGAATTCTATGTCCTATGCATTTTAATAACATTTACGGGGGCATCCTGGTCATTATAATACTTTTTCATTCCCTTCTCATAATTTTTCCAAGGTGATATTTTATTAAATTACTAAAATTAGAGACAATATACTCTCCTAATTTTAATAATTATTTTTCTGCCTCCTAGGATTTTTCATAATATTTTCTAGGCCACTTATGCCCACAGGGGCATTTTGGCACTTTATTCCCTTTAATTCCCATAGTATTTTCCTTAGAAAATAAGATAATTTTAACTTATATTTGAAACCTCATATTCACCTCATATTCATCTATTTTCAATAGGTATATTTTGATACGGATTTTTAGGGTATTACAATAACTCAAGCATAGCATTATTTGTTAGGTTTTTTAAAACTTTTTCTATTATATGCATATACTAGCTAGGTGCCTCTTCTTGCTAGATGCAAAATACATGTATCCCTACAATTAATACATCATATTTTGTTATTGCATGTTGACGGTGTGTCACTTGTACATCTAAAGTTGATAAGAGACCTGGTAGAAGTGATTTGAAGGTTAAAATGAGATATTAAATCATTCTAGGTATTCTTTGTGTTGTATGGTGTTTGAGAAATAAATAACAATTATTTATAACTCATGAATAGCATGATTTGTTAGATTTTTCAAATTTTTTTCTATTATATGCATAGATTGGGTGTCTCTTCTTAATTTCCAGAAGTAAAATACATGTATCCTAACAATTATGTCATCATATTTTCTTATATTAGGTTGACCGCATGTCACTAATACATCTAAAGTCGATAAAAGACCAGTTAGAAATGATTTGAAGGTTAAAATGAGACGTCAAATCATTCTAGTAGTGGCAAAGTTTATACGTTTGGGGTCAATTATGTAAAAAGATAGTGAAATTGATGAAGTTGTTAATTATAAAATTCAAGTTGAGTGGTTTAAATGGAGAAATGCTAACGAAGTTATTTGTGACTGAAAAACACATAATAAGATGAAAGGGAAGTGTTATGGCATAGATATAAATTCATCAATGTTCTATGGACAAGTTCAAAAAAGAAGGCCACCAGATGCAATAGCTTTGAGGGTGGATCAAGAAGTTTTAAGAGTCCTTTGAAAAGGGGTACTTGAAGATTGATGAGAACATTTAATGAAGTTATTGAAGGAGGCCTTTTGATTAATAATATATCTAAAAATTTAATCGTTGATAGAGCAATATGATGTTCCACAATCCATTTAGCTAACCCTACCTAATAAGATAAGGCGGCTTCTTCTTGTGGTAGTTGGATTCATCACTCGTAAATAGTATGATTTGGTAGAATTTTTTTAATATTATATGCAAAAAATAAATGTTTCTTCTTTCGAGGAGAAAAATGCATGTACCCTACAATTAATTCACCAAATTTACTTATTGTTTGTTGACCGCACGTTACTAGTATATTTAAAGCTGACAATCTAGATGTATCTTTGGGTGGTGTTTTATAACGCTAAAACAACTCGGCATTTCAGGAAGTGGCGGAATCAAAAAATATTTTTAGCCCGGGCTACAAAATAAACATGTTGAACTATTTACTAAATAATACTACCTCCGGTCCTAATTATATGAAAATTTTTCTAATGCAAATTGCACTACAAAAGTGTTTATATAATTAGGACCGGAGGGAGTATTGCATAACATCATATTAAAAATAAAAATAAATAATAACCGACAAATATAAATAAAAAAAAGATATAAGATGATAACATTTTTAATAGGTATCTCAAACAAGAATTTTACTTTCCTCTTACAGCTCAATGAGTAATGAACCAAACATTATCCTAAAGATATCACAAGCACAATCATAATAATATGTACAATGAAATTTAATAAAATTAACACTTAAATACGTTTTCTACCTACCTCAAAACAAAATAATTGGAGAAAATAAAAGAAATATAATATGAACCCCAGAAAATATTTTAAAAAACACATAAAGATTTGATTCAATTTCAGCTAGACAAATAACCTATTATAATCTATTTTTTTAAAGAGAAATTCATTATAAAATCATAAGACAACAAAATAATAAATCCAAACTGTTTAAAATTAGTCATTAATCATCCTTTACATATATATAGTCATCTATTGTCAAAACTCAAAACTCTCCCAAAATTATAATCCCAAAATTTTCACTAATCAACACAATATGACCCTTATTAGAAAGAGTAAAATACATATATAGAATAAAATATTTAGCTGGGGCCAAATTATTGGCCAAAATAAAATATTATATGATACATATATAAAAATACATAAGATAAGAAAAAGTCAGCTGGGGCCCTGACCACAACGTGCTTCCGCCATTGATTTCAAGTAACCCTGAAAAACAATAATTTTTGAGCTATAAAGACCATGCAACATTCTCTTCTTTACTCAATTTTGTGAATGGTATAGAATTAACATTTACATAAGTTTGAACTTTTGTTTTCTTCTTTATGGGAATCAGGGGCGGACCTAGAAATTTTACTGACGGGGGACGAATATAAAAAATGTTACATCATAAATAAAAATACTTGAAATACGATACAAGCCTAATATACAAAAAAAATGAAAGAAATCTATTACAAAAATTAAAATTACTTCATTTGACTCTTACTTACTCTAAGTGTTTTCATATTGCTAAACTCATCTATAATTGAATCCATGTTAAAACTCAAAACTTGCCTAAAATTCTAACCCTAAAATATTCTCTAATAAGTATAAAAGTAGTATCATTAGAAAGATAAAATCATAGATAATAAATTTCGTGAAGAAAATTTAATGAAAAGAAGTGATTTTAAATACCTTATCAATTCTTAAAATTTGTTGTAAGCTATTGAAAAAAATGGTGAATGAGCCACAAAGAGAGGAAGAAGGGATGAAGGAGTTTTGGAAAAGAGCAAAATGTTGGGGCCCCACCGTGTTTTTTTTTTTAAAATATATATATCAAAGCAAAGCAAGGAGATGCGATATATGTCTGTTTATATTTCAGGTAATGTGTGTAAAAGCAAAACGCTTGGACTGATTTTTATTTTTACATGAAAAAAAAATTAGGGGGGGGCCGGGGGCCACCCCTCGCCCCCCTCTGTGTTCGCCCTTGATGGGAATGAGGTTACTTACCACCTTAACTAACAGTTTGTTGGTATTTAAAATAGATTTTTAATACTAACTAAATGTGTATTCTCTGTGTTGCATGGCATTTGAAAAATAAATAACAACAATTTTAAATTCAAATAGTGTGATTTGGTAGAATTTTTTAAATTTTTATATTTATATACACATATGGGTATTTCTTTCTTGAAAAAGTAAATACATGCATCTCTACAATTAATTCATCAGATTTTTCTTATTGCATGTTGACCGCGTGTCACTAATACATCTAAATTAGTGAGGAAATCCGAAGGATGGGATTGCCTATTCCCTTATTTAGTTAAAAAAATATTAATATAAGACTGAATAATTTAAGAATAAATTTAAAGATTAGAGAAAATTAATTGTATGATTTTCCTAAAAAAAATTAATCCTCATGTGTAAAACAAGTGGAGTGAATATATATAGCATACTATTAGGAAGTCAAAGGATGAAACTTGAAAGAAGGAGGGAAGCAAGGACACAGCCTACGTTTTTTCTCCAATCTCCAAAAACTGCTGGTAAGTTTCTTCACTCCAATAACTTGTGGTACAGCCTTCTGATTTTCATCTTCTGTCTACTATTCAAAAACTTTATTTTGTTTCACTGTTATCCATGTTCTGCTAAAATTTCACCAATATACAAGGATTTTTTTTCGTGTGCTTATCGCGATGATGAGTAGAACGGTGCACATAGTTGCATTTAGATCTGTACCGTATGATTACAATTTACATGTCCATATTTAATATTTTTATCTAATTATTTTAAATTAAAAATCATTTTCTAAAAAAACTAACAATTAAGAGACTATCTTTATTTTAAGTTCAGTACACATTAAAATAAATTTTATGAAATAATAAAGTAAAAAAATAAATTCGAACCGCCCTAGTCTAATCTAGATAAGCTATATCGTTTAATCTGGACGATCTAGATTAAATTTGAATTATCTAGATTTCAGTTCTCATCACACTTGTAAGCACTATGTCGCTCATCCATACGATGACATCTTCATCGGATTGAGTTTGGGTGAGCACGCCAAATATGGACTATCCAGATCTTGTCTCGATGGTCCAAATTTATTTTTTTTAATACTTTTACTTCTTAAAAAAAAATAAGTAATTATTTACATGATCGAAAATAAAAACAATATTAACGCCTTAACTATCTGTTTATATAAAAAAAACTATTTAAAAATCATCACGTAGAAATTTTAATTCTAGATCGATGAAACTGAGTATAGATTATGGAGCATATCTCACGGTAGCTATGAGCACCACCCTGGGACGAGCATCAAAATTGGTTTTGATATGCATCATTCAAATAGAGTTTCAATATACATTTAAATTTGAAAAAATGATTAAAAAAAATGCCATTTGATTTTTTTTTTTAACCGCAAAAGGTCTATTAGATTAGCAAAAGGGCAAATAAGTAATTTGGTAGGAATATAAGATTTTGAAGATTGAGTGCTGACAACTTGAGTAGTATAGACAACCATAACTTAAAAATAATAATTAGTAATTTCGTAATACACGGTCACAACTTGAGGAGCTCAAGTTGTCAATCTTTATACTCAAATTGTCAACAACCAAACTTTAAAATCTCATATATTCCTAATGGGTCAAGGTGCAAAAATAGACATGTGCTTTTGTCGGAGGAGCGTCCAGTAGCAAATACTTTTTTTTGGCGCAAAAGTAACTATGTGGTTACAAAAGTGGAGCAAAATTAGCATTGACCGTTAGTTGACTTTTTTTGTACTGAAAATGATGATGTGGATGATGACGTGGATGTTGATGGTTTCTGGGTTGTTATAAATTACAGTTCAACCCCAGACACATTTCAGATAATTTCAAGTTAGTCCCTCCATGAACTTTTAAAAGTTTCAAGTTAGTCCCTCCAGATAATTTCAGATTTTGACCTTCTTCCCCAAATCCCGCAGACTGAACCAGACCCCCCCTCCCCCCACCTCCACGATCTATTCTTCTTCCCCACCTCCAGAGCGCACTGAACCAGAGCCCCCCCACCTCCACAATCTGGACCGCCGCCCCCCACCTCCTCGATCTCCGCCGCCCCCCCCCCACTTCCTCGATCTGGATCGCGACCCCCCACCTCCTCGATCTCCGCGGCCCCCCACCCCCTCGACCTCCGCCGCCCCCACCTCCTCCATCTGGACCGCCACCCCCCCACCATCTGGATCTGGAAAGCAAAGTCGTAGTTAGTAGCCCGTTACGGAAAGCTAGCTGAAACCCCCCCACCATCTGGATCTGCTGTAGCTTCGCTTCTTCTTCTGCTCGCTACCGTCGATTAGCTCGACCAGGGGAAGGAAGATTACGGGGTTTAGTCTGAGAATTCCCAATCCGTCATTCTTCTTCTTAGTCTTTCTTGGCTAATTAACTAGCTCATCCTTTTCAATTTGCTGCTTTCCAGACTCGGAAAATTCCTTGCATAATCAAATTTTCTTGGATAATCGGTGAGACTAGTGCATTAGTGTTCTAGGATTTTCTTACATAATCGGAAGATTCCTTGCATAATCATTGGGGGATTTTCTTGCATCAGTGTTCTGGGATTTTTTTGTATTATTAGTTTCTTGAAGGAATCTTTGATCTGTATTATTGCTTTTGAGTTTTAGGAATGGAGAAGGAAGGAAGGAAGGACGATGGTGGTTTTTTTTTTCACATTAAATCGAATCCGAAGGTGAATGGTGGTGAATGGAGAAGGTGAATGGAGAAGGAAGGAAGGACGATGGTGGTGAATGGAGAAGTGGTGTGGATTTTATTTTTTTTTTAATTTCTTCTTTTTTTTTTCACTGCCAAGTAGGATAAAAATTTGCTCAGTCAGCATTCATGTCAATGTTTTTGGTCAAACTAACGGTCAACTAACGGTGCATGTCTATTTTTGCTCAACTTTTGTAACCACATAGTTACTTTTGCGCCAAAAAAAAGTATTTCCTACTGGATGCTCCTCCGACAAAAGCACATGTCTATTTTTGCACCTTGACCCTATTCCTAATAGATTACCTATTTGTCCTTTTATTAATTTAGGGGGGTTTTTTATAATTCAAATTTGCTGTCATTTTCCTTTATAGTTTTAATATATTATCTTTATTTTATATGATATCCACATTAATAATTGTTTTTAAAAATCAAAATTTGAAGAAAAAAAATCGGACCGTGATGTTTCTTAATGAGTGTATAAACCTCTTCCCATGCGCATGCTTTTGTTTGCAGTACTTTGTATTGCTCATTGGGCTTGTTTATGTTTTTTTAATTTTCAAAATTTGTTTAATGACCTTTTGTATGCTAGTGTTATCTTACCAGTTACATCATGCCTCCGACAAAAAGAAACAGAAGGAAGAAGCAGAACAATAACAAAGACACTAATGGAAGTCGCAGAAGCATCAACGACCTACCCGACAATGTCCTTTCAAACATTGTTTCACTTCTTCCCATGAAAGATGCTGTAAGAACAAGCATCTTGTCCAAAAGATGGGAATTCATATGGACAACCATTCCTGGACTTAGATTTATTCAAGAAATCGAAGACACAACCAACTTCATGAATTTCATCAAAAGAGCACTTTCACTAAGAGGATCATCTAAGATAACCGAGTTTCAACTCAAAGGCAAAATGGACGCTTCTTGTTCAGTTCATCCTCTGTTTTCTACAGTTGCGCAGTGTAATGTTGAAGTGTTTGGGCTCCATCTTGACCACATTAAAGAAGCTTTATCTTTTCCTATCAGCTTGCTTAATTCTGCAACACTTACTGATATACATGTCAGAATGAAAGGTCAAAAACTTATGCTTCCTTTTCTGATTTACTTGCCAAGTCTAAAGCGAATGAATCTGTGGGGTATCACCTTCCCGAATCAGTATTCTGCTCAGAATCTATTTTCTGGGTGTCCTGTTCTTGAGCATTTACAGATTGTGGACTGTAATTGGTTGAATGTGAAGAGTGTGAAAGTATTATCTTCCAAGCTTCAGACATTGAAGATAAGGGAAGCTCTAGTTGGAGGACAACAAAATGGGAGGAATAGGATTAAGTTTGAGATTCAAGGAAGTGGTCTCAGAAATTTCAGTCACGAGGGTTTGTTGTACTTTGATTACAGCATTGTGAATCCTGTGTGTGTTGTTGTTGGAAGAGGTGTCGATTTACGTTGATTCTATGCGTCAGACATCAGTGCCCATGTCAAATAGTCTTTTGAATCTCTTGAGAAGCGTCATTCATGTTCCAACGTTGAAGCTTGGACTTTATACTGTCTCTGTAAGTTTCCTACTACAATTGTGTCTATAAACTAAGTATATTTTATTTTGGGAAAATTAATCTTTTGGTCTCTAAAGCTTTGAATTGGTTATAACTCATCCATATAGTTTTAACTTAGTGTTTGAATTCTAACTCGATTCAACTTAGTCTCTCAAGTCTAAAAATTTAAAATATTAGTCCCCACATTTTAAATAGTAAAACTACATATTTCATAATGTGTCATGTGGCAATAAGAATAATATCATGTCTTCAGTTACAATAGGAGTTATAACAACTGTTAGTTGGCTAAATTAAACCAAGATAAGTGGGTGAGGGGAATAATATAAATACCACAAATGTACTCATTTGAGACTATTGAATAAGAAATCATTCAGTTAGATAGTTCTCTTCCATCTTCTTCGGTTAAATAAAGGACTAAAGCTTCAAAATTTGGCAACTGAGTTTTAATTAACTGAATCAAAATTTTAGGAACTGAGTTGCACTGAATCAATGTTTAAGAACTGGTTACAATTGAGCCAAAACTATATGGTTTAAAAAATTAACTTTTTCCTTTTATTTTATTCATTTATTGTACATCAATTTCTCTTGTATGTGTTTCAGCTTCTCTTTGGCATACCAGAAGCAGTGGAGGTACCCATGTTCAAGGGCATTCGAGTTCTTGAGTTAGATCATAGATCATCAGATTTTTCAAATGCACACTTGTTGAAGATACTAGAAAACACACCGTGCCTTGAGTCTCTGATCTTTCGTGAGGTAACTTCACAACCAAAATTGATAATATTTGTTTAATTTCTTGTAGCTACTTAAATTACTATTGCAGCAACAATTAACAATGGCTTACATATATAACATGTGCATTATATTATTATTTGAAAAAGGGACTTGCGATGCCTTCTAATCCAATTGAGGATGGAATATTGGACCCCGTGCCTTCATGCTTCCTCAACCGCCTCAATTATGTGTTTGTTCATGTGTTCTATGGATATTCAATAGACTTGGAGGGAATAAATATTATACTGAAAAATGCAATGGTGTTGAAAAAGATGGAGATTCTGCTTGGAATGTCTGTGACCCCAGAGATGAGAAACAAGTTCCCCTTGCAGCTATTGAAGCTCCCCAGAGCTTCTAAAGATTGTGGCATCTTTATCGTTTAAAGTTTAAACTAGTTATGCTCAATATTTTTATTGTTGGTGGTTGATTAGTGACATGTATTCCTGCAATTAATTCATCTAATTTTTCTATCAGACTTTCTTATTGCATGTTGACGACGCATTACTGGCACATCTAAAATTGAAGTTCTAGATGTATCTTTGAGTGGTGGTTTATGACGCTCAAAACATATCATTTTAGTTACCTCAAAAACAATACTTTTTTAGCTCTACATACCATGCGACATGCTCCTCTTTACTCTATTTTGTGAATGACAGCATAGAATCAACATTTAAAATACAGCTTTTAATGCCGATAAATTAGTATTCTCTGTGTTTGGCGTTTGAAAAATAAATAACAATTATTTATAACTCAAGCATAGCATTATTTGTTAGGTTTTTTAAAACCTTTTCTATTATATGCATATACTAGCTAGGTGCCTCTTCTTGCTAGATGCAAAATACATGTATCCCTGTAATTAATACATCATATTTTCTTATTGCATGTCGACGGTGTGTCACTTGTACATCTAAAGTTGATAAGAGACTTGGTAGAAGTGATTTGAAGGTTAAAATGAGATATTAAATCATTCTAGGTATTCTTTGTGTTGTATGGTGTTTGAGAAATAAATAACAATTATTTATAACTCATGAATAGCATGATTTGTTAGATTTTTCAAATTTGTTTCTATTATATGCATAGATTGGGTGTCTCTTCTTTCCAGAACTAAAATACATGTATCCTAACAATTATGTCATCATATTTTCTTATATTAGGTTGACCGCATGTCACTAATACATCTAAAGTCGATAAAAGACCAGTTAGAAATGATTTGAAGGTTAAAATGAGACGTCAAATCATTCTAGTAGTGACAAAGTTTATACGTTTGGGGTCAATTATGTAAAAAGATAGTGAAATTGATGAAGTTGTTAATTATAAAATTCAAGTTGAGTGGTTTAAATGGAGAAATGCTAACGAGTTATTTGTGACCGAAAAACACATAATAAGATGAAAGGGAAGTGTTATGGCACAGATATAAATTCATCAATGTTCTATGGACAAGTTCAAAAAAGAAGGCCACCAGATGCAATAGCTTTGAGGGTGGATCAAGAAGTTTTAAGAGTCCTTTGAAAAGGGGTACTTGAAGATTGATGAGAACATTTAATGAAGTTATTGAATGAGGCCTTTTGATTAATAATATATCTAAAAATTTAATCGTTGATAGAGCAATATGATGTTCCACAATCCATTTAGCTAACCCTACCTAATAAGATAAGGCGGCTTCTTCTTATGGTAGTTGGATTCATCACTCGTATATAGTATGATTTGGTAGAAATTTTTTAATATTATATACAAAAAATAAACGTTTCTTCTTTCAAGGAGCTAAATGCATGTACCATACAATTAATTCACTAAATTTGCTTATTGCTTGTTGACCGCACATTACTAGTATATTTAAATCTGACAATCTAGATGTATCTTTGGGTGGTGTTTTATAACGCTAAAACAATTCGGCATTTTAGGTAACATTGAAAAACAATAATTTTTGAGCTATAAAGACCATGCAACATGCTCTTCTTTACTCAATTTTGTGAGCGGTATAGAATTAACATTTACATATGTTTAAACTTTTGTTTTCTTCTTTATGGGAATGATGCCACTTACCACCTAAACTAATAGTTTATTGGTATTTAAAATAGATTTTTAATACTAACTAAATGTGTATTCTCTGTGTTCCATGGCATTTGAAAAATAAATAACAATAATTTTAAATTCAAATAGTGTGATTTGGTAGAATTTTTAAATTTTTTATATTTATATACACATATGGGTATTTCTTCTTGAAAAAGTAAATACATGCATCTCTACAATTAATTCATCAGATTTTTCTTATTGCATGTTGACCGCGTGTCACTAATACATCTAAATTTGTGAGGAAATGAGAAGGATGGGACTACCTATTCCCTTATTTAGTTAAAAAAATATTAAAATAACACTGAATAATTTAAGAATAAATTTAAAGATTAGAGAAAATTAATTGTATGATTTTTCCTAAAAAAAAAAAATAATAATCCTCATGTGTAAAACAAGTGGAGTGAATATATATAGCATACTATTGGGAAGTCAAAGGGTGAAACTTGAAAGAAGGAGGGAAGCAAAGACACAACCTACGTTTTTTCTCCAATCTTCAAAAACTGCTGGTAAGTTTCTTCACTCCAATAATTTGTGGTACAGCCTTCTGATGTTCATCTTCTTTCTTGTCTACTATTCAAAAACTTTATTTTGTTTCACTGTTATCCATGTTCTGCTAAAATTTCACCAATAAAATAAAATCTTGTTTTGATTTGATCACCTTATTTGCATTTAGATCACCAGTAGAACGGTGCTCATAGTTGCATTTAGATCTGTACCGTATGATTACAATTTACATGTCCATATTTAATATTTTTATCTAATTATTTTAAATTAAAAATCATTTTCTAAAAAAACTAACAATTAAGAGACTATCTTTATTTTAAGTTCAGTACACATTAAAATAATTTTTATGAAATAATAAAGTAAAAAAAAATAAATTCGAACCGTCTTGGTCTAATCTAGATCGTCTAATCTGGATGATCTAGATTAAATTTGAATTATCTAGATTTCAGTTCTCATCACACTTGTAAGCACTATGTCGCTCATCCATACGATGAAATCTTCGTCGGATTGAGTTTGGGTGAGCACGCCAAATATGGACTATCCAGATCTTGTCTCGATGGTCCAAATTTAGTTTTTTTTTTTTATACTTTTACTTTTTTAAAAAAATAAGTAATTATTTACATGATCGAAAATAAAAACAATATTAACGCCTTAACTATCAGTTTATAAAAAAAAAATTTATTTAAGAAGCATCACGTAGAAATGTTTATTCTAGATCGATGAAACTGAGTATAGATTATGGAGCATATCTCACGGTAGTGATGAGAACCACCCTGGGACGAACATCAAAATTGGTTTTGATATGCATCATTCAGATAGAGTTTCAATATACACATTTAAATTTGAAAAATTGATAAAAATATATACCATTTGTTTTTTTTTAAACCGCAAAATGTCTACTAGATTAGCAAAAGGGCAAATAAGTAATTTGGTAGGAATATGAGATTTTGAAGTTTGAATGCTGACAACTTGAGTAGTATAGACAACCATAACTTAAAAATAATAATTAGCAATTTCGTAATACACGGTCACAACTTGAGGAGCTCAAGTTGTCAATCTTTATACTCAAATTGTCAACAACCAAACTTTAAAATCTCATATATTCCTAATAGATTACCTATTTATCCTTTTATTAATTTAGTAGACATTTTGGGGTTTTTATTATTCAAATTTGCTGTCATTTTCCTTTATATTTTTAATATATTATCTTTATTTTATATGATATCCACATTAATAATTGTGTTTAAAAATCAAAATTTGAAAAAAAAAAAAATCGGACCGTGATGTTTCTTAATGAGTGTATAAACCTCTTCCCATACGCATGCTTTTGTTTGCAGTACTTTGTATTGCTCATTGGGCTTGTTTATGTTTTTTAAATTTTCAAAATTTGTTTAATGACCTTTTGTATGCTAGTGTTATCTTACCAGTTACATCATGCCTCCGACAAAAAGAAACAGAAGGAAGAAGCAGAACAATAACAAAGACACTAATGGAAGTCGCAGAAGCATCAACGACCTACCCGACAATGTCCTTTCAAACATTGTTTCACTTCTTCCCATGAAAGATGCTGTAAGAACAAGCATCTTGTCCAAAAGATGGGAATTCATATGGACAACCATTCCTGGACTTAGATTTATTCAAGAAATCGAAGACACAACCAACTTCATGAATTTCATCAAAAGAGCACTTTCACTAAGAGGATCATCTAAGATAACCGAGTTTCAACTCAAAGGCAAAATGGACGCTTCTTGTTCAGTTCATCCTCTGTTTTCTACAGTTGCGCAGTGTAATGTTGAAGTGTTTGGGCTCCATCTTGACCACATTAAAGAAGCTTTATCTTTTCCTATCAGCTTGCTTAATTCTGCAACACTTACTGATATACATGTCAGAATGAAAGGTCAAAAACTTATACTTCCTTTTCTGATTTACTTGCCAAGTCTAAAGCGAATGAATCTGTGGGGTATCACCTTCCCGAATCAGTATTCTGCTCAGAATCTATTTTCTGGGTGTCCTGTTCTTGAGCATTTACAGATTGTGGACTGTAATTGGTTGAATGTGAAGAGTGTGAAAGTATTATCTTCCAAGCTTCAGACATTGAAGATAAGGAAAGCTCTAGTTGGAGGACAACAAAATGGGAGGAATAGGATTAAGTTTGAGATTCAAGGAAGTGGTCTCAGAAATTTCAATCACGAGGGTTTGTTTTTCTTTGATTATAGCATTGTGAATCCTGTGTTGTTGTTGGAAGAGGTGTCGATTTACGTTGATTCTATGCGTCAGACATCAGTGCCCATGTCAAATAGTCTTTTGAATCTCTTGAGAAGCGTCATTCATGTTCCAACGTTGAAGCTTGGACTTTATACTGTCTCTGTAAGTTTCCTACTACTCTTGTGTCTATAAACTAAGTATATTTTTTTTGGGCAAATTAATCTTTTGGTCTCTAGAGTTTTAATTCTAACTTGATTCAATATATCTCATCCATATAGTTTTAACTCAGTTATAACTTAGTGTTTGAATTCTAACTTGATTCAACTCAGTCTCTCAAGTCTAAACATTTAAAATATTAGATCCCGTGTTTTAAATAGTAAAACTACATATTTCATAATGTGTCATGTGGCAATAAGAATAATATCATGTCTTCAGTTACAATAGGAGTTAGAACAACTGTTAGTTGGCTAAACCAAGATAAGTGGGTTAGGGGAATAATATAAATACCCCAAGAGTACTCATTTGAGACTATTGAATAAGAAAACATGTCAGTTAATTAGTTCTCTTCCATCTTCTTTTGTTAAATAAAGGACTTAAGTTTTAAATAGTGAAAGTTTTAAAAATCAAGTTGCAGTAAGTTAAAGTTTGGCGAGGAAGTTTTAATTAGTTGAATCAAAATTTTAGGAACTGAGCTGCACTGGATCAATGTTTAAGAACTGGTTACAATCAAGCCTAAACTATATGATTTAAAATTAAAGATTAACTTTTTCCTTTTATTTTATTCATTTATTGTACATCAATTTCTCTTGTACGTGTTTCAGCTTCTCTTTGGCATACCAGAAGCAGTGGAGGTACCCATGTTCAAGGGCATTCGAGTTCTTGAGCTAGATCATAGATCATCAGATTTTTCAAATGCACACTTGTTGAAGATACTGGAAAACACACCGTGCCTTGAGTCTCTGATCTTTCGTGAGGTAACTTCACAACCAAAGTTGATAATATTTGTTTAATTTTTTGTAGATACTTAAATTACTATTGCAGCAACAATTTACAATGGCTTACATATATAACATTTGAATTATATTATGATTTGAAAAAGGGACTTGCGATGCCTTCTAATCGAATTGAGGATGGAATATTGGACCCCGTGCCTTCATGTTTCCTGAACCGCCTCAATTATGTGTTTGTTCATGTATTCTATGGATATTCAATGGACTTGGAGGGAATAAAGATTATACTGAAAAATGCAATGGTGTTGAAAAAGATGGAGATTCTGCTTGGATTGTCTGTGACCCCAGAGATGAGAAACAAGTTCCCCTTGCAGCTATTGAAGCTCCCCAGAGCTTCTAAAGATTGTGGCATCTTTATCGTTTAAAGTTTAAACTAGTTATGCTCAATATTTTTATTGTTGGTGGTTGATTAGTGACATGTATTCCTGTAATTAATTCATCTAATTTTTCTATCAGACTTTCTTATTGCATTTTGACGACGCGTTACTGGCACATCTAAAGTTGAAGTTCTAGATGTATCTTTGAGTGGTGTTTTATAACGTTCAAAACATATCATTTTAGTTACCTCAAAAACAATACTTTTTTCAGCTTTACATACCATGCGACATGTCCTCTTTACTCTATTTTGTGAAGGGCAGCATAGAATCAACATTTAAAATACAGCTTTTAATGCCGATAAATTAGTATTATCTGTGTTTGGCGTTTGATAAATAAATAACAATTATTTATAACTCAAGCATAGCAATATTATTTGTTAGGTTTTTTAAAACTTTTTCTATTATATGCATATACTAGCTAGGTGCCTCTTCTTGCTAGATGCAAATTAAAATACATGTATCCCTGTAATTAATACATTATATTTTCTTATTGCATGTTGACGGTGTGTCACACTTGTACATCTAAAGTTGATAAGAGACCTGGTAGAAGTGATTTGAAGGTTAAAATGAGATATTAAATCATTCTAGGTATTCTTTGTGTTGTATGGTGTTTGAGAAATAAATAACAATTATTTATAACTCATGAATAGCATGATTTGTTTGTTAGATTTTTCAAAAAAAAAAAATCTATTATATGCATAGATTGGGTGTCTCTTCTTTCCAAAAGTAAAATACATGTATCCTAACAATTATGTCATCATATTTTCTTATATTAGGTTGACCGCATGTCACTAATACATCTAAAGTCGATAAAAGACCAGTTAGAAATGATTTGAAGGTTAAAATGAGACGTCAAATCATTCTAGTAGTGGCAAAGTTTATATGTAACACCCTAAAAATCACACTTAGGGTAAATATCAAAAATTGGGAAATGTACCTATTGAAAAAAGGTGAATATGTGGTCTCAAGCTTTTTATGATAATTAGCTTATTTTCCAAGGAAAATACTGTGAGAATTAAAAGGGAAAATCCCTTGGAAAATTAGAGAATTTAAGGGTCAAAGTGTCAAAATGACCAAAATGCACCTAGGATTTGTAATTGACTTAGAAAAATTATGGAAAATACCAAAAGACAGTAAAATGATCAATTGAAGTAAGAGAGTATAATATCTCTAATTGTGGTAATTTGATAAATTACGAACTTGGAGAAATTGAAGAATAATGTTCAAAAAGTATTAAATGACCAAAATACCCATGTAAATTATAGAATAAAGCAAGAGGCATGAAAACACAAGTGTTAATGCAAAAGTTATGAGGTAGTGAGACATTCTAATTAGGAAAATTATCAACAAGAGATAATAAAGTAATTAGATAATTATTGGCTAATTACTTAAGCATAAACGAAGAAAATTATGAAATAATTATGTAAAGCACAAAAATTAATGGACAAAGGTTTAAAATTAGTAAAAATATATTTACTAATTAATTGGAAATTTTGGAGAAAAATAGTTGAGTTTAGGTATTTTTAAGCCTAAATACAAGAATGGACCAATTAGGTAATTTTGTGGAATTTTTGGAATAATTAATTAAATAATTAATTAAAAAATAAATAAATATATTATATATTGATTATGGGCCAGCCGAGATTCATTTGGAGAATAGGATAAGAATTGCAAAATGATATCATAGATAACTTAGTATACAAGTTTTGGAATTTCATTATTTTAATATATAATTTATTATAGTGAATAATAAATTGATAATTAGAAAACGGATCCTATCTAGAGATCTAGGAATGAGAATTTCAAGGTCAATGTAAAATATTGATCAGTGAGTTTTTACCTTCAAGTGACCTCTTCCGGAAGTTAATTCCGAGGCCGTTTGTGCATTTTCCTAATAAAACAAAATAGGGAAAAATGCATATAGGCATATTTTTGGAAATGAAGAAAATAAATTCTAACTCAATATCTAGGAATGAGTTTGAATTTATTTAGACATATTTGGAATCAGTGAATTTTTCTGAAGAGATTGATGTTTCTAAAAACGAGTTAAAGAACTTAGGACCGTACGGACACGTTTTTCGAGGAACTTCAGACTGACTGTTGGAACCCTGTAAGAGACCGAAATCTAAGTTAAATTAGATATTGTTGATGAGAAAGAGAAGATCTTCAAAGTTATGGATTTAGAATTTTGAGATTTTTCGAGATTACGCGAAACGGTGACCGATCGGGGAAAATCTGGTAGACCGGGCATAAAGTGGACAATTTTAAAATTCCCACCTTGTCCCTTCAAAATCCTATAAATACCCCCCTCCATCACATTTTCTTCACACCATCTCTTGCTCCTTTGGCCGAAATTCTAGGGAGAGAAAGAAGAGAGAGAAGTACTGGGGGAAGTTCTGCAGAAATCTTCAACGGGTAAGTCTTTCGGTCTTTAGTCTTTAGTTCGGTAGTTAGTAGAATTGTTAGATAGATTTAGCAAGTAGGGAGTGAGATTCCTACTATTGTTTTTAGGCCTCATTGCATTGAAATATATGCCTGACGAGGTAGAAACATGGTAGGGATCGAGTCCCAAAGTCAAGTCTTCGTAGTTCTTTCACAAGTAGGTGTTATAATGCTAGAATAGCCTTTAAATTTTCAAGTATGATTGGGTATCATATGTGAGGGCTATTTTAGTCTTTATTTTCGAAAACCCAAATGGCGTCGAAGTTCTGGCGAAATTTCGGGAAGAAAATTTGTAAGAGTAACGAAGTGCTGGCAAAATTCCGCCAATTAGGGGTATAGGGGCAAAATGGTAATTTTTACCTAAAATGTCAGATATAGTATCAAATCACTAATAAAAGTGATATTACTCTTATAGGACGTCAGAAATCCTAATTTGCTGTCGTTACCCTGTCCGACGTGCCGCTGTAGGACGTATCGCTATTTTTTCGTAAAACGTGCCATTTCCATCAAAAGTATCGAAGTACCATCAAATGAAGGTACGTTCGCGTACTATAACACTAACTCTGATATTTATGGTATGCATGTATGTGCTATGTGTATTGTATGTGGTAGTTGATAGCTCTGTAATATGTTTATGTACTGTTGATATGTTTACGTTTGCTATGGGCGATATATCTGCATGCTATTGGGCGATATATGTATACATGCTATTGGGCGATATATGTATGCATGCTCTTGGGCGATAAGTGCACATATACTGTTGTTGATATGATTGTCTGTAGTCCTGTTGTAACCAGCCAGACTTACGGCGTTTTATATATACATATCAGTTACTCAATCGCTCTGTTGCTCTACTCTGATGATTTGAAATGATGTTTTGGAAAAAAAAATTTTACTGCTTGTGAAAAGTTGGGATGTTACATTATACGTTTGGGGTCAATTATGTAAAAAGACAGTGAAATTGATGAAGTTGTTAATTATAAAATTCAAGTTGAGTGGTTTAAATGGAGAAATGCTAACCAAGTTATTTTTGACCGAAAAACACATAATAAGATGAAAGGGAAGTGTTATGGCACAAATTTAAATTCATCAATGTTCTATGGACAAGTTCAAAAAAGAAGGCCACCAGATGCAATAGCTTTGAGGGTGGATGAAGAAGTTTTAAGAGTCCTTTGAAAAGGGGTACTTGAAGATTGATGAGAACATTTAATGAAGTTATTGAAGGAGGCCTTTTGATTAATAATATATCTAAAAATTTAATCGTGGATAGAGCAATATGATGTTCCACAATCCATTTAGCTAACCCTACCTAATAAGATAAGGCGGCTTGTAACATCCCGTTTTCAAAAGCAGTATAATTTTTTTTTTCATTTAAAACATCATTTCAAATCATCAGAGTAGAGCACCGAAGCGATTGAGTAACAGATATATATTCAAAAATACCACGGTAGTATATCTGGCTGGTTTTAACAGTGGTACATTAGTGAAAACATAAATACATCAGAAGTGTCTCCCTAGCGATCCCTACGCCGTGGCAACGAAAGATGATCTGCAGCCGAGTCTTTATGCATGCTGCTTACTCTTCTCCTCGATCCTCGGTCCACCTGACCCTGAAGCTATATGAAGGGCTGAGATCCGATGCATCCGGACCTCAGGTAACGGTTAACCTCATGTTCATATACACTATATATGTACGACAGACATTCATAGACTTTTGGCAACATTTACTACGGTCAGACATAGGGTATACATATCAGATATGTATGGCAATAACAATACAGTCGGATGCAAGGTTAAGGCACAATGAGAAATGTACATGATCAGATATGTACGGCAATAACAATACAGTCAGATATAGAGTTAAGGCACAATGGACAATAATACAGTCGGATGTATGGTTAAGGTACAATGGACATTGGACATAATCAGATATGGACGGCAACAACAATACAGTCACATGTAAAATACAGCATGACGAAGGAAATACATATATGCATACAATAACCATCAGAGTTAGTGTTACTAGTACGCGAACGTACCTTCGTTGACGGAAATTTCGGTACGACGGTTGGTCAGAACGAAATCAGGGATATCCTATAAGGACAATAGCGCATTTATTAATGATCAAGCATTATGACGGACATTTTAGTCATAAATGACCATTTTACCCCTGACCCCCTAATCGGCAGAATTTCGCCAGCACTTTGTTACTTTGACTCTAATCTTCCAAAATTTTGACATATCTCCTACTCCAACATATTTTCCAAAATATATATCATATTTAAACTTAAAACATGATATCTAAACTAACTTGGCAGATTAAAGATCAAACTAACATTTCTACTATAACTACCGAATAAAAGACTAAAGCTTAATACTCGGTACCGGAGAAATTACCCAGAGCTTCGCTGCTTTTTCCTCCGGACTCCTCCTTCTCTCTAACCTCTCTCTAAGTTTCGAAACTTGCTCTTGAATTGTGAAGAATGAAGAGAACATGGAAGGCTATTTATAGAAGAAAAATGGGGCCAACTTGGTAATTTTCTCCAAACTTTTCCTTCAATTCTAACCACAAATTCTAGGGTTTATGTGTAACATCCCATTTTCTAAAGCGGAATTTTTTTTTTTTTAAAATCAGAGTAGAGCATGGGAGCGAAAGAGTAACTGATCATAACAAAATATGAACCATAGTGTAACATAGTATTGACATTACAGTGAGCCTACTGTTCCAAAAGTAAACTACTGTTCAAAAGGTAAGTACAGAAAGCGATAAGATAGCTTCGGCCGGTAGCCTACTCCTGCTGCTTGTCCTTAGCACCGATCCGTGGTCCTCCGGATCCTCGAGCTACAGTGAGATTCAATTCACCGCATTGAATCTCGTGTAACAGTTAACCTTATGCTCAAATAAAACAGTATATAGACAACAGATATTCATGACATAACAAAGAACATCTCATCAGATAAGTGTGACACAGACAGTACATAAGCATGGAGCAATATGTAAGGTCCTACACAACAACATTGTGACACAGACAGGACATAAGCATAAAGCAGTATGTAAAGTCCTACACAAATATAGCCTGCACATTAACCTGTGCCACGATCATGTGTCCTCAGCGCTAGGAAAACTCAAAGCGGTATTATCATGTCTATAACCCGTACAAGGCTGTATGTATAATGACGATCCTAAGCAGAGCCCCGGTATATGAACGTATCTATGACATATATGTATATGAGCCGCACAAGATTAGTGTTACAGTACGCGTCTGTACCTTCGTTGACGTACGTAGACGTTTCTGGCGAAAACTGTACTTTCTGACGGAAAACAGCGGTTTGTCCGACAGCGGCACGTTGGACAGCGTAACGACAGCAAATTAGGATTTCTGACGTCCTATAAGAGTAATATCACTTTTATTAGTGATTTGATACTAAATCTGGCATTTTAGGTAAAAATTACCATTTTGCCCTTCTACCCCTAATTGGCGGAAATTTCGCCAGCACTACGCTACTTTAACTACCAATTTTCGGGGACTCAATCCCTACCAAGTTTTACCTCTTTAGGCATATTTCAATGCAATGAGGCCTAAAACAATAGTAGGAATCTCACTCCCTACTTACTAAATCTATCTAACAATTCTACTAACTACCGAACTAAAAAGCTAAAGACCGAAGGACTTACCCGTTGAAGACTTCTGCAGAACTTTTCCCAGAGCTTCTCTCTCTACTTTCTCCCTCTAGATTTCAGCCAAAGAAGAAGAAATGGTGTGAAGAATTGTGAAGGAGGGGGGGTATTTATAGGATTTTGGAAGGACATAAAGGGAATTTCAAAATTGTTTGCTTTATGCCCGGTCCACTAGATTTTCCCCGATCGGTCCCCGTTTCGCGTAATTGATAATTGAATATTTAATACACTTATTTTTATCTCTTGATCAATATTTAGGACTCTTTAGTTAATAAATAATGGCTTTTATGTGCATTTAGGCTTTGGGCCTTAGATTGTAATTTTAGCCATTTTTATCGATAAAATTCCAGTTTTGTATTGCTTCACTATTTTTACCATAACTCTTGAACCAGACATCGAATTTGCCTCATTGTTGTCTCATATTTCAGCTGATTCAGAGAGCTACAATTGTTATGAAGACATAAAGAGCCAATTCGGACAAGAAGGCGGTCAATTTTGGAGCCAAAGTCAGATGAACAATTCTGGATTTTAATTGGGCTCGAATTTTGTAATTAAAGCCCATCTTTATTTTATTTTCGTTTTGGGCTGAACCATTAGACCTAATTCGTTTTAGGTTATCTTTAAGTGAGGCAGCCGTCACCCATTCATTCTACGCATTAATTCATTCACGTTTTACACGTTTTGGATTAAAGACGAAGTTTTAGTTTTCTCTCAAATGTTCTTCATGTTCTTCGTCTTTTCTTCTTCTATTCCAACCATGCTCGGCTAAACTTCTATGATTAATCCAACGTGAGGATTCCATGATTCGTCCGAGAGCCTAGGCTTAATCGGATTAGGGTTTCTCGATTCTGTTTTCATCTTATCAGATCTGATTTTTGAAAATAGTTCGAATATTAGATTTAATATTCGGTTTGGTTCGTCCCAAGGACTGAGTTTGGACTAGGTTTAAAGTGTTGCTGTGTGATCGTACAATGAGACGCCACTGTTCGAATAAATGCTAGGCGATCGTCTAGTCGAGGGAATTTCTGGACGGATGCAGAGATCTCAGTTCGTCTAGAACCAAACGCGAGTTCGTTAATATTTCGCTCAAGGATGGACGTTTCTGGGAATCTAAACGTTGGGTTGGTAGTTTTTAATCTATTTCAGTTTATTAACGTTTTTCTATCTGTTTCTCAATATTTCGTTTATCTCTGTCTATTTCGTTTTAGTTTGTTGAATCACAAAAAAAATCCCCCCTTTTCACCGTTAGGGTTTCGTCGTTGTTGTTAATCAAGCCCGCTGCAAGTTCGTTGGGAAACGATCCAGGTTCCCTATTACTGCAAATCTTTTATTGAATCTGGTTATTTTGAGAGGCACGGCAAATCTCTTTCAGTAATCTCGGAAAATATCAAAATTCTGAATCTACAACTTTGAAGATAATCTCTTCCTCATCAATAATATCTAATTTAACTTAGATTTCGGTCTATTACAGGGTTCCAACAGTCCAGTTGAAGTTTTCTCGAAAAACGTGTCCGAACGCGTCCGGTTTCAGAACGCATTTCTGAAATCATCAACTTCTTCAGAAAAATTCACTGATTCCAAATATGTCCAGATAAATTAAAACTCATTCCTAGATATTGAGTTAGAATTTATTTTCTTCATATCCAAAAATGTGCCTATCTACATTTTTCCCTATTTTGTTTTATTAGGAAAATGCACAAACGGCCTCAAAATTAACTTCCGGAAGAGTCTAACGGAAGATAAAAACCCACTGATCAATATTTTACCTTAACTTTGGAATTCTCATTCCTAGATCTCCAGATAGGATCCGTTTCCTAATTATTGAATTACTATTCACCATATTAAATTATATTATATAATAATACATAATATATAATATTTTATTTTTATTTCTTATCCTATTTTCTTTTTTATTTTTTTTTCTCTTTTTTTTCTGCCCATTTTTTTTTATTTCGTTTTTTTTTTATTTCGATTAATTATTTAATTAATTAATTAAATAATTATTTTTACATAATTTTTTACAGAATTTTCCCATTGGTCCATTCTTGCATTTAGGCTTAAAAATATCTAAACTCAACTATTTTTCTCCAAAACTTCCAATTAATTAAAAAATATGTTTTTACTAATTTTAAGCCAAAAACCACTAATTTTAGGGTTTTATATAATTATTCATGAATTTCCTTTGCTTATGCTTAAGTAATTAGCCCAATATTACTTAATTACTTTATTATCACTTGTTGATAATTTTCTTACTTAGAACACCTCATTACCTTCATACTCTTGCATTAACATTAGAATTTCCATGCCTCTTGCATTATTCCATAATTTACAAGGGTATTTTGGTCTTTTATTACTTTTTGAACATTCTTCTACAATTTCTCCAAGTTCATAATTTATCAAATTATCATAATTAGAGATAATATACTCTCTTAATTCAGTTGGTCATTTTACTGCCTTTTAGGATTTTTCATAAATTTTCTAAGTCTTTTACCCTTCCCAGGGGTATTTTGGTCATTTTGGCACTTTGGCCCTTAAATTCTCTAATTTCCTACAGAATGCAACCTAGAAAAATAGACTACAATTACACAAGTCTTAAGGTCAAAACTTCACTTATCAGAAATATTCAATTTATTTATAATATTTCAGATAATAAATATCCGGGTATTACATTATGCAATGTCAACTTCTCCTCCACATACTCCCTTTGGCCGACCTCCTTGGCCCCAAAAATCAAAAAAATGATGTCATGCACTGCATCACCTTATGCTTTATGGGTTTTCATCCGATAAAGTTCCCTGTTCGGTGTCTAAATCGCGTAATCTTGGAGAAACTCAAAAATCTAAGAACATAGCCTCGAAGGTCTATTCTTCCTCTTTGGAAATATCTTGGTTAACTAAATTTTTGATCCCATTCAAGGTATTCCGTTGCCTGCCGAACATTTTCGGATAATCGTATTCGGTTACGGAAATCACTTTCGGTAACACCAACTTCTGGATAAAAATTCACTGATTCCTAATATATCCAAATGTTTTCCACTTATCTCATGGATTTTGAGATAGGATTTATTTTCTATCGGTGGTCATTTTGCTTTTTCACAAATATATCTTCTACTTTTCAATTACTTCTTCATTAAGTTTCCATCCAATTTTCTTTCTTTTTCCCTTCTAATATTTTCGAAATTATGGCCATCTTTTTGACAAAAGATGTTGCCTCCACTTGCATCAAATATCCATTGCTTCATGTGTTTCTATTGGCTTGTGATTATGTTGACTTTTCAACAACTTAACAACTAAGTTTGCTACCTTAATTTCTTCAATTTTTCTTCTTCTTTTTCTTGTATTATTTTCGAAAATATTGGGTACTTTATGGCCAAGTATTTTTGTTTTTCAATAACTCACATTATCCTCCAATTACCTCATATTTAATTAGCAAGAATTTCTTTCATTGGTTCATAGCTAATTACATGGATTTCTCTTTAACTTATATCTAAATAATTAGCCAATAATTACTTATTTAATCACTTACCAATTGTTGACAATTTTCTTAATTAGAATTAATTATTATCTCACAACTATTGGACTGACATTGGTATTTTATGTCCCATGTAAAATATTAAAAAACATAGGGTCATTTTGGTTCTCAAAATACTTTTTGATTTTTGCCTCATTATTTTCCAAGGGAAATAATCCCAAAAATTCCCTAAATTAGAGACAACATACTCTCTAATTTTTAACAAATATTTTATTACCATTTAGGATTTATCATAATATTTGCAGGGCATTTCATGGCCCATAATTACATTTTAGGGATTTTGGCACTTTATTCCTTCTAATTTTCTAGGGAAAATTGCCTAGAAATTCCCTATATATTTGAAACCACATATTTACCTATTTCCAATAGGTATTATTTTCTAAAATGTGACACCTATCATAGGTGCGATTTTTAGGGTATTACACGGCTTCTTCTTGTGGTAGTTGGATTCATCACTTGTAAATAGTATGATTTTGTAGAAATTTTTTAATATTATATACAAAAAATAAATGTTTCATCTTTCGAGGAGCAAAATGCATGTACCCTATAATTAATTCACCAAATTTACTTATTGCCTGTTGACCGCACGTTACTAGTATATTTAAAGCTGACAATCTAGCTAGATGTATCTTTGGGTGGTGTTTTATAACGCTAAAACAACTCGGCATTTTAGGTAACCCTGAAAAACAATAATTTTTGAGCTATAAGGACCATGCAACATACTCTTCTTTACTCAATTTTGTGAATGGTATAGAATTAACATTTACATAAGTTTGAACTTTTGTTTTCTTCTTTATGGGAATGAGACCACTTACCACCTTAACTAACAGCTTATTGGTATTTAAAATAGATTTTTAATACTAACTAAATGTGTATTCTCTGTGTTGCATGGCATTTGAAAAATAAATAACAATAATTTTAAATTCAAATAGTGTGATTTGGTAGAATTTTTTAAATTTTTATATTTATATACACATATGGGTATTTCTTTCTTGAAAAAGTAAATACATGCATCTCTACAATTAATTCATCAGATTTTTCTTTTGCATGTTGACCGCGTGTCACTAATACATCAAAATTTGTGAGGAAATCCGAAGGATGGGACTGCCTATTCCCTTATTTAGTTAAAAAAATATTAAAATAACACTGAATAATTTAAGAATAAATTTAAAGATTAGAGAAAATTAATTGTATGATTTTTCCTAAAAAAAATTAATCCTCATGTGTAAAACAAGTGGAGTGAATATATATATCATACTATTAGGAAGTCAAAGGGTGAAACTTGAAAGAAGGAGGGAAGGACTAGCCTACGTTTTTTCTCCAATCTCCAAAAACTGCTGGTAAGTTTCTTCACTCCAATAACTTGTGGTACAGCCTTCTGATTTTCATCTTCTTTCTTGTCTACTATTCAAAAACTTTATTTTGTTTCACTGTTATCCATGTTCTGCTAAAATTTCACCAATATACAAGGATTTTTTTTCGTGTGCTGATCGCGATGATGAGTAGAACAGTGCTCATAGTTGCATTTAGATCTGTACCGTATGATTACAATTTACATGTCCATATTTAATATTTTTATCTAATTATTTTAAATTAAAAATCATTTTCTAAAAAAACTAACAATTAAGATACTATCTTTATTTTAAGTTCAGTACACATTAAAATATTTTTTATGAAATAATAAAGTAAAAAAATAAATTCGAACCGTCCTGGTCTAATCTAGATCGTCTAATCTGGATGATCTAGATTAAATTTGAATTATCTAGATTTCAGTTCTCATCACACTTGTAAGCACTATGTCGCTCATCCATACGATGAAATCTTCATCGGATTGAGTTTGGGTGAGCACGCCAAATATGGACTATCCAGATCTTGTCTCGATGGTCCAATTTTTTTTTTTTTTTTATACTTTTACTTTTTTAAAAAAATAAGTAATTATTTACATGATCGAAAATAAAAACAATATTAACGCCTTAATTATCCGTTTATAAAAAAAAATTATTTAAAAATCATCACATAGAAATTTTAATTCTAGATCGATGAAACTGAGTATAGATTATGGAGCATATCTCACGGTAGCGATGAGCACCACCCTGGGACGAGCATCAAAATTGGTTTTGATATGCATCATTCAAATAGAGTTTCAATATACATTTAAATTTGAAAAAATGATTTAAAAAAAAATACCATTTGATTTTTTTTTTAACCGCAAAAGGTCTATTAGATTAGCAAAGGGCAAATAAGTAATTTGGTAGGAATATAAGATTTTGAAGTTTGAGTGCTGACAACTTAAGTAGTATAGACAACCATAACTTAAAAATAATAATTAGCAATTTCGTAATATACAGTCACAACTTGAGGAGCTCAAGTTGTCAATCTTTATATTCAAATTGTCAACAACCAAACTTTAAAATCTCATATATTCCTAATAGATTACCTATTTGTCCTTTTATTAATTTAGTAGACATTTTGGGGTTTTTATAATTCAAATTTGCTGTCATTTTCCTTTATAGTTTTAATATATTATCTTTATTTTATATGATATCCACATTAATAATTGTTTTTAAAAATCAAATTTTAAAGAAAAAAAAATCGGACCGTGATGTTTCTTAATGAGTGTATAAACCTCTTCCCATGCGCATGCTTTTGTTTGCAGTACTTTGTATTGCTCATTGGGCTTGTTTATGTTTTTTTAATTTTTAAAATTTGTTTAATGACTTTTTGTATGCTAGTGTTATCTTACCAGTTACATCATGCCTCCGACAAAAAGAAACAGAAGGAAGAAGCAGAACAATAACAAAGACACTAATGGAAGTCGCAGAAGCATCAACGACCTACCCGACAATGTCCTTTCAAACATTGTTTCACTTCTTCCCATGAAAGATGCTGTAAGAACAAGCATCTTGTCCAAAAGATGGGAATTCATATGGACAACCATTCCTGGACTTAGATTTATTCAAGAAATCGAAGACACAACCAACTTCATGAATTTCATCAAAAGAGCACTTTCACTAAGAGGATCATCTAAGATAACCGAGTTTCAACTCAAAGGCAAAATGGACGCTTCTTGTTCCGTTCATCCTCTGTTTTCTACAGTTGCGCAGTGTAATGTTGAAGTGTTTGGGCTCCATCTTGACCACATTAAAGAAGCTTTATCTTTGCCTATCAGCTTGCTTAATTCTGCAACACTTACTGATATACATGTGAGAATGAAAGGTCAGAAACTTATGCTTCCTTTTCTGATTTACTTGCCAAGTCTAAAGCTAATGAATCTGTGGGGTATCACCTTCCCGAATCAGTATTCTGCTCAGAATCTATTTTCTGGGTGTCCTGTTCTTGAGCATTTACAGATTGTGGACTGTAATTGGTTGAATGTGAAGAGTGTGGAAGTATTATCTTCCAAGCTTCAGACGTTGAAGATAAGGGAAGCTCTAGTTGGAGGACAACAAAATGGGAGGAATAGGATTAAGTTTGAGATTCAAGGAAGTGGTCTCAGAAATTTCAGTCATGAGGGTTTGTTGTACTTTGATTACAGCATTGTGAATCCTGTGTTGTTGTTGGAAGAGGTGTCGATTTATGTTGATTCTATGCGTCAGACATCAGTGCCCATGTCAAATAGTCTTTTGAATCTCTTGAGAAGCGTCGTTCATGTTCCAACGTTGAAGCTTGGACTTTACACTGTCTCTGTAAGTTTCCTTCTCATTTGTTTATAAACTAAGTGTATTTTATTTTGAAAAAAATAAACTTTTGACTCTAGAGTTTTGAATTGGTTATAACTCAATTTTTAAACTTTGACTCAGTGCTACTCAATCTCTATAATTTTAAGTCGGTTATAACTTAGTGCTTAAACTCTGACCTGATGCAACTCAGTGTCTCAAATTTAAGCATTTAAAATATTAGTTCTCGTATTTTAAAGGATAAAACTATATATTTTATAAATTGTCATGTTGCAGTAAGAGTAGCATCACGTGGTCAGTTACAATAGGAGTTATATATAACTATTGTTAGTTGGCTAAACCAGAAAAAGTGAGTGAGGGGAATAATATAAATACCCCAAGTGCACTCATTTGAGGCTGTTGAATAAGAAATCTTTTAGTTAGTTCTGTTGCACCTTCTTCTTTTTCCTAGTCACTTTGTAAGGGAATAATATTTTAAATGGTTAAAATTATAAGGATGGAATTGCATTAAATGAAAGTTTAATGACCGAGTTTCAATTAAGTTAAAACTATAAGAACTGTGTTACACTAAATCAAAGTTTAAGAGCTAAGTTACAACCGAATTAAAACTGCAAGGTTTAAAATATCAACTTTTTTCCTTTTATTTTGTTCTTTTATGGTACATGATCAATTTTTCTTGTGTTTCAGCTTCTCTTTGGCATACCAGAAGCAGTGGAGGTACCCATGTTCAAGGGCATTCGAGTTCTTGAGCTAGATCATAGATCATCAGATTTTTCAACTGCGCGCTTGTTGAAGATACTGGAAAACACACCCTGCCTTGAGTCTCTGATCTTTCGTGAGGTAACTTCACAACCAAAATTGATCATATTTGTTAATTTCTTGTAATTACTTAAATTACTATTGCAGCAACAATTAACAATGGCAAACATATATATAACATTTGAATTATATTATGATTTGAAAAAGGGACTTGCGATGCCTTCTAATCCAATTGAGGATGGAATATTGAACCCTGTGCCTTCATGTTTCCTCAACCGCCTCAATTATGTGTTTGTTCATGCGTTCTATGGATATTCAATGGACTTGGAGGGAATAAAGATTATACTGAAAAATGCCATGGTGTTGAAAAAGATGGAGATTCTGCTTGGATTGTTTGTGACCCCAGAGATGAGAAACAAGTTCCCCTTGCAGCTATTGAAGCTCCCCAGAGCTTCTAAAGATTGTGGCATCTTCATAGTTTAAAGTTTAAACTAGTTATGCTTGATATTTTTATTGTTGGTGGTTGATTCGTGACATGTATTCCTGCAATTAATTAATCTAATTTTCCTATCAGACTTTCATGTTGCATGTTGACGACGCGTTACTAGCTAGGACGTCTAAAATTAAAGTTTTAGATGTATCTTTGGGTGATGTTTTATGATGCTCAAAACATATAATTTCGATTACCTCGAAAACAATACCTTTTTAGCTCTACATATGTAACACCTCATTTTTCAAAAGCAGTATAAAATTTTTTCATCATAGTAGAGTATCGGAGTAAGAGTGTAACTGATATATTAATATAAAATGCCCACTGGCTATTTACAGAAACGATTCAACAACCGAGAGTTTTCAAAAAAGTAAAGGACAACATCGGAAAGTCTTCAGCCGGTACCATGAATCTGTCGCTTTCCTCTCTTCTCGGTCCTCGGTCCTTCTGACCCTGACGCTATAGCTGAGATCCAATTTAACACATTGGATCTCAGGTAACGGTTAACCTCATATTCACATATACAATATATCATCCACAATCATTCATATTAACATTATAACAGATGTGTCACACGGAGTGCATAAAGATGTATCACACGTAGTGCATGTAAATGGGTCACACGTAGTGCATGTAGATGTGTCACACGTAGTGTATGTATCCAAAAGCACATAACAATACTCACAACATATCATCAGACTCTCAACCACAAATACGCATACAGTAAACATCAGAGTTAGTGTTACAGTACGCGAACGTACGTACCCCAACACTACATAATCATATAGTAGACATAAAGTCATCTTCTATCACATATCCTACACCTAACACATATACGCATACGATAAACATCAGCGTTAAGGTTACCAGTATGCGCACGTACCTTCGTTGACGAACGTCGGCAATTCTGGCTGAAACGGCACGTTTTACGGAAAACAGCAGTTTGTCCGACAGCAGCACGTTGGACAACGTAACGGCAGCAAACTAGGATTTCTGACGTCCTATAAGAGTAAAAATTACCATAACTGGCATTTTTGGTAAAAATTACCATTTTGCCCCTATGCACCTAATTGGCGGAATTTCGCCAGCACTTCGTTACTCTGACTAATTTTCTTCCCAAAATTTCGCCAGAACTTCGACGCAATTATGATTTTTGAAAATAATGACTAAAATAGCCCTCCCATATGATATCCAATCATACTTGAAAATTTAAAGGCTATTCTAACATTATAACCCCTACTTTTGAAAAACTGCGAAAGCTTCAACTTTTCGGCGACTCGATCCCTACTATGTTTTTACCTCTGCATATTTTTTCAATGCAAACAAGGCCTAAAACAAGAATAGGAATCTCATCCCCTACTTCCTAAATCTAACTAACAATTCTACTAACTACCGAACTAAAGTCTAAAGACCGAAAGACTTACCCGTTGAAGATCTCCGAACAATTTTCCAGGGCTTCGCTGCAAAAATCTCCAGAGCTTCTCTCTCTTATTTCTCCCTCTAGGCTCAGCCAAACAAGGGAAAATGGTGTGAAGAAAGTGAAGGGAGGACATGCCTATTTATAGAAAATCTAAGGGACAAAATTGGAATTTTTGAAGTTGTTTACAGCCTTGGAAATTCAACATGAAATTGGTGTAAAATCATTGGCCATGGGAGCAGCTGGTCGACATGTTTGAGTGAGGTGGCAGCCTTCAATTTGTCCAAAAATTTGATGACAATTGCCACTTTATGCCCGGTCTAGCCGATTTCCCCGATCGGTACCCGATTCGCGTGATTTCGGAAAAATCTCAAAATTCTGGATTTACAACTTTGAAAACATATTCTCACTTAGTAGAAATGTCCAAGTTAACCTAAATTTTGGTTCCATATAGGGCTCCAACAGTCCAGTTGAAGTTTTCTCGAAAAACGTGTCCGAACGTGTCCGGTGTCGAAACTCGTTTTCGGAATCATCAATCTCTTGGAAATAATTCACTGATTCCAAATATGTCAAGATAAATTCAAACTCATTCCTAGATGTTGAGTTAGAATTTATTTTCTTTATATCCAAAAATATGCCTATATGCATTTTTCCCTATTTCGTCTTATTAGGAAAATGTGCTAACGGCCTCGGAATTAACTTCCGGAAGAGGTCACTTGAAGGTAAAAACTCACTGATCAATATTTTACCTTGACTTTGGAATTCCTATTCCTAGATCTCTAGATAGGATCCGTTTCCTAATTTTTAAATTACTATTCACTCAATTTAATTATAATATAAAATAATGCAACTTGTATATAAAAATCTTTGGATATTATTTTGCTCAAACTTAACCCTTAAGGCTTCAATATTTCGGTCAACAATCTCTGGCCCTTTTTAATTTATTTTATTTTTAATTTATTTATTTACTTAATTATTTATTTATTTTAATTTTCCCAAAAATTCTACAAAATTACCTAATTGGTCCATTCTTGCATTTAGGCTTAAAAATACCTAAACTCAACTATTTTTCTCCAAAATTTCCAATTAATTAGTAAATATATTTTTACTAATTTTAAGCCAATTACCACTAATTTTTGAGCTTTACACAATTATCTCTTAATTTCATTTGCTTATACTTAAGTAATTAGCCCAATATTACTTAATTATTCTATTATCACTTGTTGATAATTTTCTAAATTACGATGCCTCATTACCTTCATACTCTTGTATTAACATTAGTATTTTCATGCCTCTTGCATTTTTAGAAATTACAAGGGTATTATGGTCTTTTCATTACTTTTTTGAACATTTATGCAATTTCTCCAAGTTCATAATTTATTAAATTACCATAATTAGAGATAATATATTCTCCTAATTCACTTGGTCATTTTACTGCCTTTTCGGATTTTTCATAAATTCCCTAAGTCTTTTACCCTTCTCAGGGGTATTTTGGTCATTTTGGCACTTTGGCCCTTAAATTCCCTGATTTCCTACAGAATTTAACTTAGAATGATAGACTATAATTACACAAGTCATAAGACCATAATTTCGCTTATCAGAAATATCTAATTTATTTATAATATTCCGGATAATAAAATCCGAGTATTACAACATACCATGAGACATGCTCCTCTTTGCTCATTTTTGTGAATGGCAGCATAGAATGAACATTTTGATACTATAGAATCATTGCTAAAAAAAGGTTTTTAGACCGCCTCATTTTAACCGGTTATAAAGGATGAGGTCTAAAAAGTATAATCGGTGACATTTTCATAAATATAAAGAACTTTTTAGGCCAATTAAAATGAGGTCAAAAATATATTATTTAGACCTGTTTCTCAAATAACCAATCAAAATTTAAAAAAAAAAATGTTGATTATTTTTAAGACTAGTTGTTACAAATAACCAATCTAAAATGTTTAAAATAAGAATAAAATGTTTATTACTTTTATGACCGATTGTTACAAATAATCGGTCTAGAAAGTTAAAAATAAAATAAAATGTCTGTTACTTTTAAAACCGGTTGTTACAAATAACCGGTTTAAAAAGTTAGAGTAACATTTAAGGAATTAAAAAGTTAAAAAGAAAAAAACATTTCATGTGATTGGGACACGGTTCAAAAAAGAAGGCCAGGCCACTATAGATGCAATAGCTTTGAGGGTGGATTGATCAATTTAAGAGTCCTATGAAAAGGGGTACTTGAAGATCGATGAGAACACTTAATGAGCTTATTGAATGAGGCCTTTTGATTAATAATATATCTAAAGATTTAATCATTGATAGAGCAATATGATATTGCACAGTCCATTTAGCTAACCCTCCTTAATAAGATAAGGCGGCTTCTTCTTGTGGTAGTTGGATTCATCACTCGTAAATAGTATGATTTAGTAGAATTTTTTTTTTTATATTATATACAAATAATAAATTTTTTTCTTTCGAGGAGCAAAATGCATGTAACCTACAATTAATTCACCAAATTTCCTTATTGCATGTTTGACCGCACGTTACTAGTACATCTAAAGGTGTCAATCTAGATGTATCTTTGGGTGGTGTTTTATAACGCTAAAACAACTCATCATTTCAGGTACCCTGAAAAACAATAATTTTTGAGCTCCAAAGACCATGCGACATGCTGTTCTTTACTCAATTATGTGAATGACATAAAATTAAATTTAAATAAATTTGAATTTATGTTCTCTTTTATATAGAAATGAAGCCACTTAACACTTTAACTAACACTAAAAACTAACAACTTATTGATACTTAAAATAGATTTTTTACACTAACTAAATGTGTATTCTCTATGTTAAGTGGCATTTGAAAAATTAATAATAATAATTTTAAATTCAAATAGTGTGAATTGGTAGAATTTTTAAAATTTTTATATTATATACACGTATGAGGTATTTCTTCTTGGAAAACTAAATACATGCATCTCTACAATTAATTCATCAGATTTTTCTTATTGCATGTTAACCGTGTGTCATTAATACATCTAAATTTTTGAGGAAATCCGAACGATGGGACCGCCTGTTTCCTTATTTAATTAAAAAAAATACTAATATAACACTGAATAATTTAAGTATAAATTTAAATATTAGAGAAAATTAATTGTATGATTTTTCCTAAAAAAATTAATCCTCATCTGTAAAACAGGTGGAGTGAATATATATAGCATACTATTAGGAAGTCAAATGGTGAAACTTGAAAGAAGGAGTGAGGGACAAAGCCTGCGTTTTTTCTCCCATCTCCAACGACTGCTGGTAAGTTTCTTCTAACCAATAACTTGTGGTACATCCTTCCGATTTTCATCTGCTTTCTTGTCTACTATTCAAAAACTTTATTTTATTTCACTGTTATCCATGTTCTGGTCTTCTAAAATTTCACCAATTAAAAAAAAAAATAGTTTTGATTTGATCTCCTATTTTCCATCCCTGTGCTGGACTATGCTTGTATCAAAATTTGTCCAGAATGTTTCTATTTGATTTGCAAGCAATAATGATCTAATCTAAAGAACTTTTATTGCAAAGAACCAATTTTCCAACCCTTTTTTCCTTTGGGACTTAATCCATATAAACAAGGAATTATTTTGGGTGCTTATCACGATGATGAGTACAACGGTGCTCATAGCTGCATTTAGATCTGTATCGTATAAATACAATTTAATGGTCTCTATTTAAGATTTTGAACTAATGATTTTTAAATAAAAAATCATTTTCTAACAAAAACCAAACAGTTAAGATATATATTATCTTTATTTTAATTTCAGTACACACTAAAACAATTTTTATAAAATAATAAAGTAAAAAAATAAATTCGAATCATCCTGATCTAATCTAAATAAGCTAAATCGTCCAATCTAGACGATCTAGACTAAATCTGAATGATTCAAATTTCAGTTCTCATCACACTTGTAAGCACAATGGGGCTCATCAATATGATGAAATATTCCTCGGATGAGTTTGGGTGAGCACGCTAAATATGGACTATCCAGATCTTATCTGGATAGTCCAAATTTAGTTTTTTTTTTAATGCTTTTAATTTCTTAAAAAATAATTATTTACATTATCTAAAATAAAAACAATCTATTAACGCCTTCACTATCCGTTTATAAAAATATGTTTTTATTTAAAAATCATCACTTAGAAAATTTAAATCTAGATCGATGAAACTGATTATAGATTATGGAGCATATCTCAGGGTAGCGATGAGCACCACCCTAGGACGAGTATCAAAATTGGTTTTGATATGCATCATCCAAATAGATCAGTTTCAATATACACATTTAAATTTGAAGAACATGACAAAAAACAAAGAACAAAACCCTCAAAATGTATACTAAATTAGAGAAAGGACAAATAGGTAATTTGGTAAGAATATGTGATTTTGAAGTTTAAGTGTTGACTGTTGATAACTTGAGTATAATGACAACTTAAGAATAACAATTAGCAATTTGGTTATACACAATGATAACTTAGAAACCTCAAATTGTCAATTTCTATATTTAAGTTGTCAACACGCAAACTTTTAAATCTCATATATTCCTACTAGATTACCTATTTGTCCTTTTACTAATTTAGTGAACATTTTGGGGTTTTTGTAATTCAAATTTTCTGTCATTTTCCTTTACATTTTCAATATATTATCTTTATTTAATATGGTATGCACATTAATAATTGTTTTAAAACTCAAATTTTTAAACAAGTTGGACCGTGATGTTTCTTAATAAGTGCATAAACCTCTTCCTATGTGCATACTTTTGTTTGCAGTACTTTTTTTTTTTTTTGCTCATTGTTTGCAGTACTTTGTATTGCTCATTATTGGGCTTGTTTATGTTTTTTTAATATTCAAAATTTGTTTAATGACTTTTTGTATGTTAGTGTTATCTTACCAGTTGCATCATGCCTCTGACAAAAAGAAACAGAAGGAAGAAGCAGAACAACAACAAAGACACTAATGGAAATCGCAGAAGCATCAACGACCTACCCGACAATGTCCTTTCAAACATTGTTTCACTTCTTCCCATGAAAGATGCTGTAAGAACAAGCATCTTGTCCAAAAGATGGGAATTCATGTGGACAACCATCCCTGAACTTAGCTTTATTCAGGAAACCGAAGACACAACCATCTTCATGAATTTCATCAAAAGAGCACTTTCACTAAGAGGATCATCTAAGATAACCGAGTTTCAACTCAAAGGAAAAATGGACGCTTCTTGTTCAGTTCAACCTCTGTTTCCTTCAGTTGCGCAGTGTAATGTTGAAGTGTTTAGGCTCCATCTTGACCACATTAAAGAAGCTTTATCTTTGCCTATCAGCTTACTTAATTCTGCAACACTTACAGATATACATATCAGAATGAAAGGCCAGAAACTTATGCTTCCTTTTCTGATCTACTTACCAAGCCTAAAGCTGATGAATCTGTGGGGTATCACCATCCCGAATCAGTATTCTGCTCAGAATCTATTTTCTGGGTGTCCCGTTCTTGAGAATTTACAGATAGTAGACTGTAGTTGGTTGAATGTGAAGGCTGTGAAAGTGTTATCTTCCAAGCTTCAGAAATTGAGGATAAGGGAAGCTCGTGGTAGAAGACAACAAAATGGGAGGAATAGGATTGAGTTTGAGATTCAGGGAAGTGGTCTCAGAAATTTCAGTCATGAGGGTTTGTTGTACTTTGATTACAGCATTGTGAATCCTGCATTGTTGTTGGAAGAGGTGTCTATTTATGTTGATTCTATCCGTCAGGCATCAATGCCCATGTCAAATAGTCTTTTGAATCTCTTGAGAAGCATCATGCATGTTCCAACGTTGAAGCTTGGACTTTATACTGTGTCAGTAAGTTTCCTTCTCTTGTGTTTATAAGCCAAGTATATTTTATTTTGAGAAAATTAATCTTTTGGTTCCTAGATTTTTGAATTGGTTATAACTAAGTGCAACCCAGTTCTTATAATTTTAATTCGGTTATAACTTAGTGTTTGAACTCTAACTCAATGCAACTCATTCTCTCAATTAAGTTTAAACATTTAAATTATTAGTACCTACATTTTAAAAAGTAAAACTACATATTTCTTTAAGTGTCATGTGGCAATAAGAATAATATCATGTGCTCAGTTACAATAGAAGTTATAACAACTGTTAGTTGCTAAACCGGGATAAGTGAGTGAGGGGAGTAATATAAATACCCCAAGTGTACTCATTTGAGACCATTGAATAAGAAATCATTTAGTTAGTTAGTTCTCTTCCATCTTCTTTTGTTGAATAAAGGACTAAAGTTTTAAATAGTTAAAATTATAAAAATTGAGTTACAGTAAGTTAAAGTTTGGTGACTAAGTTTTAATTGAATCAAAATTTTAGGAACTGAGCTGCACACTGAATGAATCAATATTTAAGAACTAGTTACATTCGAGTCAAAACTATATGGTCTAAAAGATTATCTTTTTCCTTTTATTTTATTCATTTATTGTATATCAATTTCTCTGGCATGTGTTTCAGCTTCTCTTTGGCATACCAGAAGCAGTGGAGGTACCCATGTTCATGGGCATTCGAGTTCTTGAGTTAGATCATAGATCATCAGATTTTTCAAACGCACGCTTGTTTAAGATACTGGAAAACACACCCTGCCTTGAGTCTCTGATCTTTCGTGAGGTAACTTCACAACCAAATTGATCATATTTGTTTAATTTCTTGTAGCTCTACTTAAATTATTATTGCAGCAACAATTAACAATGGCTAACATATATAATATGTGAATTATATTATGATTTGAAAAAGGGACTTGCGATGCCTTCTAATCCAATTGAGGATGGAATATTGGACCCCGTGCCTTCATGCTTCCTCAACCGCCTCAATTATGTGTTTGTTCATGTGTTCTATGGATATTCAATGGACTTGGAGGGAATAAAGATTATACTGAAAAATGCAATGGTTTTGAAAAAGATGGAGATTCTGCTTGGATTGTCTGTGACCCCAGCGATGAGAAACGAGTTCCCCTTGCAGCTATTGAAGCTCCCCAGAGCTTCTAAAGATTGTGGCATCTTCATAGTTTAAAGTTTATTAAACTAGTTAAGCTTAATATTTTTATTGTTGGTGGTTGATTAGTGACATGTCTTCCTGCAAATAATTCATCTAATTTTTCTATCAGACTTTCTTATTGTATGTTGACGATGTGTTACTGGCACATCTAAAAATTGAAGATCTAGATGTATTTTTGGGTGATGTTTTATAACGCTCAAAACATATCATTTTAGTTACCTCAAAAACACTACTTTTTTAGCTCTACATACCTTGCGACACGCTCCTCTTTGCTGAATTTTGTGAATGGCAGCATAGAATCAACATTTTTTGTGATATTATAGAATCCACATTTAAAATACTGCTTTTAACGCAGATAAATTTGTATTCTTTGTGTTGTTTGGCATTTGAAAACTAAATAAGAATTATTTATAACTCATGAATATCATTATTTGTTAGTTTTTTTATAACTTTTTCTATTATATTCATGTACTAGGCGTCTCTTCTTGCCAATGCAAAATACCTGTATCCTTGCAATTAATTCATCATATTATCTTATTGCATGTTGACGGCATGTCACTTGTACATCTAATGTTTTTAAGAGACTAGGTAAAAGTGATATGAAGGTTAAAATGGGATATTAAATCATTATAGGTATTCTTTGTGTTGTATAGTGTTTGAGAAATAATTAACAATTATTTATAACTCATGAATAGCATGATTTATTAGATTTTTCAAAAAAAAAAAATCTATTATATGCATAGATTGGATGTCTCTTCTTGCCAGAAGCAAAATACATGTATCCTTGCAATTAATTCATCATATTTTCTTATTGCATGTTGACCGCATGTCACTAGTACATCTAAAGTCGATAAGAGACTGGTTAGAAATGATTTGAAGGTTAAAATGAGACATCAAATCATTCTAATAGTGGCAAAGTTCATACATTTGGGGTCAATTATGTAAAACGATAGTAAAATTGATGAAGTTGTTAATTATAAAATTCAAGCAACGGAGTGGTTTAAATGGATAAATGCTATTGAAGTTATTTGTGACCGAAAAACACCTAATAAGATGAAAGGGAAGTGTTATGGCACTGATATAAATTCATCAATGTTATATGGACAAGTTCAAAAAACAAGGCCACTAGATGCAATATCAGCTTTGAGGGTGGATCAAGGAGATTAAGAGTCCTATGAAAAGGGGTACTTGAAGATCGATGAGAACACTTAATGAAGTTCTTGAATGAGACCTTTTGATTAATAATATATCTATATATATTTAATCATTGATAGAGCAATTTGTTGTTGTACAATTCATTTAGTTAACCGTACCGAATAAGATAAGGCGTCAGCTTCTTGTTGAAGTTGGATTCATCAGTCGTAATTAGTATGATTTGGTAGAAATTTTATATTATATACAAATAATAAATGTTTCTTCTTTTCAGAAGCAAAATGCATGTACCCTACAATTAATTCATCAAATTTCCTTATTGCGTGTTGACCACACGTTATTAGTACATCTAAAGCTGGCAATCTAGATATGTATCTTTGGTTGGTCTTTTATAACGCTAAAACAACTTGTCATTTCAAGTACCCTGAAAACAATAATATTTCAGCTACAAAGATCATGCGACATGACTTTACTTAATTTTATGAATGACATAGAATTAACATTTATATAAAAATTTGAATTTATGTTCTCTTTCTTATGACAATGGGGCCACTAACCACCATAACTATCAGCTTGTTGGTACATAAAATAGATTTTTAACACTAACTAAATGTGTACTCTTTGTGTTGCATGACATTTGAAAAATAAATAACAATCATTTTAAATTCAAATAGTGTGATTTGGTAGAATTTTTAAAATTTTTATATTATATACACATGAGGTATTTCTTCTTGAAAAAGTAAATACACGCATCTCAACAATTAATTCATCATGTTTTTCTTATTGCATGATGACCACACGTCACTAATACATTTAAATTTGTGAGGAAATCCAAAGGCTGAGACTACTTTCTGTTCCCTTAAAATTAATATAAGACTGAATAATTTAAGAATAAATTTAAATATTAGAGAAAATTAATTGTATGATTTTTCCTAAAAAATTTAATCCTCATCTGTAAAACAAGTGGAGTGAATATATATAGCATACTATTAGGTAGTCAAATGGTGAAACTTGAAAGGAGGTATGGACACAGCCTGCGTTTTTTCTCCCATCTCCAACAACTGCTGGTAAAGTTTCTTCACTCCAATAATTTGTGGTACAGCCTTCCGATTTTCATCTTCTTTCTTGTCTACTATTCAAAAACTTTATTTTGTTTCACTGTTATCCATGTTCTGGTCTTCTAAAATTTCACCAATTAAAAAAAAAAATCTAGTTTTGATTTGATCTCCTTATTTTCCATCCTTGTGCTGGAGTATGCTTGTATCAAAATTTGCCTAGAATGGTTCTATTTGATTTGCAACCCTTTTTCCTCTGGGACTTAGAGCCCGTTTGGATTGACTTAAAAAAAAAGTGCTTTTTTTTTTAGCCCCATGTTGTGCTTTTTTTTTAAGCTCAAAATTTGAGCTTTTGAAAAAGCAGCATTTTAGCTTTTTTTTGTGACTTTTACTTTTTTAAAAAAATATCATCTAAACACATAAATTAATTTTTTTTGAATTAAAAAAAGTGCTTTTTTTATGAAAAAAGCCCATCCAAAAGGGCCCTTAATCCATATATAAAAGGAATTATTTTTAGTGCTTATCCCGATCATGAGTACAACAGTGCTCATAGTTGCATTTAGATCTGTATCATATAAATACAATTTAATAGTCCATATATAATATTTTGGAAAAATTCCAAATAAATACCATTTGAAATTGTAAAATCCCCAGAAATCTTCCGAATTTGTAAAAAGACTGAGAGGTACAAAGGACCTATGAGGGATATGCAAATTCGGGTGAAATTACTCTTTTGCCCTTAATTTTAAATAATAATAATAATAACCCTCCAACCCCCCGCCGCCGGCCACCGCCGGCCCCCGATGGTGGCCTCCGGCCGTGGTGGCCGGCCGTCGGTGGTTGCCGGCGGCGGGGGTAGAGGGTTATTTATTTATTTATTTAAAACTAAGGGCAAAAGGGTAATTTCACCCGAATTTGCATATCCCGCATAGGTCCTTTGTACCTCTCAATCTTTTTACAAATTCAGAAGACTTCTGGGGGTTTTACAATTTCAAACGGTATTTAGTGCTTTCAAACAGACAATGTCCTTTCAAACATTGTTTCACTTCTTTCCCTGAAAGATGCTATAAGAACAAGCATCTTGTCCAAAAGATGGGAATTCATGTGGACAACCATTCCTGAACTTAGCTTTATTCAGGAAACCGAAGACACAACCAACTTCATGAATTTCATCAAAAGAGCACTTTCACTAAGAGGATCATCTAAGATAACCGAGTTTCAACTCAAAGGCAAAATGGACGCTTCTTGTTCAGTTCAACCTCTATTTTTTTCAGTTGCGCCGTGTAATGTTGAAGTGTTTAGGCTCCATCAACGACGGTCCAAAAGAAGACCAGGGTAAGGAAACCAATCACAAGGCAACACACGAACCAGCCAAGAGTGGTGACATAGTGGCCAGAAAGGTAAACACTCCGCAGACTACCCAAGCCGACTTGAAGGGGCATGAGGAAAAACAGCCTACCGAGGACCAGACCGTTAAAGAAGGACCAACCGCGCCCCCGCCTCTTAATAAAGTATCAGCTCAGACGGGAAAGGTAGACGAAGACCGAGTCCTAGGTCAGTTCACTGACAAAGTTATGACAGCAGTATACCCAAAGGGCTTGAATTCGAGAGAATTGTCAAAATATGACGGAACCCAGGACCCTTTGATACATTTAAACAACTTCAAAATGGAGATTATGGTTAAGGGGATAAAGGGAGATGTTGTACCTCGGTTATTTGCTGGAACGTTCAGGGGAGCTGCGCAATTGTGGTTTCATTCTTTGACATATCTTTCCATTCCAAACATGAAGACGCTGGAGTGGAAGTTTTTGCTAAACTTTGCAACAAGCAGGCGACAACCCAAAACTGAGTTCCGACTCGATCAAGTTAAGCAAGGACCAGGAGAAGCCCTGAGCAAGTACCTGGATCATTTCAATAATATAGCGTTGCAGATTCCGGGGTTAAAGGAGGAGGTACACCTGCATTGCATCATAGCCGGTTTGGATGTATCATCCCGGTTAAAGAAGTCTATCATGAAACGACGACCCACAACCTTGGCCGATTTTCATGATAGATCACAGCAGTATCTGGACTTGGAACAGATGGAAAAGGCGGGCAACACCGTGAACGAACGGGCTAAGAGCCCATCGCACCGAGAAAGAGAGAATCAAGAAGCATATAAGAGAATTCCTCGCAGCCGGGACACCAATGGTAAAACCCGGGATTCTAAGTATGAAAAATACACCCCGTTGAAGGTCTCCCAGGCCAAGCTGTGGAAGGAAGTATGCGCGACCGAAATCACCAACACCTAACCCCAAAGAGCCCGATGAACTCAGGCTTTCCCATTTGTTGTCCTACACAAAAAAAGAAAGAAAGAAGGTCAGTACTACGAAACGAAAATAATGGCAAATGGACCATCCATGACCATGGAAGCATGTAAAGGTCTAATCCCATACTCTTTGGGGCTCGTCGTCTAATTAAAGTGGTGGGTATATAATCGGCGAGATCCATCAATGAATCAAGGGAACTGGAGAGGATGGTGAGCATTAGCACGGCCACTTCTTCAACTTCAGTTAGGCTAGCCGGGTTGGTAGCGAAATCTCCAGATTTAAACTTGTGATGGACATTTGTCCAGTACAAAGGAAACTTTCCTTCTAACACCCCGGAATCAGAGGCCTGAAGGAACCATGGGCATTGAAAGGGATCGGCCATAACTTTGACGAAAGCTGGCTTAAAGTTTTTCCACGAGTCAATGAAAGCTTTAAAGAGCATGTGCTCGCTCCTTCCCCGGAGTGTCGTCCACCCAAACCAGAACGTATCACTACCCGGGAAACAACTCGTTTCTAAGGGGGAGTACAAAGTCATGAATACGGGGACAGTACAACAGATCCTCAATTTCCGTCAAAGGCTCTCAAAAGCAATGGCAAAGGCCCAGCCATTGGGATGAAGTTGCGAGGGGGCTAGGTGCAAATGGTTTAAAAGACAGATTTGGAAGTCGGTAAAGGGGAACCTTATACCAAGCAAGGTGATAACATCTCGGTAAAAGAAAAAGAAGTGGGGCTCGTGAGGCTCGCTCTTCTTTAGACGGGTTGTGGCTACCGATTCACCATCTAGTAGAAGCCTTACGGAATACCCGGGTCCATCTTTTACACCGATTTGAGCAAACTCCTTCGGGGTTAGGGTGTTGGTGATTTCGGTCACTCTTACGCTAACAACTTTCTTGGGGGGGTTTGGATTCCGAACAGAACCAGACGAACTGCACTCATCCGCTGTGGATGGCATAAGGGACTGCGATGATGATGCCATCCAAACCTAAAAATGGAAAAAGGGTAAAATTAGAGAATATCATTTATACCTGGGAAAGCAGTCGGTCGGGGGTATTAAAGGCCAGGGAAGTGCTCAGAAGCATCTTGGCCATACATGCCTAGGGGCGCATAAGGATGGTGATTTAATGAGAATGGGGGAAGGAAAGGAGTTTCGTGGTTAAAAAGGTGGGGTAGAGTACGAGCCATTCCAGAAAACCCAGAATTCACAGAAAAACTTCCTCAGCAGCAGTAAAAAACTAGAAAAGTTCAAATGCTAGACACTAGAGGTTTGGCAAATGTGAGAATCGCAAAGAATATGAAAGTTAAAAGAGCCGTTGAAGTACCTGATAATAAGTTCGGCGAAAGTTGAGCGAATGCAAACAGAAGCAGACTATCGTGGAGATTGTTGCAGAGAGGCAGACGAAACGTTCAGTGTGCAAAGTGTCGAATCAACAAAGAAAAGGGAAATTTATAGGTTCTTGAGTTCAAAAATTCTGGAATGAATTTTTGAATTCGAAACAGCAGGGGCAATTATGTCCACGCGCGTTAAAAGTTAAGGCCAAATCCCAAAAGGTGCAATGATGTGTTTTCTGAAATGACGCAAGCATTAATTGCGCACGGATTCCAAGTGCCTATTGGAAGGCGCCCAGGCCTGGAGGCGCAGCTATACGCTACAACGCGTCAGTCTAGCGAGAAGGGATACGTCCTTTCATATTCGGGCAAGGTACATCCCATTTTCCTAAGAATTCCTGATGATAATTTTATTGTGATGATACATCAAAATATTTTATTGTGATGAGAATTTAGTCCAGATACTTAATGACCACAACCGGATTTATCCAATGTTGTCAACTCGGTATAGTTTACAACGGTCATAGCCGAGGTAGTATGGCGCGAATGGATCAGATTGTTGGTTAACATATGCTGCGTGTACATGCACAATGCCGGATTAAATGACAAACTCGGATAACTAAAACAGCCCAACTCGGTTGGCAAAAGAAATAAGGAAAATTGACATCTGCCTATGCTCAAGCAAGCCCACGACACGTGTGGAAGGCAGAAAAACTCTATATTGATACTTGATCAGGTTACATGTTTTTCTTACAAAGAAATAAACTGACCTACTCGTCTACAAAGGCGATTACAAGATCGATATAAGGAAGGAAAGTGCATTCGTAAACATTATTTATGAATCCCCTAATTACAAAGAGCTTGATGATAACCAGAAACCTCCCGCAAAGTTGGAGAGACCTGGAGACGGAGGTCGAAGAACTATCCAACGATTACATCATATTGTTGAAGGTGCTCGTTGGATATGTTGGAGTCCCTAGAGAAGTTTAGACAAGTCCAAGAGGACTGGCAAACATGTCTCGGGCCTCCCATGGTGGATGAAGAAGCCCAGATGCAAGATTAGAAGATGCTCAGATAAAAGCCTGAACCCCTTCCCAAGATCCCATACGAAGTTGAACCAGATGTGAAGACTGGCAAATACATCTGGGATCCCAGGCATCCACCACGCGACGTGCTTGAAGACTAGCAAATACATCTGAAGGCAAAGACGCACGGCCAAAAAGGACTTTTCTTCTTTCGAAATCGCGTTCTCCTTCCCCACATAGCTGGAAAAATGGAAGCTGGCCAACGGATGATGGAGTTTGAAACTCTCACCAGGGGGCTCATCATGCTTTCAAGAATATGTATCCTGGAAAGAAAAGGAAAGCGGACCAGTGGCGTAGGAGGATGAGAGGCGATGAGATAATTTATAGACCAAGCAGATTGCAAGGGCCACGCAACAGTGAATGATGCTTTAATGGCAATGGCGTTGCAGAGTTCCAAGAAAGAAATCATAACTGTTGTTAAAAAGCGTGAGTATTAATTACGCGCAAAAACCAAGAACGGCTGAAAATGACCAATGAACGCCAGGATGTGATAGTATGATGTCAGATAAGTAGGCCGAACGGTCATCAAGTCATAACACGCCACGTGTCTCCATTTCACCAAAGATTGGGGGGGCAATATGCGTGTAGGGAATTCAAAACGACAAAACTCAGTACAATCCAGATAAGACAATCTCAGGTGCTATAAAGACACCGGGGTAATTATTTTAACCCGGTTTGACGAGTATGGAAAATGGAAAACGGTTGAACCAATTAGGGCACGAAAAACAATGGCGCGCTTGTTACAAAGACAGCCAGGCGTTACGATAAAGGAGCCCGGTAAATAGGCAAGTCGGGAACTAGTTCTTGAAACTTAGTTAATACCGAGGTATGCACGGAAGGAAGAGCCCGATGTAGAGAGCAACTAATCTCAGCAGCTCAGAAACCCAAACTCGTGAGCTTGGGGGGCAACTGTTATGGACTCAAATAATGGGCATGGCAGACGAAGGCCCAATAGGAGTGCCTCTGGCGGGAAACCTCCCATGAAACAGGTAATTTGCCAATCACCCTTGACTATGCCGATAATCCAGTAATCATGCAGGATATGAAGTGCGCACGATCAGGACGTGGGAGGCGCACGATGACAGTAGGAATGACTCAGGGTAAGGAGAACGAAACCCTAGGTAATCTCTATAAATAGGAGGTTGCCCACCAGGTATGTTCTCCACGTTCACTAGTACATTATTTACCATTCAATCTCACTGTGCACACACACCACCCTCAAGCGAAGAGCCAACCCCGTGTAACACAGTGATCCATTAGCACAATTCTCTAACACATAATTAATATAATTCCATAATTATAAGAAATCATGGGAGAGAATAATAAATAATGGTCGATAACATCCATGATATTATATTCATAACACCTCCATCTATTATGGTTTAACAGAAAAAGCCTATGATTTCCATGCTTAATTGGTCATCTTAAAAAAAAAAAAAAATCAACCTCCATAACGGCCAAACTAATTTTTCGTTAATAATGGTCGAAATAAAATTTCTTAATCGGTCAACGATATCTCAAAAATAGTTTTTGTGGAGGGCCACCTAAATTCCCTCCTCCATCGCTACCGCCATCCTTCTTGGAAAGGCCGTTTTCAAATTCTCTTATTTTCTGTTATTAGATTAGCTACCGCTTCTTCTTCGTTTCCTCACATTCCCTCCTCTCTCCAATGCTCACCAACCTCTTCTTCCTCGCCTTTCCATACCCAAAGTTTTGAACTTTTCTTCTCCTACCTCCTTCACTTTCATTGAATTCACCATCTAAATCTTCCGCATTGTACACACCTAACACCACTTAAAGCTCACACCTATGCAATACCCATTTTGAGCTTTCTTCTTTGCTGGACAAAATTTCGGTTCTTTATTAGGTATGCATCTTAACCATGAACTCTGCAACTAGGTGTGCACCTTCTTCATCTCCGACCTTCTCTACTTTCTCAAGCAGAAAGCTTTCTTTGAGAACCACTAAATCTTTTTACACATTACCCTCAAGACAAAATGTTGATCCCAGCACAAATCTCTCTGTTTCTTGTCATAAATCTCTTCACATCTCATCAACTGAGAATTTCTCATTGGTGGCAAAAACCAGAAAGAGGGGTTTAGAGTGTAAGGCCTATGAGGCAGATAAGTCAGGACCTTTGGAGATTAATGTTGATGAAGAGGCTAGAGTTCAAGCGGCTCAAAAGCTCAGAATTAGTTTCTATTTCGTTACCTGGTGGGCTTTGAATGTAATCTTCAATATATACAATAAGAGGGTTTTGAATGCTTTTCCTTATCCATGGCTCACTTCCACTCTATCATTAGCTGCTGGTTCGCTCATGATGTTAATTTCATGGGCCACGGGCATTGTTGAAGCGCCAAAAGTCAATTTAGATTTTTGGAAGGCCCTCTTCCCTGTAAGTTAATCTTGCTCTATTCTGTTTCTTTCACAACATAGCGTACATGGTTTGATTATATGCAGGCATTATGTCAATGTATACATAGTTTTCCAGTGTAATTGAAACTGGTTTCATATTTGATGTGTGCTGGATACATTGGATACAAAATAGTTTTTTTTTTTTTTTTTTTTTTTTTTTTTTTTTTGTAGTAGCAGTATTTCATCCTGGCATTGAGACATAACAAGATTTGAATGATTTGATTCTGTACTAATAGATGCATAACAGGATGGGTGTTGGGTAAGGACTATAAAACTATGAATGGGAATCAAACAATAAGAATTGATATTAATACGGTAGAATCTCTTAAAATCATGTCTGGTAAACTTTGATTGGTGAGCTTATATCAAGAATATCAGGCCAGAGATTAGTGATTAGGGGTGGGATAGGATTCGTTTTGATGCATATTTCTTACAATAATAATTGAAATAATTTGGTTTTGCAGGTCGCTTTGGCTCACTCGATTGGTCATGTTGCCGCGACTGTGAGTATGTCAAAAGTTGCAATTTCATTTACCCATATCATCAAGAGTGCAGAACCTGCTTTTAGTGTCCTGGTCTCAAGATTCTTCCTTGGAGAATCGTTCCCTATGCCAGTGTACCTATCACTTGTCCCAATTATTGGTGGCTGTGCTCTTGCTGCTTTGACAGAACTCAATTTTAATATGATTGGTAAGAGAATCTATTCTAATATAGTCATATGCAGATCAAGACCTTCTTTAATATTAGAGGGTACTGTAAGAAAGAGAGACTGAAAGAATTATATTCATATGACACATGTTTGTCCTTAAACACTACATATTTTTCATGTTCTAGTGTTGATATTGTATCTTCTCTGTTACACATGTCAATATTCATTCTTATTAAATTTCGTTAGGAAGTTGAAAATGAAGAAAGAAATCCACTAATTAGACAACTTTAAATCATGTTTCAGGTTTTATGGGAGCTATGTTATCAAATTTGGCATTTGTCTTCCGGAACATATCCTCAAAGAAAGGGATGAAGGGGATGTCTGTTAGTGGAATGAACTATTATGCTTGTCTTTCTATGATGTCTATTCTAATCCTCATACCTTTTTCCATTGCTGTGGAGGGCCCAAAAATGTGGGTTGTTGGCTGGCAAACTGCTCTCTCTCAAATTGGTCCCAATTTTGTATGGTGAGTTTAACCTTCAATTTCTAGTGTGCGTTTATATGCTAATCTGCCATCGTCTTTGTGCCTTTGTATTGGTGGAATTTCATTTTAAACTTCACTTTGTTGATAAGAAATGCATAATCTGGGTGAATGAAAAATATTTACTTGATGTGTGAAAAGTATAGTTACTGATGAAAAACACTTCACTTTATGATCAAGTAGCAATTTTCATTGCTGGACAATGTTAGATTTAATGGTTTTCTTCCTCTTATGCTTAACTAATGAACTGGTTTGGAAATTTCACAGGTGGGTGGTTGCCCAGAGTATCTTCTACCACTTGTATAATCAAGTATCGTACATGTCTCTTGATCAGATTTCCCCACTAACATTTAGTATAGGGAACACAATGAAGAGAATTTCGGTTATCGTCTCTTCCATTATCATCTTCCGCACGCCAGTCCAACCCGTCAATGTCCTCGGGGCAGCCATTGCCGTTCTCGGTACCTTCATCTATTCACAGGTGCATTCTTGTCTCATTTTACATCAAAGGTTGATTCTTTGTCACTTAGAGAATTGAGGCTCCCAAGGGCTACAAATATTTTGTCATCACTTTCTGCTTCAAGTTTGCTTGCAAATAATCTGAGTTGGTTAGAATTAGTCTTCTTTGTAAGAGTGAATAGCTTATCTACTGCTCATATGAGTAATAGATTAGGACTGGAGATAGTACTATGGTTCTCTGTTTGTAAGTTGTCTGCTTTTTGACTTACACTATATAACAATATCATAACTAACAACTTCCTTTTGATCCTATGAACAGGCTGCAAGATAAGAAATAGTTTTGGAGCTGAGATTCATGGGGATACAAGTGTGTGTTACTAGTTTGTGTGCCTCTATATGATTGATTAGCTTGGTCAATCTATCTTTTGTAGATGGGGATTTTACTTTTAAAAAAATTTCGTTTGTCAAGGTATGTGTCACACCTAATGAATGATGAGTTATTTTGTGTTGTGGTGGATCGGGTATGGAGGTGGTATTTTTTAGGAAAAATTATCACGAGGTCTCAGGAAGGAATGTAATTATCAAAAAGTTTTGATAACAAGTTAGTAGTATAGATATGTTGTCATATCCAACACTGAAACTTGTTACTTGTTATTGGATTTTTGGTGATAAATCTCTTCCTTAAGACTTCATAGTGATTCCTCTATTTTTGCCCATAATTATATTTGGGATTTCTCGCATTTCCTGACAAACTTGTCAGTCTCAACCTCCCCCGTTCTACACCGGGATTTCATTATCTTTGGGTGGAACATGCACCCCAAGATTGAGTGTTGGGACTCCCAAATTCGTGGTTTTCACGAGATGTTACGTGTCTATATATAATGGGATTCACAAAATTAAACAAAATATGAGCACTTTAAAAAAAATTTGTAATGGTAATAATAAATTCATTAATAAAATTTATAAGTTCAATAATACGTTTTACAAGTTCATTCATCAAGATGAAAACATGTTAGTTCACTGACAAGTTTTCATATGACTTAGATATAATTTTGATGTTTTCATGGACTATTTTTTTTTTTTTCTATTGTTTGGGACCTTAAATGAAAGTTTCCCTTTTTCCTTTATCACTTGACTTTATCTTTTGTTTTCTTTCTAAAACAAGTCCAACATCGCACCATATTTTTTTCTTCTTCCCCTTTTTACCTCAAACATCGCATCGGATTTGAGTTCCTGTCCATTCTGATTAGTGTTCCCTACATGTAGGAATGAATATTTGAATATAATGTGCTCATTATCGTGATTAAATCTGAGCCATATAAAATTTGATTGATATGGATAATTCATATTTAAAATTTTTGGTGAAAATCCATTTCAGGGTCCTTTTAGGACTGACAATCCCAAAGAAAACCCCAAGATTCTGACAATCTCTGAGCTTTTCAGAATTTTTGGTGAGTTGTCAACGGGGCTGATATAGTTGTTAACGGGTAGGTTTTAACAACTAAATCAGCCCCGTTAACAACACTTTGCTAACAACTATATCAACTCCGTTGACAACTATATCGGTACCCCGTTAATAACTATATCAGCCCCGTTGACAACTCACCCAAGATTCTAATAATCCCAAAAAAGGCCCCAAGACCTTTTTTGGGATTATCAGAATCTTGAGACATTTTTTGAGATTGTCAGTCTTAAAAGACCTGAAAATGATTTTCCTTTTATTATTCAACACTCATTCCTTTATAGGACAACACAAAAGGAAGACGGCATAAAGAATCATACCCATGCGCACTCACTTGTCATTTTTTTTTATATATTCATTTTGTGCCGGCGTAAAGCACGCTTGCTTCATGTATGACACACCACGTCTTCAAGTCAGTTAGTGAAAAGGACGACGTAGTATAAGCTCACTGGACAGAAGCCTATATTCAGTCACAGGAGATATATATATATATATATATATATAATTCCCCTAACCCCAAAAATGACGTCGTTTTAGGAGTTAGGGAAATTAATGAAGGGTATTTTGGTATTTTTGTTTGTGTATTTATTACATGAATTTTACTAAAACACCATTCATTAATTCTCCTAACTCCCAAAACGACATCATTTTAGGTAACTTGACATAACCTTATGTCAAGTGATATGACAAACGATAAACTCATTTTCTCTCTCTCTCTCTCCCTCTATATATATATGTTGCATCCTGAAATATTTATTTGTACTCAATCTTAAATTAATTTATTTCTAGTTCTGCATTTTGAAATAATTTTAATGTAACACAAGTGTCATGAAAATTAATTAATTTAAGATATTGAGTATTTAAAAAAAAATCAGAATGCAATATATAATTTAATCTAAATAAATAAAATATATATATAAAAAAATGTCCACGCCCATATAAATTAGGGGATAAGCACCTAACCAAACATCCAAGGAACTTTCAAAGTTCAAACCAAACGCCTTGAAACGAGGGGTTGCTAGTGACACTGAATAACATAATTAAAGATTGAGATGAAAAGTCCACATCATTAGGAAATAATGGATGAGGCTTTGTTCAAGAAAGCTCTATTGTTGCCAATAATGGTACTATTGTGGCTGCTTTATCATCTCCAGAATTGTTCTGCTACTTCTGATCAATCTACCTTCCCCTCCGGTTTCCTCTTCGGCACTGCTTCTTCTTCTTACCAGTTTCTTTCTTCTTCTTCTTCTTCGACTGTTAAGTTTATTTGATCTGCTTCATATATTTCATTTGATAATGGTCGCATACAGTATGAAGGTGGCTATTTGGATGATGGCAAAGGACTTAACAACTGGGATGTCTTCACTCACCTACCTGGTTTACATTTAACTTTCCTCTCACTCTAGTTTCTCTTCATATATTTCACCTTTCAGTGCTCTTTCTTTTTTATTTGGCTTCATTTCAATCTGATCTTTAAGTATTTAGATTAGAGTAGATTAATTATCTGCCGTTGGTTTCAGGAAGGATAGACGATGGAAGTAATGCTGACGTTACTGTTGATCAATACCATCGCTATCTGGTAAGTGTCTTTATTTAGCTTATATACTATTAATATCTGTCCTTGTTTTGATCTTCTTGATATAATATCATATATCTTTCTTTTTAAAGAGGTATTTAATTTGGAAGAATTCCAAATTATAAAACTATTGGTGTTGAAACTTTTTCTTTTTTTGCTGAGGATTAAATCAGGAGGATGTAGATTTGATGGAAGATGTCAAAATCAACAGCTACAGATTTTCGATTTCATGGGCAAGAATTTTACCAAGTATGCCTTTTCTGCTCTTACAGCTGTGTGTATTATTAACCATAATGAGCCTCACAAACATACTTTAATTTCCATTCTGTTTTTTTTTTTTTCAATGATTGAGAACAGAAGGAAGATTTGGTGAAGTGAACTGGGCAGGCATCAACTTTTACAACAATCTCATCAATGCTCTCCTCCTTAAAGGTTTGATTTTCTTCTCAATTTCCCTCTCCTTTCTTTATTGATAACACCATAATCACTACTAACAGGCGTTGGTCGTGTACCTTGGCTTTGGCCACTTAAACATAAGGCCTTGAGTTTGAGTTTGTATGAATGCAAAAAGTGTTTTTAAGAGAGTTACCCTCAATTGGGCTTGATAATGCTCAAATATGATTCCATCAGATAACCATATCAAAAATAAAACTGTAATCACTCAATTTCTTTGATGTTACCTTATTCTTCATACTTTGCTAAATAATCACAGGGATCCAGCCATTTGTAACAGTGTCACATTTTGACTACCCTCAAGAACTTGAGGATAGATATGGAGGTTGGCTTAGTCCCCAAGTCCAGTAAGTCAGTCATAATATGGGATTATATTTTAGTCATTTTCTCTGGTAGGTCACTAGTAACATAGATTCCGAGTTTTTGACATTATTGCAGGGAAGATTTTCAATACTTTGCAGAAGTGTGTTTTAGATCATTTGGGGACAGAGTGAAGTATTGGGTGACCTTCAATGAGCCAAATCTTTGGGTCCCACTTGCTTATCGCAAAGGAAAGTACCCACCAAGTCGTTGCTCTGTTCCATTTGGGAATTGCAGTGAAGGAGATTCAGAGAAGGAGCCTTTTGTGGTTGCCCATAATATCATCCTATCTCATGCTGCTGCTGTACATGTTTACAAAACCAAATACCAGGTACTAAATACAAGGTTGACAGTGAAACACAAAGTGATCTATCATGTTTCTCTGTTTCAATCTGCCAAATACAAGTACTTCCTCCGTTCTTTAATATAAGTAGCGAATAGATTTAGAAAATCAAATACCATTAGATTATATATCAGTTTATAATCCAATCCCAACTAGCTCTTATATTATGGACTAGAGGTAGTGTCTCCAAATGAATATAGAAGTTAGGATACTAGGTTTACACATCAAAGACAAAGTAAGATTAACTGTGTTATTAATGGCATGTCCAGAAGGAGCAAGGAGGGAAAATAGGCTTTGTGTTACACTGTGACTGGTTTGAGCCATTCAGCAATTCTACATCAGACAAACTGGTTGTTGAAAGAGCACGATCATTCACCATAGATTGGTATGACTTTAGCACAACCGATTATTTTTTGTCCGTTCATTGAACTCAGAAAGTCACAATTTTTTTATACTCTTACAATACATAAATCCTTCACTACTCTCTCTGCTATGCAGGTTCTTGGACCCTATTCTATACGGAAAATACCCAGAAGAGATGGTGAAGGAACTGGGAACCACATTACCCAGATTTTCCCAGAAAGACGGAGAGAAACTGAAGAATGGATTGGATTTCATTGGTATCAATCATTATGCAAGTTACTATGCTCAAGATTGCATCTCTTCACTTTGTGAACCTGGGGAAGGAGGCTCAAGATCAGAAGGTTCATATTCACGAACTGCACAAAAAAATGGTGTCCCCATTGGAGAACTTGTGAGTACTCAAATTTAATTATCTGCATAAAATTTGATTTTTGATTTTTTCCCCCTTGCCATTCATTACCAAGCTTCTAATTTCTGAAGATTCTGCTATCATGATACAGACCCCATTTGAATGGTTAAATGTTTATCCACAAGGCATGGAGAAAATGATTACCTATTTCAAAGACAGATATAATAACACTCCAATCGTCATTACAGAAAATGGTATGAAGAAACCTAGTAAGTTCGTCAATTGACTTTTTCTGCATTTCTGAGTTCTGTCCTTCCAAACGTTTTGAAGGGTATGGAGAACTGGAAGATCCAAGTAAAACCCGAGAAGAGTATCTCAATGATGTTACAAGAATTAAATACATGGAGGGTCACTTGAACAATATTTTGGCAGCCATAAGGTAATAACACACAAAAATAAAATTAATGTCTGGACCACCCAAGCATAGGTATTGACACAGAATTATTTATCTATCAGAAAAGGAGCTGATGTGAGTGGTTACTTTGCTTGGTCTTTGTTGGACAACTTCGAGTGGACATATGGATTAGAAGTGAAATTTGGACTCTACCATGTTGATTTTGCCACACTGAAGAGAACTCCAAAACTATCAGCAAGTTGGTACAAGCAATTCATTTCAAAGCATAAAGCACACAGCATTGTGCAGGAAAATAATAGACAGAAGGGAAAGTTCAAGGACAGCACCAAAATCAGAAAGCTAGAGCCACAGCCCTTGAAGCTAAGCTTTGAGTAATTTTGTCATATTGGTGAATGCCCCTTTGTCCAAGGACAGGAGAAAATGCTAATTCTCAGATATATAGACTCGTCTAGTGTCCACTAAACAGTTTTGTATACTAAGTCGTCTTAAAGATTTCTCATTGTTATTGACAAGGATTAGTTGAATTCTTAGATATTATGTCCTTTGTTGTAGTCAATGGTGACTCTTCCTTTGATTTATATTACGGTTATTAAATTCAGACCAGCCGGTTCGAACCAGAAACTGGAAAACCGGTCTGGTCCAAGCATTAACCCGTTTTTTTTTTTTAAATCAATTTTTTTTTTCATATTAATAACCCTGAAATCTTCATTTTTCTCACCGGTTTGACCCCGGGTTAGATCCGGTTTGACCTACTGACTCTTGACTTAGTACCCCTACCAGTTCAATGACCAGTCCAGTTTTAATAACCTTAATTTATATTGTAATATTCAAACAGATGCACATTGTAATATATACTGCCCTGCAAAATGCAAAGATAGGATAAGAAATTATCATAACTTGTTTCTTTGGTGCTTGATGAAATCTGGGGGTCAAATAATAGTTATCTATAGTAAGCTGTAATTCTATCCCACTGACCGCAATTAAATGATAAATATAAATAGGTGCTCAAAGTTTAAAAAATTCCATTCTTAGTAAAAGTAAATCAAATTTTTATTACACTTTTAGTTGACTAAAATGATAAAGATACATTAGAATTTGAAATCCAAATCATGTGAAGAGAAATAAGTAAATTTGGGTTACATCACAAATTATTGTTAAAACGAAGTTAGATTAATTGAAGAAATAGTACGTCCATATATATTAGCGAGAGAGTAATTTTTTTTTTAAAAAAAAAGATTAGATTTTTTTATTTATTTTTGATAGATTTAATGAGTCAACCATTTTTTTTAGTTGTAATGTGATGTTTGAAAGTGGCTTACTAACTTAAGTCCTTAATATAAGACCAAGTTAATTTTTTGAAAAGATTAAGGAATTTAACTAAATTATTTTAAAATATTGATATTTATGTTTTTTTTTATACTAAACTAATTTTTCTGATATATAAACTAATATATAATCAAATACTGCTATAATTAACTAATTTATTTATCTTTCTTCGTCTCTAAAAAATTAAGGGCCGGAAGTATTATTTTGAGACGGAATGAATAGGATGAAGGGATATTATCTTTTGGGTTAAGGTACAGATTTGCCAACCAACTATTACCCGAGGAGCGTCTGACACAAATAACAATTGAGGGGACCAAAATTGTCAATCAACAATTAAAAAGTGAAAAAAAAACACCAAATAACTATTTTTAAAAAAACAACTACCACAATTAAGTTAAAATATGAGGCACTGGCGTAGGATAAGGCAAACACCAACAGAGAGGGACCCATGGGAGCAGGCATTGTGGCAGCGGCGGTTGTTGCTTGTGGCATCGGAGGGATGGAACCAGGGTGCAAGGTGTCTGCCGGTCGAAAGCTGTGGACTGCTGGATGAGTTCAAGAGAGTGAGTGGAACACCCAGCAATAATGGAAGCTTTGAAGACACTAACGTTGCCGACACTGTGACAGTCAATGGAAGACAGAGACACCAATACAGTGACGGGGTAATAGTTCGTTGGCGAATCTGCACCAAATTGTGTTTTTTTTTTTTTCACTTTTTAATTGTTGATTGGAAATTTTGGTCCCCTCAATTGTTATTTGTGCCAGACGCTCCTCAAATAATAGTTGGTTGGCAAACCTGCACCTTAACCCTTATTCTTTTTTGTTGGGCATCATTGGAGGAAGAGAAGGACAGGTGCATGATGGGCAAAAGACAAGGAACATGAGATAGAAGAAAACTCAATTGGAGTGATATAGTTAGCTAAAGTGTCGACCTTTACCTTAAAATATCAAGCTTCGTTGATTGTAAATACTATTTGAGTCTAGAGGCATACTTTGACTTTAATGAGATACCGGTGTCTACTCCACCTGAACTTTTTTATAACAAAAAAAAAAAATACTCCATTTGATCCTTATTATAAGACACCAACTAACAAATTTATTTGATCCTTTTTATAAGGCACTTGCTTGTTCCCAATGAGCATTAATTATTTTTTTCCATGTCTGCCCATAATTAATAAGGGTAATGTGTGAGAGTAATAATTAAAATGATATTAGAGTTTAGTACAATTAGTAGGGGTAATATTAGAAATTACTTAAATTCTAAGACAACTTTATTGACTTTAACTACTTTTATTGGTTTGTGAAAAAAATTAGTTGGTGCCTTGTAAGGATTAGAGGGAGTAGTAGAAAATAAAGTAGAATAAAATATTAAGACGCATGGATCACATGGTGAATAACTAATACGAGAGTCCGTATATGTTTGTAGATATCGGAGAGGACAAGTAAAGAGAGGGGGTTAAGGAACTAAGTAGTAACATGGAGTTGGGTAGTGGCTTTGAGAAAGCTGTGTTGCTGCTTCTGCTTCATCTTCTTCCTCTTGTCTGTTGTTCTTCTGATTCAGATCATCATGGATCTGCCTTTCCCTCCCATTTCCTCTTCGGCGCTGCTTCTTCTTCTTACCAGGTCCCACTTCTACTTGTTCGAATCCATGGAGAATGTGAATGTGTGAAGCTAGTTTTATTCAAATTTGCTTCTCCATTAATTGCAGTATGAAGGAGGGTACTTGGAGGATGGCAAAGGACTCAGCAATTGGGATGTCTTCACTCACCTCCCTGGTTCTCTCTCTCTCACTCATTTTTTGTTCTTGTAAGTTGTAAATAACATTATCGTACTCAAATGACTCTGTCTTGTCGGTATTATCTATTATTATGTCATCCGGAAACAGGAAGGATAAGTGATGGAAGTAATGCCGACGTTACTGTTGACCAATATCATCGCTATATGGTAAACTCTATTACCCAATTAACCATTGTCGTTAATGATGGCTTTCTTTGCAAAAACGTTGGCTAAACTGAAATACGTATTTTTTTGATATTTGGGTAGGTGTAATCACTACTTGACAGGGGTCTTTTTGTTTTTGTTTTTTTGCTCTTAATTTCTCGAAAATGATTAGACTTTGTATTTTGTTAATTTGTTTTACTGTTAGGTAAAATGGGTCACAATATAAATATATAAAAATTGTATGAAAAAGCATACTTTAGTACTTCACTCACATTTTGACCAAAAAAAAAAAGTACTTCACTCACATTACTCTCATTTTTCTTCAAAAATTTATTTTATCTTGAATTTCAGTCAAATTTTAATTCATGTTGTTTTAGAATAAGAGTAAATACCCTTTCTGGTCCCTGAGAAAAAACACAGACCCCATTTTGATCACTGACAAAAAAATGTCTTCATAAAAAGGACGAATAAAGGTTGATTGGTGAACATTTTGATCCCTCACAAATTTTCAAAATGTCATTTTTAGTCCCATAAAAAGGATGAATAAGAGTAGGTTTTTTTGTCAGGGACTAAAATGGGGTTCGTGTTTTTTGTCAGGGACCAGAAAGGGTATTTACTCTTAGAAAAAAATGAAAAATGCTAAACCCTTATATTATTTAATATTATAATAAATTTAAATTGTTGAATTTTTTTTACTGAGATTAATTCTCTGCATAAAAGAAATTATTTCATATAAAATTTAAAGTTAGATTAATTTTATATCTACAATAAAATTATAATTTTCATTAAGAATCATCAGCTAAAGCATTGAAATAGATAATTAAAAAATTATAATATGTATTAGATGATTAAATAGGTTTTTTTTAAAAAAAAAAAAGAAGTATGTCAGTATGAGTCAACTTCTATAATAATCACTGCATTTTTTTTTTAGTTATACAATTGAAAATTTCTTTACTATTCCAATATCTTCTGCTTTTTTTGGTACAAGATAATTCCTATAGATTTGTACAAGCGGAATATATTAGTAAAATCATAACAAAAAACTGTCTCCCCTGTCCCCTCTAGTAAAAAAAAAAAAAATAATAATAATAATATCAATTGAATATTTTGATCAAGTAGACAAAGAATGTTGTCAAGTGAAGACTATTTCAAATACATCATCTTATATCTTTTATGGCAAAAGTATACCATATACACAAAGAAGACTATGGGAGTGTGGCAATCTACATTTTAAACAGAGTCCATTATTTATGATTTATGAATACTGTAATTTTTTAAAAATTTAAGAATTCTGGGGATTCATTAACTTCCTTCTTGTTGGCTATTCCTTTTAGCTTTTGACTGATAGAATCCAAATTCTAAAAGTATAGGAAACTTATTTACTGTGGATGAAAACAGGAGGATGCAGAGTTGATGGCAGATATCAAAATCGACAGTTATAGGCTTTCAATTTCATGGGCAAGAATATTACCAAGTATTCTCTCCTATCCTCTATCAAACATCCAAAAAAAAAAAAAAGACTATTCCCTCACAAGCAGATTCCTTTTCTTTTTCTTTTTGTTTTTGTGATTGAGAACAGAAGGAAGATTTGGTGAAGTGAACTTGGCAGGTATCAACTACTACAACAATCTCATCAATGCTCTTCTTCTCAAAGGTTTAAATTTCTTCTCAATTTCCCTCTCTTTCCTTTAATTATCACTCCAAATATAATTATTCCTCAAACTTTTCTCATTGATCACAGGGATACAGCCATTCGTAACATTGTCACACTTTGACTTCCCTCAAGAACTTGAGGACAGATATGGAGGTTGGCTTAGTCCTCAATCCCAGTAAGTCACTATTCTTCCAAACTATCTGATATGAGAAAAAACTGTGTAAAGAACCAACTTAGAATTGATTTGATCGGCATCAACACTCTTTGGTCCTAGTGGATGGAGCTTTGGCAAGAAGCTTTGAGTTTGAATTTACCCTAATCGGGTCTGAAAATGCTTGAATCTGGCTCAGTCAGGTAGCCATGTGAATGGCATATGAGGTACTACGTGGTGGTATTCTGATTTTTGATTTTGATTTTTTTTGGACATTATTGCAGGGAAGATTTTCAGTACTTTGCAGAAGTGTGTTTTAGATCATTTGGGGACAGAGTGAAGTATTGGGTGACCTTCAATGAGCCAAATCTTTCACTAACATTTGGTTATCGCTTAGGGAAGCACCCACCAAGTCGTTGCTCTGTCCCATTTGGGAATTGCAGTGAAGGAGATTCAGAAAATGAGCCCTTTGTGGCTGCCCATAACATCATCCTAGCTCATGCTGCTGCAGTACATATTTATAAAACCAAATACCAGGTACTAAATACAAGGTTGACTCTGAAACACAAATTGGTCTCGCATGTTTTTCAATACACATAAAAAACACCAAGGTCATGAATCAAAGCAAGCTTAACTGTGTTATTAATGGCATATCCAGAAGGAACAAGGAGGGAAAATAGGCTTTGTGTTACACTGTGACTGGTTTGAACCATTCAGCAATTCTACAGCAGACAAAATGGCTGCTGAAAGAGCACTATCATTCACCCTAAATTGGTAAACTTTAGCACAACCAATAGTTTTTCTCTATTCATAGAACTCAGAAAGGCACAATGTATTTTTTGATAAACACATGTATTTGTCTATTAGAAGCAATTCTGTTCGAGGCACTATCGCCCACTAAATATGGGTACCTTCTCAACAGGGATTTGAACTTTGGTTCGCCACGTTGTAAGGGACTAGCCCTTTCCATTAGACCCAAATCCTGTTGGTAAAGATACAATCTTTTGATACTCTTACAATGTGTAAATACTTGAATATTCTGCTATTCAGGTTCTTGGATCCTATTCTTTTTGGAAAATACCCAGAAGAGATGGAAAAGGCACTGGGAACCAAATTGCCCAGATTTTCCAGGAATGATAAAGAGAAACTGAAGAATGGATTGGATTTCATTGGAATCAATCATTATGCAAGCTACTATGTTCAAGACTGCATCTCTTCACTTTGTAAGCCTGGGAAAGGAGGCTCAAGATCAGAAGGTTCATATACACAAACTGCACAAAAAAATGGTGTCCCCATGGGAGAACTTGTGAGTACATAAATATGATTGTTTTAATCTAAGAATATCTTTAATTGTCTTCATAAATTTGTGTTTTCTTTCCTTGTCATTACAAGCCATTTCTGAAAGTTCCTATCTATCATAATACAGACACCGTTTGAATGGTTAAATGTTTATCCACAAGGCATGGAGAGGATGATTACCTATTTGAAAGATAGATATAACAACACTCCAATCATCATTACAGAAAATGGTAAGAAGAAACTTATGTAAGTTCTTCAATCGACTTTCTCTTCATTTCTGACCATCCAAACGTTTTGCAGGGTATGGAGAACTGGAAGATCCAAGTAAAACCCGAGAAGAATATCTCAATGATGTTACAAGAATTAAATACATGGAGGGTCACTTGAACAGTGTTTTGGAGGCAATAAGGTAAGAACTAAGAACACATCAAATCAAATTTAATGTGTGGACCACTCAAGCATAGGTATTGACACACAATTATTTATGTATCAGGAAAGGAGCTGATGTGAGGGGTTACTTTGTGTGGTCCTTGTTGGACAACTTTGAGTGGTCATATGGATTTGAAGTGAAATTTGGACTGTACCATGTTGATTTTGCCACACTGAAGAGAACTCCAAAACTATCAGCTAGTTGGTACAAGCAATTCATCTCAAAGCATAAAGCACACAGCACTGTGCAGGAAAATAATAGAGAAAAGAGAAAGTTCAAGGACAACACTAAAATCAGAAAGCTTGAGCCAGAGCCCTTGAAGCTAAGCTTGGTTTAATTTTGTCATTTCAATGCAGAAAATGCTAGTTCACTTACAAGTTCTTAGGTAGACTTGTTTGGAGTCCACTAAAACTTTTGTAAACTAAGCATGCTTAAAGATTTCTCGTTGTTATTGGTAAGGATTAGTTGAATTGACATGTCCTTGGTTGTAGTTAATGGTGACTCTTCCTTTGGTTTATGTTCTGATTTCCAAAAAGATACGCACTGAAGAGAACGCCAAAATTATCAGCAACTTGGTACAAGCATTTTATTCAACAGTACAAAATGAAGAAGAAGAAGAAGAACTAAAGCAATTGTAATAAGAGGAATATAGTTATCTTCAAATATTGATTAATAATGCCAGAGCCTTGCCAACTTCCCTCAAATCAATTGTTCATTTAGATTTTGATCTGATTTTCAACATTACAGATTTCAAGTGACGCAGGAAGTTAATTTAGGTGTAAAATTCTGACATTTGATAATAGAGCCACTTGTTAACTTGTAATTGATCCAGCGGTTTAAGTCATTTTCGAACCAAATTTTTTTTAATGATAATAAAGACTAACTTTCTTCATGATTAACTAAGATACCCCACCTGATCCTTATACAAATATTTTTTTCAAAGAAAAAAGAAATTCAAAACATTTTCACCCAACCATAATCCATTTCACCTCGTTACTTATGAAGAAGCCATGGAATTCTATTCTGCCATGTGTGGCTATATATACACATTTGAATAAAGCTACCATTATTGCTCACTAGCTAGAAGGCGGAGGAGGAGGCATTAATGGGATTTTACTGGAAATGGATGAGAAGTGTGCTTCTCCAGATACTTCTGCTTCCTCTTCTCTCTTCAAATGATGAAGTAGTAACTGTTATTTCCATGGATCATTCTTCTAATAATTTCCCCACCAACTTTCTCTTTGGCACTTCTTCATCTTCTTACCAGGTTCTTTCCTTCTTCCTTTCTCTCTTTTTTTTCCCTCTTTCTTTCACTGATCTAAACATGCTTCTGATGAAGAATTTGTGCAAGCTTTTTACCACTTCTATATCTTTCTTGGTTTTTTGGCTTGATTAACAGTATGAAGGAGCATACTTGACTGATGACAAAGGACTAAGCAACTGGGATGTTTTCTCTCACATACCAGGTCAGGCCATGTCAAATTTATACTACTCCAAGTATTTTTTAGCTCTAGGTGATGCAAAAGATTATACACTTCAAATAGCAAAACACAAGATAGATATATGTTATGAATCACATGCTAGAAAACTAGGGTTAATAAGTTCAATAGGCTCTCCTTCTCAACAGGCTAGTCTTTTAGAATAGACTATTCCTTTGAATTTGTGTCCATAATCCCGATATGATATTCCCTATGATCCTTAATATTAGACATATTTACCCAATTTGATTAGACTAAAGAAATTACTTAAGTTGGTTAATATGACGTGTATTTTCTAAAACACTCTAGTCATTTTCCTTAACTCCCTCATCCCCTTTTCTTCTTGATTATTGTTGAAAAAGTGTCAATAGGGGTAAATTAAGAAATGATTGACAAGTATGAAAACTATGTCTTATATTTAGGATCAAAATCAACTCTCCTAATATGTTTCACAAGAAAAGTAGTGTTCATAGGTTCAATGAACTGTCCTTTTGAACTTATGCCCGTGACAGCACAATTTTCTTATTCCATCAGTCTACATGGAAACCTCCATATCAGTACCTCTTCTAAAGTTGAAACTCCATGCCATCCAAAATGAGTTTCACTGCAAGCTAATTAACAAAGTTGTCTTCTCACTGTTACAATTTGCTTTTTTCTTTCTTTATATTAATTTGTTTCCTTCAAAGACCTCAGCTTTCCCTTTAACTTTCAAGCTTTCACTTTTTTTATTATATTATTTCACTATCAATTATTGCAGGTAAAATAATTGATGCCAGTAATGGGGACATTGGGGTTGACCATTATCATCGCTACCTGGTATTCTATATATAATAAAATTATAATATAATTTATTAATCACAAGTAACATGTGTCCAAAATCTGTTTTAAGAGTGAATCTAATTAACAGGAGGATATCGACCTGATGGATGCACTTAAAGTGAACAGCTATCGGTTCTCCCTATCTTGGGCAAGAATTTTACCAAGTATATACATTATATGCTTCTCTACTATTTCAATTCAACTAATATAGTAGTATTATTTAGAATTTCATTCAAATTTTGAATGTAATCTTAAGTATGTAAAATGTAAACATCAAATTTCTATCATGTTAAAAAATAATTTAGTTTGATCCCCACCATACCATCAAAATTTGTTCTGCTAGCGTGTGTTATCTTAGTATTCTAAATAAAATTCACATCAATTGAAATAATGAGATCGTACTAAGAAAACAGCGCATACAAGCACATGTAAATTCAGATTCTAATTAAACTAATGAAATAATATTATTTGGAACAGAAGGGAGATTTGGAGCAGTCAACATGGGTGGCATTGACTTCTACAACAGACTAATAGATGCTCTTCTCCTCAAAGGTTTAGTGCATCCTTCAAATTTCTTTCTTTCTTTCTTTCATTTTAGTGTTAAAAATCTTCAGTCTTCCATCTTCAATACGCTATTTTTAAAAAAGAAAAAAATATGAAAGAATAAAGAAAGCAAATGAGTCCATTTCTTTGACTGAAAAAACTTACAGGAATCCAACCTTTTGTGACCCTGACTCACTTTGACATGCCTCAAGAGCTAGAGGACAAGTATGGAGGTTGGCTTAGTCCCCAAGCACAGTAAGAATTCAGTGTTTTTAAACGTGAGTTTTAAGGAAACTTAAGTTCATGAGGATGATATGTTGTGTGATTGATGAGCAGGGAAGATTTTGCATTTTATTCAGAAGTTTGCTTTAAATGGTTTGGAGAAAGAGTAAAGTATTGGACTACCTTCAATGAGCCAAATATTCAAGTTCCATTTGGTTACAGAACAGGAACGTTTCCACCAAGTAGATGTTCTAAACCATTTGGGGATTGCATTGAAGGAGACTCAGAATCTGAACCCTTCATAGCAGCTCATAACATCATCCTCTCACATGCTGCTGCTGTTGATATCTATAGAACCAAGTACCAGGTAACAATTTGAATGACTCCCAAGTGGTTTCATTGAATCTCTTAACAAGTTTACAACTTGAGTTCGGTTGATAAAGGATAAAGAAGAAATGGTTGTGTAAAACTATTTTTGGTCCTTAATATAAGAGCCAAAAAACTAATATTGATAGATTCAGAAAATTAGTTATGTTAGTTATTTGTAACAAATATAAGCTAGTTTTCCTAAAATATCATCTTTCATTTTGACTATCCTTGGACGAAAACCCCTTAATGTCTGCAACCAATAGGGATACTTTAAGAAAAAAGATTATAAATTTGGGAGACAAAATGGATTGAGATCTTATATTAAAGATCAAAAGTAGTAAGTAGTAATTGTGTTGTGGATGAATCATCCAGAGAGAACAAAATGGAAGAATTGGCATAGTCTTACAAGCTGCATGGTATGAACCTATCAGCAATTCTACTGCAGACAAAATGGCTAGTGAAAGAGCACAATCATTCACTTTTAGTTGGTATGTTCATTATTTGCCCTCTTTTCAAATTTGTTGATTTAGCCTCATCACAAAGAAGCCATGAGTTTTTTTCTTCATCAACAAGTACTTCATGATGATGATGCAGGTTCTTGGACCCGATCGTATTTGGAAAGTACCCTTCGGAGATGGAGAAGATTCTAGGGACTACCTTGCCCATATTTTCCATAACTGAAATGGATACACTCAAAAAAGGATTGGATTTCATAGGCATCAATTACTATACCAGTTACTATGTCCAAGATTGTATTTCCTCAACATGTGAACCTGGAGTAGGAATCACTAGAACAGAGGGTTTATACCAAAGAAGTATAGAGAAAAATGGTGCGCCCATTGGAGAACTTGTAAGTAGCCCTATCCCTATGATGATCATTTCACTTTCCTTTGCAGAAGATTATTAACATAATCTATAAACATGTAAATATGCCAAAGATAATTCCATTGAACATGTCTATTTGCATTATTACTTGGGCAATTCTGAAGAATTTACAATTATGCAGACCTCAGTTGGTTGGTGTAGTTACCCACCAGGCATGGAGAAAGCTATCACATATGTGAAAAACAGATACAACAATATTCCCATGTTCATAACAGAAAATGGTTAGGGAAATTTAAAAAGAAATTTTTTTTAGTTTAATCCAGATTCTGTGCATTTATCTAAAATCCAAACCATTTTTTAAGGCTATGGCGAGAAAGATCATCATCAAAATTCCACCTTGGAAGATCAAACTAATGATGTTAAAAGAATGAAGTTCATGGAAGATCACTTGGATGTCCTACTATCAGCAATAAGGTAAGAATTTTAAATAGGGTTAAAGTACAAATTGACTAACCAACTATTACATTAGGAACTGGTACAAAAATATTTTGAGGGTGCCAATAATACCAACAAACAATTAAAAATTATTAAAAAACACAATCCCGTCAATTGCTAATCTAACGGCTGTTTAAATGTAAATGAAGATTGCCTAGTTGGCTGAAGATGTCCAGGTGGCCTTATTTGACTTCAGATGCTCAAAGAGGAGAATGACAAAACACGAAGAGAACCAACAAAACACGAAGAGAACCAACAAAACCCAAAAGCCTTATTGAAGCTTAACCCTTCGTTCATCAAAGCCTCTACTCACAGTCACTCGCAAGCTTCTCAGATTTTGATTTCCAAGTCCCCTCTTGAGTTTCGTTTTCGCTGCTTGATAATGGGCATTGAGAACCGTGCCTGTGCTGATAGAGCATGGAAGATATTGCGGTTGGCTCTGCTCTGGGCTCGCAAAGGTGGAGTCTTCAAGCGCAGGCTGGTGATGGAGATGCGTCTTCTTCCCAAATACTTGAAACGTCTCACCCACACCGCTCCGCCCAGCCTCATTTATTACTTGGAGCGCGAGCTCTCCTTCGATAAGACCCCTATGTTCAATCGTCCCTCCTCTATGCGTTTCCATTTGCCTCACATCCCCTATATCAACCTCATGTTCATTTTGAATATGATCGAGATAGAAAACACAAAGGCAATATATGGAAATGAATCAGAGTGCCATTTGCTGTAGCACTGTAGCACCTGTGCTCTTTATATATATCTTGAATACACAATCTTTGGAAGATTACAATCATAACAGAACCTATTAAACACTGACGCGTGTATATTCTATAGTACAGAAGAATATTTTCGGTTATAACAATATATCAATGGATTATATTCTAACATTCCCTCAAACGAGAGGTGTAACTAACAGCCCGAGTTTGTCCTTAAAATACTCAAATTGATCTTTAGACAGAGGCTTAGTAAAACAATCAGCAAGCTATTGTGCAGAAGGAATATACTTGATGTTAATGAGATCAGAAGCTACCAAATCCCTAATAAAATGAATATCAACTTCAATGTGTTTGCTTCTGGCATGTTGAACAGATTTCTTTGCTAGGGACTTTGCACTCGCATTATCACACCATATCACGAAGGGTTTCGATAAACAATCCAATTTCGCACAACAATGCAGTCAACCATTTAATTTCAGCAGAACCATCAGATAATGCCCTATATTCAGATTCCGTACTAGACCTTGAAACAACCTTTTGCTTACGCGAAAACCAAGAGACAAGATTGTTACCTAGAAAAACACATAGACCAGCCACAGAACGTCTATCGTCTAGATCACAAGCCCAATCAGCATCTGTGTATGCAATTAACTGAGGACTACTGAACGGCTTAATATGTAATCCTAGATTGTAAGTGCCCTTAAGGTATCTAAGTACTCTCTTAGCTGCTTGAAGATGGATTGTTCTTGGTTGTGACAAAAATTGGCTGAGCTTATTTATAGCAAAAGAAATGTCCGGTCTAGTAGTAGTCAGGTACTGTAAAGAGCCTATGACTTGTCTGTACTCAGTAGAATTTTTAAGGAGCTCACCATCACAATCAGACATACCAAATTTTTGCAACAAATCAACCACATACTTAGTTTGATTTAAATATATCCCTAAGTTATCACGATAGACTTCTAAACCCAGGAAGTAATACAGGGGTCCGAGATCCTTCAATGAGAAAGTTTTATTCAACTTTGCCACAAGCTCATTCACATAGACAGTGTTATTCCCAGTTACTAAAATATCATCGACATAAACTAGGATGAAAATGATCGACCACGTTTCTGAAGCATAAAAAGAGATGTATCGCTTCTCAGATTTCTAAAACCCCATTTAAAGAGAGTAAAACGCAATTGATCAAACCAAGCTCTCGGAGCTTGTCTTAAACCATAAATAGCTTTGATCAACTTACAAACATGTTTGGGTCTCCTTGTGTCCGTGAACCCATCTGGTTGAGGCATGTACACTTCCTCCTTCAAGAATCCATTGAGGAATGCGTTATTCACATCCAGCTGACAAATTTCCCACTTGTAAGTGACGGCCAAGGAGAGAATGACACGGATTGAAGTCGATTTCACCACTGGACTAAATGTTTCCCCAAAATCGATTCGTGGTACCTGTTGAAAACCCTTGGCCACCAATCTTGCTTTGTGTTTGAGGATTGTGCCGTCAGCTCGAAACTTCGTTTTAAAGATCCATTTGTTGTCGACGAGCTTCTGACCGGTGTATGGAATCAAGGACCAGGTTCGATTGCGCAAAAGAGCCTGGAATTCATCATTCATCGCACGTTTCCAGTTTGGAGAGGAGAGTGCTTCTCGGACGTTTTTGGGTTCAGAATGATTTAGTAAAGGATCGGAGGCAACAGCAAGACCATTAAAAGGGTACTTGGGCTTAAGTATGCCATCCTTGGCCCGTGTAACCATTGTGTGCTGGTTACTGGGCCGAGCTGGTATGACCTCTTGGACTTGTCGAACCTCAGCTTGTGGACTGTCTGATGGAGTTGAGCATTGAGAATTGCCTGATTCTGAGCTTTGTGAATTGTCTGGTTAAGTAGTACTATCAGTCACAACTCTCGGTGGAGAGAGGTTCAGTGGTTCACTGTTCATGTCATTTGTAGCCATTTCTCGGTTTGTATCAATCAGTATTGGTGATGAATGAGGAACCTCAGGAGAAGCAATACTGACGTCTCGAGTTGCACTACCTGACCTGTAAGGGAAACAAGAAGGGTCAAATACTACATGACGCGAAATAAATACTTTCCGCATTTACTCAGACATTTTGATCCCTTTTGTTGGGACGCATTCCCAAGGTACACACATTGCTCACTGTGGAATTGAAATTTATGATTGTTATAGGGCTTGAGGCAAGGATAAATAGCACAACCAAAAGGTGAAAAACTTCATATTCGTGCTCTGTTTCTAGTAACATGAACATGGGTGTATTGTTGTGTAGAATCGGTGTTGGAAGTCGATTAATGAGGAAGACGCATGTTGAAAAGCATCTCCCAAAACCTCGGAGGTAGACCCGTATGTGCCAAGAGTGTCACCCTGTTTCGACTATATGCCTATGCTTTCTCTCTGCTCTGCCATTTTGAGCTGAGGTATAAGGACATGTATAACGAACATCAATACCAGAATCCTGAGCTATAAGAACAAAAGGCTTATACTCAGTCCCGTTATCACACTGAATCGCCTTTATTTTAGAATTGAATTTATTTTCAACTAAAGCCTTGAAATTCTTCAAAGCATGCACAACATCGCTCTTATGCTTTAGTAGATACAACCAAGTAAACCGACTATAATCATCGATGAAGTGTATGTAATATTGGTGTCCACCTGTTGAAATTACAGGAGCGGGACCCCAGAGGTCTGTGTGTATTAACTCAAGTGGGAAAGAGGATTTTGACACAGAAGTTGGAAAAGGAAGACGTTTTGATTTTCCTAATTGACATGCTTCACACACAGGATTGTCAATATCATTGATTCTTGAAAACTTCTTATTACATTTGCCTAATATTTGATGTAAAATCCTAGAGCTAGGATGCCCCAGAATGTGATGCCACTTCAGTAAATCTTGTTGCAAACTGTGGTTGACCTCTTCTGCCTCTGCCATTAGGACGTTGGGAGCTTTATGAACATCAGGATTTCTTTTGGTCATGGGATACATTCCTCCCTTTGGAATTCCCTGGAGCAACATTCTGTCTGTCACCAAATCCTTCACATCACAACTTGAATTAGTGAAGTTTATATAAACAGGATTATCATTGACCAATCTATTCACACTCATTAATTTCTTGGTTGCAGAAGGGACAAGTAAAACATTATTAAGAGATAAGCGAGATTTATTGCAAGGAAGAGTGGTAGTCCCAATGCCTATTATCGGGCTCTTTTCACCAGTGCAAGTGGTTAAGTGGGACTTACCAACAGGAGAAATTTCATCAAAATGTTCAGAATCTGGAGTAACATGATAGTTCGCTCCGCTGTCCATATACCAGGAGGGGTCCGAGAATGAAGGAGAGTTGGCGAATGAAGGAGAGTTGGCATAATAGTTCTGAGGAGGAGGAGAGGAGTAATTGAATTCCGACGAAGCTCCCTCTCGGTAGTAACAGGTGGCTAATGTGTGTCCAGGACGCTGACAATGAACACAAAATGGACGACGGCCACCTCGACCACGACCTCCCCCTCTGGAACGTCCTCCCCTGCCCCGTGGATTATTTGAATGGGGCTTCCAGCCTCGACTAGCTCCTGACTCAGGATTAGTGTCGGGTTTGTGAGCATAGTTGGCAGTGGGCTGGATGTTGAGACTGGAGAAATGACTCAGTTGAGTTAACCGAGATTCAAAGGCCAAGAGAGCTCCCTGAGCCTCAACCCAGGACAGGTCAGGTTGATCTATAAGTTTCACGACGATCGCATTATAGTCACCGTCGAGTCCATTCAATGTGTGGAGGACGAGATCATCTCATTGCGGACAGGGGAACCGGCTAAAGCAAGCTCATCCGACAATTTTTTTCATCTTATTCAGATATTCGTCCATGGCAAGGGTGTTCTTGCGGGTAGTGTGAAGTTCATGTTTGATTACCATAACCCGGGCTTTGGTGGATGCGCTGGTTAAATCTCTGGCAGCATTCCAGAGATCCTCTGTCGTTTGGCAGTGAAGAAGTTGGGCGCCAATCTCCTGCGTCATGGTGTTGCGCAACCATCCCACCAGTAGTCGATCAACCGCGAACCATTCAGAGAACGCCGGATTGGCGATGGTGACGGAGTCACCGGCAACAACCTTCACCGGAGCTCGGGTAAGGCCATTGATGTGGCCTTCAAGTTGATTTCCCTCGATGAGGGGAAGAACGATGGATTCCCATACTAAGAAGTTGGTCCGATCGAGTTTGATGGCGGTAGTTTGACTGGAAGAAGAAAATAGAGAATAGGAACGAGAGGTAGGGGTGGCGCCGGAATTGGCAGTGGAGGTAGTAGACATTGGCTCTGATACCAAGATAGAAAACACAAAGGCAATATATGGAAATGAATCAGAGTGCCATTTGCTGTAGCACTTGTGCTCTTTATATATATCTTGAATACACAATCTTTGGAAGATTACAATCATAACAGAACCTATTAAACACTGACGCGTGTATATTCTATAGTACAGAAGAATATTTTCGGTTATAACAATATATCAATGGATTATATTCTAACAGATCGAGATGATGATCTCTGCTATGATAACGCTCAAGACGGCGATGAACAATGCAGTTACCGAGAATGTGAACAAGACGACAATGACGAGGACCAAGGGATTGATGTGCGAGCAGAGGAGTCCATTGCTAAATTCTACCAGCAGATGAAGCTCCAGAGATAGATTTCTCTTCTACAATACAACGAAACACCCACCAGACTCAGCTGTTGACGCTGCTCCTTTCACTGCGCTATTCATTTGTTCCTCCGAATTTTGAATCCACACATTTTGCGAGAGTTTTGTAGATGCCTAGAGCTGCGGCGGAGTTCTAGTATTTACACACCATTTTTTCCGGCGATGTTCATATTTCATTCCACAGTCAAATAAATATCAACCTTCCAATTTAGCATTCTTTTTAAAAGATCAAGTACGCGCTAGAATCGTTATGCGTGATCTTATTATTACTTCATTTTATTTTGGTAGAAGCTACAGCTTTTCCTTTCAAAATGTTCTTCGATAAGGCTTTTGGTTTTTTTTGGTTCTCTTTGTGTTTTGTCGTTCTGCTCTTTGAGCATCCGAAGTCAAATAAGGCCATCTGGACATCTTCAGCTAATTAGATAATCTTCATTTACATTTAAACGGCCATTAGATTAGCAACTGACAATATTGTGTTTTTTAAAAAAATTCAATGGTTTCTTGGTATTATTGGTACCTCAAAATATTTTTGTGACAGATGTTCCTAACGTAGTAGTTTGTTGGTCAATATACACCTTAATATTTTTAAATAAACAAAAACAACAACATAAATTTCCAGAAGATCATTTGGATGCACTTTTGTTGTTGATTATATAGATTTTTACCTTACATTTACTAAAAATTTGTTTATTTCTGTTCTTTCATTCTCTCTTGACATTTTATCAGGAAAGGAGCAGATGTGAGGGGATACTTTGTGTGGTCCCTGCTTGACAACTTTTCATGGACACATGGATATACAAGAAGATTTGGTCTATACCATGTTGATTTTGCCAATCTGAAGAGAACTCAAAGATTATCAGCAAGTTGGTATAAGCAATTCATCACAAAGCGTACAAATAAGGCTTTAAAGTCAGAACATGATACGGAACAAGAATACCAGTACATATAAGCCTAGTGGCATGAAAACTCTCATGTAAGACCTCATGCTTAAATGGTTATATATTCTCTTTTTATTAAGATCAACACCTAGCCATCCTCTTTCCTTCAATATGAACATCAAACAAACCATCAGTCCACAGTCTTTGTAACCTGAGTTCATTCTTGTATGTATAGTTGTTTAATTTGAAAGTCATTTTCATGAATAAAGTTCTGAGGTGTTTTTCCTTGGTGAGCCAATAATCATCACTCGCAGTGATACAGGTAGACAATTGGTGGAAGTAGTTAAGGGAATATTGCAATTGGTCAGATCGTTTCTTAATCATTATTATTCATTTCATCCACTTTGTGATCTAATTTCCAATATCCTATTTCTCTTTCTAACGAATCCATTTTGTTATATATACATATATATAAACACGTACATTCAGACAATCTAGACTAAGGATAGATTTCAAAGATGTGTACTCCTCGTTTAATATATGCATGTATATATAAATATAAACTATTCAAATTAAATGTGCCATGAGGGCACATTGTGGACTGGACATCCACAAAGGTAATGAAAAGAAAAGATGGCTAAATTATTTTAGTCAAAAGGGGAAAAAGAAAAAGGGATATTATTAAAGTCAATAGTGACCAATTCTCAATTTCATGGACAAAAGATCCAAAATGAGAAAAAATTCAATAACTTCCCTCAAATAATAAAAAATTCATCATTTATATTTTGATCTGATTCATTCAGGCAAGAAAGATTTGATATCATTTAATAAAGAACAGTGTTAGAGGGGATGGATCTTGAGCACAATAATAAGAGATGAATAAAAAAGTAATGCACAATATCTTCAAGGCGTGGGTAGAACTTTCCTTTAGACTTAATTCACCCCCACCTATACATAGGGTGCAATTTGGCTTGACAAGCGAATTTTCTGTAGAAAACAATCAAAACCCTTGAATATGGATTGTGCTCCCAACACTCAAGCCAAGGCAATAATGGCTTTTACAAAGTGATAACTTGACTTTATCTTTGTGTGTTCTCAAAGACAAATGGGCAATGAGTTTGATCTCTTGTTGTTGTGTGATTTCTGATGTTGTATCGTATGTCTATCCCAAATGAAGCGATGTTATAGGGTATTTATACACCATGAAGTGATGTCTTGAAACGATGTCTTTTTAAGCAATACATTTTCAATTAAAAGTCATAACTATATATTAAATTCATGAACCCTCATAAACTATCCTCATGAACTATCGTAACTTAAATAACCAATGGTTGTTTAAAATAACTCTTCCATTAAAAGTTACGCCTTTATAGTATGTAGGGTTTTCCTAAAAACCAACATAATCTTTCACCAAGAACCTTTAGTCATAACCTTCCATATGTGTCTTTAGGAACCAAAGAGACATACATAAACTTGGTAATCTTTAGTGTTATAACTCGCTCCACAACCCTTCACATAAATTCTTTAATTTATAATGACATGATTTTTCAACAAACACATCCCTTCATTTTAAAATATTCCAACAACAAATAGAAAACCGTTTCAATTAAAACGTGACGAAGAAAATTAATTTTCTGAACAAAAAGATGTCTTCCGCCACCTAATTAATTAAAAAATGATAATGTGATGGTGATATCATGTGCACGCAACAAGAAAGCCCTCAAATTGACTTGTTAGTTAAGAAAAAGCCATAAAGTATGATTATCTATGGTACATCTACACACACATACACACACAAATGAGCAAATAATAAATTAAGCTGCCTTAATTGTATTGTTGCTCACCCACAAGGAGAAGAAGAAGAAGAGCATTAATGGGGATCTGGAAATCGATGAAGAGAAGAGTTCTTCTTGTGGTGATACTATTATTAGTTGCTGAGATTTCATCAAATGACAAAGTAGCAATAGCTCTTTCCAATCTTCATTCTCCTTTGCCCACTGACTTTCTCTTTGGCACTGCTTCTTCTTCTTACCAGGTTTCTTCCTTCTCCCCCCCCCCCCCCTCTATATATATGTGTGTGTGTTTTGCAAAATGCAAACACAAGTCTAAAAGGAGAGTCCATTCAAAATCCTAGTTGGTTGTGTGAGAAAACTCTTTGAACTTATAAACATCACTACTCATGTGAAAGTACTTAATGTGGGACTAATGACACTGTCTTTCACTCATCTGAACAGTATAAGCTTGCGCAGGTAGAATTGAAGTTGTAGATTAATCCTCAATTCTAAATTTGCAAAAAAAAAAAAAAAAAAAAAAAAAATCATTTTGTCTTTGTTTATTAACAGTATGAGGGAGCATACTTGAATGATGGCAAGGGACTGAGCAACTGGGATGTCTTCTCTCACACACCTGGTAATTAAGCCTCACTTCAATTTTACACTTTTATATTATACGTGAGATGCAACAAATTACTATACCTGTTCTGTATATACTGAGTTTCATCACAAACTCTATAGTTAGTTAATTGGAGACTGCAAAACTACCAACAAGGTTATATTCTCACTAATACTATTTGCTTATTCATGAATGATCCTCTTTTGAGTCTAAAGATATAAACTTAACTTTACCTTTCAAGCCCCCTCTATTTTATTATTATAAGTTATTGTTATTATTAATTAATTATCAATTATTGTAGGCAAAATAATTGATGCCAGGAATGGGGACGTTGCCGTCGACCATTATCATCGTTACCTGGTATGATTCACTGTATAACCCATGTGTGTCTACGGCCAGTCTCTCAGCACGTTCATTTTTTCTTTTAAAATGAAATATGTGTGTGTGTGTGATTAATTTGTATCTAATCATGTCCCATCTAACAGCATATCCAATTATTTATCATAAATTACAGATCTGCTTTTACTAAATTGTCTTTTCTTCTGGAAGCATCGGAATCCCGTATAATAAATTCGTTTAGAAAGAAACATATATTTCAACTAATATATGGCTTGTTCCTACTTCCTATTTAACAAATACTCTCTTCAGTCCTAATTATAGGAATATTTTTATAGTGCAAATTGTACTACAGTGTTCCTATAATTAGGATCGAAGATAGTAACAAAGTGAGAATCAAATTAATGAACAGGAAGATATTGAGCTGATGGATGAAGTCAAACTCAACAGCTATCGATTCTCGATCTCTTGGGCAAGAATTTTACCAAGTATGCTTCTCTCTATACAGTTTAATTCAGATTATACATACATTAGTATTTAAATTTTCATTTAGTTTTAATAGATTAAAACAAGAGAGTCCCACATAAAAAAAAGGTAATGGACATCTGGGTCAATTAAAGGGGATAACTAAAATTGCATCATTTATAAAAAGTTATATTTATTTTTATACTCTTCAAAACTTAGTTGTGTTTAGTTGCATCATTTTTAAAACTTTGTTGCTAACATTACACCTTAACCCTTACATGAACAAAGAATCTAGTCTCAGTCTTACACTCTCACAACTGCATGTAAAATTTAGATACTGATTTATTTATATATGATTTTGAACAGAAGGGAGATTCGGAGAGACGAACTTGGCTGGCATCAACTTCTACAACAGACTAATAGATGCTCTTCTCCTCAAAGGTTAAGTTTCAATCTTTTAATTATTTTCTTTTAAAAGAGAAAAAGCTGTGAATGCATATATCAATGAGAAGAAGGAAAATGGGGCCAATTTATTCACATGTATTTGAATGTTTGGAATGTTAAACTTACAGGAATCGAACCCTTTGTGACTCTCACTCACTTTGATATCCCTCAAGAGCTAGAGGACATGTATGGAGGTTGGCTTAGTCCCCAATCACAGTAAGCAATTTAGTGTTTTTCTAAGAGATTTCTAAGGGAACTTAAGGTTAAATTAAGCTCATGAGGATGATATACATGTTGTGTTGTGTGTTTGATGAGCAGGGAAGATTTTGCATTTTATGCAGAAGTTTGTTTCAAATGGTTTGGAGACAGGGTAAAGTATTGGACTACCTTCAATGAGCCAAATATTCAAGTTCCATTTGGTTACAGAACAGGAACGTTTCCACCAAGTAGATGTTCTAAACCATTTGGGGATTGCATTGAAGGAGACTCAGAATCTGAACCCTTCATAGCAGCCCATAACATTATCCTCTCCCATGCTGCTGCTGTTGATATCTATAGAACCAAGTACCAGGTAAGAAGTGTGCATCACATGAAAGGGAAACATGTGTGTCTGTGTGTGTGAAAGAGATGAATAAACAAGAATGATTATGCAATATTAACTTAGTTGTGGATGAAACATGCCAGAGAGAGCAAAAGGGGAGAATTGGAATAGTATTACAAACTGCGTGGTTTGAACCTATCAGCAATTCTACAGCAGACAAAAGGGCTAGAGAAAGGGCATTATCATTCACTTTTAAATGGTATATTTATTTATTTTTCCTCTTTCATTCTGTACCTCAAGACCCATAGAGAAAACAACCATAGACAATTTGTTGTAATCCAGGTTCTTAGACCCAATCATCTTTGGAAAGTACCCTTCAGAGATGCAGGATATTCTAGGTTCCATCTTGCCCAAATTTTTCAGCACTGAAATGTTGAAACTCCAAAAAGGGTTGGATTTTATTGGCATCAATTACTATTCCAGTTTCTATGTCCAAGATTGCATTTTCTCAACATGTCAATCAGGAGAAGGAGTCACCAAAACAGAGGGCTTATACCGAACAAGTATGGAGAAAAATGGTGTACCCATTGGAGAACTTGTAAGTAGTCTCATTTTTCCTTCTTTTTTTGTCCCATTGATCAATTGATCGAAAGGCTTTTGATACTGTGTGTGAATTGTGTGTGTTGGTGTGTGTGTGTGTGTTGTCTATATAAGTTGACAACTTATATCTACCTTCAATTCAATATCTAATTAATCAATGTGGCACTTTTCTTGATACATTCTAATAATGCAGACCTCAATTGGCTGGTCTATTTACCCACAAGGTATGGAAAAAGTGATCACATATGTAAAAGACAGATACAACAATATTCCAATGTTCATTACAGAAAATGGTAAGAAAAACATAGTTCCTTCTTGATTTAATCCTACTTCTGTGCATATATTTATAATTCAAATCACCATTTTCTAGGATATGGTGAGACAGATAACCTAAATGCCACCTTGGAAGAACATACTAATGACGTTGAAAGAGTGCAGTTCATGGAAGATCACTTGAATGCACTGTTCTTAGCAAGAAGGTAAGAATATTAAATAAACAAAAACAACAGCATTAGTGGTAAGAACATCATAAGTATCAGCAACATAAGATTATTCTTAACATGTGACGTGATCAGGAAAGGAGCAGATGTAAGGGGATATTTTGCATGGTCCTTGCTTGACAACTTTGAGTGGATATTTGGGTATACAAGAAGATTTGGGCTATACTATGTTGATTATTCTACTCTCAAGAGAACTCAAAAACTATCAGCAAGTTGGTATAAGCATTTCATTACAAAGCATAAAACAGAGGCTTTGAGAACAGGACATGAGTACAGGCAATTCAAGACAAACACCAAAATTAGATCGTTTATTCCAAACACCAATCAGCCTCGGTTCAATAATTTGTGACTTTTGCTCAATGCTTCCATGTCCAAGTGGAATCTATAGAGAGAGAAGGGGAGAGAAGAGAAAGTGAAGGGCTCATGTTGATAGATGTCATGTCATGGTGTTTAAGGGAGAGAGAGATTGAATGATTTAATAATACATTTTTAACACGTCATCCAACCACCTTGGAGCCACATCATCAAAAAGTAGGTGCTACTCCATCAGACCTCCGTTTTTTGTAATTGTCGATTTTTGGGAATAGCTTGTTTTTTTATACATAAAAGTTTCTCCAAACTCAAAGAATCATTTACAGATTGTCCACTAACAAAGTCTTCATATCGATGGGTTTCGAACTCGATACCTTATAAGTATGAGTCAAATCCCTTACCAATTGGATCAACCTTTTGTTGTCTTGGATATAGCTTGTTATTTATAATGGATACTTTGGTGACCCTCTCCAATTTCTTTCTATTTTAATTTTTCATTTAATTACTTATTAATATCATTTCAATATTTATCAAGGTCAATCATTTTTTTTTGTCTTATGCTTTCTCTCCACATATATAAAGATTATTTTCAAAAAAAAAAATTATATATTTATTATCTTTAACCAATTTTTTATTAATGTAATTCAGTTAATTATCTAGCATAAAAAGGAATGGAGGATTAATTAAGAACTAAAGCCTTTAACAATTGAATAGGTGAGGATTTGATTTAGAAAAATTTAAACTACAGGACATAATTTAAAATTAAGGTAAATTATGAGAACTTGTTAATTAATTTTCCTACTATATATATGACCAAAGACCTACTCGAAGCTCACCAAATACACCCTCCAATTTAAAATATAAAGTTATTTTAAGTAAATTACGAAACTCTAAATAAAGGTTATTTAAACTTGGTTAAAAATAATAAATGCATAAAAAAAGTGCCACTTATTTTCCTAAAACTATGGAGAGGATGAATGAGAGAAAGAATGAGGGAAGAAAGAGATCCCTAAAAAATCAGACCCCTTCAAATATTTAAAGCTTATATCTTGAACATGAGGGAATATGCAGTACTCGTCTTTATTATAAGAGCCAGTTAATTTTTTTGGAGAGATTAAGGAATGAAATAAATTACTTAATTATAACATGTGTTATGTATTACTCCCTCCAACCCTATTTATAAAAACTTGATAACTGAATTATACAATTTAAGAAAAGTACTTAAAATTACTTTAAAACAATAAGTGTGCCTGAAATAAACATTTTTTCAGGTATGCCCTTATTTTATGAGGGGCAAATAACAGAGAGAAATTGAGTACCTATAGATATCATCAACTTTTTACATAATGCAATATATATAATTAATGAGGGGGGCAAAAATGGAAAAAACTCATTAAATATTCAGACAACTCTTTCAGCCCTTATAAAAAGGATCAAGGCAATTCAAATTTTGACCTCTTATAAAAAGAACCAAAGGGAGTATTAGATTATATATTTATATATTAATTTATAAGTAAGGGTAAGAATACATCAGGCTCAATAAGGGCCTACGGCCTAGCCTACATAAAGTCAAGTCTAGCATATTTAGTAAATAGGCTAGGCTCAACTTATTTGGATAAATAGACAATATCTATTTTTATAAGGCCTAGCATATAAGCCTGCAGGTCTAACCTATTAAACTTTTTAAATTATAGTATATATAATATCATTTAAATAATTTTATAAATAATTCATAAATTTGTCAACTTAATTTTAATCTTAAGTTTCACATCACATTGTCATTACTCAACCCTTACTTTCTCATTAATCATTCACCCCTGTAACATTCCAATTCCAGAGCCAATTTTTTTTTTTTTAAAATCAGAGTGGAGCGCTGGAGCGTAAGAGTAACTGATTCCCATTCAAACAATAACCAGAGTGTAATACAGTGTTGATACAGCATCCTATTGTTCTCATAGGTAATTACGGAAAACGATAAAGTGACATCTCCGTCTCAGAGCTCACTCGTGCTACATGCCCTCCAACCATGAGCCTACTCGTGCAGCTTGCCTCGATCTCCGATCCATGGTCCTCCTGACCCTGAAGCTATGGCTGAGATTCAATTCACCGCATTGAATCTCAGGTAACGGTTAACCTTATTCTCAAATAAAACAAGATAGGGAATGACAGATATTCATGACATAACAAACTATTATCAATATAATGACAAGACATAAGCGTAAAGCGTATGTAAAAAAACGTGAAAACGTCCAACAGCGGTACTTCGGCAGCGTAACGGCAACAAATCAGAGTTTCTGATATCCTATAAGAGTAATATCACTTTCATTAGTGATTTGGCATTATAACTGGCATTTTAGGTAAAAATTACCATTTTGCCCCTATGCCCCTAATTGGCGGAATTTCGCCAGCACTTCGTTACTCTGACTACTTTTCTTCCCAAAATTTCGCCAGAACTTCGACGCCATTTTGATTTCCGAAAATAAAGACTAAAATATCCCTCCCATATGATATCCAATCATACTTAAAACATTAAAGGCTATTCTAGCATTACAACCCCTACTTTTGAAAGAGCTATAAAAGCTTCAACTTTTCAGGTACTCGATCCCTACCAAGTTTTTACCTCGTCAGGCATTTTTCAATGCAATGAGGCCTAAAAACAATAGTAGGAATCTCATTCCCTACTTACTAAAACTATCTAACAATTCTACTAACTACCGAACTAAAACTAAAGACCGAAAGACTTACCCGTTGAAGACTTCTTCAGAATTTTTCCAGAGCTTCTCTCTCTTCTTTCTCCCTCTAAGATTCCCAATTAATTAGTAAACATGTTTTTACTAATTTTAAGACAAAAACCACTAATTTTAGGGTTTTACATAATTACTTGTGAATTTCCTTTGCTTATGCTTAAGTAATTAGCCCAATATTACCTAATTACTTAATTATCACAAGTTGATAATTTTCTTACTTACAATGCCTCATTACCTTCATACTCTTGCACTAACATTAGCATTTCCATGCCTCTTACTTTATTCGATAATTTACAAGGGTATTATGGTTTTTTTTTTTACGACTTTTTGGACATTCCTATACAATTTCTCCAAGTTCATAATTTATTAAATTACCATAATTAGAGATAATATATTCTCCTAATTCACTTGGCACTTTACTGCCTTTTAGGATTTTTCATAACTTTTCTAAGTTATTTATGTCCCTTAGGGGCATTTTCGTCATTTTGGCACTTTGGCCCTTAAACTCTCTAATTTCCTAGAGATTTTTCCTTAGAAAATAAGCTAATTATTACTTAATATTTGATATCTCATATTCACCTATTTTTGATAGGTATAATTTTACTAAATTATAATACAGATTTTTAGGGTATTACAACCCCCTACCTCTCTTCTCTTCGATCACTTGAGATAGCAAAGCTAGCTCACTTCCCCTCCCATGATTTACGTCATCCACTAAAGCCTAATAATTATTATGAGTTTATTTTAGTGCAAAAGGAAATATTATAATTTTAGTAGAAGGAGTTGTCACAATTTATGTGGGAAAAACAAAAGAGGTAAAATACAGTTTTGCATGCTGCTTGTTATGTTTGGTCGATTTTAGAAAATACATCTCAGCAATTAGTTTTTCTTATTCCTATTTGCTCGGACAACTGTTGTCATTAAACACTCTTTTCTTTTAATTTTCTTACTAAGCCCTTATATTACAATGAGAATCGATGTTAGGCTTTTAAGAAATAATGTAGGATTGTAAATAAGCGTGAAAGATTATATATAAACTAGTCTGGAGGTATAGGCTTCCAAGGCTATGTAAAGGCGTACATTAAGTAGGCCTTTAAATAGACTTCAAACTTTGTCAAATATTTTGGAGGCCTAGGCTTAGGCCTAAAAAAAGCCTACATACAAGCTCTAGCCCAGATTTAGACTTTAAATCTCTATTGCAAGCCCAAGTCTATTTAGGTAAAGTCTAGCCGGCCTAACCTATTCTCACCCTTATTTATAAATCATTCAAATTGGTTTATAGAAAAATGATAAATATAAATAGTTTAATCTAATTTATTTAACTTTCTTAATTTTTCTAACAAAAATCAACTATCTTTTATATTTAGTATATGATGTAGTATGTCATTTATACTATGACAATCTATATGAGTATCACTTGTTATCTCATCAAGCTTGATCTTAAAATTTCTAATGAATGTGAGATATTTCAAAATGGATGCATTATATATAGATAAATATTTTTTTTTATACTTGTGTCGGTGTCAAAATGGATGCATTAAACGGCATCTTTTGAATAACAAATAACAACCTAAGAATTTGATTATTGATATATAGAGAACAACATGACATCTTGTGAAAGATAGTGGAATATAATAAGGTTGGTTGTTGTTGTATCTCCATGTTGAATTCATTTTCAAACACAGTTTTGAGCTTTTTTTTTCTTAAATTTATTTTTTTCATGATTTCATAATATCTTAAAATTATGATGCAACTCTGTTCCGCTCCAAACAGCCTATACTTCCTCATAAAAGAAGCATGTTTAATATCATCAATATATGTGTTAAATAAAATTCATAACAAAATATCACACTATTCACATTATATAAATAATAAGTTTATTTTTCATATCTTACAAAATACTACTATGTTAGAAAACAAGTGAAATTGAGAACACCTGAACCAGATTCTATACAAATTGAGATCATAGCCTTCGCATATTAAGACTGAACTTCTTAAACAAGAGAGCTTCTTATATACTTTTTCCTGTTTAACTTACTTGTAACCTTTTGGATTAAGGCTCTTAGAAGAAATATAAAAGTCAATTGTAATTTTAATATCTCTACATTATTTTACAAAAGGGGTGGGGGGGTGGATATGGATAGGATGACAGAAATTATATAATAAATTAAATCAGGAAATCAGTTGAGGCCAAGAAAACAAATTAAAAATAAATTAAGAATGGAAAAATGGTTCGATCAAAATCTACCGAAGATCTCCTCTTCCCTACCACCTCCTTAAAAAACATAAAATAATGTGATATGATATCATTTGCACGCAACACGAAAGTCCTCAAAGTGTCTTCTTAGTTAAGAAAAACCTATAAAATATAATGCTCTTAGGCTACGTCTAGACACTCTAGAGTAAATAATTAAGCAGCATTACATCGTTGAGAAGAAGAAGGTGAAGGAGAAGCTATTAATGGCGATCTGGAAAATGATGAGAAGAAGAGTGCTTGTGTTGTTACTATTATTAGTTGCTCAGATTTCATCAAATGACGATGTAGCAATTGCTCTTTCCACTTTTCATTCTCCTTTGCCCTCCAACTTTCTCTTTGGCACTGCTTCTTCTTCTTACCAGGTTCCTCTCTCTCTCTCTCTCTCTCTCTCTCTATTACGAGCACAAACCTACGGAGAGAGCTCATCCAAAAGACTAGCTAGCTTGTTAACATATATATAAACCCTACTTTTCCTATGAGGCTCCCTGATGTTTCACTCATCTGGACAAGCTTCTGTATGTAGAATTGATTGATGTTGTCAAATAATCATCAAATCTAAACCTCTCTATCTTTCATTCACTCATCTAAACAAGCTCCTGTATGTAGTAAAAATGAAAATTTGTTACGAGGGCGAGTTCAAAACGAGAACCCATTTCAAATTATACTATCATAACGTTGAATGAAAAAACTCTTTAACTTATAAATCATACTTCAATTATAAGACTTCCCCATGTATGACTGATAGATAATCCTCAAATATTTTTCACTTTGTCTTGGTTTAACAGTATGAGGGAGCATACTTGAGTGATGGCAAGGGACTGAACAACTGGGATGTCTTCTCTCACACACCTGGTAATTAAGCTTCACTTCTCTCATTTATTCATTCATTTATTTATTTAATCACTCCATAAACCTCCTTATATATATATATATATATATATATATATAATCACAACTTGTAGTATTGTAAGTAGATTGGAGGCTGCAAAACTACCAACAACGTTGTATTCTCACTATTACTATTGCCTTTTTTTTTCCTGATCCTGATTTGTCTCCTTCAAAGACCTCAACTTTCTCTTATCTTTCAAGCTTCTGCTATTATATTAATAATTAATTATCAATTATTGCAGGTAAAATAATTGATGCCTGTAATGGTGACATTGCGGTTGACCATTATCATCGTTACCTGGTATGATTAACGATGCAACCTATGTGTTTGTAATATATAATATTATAATGTTGGATTCTTATGCATCTCATGCACGTTATTTTAATTTATTATATAATAAAAGATAATATAATTAATATGTATCCAGTTATTTTCCATGTAATACTATATCCAATTATTTATCATAACTATAATAGATATGCTTTTCCTTCATTATTTTTGCTTCTGGAGGCATCTGATCGAATCCCGTATGATATATTTATGAGTTAAAGGGTATTTTTGCCTCGGAAATTTCACCGAGGGGCATTTTCACCCCGAAAGTGTAAAAAATGGAATAATTTTACCCCTGTATCTCAATTAATTTTGACTGATAGTTGACCAAATATGTTGAGCTAACAATCCATATGTCATCCACATCATTTTTGTTAAAGTGCAAGTTTGCCCCAAAAATTTTAGATCTAACTTTGAGAAAAAATGAAATAGATGACACATAGACTTTCAACACTACAAATTTACACCTTAACAAAAATGATGTGAACTATATGTGGACTTTCAACCCATCATATTTAGTCAATAGTCAAAATGGGATAACAGCAAGGGCAAAATTACTATATTTTTATACTTTCGGGGTAAATTTGCCTACCGAAAAAATTTCGGTGCAAAATTACTCATTAACCATATATTTGTCCGTAGTGATATATTTAGAAAGAAACAACAAAGTATGTTAAGACTAATACCACTTTGATTCTATTTATAAGTCCTTTTTGACCAAAAAATTTGGTCCTATTTATAAGTCTTTTTTCAAGTAATAAATGAGATTGTGACAATTTTACCCATATTAATTGTACCAATAAAAACAGAGACAGAAGGAAGAATTGAAAGATATTCATTCATAAATGATGGTAAAGTTGAAAATTTACCATATAATCATTGAGCTAACTACCTCTCATTGATTTATGTGATTTAGTTAAAATGAACTTATAATTATAAATAGAACTAAAGGGATATATAATTAACTTGGTGATACTTAACAAATAAAAAGGAAAGGGCCCATTAGAATATATTAAATTGTTATTCATAATATGTCCAAAATTTATAATTAAATGAATGAACAGGAAGATATGGAGCTTATGGATGCACTCAAAGTCAACAGCTATCGGTTCTCTATCTCTTGGGCAAGAATATTACCAAGTATGCTTCTCTCTATTCAGTTTAATTGAGATACATACAGACATAGAGTAGTATTTAAATTTCCATTTAATGTCAAATGATTAAAATTTTACAATTTAATTTCTTTATGTTGCCCAAAAAAAAAAAATTTGATCCCTGCCATACTATAAAAACTTATTCTGATGGCGTGATATCTTATAAAATTGGCATCATCTACACCAATGACAGCAATAATGAAAACGACAAAAAGAACAAAGTCTTGCAGATAGCAGGAAAAACTCATTCCGGGGACCAAGATAAATAATTCCGATGAGAATTTTGAATTGTTAACCCGTATTATCGTCTGGTTCTATTTATAATGCAGAAAAAAATAATTAATCATATTTATAAGACACCTCATTATATTTTTTATATAAATGTATAATTTTACCTTTTTATTATTATTATATTGACTCTATTCTCATAAGATACTATAATATATATTAAATAGGAATATAGTTGGAAAGTCTTTGAATTTGGTAAAGTTAATGAAATTTAATGGGTTTTTTTTCCTGTGTAAAACTTGTTGTAGGTGCCTTATAAACAAGATCAGAAAAGTATTAATTAAGGGAACATAATGTAGCGACTAATAGAGAAATTAAACGAAAAGTCGGAAACTAGCAGCAAAGGAGGTTTTCAAATGAAACAAATAATCCAGTCTGTCTCAATACATGTAAAATTGAGATGGAAATAAAATATGACTTTGAACAGAAGGGAGATTCGGAGAGGTCAACTTGGCGGGCATCAACTTCTACAACAGACTAATAGACGCTCTTCTCCTCAAAGGTTTGGTTTCGATCTTTGATTTTTTTTCCTCCCTTTTTAGAAGAGTAAAAGCAGTGACTGTGTCAATGAGAAGAAGTCAAATGGGTCCATTTTCTTCACAAGTATTTGCATGTTTGGAATGTTAAACTTACAGGAATCCAACCCTTTGTGACTCTAACTCACTTTGACATCCCTCAAGAGCTGGAGGACAGATATGGAGGTTGGCTTAGTCCCCAATCACAGTAAGCAATTTAGTGTCTTTATAAGGGATTTTTAAGGGAACCTAAGTCTAAACTAAGTTCATGAGGATGATGTATTGTGTGTTTGATGAGCAGGGAAGATTTTGCATATTATGCAGATGTCTGTTTCAAATGGTTCGGAGACAGAGTAAAGTATTGGACTACCTTCAATGAGCCTAATATTCAATTGTCACATGGTTACCGAACAGCTAACTTTCCACCAAGTAGATGTTCTAAACCATTTGGAGATTGCATTGAAGGAGACTCAGAATCTGAGCCTTTCATAGCAGCCCATAATGTTATCCTCTCCCATGCTGCTGCTGTTGATATCTATAGAACCAAGTACCAGGTAAGCAATGTGGATCACATGGAACGGAAAATATATGTATGTATGTATGTTTGTGTCAAAGAGATTAATAAACAAGAATGATTATGCAATAAATGTATTGTGGATGAAACATGCAGAGAGAGCAAAAGGGGATAATTGGCATAGTCATGAATGCAAATTGGTATGAACCTATCAGCAATTCTACGGCAGACAAAATGGCTAGTGAGAGAGCACTATCATTCAATTTAAATTGGTGTGTTTATTTATTCTCTTTCATTTTGTACTTCCAAACCCATAAAACAGCAAGGATAGACAGTTTGTTGTAATGCAGGTTCCTAGACCCAATCATCTTTGGGAAGTACCCTTCAGAGATGGAGGAGATTCTAGGTTCCATCTTGCCCAAATTTTCTAGCATTGAGATGGTGAAACTCCAGAAAGGATTGGATTTTATAGGTATCAATTACTATTATGCTAGCTATGTCAAAGACTGCATTTTCTCAACATGCAAATCAGGAGAAGGGATCACCAAAACAGAGGGTTTATATCTAAAAACCAAAGAGAAAAATGGCGTGCCCATTGGCCAACCTGTAAGTAGCCTCAACTCTGTAATTATGCTTATGAACCAAACCCATTGACCATGTTGGTGCATAATTGATTAGTATCATCCTTTTTCTCCCCATAACAATGAATTTGCAATCATGCAGACATCAATTGGCTGGCCTATTTACCCACAAGGCATGGAAAAAGTGATCAGACATGTAAAAGACAGATACAACAATATCCCCATGTTCCTTACAGAAAACGGTAAGAAAATCTTAGTATATTTTTTATTTAATCTAGCTTCAGTGCATTTATTTACAATCCAAGCATTCTTTAGGGTATGGTGAGACGGATAATCCAAATGCCACCTTGGAAGAACATACTAATGACGTTGAAAGAGTGCACTACATGGAAGGTCATTCGAAGGCCCTGTTCTCAGCAATAAGGTTAGAACCTTAAAGAAACACAAACAGCAACATTAGTGCCAATCACATGATTTGCATGACCTTTTATGGTTCGATATATTTTGCTATTACACTATAAATTTGTGTAGCCTAATGAATCATCGGAGAATAAATGATTAAACTAAGATCATTTTTGTATTCTTTCCTTTTCTTCTTAACATGTGATCAGGGAAGGAGCAGATGTGAGGGGATATTTTGCCTGGTCCTTGCTTGACAACTTTGAGTGGGAATATGGATATACAAGAAGATTCGGGCTACACTACGTTGATTATTCTACTCTCAAGAGAACTCCAAAATTATCAGCAAGTTGGTATAAGCAATTCATTACAAAGCATAAAACAGAGGCTTTGGGGCCAGAACATGAGAGGGAGCAAGAAAAGCAGTACAGACAATTCAAGACAAACGCCAAAGTTAAATCGTTTATACCAGACACCAATCAGCTTCGCTTCAATAATTTGTGACTTTTTCTGAGTGATTCCATATCCAAGCAGAACCTATGAACTTAATTTTCTCTCAATAAACTTGTTGTATTTAAATTCAGGAATCGCCTCTGCTCTGGCTCGTCTGTTCAATAGAATTCTGAAGCAATGTATATTACAAGGTACAGAAGCATATGATACTCCAATTAACACCTCTAATTGTCTTCTCCCTTTTATTTATTTTTGTGAACCTCGGGACATACTTACTGTCTAACTTTCTCCAATCTTAAGGAACCCTTGCCTCCTTACTTAATAGGATGACGAACCCTTTCAATTACAATGACAGCACACTCAAAAACTGGAGGCTAAAGAAATAGGAATTTGCCGTTGCTTCTTGCCATTAAGCATATACTCTTAAGCATTTTCACACCTCCACTAAGGAGAGCCAGCTTTGTAAAAGTGGTCACCATCATCCCACGATATTTGACAGGCTTGAAGGCCAATTGCAACACTTGGTTCCTTCCATGTTGTTCAATCCAAGTTAAACTAGCCATTTCCTTTTCACCCTCACCAATGAGATCTTTCTTGTGTTTTCCAAATGGATTGACTCCAGGGTTAGCCATCTCTGCCAGTGCAGCTGGCATGTACATAGAATCACCAACTAATGGTGCCTTACACGCAGCAAATTGGGCTCGAATCTGCACATTAAAAATATATATCAGATACAGTTTCACAGGAAGGAAAAAATATGAGAAAAATCCTTGAGTCATCCACTATAAAGATGACTTTGGAAATACTGACAAACAATACCAATCAGTTCATCTTAGGAGAAAAAAGAACAAGTAATCCATAACAGAGCGTTAGGTATTGAACGTTGTGTGTGTGTTTTGGGGATACAATTCAGAAAATGTAACCTGAGTTCTAAGATTAACCAGAATGAATTTTTTCCTAACTATTCTATCAGCTGAATCATTCTTCAGCAATCAAATGCTGTTGACCAAAAAGCTTATGACTCATTAAGGCATTGTGATAACCCATAATGGAAGAGATAAGGACCCCCACCCCCAAAAAAAAAAACCGGGGGCGGGGGGGAATAAAACAAAAGTGCAAGGACAGACCTGATGGGTTTTGCCAGTAAGAAGGTTGATTGTACACTCATGTATGTCTCATACGCATAATCTTGGGATGGCTGTGACAATATTTGTGAAGGGAGAAAAATGAATTAAATATTATTGATACATGGATGTGCTTATATACACAATGAGATAGTTACATGTGAGTGGTTATATCTTAACCAAATGGTAAAACTGAATACATAACAAATTAATAACAAGAATAACAATCTAACTAATTATGTTACTCCCATCACCCCCCCCCCCCCCACAAAACCCCTCGCAGAAGCTGGAGCGTGAATATTTTTGAGACCCAACTTGGATGTAAGCTCATGAAACTTGGCCGGATGGAGAGGTTTAGTAAAAATGTCAACAAGTTGGTCGGATGATCGAACTAGAAGAAGATGAATGACCTTGGCTTGAAGCTTTTCCCGGACTAAATGACAATCCAATTCGATGTGTTTGGTCCTTTCATAAAAGGTTGGGTTGGCAGCAATTTGTATAGCAGATTGATTATCACAGTATAGAAGAGCAGGATCAAGGTGAGAGATGTGAAAATCATTCAAAAGGCAAACAAGCCATTGTAACTCACAAGTAGTAGATGCCAAAGCTCTATATTCAGCCTCTGAGGAAGATTTGCGAACCGTGGTCTATTTCTAGAAAATAGCAAAGAAGAACCAAGGAAAATAGCAAAACTAGTAGCAGACCTACATGTGTCCACACAACTAGCTCAATCAGAGTCACTAAAACTACGTAATTTCAAATCAGAGTTAGTAGAAAAGAAAATTTCAGCACCAAGAGAATACTTAGAATAGCGAAGAACACGATAAGCAGCTGCCAAATGAGTATCACAAGGGCTGGACATAAATTGACCAAGTTGTTGAGTAACAAAACTCAAATTAGGACAGGTTGTCGTAAGATATTGAAATCAACCAATAAGCTTTCGATAAGAAAGAGGGTCAAGTAAAGGCTTACCACAATCTTTAGAAAGCTTTAAACGGGGATCCATGGGACAATTTGCCGGCTTACAAGCCAAGTAGCCAGTATCATCAAGCAAATTTCCATTGAGATAGAAATATACCTTCCTTAGACCGAGCAAGCTCAAGACCAAGAAAATAGGAATTTGCCGTTGCTTCTTGCCATTATGTATGTATGTATGTATGTATGTTCAGAATTATCTTTTATAACCTAACCTCTTGAATTAAAATTCGAATTCCAAATTCAACTTAGCCTAAGACCCCGTTGGGTCTTCCAACACATTTGGGCCCTTTTGTAGAGAAAATGATTTCCCACTACGGACACCATATATGACGCCATTTTCTCCTTATTGGGCTTAGAGTCTCACTCCAACCCAATTACACATTTACTCTTAATAAATCTCAATAACAATTATTGGCTCAAGTTTGCTAATTTTAAGCAATTAGAAATAACTTTTGTGTGTGACCCATTAGACCCAGTTAGTCACTAACATAAATAAAAGGGTGAAGGAGCAATTTTGCCAACCGACTATTAGGCCAGGAGCGCTGGGCACAAATAACTTTTAAAGGGACCAAAAAGGCCAACAAACAATTAAATGGGTGAAAAACGCACAATTCCGTCCATGAACATCTAACACCGTTTAAAGGCAATCGGGTGAAGGAGCAATTTTGCCAACCGACTATTAGGCCAGGAGCGCTGGGCACAAATAACTTTTAAAGGGACCAAAAAGGCCAACAAACAATTAAATGGGTGAAAAACGCACAATTCCGTCCATGAACATCTAACACCGTTTAAAGGCAATCCCATGTGGCATTTGACGGTCCAGCTGGTCCCTTCTTTTTTGGTCAAAAGCTAGGTGGCTTTTTTTTTGGGTGGAGAATCCCCAATCTGCGGGCAAATGAAGAAATAACCAAACCAAAGCTTCCAAAGTATTTACTTCCAAGCCGACGTCGAAATCCCCTTACCGGCTCCGACAATGATGTACGACTTCGCAATCACGGAGAATTTTGTGGTCATACCGAACCAGCAAGTAGTTGTCAAAGGGGAAGCACTGAGATTGAGTTGTTTATCTGTCTCGATGAATCTGGGAAGGTTATGGTTAAAATTGATACCAAGTTCTCTTATTTCAGCTGTGGTTTTTGCACATGCAGGATGCAGCTTCGAAGGGGAAGAACTCATAAGATTGGGTTGCTCAACCTCCACCCCCTCTTGAATCTATCCTGGCTGAGGATATGTTTAGAGATAGGAAGTTTTTTTTGGTTCTTTTTTTTCTGTTGAACTGATTCGGTTTTCCTTTCCTTCATGTCAATGTTTCTATTGTTATTATATGTCTTTCTGTACTTTGGGAACGGATGAATTCATAGATTTTGGCCAGAACAATGTAATATTCATGCACGACGAAAGGCAAAGACAGAGAAGAAGATGAGGGTTACATTGTGGCATTCGTGCACGACGAGAGGACATGGAAGTCAGAGCTCCAGATTGTGAACGGGAAGGATTTGAAGGCGGAGGCGACGGTGAAGTTGCCGACATTTGTGCCTGATGCAGATTGGGGATTCTCCACCAAAACAAAAAAGACAAAAAAGCCACCTGGCTTTTGACCAAAAAAGAAGGGACCAGCTAGACAGTCAAATGCCACATGGGATTGCCTTTAAATAGTGTTAGATGTTCATGGACAGAATTGTGCGTTTTTCACCCATTTAATTGTTTGTTGGCCTTTTTGGTCACTTTAAAAGTTATTTGTGCCCAGCGCTCCTGGCCTAATAGTCGGTTGGCAAAATTGCTCGTTTACCCGATTGCCTTTAAACGGTGTTAGATGTTCATGGACGGAATTGTGCGTTTTTCACCCATTTAATTGTTTGTTGGCCTTTTTGGTCCTTTTAAAAGTTATTTGTGCCCAGCGCTCCTGGCCTAATAGTCGGTTGGCAAAATTGCTCCTTCACCCTAAATAAAATTGGACCAATTAAAACTCCTTTAACAGGCCCAAATTATTTAATAACCTCATAAGACACTAGCAATGCTCTGCGGCCTCAGAACTAATTGAGTTGATCAAGTGATCTACCTTTCATATTTGGATATCGTGCAGGTATCATCCCTCACAACATCATTCACATTTAGTCGAGAGTAAAGATAGAGTATCATCTCTCTTGAATGACTAAATATAGCCAATTCACAGAACTAGGAATCTTCTTATATTAACTCTATAACGGATCATGGCTCTTCATAATCACTTGTTGTGCATGCGCACAGACTCCCGAATTAATTAGAAGCTATCCAAGCTCTACTGGTCTTGTGAATGACTAATTCCTTGTAGGGGACTATGAGTCCTCTCGGCATGTTCATCTATACTCATGTGTTTAAGTTACACCCAAGAGTACATTGTTTTCCCCATTTTCAGGCGGATAGAATTGTACAGTCAAAGTATAACCCTAGGACATAGTGTTCAATGACATCCTTATGTCTAGGACGATCCACACTACCAAACGATGAGAGACTTTACATATTCAATGATACTCTCTACAATGAATCTTTGTGGAGTCTCTTGGCGGGTCAGTTCGGTGCTATATGTTCTCTAACATATCTACCACGACATCAGCTAAGGCATCACCATGCTTATATTTCATGAGGTCTCTACCTTGTATCTTATACATGTAGATGATGTCGTACTAATCTAATTGACATCATCAATGCCCTTTCTTGGTGATTTAAGACTAGGAACAAGTTTTAGGCAATAGATATCCAGTGTTCTCGAGTCCTCATGATCATGATCTCTATCATTGATCCTCAAGATTAACACATGTTCTATTCCTTGGGCTTTTATCTTCAAACACATAATTTACCTTAAAGTAAAGGCGAGACATAAATATGATAAAGATAAAATGTGCTCATTTATTAATAATGAAATACTACAACGTAGAAATGGTGTTGATATGTCCTTACAGATTGTCTCTAGGACACCTAAATACTAACACAACATATACAAGAATAACAACAAATGAAGTGGAAGATGCTTTAAAAAATAAGGAATGATTAGAAGCTGATTGAGAGTAACCATATGATAACAAGGTCGAAGAAAGTTTAGAATACCATTGGCGACTAGCTTGTTTTAACCCATAAAGTGACTTTTGCAATTTACAAACTTGATTAGGGTGAGAGGGTGTAAAACCAAGAGGTAGATCCATATATACTTCTTCATGTAAATCCGATCCCCAAGTAAAAAAGCATTATTAACATCTAATTGATGTAAATGCCAATTTTTTGGCAGCAACAATAGAGAGCAATAAACGAAGAGTAGTCATCTTAGCGACAAGAGAAAAGGTGTCAAAGTAATCAATACCCTTAGTTTGAGTATACCCCTTGGCTACAAGTCGAGCTTTATGCCTTTCTATATCACCATTGGCCTTAAACTTAGTACGGAACACCCATTTACATCCAATGGTACTCTTATCCGGTGGTAAAGGAGTTAGAACCCAGGTTTAGTTTTGTTCAAGAGCTTTGATTTCTGCATTCATGGCTTCTCTCCATATAGAATGTTTCAAAGCATGCTTATAAGAAGTAGGGTCAAGAGAAATAGTAACAGCATTGACAAAAGCTTTATAAGAGGTAGAAAGAGAATCATAAGAAAGAGCAGAGGATCAAGGATAACAAGGACTACCTTTACATGATGATTGGTTGGTAGAAGAAATGAAAGCACAATGGTAATCCTGCAAATATGAAAGGGGATTACGGGATCGAGTAGAATGACGAAGTGATTGAGGAGAAGAGGAGGGAAGAACAGAAGGAAGGTATGAAGAGACAGAAGGTGAAGGTGGTAAATGAGGGGTAGGAGAATCATCTAAAATAGGAGGACAAGATTTTATTTCAAGCCAAGGTGAAGACAAGGAGGTAATGCTGCCATTTTGAAAAGGAAACACATGTTCATGAAAAATAACATCCTGAGAAATAAAAATCTAATTATTAGATGTATCCAATAAAGTAAAAGCCTTTGAGCCATGTGAAATGCCCAGGAAAACACATTTTCTTGCTCTTGAATCAAATTTAGAGCGATTAGAAGATAAAGTAGAAGAAAAACAAAGGGAACCAAGAACTTTAAAATTGGAGTAAGATGGAGGAAAACCGTGTAAGCGTTCAAACGATGTACAATTTTGAATAATGGGAGAAGGTAAACAATTAATTATGTAAGTAGCATGAAGAACAAGAAAGGACCAATATGAAATATATGAGATTGAAAAAACAATGCACGTGCGAAAAATTGAAGCATGTGAAATTCAGCACGTTTATCCATGTAAAACCCTAAAAATCTCAGTTGATAATGCCTAGTAAAAAAAAGGTGAATATGAGGTCTCAAACACCTTGTATTGAATTTATCTTGTTATTAGGGTAATTTCTCTTAAAATTAGATAATGTGCAGTTAGGTCCCTAAAACATTTGAAAGTTTGCAAATAGGTCCCTAAAATATTTATGGGTTATAAAATACCCTGTGAAAATTATAAAGAGGCAAGTAAATATTTATTTGAAATAGGGAAGAATATTATCCCTAATTTAGGTAATTTATTAAATTATTACTTTGGAAAAAGTGAAGGAGAAAAGTCAAAAAGTATTGTGGGGCCATAATTGACCCCATGATTTTTAATATTTTACATGGAGCGTGAAATACCAATGTCAGTAAAAATTTTGTGAGATAATGATAAATTCTAAAAAATAAAATTATCCACAATTAGTAAGTGATTAATTGGATAATTATTGGCTAATTACTTAAGCATGAACAAGGGAATAATCATGGTAAATTGTGTAAAACCCTATAATTAGTGGTTTATGGCTATAATTAGCATAAAATATATTTGCTAATTAATTGGAAAATATGAAGAAGAATTGGTGAGATTAAGTAATTTTAAGCCTAAATCAAAGTATGGACCAATAGGAAACTTTGTGGAAAAATTATGAAAAATAATTATTAAATAATTAAAAAAATATATATTATTAATTAAATAATTAATTAAAAAACGAAAATAATTAAAAAAAGACCAGAATTGTTGACCAAAATTTTGAGCTCAAATGGATAAGAATTAGTGAAGAATATTCTATGGAATATGGAATATTCTATGGAATATTCTGTTGAAAAAGCAAATAGGATAAATGACCACCGATAGAGATTAAATCCTATCTAGAGAACCATGAATAAGGTTTCTAAGGTCAGAGTATTTTATAAACAAGTGAATTTTTATCTCGGAGTGGGCTGTCTCCGAAGTCATTTCCGAAACCGACGGAACAATAAGGGAATAAGACGAAAAGGACAAAGGAGCGGTTGAGGAAATGAAAACCAATGGAAAATAAATCATAACTCAATATCTGGGGATGAGTTGGTAATCAACTGGACAAATTATGAATCAGTGGATTTTTGTCCCGAAGTTGTTGATTCCGGAAGTTATTTCCGTAACCGACGCGTTTTTCCGTAAATCTTCGGCAGGATCGGAGAAGACCTGAAAGGGATCAAAAATTTAGTTAACCCAGACATTTCTAATGAGTAGGAAAAGAACTTCAAAGTTGTGATTCCGGATTTTTGAGATTTTACAAGATTACGCGATTCGAACACCGAACCGGGACTTTATCGGTATAAAACTTCTTGAGGAAGTAAGTGACATCATCAAAGTACATGGGTGACATCATGGGCATGACATCATGGTCTTGAAGAGTGATGTAAGAAGGTGGATTGGATGGCCAAGATTGTGCCACTTCACCAAAGTGCGATCCTACGGTCCAGAATCCGTCTGACAAAGCATGAATAGTGCACCGAATTTTCTCTATAAATAGGCCATTGCTCTCATTGAGTTTTTCAAACCAAATCCTCTTAAGGATTTCGAAATTAGAGAGAGAAGTTAGAGAGAGAAGCTCTGGAGAAGTTGTAGTGAAGTTCTTCAATGGGTAAGTTTTTCGGTACCGAGTCTTAAGTTCTAGTTTTCGATTCGGTAGTTATAGTAGAAATGTTGTTTTGATCTTTAATCTTTCAAGTATGATTAGATATCATATGTTAGGGGTATTTTAGTCATTAATTTCAAAAATCATGATGGGGTCGGAGTTATGGCAAAATTTTGGAAGATTAGAGTCAAAGTAACGAAGTGCTGGTGAAATTCCGCCGATTAGGGGCTCAGGGGTAAAATGGTCATTTTGACTAAAAATTTCCGTCGTAATGATAGATCCTTAACAAGTACGTTGTTATATTGATAGGATATCTCTGATAAGGTTCTGACCTACTGTCGTACCGTATTCCGCTAGAAATACCGACTACCGTCAATTTGCGTACTGTAACACTAACTCTGACGTTTATGGTATGCATATATGTGGTATGTGTGTTGTATAGATGTTATACTGTTGAAATGCATATAGTGGTTAGAGGATATGTCTGTATGCTGGGGGCAATATGTCTGTATGCTGGGGGCAATCTGTCTGTATGCTGGGGGCAATATGTCTGCATGCTGGGGGCAATACATATGCATGGGTTGTGATAGAGTGATTGTATGTGCTGATGATATTGTGGATGTCTGTTGTTTGTATGTGTATACATAAACATGAGGTTAACCGTTACCTGAGATCCGGTGCGCTGGATCTCAGCCCTTAACATAGCGTCAGGTTCCGGAGGACCGAGGACCGAGGAGAGAGACAAGCAGCCCGCGTAGAAGTTTCGGCTGAAGACTTATTCCGTTGTTCCGGCGGAAACCTTTTGTTGTTATACTTCACTTTTGAAACACTCGGTTTCTATACCGCTGTTGTAAATAGCCAATGGGCATTTTGAATATATATATCAGTTACACTCTTGCTCCGATGCTCTACTCTGATGAAAAAATTTTATACTGCTTTTGAAAAACGGGATGTTACAATCCGAACGCAGAATTTTAATCTTAGAAGAAAATTGAGTTTCAACGAGAGCAAAAAATTGTGAATGTAATTTCGGGCATCAAACTTATTTTTCATCAAAAAAATCCAAGTATATCTAGAACAATCATCAACAAGTGTAAGAAAATAGTGATGTCCTTGAATAAAGGGAACCGAAAAAGGACCCTATATATCAATGTGAATTATATCAAAGATTGTTTTACATGAACTTGTGCTTACAGGCAAAGGTAAACATTTCTGTTTAGCAAAATGGAAAGCATCACATGTAAAAGAATGAGGTACATAAGAAATATCAGGATAATGTTGATGTAAAACATATGTGGTAGAGGCAGAAGGATGACCCAAACGCATATGCCAAAGAGGGGCAGTCGAGACAGAAGAAGAGTTTGGCCATAAGAATCTGAGATGAGGGCTGGAAATTCATATCTGTAGTAAGAATGTATAAGCCTTCAAATAGTCTAGTTGAACCAATCATCAACAAATGTTGAATTGATTGTATCTGGAAATTGTTAGAAGAAAGGGTAAGAAAGCAATTATGAGAGGATGTTAAATGAGAGACAGACAGGATATTAAAAGAGAAATTAGGAAGGTAAAGAACATCCTACAATATTAAAGAAGGAGAAATATGAACCGTGTCAGAGAAGCGAGCATTAGCTTTATTGCTAGTAGGAAGACTTACAAAAATTGGGGAAATGGACTTGTATGAGGAAAACAAAGGTAGAGAGCTACATATATGATCTGTTGCACCAGAATCAATGATCCAAGATATAGAAACAGAAGAAAAACGTGAAATACACATACCTTCAGTAGGAACAAAGACAGAGGTAGACAGATGATTTACATATGGCTGGGACGGTGTAGGTGAATCAAGAAGGCTGAGAAGCCAAGTATATTGAGCAGCAGATAATTGAGGCAGAACATCAGCATGTGAAGAAGAGATATTTGGAGAAGAAGCCTTAGCAAGAGAAGATTGTTGAACAATTCTAGAAGCCTGAGTGGATAATTGATTTACAGTGGCAGGAGAACCAGAGGAACCAAACTTGAAGCTTGGCAGGAAACCATGCTTCCGGTAGCATGTATCTTCGGTGTGATGAGGCTTACCGCAAAATGAGCACTACTTAGTCTTCAAATCAGAGGAGGAGACATATTTTGGAGTTCTGGCTAGAAGAACCGTGGAGTCAGTAGGAAGATGAAGCTCTCGTTCTTGTTGAAGAACCAGGGAAAATACACGAGTAATCAGAGGCAGGGGATCAAGAAGCATAATCTGAGACTTGACCGAATTAAATTGTTCATTAAGACCTTTCAGAAAGCGAATGATTCAGGGTAGTAGAAACAAAACCACAAGCACAGGGTTTCAACAGACGAATATTAGCCAATTCATCTCAAAGTATTTTTAGACGAGTAAAATAGTCACTAGCCAATAAGGCGCCTTGTTGAAAGGAGCAAATATCTTCCTGTAGGTCTGCGATGCGAAAAAGATAGGACTGTGAAAATTGCAAGCGAAGATCTTTTCAAACTTTGAATGCATAATCAAACCAGAGGATGCTCTTCAAAATTGTTGGAGAAATAGAGCGAGTGAGCCATCCCTGAACCAAATTGTTGTAGCGTTCCCACACCGAAAACAAAACATCTGTCGACGAAGGTGGAAGAATAGATCCATCCACAAATTTCAGTTTATTCTTTGAAAGAAGAGCCATCCTCATAGCTCGAGCCCATCAGTGGTAATTAGAGCCGTTGACAAGAGGGGAAACCAAAACAAGAGTTGGATTTTCATTAGGGTGAATGTAGAAGGAGCTAGCCAGATCAGCAATCGGATCAGAGACCATTGAAGGAGAATGACTGACCGTCGGAGAAGGTGAGTCTAAAGCCATGAGAAAGGATTGAAGAAACCAGATAATGAAATGGCGAAAAGAATGAGGCAGAGAATGAAAGTCTAGGAATGAAGGGTGTAAGGGTTAGATGGGGAAAATTTAAGAAAGCTCTGGTATCATGTGACAATAATTGTGAAGGGAGAAAAATGAATTGAATACACTTGATACAGGGATGTGCTAATATACACAATGAGATAGTTACATGTGAGTGGTTACAATTTAACCAAATGGTAAAACTGAATACATAACAAATTAATAACAAGAATAACAATGTAACTAATTATGTTACTCCTATCAAAGGCCATCCACAATCTTCAATACAAAACTTGTCTTGAATAAGAGTGGTTGGCGATGGGACCTTTCTGTAATACCTTGATTTCTCTTTTATTAAAAACCTTGTATTTTGGTAAATACCTAGTAGAATATGAAGGTGAATATGTTCTCAAAATTTATAATCTACTGATTTTTTTTTCGAATTTAGCTTTGAAACTAGCCGATAATTATTAAATACGTGATTACATTTAGTGACTATAAATGTAACATAAAAATCATATAAAATAATGGTTATTTTCAATTCAAATGAGACAAGAAAAGGGAATGAAAGACACTTAGTCAAATTGTTATCTATGAACAACAATCTCTTAGCAAATGAACTTGCACTGATTGAGATTAAGGGAAAACACTTGTAACTACCTAATAGAGCTATACTTTTGCCTAAAGAAGACCATGACAATAATAGTAGTCAAAGGGAATAAAAAACTTAGAATTTTATGCCAAGTTGCACATGTCAAGTAAGGGATAAATATCTAATTGATTATTATCCAACTTGTGCATGTGTCTTCAAGTTGAGAAAGCAATAAAGATCTCCTTGAGTGCTGATATTTTCGAAATTAGCTAGGGCCAAAGGAGATGAGATGAAACTTGATGATTAATACACAAATGCCCTTGATAAGATAACAAACCAACTACACAATTGATGGGATCCGTACATGCAACGGAAGGATTTCATCCATTAAAAAAACTTACAAATCCCAAAGAGGATCTATCAACTGCGTTTAAATCGGGTTAGTTAAGAAAAACCGTACCTATACGAAGTCGTATGTGACCTTTGAGAACTCGTGGGCAAACACCTTCTTGCTCGATCAATCTCTAGGAGCCGACTCTATAAATCCACTCCCTCTACCGGTATCCACACCGAACAACTCTCCAACACGTACGGCAACGTACTAGCTCCTTCTTACTTTGTGTCTCACGTTTTTCTCTCTAGGATTTCTTTCGCGGCTTGTTGGTTTGTTCACTTAATACGAATAGATCAATATCTTTTATAGAGTTTCTAAAACCCTAATTGGGCTGTATTAAAATATTCAAGATTAATCTAAATTAATCTTGAAATTCGAATTTGGATATTATTTAAATCTGTCCAACAGATCTAATCTAATCTATTCAATTAATCCAAATCAAAAGCCTGCCTAAAATATGAGATATGATATCTGTCTATTTAATTAAATCTGAGATACTATATCTCAATTTAAATTAAATCAAATATATGATATCTCTATTTGAAAATTAAATATGAAATATGATATCTGTCTATTTAATTAAATCTGAGATACTATATCTCAATTTAAATTAAATCAGATATATGATATATCTATTTATTTTAGTTATTTAATTTATCAAATAAATTAAATACTATATAATAATATTATTATCTATATAAATAATATTATTATTAATTTCGAATTTAATACACACACACATATCCTAGATTAAATGATGTATTCATTAAATCTTAGACATATCTAAGATTCAATGAATCTGGACATTATTGCTTGTGTTGGGCTATTCTTGTGTGCGACCCTGCAGGCCCACATGAGATTGGCAGCGGGTCAATATTGTACCAGCCCACAAGTCGCAAGCAGCCTCTAGCAAGACATTGCGACTACCCAATTCATATGGGGATTGTTGATACGACACAACCTATCATACAACAATGTCACGTCCCTTTTGTCACGCGATAATTTGGTCAAGGATGAGGCATGGATAATGTCAACCTCCTGTTCTTGACCATTACTTTCTCGATTCTTGAGTAGTCTAATAACTGAAATGGAAACTCTTTTCCATCGTAGTATGATCATACATTTCACAGACTCACTCATCGAAGGGTCCAGTATTATCTCTCTACAAATGTGAGGGACAAATTCCATCTTGACCGTTCACATTCCTCTGCATGAAAACCACTGATCCCGATCAAAACCTTCATTATCACCCGATCAAAGGTGACTTTTGACTAGGTCAAAGATCAACGACTCTCATGTAGGAATCCATGATGATCTCAGGTCATAGGGCGTTATGATGCGATTATACATGAGATAAGCTTATGACATAATCCATACAGCTTTCTCATAGTGGGTCGGTCCAGCACATTGTACTCTTACAAGTGCTTATGAATTTTATTCGTATCTTCATACGTCATCAAAGTCACACTGGTCTTATTTCATCTTCGCTCCCGCGTAGATGACCAACCAGGGACATTTAAGATAATTTATAAGATACATCCAATAATACAGTTATCACTATAAATATGCAAATGATATGATAACTAAACGGAGAAATACTTTAAATAACATAAACGCTTAAAGTACAATGACTTGACCCTAAGACATAATTTCCAACAACAATGAAATTTGGCATTAAGGGACACTTAAGCCCTTATTTCAGTCATCAAATCACATCATCAACTTGCCCAAAAAGTCCTAAATTTCTATTGGGCACATGGGGTGATGATGAAGCCTAGAGTTTAAGATAAGATCACATGTTAATTAGAGCCAAAATATTCTAGAATTTTCTAGAATATTCTTGAGCAATTGAGCAAATGAGATCATAGGGAATTGACATGTGGAAAAGCCATCCAAGGGCTGAAAATGAGCTAAAGATGTTGACCAAGATGAAGGGTGGAGAGGAAAGATGTAACGCTTGGTGATTAAGCCAAGATAAGAGGATATTTTGTAAGGGTAATGTGGTAATTTGACATGTGGAGCCCACAAGGGCTCGTCATCCACTTATATAAGCGCATGGTCCCCTCTTGCATGTCATCAAAATTGAAACACAAATTTGATCTTTGAGAGTGAGAGAAGGAAGAAATTGAGAATGAAAGAAACACTTAATTAGGGCCTATTTAGTTTGAAGAGAGGGAGAGGAAATGAGGATATTGACCAAATTGACATTAATGAGAAGAATATTCTTTTTTGTTGAGAGTATATTTTTAAAATGTTGAAAATTTTTACATGGGCTATTTAGTAAAGAGGAGAGAAAAGTTTTCTCTCTCCCCCTCCCTGCCCCTCCCTCTCCCTCTCCCTCAAACTAAATAAGCCCTTAAGGTAGGTGTTCTTGCTATGGGATAGTTCATTTGCCTATCCTTTTTTCCTTAACCTTTAACTTTAGTAAGAGCTCTTTTTCATGGTGATTTTAATAGTGGAGTTGGAAGTTATAAGGAAGGAGAAGTTCAACAAAACACAAAAGTTAACAAGTTGGTAAGATCCTAGCTCAACTTGGTGATATTTTATGTTTAAAACATAAAGTGGTTGGATCATGTTTGTCTTGAAATATGGAGGCATGAGATCCTAAGGGGACATGTTGTCCAAGATGCCAAGAACAAGATTCAATATCGCCAAAGTTCAAAAGACAAAGTTTGGAAGCAAACCTATGGTTAAAATCATGATTTTATGTTAAAAGTGATTTTCCTTGTTTTTAACCAAGGACTTGGCCTAAGCAAGAAAATGTTAAAGTAAAATTATTTGCATAATTTTAAGGTCACCAAGAGGTTTAAAATGAAAAATGGAGTAAAAAAATGGTGGAAAATGATTTTTGGAAACAAAAGATTAAAATGGTAGATTTTGAAAAAATTGTCAGATTTGAGTCCACTAGAGGCAGTAAACTTGTGGACAGTGTTTTACCAAGTAAATGGTATCTAAAAATCATAAAATTTTCCATAAATGTAATGGACAGAAAGCGTTTTCTTTTGATGTATCACAAGGAATTTTTAGAATTTTGTGCAAAAAGATATGAATTTTTCAATCTGATCTATATTTCTAGACATGTGATTTGAACAATGGTGAAAGAAAATAAAACTGGGATTGACTCAAATTTTTATGGCTTCTGGAAATATTTTTCCATGAAAATAGATATATCAAGGGTCATTTAGGCTCTGGAAGCACATCGTTTTGATTTTTTGCATTTAATTATGATTTTTCAAAGTTACTAAAAAATCTTGTCAGAAAAGCTGGAAATTCGAATTTTAAGGAAAAGTAAGATTAAAAATTGGATAACTTATCCACTAGGGGTAAAAAGGTGAAAATAACTCTTTGGATTGAAAAAGTAAAAATAGGTGAAAATAACTCTTTGGATATTATTCTAAGTCATATGATATTCATTACAATATCATATAAAATATGGAAAAGGAAATAATGCAATGATAATATTATAGGATATCCGAGAAGTCCGGGATCAGTTTCAAAAGACAAGCGTACTACTAACTACACAAAGCAAGGTACGCGTACTAGTAACTCTAGTCTCATATGTCTTGTTTGCCTTTATATGCTTGTTTGATTCATGATTGTGGTTTCATGGACAATATTGGGTCTTAGGTCATGCATATTCATGACTAAGACTGGGTCTTAAGTCATGTGTTTGTTTACATTCAGCTGATTATAGATTATTGTTTTTATATGATAATGTTACATACTTGTTTTCTTAATGTTGAGGATCTATATCTGAGACATGTAACACTGGTGAGTGTTATCACCGTTAATGATGCATTTGTTGTATGCTATGTATTCTAATTCTGGTGTGTTTGCTGAATGTTGTGTATTTGCAAATTGTGAATATATAACTGTCATAGATTGTTTATACTTGCATATGAGGTTAAATGTTACTTTGAGATTCAATCTCATTGAATCTCAGACTTAATCATAGCTTTAAGATCAGGAGGTGGAGTAAGGGGTAAGCAGCACGTGTTAGATCGTGTGATGACTCGAAAGGAATTTTAAATAATTTGGATAATATTGTATTACATTATTAACTGTTCAGTTATCTGAATGCTTGGATAACTCCACCATTATTATCCCCGACCGAATAAACCGCGATTAGTTTTAAATTATAGCCACATACTATTAGTTACTTATCCGCTCAAACCATCTCATATGCACTATCACTTCATAAACTCTAATGATATTCTTAATTACTACTACTTCCGGTCCTAATTATAGGAACACATTTAAATTTGTAGTGCAAAAAGTGTTCCTATAATTAGGACCGAAGGGAGTACATGTTAATGAACATAATAAATAGTAAAGAAATAGGAGTGTTACACTTTCTGCATTCCATGACCTCAAGTTGACACAAGTGCCATCCCTCAACGTAATCTACATCACATAATCAAATAGGGTTTTATCTCCATAATACATTATCCTTTTTTGGATAAGAACATAATACATTATATTATTCTTCTCTAAACTCTTGTGCACAGAACAAAAAAAAAAATCATAATTCAATAATACAATAAGCGAATGAAGAACTAGAGGAAGCCAAAACAAAGAATGAGGTAGCGTGTTCAAAACTCACAGCTCTTCAAACTGAGGTACAGGAATTGATTTCTAAGATTGGTTCATCGGAGAAAGAAATTCAGAAGGAGCTAGCTTTGTCAGCTGAATATGATACCCTTTGTGACTCTCACTCATTTTTAAATATCTATTGTCGGAACAGACTTTCTTAAGTAAAGTCTAGTCTAATCAATTCTCACCCCTATTTATAAATCATTCAAATTGATTTATAGAAAAATGATGAATATAAATATTTTAATCTACCTTATTTATCTTCTTTAATCTATCTAACAAAAATCAACTAATTCTTATATTAAAATACGTGATGTAGTATTCCCTCCGGTCCTAATTATAGGAATATTTTTGTAGTGCAAAGTACACTAAAAAAATATTTCTATAATTAGAACTGGAGGTAGTATATCATTTGTACTATTACAATCTATATGAGTATCACTTGTTATCTCATCAAGCTTGATCTTAAAAACTAATTAATGTGAGATATTTCAAAATGGATGCATTATACAAAATCTTTTTATTAACAATCTAAGAATTTGATCATCGATATATAGAACAAAATGACATCTTGTGAAACATGTGACGGGGTCTTATCTAGTGGAATAAGGACGGTTGTTATTCACAACAAAAAAATCTTGGATTACCGAAGGAAAAAATTCCGTCGACAATTATCCACGAAATTCCGTGGGTAATTAAAATTACCAATGGAAAACTTTCTCACAAAAAAAGCCAAGATAGAATAAGCCACAGCTTTTTTTGCGACAGACATTTTTCATCGGTAATTTTAATTACAAACGGAAATTACCCACAGAATTCCGTGAGTAATTTCTAATGGAATTTTTCCCGTCGGTAATTCCATGGGTAATCTGAGGTTTTTTTGTAGTGGTTGTATCTGCATGTTGAAGTCATTTTCTCTTTCTTAATTTATTTTTTTCATGATTTCATAATATCTTAACGTATACGTATAATTTTAAGGACTTAATATTGATCGCGTTATCATTGTCGATTGAACAAAATCTGAGATTTGATTTTAATTATTTTTTCCGTCTTACGCTAGTTTGCTGTAAAATGCCGCCATTGACTTGCTGAAAGGAACCTATTGAAGCTTATTTAATTTGCTTCTCGTAAGTTTAATTTAAATTTGAGTAAAACACAATAAATTTTTTTTAAAAAAAAAAATTAGAAAATAATCTCATTTCGTTTTTAAACATACACTTCAATTCAACTTTATTTTAATAACATCATTAAAACAATTTCATTAAAGATTTTAAGATACTTTAAAATTATGATGCAGCACTATACTTCCTCATAAAAGAAGCATGTTTAATATCATCAATATATGTGTGAAATAAAATTCATAACAAAATATCGCACTATTCACATTATATAAATAATAATAAGTTTATTTTTCATATCTTACGTAATACTACTATGTTAGAAAACAAGTGTAACTGAGAACAACCTGAACCAGATTCTATACAAATTGAGGTTATAGCCTTTGCATATTAAGACTGAACTTCTTACACAAGAGAGCTTCTTATATACTTTTTCCCGTTTAACTGACTTGTAACCTTTTGGATTAAGGCTCTTAATTAAAAGAAATACTTGCTCCAGTCCTAAATATAAGATAAAGTTGACTTTCTTAAGGAGATTAAGGAAGCTAATTAAATTACTTTAGAGTATTTATATTTATATTTTTTTCTCTAAACTAATTAGTTTGACTAATAAACTGATATAATCAAAGGATACACAACATATGATATGATTAAGTAATTTATTTAGCTTCCTAATCTCTCTAAAAAAAGTCAATTATGTCTTATATTTAAGACTGGAGGAAGTAAGTTATAAAAGTCAATTGTAATTTTAATATCTTTACATTATTTTACAAAAAAAAAAAAAAAAAAAATAGGGTTAAGTAGAAAATTTGTCTCCGAAGTTTTCGGTGAGGAGCAATGTTGCCCTGAAAGTTTTTCTTGTCTCAATGTTGCCGCGGAAGTTTCAAAATATAGCAATATTGCCAATTTCCATTAAAAAGATAATGGTCAATGTTAGTTTTTCAACAGAATAGGGCAAGTTTGCTATGTTTTGAAATTTCCGGGGCAACATTAAGACGAGAAAAACTTCAAAGACAACATTGCTCCTGGGCCTATATTTACAAGATGGATTTGCTACTTAACAAAAAAAAAAAAGATGGATTGGGGTGATGGAGATGGATAGGATCATTGTTGTCGTCAAACTCGCGAGTTGACTCTCCAAGTTTACCGTTTTTTACGTTTCTACCTTACTAAATCGAGTTAAGTCTCTAGTAAAATCATGTTAGTTGTAAACTCAGATAAACTCACGAGTTTACACACCGAATTTACCGTTTTTACGTTTGTAGCTTACAAAATTGTGTTAATTTTTTTTCAATTTTTTCATCCTCAACGGCTTTATATATGAATTTTATAGAAATTTCTTCATTAAATATAATAAATTATGAATGTTGATATATTATATTTTAATTATTTAATTATACACTATTAATACATATTTAATGATAAAAGTAAACTCTTACGAGTTTACCGATACGAGTTTATGTTAGTGTTATGAGTTTGTTTAAACTCGTGAGTTTGACAACCTTGGATAGGATGACAGAAATTATCTAATAAATTAAATCAGGAAATTAGTTGAGGCCAAGAAAACAAGAAACATACAAATAAAGAATGGAAAAATGGTTCAATCAAGATATAATGAAGATCTTCTCTTCCCCACCACCTCCTTAGAAAAATAAATAATGTGATATGATATGATATCATTTGCACGCAACAAGAAAGGCCTCAAAGTGTCTTATTAGTTAAGAAAAACCTATAAAATATAATGCTCTTAGGCTACGTCTAGACACTCTAGAGTAAATAATTAAGCAGCATTACATCGTTGAGAAGAAAAAGTAGAAGGAGAAGCTAGTAATGGCGATCTGGAAATTGATGAGAAGAAGAGTGCTTGTGTTGTTACTATTATTAGTTGCTCAGATTTCATCAAATGACGATGTAGCAATTGCTCTTTCCATTCTTCATTCTCCCTTGCCCTCCAACTTTCTCTTTGGCACTGCTTCTTCTTCTTACCAGGTTCCTTCTCCCTCTCCCTCCCTCCCCCCCCCCCCCCTCTCTCTCTCTCTCTCTATATATATATATATATATATATATATATATATTACGAGCACAAGCCTAAGTAGAGGGCTCATCCAAAAGACTAGTTTGTTGGACGTATATAAACCCTACTTCTCTTATGAGGTTCCCTGATTGTTTAATTTCACTTATCTGGACAAGCTTCTGTATGTAGAATTGATTGATGTTGTCAAATAATCATCAAATCTAAACCTCTCTATCTTTCATTCACTCATCTAAACAAGCTCCTGTATGTAGTAAAAATGAAAATTTGTTACGAGGGCGAGTTCAAAACGAGAACCCATTTCAAATTATACTATCATAAAGTTGAATGAAAAAACTCTTCAACTTATAAATCATACTTCAATTATAAGACTTCCCCATGTATGACTGATAGATAATCCTCAAATATTTTTCACTTTGTCTTGGTTTAACAGTATGAGGGAGCATACTTGAGTGATGGCAAGGGACTGAACAACTGGGATGTCTTCTCTCACACACCTGGTAATTAAGCTTCACTTCTCTCATTTATTCATTCATTTATTTATTTAATCACTCCATAAACCTCCATGTGTGTGTGTCTATATATATATATATATATATATATATATATATATATATTATCACAACTTGTATTGTAAGTAAATTGGAGGCTGCAAAACTACCAACAACGTAGTATTCTCACTATTACTATTTGCTTTCTTTTTTTTTCCTAATCCTGATTTGTTTCCTTCAAAGATCTCAACTTTCTCTTATCTTTCAAACTTCCGCTATTATATTATGAATTAATTATCAATTATTGCAGGCAAAATAATTGATGCCAGTAATGGGGACATTGCGGTTGACCATTATCATCGTTACCTGGTATGATTATCGGTACAACCAATGTGTGTTTGTAATATATAATACTACATATTATAATGTTTCATTCTTATGCATCTCATTCACGTTCTTTTAATTTCTTTTATAATCAAAGATAATATAATTAATATGTATCCAATTATTTTCCATGTAATACTATATCCAATTATTTATCATAAATATAATAGATCTGCTTTTCCTTCATTATTTTTTCTTCTGGAGGCATCCGACCGAATCCTGTATAATATATTTGTGAGTTAAAGAGCATTTTTGTTCTGGAAGTTTTCACCGAAGCGTAATTTTATCCCAAAAGTTTTTTGTGAGGCAATTTTACCTCCTGCCATTGTCTCAGTTAATTTTGACCGTTAATTGAATAAATATATTGAGCTGACAGTATATATGTCATCCACATCGTTTTTATTAAGGTACAAATTTTCCCTAGAAGTTTTACATGTAACTTTTAAAAAAGATGAAATATATTTGGTCAACTAACGATCAAAATTAGCTAGAATGATGGCAAGAGCAAAATTACTCTCTTTTTTATACTTTCAAGCAAAATTTCTACTAAACCCTATATTTATCGTAGTGATATATTTAGAAAGAAACAACAAAGTATGTTTAAAGTTTAAACTAATATATAATTAACGTGGTCATACTTAACAAATAACAAGGAAAGGGCCCATTGAAATATATTAATTGTTATTCATTATATGTCCAAAATTTATAATCAAATGAATGAACAGGAAGATATTGAGCTAATGGATGCCCTCAAAGTCAACAGCTATCGATTCTCCATCTCTTGGGCAAGAATATTACCAAGTATGCTTCTCTCTATTCAGTTTAATTGAGATACATACAGACATACAGTAGTATTTAAATTTTCATTTAATGTTAATTGCTTAAAATTTTACAATTTAATTTATTTCATGTTGCCAAAAAAAAATGTGATCCCTATCATACTGTAAAAACTTATTTTGATGGCGTGATATCTTATAAAATTGGCATCATTTACACCATGGTAGTTAAAAACTCGATTTATCACTACGATTTTATGTTTTTACGATTTTTTTTATTAAAACAATTTTACTAATTTTCCAAACGCTTTTATGTTTTTATGATTTTTTTTACGTTACGATTTTACGTTTTACGATTTTTTATCCTTCTTCCGATTTTACGAAAAATCTCGATTTTAACTACCTTGATTTACATCAATGACAGCAATAATGAAAACGACAAATAGAACAAAGTTGTGGAGATAGCAGGAAAAATTCATTACAGGTTCTTCCGATTTTACGTAAAATCTCGATTTTAACTACCTTGATTTACACCAATGACAGCAATAATGAAAACGACAAATAGAACAAAGTTGTGGAGATAGCAGGAAAAATTCATTACGGGGACGAAGATAAAGAATTCTGATGTGAATTTTGAATTGTTAATCAGTATTAACCGTTGGTTCTAGTTATAAGGCAGAGAGAAGAAAAATTTTAGTCCTATTTATAAGGCACCTCGTTAAATTTTCCATATAAATGTACAATTTGACTATTCTTTTATTATTGTATTGACTTTGTTCTCATAAGATATAATATATATTAAATAGGAATAAAGTTGAAAAATTGTTGAATTTGGTAGAGTTAATGAAATTTAATGTTTTTTTTTTTTTTTTTTTGCCCGTGTAAAACATGTTGTAAGTGACTAATAGAGCAAAGAGCAATTAAACGAAAACTAGCAGCAAAGGAGGTTTTCAAATGAAACAAATAATCCAGTCTCAGTACATGTAAAATTTAGATGGTAATTAAATATGACTTTGAACAGAAGGGATATTCGGAGAGGTCAACTTGGCAGGCATCAAATTCTACAACAGACTAATAGATGCTCTTCTCCTCAAAGGTTTGGTTTCAATCTTTGATTTTTTTCTTCCCTTTTTAGAAGAGCAAAAGCAGTGACTGTGTCAATGAGAAGAAGTCAAATGGGTCCATTTTCTTCACATGTATTTGCATGTTTGGAATGTTAAACTTACAGGAATCCAACCCTTTGTGACTCTAACTCACTTTGACATCCCTCAAGAGCTGGAGGACAGATATGGAGGTTGGCTTAGTCCCCAATCACAGTAAGCAATTTAGTGTTTTTATAAGAGATTTTTAAGGGGACTTTAGTTTAAACTAAGTTCATGAGGATGATGTGTTGTGTGTTTGATGAGCAGGGAAGATTTTGCATATTATGCGGAAGTCTGTTTCAAATGGTTCGGAGACAGAGTAAAGTATTGGACTACCTTCAATGAGCCAAATATTCAAGTTTCATTCGGTTACAGAACAGGATCATCCCCACCAGGTAGATGCTCTAAGCCATTTGGGGATTGCATTGAAGGAGACTCAGAATCTGAGCCTTTCATAGCAGCCCATAACATTATCCTCTCCCATGCTGCTGCTGTTGATATCTATAGAACCAAGTACCAGGTAAGGAATGTGGATCACATGGAAAGGAAAATATATGTATGTATGCTTGTGCCAGAGATTAATAAACAAGAATGATTTTGCAATAAATGTGTTGTGGATGAAACATGCAGAGAGAGCAAAAGGGGATAATTGGCATAGTCATACAAGCATTATGGTTTGAACCTATCAGCAATTCTACGGCAGACAAAATGGCTAGTGAAAGAGCACTATCATTCAATCTAAATTGGTGTGTTTATTTATTCTCTTTCATTTTGGACTTCCAAACCCATAAAGCAGCAACCATAGACAGTTTGTTGTAATGCAGGTTCCTAGACCCAATCATCTTTGGGAAGTACCCTTCAGAGATGGAGGAGATTCTAGGTTCCATCTTGCCTAAATTTTCCAGTATTGAAATGGTGAAACTCCTAAAAGGATTGGATTTTATTGGTGTCAATTACTATTCTGCTAGCTATGCCAAAGACTGCATTTTCTCAACATGTGAATCAGGAGAAGGGATCACCAGAACAGAGGGTTTATACCGAAGAACTAAAGAGAAAAATGGCGTGCCTATTGGCGAACTTGTAAGTAGCCTCAACTCTCTAATTATGCTTATGAACCAAACCCATTGACCATGTTGATGCATAATTGATTAGTATCATCTTTTTCATCCCCATAACAATGAATTTGCAATCATGCAGACATCAATTGGTTGGCCTATTTACCCACAGGGCATGGAAAAAGTGATCAGACATGTAAAAGACAGATACAACAATATCCCCATGTTCATTACAGAAAATGGTAAGAAAATCTTAGTATCTTTTTTTATTTAATCTAGCTTCAGTGCATTTATTTACAATCCAAGCCGTTCTTTAGGGTGTGGTGAGACGGATAATCCAAATGCCACCTTGGAAGAACATACTAATGACGTTGAAAGAGTGCAGTACATGGAAGATCACTCGAATGTCATGTTCTCAGCAATAAGGTTAGAACCTTAAAGAAACAAAAACAGCAACATTAGTGTCAATCACATCATTTGCATGACCTTTTATGGTTCAATATATTTTGCCATTACACTATAAATTTGTGTAGCCTAATGAATCATCGGAGAATAAATGACTAAACTAAGATCATTTTTGTATTCTTTCCTTTTCTTCTTAACATGTGATCAGGGAAGGAGCAGATGTGAGGGGATATTTTGCCTGGTCCTTGCTTGACAACTTTGAGTGGATATATGGATATACAAGAAGATTCGGGCTACACTACGTTGATTATTCTACTCTCAAGAGAACTCCAAAATTATCGGCAAGTTGGTATAAGCAATTCATTACAAAGCATAAAACAGAGGCTTTGAGGCCAGAACATGAGAGGGAGCAGGAAAAGCAGTACAGACAATTCAAGACAAACGCCAAAGTTAAATCGTTTATACCAGACACCAATCAGCTTCGCTTCAATAATTTGTGACTTTTTCTGAGTGCTTCCACATCCAAGCAGAACCTATGAACTTAATTTTCTCTCAATAAACTACTTGTATTTAAATTCAGGAATCGCCTCTGCTCTGGCTCGTCTGTTCAATATAATTCTGAAGCAATGTATACTACAAGGTACAGAAGCACATGATACTACAATTAACACCTCTAATTGTCTTCTCCCTTTTATTTATTTTTGTGATCCTCGAGACATACTGTCTAACTTTCTCCAATCTTTAAGGAATCCTTGCCTCCTTACTCAATAGGATGACGAGCCCTTTCAATTACAATGACAGCACACTCAAAAACTGGAGGCTAAAGAAATAGGAATTTGCCTTTGCTTCTTGCCAATAAGCATACACTCTTAAGCATTTTCACACCTCCACCAAGGAGACCCAGCTTTATAAAAGTGGTCACCATCATCCCACGATATTTGACAGGCTTGAAGGCCAATTGCAACACTTGGTTCCTTCCCATGTTGTTCAATCCAAGTTAAAGTAGCCATTTCCTTTTCACCCTCACCAATGAGATCTTTCTTGTGTTTTCCAAATGGATTGACTCCAGGGTTAGCCATCTCTGCAAGTGCAGCTGGCATGTACATAGAATCACCAACTAATGGTGCCTCACACGCAGCAAATTGGGCTCGAATCTGCACATTTAAAATATATATCAGATACAGTTTCACAGGAAGGAAAAAATATGAGAAAAATCCTAGAGTCATCCACTATAAAGATGGCCTTGGAAATACTGGCAAACAATACCAACCAGTTCATCTTAGGAGAAAAAAGAACAAATAATCCATAACAGAGCGTTAGGTATTGAACATTGTGTGTGTGTGTGTTTTGGGGATACAATTCAGAAAATGTAACCTTTCCGAGTTCTAAGATTAACCAACATCTGTAGAATGAAATTTTTCCTAACTATTGTATCAGCTGAATCATTGTTCAGCAATCAAATGCTGTTGACCAAAAAGCTTATGACTCGTTAAGGCATTGTGATAACCCATAATGGAAGAGATAAGGACCCCACCCCCCCCCCCCCAAAAAAAAAAAAAGCGGGGAAAATAAAGCAAAAGTGCAAGGACAGACCTGATGGGTTTTGCCAGTAAGAAGGTTGATTGTACACTCATACGCATAATCTTGGGAAGGCCATCCACAGTCTTCAATACAAAACTTGTCTTGAATAAGAGTGGTTGGCCAGGGGACCTTTCTGCATTCCATGACCTCTAGTTGACACCAGTGCCATCTCTCAAAGTAATCTGCATCACATAATCCAATAGGGTTTGATCTCCATAATACATTAGTCTTCTCTAAACTCTCTTGTGCACAGAACAAAAATAAAATCATAATTCAACTATGCAAAGAGAAAACTGTTGTTAATTTCCATATCATGTTTATATTAAAAAAACAGTTTATTAATAATAGGCCAGTAGAGGGTCAAAAATATTCAAATTAGTATCAGTCATAGAATGTAACCACCATACAAGATGGAGTACTTACGTCCATCTTTGTCAATGCATCCAAGAAAAATCTAATGGATAAGAGCTTGATGATTGCAATTTTTACCCAAAAAAATAAAATTCTGCTTATTTTTCAATATTTCACTAAATAACTAGAGAAGCATTTTTGTATGTATTAAAGAACATCACTATATCTTCTTCTATTAACTCTAAAGAAGACTGCCACTCAAGTTCTGCCAATGAGACAACCAGATAGCACTGGCACATGGCCTTGCCTTCTCCAACTGATGATGTTCCCACAAGGCCGACAAATGAAGCTTACCAAACTGTAAATATTTAGCTATTTCAAAGTTCTCAACCACCTGCTTTCAAATCATACCCATTTGTATGGTTACCTTCAGAAATAAGACGAGGAGCCCTGTTAACTGGACGCATATAATGGCTAATAATTCCACATTGCACAGGAGCAGCTGCAAGAGCAAGATAAAGCTTCTTCACCTTTTTCTCCTGGATAAGAATGAACACCCAAAAACATGAGACAAATACCAGAATGCATGGACTTAATCTGTACATTACTTTCACTTAGTAAAGAATGCACTATTCCCTATGGAAAACCATGACTCAAATGTCAGGCCCTTCAGCTTATGTATTAGAAATAAATTTGCATGTTTTCATGCATTACAAGCCATCCTAACATGACATAAGAAATTATATCACAAAACTTACCCTGATTTTACCATGAAAGACAGAGCAATATTCTTTAGTCCTAGCGAATACTACACTGCATGCAAATTACCATCCATTACAATCTATGACAGATAGACTGGCAATAAGCAACAAAAAATTCAACATAATAATGTACCAGCCCTCCGTGCAATTGTCTATCTGATGGGTAGTCATCAATGGGGTTGTAAGTCCCAAGGCACGAGTTGCAAAGGTTGCACAAGTTTCTTCAATGTTGTCAGTAGTGCCACCTACCTAAACCAAGAGACAGCAAAACTTAAAGGAAATGACAAACCGTATCCTAATCACAGATACAAAATGCACAAATAAATTTCCAAAAATATCATAAAGACATAAACAATCTGGATTTTTCAAATCAATCAGCTTTGCAATGCTACATTCTATCCAAAGCTTGCACTGAACAAACCAAACACACTCCTAAAGCCAATTGTTACTATTAAGGATTTAAGGTTACAATTGGCCTTGGATTTCTGCTTAGTTTATTTACATGGTTAAATGTTCTTTACCACATCAGGAGGTCTAAATCTTCATAGGATAATTACATCATTGTTTAGTGCTGTTTATTGAGTTATAAAAAATCTATCAAGACAATTTTGACCTATAAATCATCAGTACTTCAAAAAATACAAAGAAAGAAATATGCCCTTGTCTGATAAATGTAGACTGAATTAAATAAGGTACAGTATTGTAATTTACATATTGACAAATGACAATTCACATAACATCATGTCGCTATGTCTGCATTAGGGATTCGGCTTGGGTCCACTGTCCTTGCCGTTCACTGCCATTAAACAGCACCGTTTTGGTGCAAAAACCACACACCTGATCCTTTTTTTTTTCTTTTTTTAATACATATTTAAGGGTAATGTAGGTACTAAAAAGATACTTCAGAATACTGACTGGTACTTCACAAATTATTTTAGTACCGGTCAGTACCCTGAAATATTTTTTCAACATTATAAAATAATTTGTCAAGATCATGAAGTATTTTTTCAGTACGGGTCAGTATCCTGAAATATCTTTTTAGTACCCACAATACCTTGAAATATGTATTTTAAAAATAAAAGAAAAGGATCAGGTGTGTGGTTTTTGCGCCAAAACGGCGTTGTTTAATGGCAGTGAACGGCAAGGGCAGTGGACCCAAGCCGAATCTCTACATTAGTGGCCATGTTTCCTTGGCAGTGACATCTTATTTCAGATTCAGGGTTTAGTTTTACAAGTTACTGAGCAAATTGCTAGGTTCTTAACTGCCCGATGCCTGAAACAGGATGCAACCTAAATTAATTTTCCTATTCTCAACTTTTATGACAGTTTCTTCAATGTCATAACCTGTAAAGACCTTATTTTCTGAGAGAGCATTAAAAATCCTTTCCTTCAAAATCCTCATCATTTCTCTCTTGAAATTTCCCCAAAATCCATCAAGCATAAATCCTGTCCAAAGACTCTAAAGTAAAAGCATTCAAAAGATTACCAAAAGCCCCTACTAACCATCCCCTTTCCTTGACTATCATTAAATAAACCGTCAATCAACTGTCTTTATAACCTTAATGCATTCTCAAAAACAACTATGATGTCACTCATCAACATAAGTGAGATATTGCAGCATTGACTACATACTGATGTTCCCACGGGTTTATCCAAAACCACATATGACTCAGCCACAGCTATGATTCTTGATCTCCAGTCAATTTCATAGCACCTAAAAAGAGACTAAATGTCAAACATGATATTTTTTCTTGTAAAATTAACAGATAATTCTATGAAGAATTCAGTAATACCTTGGAAAGCGTTTGGGGTGTACATGTACTCTTAAATAGGTTCCTGCTTCCACAAACTGATCCACATGAGTTACACGAAAAGTCTTCTGTGCCTCTCGTATGGTTTTCCCTTTAATCGAAGATCTCTTTCTCAAAACTGATGGTTCTGTTGCTTCTTTGAATATCCTAATCTCCTCCTGAGTAGCAGTAGGAGGTGGTTGCGGGCAGACAAGAGCATAGTATACAGCTCCAAATTGGATTAGATCTGCAACAAACCTTGAAGAATCAAACTTTCAATTTATCATGCCACACAATAATAGTGTCACAAATTGTTTGATTAGAAGAGATACAGAGTATCACTTACAGGGGAGGAAAATCTAGAGCTTTGCAAATATATTCTGAGACAGGTCCTCCTTCTGAAACAACTAAGTGTTCAACTCTTGGAGGACAATTTTGAGATGGACACGGAAGCAAGCGGTCATACTTCAGGTAGCTTAAACAAGATCAGATCTCATTAGCAAGCCAAAAGTGGAAGCAGTGGAAATCAACTTCTAGCAAACATGAACAAAAGTCAAGCTACTAATAATAAAGATTAGAATTTGATGTTAAATAAAATCATGGAAGTGACGTGATCCAACAACACTGTCAAGCTATAAAGTAATAAATGCATGGTTGAAGAATTAACATAGAAGCCTTATAACTCAAACGGTCACCAAAATGTCCCAAATGACTGTTATCATGCCAAAGGGCATATTCTAGTTGGAATTTCCCCGCTTTTCAAGAATCCAGCTGACTTAAACTTCATGTCCATCCCAATATAATTCACTGAGGGAGTTCACACACAAGCACAGATACACAACGAACAAAAGAGTGATTAAAAAACAATTAGATAAGGTCCACCTCTTTCTCAATTTAACAATTACCGGTCCGACTAAATCACAATATGCAAAGAAACACAACAGCACATCGTGTTAAAACTGGAATTCAGCACAGAAACTCCAGGGAAGATGCAGCGGTTAAGCTCCAAAGGGCACATCATATGGATAATGATTTAGCCACGCATGCAGTTTGAAGCAACAACAGCCAAAAAAGCAAAAAGCTTTCATGCAAGAAAATAAATCACGAAATGAATTTTATGTTATCGCAAGAGGAATAACAAACACTATATCAAAGACATTTTTTTCCCACTGAGTTTTCTGGTGCAGAAAACAAATAGTTTTAGGTGAAACATCCCTTTCAAGCGAAACAACTAAAAAGAAGACATTACACAAGAAAAACGAAAGAGTGGGATAGTGAAGGTACTCACCCATTCGATGAAGAAGTAGTGGTTGAGTTGTTAGAGTAAACTCTCGAGGATTCACTGGCAAGTGCACTGTTATGCGAACTCCTCGGATGACACCGTTTCAGAGAACGTTTGTTGTAGTACTTGATAAGAGCCGAATGGGAGATGTCAAGGATTCGCAGGAGAGCCATAGGCATACCTAAGCTCCGGCAGCCACTGGCCAACATTGCGGCCATAGTATCAAGGGATCTTCCAAACTGGAGCTTCTTTGCAACGTCCCCGAGTTGGCTCTGAGGAGAAGGCAGTAGTACACAACGGAACAGTGAGCGTTATCAAGTTTACGCGCGACGGCGCGAGGTAAGAGCCTTGGACTTCAATATTGGGTTTCTAAATATGAATTGGTCTTGTTGGGCTCTGGGTTTGCCTTACTCTATGGGCTATGTCCCATTTTCTGTAATTATTTTTCTTCTTTTGTCATTTTCCCATTATAAATTTGAGTGACCCACACCAACGGGGGTACAAGTAGTAAACGGCTTGTGTCGCTTAAGTAAGGTCTCGATTTTGAGTCTTGTGCATACAGAAAAGTCCCGTTGGGAGACTCTCCCACCATAGCCAAGTGCGCGACGAGGGTCAGATCCGAATTAGTTAGGGCGAAGCTTTGAATACTAGATGGGCAACCCAAAAAAAAAAATTTGAGTGACCCGCAAAAGCATAGCATAGTTTGTAGATGGTTGGGTCCCTTAAATATGATGTCTTGTATTCAAACTACCACTATGATCTTATTTATAAGTTTATTTTGATAAAAAATTTGGTCCTATTTATAAGTACAGTTTCATATAATAAATGAAATTGTGACAATTTTATCCATATTAATTGTACTTATGAAGATAAAGAGACAAGAAACAATTGAAAAATACTCAATCATCAATGAGGGCGAAGTTGAAAATTTACCCTATAATCATTGAGTTAACTACTTTTCCTTGGTACGTGAGATTTGGTCAAAATTGACTTATAAATAGGATCAGAATGACATGCCGTATGCAGGCAAAAAGCTTTGTTGGGAGAGGCAAAACTCACTTCGGTAATCTCTATGCCTCAGGAGGATTTAGTCTCTAGTAATCGACTGGGGAATACTGCCTAGATTCTTCCCAAAAAAAAAATTATAAATTTGACGGCAAGAATTTATATTTATATAACTTGTGATAAAAAAAAAAGTTTTAATATACTCCCTCAAATAATTTTAAATTTTATTATTATCTCTCACGAAAAGAAATGTAGCATCATCATTGATAGAAACAATTTTACATGTAGATGAATTTTATTAGTCTCATTTGCCATAAATTAACAGAAGGATTTCCGATTATTATTTATTTGGGAAGAATGAGATAAATGAGACTAAATTGGCGGGAAAAAGATAAAATTCTTTGAGAAATCAAATTGAAAATATTTAATCTAAAAAGGACCAAATTTAAAATTTAATCTTTGTGAGTGGGTAAAGTGATACTCACCCAACGGACTAATGAATTCCAAAATTAAAAACACACTGGTACAAGCAATTAATTAACAAGACAGGAACAAGAAGACCTGTGCGAACAGTTCAAGGCAAAAACTAAGGACTTTTCCCAATAGTTCAATTTTCAAGAGGAATCACTAATTTCAAGCATAAGATAGTGCAAGTATATGTCTCTTGTTTTCAAACTCAAGAAATTCTTGGAATTGCCAATGAGAAGTGACACAGTTAGCTAAAACGTCAGCCTTCACCTCAAAAGGGAGAAGATTCGATGCCTACGGGCCGATATGAGGACCTCGTTGGTAGGCGATCTGTAAGTACCTCTGTAAGCGTTCTTTGAGTCTAGAGGCGTACCCTAACCCTGGTGGGTTACCGGTGTCTACCCCACCTAAACTTTTGAAATTCTTAGAATTTACAATTTACACCCTTACTTCTTACTATATGTTTGGATTTCTGTTACACAAATCTATCTCTAAGGATGAGGTTAGGAAAATGGTTTTTTATGTTTTTCCTAGCCCTAAAACAAACCCCACTAAGATTTTTTTTTTTTTTTTAAAGCCATATAGGAATTTGAAGCTAATTCTTGTCATTAAAAACAAACTCTTAAAGGTTTGTTTTATCTCAGCTTACATGAATAAGCAACTCCACCAAGGTGATCAGCTTTGTAAAAGTGTTCACCATTGCAGCTGGCATGTACATAGAATCACCAATCAATGGTGCCTTACTTGCACCAAATTGGGCTCTAATCTGCACAAAAAACACTTATTGTTCATCTTTCAAATGTTGTTTATCACTTCAAATAAACAATTTTAATTGTAAATGACAGACCTGATGAGTTTTACCAGTAATAAGGTTGATTTTACACTCATACGCATAATCTTGGGAAGGCCATCCACATTCCTCAATACAGTACTTGTCTTGAATAACACTGCTTGGCCAGGGGACCTTTCTGCATTCCATGACCTCAAGTTGACATAAGTGCCATCCCTCCATATAATCTGCATCACTTAAAAGTTAGAACCACCCAATATAGTTCAATCCTCATTACAGAATACACAAAATTCATCTTAAAAATAGGTCAATGCTAGTTCGAAAGCATTCAAATTATTAACAATTGTAGAATACAACAATCAACAATCTGTTACTAAGTCTCCTGTCGAAGAGCCTCACAAGTAAAATGCGGTTTATAAGTTCAATGAGCTCTCCTTTTCAATAAGCTAGTCTTTTGGGATTGACTTTTCTTCTCAACTTGTGATCATAACAAAAGTGTTTTTATTGAGAGCCTGAATAGTGATCATAACAAAGGTGTCTTCATTGAGAACCCGAACTCTCCTTAGGGGGCACTGTTATGAGTTCCACGAGAAGTCTAAAAAATGAAGTGAGATTTACAAGTTAAAGAGTCTCTCCCTTCTAATAGACTAGTCTTTTGGAATGGACTCTCCTTTTAGATTTGTGTTCAAAACACAATCATAAAGGTTAGTGAAGCAGTTGTTACAAGGCCAAGACATGAAGGCATGCTGAGATATAAGTATGATTACCTTCAGAAATAAGACGAGGAGCCCTATTTACTGGACGCATGTAATGAGTAATAATTCCACAGGGTAGAGGAGCAGCTGCAAGAGCAAGATAGAGCTTCTTCACTCTTTTCTCCTGAAAAACAATAAAAACACTCAAAAGCTTATGATTTGGATATATTATTACTTTAACTTTGTCAAGAAGGCACCATTCCAAATAGGAAACCCCTTTACAAATGCTAGATCCTGCAAGTTATATCATTAACTTACCCTGATTTTACCATGAAAGATAGAACTAAATTCTTTAGTCCTTGCAAGTACCACACTGCATGGAAATGACAGTACATTACAGCATTTGACAAACTTACAAAGAGCGACATATATGGCATAACCGAATAAACTACCATCCTCCTGTGCAGTTATCAAGCTGATGGGTAGTTAACAATGGCGTAGAGAGTCCCAGGGCACGAGTTGTAAATGTTGCGCAGGTTTCTTCGATGTTATTAGTAGTGCCTCCAACCTAATAAAAAAAGACAAGAAATTTAAAGCAATTTATAGACTAATCATATGGATAAGAAATGCACCAAGGAATTTCAAACACGTCATGAAGAATCTTTGAGGCTCCTTATCACCTTTATAAACCTAATAAAAGTAAACATACACCAAAATTTAGGAAGAAGAAACCAAGAGAATAAGGGTAAATGATAGCACCAAAATGACTCATAAATGGTGTACAAGAGCCTACTTTTCTTAAGTTTCGATTAAGCTCTTTCCTAGGCGGCTGGGCCCTCAGGATGTGTGTCAAGATTTATTTTCAAGTTGGGTTAATATCATTGTTATTCGTCACAGTTTGATCAAATTTTAATTTTGGTTCCTATAATTTTAAACCGTTGGTTTTGATTCTACAGTTTCATAAGAACTTAATCTCAGTTTTAAGTATATGGACCAAAACCAGTTAAAAACATAGGGACCATTCATTAAACTTAGATGAAACCTTTATGAAACTATAAGGACTAGAACCAACGATCTGAAACTATAGGGATCAGAACCAAAATCTGACCAGACTATAAGAACTAACAATGGTATTAACCCTTTCAAGTTTAAATGCTCCTTATTACTTAAGAAACCAAGAGCAGAAAAGAAAGAGTTGAACACTTCTGTTGGATATCTAATTAAGGATTATTTTTCCAATGTAATCCATCAACAGAATAGAGATATTCTGGGATTGACACTACATACTGTGGTACCAGCAGGTTTGTCCAAAACCACATAAGACTCTGTCACAGCTATAATTCTTGATCTCCAATCAATCTCATAACACCTAATTAAAATAGATAAAGTGTCAAACACGGTCTTCTTCTTCATAAATATAAACATAATTCCAACATCCATATTATTACCTAGGAAATCGTTTGGGGTGTACGTATACTCTTAAATAGGTTCCTGCTTCTACAAACTGATCCACATTGGTTACACGGTAAGTCTTCTGTGCCTGTTGTATGGTCATACCTTTGATGGAAGATCTTTTTCTTAAAACTGATGGTTCTGTTGCTTCTTTGAACATCCTAATTTGCTCTTGAGGAGCAATAGAAGGAGGCTGTGGAGAGACAAGAGCATAATATACAGCTCCAAATCGGATTAGTTCTGCAACAAACCTTCAAAGAATGAAACTTTATCCATTTATCTTGCCCATTAAATAGATATGGGTCAATGTTGAGAGAGATAAAGAGTATAGCACTTACGAAGGAGGAAAATCCAGAGCTTTGCAAATATATTCTAAGACAGGACTATCTTCTGAAACTACTAAGTGTTCAATTCTTGGCGCGCTATGTTAAGACCCAAGGCAGGTAGCCGTAGAATATACTCTAATCTACGAGAAGACGCAATACTCTTGCGAATTCAATTAGATTAGCCAATCTCTGATCTTATTAGATAAGATCAGCCAACTCTCTAATAATTAGGAACTCCACTAATTAATAAAGTCCAAGGAGAATCTCCTGTTTCAATTTACTCTCTAAAATATTCCACGCTTTATTGATGAGGCACTAGGCCTATTTATAAGAATTTACAGAGAGAGACTCTATCCATAAAGATAAATACTAAATCCATAAATATATCTAAATCTAAGATTTAGATAACTAATAATAACTCTTAAAGATAGAAGATAATATCTAATAAGATATTCCTCTTATTTCTTAATTCCTAAAGATATTAATAAAGATAATAAAAGATAAAACAGACTAACTAAAAATCCTAACAACTATATCTTATCTAATAAGATATTCCTAAAAATAATATAATTAAAACAGACTCGATAAAAGATAAAAGATAATCAAAACAATAAATTAAAGCATAGAGAGTTGGATCTCTATCATTTCTCCCCCCTTGGAAAAACGACTTGTCCTCAAGTCGAAAATCAGGATTTTTTTTTTCTTCTCTTCAAGCGGGGTCCCAAATCTGCGTAACATCCCTCAACATCACATTCGACGGTGCCATTGCATTGGCCTTTGAGTGGGTCCCCAGCTTCGTCAACCTCTAGTAGCGAGAAGGAGGCTGCGGAGCATTGGTGTCCTGGACGGAACGGCGCAGCGCACCGGAAACAGAGACCGCGTTCACGGCGGCGCTGACGCTCAGGGTCCACGGTCGTTGCACGACTGGAGTAGGGGTGAGCCGTTGACGCCGATGATGCAATCTGGTGTTTTTGCGGCGTCGATGACGCCACGAGTTTCTGTCATCATTTGCGGGATAATATCCGCCGGTGGTGGATGGCATGGAGTATCCATTGGGTTTCGGGTGCAGGTTGACGACGCAATGGGCTTGGGGCCATTTGAAATTTTGTGTTCTTTGTTCAAACTCGAGGCCAAGCTTGCCGCCCTATACACGCTTTTGGGCTTCGAAGGCGGACGTCCGAGCGTATTTTTCGTTCAAACCACCAAGAAGACCCCAAGAAGGCGGTGCTCGGCCATTGTGAGACGCGAGACACACGCTTTGCCCATTCTTGTCGATATTCTGAACTGCTTCTGTCTCGACGAATCGACATAGGTGTTCATCGGGGTTAAGGAATTCGGGCGGTCCAAAATGCTCTTCCAAGGCTTTAATGAGGTCTTCCCAAGATCGCACGATTCGCTGGGAATTTAGCCAAGAGAAGAGGTCCAAGGCATCCCCTTCAAAATATAAGGCCGCCACGTCAACCTTGTCTTCATCGGGAGTGTGGTAATAGCGAAAGAATTTATCGCCTTTGAGGATCCAACCTCTCGGGTCGCCACCATTAAATTTTGGAAAATCAATCCTTGCATATGGGCGACGGTTAGTCCGCCACGGTGGGTCTGGATCATCTTCGCCGTCCTCTCGTGTAACGAGGGCTTTGTCTCTTCGGTGAGTACGGCGATTATTCTGTAATTCCAAGGCATGGACTTTATCCCGTAGTTCTTCTATGATGTCTAGTCGCGCGGCAATTGTGGCGAGGGGGTCTGAATTAGCGGAAGCGATGGGTTTCTTTGTTTGTCGGGAAGGTTGGTGCCCAGTTCGTGTACTCTGGTCGTCGGGTTTCTCCATCTGTGGGTATGTTTGGTGCCCAGATCGTGTTTCGACCATGAACAGGAGGAAAGAATGGCTCTGATGCCAAATGTTAAGACCCAAGGCAGGTAGCCGTAGAATATACTCTAATCTACGAGAAGACGCAAGAGTATAGCCAATCTCTGATCTTATTAGATAAGATCAGCCAACTCTCTAATAATTAGGAACTCCACTAATTAATAAAGTCCAAGGAGAATCTCCTGTTTCAATTTACTCTCTAAAATATTCCACGCTTTATTGATGAGGCACTAGGCCTATTTATAAGAATTTACAGAGAGAGACTCTATCCATAAAGATAAATACTAAATCCATAAATATATCTAAATCTAAGATTTAGATAACTAATAATAACTCTTAAAGATAGAAGATAATATCTAATAAGATATTCCTCTTATTTCTTAATTCCTAAAGATATTAATAAAGATAATAAAAGATAAAACAGACTAACTAAAAATCCTAACAACTATATCTTATCTAATAAGATATTCCTAAAAATAATATAATTAAAACAGACTCGATAAAAGATAAAAGATAATCAAAACAATAAATTAAAGCATAGAGAGTTGGATCTCTATCACGCTATCAGGTGATGGACATGGAAGCAAGCGATCAGGACTTGGGTAACTTCAACAAGATTAAAACTCAGTGTGAACCAAACATGTTACAGGAGTGGAAATTAACTCCCAGTAATCATGAAACAAGCAATGCCAATTAAAGTGCCAATTGACTTTTTTTTTAGAAATTAAACTTTAAAGTTTTCATATTTATTGTTTTTCTCCGATCTAAACTGCTAATAATACACATGAATTACAGGAGAGAAACGAGGCTGGAATGTTGAAGTACCCAGTGGAATAAGAGGAAGAGGGTGAGCTGGTCAAGTCTGATCTTGAGGACTCACTGTCGCTGGTGAGCGCCGGGGAAAGAGTGTTGATCGGAGAACAGCATTTGATGGTATAATTGATGTTGTGATTGTTAAGAGATGAATGGGAGATTTGAAGCGTTCGAGCCAGAGACAAGGAAACAAGGAAGCTCCGGCAGCCACTGACGACCATCGACGGCGGAGTCACCGACCTCATCCTCATCCTCCTATGGAATGCTGTCAAGCACCAGTATTTTTGGAACCTTGTGTTGGGCAGAACGTTCAGAACGAAAATAGAAAAAGAATTTGGAGCTCAATGGTAATTATCAACTTGTTGGACTGTTGGTTATTACCGGATAATTATATAATACGAAAAAATTATGGTGTGTTTAAAAATAATTAATTAATTAAAAAGGGATGTCTTTAGTTATATTTATATATTTTTTCTTAAATTTTATAAATATTTTCTTAAAAAGGGATTTCTTTGTAAATTAGTATAAATTATGGGTGTATTTTATTTAAAAAATTATAAATTAAAATGGACTTAAGATGCATCCAATGCTTTTTAAAATATATTTTTTAAGTGCATCTAGTATCCTAAAATAATTTGTGGTGTGTCCCACACCTAAAATTATTTTGTGGTTTATGGAGACCCTAAAAATACTATTGATAAAGAGAATCAGGCAAAACCCCAACAAACCCTTAAGCAGAACAGATCAAATTGGGTAGCTATCACACCAAAGAAAATATCAAACACAAATGAACAAAGCCAAACAAATGTTAATTACAATAAGCAAACCCAAATATTCAAACAACATAATAAACAACATCAAATAAATACTAAAACAATAAGGAATAAGAATAACTTTCAAATGAAACAACAAAAAGTTTAGTTTAAAGAAAATGGGATAGGATATCCTTACTACTAATTAGTGTTATTACTTACTCCCAATGATATTTTAATTTAACGGTAAAACAAACTTATAGTAATAATTATCCACAAATTTAGTACAATAAAATGACTGACAAAAAAATAGTTCAAACAGTAATATCAAAAATTTTCAAATTCCAGATTATTCAAACAACAGAATCAAATCAGAATAAGAATAAACTTTAAAACAGCAATTTTGGATCAAACAGTAAAACAAATGTCACTTCCAAAAAAATTCATTTGAAATTAAATATAAAAAAATTTAGTTCAAAAAATCCACTTCTAAATCAAATGTCTGAAATCTAGAATTGTCCAAATGTATTTGACAAAAAATAAAAAAAAAAAGTTCAAAATCATATTTAAAATAATAATATTTGAAATTTTCAGATAACAAAAACAAAGTTTATTTTGTACAAAATAAGAATGAGAATAAACTTGAAAACGGTAATTTTGAATAAAACAATCAAAACAAATGATAAAACAACAAGAAATATTAACTTCAAACAATTCACCTTGAGAAATTTAGTTTCTTTTTTTTTTCATGAAGAGAAATTTAGTTTCAAATCAAAAGGATTGTCCACATAATTTATTTGAAAAAATAAAAATAAAAAGTTCAAAACCAGATTTAAAAAATTTCATATAAGATAAACAAAGTATATTTTGAATAAAATAAGAAGAATAATAAACTTTAAAACAACAATTTTGGATCAAACAATCAAACAAATGGTGAAACAACAAGGAATATTAATTACAAAAAATATCAAACTTTTAGTTCAAAAAATTGACTTTCAAATAAAAAAGGATTGTCCACATAATGTATTAGAACAAAAAAAAAAAAAAATAGTTCAAAACCAGATTTAAAGTAATAGGATAAAAAAATTTCAAATTGCGAATTTCAAATCAATAGAATAAACTTAGAACAGTAATTTCGAATCAAACAATCAAAACAAAAATGGTAAAACAACAAGGATATCTAAAATCAAGGATTGTCTATATATAATATATTTGAACAAATTTTTTTAAACAAAAAAAATTAGTTCAAAACGAGATTTAAAGTAATAAAATATCAAAAGCGTTCAAATTGCAAAAATCGAAGTTAATTTTTGAATTCCAGAATATTCAAACAGAATAGGAATAAACTTTAAAAGAGTATATTTTGAATAAAACAAATAAAAAGTTCAAAAAACTTCCAAACAAGGAATTAAGTTCAAAACGTTCACTTCCAAAAAAATTCACTTTGAAATCAAATATAAAAAAAAAATTTAGTTCAAAAAAATTTTTTCAAAAAACTTCACTTCTAAATCAAATATATGAAAATCAAGGATTGTCCAAATGCATTTGGAAAAAAAAAAAAGATCAAAGTGCAAATTTTAAAAATTTACAATAGGAAAAAACAAATTTTATTTTTAAATTTCAGATTATTCATTCAGTTTGAAATAAGAATACAAAAGGGTTAAGAATACAAAAAGATCAATTTTGCTCCTTAAGTTTTCGGCGTAATAATGTTGCTCCTGAAGTCTCAACACGTAGAAATGTTGCTCCTCCGTTAAAAACTCTAACGATCAACGTTAGTTGACTGGCAGTTAACGGAGAGGCAAACATTACTACGTTTTGAGACTTCACGGGCAATATTACTAAACCGAAAACTTAAGAGGCAAAATTAATACTTAACCCAATAAAAAACACAAAATAGATCAAAGTGCAAATTATAAAAATTTACGATAGGAAAAAAATTTATTTTTAAATTTCAGATTATTCATTTAGTTTGAAATAAGAATAAAAAACGGTTAAGTACCAATTTTGCCCCTTAAGTTTTCGGAGTAATAATGTTGCCCTTGAAGTCTCAAAACGTAGCAATGTTACCCCTCCGTTAAAAACTCTAACGATCAACGTTAGTTGACTGGCACTTAACGGAGAGGCAAACATTACTACGTTTTGAGACTTTTCAAGGGCAACATTGCTAAGCTGAAAACTTAAGGAGCAAAATTGATACTTAACCCAATAAAAAACACAAAATATTAAGTTCAAAAAATCACTTCCAAAAAAAATTCAGTTTGAAATCAAATATCTGAAATCAAGGATTTAAAGTAATAAGATAGAAAAAATTCCAAATCGCGAATTAGAAAAATTTCAGATAACAAAAAGCAAAGTTTATTTTAATACTCCAGATTATTCAATCAAAAGAATAAAATAAAAAAAGAATAGTTTTTAATCAGTTTGAAAATAAATAAAAAATTAGTTCAAAACCAAACTTAAAAATAATAAGATCAAAATTTTTCAAATGAGAACAACAACGAATATGCACTATTGGAAAATATCTGAAATCAAGGATTGTCCAAATATTTGAACAAAAATAAAATAAAAATAGTTCAAAATAATATTTAAAATAAGATGTAAAATTTTCAAATTACAAAGTTTAAAAAGAACAAGAAGAAATATGAAATTCAAAAAATTCACTTTCAAATTAAACATCAAAAAATTCACTTTCAATTTGACGAAATAAAACAAACATAGTTCAAAACCAATAATAAGATCAAAAATTTCAATTTGGGAATTTTAAAAATTTCAAATAACAAAAAGAAAGTTAATTTTCAAATTCGAGATTATTCAATCAACAGAATAAAATAAAAAAAAAAAGAATAAACTTTAGAACAGTAATTTTGAATCGAACATCAAACAATATTTAAAAGAACTTCACTTTCAAATCAAACATAAAAAAATTTAGTCCCAAAATTCACTTTAAGAAAAATAACTTTCAGATCAAAGTGATTATCCACAAATGGTAAATTCAATAATTATGATTGAACAAAAAAGGTAGTTCAAAATCAAATTTTAAATAAAAAAATTTCAAATTGCGAATTTAAAATTTTAGACAAAGACAAATTTTATTTTAAAATTTTAGATTATTCAATCAAAAAGAATAAAATAATAAGGAACATTAAGTTGGAAAAATTCACTTTGAAATCAATTATCAAAATATTTAGTTAAAAAACCATTTTAAAAAAATCAATTTTAAATGAAATACAAAATTAGTTCAAAATCATATTTAAAATAATAAGATTTAAAATTTTCAAATTGCAAATTGTAAATTGTAAAAATTTCAGATAACAAAAACAATGTTCATTTTCAAATGCGAGATTATTCAAACGTTCAAATTGTGAAAATCGAAGTTAATTTTTGAATCCAGAATATTCAAACAGAATAGGAATAAACTTTAAAAGAGTAAATTTTGAATAAAACAAATAAAAACTTCAAAACACTTCCAAACAAGGAATTAGGTTCAAAACGTTCACTTCCAAAAAATTCACTTTGAAATCAAATATTAAAAAAAAAAATAGTTCAAAAAATTCTTTTTCAAAAAACTTCTCTTCTAAAAAAAAAAAAAATCTCTTTTAAATCAAATATATGAAAATCAAGGATTGTCCAAATGCATTTGACAAAAAAAAAAAACAAAAAGATCAAAGTGCAAATTTTAAAAATTTACGATAGGAAAAAACAAATTTTATTTTTAAATTTCAGATTATTCATTCAGTTTGAAATAAGAATACAAAAGGGTTAAATACCAATTTTGTTTCTTAAATTTTCGGCGTAATAATGTTGCCCCTGAAGTCTTTAAACGTAGCAATGTTGCTCCTCCATTAAAAACTCTAATGATCAACGTTAGTTGACTGGCACTTAACGGAGAGGCAAACATTACTACGTTTTGAGACTTTTCAAGGGCAACATTACTAAGCTGAAAACTTAAGGAGCAAAATTGATATTTAAATCAATAAAAAACAAAATATTAAGTTCAAAAAATCACTTCCAAAAAAAATTCAGTTTGAAATCAAATATTCGAAATCAAGGATTTAAAGTAATAAGATAGAAAAAATTCCAAATCGCGAATTCAAAATTTCAGAAAACAAAAAGCAAAGTTTATTTTAATACTCCAGACTTAAAATAAAAAAGAATAGTTTTTAATCAGTTTGAAAATAAAAAAATTAGTTCAAAACCAGACTTAAAAATAATAAGATCAAAATTTTTCAAATGAGAACAAGAACGAATATGCACTATTGAAAAATATCTGAAATCAAGGATTGTCCAAATATTTGAACAAAAACAAAATAAAAATAGTTCAAAATAATATTTAAAATAATAAGATGTAAAATTTTCAAATTACAAAGTTTAAAAAGAACAAGAAGAAATATGAAATTCAAAAAATTCACTTTCAATATGACGAAATAAAACAAAAATAGTTCAAAACCAATAATAAGATCAAAAAATTTCAATTTGAGAATTTTAAAAATTTCAGATAACAAAAAGAAAGTTAATTTTCAAATTCGAGATTATTCAATCAACAGAATAAAATAAGAAAAAGAATAAAATTTAGAACAATAATTTTGAATCGAATATCAAACAATATTAAAAGAACTTCACTTTCAAATCAAACATAAAAAAATTTAGTCCGAAAATTCACTTTAAGAAAAATAACTTTTAGATCGAAGTGATGATCCACAAATGGTAAGTTCAATAATTATGATTGAATAAAAAAAGTAGTTCAAAATCAAATTTTAAATAAAAAGATTTAAAATTGCGAATTTAAAATTTTAGACAAAGACAAATTTTATTTTAAAATTCTAGATTATTCAATCAAAAAGAATAAAATAAGAATAAGAATAAACTTAAAACAGTAAATGCTAACTAAATAATAAGGAATATTAAGTTGGAAAAATTCACTTTGAAATCAATTATCAAAATATTTAGTTAAAAAAAATCAATTTTAAATGAAATAAAAAATTAGTTCAAAATCATATTTAAAATAATAAGATTTAAAATTTAAAATTTTCAAATTGAAAATTGAAAATTGAAAATTGAAAATTTTAAAAATTTCAGATAATAAAAACAATTTTCATTTTCAAATGCGAAATTATTCAATCAACAAAATAAAATTTAAAACAGTATTTTTGAATCAAATAATACTAGAAAAACAAGGCATATCAAGTTCAAAAACTTCACTTTCAAATCAAACATCAAAAGATTTAGTTCAAAAAAATGATATAAAAGAATTTTAAAAATTTTAGATTGCAAAAACAAAGTTTATTTTAAAATTTCAGATTATTCAATCAAACGAATAAAGTAAGAATAAGAATAACCTTTAGAACAGTAAATTTTAAATCAACTAAATAATAAAACAAGACTTCAAAAAATTCACTTTGAAATCAAATATGAAAAAAAAAAATTAGTTCAAAAAATTCAATTTTTAAAAAATACTAAGATAAAAAAATTTCAAATTGCGAATTGTAAAAATTTCAAACAAAAAATAAAATTTAGTTAAAAAACTATGATTATAGAAATAATAAAAAAGAACCCGGGATTTGAAATTTCAAATAAGGGATAGTGAAATTTCAGATTTTTCAATCAAGATAATAATAAAATAAGAAATAGGAATAGTTAATCATCAAACAGTGGAACTTAACAAACTAGTAAAGAGTAGCAGTTACAGAACAGCGCCAGGTAACATAACAAACTAGTTTCAACATAACATACCTTGGAGGACTCTCTTTCAGCATGACTGACTGACTTGTTGGTTGCTTCAGCCTTGGTCCCTTGACAGGTTCAGAAAGAAAATAGAAGGGGAAAAAAGGCACAACAAATGTGTACAAACTTCAACCCACATAAAAAAAAATGGCACAAACTTCTTTCCTAGATATAAAGGGAACGAAATCAAAATAAAAACATCAGCCAAAATTAGATCCTATGAAAGCATCACAGCAACTACAAACTTTATCCCCTTGATAGCAAACAAAACAAAAAAAAATATAGTCCAAGGACAACAAATTTGTACACACTTCAATTTTGTAACAACCACACTTCAGAAAATATCAAACACAGAGCTAAACAAATGTATTAAGGAATTTTCGTGGCCAAAATTCCTTAACACACATTAAGGAAAATCCCTGTTTATGTAAACTCAGCGAAATTTAATTCCTTAACAAATGTTGATCACAATAAACAAACACAAGTTTGACATCACCTTGATAACAAACAAAACACAAAAATACAGCCTAAAAACGGCACAACAAATATATACAAATTCAAAATAGATCAAATCTAGTAACAATCACACCCCAGAAAATATCCAACACAGATGAATATAGCCAAACAAATGTTGATCACAATAAAGAAACACAAAATTCTGACAATAATATCACAAGGAAACCCAAAATAGGCCTAAACCTTCAAAGGAAAGCAAGCGAGCAAAAACAAATCACAACAGAAAGAAAACATCACAACAACCAGGAAAAGAAGTCTGAACCTTCAATCAAAAAGTGAGCAAGCAAAAGAGAAATCACAACCACCAAAGATAGAAACAGAAACCTGAAGAAACAGGTTAATACCAAATAAATTAGCTCTACCTCCGCTCGCCTTCATAGGGAGAGTAATCAATGCCTTATTTCCTAAGGCAGCTGAAAATTCCTTAATACATATTAAGGAAACTTCCATATTATGATTTCCCCTGTCTATGTAAACTATGAGAAATTTAGACCCTAGCAACTTGGGAATGTAGAGGATAAAGAGAATAAGGCAGAACCCCAACAAACCCTTAAGCAGAACAGATCAAATTGGGTAGCAATCACACCAAAGAAAATATCAAACACAAATGAACAAAGCCAAACAAATGTTAATTACAATAAGCAAACACAAAATTTTGACAATGATAACATAAGGAAACCCAAAATAAGCCTAAACCTTCAAACGGAAAGTAGGCCAGCAGAAGAAAAATCACAACCAGAGGGAAAAAAAAAACCTAAACGTTCAAACAGAAAGTGAGAAAGCAGGAGATAAATCACAACTACCAGAGAAAGAAACCCAAATCTTCAAACGAAAAGTGAGCAAGCAAGCAAAGGAAAAATCAATCACAGTAATCAGAGAAAGAAACAGAAACCTGAAGCAACAAGACGCGAAAGTTCCGCAATATGTATTAAGGAATTTTCGTGCAAAGTGCAAAAATTCCTTAATACATATTAAGGAAACTTCCGTATGATTTCTCCTAATTAATCCATAGAAAGTAGCAAGGAAGGATATCAGGTCGAGAACGGAGGAAGCAAGCAAGGAAGGAGAGAAGCAGGTCGCAAACGGAGGAAGCAAAAAAATAGAGAAAAGGTTAGGGTTCTACTATTAAATAGGGTTTTAAGTGACCGAACCGTTGTGCTTTTTTTTAATAAAATAAATAAATAAAAGAAATTATGAGGTATACCTTCAAATTCAAACCCGAGGAGCGTCTGCAGTTTAAACCTTATTTTGGAAAAAAAATCAAATCATTCGGTAGAGATCCAAGAGGCGCCGCCTAGATAAATATTTTTTAAAACAAAATAAATAATAGGCTGCTATCACTTAAAACTACTCCTATTTCCCATAATAGAATTGAGAGAAGCTTTATTTTGATCTTATTTATAAATTGTCTCATCAAATTCTTTATACAAATATATAATTATACCCTTTATTTCTTAGTCATTGTGTGTGTTTGTTTTGATACTCTCAAAAATATAGTTTTAGAGAGGAAATTATGGTTTTTTTAAATTTATGTGACACATATTGAAAGTGACTAATAAAAATTATATATTATTGCACAAAATGAAAAATAATGTTCTATGCGTGGGGCATTAATTAGTAACAAAACTTAAAATGATTGCACAAATATGTATTATTGTATATATGTGGCGTGTCAAACCAAAATAAAATAAAAAATAAAAAATAAAAAGGTGAGAGAGAGAGAGAGATGGTAGTATGTGACGAAAAATCCTAGTAAGCTGTATCAAGAATCAAGAGAAAAAAATATAAAAAATTACAATTGACCGTCAAGTTCAACATCAAAATGTAATATGTGTCGAAAAATCCTAATAAACTGTATCAAATATTTTTTTTATAAAAAAAATAAAAAGAAAAGAAAAAAGATTGAGAGAGAGAGAGATGGTAGTTGCATGTGGAATGCTTCAATGATATCAGTGGTTGTGGATAAAGTTAACAAAGGCAGCTCCTTTTATTGCTCCGTAAAAATCCTTTTATAGTTGTCCACTTGTTACAGGCTTTTATGGATAATGTCGCCAATGCTATCCTGTCTAAAATAACAAACAAATTGAGATAAAATAGGAAAAGTTACATTCTCGATCAATATGACGACCAGCTAATCACAACATTAAGAAAGCATATATGCTATGAAATCCTGCAGAGGAGAACGTTCGTTGAAGTAAAATAAATTGAAAGAACAGAGTTAGGCAAACAATATAGTTGCCTATTCAATTTGTGCATAGCATTTAATCTAGAGCTTTGCAAATATATTCTAAGACAGGACCATCTTCTGAAACTACTAAGTGTTCAATTCTTGGCGCGCTATTAGGTGATGGACATGGAAGCAAGCGATCAGGACTTGGGTAACTTAAAAAAAAGCCTGTGGTGTTGGACGCTCCCTGAGGCAAAGCCCATGTGTATTATTGCTCCTTAACCCTTTAAAATTTAATCTTTGTGAGTGGGTAAAGTGATACTCACCCAACCGGAGTACTGGACTAATGAATTCCAAAATTAAAAACACACTGGTACATGCAATTAATTAAAAGACAGGAACAAGAAGACCTGTGCGAACAATTCAAGGCAAAAACTAAGGACTTTTGCCCAATAGTTCAATTTTCAAGAGGAAACACTAACTCCAAGCATAAGATAGTGCAAGTATATGTCTCTTGTTTTCAAACTCAAGAAATTCTTGCAATTGCCAATGAGAAGTGACACAGTTGGCTAAGACGTCATCCTTCACCTCAAAAGGGAGAAGATTCGATGCCTAGAGGCCGATATGAAGACCTCGTTGGTAGGCAATCAAAAAGTACCTCTGTAAGCATTCTTTAAGCCTAGAGGCGTACCCTGACCCTGGTGGGTTACCGGTGTCTACCCCCACCTAAACTTTTGAAATTCAAAAGAAATTCTTAGAATTTACAATTTACACCCTTACTTCTTACTATATGTTTGGATTTCTATTACACAAATCTATCTCTAAGGATGAGGTTAGGAAAATGGTTTTTTATGTTTTTCCTAGCCCTAAAACAAACCCCACTGAGATTTTTTTTTTTTTAAAAAAAAAAAAGCCATATAGGAATTTGAAGCTAATTCTTGTCATTAAAAACAAACTCTTAAAGGTTTGTTTTATCTCAGCTTACATGAATAAGCAACTCCACCAAGGTGATCCAGCTTTGTGAAAGTGTTCACCATCATCATCCCACGATATTTCACAAGCTTGAAGGCCAATTGCCACACTTGGTTCCTTTCCATGTTGTGCTATCCAGTTTAAGATAGCCATTTCCTTTTCACTCTCACTACCAAACTCTGTCTTGTGCTTTCCAAATGGATTAAGTCCAGGATTAGCCATCTCTGCAACTGCAGCTGGCATGTACATAGAATCACCGATCAATGGTGCCTTACTTGCACCAAATTGGGCTCTAATCTGCACAAAAAACACTTATTGTTCATCTTTCAAATGTTGTTTATCACTTCAAATAAACAATTTTAATTGTAAATGACAGACCTGATGAGTTTTACCAGTAATAAGGTTGATTTTACACTCATACGCATAATCTTCGGAAGGCCATCCACATTCCTCAATACAGTACTTGCCTTGAATAACACTGCTTGGCCAGGGGACCTTTCTGCATTCCATGACCTCAAGTTGACATAAGTGCCATCCCTCCATATAATCTGCATCACTTAAAAGTTAGAACCACCCAATATAGTTCAATCCTCATTACAGAATACACAAAATTCATCTTAAGAATAGGTCAATGCTAGTTCAAAAGCATTCAAATTATTAACAATTGTAGAATACAACAATCAACAATCTGTTACTGGTCTCATATTGAAGAGCCTCACAAGTAAAATGCGGTTTGTAAGTTCAACGAGCTCTCCTTTCCAATAAGCTAGTCTTTTGGGATTGACTCTTCTTCTCAACTTGTGATCATAACAAAAGTATTTTTATTCAGAGCCTGAATAGTGATCATAACAAAGGTGTCTTCCTTGAGAACCCGAACTCAGTTCGGGGAGCACTGTTATGAGTTCCAAGAGAAGTCTAAAAAATGAAGTGAGATTTACAAGTTAAAGAGTCTCTCCCTTCTAATAGACTAGTCCTTTAGAATGGACTCCCCTTTTGGATTTGTGTTCAAAACACAATCATAAAGGTTAGTGAAGCAGTTGTTACAAGGCCAAGACATGAAGGCATGCTGAGATATAAGTATGATTACCTTCAGAAATAAGACGAGGAGCCCTATTTACTGGACGCATGTAATGAGTAATAATTCCACAGGGTAGAGGAGCAGCTGCAAGAGCAAGATAGAGCTTCTTCACTTTTTTCTCCTGAAAAACAATAAAAACACTCAAAAGCTTATGATTTGGATATATTATTACTTTAACTTCGTCAAGAAGGCACCATTCCAAATAGGAAACCCCTTTACAAATGCTAGATCCTGCAAGTTATATCATTAACTTACCCTGATTTTACCATGAAAGATAGAACTAAATTCTTTAGTCCTTGCAAGTACCACACTGCATGGAAATGACAGTACATTACAACATTTGACAAACTTACAAAGAGCGACATATATGGCATAACGGAATAAACTACCATCCTCCTGTGCAGTTATCAAGCTGATGGGTAGTTAACAATGGCGTAGAGAGTCCCAGGGCACGAGTTGTAAATGTTGCACAGGTTTCTTCGATGTTATTAGTAGTGCCTCCAACCTAATCAAAAAAGACAAGAAATTTAAAGCAATTTATAGACTAATCATATGGATAAGAAATGCACCAAGGAATTTCAAACACGTCATGAAGAATCTTTGAGGCTCCTTATCACCTTTATAAACCTAATAAAAGTAAACATACACCAAAATTTAGGAAGAAGAAACCAAGAGAATAAGGGTAAATGATAGCACCAAAATGACTCAAATGGTGTACAAGAGCCTACTTTTCTTAAGTTTAGATTAAGCTCTTTCCTGGGCGGCTGGGCCCTCAGGATGTGTGTCAAGGTTTATTTTCAAGTTGGGTTAATATCATTGTTATTCGTCACAGTTTGATCAAATTTTGATTTTGGTTCCTATAATTTTTTATTCTACAGTTTCATAAGAACTTAATCTGAGTTTTAAGTATATGGACCAAAACTAGTTAAAAACATAGGGACCATTCATTAAACTTTGATGAAATCTTTATGAAACTATAAGGACTAGAACCAACGATCTGAAACTATAGGGATCAGAACCAAAATCTGACCAGACTATAAGAACTAACAATGGTATTAACCCTTTCAAGTTTAAATGCTCCTTATTACTTAAGAAACCAAGAGCAGAAAAGAAAGAGTTAAACACTTCTGTTGGATATCTAATTAAGGTTTATTTTTCCAATGTAATCCATCAACAGAATAGAGATATTCTGGGATTGACACTACATACTGTGGTACCAGCAGGTTTGTCCAAAACCACATAAGACTCCGTCACAGCTATAATTCTTGATCTCCAATCAATCTCATAACACCTAATTAAAATAGATAAAGTGTCAAACACGGTCTTCTTCTTCATAAATATAAACATAATTCCAACATCCATATTATTACCTAGGAAATCGTTTGGGGTGTACGTATACTCTTAAATAGGTTCCTGCTTCTACAAACTGATCCACATTGGTTACACGGTAAGCCTTCTGTGCCTGTTGTATGGTCATACCTTTGATGGAAGATCTTTTTCTTAAAACTGATGGTTCTGTTGCTTCTTTGAACATCCTAATTTGCTCTTGAGGAGCAGTAGAAGGAGGCTGTGGAGAGACAAGAGCATAATATACAGCTCCAAATCGGATTAGTTCTGCGACAAACCTTCAAAGAATGAAACTTTATCCATTTATCTGGCCCATTAAACAGATATGGGTCAATGTTGAGAGAGATAAAGAGTATAGCACTTACGAAGGAGGAAAATCCAGAGCTTTGCAAATATATTCTAAGACAGGACGATCTTCTGAAACTACTAAGTGTTCAACTCTTGGCGCGCTATCAGGTGATGGACACGGAAGCAAGCGATCAGGACTTGGGTAACTTCAACAAGATTAAAACTCAGTGTGAACCAAACATGTTAGAGGAGTGGAAATTAACTTCCAGTAATCATGAAACAAGCAATGCCAATTAAATAACACCAGCTCCGGTACTTAATTTAAGTGCCAATTGACTTTTTTTTAGAAATTAAACTTTATAAAGTTTTCATATTTATCGTTTTTCTCCGATCTAAACTGCTAATAATACACATGAATTACAGGAGAGAAACGAGGCTGGAATGTTGAAGTACCCAGTGGAAGAAGAGGAAGAGGGTGAGCTGGTCAAGTCTGATATTGAGGACTCACTGTCGCTGGTGAGCGCCGGGTAAAGAGTGTTGATCGGAGAACAGCATTTGATGGTATAATTGATGTTGTGATTGTTAAGAGACGAATGGGAGATTTGAAGCGTTCGAGCCAGAGACAAGGAAACAAGGAAGCTCCGGCAGCCACTGACGACCATCGACGGCGGAGTCACCGACCTCATCCTCATCCTCCTATGGAATGCTGTCAAGCACCAGTATTTTTGGAACGTTGTGTTGGGCAGAATGTTCAGAACGAAAATAGAAAAAGAATTTGAAGGTCGATGGTAATTATCAACTTGTGGGTTATTACCGGATAATTATATATTACGAAAAAATTATGGTGTGTTTAAAAATAATTAATTAATGAAAAAGGGATGTCTTTAGTTATATTTATATATTTTTTCTTAAATTTTATAAATATTTTCTTTGTAAATTATAATAAATTATGGGTGTATTTTAATTAAAAAATTATAAATTAAAATGGACTTAAGATGCATCCAATGCTTTAAAATATTTTTTTTAAGTACATCTAGTATCCTAAAATAATTTGGGGGTGTCCCACACCTAAAATTATTTTGTGGTTTATGGAGCACCCTAAAAATACTATTGAAAAAAATATTTTAGGATGCTCTATGTGCCTTTATTTAAAAGACTTGTTGAGAGTTTATGGCAAGGTCTAAATTATTCTTTAAAACATATAGACAAAATTTTCTCTTAAAAAATTGATATTATAAGGGTAAAATTGTGTCACAAAATATTTTAAACTATTAAATGTACCTAAAAATATGCTAGACGCATTTTAAACCGTGTACCATTAATAATTTATTATTCCTAGAAATAATAATATAATCAAATCATCTAGTAAAAAAACAAAAATAAATAAAATCATCCAGCACTATTTTTTTAGCTATTAGTTAAAGTGTCTGGCAAAAACAAGAAGCTGTTAATTAAAATGATGTTAGTATCAATATAAAACAGACGCTATAAACATCTAAAATAGATGAAAAATATGTCTCGAATTGTTAGTAGTGAAAACTTTTTTATTTTCTATTTTCTTGCTGAAGAAAAAGTTGAAGGGCGTGATAAACTCATAAAACTATAAAAGTAACATTAAAAATGATAAATTGTTATTGTTGTTATGATTGTGGTGGGCCTAGAAGTGACCCAGGCCAGAAGGCCCTGTAATATGGATTGGGCTTTTTTATGGGACTTTGGTAAGCATGTGTTTATTTTTCAAAAATATCAAATAGAACATTAACACGTGTCTCCTCACCAACAGAGGTCGTGTCTAACGGAAATGGCTAGTCTCTCACAATGTAGTGAAGGTTTGAATCCCCATGGAGAAGTGCTTACATTTAGTGCCCAACAGTTCTTCGAATAGGATTTCCTGCAATTGGAAGATACCTATGCTTAGTCAAAAAAGGGGGGGGGGGGGATTGCACTTAGATCCTGAGCAATGGAATTTACAACAAAATAGTCCATTGAAATCACAAAATTGTGGTAAAGTCCCGTGGTACTTTTTTGCAATATTTTTCATATGTGAAAAGAAACAAATGTCATTGCATGTGTTGATAAGTCCATATGCATGTTTTTGACAAGTTCATGTGCTTGTATTGGCAAATTTATAAGAAATATATGTGAGAAGTTCCAACCAAAGAAAGAAATACATGTGAGAAGTTGTCGGATATTATCTCATTATTATGTGGGTGACATGAATGTTTTAAGGAGAATTAAGGTTTGCTCTTAAAATGTTAAGTTGTCATGATATGATTGCTCCTCCAATTACATGTTTTAAGTTCTCGTGATATTTAGCAGAGCTTTCATTTGCCTCTGTCTTGGCCACAGCAAGCAAACATTTAAGTAACAACTTATCAACATATAATGAATAATCTTTTATTACTAAAATTTTCGATTCAGTCCCCTGTTTCGCGATCAACCAGGAAAAAACAAACGATATTATCCGACAGAAGATACAAAAACCCAAGAGAATGTAACATGCATGTTAAAACCTAGCTTAGAAAAATGAAGGGTTAAGGTACAGATTTACCAACGAACTATTACCCGAGGAGTATCTGGCACAAAAATCAATTGAGGGTACCAAAATTACCAATCAACAATTAAAAAGTGAAAAAAAAACACAATTAATGTGCAAATTGGCTAACGAACTATTACTCCGTCACTGTCTTGGTGTATTCGTCTTCCATTGACTGTCACAGTGTCGGCGACGTCGGCGTCTTCAAAGCTTCCATTGTTGCTGTGTGTTCTACTCACCCTCTTGAACTCATCAAGGTCTGTATGCAGCTTGAAGGCAAGAATCACGCACCGAAACCAAATTCAACAGTCTATAGCTTTCAACCGGCACGCGCCTTACACCTTGGTTCCATCCCTCCGATGCCACAAGCAGCAGTTGTCGCTGCCACAACGCCTGCTCGCATGGGTCTCATCTCTATTGGTGTTTGCCTTATCCAACAAGAAGGCTTAACCGCTCTTTTATCCAACGTCTCCGCCATCGTCCTACGTCAGTGCCTCATATTTTAACGTAATTGTGATAGTTGTTTTTTTTAATAGTTATTTGGTATTTTTTTTCACTTTTTAATTGTTGATTGATAATTTTGGTATTTTCAATTGATTTTTGTGCGAGATGTTCTTCGGATAATAGTTCGTTGGAAAATCTTTTAGCAGATATATTTAGTTAGTGCAACTCTTTGTCATCCATATGAAGTATATTCTTTAGCTATGAGCAAATATTTTATTTTACATATAGCTGAATCAAATTTGTACATAGGTTAAGAAGCATTACACGAGCTGAAAATATATAACACCTAGGTACTTAAATAAATTTGAGATATATATTTACCAATAAGTTGTTGGATAAGGTGATAACTAACAACTCATTTTAGTATAAAATTACTTATTTGAGATTCTGAAATTTAAAGAGTATTTTCTTGTTTTTTTTTTCAAAAATTAAATTTGAGATATATTTACACAATAAATTTTACAAAGCTGTGTAAAGTAGCACATAACTAAAAGCAACTGTTGAAAGTGAGTCTTTGTTACTTATGTATGTGTTTAGGTTAGTGATAAAAGCTATTTTTTTAATACGACTTATACTATACAAGCTAAGTATGTGGGGAGTGGCTACAGTTTTTTAACACAAGCTTTGCTTTTTCTTTTTTAATATTTTAGGGTATTAGCGGGTATTAAAAGAATTAAAAAATACTTTATGATATTAAAAAACTAATTCAGGTACTAAATGCTACTAAAAATATTGAAGTATTTTTTCAGTATCAATCAGTATCTTCAAAAATATTTTTAGTAGCAGTTAGTACCCTGAATTATTTTTTCAAAACCAAGAAGTATTTTTTTAATACCTTCCAGTACCCTCAAATATATATATTTTTTTAAAAAGGCAAAGCTTGTGTCAAAAACGACATAATTTTTAGATAAAATAAGAAAGTGGATAGTCCATTGCAGTAGACCGTACCCACTGTCAAGCATGTAAAGAGAGTTTTATCATGGCTCACATGAACCAAGTAAGTCAACTACGCACATTTTAGTGGGGACCACACAATTTAATGGTAAGTCTGACAAGAGATGGGGAGAAGCAGTACTGAGTAAAGAATGGGTAGGCTCCGCGGGCTGTCCAGCGTCCAGTCCCAACGCCCATCGGCCACATAGCTCACCTCATCAATATGGACTACCCTTTCTTTCTTCCCCTCGTGTCATTTTCCCTTTATCTCCTCCCAACCACCAATAAATTACGCCATCCAACTATTTTAAATTTATTAGCAATTTTCTTTGTAATGTAGCCGCCCTTTGTTTTGGTGGTTAGTTAATAAATAAGGAAGGTGTAAATTTACTAACGAACTATTATTTGAGAAGTATCTAACACAAAAATCAATTAAGGTATCAAAATTATCAATCAACAATTAAAAAGTAAAAAAAAATTTACTAAATAACTATTTAAAAAACAACTATCACAATTACGTTAAAATATGAGGCACTGGCGTAGGACGGTAGCAGAGATGCTGGAGAAAAGAGCGGTTAAGCCTTCTTGATGGATAAGGCAAACACCAACAAAGAGTAGGCGTTGTGGCAGCGGTGGCTGTTGTTTGTGGCATCGGAGGGATGGAACCAGGGTGCTAAGCGCGTGTCGGTCAACAAAAGCTGTGGACTGTTGGATTTGGTTTCGGTGCGTGATTCTTACCCTGAAGTTGCATACGGACATTGATGAGTTCAAGAGGGTAAATGGAATACCCAGCAACAATGAAAGTTTTGTAGATGCCGACGTCGCCGACACTGTGACAATCAATGGAAGACGGAGACACCAAGACAGTGATGAGGTAACAGTGACGGAGTAATAGTTTGTTTGCCAATTTACACCTTAGTTGTGTTTTTTTTCACTTTTTAATTGTTAATTGGTAATTTTGGTACCCTCAATTGATTTTTGTGCCAGATGCTTCTAAGCAATAGTTCGTTGGCAAATTTATACCTTAACCCATTAATAAATGGATATATATAGGACCCGAGAGAATAGTTATATATATGACACAGATCAATGGATTGTTAAACAATAAGATAACTATCAATACTATATATAAGCAAAAAAGATAATTTGAATAATATAAATCAAAAATACTTTTCGAATATATAGTAATTGACACCCCCACATGGCCACATATATAAATTGGACATGTGAATGGAACTGTAATGAGCTAAGCCGTCTCTTAGATCGAACGAGTACTGGTTCGTGAACGACATTTGTAACGGTTATCATAAACTAACCGCTACAAAATATGGCGCGAAGTTGGCGCCAAATTTGTAGCGGTTATTTTGTAGCAGTTTATTTATATAAACCGTTACAAAATGCAAAAAAGCCTCTACAAATGTGAACCGCTACAAAAACACATCAACTGATTACAAAGTGTGTAATATTGAAATTTGAATATTTCGAATCCCGCCAAGTTTATTTTTTTAAAAAAATATGTTCATATTTGTAGCGGTTATTAGGATAACCGCTACAAAATGTGATATATTGAAATTTTTTTTAAAAAAAATACCAATCAATTTTTGTAGAGGTTTTGAAACCGCTACAAAACGAAAAAAAACCGTTACAAATGTGAACCGTTACAAAATCATTACATCAACCACTACAAAGTGTGTTATTTTGAAATTTGAATATTTCGAATTCCGCCAAGTTTATTTTTTAAAAAAAAATATGTTCATATTTGTAGCGGTTGTTAGTATAACCGTTACAAAATTTGATATTTTGATTTTTTTTTTTTAAATGCCAATGAATTTTTGTAGAGGTTTTGAAACCGCTACAAAACGCAAAAACAACCGCTACAAATGTGAACCTCTACAAAAACTGTTACATCAACCGCTACAAAGTGTGTAATATTGAAATTTGAATATTTTGAATCCCGCCAACGTTCATTCATTTGTAGCGGTTGTTAGTGTAACTGTTACAAAATTTGAAAATTATATATTTTTTTAAATACTAATGAATTTTTGTAGCGGTTTTTAACCGCTACAAAACATTAAACCGTTACAAAAACCGTCACATCAACCGCTACAAATGTTACGTATATCCCTATAAATATCCCCACCACACCTCATCTCACACACTCATTCATTTCTTCCCACTCACTTCTCTCTCGTTTTCTCTCATTTCTTCCCACTCCTTCTAAAATCTTTGATTTCAATGTTTTATTTTTACTTCTTATAATACGATACTATTTTTTTTTCCTTATCCGTAACTTTAAGTATATTTCCTCAATATTCCTTCTATCATCATCAACTTTCTTTATATAATCAAATATCATCTAATGCACAACATAATTTTTTTGCTCGAGAGGTGGACAACACAATAAATCCTTATTATCTACATATTCTCAATATTATACCTACATAATATTTATACTTATCTAACTTAAGTTAATCAGTTTTTAAATATTAACTATTATCATTTAATTTGTCACTTAAATAATAAAAATATTCAATATAATATTGTAACAATGGACACAAATTACGATTTTTTTTTTTCAATTTTTCAATATTTTGTAGCGGTTGTAAAACCGCTACAACAACCGCTACAAATTTTAATTTAAATTCGGATTAAATATTTGTAGCGGTTTTACAACCGTTACAAAATTTGGGCGCCATTTTTTCAATATTTTGTAGCGGTTTATCATAACATAACAGATATAGTAGCGGTTTATATGTATGTAGTATCGGTTTTTTAACCGTTACAAATCGGCTTGCCACAGGCGTTTTTGTCGCGGTTCCTCTAACCGCTACAAATGTCGTTTGTCACGTCAAAAACCGTTACAAATAGGTCATTTTAACCGCTACTAATTGTCGTTTTTTTTGTAGTGATTTTTCCACCATTTTTTCCTTGTATTTTTCATTCCCATATCATCTTAGGGATAGTTATTGAAATACTATATATATATATATATAGACACATTTTATTGGTCACACCCTTGAAATATAACTTTAAGTAATTCACTTCACAAAAATGATTCCTATAATTTTAAATGGAAGGAGTATAACATAACAACATAATTTTGTATGTATATATATTTAATAAATATTTCAAATAAAAAATTCTATCAAGCCTAGCAAGAAGTGATCAAAATACTATTAAAATACAATAACAATCTATTATTCACTAATATAAGTTACCTTAGGATTTTGTGATCATAATATAAGTCATTTGAAGAATAATTAACGCTTATTTATCAATTTTTTCATATATATAATAAATGTTTAATTGTGTTTCATCGTATTTTTCTATACCTTTTAAAACATGTTAAATAAGGGTAAATTTAGAAAATAATGTGCTGCTAATAATAAAGATGCAAAGGATGAAGCTGAATAAATATTACTACTCCATGTAATTCTAAATATAAGATATAATTGAATTTTTTTTAAGAAATTAAATAAACTAAATAAATTACTTAATCATATCATATGTTACATATTATTAGATTATATATCAATTTATATGTTAGAAAAAATGATAAATATAAATATTTTAAAATACTTTAATTAGCTTTCTTAATATCTAAAAAAAATTCAATTCTATTTTATATTTAACATCAAAAATACTAATTAACAGTATTACAGTTTAACACCAAGTCATCAACACCACCTAACCAAATGAACGACTAAAAGTCCTCACTTTGAGACAGCATTAGTCAAATTGGTTATGCTTCAAATAAATGCTTCTTATGTACTCCCTCCGATCCTAATTATAAGATCCAGTTGATTTTTTTAGAGAGATTCAAGAAGCTAATTAAATTACTATAGAATATTTTTATTTTTATTTTTTCTTCAAACTAATTAGTTTGACTGATAAACTAATATGTAATCTAAGGATATATGACTTATGAAATGATTAAGTAACTTATTTAGCTTCATTAATCTCTCCAAAAAAAGTCAACTAGGTCTTATAATTAGACCGGAGTAGTAATTAATTTTTTGTTACTCTTTTATTTTACTCATATATATTTCTTAAAATTTCAAAATCTCACCTATCCAATTTTTAAATTAAACTCATAAAAAAAATTTCTCTCCCCTCTTTTTTATTTCTCCCGTGCCAAACAGACCCCAACAACTAGGGCCCGTTTGCTTCAAAGAACTTGGGAGAGAGAATGAGAATTTAATAGAGTTCCTTCCTCAAAACATGTTTGGTGCACCAAGTGCCTAGAAACCCAAGTTCCTGGGCCCACACCGGGCCCACCACTCTTCCTCATTTGTGGGTCACCATTCACAATTTTGGACAAATTTGCCCCTGAAATTTAAACTTGGTGGGAAGTTTGAATTTGGCGGGAAAGTTGGAACTTGGCGAAATTTTTTTTACCCAAGTTCGAACTTAACAAGAATATATATTTTTAAAATATATTTTAGCAAAAAAAAATATATTTTTCTTTTTTATTTTGAATTAATTTCTTTTGAGGGTAAAATAGACTTTTCCTAATTCTTTACCAACTACCACCTCTTCATTTGCTTCCAACCAAACAACTCAAGCCATCTTCCCTCATCTTTCAAATCTTAATTTCCCTTCCTTTAAGTTCATTTCCCTCCTTAAATATTCCCTCAACCAAACCAGGCCCCAGTATGTACCCTACAACACCCTACGGTGCCATACTTTTTTCGAACAATCACTACGTGCCATACTTACTTACTCCATAATAAATAAATATAGAGGGGATGTTGATGATATTGATAGAGTATATTATCTTGTGTTTTATTATATTGGAGGAGATACTAATTATTGAAGGACAGTCTTAAAAGCCGTGGATGTTGATGTATTATATTCAGTAGTGGAGCCACGTTATTGCATGTGGGTATAAGTGTACCCATAAATTGTGGCTGTTGAGTTTTTTTTCCCCCTAACTGCTGAGTTACTACATATCTTAGCATAAATACTCATAATCCCTCTCAAAACATGGGACATTATTATATAGTGCTATGAGGCCCATTGGTGGTTTTAATTTTATGAGTCCCAAGCTTTACTACCCGCTGCCAGAGCCAACGTTTTACTTTTTTAGTATGACGTTTTTTTTTAATATGACCATCTGATTAAATTAAATATAAATATTATCAGACTTAATTAACATAGTTTTCTAATAAAAAATAAAAAATTCTACAGTCACATGTACTTTTCAATTGAACCCCATTTCTAGTCCTAAACTTTACGAAGGAATGGGTTGTCTTTTATCCTCCTTAAAAAAAAATCGGGGGCACTGCCCCTGAACCCCCAAATCCCATCATTAATTTTGCACCCACAAACTTAAATTACTGGCTCCGCCACTGATTATATTAGTACAACCACATTAATATATACTCAAAAAGTGCATCAACATCTACGTACTTCCAGTTCTAAATGGAAGACATAGATAAATGATTTGTTTTGAACTAAAGATAATACTTCAATTTTTTGTCTCCTTTGTTTAATATTTTTTTCTTAATTATCTTCATTGATTAGAATTTTTTTTTGGGTATTTTAGGAAAAATCGCACATATTTTTATTTAATGATGGTAAATAACTATTTTTATTAATTTTTGGGTTAAGATGCAAAAATACATATGTAGTTTTCTCAAAAGTGCACCCAACACCAAATATTTTTTGGGGGTGTAAAAGTGACTTTGTGGTTACAAAAGTGGAACAAAAATACCCATTGACCGTTAATTTGACTTTTTTATAATTTTTAAGGCTGACATGGACGATGATTCAACTAAATTTCAATCTCAGCTGGTAATGGAGAAAATTACAGAAAAATGCCCTGATAGTTTTGAAAATTACAGAAAGGCGCCAATGACGGCGAGGAGGCGGAGATGAGCGGCCCGATGATTGAAATTGGGATTGGGAGATAGAGAGAAGAGCTGAACTATAATTTTCCAAATATCTATGTCTGATTAACCTTCATTATTAATAATTACTCCCTCCGTCCCTAATTATAGGAGTAAATTTTGGAGTTGGTTTTGGTCCTAATTATAAGAGCAAGTTTTAAATTTTGTCAATTTTCCTATAATACCCCTATTTATACTTATTATTAGGAGCATTATATATATGTGTGTTTACATATATATGTAGATTTGTGTTTATGTGTGTCAATATATATATGTGTGAACACACACACACATATAAATATATGTGTGTGTGTGTGTGTGTGTGTGTGTAGATATATGAGTGTGTGTAGATATATGAGTGTGTGTCTCTATATATGTAGATAGATCTATATGTATACACATATATATACACACATATATGTATACACATGGCTATATAAAAAGCAACTAATATACATATATAAACTAATATGTCATGGATATCTAACGTAAAGCAAATTAGAAACACTTATAATTATGGCAACTTGTGTCATTTTAAATTTATATAAGGACATTTTAGGAAAATGAGTAAAATTAACTAATTTAACTCGTCTTCTTAATTCTCCCAAAATCGGTTAAATTGCTCCTATAATTAGAGACGGAGGGAGTATTATACATCAGGTTAACATGGAAACATGCAATGTCTGATTATAAAAATGGTATAAAGCAGTAAGTGCTTTAATTAAGTAAATACATCATCAGTAGTGGTCTACGTACTCTGAATTGTTGTTGAGATTAAAAAGGAAAAGGAACAATTAAGAGAGAACAAGTATCGCTGGTAAGTCCCCTATTATGACTTATGAGAGACAATAACATATATATAGCAGTGAGCCAGCCATATTGATCGAAACCTTAATTATAGTACGTAGCCGTCACATGCATGCACAACGTCGTAATAAATGTTATGGTCGTCTAAGCTAACTATTACAGCAATATATATGGATACACAGAGGGATGGGGTAGTGACGTCCTACCAATTTGTTTGAATTATAATACTCAGCTCTTGTCCTTCACGTAAAGCTTAATTAAGGAGTTGATATTAATTCTTATGTGTATACATACACACACATATCAATTTGTTTGAATTATAATTCTCACCCTTGTCTGGAACCCAAATTTCAATCAAGATGAGAAATGTGGGCTCCGACACATAGACATAATCGACCTACTTTTCAAATCGGGTTCTGATACCATGTGAATGAAATGAACTTTTCTTATTCATGATAATGAAGTGAAATCTACACTATTATTCATCTACATTATAATTTTTTTACCTAATATTTCGGGCTAACAATAAATTTTTCCACCTAATTAACCTAACTCTTCATACTAATAACTTTTAGAGGGAGTAATTTTGATAGTTAAATTAAAAAAACTTACTTTATGTAACTTTTTATATCATGTAAAATAATCAACTGGAGTTTATTATCAATACTGATTTACTTATATGTAGGGGGCGGAGCCAATGGGTGTTTGTTGGAAATTATGCCCAATGGGCAAATCATTATACTTTATATGTTTATGTTTTTTAAAGTATTCTCCTTTAGTTATCATTTCATTTGCATGTTTATAGTGATACACTACAAAAAAAAAAGACAATTAGTAGCGGTTAAAATGACCTATTTGTAGTGGTTTTAGGCGCAACTAATGACATTTATAGCGGTTCGAAAAATCGCGACAAAATCCACTGTGGCAAGCATATTTGTAGCTTAAAAAATACCGATACTACATACAAATGAACCGCTACTATATCTGTTGCGGTTTTAGAATAACCGTCACTAAATGAGCTGGGCCGACGTCTGTTTTGAGGGCTTAGTCACGGTTTGAAACCGCTACAAAATAATGTTTTGAAAATTTTTGCCGCCATTAATTTTTATTATTTTGAATATTTGTCGCGGTTTATAACCGCTACAAAGTTTCCCGCCATTTTTTTGCCAAAAAAATTTGCCGCCATGTGAATATTTGTAGCAGTTTGTAACCGCTACAAATGTTCCCGCCATTTTTTTTGGAAATTTTTTTTCCACCATCAATCTACTTTTGAATATTTGTAGCGGTTTGAAACCGCCACTAACACCGCTACAAAATAATCCCGCCATTTTCTCCAGGCAAATATTTGAAAATTAGTAGCGGTTAAAGTAACCTCTACAAATTCATGACTGTTAAAAAAAATAAAACTATTATTTATCGACGTAATTAAGTAATTATTAATAGTTTATCTTTTTAATAAAAATAAAAGGTATTAAAATATGAAATTTAAATATATAAGGTGCTTGTATAGATGCAAAATAATAAGAATATGTAAGTATAATAAGAGCTAATAATGAGATAATTAAAATAATACTGAATGTTTAAAAAATATGTGTACAAATCATTGAATAATGTATGTGGAAGAATAAGGAAAGTTGAAAAATATATCTCATTCAACTGCTGTAATACCCTAAAAATCTATATCATAATTTGGTAAAGTTAAACCTATAGAAAGTAGGTGAATATGGGATATCAAATATTAAGTTATAATTATTTTATTTTCTAAAGGAAAATCTCTTGGAAATTAGAGAATTTAAAGGCCAAAGTGCCAAAATGACAGAAATGCCCCTACGGGACATAAATAACTTAGGAAAATTATGAAAAATCCTAACAGGCAGTAAAATGACCAAGTGAATTATGAGAGTATATTATCTATAATTATGATAATTTAATAAATTATGAACTTGGAGAAATTGAATAAGAATGCTCAAAAAGTATTGAAATGACTAAATTACCCTTGTAAATTCTAATATAATGCAGAAGACATGAAAACAAAAATGTCAGGGCTAAAGTTATGAGGTAATGTGGTATTATTATTAAGAAAATTATCAACTTGTGATAATTAAGTAATTAGGTAATATTGGGCTAATTACTTAAGAATAAGCAAAGGAAATTCACAGGTAATTATGTAAAACCCTAAAATTGGTGGTTGTTGGCTTAAAATTACTAAAAATATATTTGCTAATTAATTGGAAAGTTTTGAGAAAAATAGATGAGTTTAGGTATTTTTAAGCCTAAATGCAAGAATAGACCAATAGGAAAATTTTGTAAAAATTATGTAAAAATAATTATTTAATTAATTAAATATATAAAAAAACGAAATTAAAAAAAAATGGGCAGAAAAAAAAAAAGAAAAAAAAAAGGAAAAAAATATAATATTTTGAAAAAGTTTGATTATTATATAATTTAATTTAATTTGGTGAATAGTAATTCAATAATTAGGAAACGGATCCTATCTAGAGATATAGGAATAGGATTTCCAAAGTCAGGGTATAATATTGATCAGTGGAATTTTATCTTCCGTTAGACTCTTACGGAAGTTAATTCTGAAGCCGATTGTGCTTTTTCCTAATAAGACGAAATAGGGAAATTCTGAGAAAAGGCCAGATAGCCAAGAGGACGAAAAGGTTATGTTGTGACATTTGAAAAAGAATTGGGAATTTTCATGGACATATTGGGAATCAGTGAATTTTTCTGAAGAAGTTGGTGATTCCAGAAATGCGTTCTGAAACCGGACGCGTTCGGACACGTTTCTCGAGAAAACTTCAACTGGACTGTTGGAGCTCTATATGGAATCAAAATTTAGGTTAACTTGGACATTTCTAGTAAGTGAGGAAATGGTTTCAAGGTTGTAAATCCAGAAGTTTGAGATTTCTCCGAAATCACGCGAATCGGGTACCGATCGGGGAAATTCTATTAGACCGGGTTTAAAGCAACCCAAGTCACCATTTTTTGGACCACTCCAAAGCAGCCACATCACCCATGAATTTCGGCCAAACAATGCTCCATGGACAAGGATTTTACACCATTTCAAGTTTGAATTTCCATGGTTGTAAACAACTTCAAAAATTCCACTTGTATCCCTTGAAATCTCTATAAATAGGCATGCCTTCTCTTCAAATTCTTCACACCAATCTTCTTGCTCTTGGCCGAAATCCTAGAGGGAGAAAGAAGAGAGAGAAGCTCTGGAAAAATTGTGAAGAAAGTCTTCAACGGGTAAGTCTTTCGGTCTTTAGCTTTTAAGTTCTAGTTTTTAGTTCGGTAGTCGGTAGAATTGTTAGTTAGATTTAGGAAGTAGGGGATGAAATTCCTATTCTTGTTTTTAGGCCTCATTGCATTGAAAAATATGCCGAAGAGGTAAAGACATGGTAGGGATCGAGTCTCCGAAAAGTTGAAGCTTTTGTAGTTCTTTCAAAAGTAGGGGTTGTAATGCTAGAATAGCCTTTAAATTTTCAAGTATGATTGGATATCATATGGGAGGGCTATTTTAGTCTTTATTTTTTAAAATCAAAATGGCGTCGAAGTTCTGGCAAAATTTTGGAAAATCGGAGCCAAAGTAACGAAGTGCTGGCGAAATTCCGCCAATTAGGGGTATAGGGGCAAAATGGTAATTTTTACCTAAAATGCCAGTTATGATGTCAAATCACTAATAAAAGTGATATTACTCTTATAGGACATCAAAAACTCTGATTTGCTGCCGTTACGCTGTCCGACGTGCCGCTGTTGGACGTTTCGCCGTTTTCCGTAAAACGTGCCATTTCCGTCAAAAGTACCGAAGTACCATCAAACGAAGGTACGTTCGCGACGTACTGTAATACTGACTCTGATGCTTATAGTCTGCTTATATATGACATGGATAGTTTCATAAGCCATGGGTGGAACTCTGTTCTGGGCCATGCACAGTGACTAAGGTAATAAACTTAGATAATCACTATACAGCTTCACGGGTTATGGTTTTGATAATACCGTTATGTTTTCCTAGCGCTGAGGACACGACCGATCATCGTGGTACGGTGAATAGTGCAGGCGAGATAACTTTGCTTGTAGGGTAGTTGTTATTTAATGATCAAGGATCATTGCTGTAATTCATTTTAGAAATATCTGTTGATCATATACTGTTATATAAGCATGAGGTTAACCGTTACCTGAGATCCGATGGGCATTGGATCTCAGCTCTTACTATAGCATCACATCAAGGTCCAGAGAGAGACCAAGGACGGAGGATAAGAGTAAGCAGAGCGGACAACACACATGAAGATGAAGACCACGTGAAGACCGAGTAATGATCGGCCGAGAAGATTTAAAGTCGTAAACAGATAATGTATTAATCTTTATGAACAGGCGATTACGCCATTGTTATTGTTATAATCAGTTACTCAACGTTTTATTCCGATGCTCTACTCTGATTGATTTTAAAAAAAAAAAAAATTGGCTCTGAAATTGGGATGTTACAACTTTAAAATAACAAACATTGATTAGTATGAGAAACATTAGAATAATTAGTATGAGAAACATTAGAATTGATCCGGTTACACGGCACTTACCCCCTTCAAACAGTTTACCCCTATTCCGAAACGTAAAAATATTTGAGAAGACGGAGAGAAAAAACGTGGGTAGAAAAGAAACTGATGCATATTAAATGAGGTTGGGTGGGGGTATTTATGGTGGTGTTTGCGCAGCATTTTGTAGCGGTTGGGGTCGCACTTTTTGTAGCGGTTACTATTATTAGTAGCGGTTTGTGGGCGTGTTTGTATCTGTCTCGGTTCTCTAGTGTTTGTAGCGGTTATATAACCACTACAAATTATGTTCTGGATTTTTTTTTTTTTTAAAAAAACTTGATAAATAAAAAGATTGTATATTACAGCATAGGCATTAAGTGTTTCTCTCAATCTTCTTCGCCATCCCTATAAAGAAAGTTTGCATAAAATGTTACGCGTGAGGTGAATACGTTTGAACACAATTAAAACTTTAGTTAAATGTTTCTATTTCATAAAGTGTAAATTAAAAAACGTACCGAACTATAGGTAAATTGTCATCGCCGTCTGGGATGAAGTCTTCGAAGCTGGCGGGCTGGAACGACTCACAATCGTAGTCGTAGGCGACGTTATCACCATCGCCCATGTCGTAAAGGTCCCGAGGCTTTAAGTGAACCACCATATTCCAATCCTTGTGCCTCTCATCGGCGACATAATAAACCTGATGGGCCTCTGAGGCAAGAATATACGGCTCGTCATCTTCAGACTGACCACTGTGAATAGGCCGGGAGAAATTCACAGATGTGATGCCTAAGTCAATTCATTTAATTTTTTTTCTTTAATTTTTCCAAAAGTGTCCACAGTAATATGTTTAATGAAGTAACCGAAAATAGTCCAACATGTCCGTGGGGATTCGGACTCAGTATAGCCGCCAATCTCTTACGAAAAACTCGCTGAGTCATTTTCATCAGAGATATAAACGCGAGAGAAAGGTGGCTATAATGAAACCCAATCTCTAGTTGCATGTTGGACTATTATCAGAAGAGTAGAAGTCAGTAGAAGTATTCACGTCAAAGAAATGAGCAAACCTTGACTTGTGACTGAACGAATTGCCTCGCAAGGATGAGAGAGGAAAATATCCGCAGCCCTTATCACCCGAGATAGGAGATCAAAGCTACTGATATCTGCATTTCTTCGACGACCAATCGAGATAGTTCATTCAGTTACAAGTCGAAGATTTAGTAATTTCTTTAATTGTTATAATTGATGTACGGACCTTAAACCTTATTTATATCGTGAATATTTGTAGCGGTTTTCCATGAAACTGCTACGAAAATGTAGCTTTTGCCGCGGTCAACATCGCTCTTCCTGGTGACCGCGATAAAATTGTGTCGTTTCGTTTATTTGTAGCGGTTGTGGTGATGTAACCGCTATAAAATCACCGCAACAAAGTTGGCACCACTTTTGTAGCGGTTATACTCAAATAACCGCTACAAAATTACCGCCACAAACATTCCCGCCATTGTGCGCCAAGGTAGCGCCAAATTTGTTGCGGTTTTTTTTAGTCAACCGCTACAAATATAGCCGAAGTCATGTCGTCATGGCTTCCGTTACTATTTAGTGGCGGTTTAGGGATAAAACCGCGACAAAATGGTATTTTGTAACGGTTATTCTTAACCGCGACAAAATATGGTTTTTTTGTAGTGATAACTAATCCTTGAATATATCTTATAGATTATCCTAAATGTCCCTGGTCGGTCATCTCCGCGGGAGCGAAGATGAAATAAGACCAGTATGACTTTGATGAGTATGAAGATACAAGTCAAAGTCACAGGCACTTGTAAGAGTACAAAGTACTGGACCGATCCACTATGAGAAAGCTACATGGAATAAGTCATAAGCTTTTCTCATGTATAACCGCGTCACAACGACCGTCGACCTGAGATCATCATGAATTCCTAGATACCCACCCGGTGGACCCCACCACCGGCACCAGCGAGGTGGCCGGCCGGCGGTGGGGCCCACCGGCAGGGGGTATTTTAGCTTTTTTTTTTTAAATTTAAAACTAAGGGCAAAAGAGTAATTTCACCTGTGTTACTGTTTACTCCATCCAAGTTAACAGTCAACGTCTGGTCAACTAACGGCCCGCGGTATTTTTGCTCCCAAAACGTAACCACGTGTGTACTTTTGCTTCAGAAAAAAGCTCGTGCTGCTGGGCACTCCCTGAGGAAAAGCTCATGTGTAAAATTGCTTCTTCACCCAACTAATATATAATCTAAGGATATATGACTTATGAAATGATTAAGTAACTTATTTAGCTTCCTTAATCTCTTCAAAAAAATTCAACTAGGTCTTATAATTAGGACCAGAGGTAGTAATTAATTTTTTGTTACTCTTTTATTTTACTCATATATATTTCTTAAAATTTCAAAATCTCACCTATCCAATTTTTAAATTAAACTCATAAAAATTTTCTCTCCCCTCTTTTTTATTTCTTCCGTGCCAAACAGACAATTATTGTACTCTACAACACCCTACGGTGCCATACTTTTTTTCAAACAAGAGTAAATAGCCTTTTTGGTCCCTGGAAAAAACACGGATGCCCTTTTTGGTCCCTGAAAAAAAATAAGTCACTTTTAGTCCCTAAAATGGAAAAATAAGGTCCCTTTTAGTCCTTTTGATCAATTTTTTTGCATATTTTAATCCCTCAGAAATTCCCAAATAGGTACTTTTTAGTCCCTAAAAAGGACCAAAATGACATTTTTTTTACTCAGGGACGAAAAAGGGTCAAATGTGTTTTTCCAGGGACCAAAAAGAGTATTTACTCTTCAAACAATCACTACGTGCCATACTTACTTACTCTATAATAAATAAATATAGATGGGATGTTGATGATATTGATAGAGTATATTATCGTGTGTTTTATTATATTGGAGGAGATATTAATTATTGAAGGACAGTCTTAAAAGCAGTAGATGTTGATGTATTATATTTATATTAGTACAACCACATTAATATATACTCAAAAGTGCATCAACATCTACTTGCAGTTTTAAATGGAAGACATATGTGGTTTTCTGAAAAGAACACCTAACACTAAGTTTTTCTTTTTCTTTTTTGTTGTTGTAAAAATGACTGTGGTTATAAAAGTGGAACAAAAATACTCATTGACTGTTAATTTAACTCTTTTTTGTACTTTTAAGATTGACATGGACGACGACTCAGCTAAATTTCAATCCTAGTTGGTAATGGAGAACTAGAGAAAATTACAGAAAATGACCCAAATAGTTTTAAAATTTACAGAAAGACGACAACGGAGGTGAGGAGGTGGAGATGACGCCGGATGAGTGAGATTGATATTTGGAGAGAGAATGACTGAACTGTAATTTTCAAAATATCTATGTCATTTTTTGTAATTTTCTCCAGTTCTTTACTATTAGCCGGGATGAAATTTAGTTGAGTTATCGTCCATGTCAGCCTTAAAATTACAAAAAAAGTCAAATTAAAGGTCAATGAGTATTTTTGCTCCACTTTTGTAACTACATAGTCACTTTTACAACAACAAAAAATATTTGGTGGTGTTGGAGATACATTTTTGGGAAAACCACATATATATTTTTGCATCATAACTCTTAATTTTTTTAATCTCTATAAATTGATTATATGAGTCATATATCTAAGGTTGTCAAACTCATGAGTTTAAGTCAACCCGTGACAATGATGTAAACTTGAATCAGTGAACTCGAATCGTAAACTCGTAAGAGTTTACTTTTATTATTAAATATGTCTTAATAGTGTATAATAAATAATTACAATATAAAAAAGAACAAAAATTTGATTTAAATATATTTTAAATCTAAATAATTGAAATTAAATCAATTAACATTCAAAATTTACCATATTTGACAAAGAAATTTCTATAAAACTCATATATAAAGCTGCTAAGTATGATCAAATAAAAAAAGTTAACACGAATTTAAGGGTGGGTTAACACAGTTTTGTAAGCTAGAAACATAAAAACGGTAAACTTGGTATATAAACTCGTGAGTTTAATCGAGTTTATTAGTGACTCGACCCGATTTAGTCAGCTTGAAACGTAAAAATGGTAAACTCGAAAAGTCAACTCGCGAGTTTGACAACAATACATATATCTCTATAAATCGATTAAATAAGCCATATATTTATGATGGGACAGTAGTAATAATGTCACATGCTCGTACCTGGTACACCTTGACATCGGGGTGGAGGGGATTCGTTTTATGTCTGTGTTAATGAAATTAATGTTGTTACTTGTTAGTTGTTACAGCCTTACAGGTCTATAAATTAAAGGAAATAAAAACATATTAACATAATAATAATAATAATAAATTACGGGTGACGGTGATTAAATTCGCTCCACTTTAAATAAATAAATAAATTTGAAGCATGAATGATGATTTAGTTGTAGTGTTTCTTATTCGATAGATGGATTTCATGCTAAATATAAAATTGATGAACCTACATTAATTAATAATTATTATACATTCAGGTTAACATAGAAACATGCAATGTCTGATTATAAAAATGGTATAAAGCATTAAGTGCTTTAATTAAGTATATAATATATCATCAATAGTGGTCTACTCTGAATTGTTGTTGAGATTAAAAAGGAAAAGAAACAATTAAGAGAGAACAATTATCGCTGGTAAGTCCCCTATTATGAGAGACAATAACATATAGCAGTGAGCCATATTGATCGAAACCTTAATAATAGTAGCTATCACATGGATGCACAACGTTGTCATAAATGTTACTATAGTCTAAGCTAACTATAACAGCAATAATACATAGGGATGGAGTAGTGACGTCCAGTCAATTTGTTTGAATTATAATTACTCGTTCTTATCCTTAACGTAAAATTTAATTAAGGAGTTGATATTGATTCGTGTATATATGTCAATGTGTTTGAATTATAATACCCGCTTTTGTCCAAAACACTAATCTTAATGTGGGTTCCGACACATAGACATAATTGTCCCACTCTTCAAATCGAGTTCTGATACCATGTGAATGAAATGAACTTCACTTATTCATGATAATGAAGTGAAATCTACACTATTATTCATCTACGTTATAATTTTTTTACCTAATATTTCGGGCTAACAATAAATTTTTCCACCTAATTAACCTAACTCTTCATACTAATAACTTTTAGTGAGAGTGATTTTGATAGTTAAATTAAAAAACTTACTTTATGTAACTTTTTAAATCATGTAAAATAATCAACTGGAGTTTATTATCATTACTGATTTACTTATGTGCAGGGGTGGAGTCAAGGGGTGTTAGGGGTGCCCCCAAAATTATAGATAACAACCCAGATTTTAAAAATATATATATTTTAACCTCATACAAATTTTAATATTTTCACTTTAATTTCTATTATTTGTTTCATAAAGGGATTAAAATGTTTATGGAGCTAAAATGTAATTTTAGGAACACTTGAATTTTATTCAATAATACCTCAAGATGTGAAGTGGGCAACTTCTAAAAGTCTCACAAAACAAACAATACAAAACGTTGTTATAATTTAAATAAAATTAGTTTTGAGATTTAAACATCAAATTAGATATCAAATTTCAATCAATCACCTAGATTTGTGTACATTAATGTGTTGAATGCTTCTTAAATTCAATAATTTAACAATTAAATATTCACTCCAACAATCAAGCACCTAGATCTATCATCTATGTTTTTTAATGGTCGAAGTTATTTTTCCAACGTGATTTATGATATACGAGATATATAATTTTATGAGAAGAGTTTTGTTTCGACTTGCATGAACGTGTTTTTTCTCTGCCAACTCAAACAAGTCCTGTGTTTTATATTAATTTGTGTGAACGTACTTCTTCAACGCCAACTCAAACGGACCAGTACAGTTATCACATGATATGTCTGCTGAGAGAGATCCTAAAGACTTTTAAACTCGTAAGTACTACATTATGTCGGTCTTGAATATATTCACAACACACACAATATTTGAGTCATTTAAAAAAAAAAAAAATCGGCCAACTGAGTCATGTCACATTCTTTTTGAGGATGTGATTCATGTCACTTTAACTTTATAGAAAAGAGAGGACGACCTAAATAAATGCATCTCAACTCCCCTTTCCCTTTTGACCAAAAAAAAAAAAAAAAACTCCCCTTTCCCTTCCATGCTAGGGCCAACCCCTAAACCTACCAACTACCACCCACGTTGCTTTAATTTCTGTAATAATTATGTGACTACATATAATTATTATAACCTTTTTAATATTAATTACATTAAACGGTTCTAATATCAAATATAAGACAAGTTTGAGAAAAAAATAAAATTAAAAAATAAGACAATTTTAACTAATTCATACATACTTGAATTTTAATATTACATTTATTAATTATACTAAACTCTATATCATATTAATTTATACTTCTTCTTGCCACTTATATTGAATACGGGAATATATATATATATATATATATATTAAAAAAACTATTTACTACTCCTTAAAACTAGCAAACATATTTCATTTGGTCCTTATTATAAAGCATCAATTAACAAGTGTATTCAGTTCTTTTTATAAGGCATTTGCTCATTCCCAATGAGCATTAATTATTATTTTTTCATATATGCCCCTAATTAATAAGGGTAGTGGGTGAGAGTAATAATTAATATGATAATAGAGTTTAGTGTAATTGGTATGGTAATATTGAAAATTACTTAAATTATAGGACAACTTTATTGACTTTATTTATTTTTATTAATTTGTGATAATTGTTAGTTGATACTCCCTCCGGTCCTAATTATAGGACAACATTTGGGGGTTTGTTTTGATCCTAATTATAGGACAACATTCTTTTTTTTGTCCATCTCTTCCTAAAACATCCCTATTGATATCAATGAGGAATTATGTGAAATTAACAAGGTAATTGAAGTGTCAAATTTATATAAGGGCATTTTAAGAAAATGAGTAAAATTAACTAATTTAACATCTATTATTAATCTCTCCAAAATCAGTTAAATATGTCCTATAATTAAGATCAGAGGGAGTACTTTATAATAAAAATCAGAAGGAGTTGGGAATACAAATGCCTTCTATAAGGCATTCTATAATAGGGACTAGAAAGAGTATGTAATAACTTAAGCATTCGCACTACTCTAGTTTCCATTGCATGGCGCTTTTTTTAAAAAGTATTCGTGATTTTTTTTTTTAAAATAGTGTATGTAGTGATTATGCAACTTTTTTTTTTTTTTCATATTTGTTAATGTTCAATAAGGAATGTGAGAGGATAAAAATTATACTCTATAAAATTAGAGTTTACCACTTTGGTCCTATATAAGTTCAGTTTTATGTAATAAATGAGATTGTGATAATTTTACCCATATTAATTGTACTCATGAAGATATAGAGAAAAGAAACAATTGAAAATACCTAATCATAAATGAGGGCGAAGTTAAAAATTTACCCCATAATCATTGAGTTAACTACCCCTTATTGGTATTTGAGATTTAATCAAAATGGACTTATAAATAAGATTAGATAGGGTTTGGATATAACATAGTAAATAGGAGTGTAATTTGAGACCACTTAAATTAAATGACAAATTTAATACTTTTAACTACTTTTATTTATGCATGTAAGTTAGTTAGAAGTTATAATTATTCTCAAACTATCCAGCTCAGTGAAATTTCTGTCATCCTTGTTCTTATTATACATCATCAAATGAGGTATTAATTATATTTTTTAATATTACCTTTTTTTTAAAGTCTGATGCAATTTTTCTTTTCGAGTGGATTTTTAAGATATAATTTACGGTTTAAAAGAAGAATAAATTTTATTTTTAAAAAAATTTAATAATTTAACCAAATTTTCTTAATCCTGATAAAGAGGTTGGAGGTCACTTATAACATATATTAGAGTGTTAGATATAAAGAACGAAAAACCGGATTGGACCGGAAAGTCCGACCGGAAAACAAGTGAACCGAACCCCAATTCGATCTGGTTTAATAGATGAGTCGGGGAACAAACGACTCATTTTTAACCATCCTAAACTGGTGCGACTCAGGGATATAAATCGGCAAAACCACTAGGTTGGGCGGGTGATCTGAGCTACTTTTTGTAAAAAAGGAACCTTTGAGACGGAGGTACGAACTAAAAGAGAGAGGAGGCTGAAGATCAAGGTTGGAGAAGAAGAATTGGAGAACAGTGATAGGACTATAAGAGATAACAATGAGAGAAACCTGGATCTAAAGAAGAGTTTCAGGAATGGTGGAGGAAGAGGATCTGAAATTGCAGAGGGACAATTTCATGCTGAGGATTAGGAAAATTGAAAATGACAATGTGGAGATGTTGGGCGAAGATGATGATTCGGCGGTTGTTGCTGTGGTTTGGCTATTTATTATATATTTAGTTTGAGGGTAGGGAATGAGGTTTAAACTTAGAGACTAATAATTAAGTTTTTTCTTTTTCTTTTTCTTTTTTCAGAAAATTGGGAACGAATTGGACAAATAGAAACAGAACAGAGCGAACTTTGTTACTCAGAGATAATAACTACATAGGGAACGAACTTTTTTCTCCCTGAATGGACTCATCCAAGGTTCTTCCTTTAATTGATTCTGGGCAGCAACGAAAACTCCCTCCTGATCGCCCACCAGCTGAGGAAAATGATGATAGGAAAAAGAAAAAGAAAGTTGAAGAAATTCCTCAGGCCATTATGGACGATCAAATGGCTGAGATTGAAGCAGTGCAGAGCAATACACAGAGTATGAAATCTGGAAATAAGAAATCAGCAAATAGTAGTGAGGACAAGCAGGCAAAATTCCCTTCTTATCGTGCTTCTCTAATGGGATTCAATGGTGTGGCTCATACCAATCATATAATGGAAGAGGATGATCTTTTTACAGATGACAAAGAAATCAGTTGGAAATTACCTGAGGAATCTGATGAGATGAAGAAGCTTATGGAGTTATATCCTGTGGCGCCTTGTACCGAAGAGGAATACAACGAGTGGTGCGAGCCATGGAATTTCGCCTTGATTCTCACGGTTTTGGGAAAGAAATTTAATCTTTTTGTGCTAAAGGATCTGTTGTCTAAGCTCTGGGGATTCTCTTCGTTTGAGCTCATTGATATTCCAAATAATTACTTTGTTGTAAGGTTTCAGGATCAAGATCTTTGGAGAGCACACTACCATAAGGTTCTTTATGAGGGACCATGGGTGATTAGGCAGCAATGTGTTCTGATTCAACGGTGGACACCTTACTTCAATCCCTATCAGAATCCTTTAGGTCGTGTTGCCACTTGGGTTCGCATACCAGATATCCCAATGCATTGTTATAACAAACACTGTATTTCACGATTGGGGGATAGAATCGGTCGTACACTTAAGGTGGACATGAATACTCTGCATGATTGCCAGGGTGCATCGCCGAAAATTCAAAGAGGGAAGTTTGTGCGAATTTGCGTTGAGTTAAATCTTCAAAAAAAACTTGTTCCTAAAGTGATTGTGGTAGGTGCTCTTTTCAATGTTGAGTATGAAGGCCTTACACTTATTTGTTTTGGTTGTGGTCGTTATGGACATCGCCGGGAAGAGTGCCCTTGTAAAGCGTCTGCTTCGGATGTTCAAGGTGAATCAAGTTTATCAAACCATTCTCCAACACCAGCCATCAACCAATCGACAGTGCTCTCACCAGCTTCAAAGACGGAGGAGGCCTTTGGGCCATGGATGATTGCCAATCGGAGAGCTCATCGCAGCCGGAATTCACAACGGTCAGAGGCGCAACGGTCTTCCTCGAGGACCCCGTCTAGGGCGGTGAAGGGGATTGCTATCAAATCTGCATCTCGATTCGCGGCTTTGGAGAATCTGGAGGAAGACGTGCGTCCGGAGCGTGAGGTTGGGTTAGGTTGTACGGTGGAGAAGGAGCATTTAAGAATTGCAGGAGGCAGATCGGAGAAATCGCAAATTGGGGCACAAGAATTTAGGGGAGTCACAGCTGGCAAGGCATTGAATCAAAAGGCTGAAATGAATATTAAAAAAAGGATGGAATTTCGGCCCAAAGAAAATAGACCATTGGTTATTAATGATGGGCAAAGGGTTGTTGTTGGCAGAGTTGGGCCTGTTGGCTCGTTGGGCCCTGATGGTAATGGCCAAGAGGAGGTGAAAGTGGGAAATGATGCCAAGGGAGTGCAAACACCTAAGGCTGGTGGCCGGACCTTCCCTTTGATTATCAAGGATATTATTCATAAATATTGCATTAATATTTTTTGTCTTATTGAGCCGCGTATTAGTGCTGATAGGGCTGATCATGTTTATCGTAAATTGGGTTTTAGTCACTGGATTCGTGTGGAAGCTACTAGTTTTTCTGGGGGTATTTGGGTTATGTGGGATATTGCTATGTTTGATATTCGTTATCTTGACTCCACAACTCAATTACTTCATTGTCAAGTTAAAGAGCATGCCACCAATTCTACTAGTCTTGTGAATTTTGTTTATGGGGAAACTAATTCTGTTGGTAGAATTGCTTTATGGAACTCTCTTCGGTTGCTTGCGAATTCCACCCTCCCTTGGTTAGTCATTGGTGTCTTTAATGCTTATTTGTCTCCGAATGATAAATTAGGAGGGGTTGACCCTTCTTGGATCTCTATGAATCATTTTAAAGATTGTGTCGATGCCGCTGAGCTCATTGAAGCTAAAATTCAGGGGGAAAAATTCACTTGGGAGAGGCAGGGTTTGAAAGAAAGATTAGATTGGGTGTTCTCTAACCTCACCTGGATTAACTATTTTCCCAAATTCACCGTTCGACATGAGCTTAAGTTCAAGTCGGATCATAGGTTAATTACTGTGAATTCTAACCCCTCTCCTCAGAGACGCAGATCACAAAGGAACTTTTCTTATCAAATTGCTTGGGCTTTAGAGGAGGGTTTTAATGATATTACCAAAGAAGCTTGGCGTGGGAAAAGTTGGCTTCAAGGGCTTCCATTCTTCCAAAAGGCGGCTTTGGATTGGAGCGATAATCATGTTGGTAATTTCTCGAAAAAGAAAAAGGAGTTGATTCGGTGGCTCGAAGGAATAGACAGGAGTAGGAGGATGAATTTGCAAACCGGTCTATATCGTCTTGAAAAGAAGCTTTGGCAGGAGTATCATAAAGTGGCTACCCAGGAAGAATTCTTCTGGTTTCAAAAATCCAGAAGTAAATGGTTACAGGGGGTGATAGGAATACAAGATTTTTTCATGCCTACACTGTCATCAAAAGGAAAAAGCAGAGAATTGGGTCATTCAGAATGAAGCTGGTGAGTGGGTTGAAGATCATGATGTTGCTAAAATGATGGCACATGATTTTTTTGTTAATCTCTATACCCGTGATGCTTCTGTTATAAATTCTGATGATTGGTGTTCTAATTTCCCCCCATTGAGATTAACAATTTACAAATGCTGACAAAGAGAATTTCTAGAGTGGAGATTAAGAATGCCACTTTTGCTATGGGAGCTTTTAAGGCCCCTGGTCCCGATGGGCTCCAAGAGCATTTCTTTCAAACTTAGTGGGAGGTGGTGGGGGATACAATTTGTGATCTTATTGAGGAATGCTTCCAGAATCCCTCTGCTATGTCCAGCATTAACAAGTCTAAGGTGGTTCTGATCCCTAAGATTGACAATCCCTCTACGTTAAAAGATTTTCGGCCCATATCCTTGCCCAATGTGAGTTTCAAAATCATTACTAAGATATTGGCAAATAGATTTAGAGGCATTATGGCTCAACTTATAAGCCCTGAACAATGTAGTTTTATTGCTGGCAGATCCAGTTGTGATAATATTATTATTGCCCAAGAAATCATTCACTCTATGAGAATGAAGGGCAGGAAAAAAGGATATGTCGCTATAAAGATTGATATGGAGAAGGCTTTTGACAGGCTTGACTGGGGTTTCATTAGGAGTACTCTCGCATGTTTGCATTTGGACAATAATTTTATTGAGCTTATTATGGATTGCATTAATTCAAATGCCATGTCCATTCTCTGGAATAGGGACGAAAGCCCTAGTTTTTCCCCTTCTAGAGGAATTAGGCAAGGAGACCCTTTAAACCCTTATATTTTTGTCCTCTGTATGGAGCGCTTGGGACACCTTATTAAAGTGGAGTGCGATAGTCAGCGATGGAAACCATTTTCGTTTAAAAGGGGAAGCCCGCATATCTCTCATCTTTTCTTCGCTGATGATCTCATCCTCTTCGCTGAAGCTTCCCGCGGGCAGATGAGGGAAGTTCGCAGGGTGATGAAAAATTTTTGTGAGGTATCCGGGCACCGTATTAATCTTGAAAAATCAAGAATGTTTTGCTCCTTGAATGTCAATTTAAATCATGCTCTGGAGCTTAGTCAAATGCTTGGGATTGGAATCACGTCGGACTTGGGTAAATATTTAGGAGTGCCGATTCTGCATAAGAGTTACGAAAGCCACGTATCTTCCAATTATTCAAAAAGCCAGGAAAAAACTATCTTTGTGGAAGAGTAAATTTCTGAATATAGCTGGTATATCGGTCTTGATTAAATCCGTGTTATCCTCTCTGCCAAGCTACTGCATGCAATCTTCTCTTCTTCCCATCTGTACCATCAAGGAGATTGATAGGATCTTGAGGAATTTCTTGTGGTCCCAAAGGGACGACATCAAGAAAATGCACCTTATTGGGTGGGATTGTATTACTTAGGCCAAGAAGCAAGGAGTCTTGGTTTTAAGAATCTTTGTCAACAAAATAAAGCTTTTATTATGAAACTTTGCTAGTGTCTTTTGACAAAGAAGCAAGCTTTGTGGGTTCGATGTCTCTGGTCGAAGTATAATTGTGGCAATCTTTCTATGCCTAATGTTTCTAAAAAGAAAAAAATCGTCCTCTGTTTGGAGTGCAATTGTCCAAGTTTGGGATAATTTTCTTAGAGGAGTGGGGAAGAAGGTCGTCAATGGGGAAGGGACCAAGTTCTGGACCGATCTGTGGCTTCCCTTAGATCGTCCGCTTATAACCTTTGCCTCCAATCCTTATTTAGTTAATAAGGAGGAGACTGTGCGTGACCAACTTAAGATGAATGGGAGATGGGACATCAACAGATGGCAGGGCATCCTTCCCCCTTTCATTATTCGTAATGTCTCTACTATGCGCATTCTCTATAGTAATTCTCCGGACCGTTTTACTTGGAGACCTGCAAAAGATGGGTTCTTCTCGGTGAAATCCGCTTATCTCTATCTCTCTAATCCGAGGTCAAATGGTAATAATAGTTTCTGGACTCGAGTGTGGAAATGGGACATCCCTGAAAAAGTTAAACTTTTCATGTGGCAAGTGGGGCATGAAAGACTAGTCACTAATTCTTTAAGAGCCAAAAGAGGGCTTGCTAGTGATAGTCTTTGTCCTTTTTGTCGCAATAGTGAGGAGAGTGTCATCCATATCCTTAGATATGGTGAGAATGCTACAAACTTCTGGAAAGAACTTTTAAACACTAACTATCTTGTTAAGTTTTTTTTCAAGTAATCTGCAGGTTTGGCTCAACTGGAATGCTAATCGTAGTCCTGGAAAAGGGAGATTCCAGAGTTTCTCGTGGCCGAAAGTTTTTAGCCTGGGATGCTGGATTCTTTGGACTTCCAGATGTAAAGCTTTTTTCCAGGGAGATACTGCTAATATCAGGGAGATGCTTCATTTATGTAGTTATCTTCTCATGGAAAATATTACTAGTCATTCCTTATCTCATCAAGTTTTTCATATTGACAGGTTTGAGGAGAAGACGTGGACTCTGCCTCCAGCGAATGTGGTCCGTATTGATGTGGACGGGTCGGTGCGTCAGCATTATCAAGCTGCATGCGGTGGAGTCATTAGGGATTCTCAAGGCCATTGGCTCATGGGTTTTAGTAAACCCCTTGGTCTGCATACTGTCGTGGAGGCTGAGATACATGCCATCATGTTAGGCCTTAGAATGGGACAGCAGATGGGTTTACAGAGATTCCTTATCTACTCTAATTCTCTCGATGCTGTTAATATCCTCATGCGAGGTTGTTGCTATGACGATCATCCTTTAAGAAGTCTTATCAGAGAGGCCAGAGATCTTCTTTTTCGAGACTGAGATGTTGAGCTTCATTACACTCCTAGAGACAACATTCCTCGTGCTGATTATATGGCTAAGAGAGGCCATGATATTCCTTCTGAGGAAGATGTGGCGTTATTTCCTATGGTCCCTGAAGGATGCCTTGACATGGTTTTGAAAGATCAGTTAGCCTGTCGTTACTAGTTGTTGTATTTTGGATTAGACGTATAGTCTGGTCCCTTTTTTTACTCTCAAGTTTCGGCTTGCCTGTATTTTCCAAAAAAAATAATTAAGCTTTTTCAAGTCTTTCCTCCCTCCCCTCCCATCAAACCAAACATACCTTTAGGGTGTGTTTGGTTTGAGGGAAGGGAGTGGGAGGAAAGAGAGTGGAAGGGTAGGAAATTGACCAAATTGCCATTAATGAAGAGAATATTCCTTTTTGTTGAGAGTATATTTTTGGAATACTGAAAAGTTTCGATGGGTTTTTTGGTAAAGAGGAGGTAAAAGATCTCCCCTCCCCCTCCCTCAAACCAAACACACACTTAAGGTTTTATTAATTTTGTAACACCCCCAATTTCTGGCAGTTATGATAACGTAAAAGTGCAATGGTTTTTTTATAAATAAACACTGAATTCCAAAGTAAATATCATTGGGGAGTGTTACCGCCGCACTTGTATCGGGACAAGTGCAAGGCTACTTACTAACATGAATCCAACTGAAATAAAAATGTGTTTTATTCATAACAAATAAAGTAAAATAAAATAAACTAAACTGAATGTGCTTCCTCACTTCTCACAGCTAGCCCCAACCTCGAGCACCCGCTTCACTGAAAATCTGCTCCCCCGAAGGATCGTCGCAGCCCATAACACACAAAAGTCAGCAAACACTGGTAATCCTAATAAATACAATTTATCTAACACAAACGTATTAATAAAATCAAGCATCAACAATAGTACAGTAATTGCAGCAATTATCATTCGTTATCATTTTAATTTAGTTTAGACCCGGGAAACCCTGCCAGTCTGTTTAGTAGGAAGAGAACCATGGTAGACCCGGAGCACCCGGAAATCGGCCAGTCACTCCCTGTGACCCGGAACACCCGATAACCGCCGGTCCTAACTCTGTGACCGGAGCACCGGAAATCGGCCAGTCACTCCCTGTGACCCGGAGCACCCGATAACCGGCCAGTCAATGCTAATAATCAAATTGGCCATAAAAACACTTCGTCCTAATGTGCACACCTCTTCCTAAAGTTGCTACTAGTGTCCCGGGAAACCCTACCAGACACCACTTTAGGGAGAACGGATATAATCGGTTCACATCAAATACATATCGAAGGCATAAAGCCTAAAGGTTGTGTTCATCACTTTAGGAGGTACCGTCCCAAAGCTATCCTCCCACGATTTAAATTATTTTAATCACACACGAAATGGATTTCTCAATAAATATATATATATATATATATATATAAATAAATATATATATATATATATATATATATATATATATATATATATATATATCAATGAAAGGTAAAAGAAAAAAAAAAAAGGAAAAACAAACAAAAAACAAAACGCACAACAAAATGCACCCAGGGCAAAGCATATAAGCATTATATATATAAAAGGGGTATAAGCATGTTCCAATCACAAAATCCAGCTACGTACAGGTATGCATTTTGAATGATTAAATGGCTTTGCAAAAAGAAAAAGGTTCATCACGCCATTCGAGAAGGGGAAAAGTCATGTAATCTAGAGCAACAAATTAATAGGTCAAACAAAAAGGAAACAAAAGGCGTGGGACCCACTGCAACATGAATAAACCCTAAATTATATCCATTGAAAGCAGTAAGATGTACAGAGAGCATATACTCAGACGATGCATACAGGAACGGCAAAACGACACACTCAATGATTCTTTTTTTGTTCACCAAAAATCAAGATCAGTTTGTAACAATTAATTCCTATTATTTTGGTTTTAGGATTACCTATCAAGATTCCTATTAACCTATCGAAATTCACACTTAATTAACCTAAGCTATATGGGAATTAGGATTACCTGGTCTCCGTCTTTGCTAGCCTTCTAGAAAACTGCTCTGATGAGAGTACGGGAGGAGGATGCCGTAGCAAGGAAAAGAGTAGAGAGAAAAAGAGTCGAGCGTTTTCTAGGTTTAGGCGGCTAACCTAAGTTTATAATTAACATCTAGGGTTTTAGCGATTGGGTGGGCTATTTAATTATTGCAAATTAATAAACTAATACTAAAAACATTATTAATTTCTAGATATTTTATATATTATTATTATCTTTTGTTGGAATGGGCCTTTATCACTTAAACCCTAATCTATTATGTGACCTAGTCTAATCAGATCTGATTATGTGATCTTAACTGTTTTATTTGTTTTTTTAAATTTCAAATTATTGTGCCTAGATTCTAGGAGAAGCTGTAGAAATCAATTTAGATTATTTCTCTCTATATATGTACACATATTAATTCTTTTATTATTATTATTATTATTATTATTTTAATCAGGGGTATTACAAACTACCCTCCTTAAAACAAGTTTCGTCCTCGAAACTTAACTGCGTACCTTCTTTGAATAAAAACGAATATTAAATTTACAAGGTAATTATAATCATATAATTACAAAATAATTTAAAACATACAACTATATAAAAATTTTCAAGGAAACAAATCAAAACAAAAACAAGAGAATAACCCTTCACTACCCATCTCTCACATTTAAAATTTATTTATTACTATTATTATTACTTAATTTTAATTTTTTTAATTTTAATTTATTTATTTCTTTTAACCTCTGGGATCTTTGATCCCTGAGTTAGCATCAAAAGCGGAGCTAAGGAGAACCTTAGGCTCTGATACCATTTTGTAACACCCCAATTTCTGGCAGTTATGATAACGTAAAAGTGCAATGGTTTTTTTATAAATAAACACTGAATTCCAAAGTAAATATCATTGGGGAGTGTTACCGCCGCACTTGTATCGGGACAAGTGCAAGGCTACTTACTAACATGAATCCAACTGAAATAAAAATGTGTTTTATTCATAACAAATAAAGTAAAATAAAATAAACTAAACTGAAGGTGCTTCCTCACTTCTCACAGCTAGCCCCAACCTCGAGCACCGCTTCATCTGAAAATCTGCTCCCCGAAGGATCGTCGCGACCCATAACACACAAAAGTCAGCAAACACTGGTAATCCTAATAAATACAATTTATCTAACACAAACGTATTAATAAAATCAAGCATCAACAATAAATTATCATTCGTTATCATTTTAATTTAGTTTAGACCCGGAAACCCCGCCGATCTGTTTAGTAGGAAGAGAACCATGGTAGACCCGGAGCACCGGAAATCGGCAGTCACTCCTGTGACCGGAACACCGATAACCGGCCGATCTAACTCTGTGACCGGAGCACCCGGAAATCGGCGATCACTCCTCGTGACCGGAGCACCCGATAACCGGCGATCAATGCTAATAATCAAATTGGCCATAAAAACACTTCGTCCTAATGTGCACACCTCTTCCTAAAGTTGCTACTAGTGTCCAGGAAACCCTACCGAGACACCACTTTAGGGAGAACGGATATAATCGGTTCACATCAAATACATATCGAAGGCATAAAGCCTAAAGGTTGTGTTCATCACTTTAGGAGGTACCGTCCCAAAGCTATCCTCCCACGATTTAAATTATTTTAATCACACACGAAATGGATTTCTCAATAAATAAATATATATATATATATATATATATATATATATATATATATATATATATATCAATGAAAGGTAAAAGAAAAAAAAAAAAGGAAAAACAAACAAAAAACAAAACGCACAACAAAATGCACCCAGGGCAAAGCATATAAGCATTATATATATAAAAGGGGTATAAGCATGTTCCAATCACAAAATCCAGCTACGTACAGGTATGCATTTTGAATGATTAAATGGCTTTGCAAAAAAGAAAAAGGTTCATCACGCCATTCGAGAAGGGGAAAAGTCATGTAATCTAGAGCAACAAATTAATAGGTCAAACAAAAAGGAAACAAAAGGCGTGGGACCCACTGCAACATGAATAAACCCTAAATTATATCCATTGAAAGCAGTAAGATGTACAGAGAGCATATACTCAGACGATGCATACAGGAACGGCAAAACGACACACTCAATGATTCTTTTTTTGTTCACCAAAAATCAAGATCAGTTTGTAACAATTAATTCCTATTATTTTGGTTTTAGGATTACCTATCAAGATTCCTATTAACCTATCGAAATTCACACTTAATTAACCTAAGCTATATGGGAATTAGGATTACCTGGTCTCCGTCTTTGCTAGCCTTCTAGAAAACTGCTCTGATGAGAGTACGGGAGGAGGATGCCGTAGCAAGGAAAAGAGTAGAGAGAAAAAGAGTCGAGCGTTTTCTAGGTTTAGGCGGCTAACCTAAGTTTATAATTAACATCTAGGGTTTTAGTGATTGGGCTGGGCTATTTAATTATTGCAAATTAATAAACTAATACTAAAAACATTATTAATTTCTAGATATTTTATATATTATTATTATCTTTTGTTGGAATGGGCCTTTATCACTTAAACCCTAATCTGTTATGTGACCTAGTCTAATCAGATCTGATTATGTGATCTTAACTGTTTTATTTGTTTTTTTTTTAAATTTCAAATTATTGTGCCTAGATTCTAGGAGAAGCTGTAGAAATCAATTTAGATTATTTCTCTCTATATATGTACACATATTAATTCTTTTATTATTATTATTATTATTATTATTTTAATCAGGGGTATTACAAATTTGTTTAGGCTGAGCCCTCTTTTTCTACCAAGAAATATCATAATTTTTTTTTTTTAAAAACGAATAACTGAAAGAGAAAATTCCTAACAATTTTTTTACCAGAAAAAAAATGCCTTACAATGACAACATCAACATAAATTTAGAAAATTTAAATCTAAGATAAATCTTTTTTGAAAGCCTGATTTCAAATTTTAGAAACTTAGTTGTAACTTTTTTTAATATACACTAATTTACAACTCTTTATTTTTTTCACATTTAAAGCTGAGTTTTTAATATTTAAAAAAAATTGCAAAAATGAAGTTGGTTTGAAATTAATCCCGAAAAATGGAGAATTCAAAAAAAAAAAAATATTACATGAAATTTAAAATGCCAAATAGACGATTTCACAACAAATGAGTTGTTAATCTCATTACTATTATTATCAATAGGATTTTAAAATTTAAATGGTATTTTTTTAACACTCTTTAAAAGAAAGAAAGAAAAAAGCCTCAACTCATGCAACATGTTTTTTATTTATTTTTTTTAAAAAGCGTGACAACTAACAAAAGTTGCAGCCACCACTAGCCGAATCAATACTTTGTCTAAAGTGACAGCCACAAGACTCTGTAATATATTACAGCGATCTCATCAAATTTAAATTAAAATAAAGTAATGTTATTTTATATTTTTAATATAAGTCATAATTTTTTATAAAAATTAAATCACTTAAAAGTATTTTTATTTATCATTTTACCTTCAAACTAATTTGTTTAACTTATAAACTGATATATAATTTAATCATACATAATATATAATATGATTAAATAAATTTTTTAATTTCTTTTTTTAATCTCTCTTAAAAAAATTAACCATGTCTTAAACCGAAAGTAGTAGTTAATTCTTTTTCTTTTTTTCTGAATACATTCCTCAAGTTATAAACTTATAATCAACTAACTACATGTACAAGACATCTTAGTGTAAATTTGTGTGTATATATTAAAATTCAGTTTTCTTTTTTTGAGTAACTAATGATCAGTTTTTTAATAATCAAAAACCCATTTACTGTTGTCATACTCAATAAAAAACTTGAATTTTAGAATAGGGAATCAAAGACAAATTTTTATAATACTCCTATCAAAATATTGAAAATAAATATAATTTAATGAAATGTAGTACTCATATTAAAAAAAATCAAATGTATATTAAAGCTTAAATTAATTTTATTCTTAAATATAATTTAATGAAATTATTGAATACTTATCTGGACTTCTTTGAAATCATGATTAAAATATTTAAAAGTAATTTTTCAATCATAATTTACTATGTATAATATAAATATGTTAGAAGAGTTTTATTTTGACTTATATAAATGGGCATTTAGTTTTTTTTTTTCTTTGAGAGGTAAACACTTTTAATGAAGTTATTAATTACATGCACATCCTCCCACTTACTGTAATATGAAAAAAAGATAGAAAATTATTAAAATTAAAAATAAAGTGGATGAAATTTAATTTTTTTTCTTCTAATAAAATATATTAAAAGTATCTTACAAATTAGGCCAGATGATTGATGTGTACTTGCAGTGAAAACTTGTCTCCCCTAAAAATAGGCCAGGTCAGGTTAGGTTAGGCTTGGGCTAAATAGGTTTGAACCTGTAATGGGGTAGAAGGCCTGAGCCTGAATGTAGGTTTTTTTTTAGGCTCAAGCTTGAGCCTTCATAAGGCCTGGTCGAGCCTGAAGCCTTTTTAAATGCCTACTTACAATATAGGCATTTAAAAAGGCTTTATATTATAAGCCTTGGAGGCCATAAATATACTTTTGTACACTTTGAGCATATTTAAACTATATAAATATAAGCTTTTAGTAGAATATAAGAATGAAAAATAATAAATATTATATTATTTATATGATATAAATATAATTGTATTTATTCAATGTGAAAATAGGCCAGACTTACCGGTCATGCCTTAATAAAATAGGCATTACCAATTTACGAATTTAGATCTTTAAATAGGCCTTAGCCTAACGTTTTTAACAAACAGGTCAGGCCTGACCAAGCCTTAAAGAGACCAAGCTGTAAGTCGCCTGATAGGGGCATGACCTATTTTCACCCCTAATTTCCCCCCACTCAATAGTTACCCGATTAAATGCATTTAATTTTTTGTTGGCAAAAAATGCATTTAAAATTTTAAAACAGTTTTATTAAAATTAAAAATAAATAAATAAATCTTTCTCATTTTGACTAAAGAAGTTCCATGACCAATAGGAAATCATCGTTTGATTATAAAAGCTGTTAACCTCCTTACAATCCCAATAGCAATTTGCCTTCATCTTTTCATCGACAGACATAAGGCAGCTCTCTCTTTCCAAAAATGATGGAGCTACTAGACCTCCTTCTGCTCCTCTCTGCTTTCCTCTTCCTCCGCTACTGGTGGCGCCGCTGGTCCACCACCGGCGGCGGCCCTAAAAACCTCCCGCCGGGACCACCAGGGTGGCCTCTCGTCGGAAACCTCTTCCAAGTCATCCTCCAACGCCGTCATTTCATCTATGTAGTCCGCGATTTAAGGAAGAAATACGGCCCAATCTTCACCATGCAAATGGGCCAACGCACGATGATCATCGTCACCAGCGCCGATCTAATCCATGAAGCTCTCATTCAGCGAGGCCCTCAGTTCGCGAGCCGACCGGCCGACTCGCCGATCCGGCTGATCTTCAGCATGGGGAAATGCGCCATCAACTCCGCCGAGTACGGCCCTCTGTGGAGGACCCTGCGGCGGAACATGGTGTCGGAGATGATAACGCCGTTGAGGATAAAGCAGTGTGCTTGGATAAGAAAATGGGCTGTGGAGGCCCATATGAGAAGGATCGAGGCTGAAGCTCGTGAAAATGGGTTCGTTGAGGTGATGAGTAACTGTAGACTAACGATTTGTAGCATCCTCATATGTCTCTGTTTTGGAGCCAAAATAACGGAGGACCGAATCAGAACTATTGAAAGCATTTTGAAAGACGTCATGATCATCACCCTTCCGAAGCTTCCAGATTTCTTGCCAGTTCTAACTCCTCTGTTCTGTCGCGAAGTGAAAGAAGCGAAAAAGCTGCGAAAAACTCAAGTGGATCTTATCGCGCCATTGATAAGAAGCAGAAAAGCTTACGTGGAGAGCAATGGTGAGATTAACGAGAATTCCGAGATGGTGAGTCCGATCGGAGCTGCTTACGTGGACTCGCTATTCGGGTTGGATGTTCCGAGTCGAGGCAAACTGAGGGAGGAGGAGCTGGTGACGTTAGTCTCGGAGGTTATCAGCGCCGGGACTGACACGAGCGCAACGGCGTTGGAATGGGCTCTGCTTCATCTGGTGATGGACCAGGGGATTCAGGAGAAGCTGTACAAGGAGATCGTGGACACTGTGGGGAAAAACGGGGAAATTTTGGAGAGTGACGTGGAGAAAATGCCGTACGTCACCGCGCTGGTGAGGGAGACATTCCGGCGACACCCGCCGAGCCATTTCGTGCTGTCGCACGCAGCAACCGCTGAGACGACGCTCGGCGGTTACACGATACCGGCAGATGCCAGCGTGGAGTTTTACACGGCGTGGTTGACGGAGGATCCGAGTGCGTGGGAGAAACCGGATGAGTTCCGACCCGAGAGATTCTTAACCGGCGACGGTGTTGACGTGGACGTGACAGGGACAAAAGGGGTGAAGATGATGCCTTTCGGAATCGGACGGAGGATTTGTCCGGCTTGGACGCTGGGGACGCTGCATATAAGCTTATTGCTGTCGAGGATGGTGCATGCTTTCAAGTGGCTGCCGGCTCCGAATTTCCCACCGGACCCGACTGAGACATTTGCTTTCACTGTTGTGATGAAGAACCCTCTCAAGGCTATGATATTGCCCAGGTCATTATAATTTAGAGACAAAATGGCTCTGCACAAGCTTGTTCAAAGATTGCTTCTGATTTGATCATGGTCAGCTTAAATTATTAGTATAGAAGAACTGGTTTATAATTTAAGGAAGAAAAAACACGTAGATCAAATATCTTCTTCACTCTAAATTACTCTATTTCGGATCACTTTGATTTGTGCCCATATCTCTTTCTGCTGTTGCAGACAATGTTTTCGTTGGAAGAATGTTGGGTTTTAAGATATATGTAATTGGGTTATATATGAAATTGAGATGGTGCTTGTTCAGGGACTTGTGTGAGAAAGTGAGATGATATTCTCCAACTTCTGGGACATAAGTTTGGCAAACTTCATTTCATAATGGTGACAGAGGAATCAAAAACACTAAACACTCTGCTTTTTGACTTGGCAGGTAATCAGTTCATAGCGTATACATGACAGCGAAGTGGGACACTCTTATTGGATATTTGGATGACTGGAGAATTATTCGTTTGAGTTAATTTCCTGCGAAAAAGGGTGTCATTTGATGAATTTTAGTTGGAAAAAAAGCACTTGTTAAGAACACTAACTAGTAATTTTATTTGGTACTTTTTATAATGTACTTGTTTGTTTTTAAAGCGTATTAATTATTATTTTTCCATGTATATCTATAATTAATATGGGTAGTGGGCAGAGGCGGATCTAGGTGCATGAGAAGGGGGGCAAGTGCCCCTCTTGAATTTGTCTCTTCTAATTTTTTTTTTTTTTTGTTAAAGATGTATTTGATAGCATTGATGATAGGGTAATTATAATGGAATTCCAAGACCTAGAAGGATGACATTGTAATTATTTTTATTGTAATGTACTTTTGTTATTAAAATATATATACTTGAACTTATTGAGTGTCCATCTTTCATTGTAATTTATGTACCTGCATTTCTAACGGCACTTAGTCTTACTTTTCTAAATGACAAATTTGTAAAAAAATTGTCTCTCTTATTACATCATTAGCATTCACTTGATTTCATAAATATTTTTATGATATTATTTTCTTTTCTTATTTATATTATTTTGTTTTATTTAATGCATTTAAAACTTTCCTGAAAAAAAATTCGGGGGCAACCCCGCGATTAGTGTCCACCCTTCATAAATTTTCTGGATTCACCCCTGATAGTGGGTGAGAGTAATAATTAATATAATATTAGAGTTTAATGTAATTAATAGGAGTAATATTAAAAGTTACTTAATTAAATTATAGGACAATTTTATTAATTTTAACTATTTTTATTGGTTTATAAGAATTGGTTTTTAAAAGGTATTTCAAATAGAGCCACATAACAAGAAACCAATTTTACTACTTATTGCATTGATGGGACACGGAACGCATCACTATGGTGAGATTTGCATTGTTGAGAGTTGAAAGTTTTTAAGAGTTCATATTTAAGATTTTTAACTAACAATTTTCAATAAAAAAATCAATTTTTAAAAAACTTGTTAAAAAACTATCTTTATTTTAAATTATATATACGTTTAAATATTTTTTTTTCTGAAAGGTCTATAATAGTGATAAGCTCTTTGTACATATCACAGGATAAGCAGAAAAACCGGATTATTCACTGTATGTAGGGTCAATTTTATACCCACGGTGACACATACATAATTCAAATATACAAGGGAAAATCTATTTCAGGGTCCTTTTAAGACTGACAATCCCAAAAAAGGCCCTAAGATTCTGACAATCCCAGAAAAGGCCCCAGGGCATTTTCTGGGATTTTCAGAATTTTTGGTGAGTTGTCAACAGGGGCTGATATAGTTGTTAACGGGTAGGTTTTAACAACTAAATCAGCCCCGTTAACAACACTTTGCGACAACTATATCACTCCGTTGACAACTATATCAGTACCCCGTTAACAACTATATCAGCCCCATTGACAACTCACATAAGATTCTGAAAATCCCAGAAAAGGCCCTGGGGTCTTTTTTGAGATTATCAGAATCTTGAGGCCTTTTTTAGGATTATCAGTCCTAAAAGGGCCTTGAAAATGATTTTCCCAATATACAAAGGCAAACTTGGCAATAACAAAATATTACCTCCGATCTTAAATATAAAACATAATTTATAATGTAATTTACACTGCAAACTATATTTTATATTTAGGATTGAAAGAGTATTTATATTTTATACACACAAAGGCAAAAGTGCGAGGATATATATAAAACAAGATTCATTTACTTTTGATACATTCATATATTTATTATTTACGCTCTCCATTGTTATAATTAATATATTAGTGATGTTTTGTTTCTATTTATAAAATACACTAATAGCCTGTCTGAAGGTTTTTATGTTTTTTTATTTTATTTTTGTCTCTATTAATTTCCTGAAATATTAATGGTCTTGTTTACTCCCTCTTCATAAAGAAAGACAGTTTTAAAAGATAAATTACTCATCTGGTAAAAAATATAGGACGTAGTTTAGATTATATTATAAAGGGGAGGCATTATTTTTCTTTTCGGTTCTTGTTTTCTATACTCAGGAAAGTCTCAATGGAACAAGTAAAAGGTACGAGTTTTTTTTTCCTCCTCTGTTTTTATAAAAAGACGAGTAATTCTTTTATTCCGACCAAACGGAACAATAAATTCAGAGCACACAGAGAGCGAATGAACGACAATCCAAGTCGGTAGGACGCCCACAGATTGGAAGGCTAGTTTTCTATGAATGCATGAGAGAGATATGTAAATAATGTAGAAAGATAAGGAAGCGGTGGCTACGGTCCTTTGCCTTTAGCGTTCACTACAATCCACTTTGACTTATACATCATGTAAATAATGCAGAAAGATAAGGAAGTGGCTACGGTCTTTTGCCCTTAACGTCCACTGCGGCTTATACGTCGACGTATAAGCCGAAGTGGACCGCAGTAGACACTAAAAGCAGAAGACCGTAGCCGCTTCTGAAAGATAAAGGGAAGTAAGAGAAGATGTGTACCCTTCATAAATAAGGATAAATATGAAAAAAAAAAAATCTATTTAAAACATTTCTTGTTCTACGAGAATGATATACAAATCACTTATAAAAAAGATCATATATTTTAACTCGATATTTTCTTGTCAATTATCACTATGATTTTATTTATAAGTTATTCATGAGGAAAAAAAAAAATTGGTCCTTATTACAAGTCTACTTTCTGAGTAGAAGATGTAATTTTTATAATTTTATTCCTATTAATTGCCATAAACAAAAAAAAAAAATTATTTATGTTAAATCTTGAAATCATTAATAAATTTAGGAATAATGATATAATTACAAAAAAAATGCATGTATTACATATTTATTGTTTGTAATTAAATTTAACTCTCATTGTGATCCACATGAAAGTGGTGGTTATTACTTATAAAAAGGATCAGGAGGAGTACGTATAGTCGTATACAGTATACTGCTAAAGATGATCAGTATATTAATTAACCAGTTAATGAGAACGAGTACGCGGCTGGATTGTCTGGAAATTTAATTTCTCCTTAAGTGATGACAACAAACAGCATCTACAACAATTATTATGGAAAATAAATGAGAGAGACAAAAGACCGACACTACCAAGAACACAGATTTCTTTTTAATAAATAAATAAGCCAAATAAATATATGGTGGATTTTGGGTACTACTCTGATTCTATTTATAAGTCTATTTTAATCAAAAAAATTGGTTCTACTGTATTTATAAATCTAGTTTTATATAATAAATGAGATTGTGACATTTTTACCCATATTAATTGTACTCATGAAGATAGAGAGGGAAGAAACAGTTGAAAAATACTTAATCATAAATGAGGGTAAAGTTGAAAATTTACCCCATAATCATCGAGTTAACTACATCTCCTCGATACGTGAGATTTGGTCAAAATGAACATATAAATAGGACTAGAGTGAGTGGTATGTAAGGTTGTCAAACTCACGAGTCTAAGCAAACTTGTGACTGTGACATAAATTCGTATCGTAAACTCGAATCGGTAAACTCGTAAGAGTTTACTTTTATCATTAAATATGTATTAACGGTGTAAAATTAAATAATTTAAATATAAAAATGAAAATAATTTAATTTAAATATATTTTAAATCTAAATAATTGAAATTAAATATATTAACATTCATAATTTATTATATTTAATAAAGAAATTTCTATAAAATTCATATATAAAGCCATTAAGGATGATAAAATTGAAAAAAAAAAAATTAACACAATTTTGTAAGCTACAAACATAAAAACGGTAAATTCAGTGTGTAAACTCATGAGTTTATCTAAGTTTACAGCTGATATGATTTTACTAGAGATTTAACTCGATTTAATAAGATAGAAACGTAAAAACGGTAAACTTGGAGAGTCAACTCGCGAGTTTGACAACAATGGTGGTATGTATTTGGATTTGGAAGTGAGATGGATAAGAAAGTGAAGCATTAATGCTGGGTGGAATGAGATAGCAATAATAATTCATTCATGGAGTAGATGGAAGTGAAGTTATTGCTCACCTGCTTTAGTAAATTGGTACTTTCATCTTTATATCATGTATCCTACCACACACAGCTGTTGATGATTTTTCTTCTTCTTAAAATAAAATGCTGAACATATTTTTTTCCTTTTTTAAAAAAGAAAAAGAAAAATTAATTTATGAGGTTCAAGGCTAAATATTATTGTGTCGATTTTTAAATATTGACTGATCCAATTACAAATAACATTTTTTTTTAATGTTCTAATCTTCAACCTCATTTAAAGACTTAAGATATTTACGTCTCTATCCAATCACAGCTGGTAAAATTATTATTATTATTATTTTTTTGTTAAGAAATAATAAAAAGGAAATAATATTAATGATTCAAAAGTAATAAAATTAATAATAACCTAACTAACATACTCTCTCTGGTCCTTATTATAAGGCACCAACTAACAATTCTCTTAAATCAATAAAAATAGTTAAAGTTGATAGAGTTGTCCTAAAATTTAAGTAACTTTCAATATTACTTCTACTAATTGTATTAAACTCTAATATTATATTAATTATTACTCTTACCCACTACCATTATTAATTATGGGTGTACATGGAAAAAATAATTAATACATTTTAGAAAAAAACAAATGCTTTATAAAAAAGATCAAATATACTTACTAGTTGATGCCTTATAATCCCTCCGGTCCTAATTATAAGACAAAGTTGACTTTTTTGGAGAAGTTAAGGAAGCTAATTAAATTACTTTAGAATATTTTTATTTTTATTTTTTTCTCCAAACTAATTAGTTTGACTAATAAACTAATATATAATCTAAGGATACACAACATATGATATGATTAAATAATTTATTTAGTTTCCTTAATTTCTCCAAAAAAAGTCAACTCAGTTTTATAATTAGGACCGGAGGTAGTAATAAATATCAGAATGAAAAAGAGTACATGTAAAGCTATAACTCTACATATTCAATGGTTGTAAAGTCAAATTTCCTTTGTATTATTATTATTTATTAAAAGAAGGAAAGTGAGCACACGTAGAGATTGTGACTCGTGAAAGTGAGAGCGAGGGAGGGTGACATGAGGTTGGGAAACATTAGGAAAATTAAATATGTCATAACCCTATATTAAATATGAGTTAACTATAATTCACAGCTAACTAGAGTATAATGCCAATATTTTAATTCCAACACCAACATGATACTCAAATACTAACTAAGGACTCCTTTCTAAAAGGCAACCTATAATAAGAACCGAAGTACTAAGATGAATAGCGTGTATAAAAAAAATTAAATTTAAAACTTTTAATATCATGTAATCTTTTCAATGATAAAATTATTTTTATTTTACATCATGTATCTATAAAAAAATTAAAAATTTTAAAAAAATTGAATAGAATTTCAACTATCCAAAATAAATTAAGATAATCTCAGAATTTGAAAAATGCATATGTATAACATTTAACGCAAATTAATAAAGGGTTAAATATCATTTTTTCCATAGAAGTATTGACTAAGGAGCACTGATCACCTGAAAGTTTTTTTTTTTTTTTGCACTAAATTTGCATCAAAAGTGTGAAAAACCTAGCAATTTTGACCAAAACTCACAGAAGATCCACGTAGATCGTTAAAATGCCACGTGGCTGGGAAAGACACACGGTGGAGGGCGAGCCACGTGCTAGATCATGTATCCATGTATACTCAGAGTTGAGGAAGTTAAATTTGTGAACAACATTTGGGGAGAAAGATTGAGAGGAATTTGGGATGACGAGAATTAGGGCAAGAGAGGGAAATCACGACGACCATAAATTGGGCAGAGCGATTGTGAAAGAGAGCGGTGAAATCGCGAGTTGGTCGGGAGAATGTACTGTTTCAGTTGGCGACAAGCAGAAATTAGTGCAAGAGAGTGAAATCGCGACCACAAAAAGTTAGGGCAGAGCGATTGTGAGCAAGAGAATAGTGACATTCTGAGTGGGTAGCAGAGATTCGTCCTTAATTTTCAGGTATGAAATCTTTCAAACTTTGTGTGAGCAGCTTTTGGTTGCTTTATGCGTTTTCATAATGGAATGTTGAATTGGCCCTTTGTCTATTTGCCCTTGTCGCTTTGTCGTTTGTCTGCTTCGTAATGTTTATTGGGAAAAATTAATGTAGGGTAAAGGTTAAATGGCATTAGAGAGGTGTAGTGGTCCTGTCGATGGTCGGGTGGGACCAATGAGTTGTTAGATTTCGACGATGGAGATATAAATAGAGGTAATGAACCGTTGGATGAAATAGAACACGATAATGGAGATAACACTGTGATCCCAAGAAAAGGTGAGGGAGAAGATGAAGATGATTCTGAGGGTGACAATGATAGTGATGATGAAGAGGATCCAGATTTGGATGAAGGTTTGCCCACTTTCATGTTAGGTGAGACATTTGCAAACAAGAAGGAGCTAGTTTCAGCCATAAATAACTATGTTGTCATTGTTGGAATGAAGTTGAAGCTTGTTAAAAGTGAGCCTTTAAGAGTTCTGTACGATGTAAAAAAGGGTGCCCATTTGTGTTGTATGCTTGCAAAGATGGGTCACATCCGGGTCTGAAAATCAAAACCTTGTTGTTGGAACATAGTTGCAACCGGATGTTTAAGAATCCTAGGGCGTTTGTGAAGTGGCTAGTTGATTATTTCAAGAAAAAGGTGCAAGACAGATTGAATTACAAAGTGAAAGACATGAGAAAGAATGCAGAAGAGGAGTTGATGGTTAGTGTTAGTATATACAAGTGTAAAAGAGCGAGGAGATTAATTGTGGAGGGAATGAAAGGAAGTTACGTTGATGAGTTCAACCACTTGGAAGGTTATCGCAATAAGTTGAAAAAATTCAATCCAGGTTCAGATGTGTCACTTGAACTAAGCAAAGAAGCTCTTGAAAATGGCAATAGGGTGTTTAGCCGGTTGTAACTGTGTTTCCATGCTGCAAAGGTAATTGATGACCTGATTTTGTGATTTAATTTTAAGTGTTGGCATGGTTTACGGTTCTAGCATGATTAATTGATGTGTGTTCGTATTGTTGTTGTCGGATGTAGGCCAATCATTGGTGTTGATGGTACATTCCTCAAAGGCAATGTACGAGGCATTAGGCTAACGGCCACTGGGCTTGATGCAAATGATAGTTTATATCCCATTGCTGTCGGGATAACACAAAATGAGAACATTGTAAACTGGAAATGGTTTTTTCAATGATTGAAGATGTCTTTAGAGATAGAAGAAGGAGATAACATCACTATTATGTCAGATATGCAAAACGTAGGAGATGGTTTAATTCATATGAATTAGCTACAATGATTTCTATGTACTAAAACAAAGTTGCTAATGATTGCTATCCATTTGCAGGGTTTACTTGTTGCTGTATTTGAGGTGCTGCCAATGGCAAAGCATAGACTGTGTGCTACGCATATAATAATTGGAGCAAGAAGTGGGGAGTTGAAGAAAAAGTTCTTCTCTTGTGCTTGGAGCACATTTGAAGAACAATTTGTGGATAACCACAGACAACTTTCTGTACTAAGTGACGGAGCAGCGAATGCAGCTGTATCATATCCGGTAACATCGTGGGTAAAGGCTTATTCTAGATGCACACCTCTGTCATGGATTGTTGATAGCAATCTAAGTGAACGCTTCAATGCTTGGATATATGACTTTAGGTATTTACCCATAATTATAATGATTAATGGGATTAGAGTTAAGCTTATGACTAAGTAGGCTGAATCTGAAAAAAAAAAATATGTCTAGGTGGAAGGGTAATTTTAGTCCTAAGTGTGTATCTTTGTTTGAGGAGAACAAGAAGTTGTCGATGAGATGTAAAGTACCTACTACAATGGTGATGATGGGTATGAAGTGACTGAAGGGGATGATAACATAATGTGTTTATAGCTGTGAAGAGATGCTCATCTAGGGCTTGGGACTTGACTAGTGTCCCTTGTCAACATGCAATTTGTGCCCTTTGTCATGGCAACATAGACCCAGTTACTCAAATATCTAGGTTCTACCATAGGGATGCATATATTGCAAGTTATAGAAATAAGTTCCAACCTATGAAAGGGAAGTCATTTTGGGGAAATCATCGATTTGAACCATTGGAACCACCACCAGTGACAACAATGCCTAGCCGCCCTACCAAAAGGAGAATTAGAACAGAAGGAGGTGAAAGGAGAAGGAAATTTGCGAATGGACAACAACAGACACCTTAAGGGCAACAAACAACTCCTGATTTGCCTACTCCACGTGCTGAAAAGGCCATTAAAAAAGGGAGTAGTTCAAAATGCAGTATATGTCATCAGGAGGGCCATAATAGAGCCACATGTAAAGATGTGAGTATGACTTAAGCACTTGTTTCTTGGGTTGTTAATTTTGTATATGACATAACTACTTGGTACTTGTTAATTTCCTTATTGTAGCGACCAACCACAAGCTCAAAATGAAAGAGGTGTAGTAGTGGTGATCCTCATGGCACTAGAGACACACAGTCGTCACAAGTTAGTTCTACTTTCCTATACTTGACAGCATACAAAATAGCCAAACATTAGTCAAAGTGCAAAATATCCATACCCAATACTTCATTCGGATACACCTTCCTAGTTTTCTGTCCATTACGTCAAACACAATGACCATTCAAATTGCCCTTACTTTACATCATACAAAATTGGCTTGCACAAAGTAATTTAGTTGACTTACAAATGGGACCTATGCAAACTATAGAAGCAACTTACATTCCATAGACGGATACAACTAATTGACTTACATTCCACATTACAAATGACCTTCAACAGACCTTCAAAACAATTTAAGACAAAATGTAAACAACAATCAACACCCAAGTCAAAACCAATCCACAAATTGTAAGTCCCAATCTACCATCAACCTTTCTCAATCTGCCATAAAGCTTGTCCATAACCAAATACATGTCTGAAAGTTTTGCTTCAACATTTCTATCTACTTGGTTATCAACTCCTCTCCCCTACATTACATTATCATTGTACGATCTATCAACATGGCCAAGCATCTCATTTATCACCTCAGTCAACCTCTCACCCATTTGACCATCATGTCATTGGAGGAACCCATAACGATTGCCCTACACATTACTCTATATCAGCCATCACCATTAATAATATACAATTAATTAACTTCCAATAATTAAATAAACACTAACATACCTGCTGATAGTTTCGACAATCAAAGAATCTTCTCCTTGGGTTTTGTTCCGTCCATGATGTACACAAAGGAGCCATGATTCCACAATGACAGATCCTTGTTGGTCCTTTGTATCGCAACTCTCGAGATCCTCATCTTAATCGCGCCACCCTCCACCTACTCCCAATAATAGAATTTTCCGTCGACTCACCCATGTTTTCTCTTCTCTATAAGACCACCTCTAGTTTCACAGTTCACAGATTGGTTGCGATTTTTGCTGTCAAGACCTCAAATCAAACCAAACCCTTTTTCTTCCTAAGTGAATGAAGAGATCTAACTAGCAGCTTTAACATGGCAAATGACAACCCATATGTCAAACGTTCAACCTTTCGTAGCACCAATATCCACCAAAAAAACTGGTACCAAAAAAACTTTTCTGACATGGCAAACGTCTATTTAGGCTTTCGTGAGTTTTAGGCAAAATTGTTATGTTTTTCATACTTCTGGGGTAAATTTGGTATCAAAAAAACTTCCGAGTGACCAGTGCTCCTTAGTCAATACTTCCATGACAAAAATGATATTTAACCCATTAATAAAATTGGTTGATTAGTTATTCTTTATCAAAGACTCAGGGGTCCCCATAAGTTCATTCCCATTGTTATTGCAAGTATAGAAAAAGCTATATATATAGCCGTTGAGAGTATCAATCAAAGCCTCTCATTTTTTATAATCATTGTATGTAGCCTCTACAAAAGTAATACAAGGCAGGATTTCATTAATACACATTTATGTGTCACTCCTATTTATAGTCCGTTTTGAGAAAAAAAAATATTCATATTATAAGTCTAGTTTCAGAGTAATAAATACGTTTTTTTTTTTAACATTTTTATCCCTATTAATTGAAATAGACAAAACAAATATATTCATATTCACTTTTGCAACCAATCATATATAAGGGCAAAATTGAAATTTTAGCCCACAATTAATGAGTTAATTAAGAAACTCTTCTTGGTATGTGAGAGTTAGTTAATTTGAACTTATAAATATGACCAGAATGATATATATTTAGCATTTCAATGGTGTCTTTCTCTTTTGTTTTTAATTCAATCTTTGAAGAGATTGATGATACTTCCCCCCTCTTTTATATGAAAGAAACACAATAGCACATCGTGTTAAAACTGGAATATAATTCAGCACAGAAACTCTTGGGAAGATGCAGCGGTTAAGCTCAAAAGGGCATATCATAATGATTTAAATGATTTAGCCACGCATGCAGTTTGAAGCAACAACAGCCAAAAAAGCAAAAAGCTTTCATGGAAGAAAATAAATCACGAAGGAATTTATGTTATTTGAAGAGGAATAACAAACACTATATCGAAGACATTTTTTCCCACTGAGTTTTCTGGTGCAGAAAACAAATAGTTTTAGGTGAAACATCTCTTTCAAGCGAAACAACTAAAAAGAAGAAATTACACAAGAAACGCGAAAGAGTGGGATATTGAAGGTACTCACCCATTAGATGAAGAAGTAGTGGTTGAGTTGTTAGAGTAAACTCTCGAGGTTTCACTGGCAAGTGCACTGTTATGCAAACTCCTCGGATGACACCATTTCAGAGAACGTTTGTCGTAGTGCTTGATAAGAGCCGAATGGGGGATGTCAAGTGCTCGCAAGAGAGCCATAGGCATACCTAAGCTCCGGCAGCCACTGGCCAACATCGCGGCCACAGTCACCGATCCCATCAAGGGATCTTCCAAACGGGCGGCTTCTTTGCAATGTCCCTAAGCTAGCTCTGAGTAGAAGGCAGTAGTAGGCAGTAGGCACACAACGGAACAGTGAGCGTTATCAAGTTGACGTGCGACGGCGCGAGGTACGAGGCTTGGACTTCAAATTGGGGTTTTTATTATTATTATTATTATTTATTATACAAAAATTTTAGGAAAGGGGTTGGGTTCACCCACAATCCAATGGCAGGGCGAAATCTCTTGGTCTTGTTGGGCTCTGGACTTACTCTATGGGCTATGTCCTTACTCCCATTTTCCGTAATTATTTTTCTCCTTTTGTCATTTTCACATTATAATTGAGTGACCAACAAAAGCTTGACATAGTTGGTAGATGGCTGGCCCCTTAAAACATGATGTCCTAGATTCGAACCAGGCCATGTACATGCAAAAGACTTTGTTGGAAGAGGCAAGACTCACTTCGGTGTTCTCTACGCCTTGAGAGGATTTAGTCTCTAGTAATCAGCTGGAGAATACTGCCTAGATTTTACCCAAAAGAATTATAAATTTGACTGGCAAGATTTTATATTTATATAATTTGTGATAATTTTTTTTTAATATACTTCCTCACATAATTTTTATCTTTTAATTTTTATCCCTCACGAAAAGAAATGTAGTATCATCATTGATATAATTAGAAATAAAATAATTTTCTAATATGATTTTTAATCTGATAGAAACAATTTTACATGTCGATGAATTCGTTAGTTTCATTTGCCATAAATTAATAGAAGGATGTCTGATTATAATTTATTTGGGAAGAATGAGATAAGCAAGACTAAATTGGCGGGAAAAAGAAAAAATTCTTTGAGAAATCAAATTGAAAATAATTCATCTAAAAAGGACCAAATTTAAAATTTCATCTTCGTGAGTTGGTAAAGTGATACTCCTCCAAACTGGTTAATGAATTCCAAAATTAAGAACACACTGGTACAAGCAATTAATTACTAAGACAGGAACAAGAAGACCGGTGCAAACATTTCAAGGCAAAAACTAAGGACTTTTGCCCAATAGTTCAATTTTCAAGCAGAATCAGTAACTCCAAGCAAAAGATAGTGCAAGTATATGTCTCTCCTATTCAAACTTAAGAAATTCTTGGATACCCACGATGAGAGTGACTCGTTGGTGGGCGATCTGTAAGTATCTCTGTAAGCATTCTTTGAGTCTAGAGGCGTGCCCTGACCTTGATGGATTATCAGTGTCTACCCCCACCTAAACTTTTGAAATTTAAAAGAAATTCTTGGAATTTACAATTTACACCCTTACTTCTTACTATATGTTTGGATTTCTCTTACATGGGTCTATCTCTAAGGATGAGATTAGGAAAATGGCTTTTTATGTTTTTCCTAGCCATAAAACAAACCCCACTTAGAATATTAAAAAAGCCATATAGGAATTTGAAGCTGATTCTTGTCATTAAGAACAAACTCTTAAAGGCTTGTTTTATCTTGATTTACATGAATGTGTTCATTATAAGCAACTCCGCCAAGGTGACCCAGCTTTGTAGAAGTGTTCACCATCATCATCCTACGGTATTTCACAAGCTTGAAGGCCAATTGCCACACTTGGTTCCTTTCCACGTTGTGCTCTTTAGGTTCGATACCTACCGGTTGATATGAATGCCTCATTAGTGGGTGATCTATTTAAGTACCTCTATAAGCATTCTTTGAGTCTAGAAGCGTGCCCTGGACCTGATGGGTTACTGGTATCTACCCTCACATAAGCTTTTGAAATTCAAAAGGAATTCTTGGAATTTACAATTTACACCCTTACTTCTTACTATATGTTTGGATTTCTCTTACACAGATCTATCTCTAAGGATGAGATTAGGAAAATGGCTTTTTATGTTTTTCCTAGCCATAAAACAAACCCCACTTAGAATAAAAAAAAAAAAAAGCCATATAGGAATTTGAAGCTGTTTCTTGTCATTAAGAACAAACTCTTAAAGGCTTGCTTTATCTCAACTTACATGAAGGTGCTCATTATAAGCAACTCCACCAAGGTGATCCAGCTTTGTAAAAGTGTTCACCATCATCATCCCACGGTATTTCACAAGCTTGAAGGCCAATTGCCACACTCGGTTCCTTTCCATGTTGTGCTATCCAGTTTAAGATAGCCATTTCCTTTTCACTCTCACTACTAAACTCTGTCTTGTGCTTTCCAAATGGATTAAGTCCAGGATTAGCCATCTCTGCAACTGCAGCTGGTATATACATAGAATCACCGATCAATGGTGCCTTACTTGCACCAAATTGGGCTCTAATCTGCACACACACACACAAAAACAACACTTATTGTTCATCTTTCAAATGTTGTTTATCACTTCAAATAAAGAATTTTAAGTGTACATGACAGACCTGATGAGTTTTACCAGTAATAAGGTTGATTTTACACTTATATGCATAATCTTGGGAAGGCCATCCACATTCCTCAATACAGTACTTGCCTTGAATAACACTGCTTGGCCAGGGGATCTTTCTGCATTCCATGACCTCAAGTTGACATAAGTGTCATCCCTCCATATAATCTGCATCACTTAAAAGTTAGAACCACCATATATAGTTCAATCCTCATTACAGAATACACAAAATTCATCTTAAGAATAGGTCAATGCTAGTTCAAAAGCATTCAATTGATAAACAATCGTAGAATACAACAATCAACAATCTGTTACTGAGTCTCATATCTAAGAGCCTCACAAGTATAAAAGTGTGGTTTATAAGTTTTACAAGCTCTCTTTTCCAATAAGCTGATTGACTATTCTTCTCAACTTGTGATCATAACAAAGGTGTTTTTATATATTGAGAGCCTGAATTGTGATCATAACAAAGGCGTGTCTTCATTGAGAGCCTGAACTCTCATTAGGGGAGCACTATTAATTATGATTTCCACGAGAAGCCTAAAAAATGAAGTGAGATTTATAAGTTAAAGAGATTCTCCTTTCCAATAGGCTAGTCTTTTGAAATTGTGTCCGAAACACAATCAATAAGGTTAGTGAAGCAATTGTTACAAGGCCAGGAGATGAAGGCATGCTGAGATATAAGTATGATTACCTTCAGAAATAAGACGAGGAGGCCGATTTACTGGACGCATGTAGTGAGTAATAATTCCACAGGGCAGAGGAGCAGCTGCAAGAGCAAGATAGAGCTTCTTCACTTTTTTCTCCTGACAAACAATAAAAACACTCAAAAGCTTATGATTTGGATATATTATTACTTTCACTTTGTCAAGAAGGCACCATTCCAAATAGGAAACCCCTTTACAAATGCTAGATCCTGCAAGTTATTTTCTTGCAGGGCAAGTTATTTCATTAACTTACCCTGATTTTACCATGAAAGATTGAGCTATATTCTTTAGTCCTTGCAACTTGCAAGTACCACAATGCATGGAAATGATAGTACATTAAAATATATGACAAATTTACAAAGAGCGACATATATGGCATAACGGAATAAACTACCATCCTCCTGTGCAGTTATCAAGCTGATGGGTAGTTAACAATGGCGTAGAGAGTCCCAAGGCACGAGTTGTAAATGTTGCGCAGGTTTCTTCGATGTTATTAGTAGTGCCTCCAACCTAATCAAAAAAGACAAGAAATTTAAAGCAATTTATAGACTAATCATATGGATAAGAAATGCACCAAGGAATTTCAAACACGTCATGAAGAATCTTTGAGGCTCCTTATCACCTTTATAAACCTAATAAAAGTAAACATACACCAAAATTTAGGAGGAAGAAACCAAGAGAATAATGGTAAATAATAGCACCAAAATGGCTCATAAATGGTGTACAAAAGCCTACTTTTCTTAAATTTCAATAAAGCTCTTACCAGGGCAGCTGGGCCCTCATGATGTCTCTCAAGGTTTATTTTCAAGTTGGGTTAATATCACTGTTGGTCATCACAGTTTGATTGAATTTTGATTTTGGTTCCTGTAATTTTAAATCGTTGGTTTTGATTCTATAGTTTCATAAGAACTTAATCTGAGTTTTTTAAGTATAGGGACTAAAACCAAAACTAGTTAAAAACATAGGAACCATTTGTTAAACTTAGATGAAATCTTTATGAAACTATAAAGACTAGAACCAACGATCTGAAACTATAGGGACAAAAACCAAAATCTGATCAAACTATAAGAACTAACAATGGTATTAACCCTTTAAAGTTTGAATGCTCCTTATTACTTAAGAAACCAAGAGCAAAAAAGAATGAGTTAAACACTTCTGTTGGATATCTAATTAAAGTTTATTTTTCCAATGTAATCCATCAACAGAATAGAGATATTCTGGAATTGACACTACATACTGAGGTACCAACAGGTTTGTCCAAAACCATATAAGACTATGTCACAGCTATAATTCTGGATCTCCAATCAATCTCATAACACCTAATTAAAATAGACAAAGTTTCAAACACGGTCTTCTTCCTCATAAATGTAAACATAATTCCAACAAGCAATCCATATTATTACCTAGGAAATCGTTTGGGCTGTAAGTATACTCTTAAATAGGTTCCTGCTTCTACAAACTGATCCACATTGGTTACACGGTAAGTCTTCTGTGCCTGTTGTATGGTCATCCACTCATCCCTTTGATGGAAGATCTTTTTCTTAAAACTGATGGTTCTGTTTCTTCTTTGAATATCCTAATTTGCTCTTGAGGAGCAATAGAAGGAGGCTGTGGAGAGACAAGGGCATAGTATACAGCTCCAAATCGGATTAGTTCTGCAACAAACCTTCAAAGAATGAAACTTTATCCATTTATCTTGCCAATTAAATAGATATGGGTCAATGTTGAGAGAGATAAAGAGTATAGCACTTACGAAGGAGGAAAATCCAGAGCTTTGCAAATATATTCTAAGACAGGACCATCTTCTGAAACTACTAAGTGTTCAATTCTTGGCGCGCTATTAGGTGATGGACATGGAAGCAAGCGATCATGCCTTGGGTAACTTCAACAAGATTAAAACTCAGTGTGAACCAAACATGTTACAGGAGTGGAAATTAACTTCCAGCAATCATGAAACGAGTAGTGCCAATTAAATAATACTCCCTCCGGTCCTAATTATAGGAGTAAATTTTAGAGTTGGTTTTGGTCCTAATTATAAGAACAAGTTTTAACTTTTGTCATTTTTTTTCTTATAACACCCCTTTTATACTTTCTCAATAATAATTAAAGACAATAATAATTTAATAATACACCTATATATTTTATAAATAGTTGCCCTTCTCATATGTCATGTGCATGTATGAATAAAAAATGTTGTTTCTTCCATTTTTCTGTCGTTTTTTTGTCACTTTTTATTAAAGTTATTTACATTTCTTATACTTTTATAAAAACTTATCATTTTAATATCTTCGATTTTCTTCCAGAATTAGTCGATTATATATACCTGATAAAATGTTCTTAACAATTAATTCCTTCGATGTTCTTCCTAATAAAAGTAGTTTTTATTATGCTTATTTGATTTCTTATAACCGATTATATACACTATATCTCTAATATAAATGTATTTGTTTATGTGTTTGTGTTGACAATTTCAAATATGAAGATTTATGTGGATTCTAATAAATTCCTGAAACCTACGTACCTCGTTTAAATTTATCATTTTCACGACATCATGTGGGAGTAAACTTTTTTTAGGTGAGGGTATTTTAGAAAAATACATATAATTAACTAATTTAACTATCCTCATTAATCCCTCCAAATTCTGATAATTTGTTCCTATAATTAGGACCGGAGGGAGTACTAGCTCCGGTCCTTCATATAAGTGTCAATTGAATTGACCTAGATTAAAGAAGCTAAATATATTTAACATTTTTCGCCAAACTGATATATAATCTAATAATACTTGTTATGAATTACAGAAAAATGAGAATGGAATGTTGAAGTACCCAGTGGAAGAAGAGGAAGTGGGTGAACCGGTCAAGTCTGATCTTGAGGACTCACTGTCGCTGGTGAGCGCCGGGGAAAGAGTGTTGATCGGAGAACAGCATTCGATGGTATGATTGATGTTGTGATTGTTAAGAGATGAATGGAAGATTTGAAGCGTTCGAGCCAGAAACAAGGAAACAAGGAAGCTCCGGCGGCCACTGACGACCATCGACCGCGGAGTCACCGACCTCATCCTCCTATGGAATGCTGTCAAGCACCAGTATTTTTGGAACGTCGTGTTGGGCAGAATGTTCAGAACGAAAATAGAAAGATAACGAGAATTTGAAGGTCAATACTCAATGGTACTTATCAACTTGTAAGTTATTACCGGATAATTATATATTACGAAAAAATTATCGTGTGTTTAAAAAATAATTAATTAATTGAAAAGGGATGATTTTAGTTATATTTAATTTTTTTTGGCTTAACTTTAATAAATATTTGTCTTCGTAAATGTATAATAAATTGTGTTTGTGTTTTAATTAATAAATTATAAATTAAAATGGGATTAAGATACGTCCCATACCCTAAAATATTTTTCTCAATTGCTCTTTGCGTCTTTACTTAAAGGATTTGTTGAGAGTTTATGGCAAGGTCTAAATTAAATACTACATCCGGCTCTAAATATACGATAAAATTTGTGGTATAATTTTCACAACAAACTTTATCTTATATTTAGAACCAAGAGGAAGTATCCTGCAAGTCGCAAAGAAAACGCTATTAATTAAAATGATGTTCGTATCAATATAGGCTTTTTGACCAATTTAATTTTTTGAAAAAAAATATTTACCAAAATAAAGCAAATTCCAAACTATTTCCCAAAGTAATGCAGTTGGTGGGCCCGGATGGGAAGTGGCGTAGGAAAGGGCTGCGTACCAAATGGCGTGGGAAATCCCCACGCCATTTGCTAACCAACGCCATTTGCTAACCAAATGGCGTGGGAAATCCCCACGCCATTTGGTTAGCAAATGGCGTGGGGGCCCCACGCCATCTGATAACCAAATGGCGTGGGGATTCCCACGCCATTTGGTAATCAAATGGCGTGGGGCCCCCACGCCATTTGCTAACGAAATGGCGTGGGGATTTCCCACGCCATTTGGCTGAAATAGTATATATAAAAAAAAATTTAATAATAATAAATGATAAAAAATTGGAATAATTTAAAACTCTACTCCATTTAATTTGAAGTCAAAAGAAAGAAAGCAGGGAGTTGAAATAACTCATTAAGAACGCATTTTAAAAAATTACGCAGTACAATTTAGTTATAACAACGAGATCACAATCGGGGATCTATATATTTGTTATACACCAAATATTTGTATAACAACAGTATTGATTTTGGGGTCTGTATAAAAAAGATACAGATCCCACAAATGCTAATTATATATATATATATAACAACAGTATTGATCCCACATATATATATATATATGGGGAAAACATTTCTTCATTACTGCATAAATGTTTTTCTGCAGCAAGTAAGATATATATAGCTGATGTATAGCAAGTAAATGCACGACCTATATTATCTGAAATACTTGTCATCTATAGCTGATGACATAATATTTGTATCTACTCCACATTATTACTCTCATCCATTTTCACCACCAACACTCATGAGTTTACTGGTTTTTCGCAGTTCAAAGCCCGGACATACTACCTTTGTATTCTTGTTATCAAACTCATGCACGGCCTCATCCTTGTTGATTTGGAGCAGTACCATGCTATCCTTAAGAACAAACACCCTCGCTTGAGCTGTGGTGGCCTTGACTTGGGTCCTTCTTTTCGTTGGTGAGCGAAAAGACGCGACTCACGAGAGGGTTGGAGTGAAATTGAAGAAGTCTCTCATAGCAGTGAATCACTTTGAAAAGTCAAAAGGCGGTTATGAGAAAATAGAAGTAACATGAATATTATAGAAGCTCCCATGAAGTGTAAAGTAAATGAATAAAATAAGATAAAGTTAGCAATTGTTACTTGAGCGAAAAGGGCTGCACAAGAAGTCAAAAAAGGTGGCTATAAAAGATGTGGAACTACAGAACATGAAAAATGTAGAAACAAGAAGCTACGAAGATGCTGAACAATTTCCTTATCTGGGTCCCATACGACCATGGTTGTTGACCTTTGTAGCGTCTTTATGGTCACTCAATTTGTTTTTGGTTCTTTTCGTATTTGGGTCGCCATGTTCAGGCCGCACGCCTATTATGGTCACTTAATGAAACGCCGTCGTTTCTTACTTGTTGCAGGAAATGCAGAAATGTTTTCCCATATATATATATATATATATTAATTGCCAATTAGGGATCTCAACTCAGCACCAGCAGTACGTCTCCCTCGTTGTAACCTTCTAGGTCATTCTTCATTGATGCCTTCTGGGTCATTTTAAAGTCTAAACCAAAAGAATTTCAGCTCAGCCACTCACACGCTCACAGTCTCGACTTTCTTGGTGGAGATGGAGCCACCGAATAGATTGAACCAGTAGAGGCCGCCAGCGAAGAGAACGCTGGTACAGAGTCCATGGATTTCTCTTCGGCAGATCCGCACTCACAGTGACACATCTCGACTCACGGCGCTGAAACTGATTTTTTTCAGGTCTGTCTTTCGCGGCGTTGCTTCTGTGATCTCAATCTCTGGTTTTCTCTTCGGCTTCGGTCTCTCCTCTGAATTTGAACCACTCGCCGGTGACCGTAAGGATGGTGAAAGAAGTGAAGGTCGCGGCGCTCAAACTCTCCTCTTTTTTATTTTCTGTTCGTCGTGCTTCTCTCTTCTCTTTTTATTTCAGATTTTCAGTCAAGCCCCCTTCTTCCAGCCACTCTCTGTTTCTCTTTTTCCTTCCAGCCTTCCCTGTGTCTCACTTAGATTGGTTTTACTTCCTTTTTATTTTTTGCAATTAATTTTTTGAACTATATATAACTAGGTACACCCCTCTTCTGCCTTGAACCTTGATCACTCTAATGAGACTGGATGAATCCTTTAATTTGTTTGCTTAATTGATGAATACTTGATTTTCATTTTGTTTCGGAGGAAGAGTTGTTGACCTATCTCAGTTTTCAAACAGGTCCTGGACTGGTCCAGGCAGTATATGGACTGGTCTGGTCCAACCCGAGCCTCGGACTCGTGTTGGACTAGACCAGACCTCAGACTGACTTTTCCACCTCGAGGACCTACTTGGACCAGACCTCGGGTAGGGACCGAACCCGGTCTGGTCCATGATCAACCCTACATCCGACAGTGCCTCTAATAGGATTTCCTCCAATAAGAGGATACCTATGTTTAGCCCAAAAAAAGGGGGAATTGCACCTAAGTCCTAAATAAGGGAATTTAGGATAAAATAGTCCCTTGAAATCTTAAAGTTGTGTTGAAGTGAGACTTCTTTTTTTTTTTTAATAGTTTCCACATTGTTTTCTATGTCTCATATATGAGAGTAATTGACGTGTATTTATCAATTTTGCCCCTATGTATAATTAATACTTAATTGTGGTTCATCGTATTTTTCTATATCTTTTAAAACCTGTTAAGGGTAAATTTAGAAAACAATGTGTTGCTATTAATAAAGTTGCAAAAGATGAAGATGAAGAAATATTACTACACCCTCTGGTCCTAAATTTAGTTATAATTGCTTTTTTTAAGAAAATAAATAAGCTAAATAAGTTTTTTAATCATATCATATATTATGTATTATTAAATTCTATATCAATTTATATGTTAGACAAAATAGTTTCGAGAAAAAAGATAAATATAAATATTTTTAAATAGTTTAATTAAATTTTTTAATATTTCAAAATATCAGTACTATTTTATAAAGATCAGAGGAGTACAAATTAACAATGTCAAAGTTTGCGGGAAGAGAAGCACCAACTCACCAACACCACCTAACCAAATGAACGACTAAAAGTCCTCACTTTGAGACAACATTAGTCAAATTGGTTATGCTTCAAATAAATGCTTCTTATATATCTTCCCCCCCCCACACACACACACACACTCACTCTCTCTCTCTCTCTCTCTCTATCTATCTATCTATATATATATATTCGGTGTAGGATGGAAATTGATAGAGAATAAAAAATTTAATGGGTTCAGTTGAAAAGATTTGGAGAAAGAGGTTAAAAGCTTTTTTTTAATTAATTTTTTCTTAATATCAAAAAAATCACACACACACACACACTCTCTCTCTATCTATCTATCTATCTATTCGGTGTAGGATGGAAATTGATAGAGAAGAAAAAATTTAATGGGTTCAGTTGAAAAGATTTGGAGAAAGAGGTTAAAAGCTTTTTTTTAATTAATTTTTTCTTAATATCAAAAAAATCACACACACACACACACTCTCTCTCTATCTATCTATATCTATCTATTCGGTGTAGGATGGAAATTGATAGAGAAGAAAAAATTTAATGGGTTCAGTTGAAAAGATTTGGAGAAAGAGGTTAAAAGCTTTTTTTTAATTAATTTTTTCTTAATATCAAATAAATCACGTATATTTTATATTTAAGATGATAACAAGTACTAATTAACAGCATCACAGTTTAGCACCAAGTCATCAACACCGCCTAACCAAATGAACGACTAAAAGTCCTCACTTTGAGACAACATTTGTCAAATTGGACACACACACACACACGCACACGCACACGCACACGCACACACACACACACACACACACTCTCTCTCTCTCTCTCTCTCTCTCTCTCTCTATCTATCTATCTATCTATTCGGTGTAGGATGGAAATTGATAGAGAAGAAAAAATTTAATGAGTTCAGTTGAAAAGATTTGGAGAAAGAGGTTAAAAGCTTTTTTTTTTTATTAATTTTTTCTTAATATCTAAAAAATCACTTATATTTTATATTTAAGATGATAACAAGTACTAATTAACAGCATTACAGTTTAGCACCAAGTCATCAACACCGACCAAATGAACGACTAAAAGTCCTCACTTTGAGACAACATTAGTCAAATTGGTTATGCTTCAAAAAAATGCTTCTTATATATCTTCCCCTCAGACACTCTTTCTCTCAATCTATTTGGTGTAGGATGGAAATTGATAGAGAAGAAAAAATTTAATGAGTTTAGTTGAAAAGATTTGGAGAATGAGGTTAAAAGCTCTTTTTATTTATTAATTTTTTCTTAATATCTAAAAAATCACTTATATTTTATATTTAAGATGATAACAAGTACTAATTAACAACATTACAGTTTAGCACCAAGTCATCAACACCGCCTAACCAGTGGCGGATCTTGGGATAAATATTTGGAGGGCCAAATATTTATCCCAAGATTGTAATATTCGGTATAGATCGGCAAATACAGGGGAGTGACAAATCCAGTTTGAGTTGTGAAGACAACAAAGATATCTATTACTATCATTTATCACCGACAGCAAACAAAATCAAATAATGAAAACAAAGAAGAAAATAAAGAAAGAAACAAGAAAATAATTTAGCAAACTCGATGATTTCAACGAGATTAACCGATTAGGAAATTTCTTATATTAGAAAAGAATCAAGACCAGACAAAGTAAATATGGAGTTGAATTAGAGCAAAGAAATAAGATGGGAGAATTTACCTGTAGTGAGCAAGAGCCGAAAAGTCACAAATGAGTTATCGAGGGAAATTGGGAGAATAACAGGCGTGTTCCTCGCTCTTATTATCATTATTGAGTTATCAAGGGAGATTGGGAGAATAATAGAAGTGTGCCCAGTACCCTAATGTCTAACGTTTGCGAGCAGGACTACACGAGGGAATGAAAAAAAAGGGGAAATGTTTTTAAAAAAATTTGGGGGCCAAAGGAGTATGATTATCCAGCTTTCATGTTGAACTTTACGCCAAAGGTGTAAAAATGATATGAGCGATGCTGATGGACTTTTGACATAACTGGAATAATTAATCAATTAATTAATTACATACATTTAATTTCTCATTGTCCATTAAATTTAATTAATTGGTTGAACAATTAAATTCTCACATTATGTAGCTTAAACCAAAAGATCTCACATTCTCACCTTTAATTTGTATGATTAAATTTTTTAGGGGGGGTATCATCAAAGATCCACCACTGCCTTAAACCAAAAGATCTCACATTCAATTTGCATGATTACTTTTTTTTTTTTGGGGGGGGCATGGCCCCCTCTGGCCTCATCAAAGATCCGCCACTGCACCTAACTAAATGAACGACTAAAAGTCCTCACTTTGAGACAACATTAGTCAAATTGGTTATGCTTCAAATAAATGCTTTTTATATATCTTTCCCTCACACTCACACTCACACTCACACTCACACTCACTCTCACTCTCACTCTCACTCTCACTCACTCTCTCTCTCACTCTCACTCTCTCTCTCACTCTCTCTCTATTCGGTGTGTGATGGAAATTGATAGAGAAGAAAAAATTTAATGAGTTCAGTTGAAAAGATTTGGAGAAAGAGGTTAAAAGCTTTTTGTTTATTAATTTTTTCTTAATATCTAAAAAATCACTTATATTTTATATTTAAGATGATAACAAGTACTAATTAACAGCATTATCGTTTAGCACTAAGTCATCAACACCGCCTAACCAAATGAACGACTAAAAGTCCTCACTTTGAGACAGCATTAGTCAAATTGGTTATGCTTCAAATAAATGCTTCTTATATATCTTCCCCTCACACCAGGGGCGGAGTCAGGGGGTGCTAGGGGTGGCCCCCGCCCCCCTAAAATTACAGAAGTCGACCCAAAGTTTTAGGAAATTGTATTTTAGTCTTATAAAAATTTTAACATTTTTACTTTAGTCCCTAGTAGAAGTTTAATGGAGGGGCTAAAATGAAAATATTGAAATATATATGAGGCTAAAATATAGTTTCCTAAAATTTTGGGTCCAATTTTATAATTTTCTCCCCTTAATTTCAAATGCTGGCTCCACTGTGTTCTTTTCTTTAATTTTCGCCCCCGTTAATTTTAAATCCTGGCTCCGCCCCTGCCTCACACACACTCTCTCTCTATCTCTCAATCTATTCGGTGTACGATGGAAATTGATAGAGAAGAAAAAATTTAATGAGTTCAGTTGAAAAGATTTGGAGAAAGAGGTTAAAGGCTTTTTTTTATTATTAATTTCTCTTAATATCTAAAAAATCACTTATATTTTATATTTAAGATGATAACAAGTACTAATTAACAGCATTACAGTTTAGCACCAAGTCATCAACACCGCCTAACCAAATGAACGACTAAAAGTCCTCACTTTGAGACAGCATTAGTCAAATTGGTTAAGCTTCAAATAAATGCTTCTCATATATCTTCCCCTCACACACACACACACTCTCTCTCACAATCTATTCGGTGTAGGATGGAAATTGATAGAGAAGAAAAAATTTAATGAGTTCAGTTGAAAAGATTTGGAGAAAGAGGTTAAAAGCTTTTTTTATTATTAATTTTTTCTTAATATCTAAAAAATCACTTATATTTTATATTTTAGATGATAACAAGTACTGATTAACAACATTACAGTTTAGCATCAAGTCATCAACACCGCCTAACCAAATGAACGACTAAAAGTCCTCACTTTGAGACATCATTAGTCAAATTGGTTATGCTTCAAATAAATGCTTATTATATATCTTCCCCTCACACACACACAGACTCTCTTTCTCTCTCTCTCTCTCAATCTATTCGGTGTAGGATGGAAATTGATAGAGAAGAAAATTTTTAATGAGTTCAATTCAAAAGATTTGGAGAAAGAGGTTAAAAGATTTAGGAACTTGGGCCATTAAATTATTTTCCTATTTCGGTGATTATATCTAGAGTTTTATTGTTGGGAGCAATGTTGTCAAACTCACGAGTTTAAGTAAACTCATGACAATGACGTAAACTCGTAGTGTGAACTCGAATCGTAAATTCGTAAGAGTTTACTTTCACTATTAAATAGGTATTAATAGTGTATAATAAATAATTAAAATATAAAAAATTGACAATAATTTGATTTAAATATATTTTAAATCCAAATAATTACAATTAAATCCATCAATATTCAAAATTTACCATATTTAACAAAGAAATTTCTATAAAACTCACATATAAAGCTACTAAGCATATTCAAATAAAAAAAGTTAATATGAGTTTAAGAGTAAGTTAACACGGTTTTGTAAGTTTAAAACGTAAAAATGGTAAACTCGATGTATAAACTCGTAAATTTAACCGAGTTTACCAGCAACTCAACTCGATTATATTTGGTAAACTAGAAACGTAAAAACGGTAAACTCAGAGAGTCAATCTCGCGAGTTTGACAACAATGGTTGGGAGGCAATTTTGGTACAATAGAGACGCTAACTTAGCAGATTCTGATTTGTCTCTATTTGTCATTATCCATCAATTACTCCAGATTCTAATTTAATTAGAGAGAATATAGGAAATCTAACTAAGGACAATTTAGTCTTTCTATTTTAATGTTCTAATTTCTGATTTTTTAAAATAATTACTATTTTTATAGTCCTTCTTAATAAATATTATTTTTCTTCCGACCTTTATTATAATTTTCTCAACTTTTTTTGAACAATCACAACGGTGTCATACTTACTCTAAAATAAATATAGAGGGGAGATGTTGATGAATTGATGATATTGATAGATATCTTGTGTTCTGAACAAAAAAAGAAAGATATCTTGTGTTTTATTATATTGGAGGATATGCTAATTATTGAAGGATAGTCTTAAAAGCAGTAGGTGTTATTAATCTCTATGAATTGATTAATAACTCTATTAATAAATACTCATTTATTCCACTTTTAAACGTAAGACTTCAATTTTTTGTCTCATTTGTTTAATTATTTTTCTTAATTATCTTCAATAATTACAATTTTTTTCTGACTTTTATTGTCTTTGTACACTAATATCCTAAAATTTTTTTAAGGGTATTTTAGGAAAAATCGCACATATTTTTATATAATAATGGTAAATAACTAATTTTATTAATCTCTATGAATTGATTAAATAAGCCATATATTTATGATCGGAAAGTAATAATAATGTCACATTCTCGTACACGGTACCCCTGGACACCGGCGTGGAGGGGATTCGTTTTATGTCAATATGTTAAATGAAATTTATGTTGTTAGTTGAGAGTTGTTACAGGTTTATAAATTACAGGAAATAAAAAAACATATTAACATAATAATAATAAAAATTGGGTGACGGTGATTAAATTCGCTCCACTTTAAATAAATAAATAAATTTTAAGCATGAATGATGATTTATTTGTAGAGTTTCTTATTCGATATATGGATTTCATGCTAAATATAAAATTGATGAACCTACATTATTAATTATTATACATCAGGTTAACATTGAAACATGTAATGGTTTCCACATCTCTTTCATTGAAAGAGTGCGAACCAGTTTCCCTGCTCGACCCGAGCTCTCGTCTCTCTTGGGACAAGCACCAAGGGAGATCTGGCGGTCCAGATCTCCTCTGGACCGTCCATCTTTCTATTTTATATATATATATATATATATTTTTTTTTTTAATTTTTAAAGTTATTTTTTAAGAACTAGTTAGTATCCTGAATTTTTTTTTTGAGTATCAATGAGTACCCTGAAATATTTTTTTAAGACCCTAAAATAATTTTTTAAGATCATGAAGTATTTTTGAGTAGCGGTTAGTACCCTGAAGTAGCTTTTTAGTACCAGTCAAGATACTAAAAAGCTACTTCAGGGTACTAACTGCTACTCAAAAATACTTCATGATCTTAAAAAATTATTTTAGGGTCTTGAAAAAATATTTTAGGATACTGACTAGTACTAAAAAGATACTTCAAGATACTGACAGGTACTGAAAAAAAGCCGTCAGTATACTGAAGTATCTTTTTAATACCAGTCGATAGCCTAAAATATTTTTTTTAGGGTCTTAAAAAAATATTTCAGGATATTGACCGATTCTTAAAAAATAACTTCAAAAATTTAAATAAAAAAAAAACTATAAAAAAATAGAAAGATGGACGGTCCAGATCTCCAGAGGAGATCTGGACCGCCAAATCTCCCCAGGCACTCGTCCCAAGAGGGACAAGCGCCCCCTGCTCGGCCTTGGGCCGAGCAGGGAAACTAGTTCCTCAAGAGTGCATATTTGAAAATATTTTTTCTAGCTTAGTGCACTCTAGAGCATTAAAATGGCCTTATTGTTTAGAGTGATGCCCAGTTTTGATAGAGAGCAAGGCAAATTTAGAGTCTTTGTTATGATTTCTGAATATGATATTGACTCTTCTTATGATGAACTTCTTTCTAAATATAATGATTTATGTTCTGAATTTAGAAAAATAGCCAACGAATTCATCCTTTCAAAGAAAAGGGTCAAGTCTCTTGAACAATAAGGGCCCGTTTGGTATAGGGAACATTTAAGGAGGGAAAGGAACTTAAAGGAGGGAAATAAATGGAAGGGAAGATTAAGAGGGAACTTAAAAAGTTAAACTGTTTGGTAGACATGGGAATGGAACTTAAGTTGAGGGAAAATAAAATGTTTGGTAAGAAGAATTGGGTGTTGATTAAATGGGAAGGAGAGGTAAAATACCTATAATACCCCTAACATAAAAAAGAGAGAGAAAGACTTGATTGATTTTTTTTTATATCAGGCATAAACAGACTACCCACATCGTTGCGACTGTACGTAATGGTTGAGAAGGAAAATCAAAAGAGCTGCCGATGGGATCTGTGAGGGCGATGATTAGAACGACAGCCGGAGGTGAGAATGATTTCTAGGGAGAAGGATAGAAAGGGAAAGGAACCCAGATTGCATCAAGAAAACCACAGATCACATACTGCTCTGTTCGGCTCTGTTTTACATTTTACATGAATAAGGTTCAATAATTTGATCATATCTCTTAAACCACAGATCCGATTGTTGTGAAACTTTTTTTATATAAAACTAGACTCCCAATACGTCACATAGACACCAAAAGCAAGCTCAAAGGAGTTTAGACGAAAGAGATATGGATATCAGAAGTTGACCCTAGAATTCTCACGTCATATCAGACATAAGTTCAGTAAGTTGGATGACTTGGTTCGAACGTAGTTGACAAGTTCGAACGTAACACTTACCTAAAAGAGTCGAGTTCGAACGCATAAATTGACAGTAGTTGAAACTGTGCTGCAATTAATTTCAGCATATTGGAAGAGAAGGCTGGTCATGAGAAATGAAAGAAATTGAAAGTGGTGAAAGTAAGAGAGATGGATTACTGTTTTGCAACTTTCGATGCCAGTTAAATTGTCTTTCATTGTTTCACTGTTCATACCATCTTGAGAGAACTTGAACCAAACCATCAGCAACCTTCTTGGAGCAACGACAACAACGAAATAGGGGAAGGAAAACGCAGATCCACATACCCACAACATCTAGCAGAAATGATGATGATGAAAAACAAAATTAGCCAAAACCCATGCCACAATCACGCACAAAGATGCGACTAGAAGGAAGAGGAAACACAAAAAACTGCTTGATCCCTCATGTCTACAAGGCAGCGTCGATTGTGGTGGCCTAAGGAAGAAAAGAAGAATGGTGACGCTGAATCTGGGAAAGAAGCGAGAAGCATGTGGTTTATAATTTCAGAGGGGCTTTTTTGTCTAATAATTCAGTTTCCCGGGAACGTTTTCAAGATCCCTCCATTTTTGAAGGGAACTCAATTTCCCACGTTTGTGGGAAGATTGAGCAAGGCTGGAACTCAATCTCACCGGAACCTGTGACGCCAAACGGTTTTGAGGGTGGGAACTGTGTTATGTTCCCAGGAACTTGCGTGAGTTCCGTAAACCAAACGGGGCCTAAGTTCAAGTTACTCCCCAAGTTTGTGAAAAAGCTTGCGAAAATTGTTCTGTTTTAAAGAAAAAGAACTCTCATCTTATCAAAACTCTTGAGAAATTCATTAATGGTAGTGAGATGCTAAATGTTATTCTGAAAGCTCAAATGTTTATAAATGACAGATCAGATATAGGATATAGTCTTGATATAGAAAAAAGAAAAGGGAAAAAGAAAAGAGGAGAAAGGTATTATCTGAATTATTTTCAAAAATCTGTACACTCTTCTAATCATTTTGCTCATTGTAACTATTGCAACCAAAAGGGGCATAGTACTACCTCCTGTTTTCATAGAAAAGAGAGAAAGGATAAACTAGTAGGGAATTATCAATGGGTGCTTAAAGGAACCTATATATCCCCTAAGGTACAAACTGACCCAAAAGAACCCAAGAAAAAATGGGTACCTAAGACTTGATCCTTACTAATTTGCAAGTATGTCTAAGAGCATCAAAGACCAATAAATGGTACCTTGACAAGAGATGCTCTAGACACATGACAACAAATCAATATAAATTTGTTGGAATGAGACCAAAAGATGGCAAGTTAACATCTGGGGGAATCCAATCTGGAAGGGTTGCTGGAATTGGTAAAATTGGAGACAAAGATGGACCTCAAATCAAACTCTTCATACTAATAACTTTTAGTGAGTGTAATTTTGATAGTTAAAAAAATAATTTACTTTGTGTAACTTCTTAAATCATGTAAAATAATCAATTGGTGTTTATCATGATTACTGATTTACTTATGTGTATATAGCAAAACACCAGTATAGTATTTGTCCAAAATACCTCAAGATTTGTAGTTGGCAACTTCTATAAAGTCTCACAAAAAAAACAATACATAACGTCGTTATAATTTAAATAAAAATAGTTTTGAGATTTAAACATCAAATTATATATCAAATTTCAATCAAGCACCTAGATTTGTGTACATTAATGTGCTGAGTGCTTTTTAAATTCAATAATTTAACAATTAAATATTCACTCAGACTTTTTTCCAAAACGTAATGTACTGATTTACAATTCGTGCTTATATGGATTAGTAGTAGAAGCTGCTTTCTAACTTGATTTACGGTATACGGGATAAGTTTCTGAGAAGAGTTTTGTCTCAACTTGCATGAACGTGTTTTTCCACTGCTAACCCAAACAAACTTAACTTACGTGAACAGATTTCTCGAACGCCAACTCATACAAACCAATTATCACATGATATGCCTGCTTATAAAGAGATCCTACAGAATTTTAAAGTCCTGATTACTACATTATGTCGGTCTTGAACATATTTTGTTCAGAACATGCACACAATATTTGAGTCATTTAAAAAACAGAGGACAACCTAAAATTTTGGGCATGTGCTTCATGTCACATTAACTCTATAGAAAAGAGAGGACAACCTAGAAAGACTATGTAATAACGCCAGCGCTCTTAGAGCGCAGTGGCATTAGTGCCAGCTTTAGAGCTGGCACCACTCCCCTGTCCCGGGCTCGAGCCCGCACCCCCCTCCCCACTGTGGACAATAAAAAAAAAGAAAGACTATGTAATAACGTAAGGATTCGCCTACTCTAGTTTCCATTGCATGGCGTTTTTCAAAAAAGTATTCGTTATCTTTTTTAAGATAGTGTATGTAGTGATTATTAATTTTTTTTTTCCATATTTGTTAATGTTCAATAAGGAATGTGAGAGGATAAAAATTATACTCTATAAAATTGGAGTTCAGGGTTTAGGATATAACATAGTTGGTAGGGGTGAAGTTTTATATCACTGACAAATTTAATATTCATAACTACTTTTATTTACGCATGTAAATTAGTTAAAAGTTATCATTATTCTCAAATTATTCAACTCATGAAATTTCTGTCATCCTTGGTTATTAGACATCATTGAGGTATTGATTATATTTTTTTAATATTACCTTTTTTAAGTTTGGTGCAATTTTTCTTTTCGAGTGAGCTTTTCAAGATGTAATTTACGGTTTTAAATAAGAATAAATTTTATTTTTAAACAAATTTAATAATTTAACCAACTTTTCTAAATCTTGATAAAGAGGTTGGAGGTCAATTATAACATCTCATAGTGTTAAATGTTAGTTCTCTATGTATTTTGATGAAAACTGATAATTGTAAACTTGTATGAAGTTTGTTTTGGTTAAGTTAAAAATATTTGAAACTTGTTCAAACTTAACCAAAACTTTAATGTCAAAAACAAACTCGAGTTTAGAGTTGCCAAACTCGAGCTTACACTTGAAAGAGAATAAGTCAAGTTATTTGAGCTTAGTTAAACTCGAGCTTGGACATGGAAACTAGAGTTTGACATTGGCCGAGAGTTTTTCAAAAAATCTTATTTTTGAACAAACTCGAGTTTATCCTTGGCCGAGAGTTCTCAAAGGTTTTCTTTCTATAGTAAACTCGAGCCTATATTTGTAAACTCAAGTTTAAGTCAGACCGAGAGCTTTCAGGGAATTTTGATCTTAACTAAACTCGAGCCTGTGTCTTCAAACTCCAGTTTGCATTTGTGGACTTAAATTTATTCTCAATTCAAAAAAGTCTCGAACTCGAGTTTATCACTTAATGACTCGAGTTTCCATGATCTTAAATGTTTTCAACTGCTATCGCGATGCTCTTTTCGAAGGAAGATCTAGACTCGAGTTTAGGTAATCAAACTTGAGTTAGACACTTGAGTAAAATATTATAAACTCCAGTTTGAGTCTTATAGAGACATCTTCATTTAAACTTCAAATCTACTTTCAAAGAAGATACTCATGAGACTCGAGTTTGGAAGGATAAACTCGAGTTATGAACTCCAGTTTGCTTGAACAAACTCTAGTTTAAAGCGCTCTGTTTTGAAATCATATTGTCCGAATTTGCGAAATCTTCATGTATGATATATATACTTCATATCATCTGTTGCTACTATTACTAACTATGTTTAATCAATTTGTTAGTGACTTTCAGATGATCAAAAGTGCATTAATATGAGTTTTAAGCATAAAGCAAAAAGTAACGTCAAAACATTAAATGTTGGCTCAGTTAACTAAGCACGATTTTGGAAAATCATTCTCTGGACAATCTAAGGGTTTAAATCTTTTCTTTTCCCATCAAGAAGCCATATCATCCAACGGATTTATTTCAAGGGAAGTCAACAAGAATGTCTGAGCATCTGGATTAAATCAAAGCAAGAGTGAGAATGGACCTAGTTGCAACCTAACAACCTCATTAATGTCTCTAACAGTCACATTAATGTTTCCAGCGGTCATTTAATGCTTCCTTCATATATAAACTAAAGCATTCAATTCTCAACAAGAACAAGAACACAGAAAACGAAAATCTATCAAAGTGTCATTTACATTTATTGTTTTCTACTCAACTGTAAAGTATCTTTTGATACATTGATCTTCAATGATTATTTCATCTGCTCTTTAAGAGAGTTTCTTATTGATTATCATTTATTATAAGAATCTCAAGTCGTGGGACTTGAAGATTGGGATATCAGTTTACAACTTGTAAGGGGGAGTGTATCCTAGTGAGAGAATAACTTTCGAGTATAGAGTGTGTATCTGATTATAGTGATAGTGAAAATCCCAGAGTGTCTGGGGATTAGACGTAGGTCAAGAGTTGAGACCGAACCAGTATAAATCTTCTGTGTCAAGCTTTTTCTCTCCCTCTGTTTTGTGTGCCATTTCCAAAAGCTTTCGAAAAGTTTTTAAAATCCCCAATTCACCCCTCCTCTTGGTGATTTCCTTCATTTACATTAGATACAAGGAATGAAAAATACCAGATCAAACAGTTCGACTAGAAACTCGGTGAATCGGACCCCAGTTCGGTTTGGTTTTGTAGATGAGTTAGGGAACAAATTGCTTATTTTGAACCATCCTAGACTGGTGTGACTTGGGGATAAACCGACGAACCCGCTGGGTTAGGCGGGTGATTCAAGATATTTTTTTTAAAAAAGAAAAACCTTTGAGATGCGGGTACGAACTACAAAGAGAGAGGAGGCTGAAGATCAAGGTCAGAGAAGAAGAATTGGAGAAAGGTGATAGGATTATAAGAGATAACAATGAGAGAAACTTGAATCTGAAGAATAGTTTCAACAATAGTGGAGGAAGAGGATATGAAATTGCAAAGGGAAAATTTTATGTTGAGGTTTAGGAAAACTGAAAATGAAAGTCGACGCCAAACGCTGCAAATGGTGGCTTCTCTTAGAAGTCGTGTTTTTAAGAGAAGCCCATCACAAACAAATGCGATCACAAACACCAAATTTTCCCCCATTGAGCTTTTCCTTCATGTGATTGGGCTTTTCAGGCGTTTGAACGCTATGCCAAACAGGCTAATAGTGTGGAGAAGTTGGCCAAAGATGATGATGTGGCGGTTGTTAGTGTATGTTTGGATATTTAGGGTTTTACAATTTACGAGATAAACATATGAGAAGAGTTTTATCTCGATTTGTAGAAAAGAGTTTTTGAAACTAGACTGACATGTTTTCACCTGACGAGTGCCTCTGTTAAATCCATTGTAAATCTTGTGAAAACTATTGATGAACTTGTTAATCCCATTACGAAACTTGTCAAATTCATTATTTATTGTTCATCTTCTTCTTCCTCAGCTTCTTTTTTAATTAGAAAAAGCTTTTGTGAAATCTATTACAAGACTTGTCAAAATCATTACTAAACTTATTGATCTCATTATGAAACTTGTTAAACTCATTATTTACTATTCACCTTCTTCTTCCTCGACCTCTTTTTTACTATTCACTTTCTTCTTCCTCAGCCTCCTGGCTTCCTCCAAAAACACCAATTTCAACCTTCCTCTACCTTTGCCTCTCTTCCTTTTTAGGGACAACTATCACTCCGTCATAACAACCAACAACACCACGTCGAGAGAGAGAGAGAGAGCTTGGACATGGTGGCAGAAAGAGGATGAGGAAGAGATGACATAATAGTAAATTCATCCATATTTTAAAATCTCAATTTGATCTTTGTCACCTTTGTGTCATTTACAAAATTTAATAGACTTTTTTTTGTTTTAAAATTTTATATGGTATTTAAATAGTATTTTCTCAAAATTATATTATTTAAATTAAGATAAGTCTGATTCTAATTTTGAGTTATCTCCGATTTAACCTAATAAACCTTTTTAAGTACTTACTCACCGATTGTCCGATTTTTAAACCTTGGTTAGATATGAGTCATATGACTTTGCTTGATCTTATTCTCTCTCAAGTCTCAACTCAGGCAACATGTTTTTTATTTTTTAAAAAAAGAGTGACAACTAAAAAAAGTTACAGCCCCCACTAGCCGAATCAATACTTTGGCTCAAGAGTTCTGACTTCTGATGCCTTTGATACAGTGAAATGAAGTGAGAGATGAATGGGTGACAACTGACAAGCAACAACTACTAGACTATTGCGGTCTCATCAAGTTTAAATTCAGATAATACTAGCTCATGTTACTCAATTTATTTTTTAAGGAATATTAAGAAATTCATTGAAATCATTAAAAGTATTTTTTTTATTTGACCAAAAAAAATTAAAGTATTTTTATTTAGGGAAAATTACATTTAAGTACCATTTGAATTTACAAAACCCCCAAATGTCTATTAAATTTGTTAAAGGGCTTAAAGGTACCAAGGACCATATTGAGATTTTCAAATTCAGGTGAATTTAGATTGCTAAACTCAATCAGGGTGGACGAGATGTTCTGTCATCACAGGTTGCTGCTGATTTTCAGATGGAATTGGATCGGCTATTTGCTATTGAGGAGCAGTTCTGGTGGCAACGTTCTAGAGTTAACTGGCTTCAATTTGGGGACAGAAATTCTCGTTTTTTCCATATGTCTACTCTTAAACGAAGGCAACGGAACAAGATTGTGTGTATCAGGGACGATGATGGTCATTGGCTCACGGAGAAACCTGTTATCTCTCATAATATATCCTTGTTTTTTCAGAAGCTTTTTGCCACTTCGGCCCCTGTGGCTATGGACTCAGTTCTAGATTTTATTGATCCTAAGATCTCTGATGAAATGAATCAATCTCTGATGCTTCCGGTCTCAAGAGAAGAGGTGAAGGCAGCTGCTTTTAGCCTCGAGTCTTCCAAGGCTCCAGGCCCCGACGGCTTCTCTGGTATCTTCCACCATAATGCTTGGAGTGAGATAGGTGAATCCATTTTCAGCATGGTTAGGGAATTTTTTGAAGGGAAGTCGATGCTGGATGCTATTAATGAGACGAATATTGCCTTGCTCCCCAAGGTTGAGAAACCAGAACACGTCTCTCACTTTCGACCGATTGGTTTATGTAATTTCTCCTACAAAATCATCTCTAAACTCCTGACCAATCATATGAGGCCTCTGTTGAATTGTTGTATCTCTCAAAATCAAAGAGCTTTTGTTCCTGGCCGCTGTATCCAGGATAACATCATCATTGCTCATGAAGTTTATCACTATCTCCGGAGGAAGAAATCAGGGGGAAAGTATGAATTTGCGCTCAAAATGGACATGAGTAAAGCGTATGATAGAATTGAATGGTCTTTTCTGGAGAGGGTGTTAATGCGTTTTGGCTTCTGTGTTGAGTGGGTGGCACTTATCATGAAATGTGTCCAATCTGTTAAGCTTAATATTTGTGTTTCTGGGGAAAACATCAGCTCCTTTTCTCCTGGTCGAGGCTTAAGACAAGGTGACCCGCTCTCACCGTATCTATTTATTCTAGTGTCGGAAGTCCTCTCTCTTATGATTGATAAAAGTCAAACTGCTAAGCGTCTGCAAGGGATCAAATTGAGTAATAGTTGTCCGGTACTTACTCATAGCCTGTTTGCAGATGATTCTCTTCTATATATGAAAGCTACCAGGACTAACTGTATATCTCTCGCCCAAATTTTACATCGATACTGTGTCGCTTCGGGGCAAGTTATCAACCTTGATAAGTCTAGTATTTTTTTCTCCTCCAACACCCCGGTTGAAGTTCGAACTATGGTTGGTGGCATTCTGGGAATCTCAGCCACAGAGGACCCGGGGAGGTATCTTGGCATACCGAGTATTTGGGGGAAGACGAAACACCAAGCATTGGCCTATGTTAGGGAGCGCATAACAAGTAAACTGCAGAGTTTGGGACTCTCCTCACTTTCTTTTGCTGGCTGGGAGGTGATGATAAAAGCTGTAGTACATGCTATTCCCATTTTTCCCATGAATTGCTTCAAGTTTCCCCTCAAAACTTGCAAAGAGATACAAAGCCTTATTGCCAATTTCTGGTGGGATGGCAATGCTTTTGGACATCGGACGCATTAGAGGGCCTGGGATTATCTCACTTCTGGGAAAGACCAGGTAGGTATGGGTTTCAGAGATCTTAGTACTATGAATGATTCCTTATTAGCCAAAACGACTTGGAGATTATTGATGAGGCCTACTGATTTGTGGGAAAGGGTGTTGAAAAGTGTCTACTTTCCCAAGACCAATTTTCTCTCGGCTGTCAAGGGCTACAAGGCCTCTTGGTGCTGGTCAAGTGTTGTTGCGGGCAAGGATATTCTTTTAAAAGACCTTGGATGGGACATAGGCTCGGGTACTTCGATTGGCATTTGGGGGGAACCTTGGATCCCGAGAGTTCCTTTACTTGAGCCACCTTTGAATTGTCCTAATCCAGCGATTGTACAGGGGCGTGTATGTGATCTGATTACTGATGGGATCTGGAATCTTGGACTTGTCGCTCAATTCTTATCGGAGGAGGTCAAAAAGGCAATTTGTTCTATCCCTATTCCTGTTAATGGCTTGGAGGACAAACTAGTGTGGAAAAATGCCTGCAATGGGGAGTACATGGTGAAGTTGGGGTATAATGTGGAGAAAGCCAAGCATGTGGTCGGTGCTAATAAGGCTGGACCATCAATTGTGGTGCCTTCTTCTGGTTGGAAATTTGTGTGGAAACTGAAAACTACTCCCCGGTGCAACATTTTATCTGGCGCATCCTTAATAGCGCCATTGCAACCAACAAAGGTCTCTTCCGAAGGCGTCGGTCGCAGTCAAAGCTATGTCCTATTTGTGAGTTACTGGATGAAACTATTGAACATCTGTTTTTTCATTGTGCTTGGACTCGGTGTGTATGGTTTGGCAGCCACCTAGGGGTCATATTCGATCTTAACAGGGTTACTAATTTCAACAGCTGGTGGATTCAGACCTCTGGTATGCCCTCTCTGAATAATCATGATTTATATTTCATCTGTTGGCTTCTATGGTTTATCTAGAAACAGAGAAATGCTAAGGTTTTTAATTATCTTGAGCCTAATCCTTTTGTGGTAATTGAGATGGCAAGGAAGAGTGCTGCTGAATTCTTGCCTAGTGTCACTAATATAAATGTTGCCCCTGTTTTGCGTCACCAAACTTTCACCTCCTCGGCTGGTTGGCGTCCCCCTCCCGTTAATAAAGTGAAATTGAATGTGCGATGGATCCTTTCACCAAGGACATGAGGAGGCTGCTATTGGTGTAGTATGTAGGGATTATTCTGGGCACTTTATCTGGGGCTTTGTTGATAAGTTGAAATCAATTTCTGCTTTATGACTGAGGCTTTAGCTCTTAAAAGGGCCTTGCTTATTGCTGTGGATTTAGGAATAGATGATGCTATTTTTGAGTCAAACTGCCTTACATTGATTAATTGTGTTGTTGAAAAATCACCCTATTCTTTTGACTGGCGTTGTAGAAGTATCATTCATGACATTATTAGCCTTTTTTCTTCCAAAGTTGGGTTCTCATTTTCCTTTACTCCTCGTGGGGGTAACCGTGTTGCTGATCATCTTGCAGCAATTGCTTATAAGGGGGTGTGCCCTGTTGGGTGGGTGTCTCAACCATCACCCTCTTTACTTTCTCTTCTAGCTTTGGATGCTCATCAGGCTTCTCCGGTCATGGTTGGTGCTAGTTGCCCCAGTAATGGAAGGGGTGATGCTTAGTCTTCCTTATGTTTGTATTTTGTTGGCCCTGGCCTTTGTTATGTTATTTGCTTTGTATTGTTATTACTAGTGAACTCTGTTGTAGTTGTTTCGTTTCTGAAGTGGTAATATATCATCTTCGTCCAAAAACAAAATTCATGTGAATTTACCATTTTATCCTTAATTTTTAAATAAATTAAAAAAAGAAAGAAAAATTACCCTTGTCGGAGGGCCACTACGGCCGGCCGCCAAACCTGAACAACGAACTGGTAAATACCATTGCGAAACTAGTAAATGTCATTGAAGAATTTGTTATTACCAATTCTTCCATGACATTTACTAGTTTCGCAATGGTATTTATCAGTTCGTTCTTCAGGTTTATTACATGTGAGTCTGATGAAACAAAAAAAAAGTGCAATTATAATAAATTTTTCAATGGCAATTATCAATTCTTCAATGACATTGACTAGTTTCGCAATGATATTTACAAGAGTGTTAGTTGATGGAAAAAATGTTAAGAAGAATATATATATTTGTTAATGCATATATATATTAAAGGAACCAATTGGCCCAGTGGTTGGGCCACTTGGCCCACATGAGGGTGGGGGGTGGGTTCGAACCCCAGCTTCTTCACTTTCAATTAATCTTTTTTTTTTATACCACCCACCCTCCCAAAAAAAAAAATTGTCGGATCTTAAGGCGCTGGTGGCCGGAGCCTAGGTGCCAGCGGTTGCAGGCCTTTGGCGGTCGGTCCTCCGGTGGCACAACCGCCAGAGGTTGGTCCTCCGGCGGCCGGCCGCGGTGGCCTTTTGACGAGGGTCGTTTTTTTAATTTATTTAAAACTAAGGGTAAAAAGGTAAATTCACCCGAATTTGAAAATCTCAATATGGTCCTTGATACCTCAAAGTCCTTTAACAAATTTAATAGACATTTGGGGGTTTTGCAAATTCAAATGGTATTTAAATGTAATTTTTCCTTTTATTTATCGTTTTATCACCAAATTAATTTGATATATAATTTAATCATATATGATATATGATATAATTAAATAACATTTTTCTTCCTTTAATCTTTGTCAAAAATTAACCATGTCTTATATTTAAAACAATAGCAGTTATTTTTGGAAAAAAAATGATGGACAAATACACTTAAACTTCAAAATTCATGTTGACAACAACAATAATGAGAATTTAAACAACAAAACAATTAATAACTCGTTTTGTTTGGAAATCACCTATTTAAGATTTTAAAATTTAAGTGATACAGTATTTTCTTAGGATTTTCCCTTTTTTTTGTATCTTAATTCTTTTTCTTTTCTCTGAATACGTTCCTGCAAGTTAAAAACTTTTATTTTTTGTTACATAAAGGTTTTGGAGGGGTTCGGTATCAGTCCCCCACTAAGGTCAGGGTACGGCCCCGGGCTCTCTGAGCACTTAATGGGGACTTACGAGATCGCCTACCAAAGGAGTCCCAGCAACGGCAACGAGGATCGAACACACATCCCTTTGGGACTTGACCAAATCTCTTACCATCTATACCATAAGATTTAATCCACATCCATATCAAAAGGTAACTCACCTCTTTTAAGTATACTACTCCTCAATCCTCTTGTATCCTATTTTATAGAATTGATAGAATGTATTTCTTAGTTTGTAATTTAAGCCATCTCATTAAATTTAATACCACTCTGGTTTTATTTATAAGTCTTTTAATTAAAAAAAATTAGTCCTATTTATAAGTCATCTTTTAGGTAATAAATGAGATTGTAACAATTTTGCCCATATTAATTATACCAATAAAAATAGAAAGAGAAGAAAGATACATATTCGTAAATGAGGGCAAAGTTGAAAATTTACCCTATAGTTATTGAGCTAACTACCCCTTATTTGTATATGTGGTTTGGTCAAAATAGACTTATAATAAATAGGACCAAAGTGGTGTGCGAATGTACAATTCTATGATTTAATTTTTTAAATTTTCAGATTGTCACTCATTCCTTCATAATACTATCTTTTTTTTTGATACATCCAAGTGGGGAGGGGGGCAGGGTTCGAACCCTGGACAAGGGGGACGGGAGACTAACTCTCATGCCACTGCGCTACTAAGGCGCTGGCTTCATAATACTATCTTTAATCTTAAATATAAGACTTAGTTTATAGTATAATGGTCATACATTTATAATTGGGGAGTAAAAACTATGAAAAAAGTTAGAAAATTATTAAAAACAATTTAAAAAAAGAGGATGAATTTTAAATTTTTTCTTCTAATAAAATGTATTAAAAGCATCTTGATAAATTAGTCCAGATGACTGATATACTCCCTCCGGTCCTAATTATATAAACACTTTTGTTGTACAAATTGCACTATAAAAGTGTTCCTATATTCCTATAATTAGGATCGAAAGTATGTAGTATATTGTATTTACCATAAGTGGATTGTAATCATAAATTTTTTTTTTAAAAAAAAAAAGACGAAATGATATTAAAAGAAATAAGAAGGTTTACAAGTTACAAAAAGACCTAGAATATAAATTGCTACCTACAAAATTACAATAAAACAATTTAGAAATGGTCCTTATGGTAACACTTCAAAAGTCAACGAATAGAGCCAATATTTTTTGTAATAACGACTATGTTCTTATTTATAAGTCACTTTTTGACAAAAAAATTTGGTCTTATTTATAAGTCATCTTTCCAGAAATAAATAAAATTGTGACAATTTTACCCATATTACTTATACCAATGAAGATAGAAAAAGAAGAAAAAGTTGAAAGATACCCAATTATAAATGAAGGCAAAGTTGAAATTTTATCTCATAATCATTAAGCTAACTACTTCTTTTTGATATGTGTGTCTTGGTTAAAAGGAACTTATTATAAAGGGATAGAGTAGTAACAGTTAATCTGAGGAAGGCGTCTTTAGAAATTTGCATGAAACACTTGTTGGTACAATAGATCACCGGTTGGTGCATGCAATATGACTGTGGTAACCCAGAATTCTAAATCGAAAATACAGCAGCACGAACAATGAAAAGCTGATTATAAAAAGCTGTTAGCCTCCTTACTATCCCAAGAGCCATTTGCCTTCATCTTTTGATCGACAGACATAAGGCAGCTCTCTCTTTCCAAAAATGATGAAGCTACTAGACCTCCTTCTGCTCCTCTCTGCTTTCCTCTTCCTCCGTTACTGGTGGCGCCGCTGGTCCACCACCGGCGGCGGCCCTAAAAACCTCCCGCCGGGACCACCAGGGTGGCCTCTCTTCGGAAACCTCTTCCAAGTCATCCTCCAACGCCGTCACTTCTACTACGTAGTCCGCGATTTAAGGAAAAAATACGGCCCAATCTTCACCATGCAAATGGGACAACGCACGATAATCATCGTTAGCAGCGCCGATCTTATCCACGAAGCTCTCATTCAGCGAGGCCCTCAGTTCGCGAGCCGACCGGCCGACTCGCCGATCCGGCTGCTCTTCAGCATGGGGAAATGCGCCATCAACTCCGCCGAGTACGGCCCTCTGTGGAGGACCCTGCGGCGGAACATGGTGTCGGAGATGATAACGCCGTTGAGGATAAAGCAGTGTGCTTGGATAAGAAAATGGGCCGTGGAGGCCCACATGAGAAGGATCGAGGCTGAAGCTCGTGAAAATGGGTTCGTTAAGGTGATGAGTAACTGTAGACTAACGATTTGTAGCATTCTCATATGTCTCTGCATTGGAGCCAAAATAACAGAGGACCGAATCAGAACCATTGAAAGCATTTTGAAAGACGTCATGGTCATATCCCTTCCGAAGCTTCCAGATTTCTTGCCGGCTCTAACTCCTCTGTTCCGTCGCGAAGTGAAAGAAGCGAAAAAGCTGCGAAAAACTCAAGTGGATCTTCTCGCGCCATTGATAAGAAGCAGAAAAGCTTACGTGGAGAGCAATGGTGAGATTAACGAGAATTCTGAGATGGTGAGTCCGATCGGAGCTGCTTACGTGGACTCGCTATTCGGGTTGGATGTTCCGAGTCGAGGCAAACTCAGCGAGGAGGAGCTTGTGACGTTAGTGTCGGAGGTTATCAGCGCCGGGACTGACACGAGCGCAACCGCGTTGGAATGGGCTATGCTTCATCTGGTGATGGACCAGGGGATTCAGGAGAAGCTGTACGGGGAGATCTTGGACACTGTAGGGAAAAACGGGGTCGTTTTGGAGAGTGACGTGGAGAAGATGCCGTACCTCACCGCGCTGATGAAGGAGACATTGCGGCAACACCCGCCGAGTCATTTCGTGCTGTCGCACGCAGCAACCGCTGAGACGACGCTCGGAGGGTACACGATACCGGCGGATGCCAGCGTGGAGTTTTACACGGCGTGGTTGAGGCAGGATCCGAGTTTGTGGGAGAAACCGGATGAGTTCCGACCCGAGAGATTCTTAACCGGCGACGGTGTTGACGTGGACGTGACAGGGACAAAAGAGGTGAAGATGATGCCTTTTGGAATCGGACGGAGGATTTGTCCGGCTTGGACGTTGGGGACGCTGCATATGAGCTTATTGCTGGCGAGGATGGTGCATGCTTTCAAATGGCTGCCAGCTGCGAATTTCCCACCCGACCTGACTGAGACATTTGCTTTCACGGCTGTGATGAAGAACCCTCTCAAGGCTATGATATTGCCCAGGTCAATTTATTTTAGAGAAAAAATGGCTCTGCACAAGTTTTTTCAAGGATTGCTTCTGATTTGATCATGGCCGGTTAGCTTAAATTATTAATATAAAAGAACTTGTATGTTTATAATTTAAGGGAGAAAAAACACGTAGATCAATATCTTCTTCACTCTAAATTATTTCGGATCACTTTGAACCCAAAGACACCTTCGTCTCACATATCCGAGCTAGTTAACTTAATAGAAATAGAAATAGAAATAGAATCGTATATTATTGGGTTATATATGAAATTTTGAGATGGTGCTTGTTCAGTGTTGTTGGGACGTGTTTGAGAAAGTGAGGTTATATTCTCCAACTTCTGGGACATAAATTTGGCAAACTTCATTTCATGATGGTGTGACAGAGGAATCAAAAAACAACTAATCACTGCTTTTTGCACTTGGCAGGTACATGACTGCGAAGTGGGACACTCTTATTGGATATTTGGATACTGGAGAACTTATGAGTTTGAGTTAATTTCCTGCTCCTACTTTTTTTTTAATAATAAATGTATGATTTGATGAATTTTAGTTGAGCACTTGTCAAGAAACAACTGTGCCTTGGATTGAGACAACATCTCATGTCCTGACTATATGGCCAGTCAAGGAAGGCCATGATGCCCTTGCTTATGTAGACGTGGTTCTAATTCCAATAATTCCTAGGGGATGCTTGTACATGGTTTTGAAGGACCAACTGGCCTGCCGCAGCAAGTTTTTATCTAGTTTTGTTGTATTAAGGGTTAGACTTTTTAGTCTAGTCCTTATCTCATCTTTTCAAGCTTCGGCTTGCCTGTATTCATCAAAAAAAAAAAACTATGTGCCTTGTATTAGTAGTGGATGTTACCTTTCTGACATTATTTACAGTATACGAAGTAAGAATATGATATGGGTTCTTTTTTTTTTTTTTTACGTGAACATGCTTTTTAAACACTAACTCAAATAGACCCATAGGCCATAAAGAACCAGTTTAACTACTTATTGCATTGATATGAACACATATGAGATTTGCATTCACGGGTGGAAAAAATGCTTTTAAGACCGGACAAAACAGGTATATTAGGACCGGACTCGTGACCAGTCTTGTTCCAGGCGGTATTAAAAGTCTCCCTTTAAGACCAGACTTGTAAACGGTCTTAAAGAGTTTCTTTTAGACCGGACATTTTAAACATTCGGTCTTAAAAGTCGTACTAAATAAATCTGAAATATTTTTGGTTCGGTCCTAAAACTCAAACTTTAAGACCGGACATAAACTCGACCGCTCTTAAAAGATCCAAATATTAAGATCGGACAAATATCAATCCGGTTCAAAAGATAGCAGACTCTAAGACAGATGACTAATTACCCGGTCTTAAAAGACTGACTTTCAAAACCGGATGTTATAAATGGACCGGTCTTAAAAGACCAACTTTTAAGACCGGCTTAATACCTTTAAGAGCGGTCAAAGAAGTACATCCGGTCTTAACATTTGAACATTTAATACCGTCTTTTTTATTTGCGGTCTAAATTTTCCCGAATTTTTTCCCTGTTTTGTTCTTCCTAATCATATATATACACAAATCCACCATCCAAAACAGAATATAAAAGTCGATATACTTTAAGCTACAAGCTATGAACATGAATAAATTGAATTGGGAAAAAGAATACAAATATTATCCACCATGAGTTATGTGGCCTCTTAAGTCTACAACAACTAAAGTAATTTATACAATAAGCTAAGATATAACTAATTACAATCACAATGAGTTACAATACATGCAACACGTAAATCAACATACATGTAGTCCAATATAATATATTATTCATCATGCCTTCATCTGATTCCCACCCAACAACGTAACATGCATCCTCTTTTATAACATGCCCCTTTGAATCGGATCCTGCCACAAAAACAAAACAAGAACAAATTCATAGTCAATGATGACATTGTTTAATTAAGAACATAGAAGGAATATAATATAGTTAAAACCTTAAAGTTTTCTAAGAATTCTGCATATGAATATTACCTTATGAATTGACTCTTTTATAAAGTGATATCCTCCCATATCCCTTCCTGATGATCATTTCTTATGCCGGGTTCATTATCCGCTTCATCTTCTTCGTTCATGTCCGGTAGACCCCTTGAAAAGGAGTACTCTCAGGAAGACCATAATTTGAATGACTTTCCTCATCAATATCAATGAACCTCTTTCCTTGGAGAGCTACAGACCACATTTTATTTTCTTGATCGGTGATATAGAACACTTGTTTTGCATGCTCTGCCATAATAAAATGTTCATCTCCAAAACTTCTACTATTGACATCGACTAAAGTGAATCCTAGCCGATCGATCTAAACACCATTATTGACATTAACCCACTTGCATTTGAAGATGTGAAATCTAACTTTGACATAGTCTACCTCCCAAATCTCTTCAATAACCCCATAATATGGCATGACTGCCAATTTAGGCCTCTTCTCTTTCGAACTGGAGAAGTGCATAGATTCAGCCTCTAACATAACACCACTTTCTGGACTGTGCTCATATCATCTAGGGACTTCGTGTAAAATGTATAACCATTGATCACATATGAATTCCAACTTATGACATCAACCTCAGGACCACGTGCTAACCATTTCATTGTATCAGAAACACATTCAGATCCCTCGACCTTTTGTTTGAACCAGTTTACAAAAGTTCTGTTATGTTCCCTAATCAACCTTTGTTCAGTCATTCGATGGTTCTCTTTCCTTACAGCTTCTTTATGTGCAGTATGCTGGCTTGAACTTCATCAACATTATTCAAGATGTATAAGTGAACTTGTGACAAATCATCATGATCCACACTCTTTACCGAAGCCCCTCGTCTACCCCCTTCAGCCAGTTGACGTTTTGGAAGCCCAATATATCTTACTTTGGCCAAATAATTTTGACAAAATTCCATGGCCTCTTCAGAAACATATTTCTGAACAATTGATGCTTCTGGCCGGTACGCGTTCTTCACGTACCCTTTTAGGAATTTCATAGATATTTCAATAGGGTACATCCACCGTAAATGGATAGGGCCGCACAACCTTATCTCCCTTACTAGATGAACAATCAGATGAACCATGATGTCAAAAAATGTAGGAACAAATAGCTTCTCAAGCTGGCACAAGATAAGATATCCTTCATTCTCCAATTCATCCAACTTTTCAATCTCGAAGACTTTACTACAAACCGCATTGAAGAAGAAACAAAGTCTAGTCAAAACGACCCGAAGATCATATTCGGCGATGCCTCGAATAGCTACTGGGAGTAGCTGTTGCATCAAGACATGACAATCATGAGACTTTTGGCCCACTAATTTCAAATCATTCATCGAGACAAGCCTCTTAAAATTTGAAGAATACCCCGATGGAACTTTTGTGCTATGTAAACACTCACAAAAGCTTCGTTTCTCATCCTTAGACAAAGTATGAGAAGCCGGTGGACAATAAGTTCTCTTCCCATATGGCCTTGGATGCAAGTCTTCGCGTATTCCCATTGCTTGCAAATCCAATCTTGCCTTCACACCATCCTTCGAACTACCTTATATATATATGTAGAAAAGAAAGTTGTTATTTTAATTATTTCTATTTCAAAGTTTAAATTTTGAATTATTGTTATTTCCATTCTTTTAGGAATTTCAAATAATTAGCAGGTTGTTAGGGTTGTTTCCTACTTCCTAGCTAGTAGTTGTTGATTTAGGATTATTTCCTGCTTTATTGCTAGTTGCTGTTAATTTTTCATCTGTATAAGTATACCTCATGTAAGAGGAATAAATCACGGATGAATAAAGAAATTCTTTATTGGAGTTCAATTTCTAACAATATATATATATATATATATATATATATATATATATATATATATATATATATATATATATATATATATATTAAAGAATCACTTGATTATATTTAATGAATTGTTAGTATCTCCTGCAAAATAAAGAATCGCTTATTTTTCCTCCTTTCTCTTCATTAAATCTGGAAGTTAATTTTTATGTCAGTGCATAGATCTCAAAAATTTATGTGGAATCAAAAAAAGAATCACTTGATTCAGACTCCCGAGCTAGAAGTTATGGCATTCCGAAGTTTTAACCTTTTTTTTTAATGATTTAGTCGACTAAATGGGTTTTTTAGTCGACTAAATCGCAAGAGTCTTCAAAAAAAAGTTGCCCGTGATTTAGTCGACTAAACCATGGTTTTAGTCGACTAAATAGGGGCAGATTGAGAAATAGTTTTTTGACAGGGACAAATTGGGAAATAGTTTTCTGACAGGGGCATTTTGGTAAATAGTTATTTAATAAGGGGCAAATTGGGAAAATAGCCCTACTAATTGCACTAAACTCTAATATCATATTAATTATTACTTTTACTCACTACCCTTATTAATTATGAGTATACATGAAAAAACATATGAATTCTCTTTGGAAATGAGTAAGTGTTTTTTTTTTTAAATAACTAAGTATACTTATTAGTTGGTGTCTTATAATAAAAATCAGAAGGAGTAATAAAAAATACCACTCTGGTCCTATTTATAAGTCCAGTTTGACCAAAAAATTTGGTCCTATTTATAAGTCTATTTTGACCAAATAAATGAGATTGTGACAATCTTGCCCATATTAATGATGATGAGAGAGATTGACTAGCTATGTTGGGAAGAGAAAAAGATAAGAGAGATTTGACAATAAATTTTAAAAGTTACCCATTCATAAATGAGGGTAAAGTTGGAAATTTGCTTTATAATCATTGAGATACCTAACTTTCTTTGGTATGTGAGATTTGATCAAACTAGACTTATAAATAGGACCAGAATGGTATATATTAATGATTCAAAAGTAATAAAATTAATAATAACCTAACTGACATTCCTGTAAAGACCATAACCATACATATTCAATGGCTCTAAAGTCAAATTTGCTTTTTATTATTATTTATTAAAAGAAGGAAAGTAAGCACAGGTAGAGATTGTGGCTCGTGAAAGTGAGAGCGTGGGTGACCTGAGATTGGGAAACATAGGAAAATAGCTTGCTATTAGTCTATCTTATCTTTATTATAAGGTATCAATTAACAAGTTCATTTGATCCTTTTTATAAGGCACTTACTTATTCCCAATGTGCATTAATTATTATTTTCCATATATACCCTTAATAAATAAGGGTAATGGGTGTGAGTAATAATTAATATTTCCTCTAGTCCTTACTATAAGGTACCAACTAGCAAGTTTATTTGGTCTTTTTTATAAGACACTTGCTTGTTCCCAATGAGCATTGATTATTTTTTTCCATGTCTGCCCTTAATTAATAAAGGCAATGAGTGAGAGTAATAATTAATATAATATTAGAGTTTAGTGTAATTAGTAAGGGTATTGTTCTGTCATAAGAACATAGATCCCTAACCCTAGGTGGGCTAGTATGTGGATGTAGGATCAAATAGCTCTCCCCCAAGTATCCATAGATGAGATACCCGAGAGGATCGGCGATCACAAAGCACAGGGACTTGACCTAGGTGCGATACCTAGGGCCTACGTACCCTGAAGAGGGATCAAAGTCCACGTAGTTCGCTGATATTGGAGGCGTTTAGCCAAGGGGGTGGTGTTTGTGCTCTGTGTGCAGTATATGCAATTGAGAGAGAGCTTAGAAGATGATGTGTACCTTTACGGTTTAACTCCTATTTATAGAGTGTACCTTAGGTGGAATCGTATCGGCCTCATTAATATGATTGATTCAAGATCATATCATATCGGTCTCGTTAACCTCGGCCGGCATATCCCAACAACCATATCGGCCTCTTTACTATGATTGATATGATTGGATCCTCCTTTATGACAGGCAGATCCCGATATTCAATATGCTCCTTGTTGGGCCATATATAGGATATGGGCCTAATATTTATTCCATAACAGGTATAATATTGGAAATTACTTAGATTCTAAGACAACTTTATTGACTTTAACTACTTTTATTGGTTTGTGAGAAAAGTTAGTTGGTGTCTTATACTAAGGACCAGAGGGAGTATGATATTAGAGTTTAGTATAACTAGTAGGGGTAATATTGAAAATTACTTAAATTATATGACAATTTTATTGACTTTAACTGTTTTTATTGGTTTGTAATAATTGTTAGTTGATGCCTTATAATAAATATCAGAGGGAGTATAAGGAACCAACTAACTATTCTCACAAACCAATAAAAACAGTTAAAATCAATAAAATTGTCATATAATTTTAGTAATTTCCAATATTACCCCTACTAGTTATACTAAATGCTAATATTATATTAATTATTACTCTTACCTACTACCATTATTAATTATAGGCATACTTGAAAACAAATAATTAATGCTTCTTGGGAACAAACAAGTGCCTTATAAAAAGGATCGAATAAACTTGGTAGTTGGTGCCTTATAATAAGGACCAGAGGGAGTATAACCCTACATTAAATACGAGTTATTTTTTAAACGGGTCAATGTTCAAAAATAGACATGTGCTTTTGTCGGATGAGCGTCCAGTGGCAAATACTTTTTTCAGGCGCAAAAGTAACTATGTGGTTACAAAAGTGGAGCAAAATTAGCATTGACCGTTAGTTTGACCAAAAACATTAACATGGATGCTGACTCAGCAAATTTTTATCCTAGTTGGCAGTGAAAGAAGAAATTTTAAAAAAAAAATTGCTGGCTCAGCAAATTGTTGACCGTCCTTTATTCATCTTCCATGGAACCCCCCTATTCATCCGTCGACCTGAACCCCCCCTCCTTCGACCTGAACCCCCCCTCCTTCGACCTGAAACCCACCCCCCCCCTCGTCGACCTAAAACCCCATCCCCCTCGTCGACCTGAAACCCACCCCCCTGCGTCGACCTGAAACACCCCCCGTCGACCGAAACCCCGGCCGACCCGAAACCCCCTCGTCGACCGAAACCCACCCCCCGCGTCGACCGAAACCCCCGGTCGACCTGAAACCCGCCCCCCCTTCGTCTCCCTTCCAAGCTCAATCAAGATTTGGGCCCAGTGATTTCACTCTCCGTCGTCCACCATTCACTTCCGCCACAGGCCCACGGTTCTTCATCGTCACCAAGAGATCTGCCGCTACAAGATCCACGGTTATTTTCTTTTCAAATTCACGAGAAATCATTTTTGGCGTTTTTTCTTCACGCGATTCTGTTCATTATTTCCTGGGTATTCCTCTGATTGCGATTTTTCCTTTGTTGAAAGCTTTGTTTGTTGAATTCCTCTTCTTCTTCTGATTTCGTTCTGTATTCCTCTGATTGCGATTTCTGATTTGCGATTTGCGATTTTGTTCTATATTCCTTTGTTTCTGTATGCCACCATTTTGGGTATGGGTATGGCTCTTTTTTCATTCAATTCAACTTTTTCATTCAATTCTGGGTATGGGTATGGGTATGGCTTCGATTTGGGGCTTCGATTTGGTTCTGAGTTTGTAGTGGTTGATGATTCTGGCGGAGAGAGACGGAGTCGCGATTCTCGTCTGGTTCGCCTGTCGGGTCGCTGGAGAAAGAAGAAGGTCCCTGGTCAAAATGCAAGTTTTGACCAGGGACTTAAATGAAAATTTTAAAAGTTTATAGAGGGACGAAATTGAAATTTTTTGAAATGCATCCGGGCTAAACTATAATTTACATAGCATTAACATCCACGTCATCGTCCATGTCATCATTTTCAGTTCAGAAAAAGTCAACTAACGGTCAATGCTAATTTTGCTCCACTTTTGTAACCACATAGTTACTTTTGCGCCTGAAAAAAGTATTTGCCACTGGACGCTCCTCCGACAAAAGCACATGTCTATTTTTGCACCTTGACCCTTTTTTAAACTATAATTCACATCTACTAATAAAAATAGTTAAAAATATTAAATTTATTATGCAATTCAAACAATTCATAACATTATCCTTATTAACTATAGTATAATCAGTGGCGGACCCACACTGGTGCTAATGTGGGCAAGTGCAGACACAAAATATATATCATTTCAAAGAATTTAGTAACATGTATAGGTGGTGCGGTTGGTTAAGACTTTATACCCTTCCCTTAATCACAGGTCGTCGGTTCGAGCCTGCTATCTTCCTTTTACCTTTTTTCCCTATTTTTATCGTCTACTCTCGTCTCCAACTTTCTTCCCCCATTTTTATCGTTTCCATCGATCTCTCATCTCTCCCTTCTCGACAGAGGCGGACGCAGGTGTTAGGTTAGGGGGGCAAGTGCCACCCTTAAAATAAACTATTTATTATTTTTTTAAGGATAAAACCATAAATTTAGGTTTCAGTCAGACGAAATTGAAGGAGTCACGGAGCATCGCAGCAAAATATCTAGATCGAGTTCCTGTAAGAATTCTCACAACTTCGTCTCTTTCTTGTTTGATGTTCTTGGAACTGAATTTCCTATTTGTCCAGACAATAGTCCATCTATGGTTTTTTTGTTTGGTGCTAGTCAATAATTCTCGATCTCGCCATATAATTTGCAGTTCCCTCCCCGTAGTTTAGGATGCCACCAACCCCATAAAGTTCAATCCCATGTTCTTCTGTTTGCCCTATATTCGCATAATGGATTTTATTTTCCGGAGAAATTAAGCCAATTTTCCATCAGAACAAGCGTGTTTCAATTTTTCGGTGTTATTGAGTTCTACTTGATGTTTTCTTTTTGTTGTTTCTGTTATACCTAGATCCTAATTTGAAATTATAGATATTCCTACTCCTAGTTTTTCAATTTCCAAATTTTTCTCCCTTCGTTGTTTAATCTTTAGAGATATTCCTCGATTATCTTGCGTTTTACCTCTCAGAGTCCTAGTCTAATGTTCTTCTTTTTGTCCTGTATTTTTCCTTGAGCAAAATAGAGAAGCAGGTCAACAATGGCGTGGACTTCCTCCGCCATGTATGTGATCTGAAAATCAAAGCGTTGTTGCTTATTAGGTAAGCTTTACAAAAAATCAATGCCCTTCATTATCTACTAATATTGGACTAGCATTTCCTTAATTTTGATATGGTGATCATTTGCATCTACATCTCAGATTTCGAATGGGAGAAGGGATTTGGGAGATGTTTAAACGAAGCGATATCATTAGAGAGATAGCTGAAGAACATGAATGCAATTTTTGATTCTGACGTCAAATTTGATCTAATGAATTGAGGGTTGGAATTAGTGCAACGAACTAAAGTTGATTTGTTTGTTAATTGGAGAAAGAGTTACTATAACTAGAGGTAAGAATTCTCCTTTCATTTTTTATTCATGTTGGACTGGATTAGAAATATATATACAAGTATGGTCTTGTTATCGTGCTGTATTGTTCTATAATTGGTGTAACTTGGGTGTCGTTAATTTGTATTATCGCTTCATGAAGATGTTGGGCAATGTTGCTGTGGAATGAGGATATGTATTATTGTTGTTAGTTGTTGGTGTTGTATTCTTGTGTTGTGTTTAATTTGGAGGCCATTTTGCTATACCAAAATTATCTTGTACACTTTGGTCAAAGGACAAAAGTATTCTGGTTTAAAACTTTCTTTAAAAAAAAATTCGGGGGCAGCACCCACAAACCTAAAATCCTGGGTCCGCCACTGAGCATAATGCCAATATTTTATTACTTTTTCATCTGTCATTATCACTATTAAGTATGAGCATGTATGTAAAAAAATATTTCATACGTGTTCAACCTAAAACTCTTCTTTGTTGGCTGGTATTGGAGGCATGTCAAATTCAAACACATGAGATGTGAGAGATTTTCAATTTCAATACCAACATGATACTCATATATTAACTAAGGACTCCTTTCTAAGAGGTAACCTATAATAAGAACCGAAGTATTAAGATCAATAGCATATATAAAAAATTTAAATTTAAAACTTTCAATATCATGTAATCTTTTCAATGATATATATATTTTTTCTTAAGAAGTGTCAATTATAAAATTATCTTCATTTTAAATTATGTATCTATAGAAATAAACATTATTTAAAACAAAAAAAGAATTTAAATTGAATTTGAACCATCCAAAATAAATTCAGATAATCTTAGAATTTGAAAAATGCATATGTATAAAAAAAGCTAGATATATATAGCCGTTGAGAGTATCAATCAAAGCCTCTCATTTTCGATAATCATTGTACATTATTTGACCAAAAAATTTAATTCTATTTATAAGTCCGGTTTCATGTAATAAATGAGATTGTATCAATTTTACCCATATTAATTGTACTCATGAAGATAGAGAGAAAAGAAACATTTAAAAAATATCCAATCATAAATAATGGCAAAGTTGAAAATTTATCACATAATCATTGAGTTAACTGCTCTCATTAGTATATGAGATTTGATCAAAATGAACTTATAAATAGAACCAGAGAGTGGTATGTAACCTTCTACAAAAGTAATACATGGCACGATTTCATTAACACATTTCTTGATTTTGTTTCAATGGTCTCTTTCTCTTTTGTTTTTAATTCAATCTTTTAAGATATTATTGACTTTGATGTTACTTCCCTCCTCTTTTATATAAGATGTTTTCTAACGATTTTTATTAAGATTGATGCCATAAATGAGGCTTCATATGAACTTGGACCCTTGCTTTATATTGCTAGTGTTATCATTATAATCCTCGGCCTTAAAAATCATTTTCACTCTTGCTTTAAATTGACTTGTATGTATTGTTGTGAAACGTTGCGAGTTAATCCGTCGAGTTTAACGTTTTTAACTTACAAAATCGAGTCGAGTAACTAGTAAATTTGTTATTGTTGTAAACTTGGTTAAACTCACGAGTTTATATATTAAGGTTAACGTTTTTACGTTTCCAACTTACAAAACAGTGTTAACTTACCTTTAAACTTATATTAACTTCTTTGATATGATTATGTTCAGCGACTTTAAATATAATTTTTATAGAAATTTCTTTGTTAAATATGATAAATTATGAGTGTTGATGGATTTAATTTCAATTATATGGATTTAAAAAATATTTAATCCAAATTGTTGTTATTTTTTATATTGTAATTATTTAATTATATACTATTAATATCTATTTAAAGGTAAAGATTGATAAACTCTTACGAGTTTATTATATGAGTTTATCTCACTGTCACGAGTTTATTTAAAATCGCAAGTATGGCAACCTTACTTGTGTGTTAATGAAATAATAATATTAATTATTAAAAGCAAAGTTTTTATTAATAAGATTAATTATTAAAAGCAACTGGTCATTTATTAGTGGGTATTGGCAAAAAAAGGGTATTTTCACAAAAAGAAAACTTAATACTGCTTGTAGCGTATTTATCGATTCCAAATAATTTTAATTACATTTTCTTTTACTTTGATGAATTAGTTATTTTTTTTAGCAATAAATAATGAATAGATTTATTTTTCATCATAAGGTGCTTAAAAAAAAATTAAAGGCTATATATGAAAAATACTTGCTGCAGGGCACCACCCTATCAAGCATCAAAATTAATTGTTACAACATTCCAGGAAGATATATTATTGAACTAGATATTTTGATCAACAATTTATCTAAAATTTTGTTTTTTGATAGAGTATAACACGTCATGTGATTTGTGTAAATAAGATAATGCTTATTGTTGAGGTAATAGTATATTATCAATTTAATTCATAGATATTGAAGCAAGATTTTTAATTTAATTTAAAATCCATTTTTTAAATTAATCCCTATGGACCCCGTAAAATTTAATTCAGATCATGATTTCAGAGGGGCAAGTGGACGAGTAGGTGGATCCATTATGGTAACAATTTAATGCCTTGTTCCACATTTGCATGATGACTTCGGAGAGAAAAATGAATCTATAACCAGGGGCTATTTTGACCCCTAGTCGCGAGTCTTGGCAACCACCAGAGGAAGACTGGGTTAAAGTGAATGTGGACAATGCTTTCTTAGGTGTATCTTTGAAAAGCATGGGTGGAGGTCTAATTCAAAATTCTGCTAGAAGATTTATCAAAAGCTCTATACACACTCTCTTGATGATGGGGACGAATTATCTACGGAAATTTGGGCTTACTTGATTGGCTTAAAAATGGCAAGGGCAATGGGCTATAGGAAAGTTTGTGTGGAAATTGAGACTTTGAACCTTATTCGGCACAGACACATGCAAGTACACAGGGATTCTGGTCTCCTTGACAAAGTGAAAGGTCTGATGGCAATGGATTGGGAACTAAGGATCACTTATGCTCCTCGGTTGGCAGTCGGCCAACTATGCGGCGGATTATCTAGCAAAGAAAGGGCTTGGAACAGGGCAAGGTCTTATTGAAGTGTATCAACTTTCTGAGGCTCTAGCGGTGCTTCTTTTTCAGGATTGTAATAGGAGTAATATTCCCATAGGGCATTAGCTGAGGTGTCTTCTACTTTATCAAAAAAAAAAATCCAAATGAACATATGCCACTTTTTATTTTATTATCTTTTTAATATATAAAAGGCAAAAGCATTGCCATTTAATTTTTATTTACACTCCCTATTGTACTTAATGTATAAATTAATTGAGGAGTTGATCTTAATCTTAAATGTAAGAATTATTTTTCATATTTGTCAAAAAAAAATTCTAATTTTTCTCTCTTTGTATTTTCTCAATAATAATTAAGAGAGAGATGAAGGGAATTAAGAGAAATTATTATAATATTTTAAAAAAATTATGTCATATTATCTAACCTCCTTAATTTTAGTCAATTAAATAAATAAATCTTACATTAAGCATTAAGGTTTAAAAGGAGTTTTTTTTTTCCAAAGAATCAGGAGTATGAAGCATGTGTTTTTTTTTACATGTCACTTTAATCCAAAAAAGTTTTGTGTAACCCAAAAACCATGCGGCCCAAAAATGTCAGAGAGAAAACTGTTTGCCATGTAACCTAAAGTTGGCCTTCTACATTCCAGTCCACTCTTCAACTTTTGTTTTCCTGCCCTAACAGGCAATTCTTCAACTGGGCTCTTTAAGCCTAAATTGTTTTTATAAATCATGTCATGAGCATTTAAATTCGTTCCCTTATCCTTAGATCGTGAGTGAATTCAACCTATTTTCTAAAATTTTTGTATAAAAGAAAAAAAAAATATTCGTCACTGCTCACTAATAAAGGTCGGTCTAGTTATTAAAGAGTTAACATATAGCTTACAAGGTTGTAAATTCAACTTATGCTGCTGATATGAGAGCCTTATTGGGAGACGATTTGTAAGTACTTTTGTAAGCGATGTTTGAGTCTGGAGGCATGCTATGGCTCTAATGAGGCCTTGATGAACCTGGAATCCAACTCATCTAAACTTTGTTTATAACAAAAAAAAAAAAAAAAATCTTCACTAGTATCATGGAGAAAAACCAGTTACTCAATGACTTACAAACTAATGTTTGAATCCCCACTAAGAGATATATTCACCTTTATCATAAGTTTGGAATGAGGTAAAAGTGAGTAAAATACCATTCTGGTCCTATTTATAAATCTTTTTTTACTAAATCACACATATCAAGAAGATGTAGTTAGTTCAATGATTATGAAATAATATTTCAATTTTGCCCTCATATATGAATATGTATCTTTTAACTCTTTCTTCCCTCTCTATTTTTATTGGTACAATTAACATAGGCAAAATTGTCATAATTTCATTTGTTATCCTGAAACTGAACTTATAAATATGACCAAATTTTTTAATCAAAAGAGACTTGTATAGAGTGATATATGAGAAGAGAATATACTTCCTCTAGTCCTTATTATAAGGCACCAACTAACTTTTCTAACAAACCAATAAAAGTAATTAAAGTCAATAAAGTTGTCCTAGAATCTAAGTAATTTCCAATATTATCCCTACTAATTCCACTAAACTCTAATAATATATTAATTATTACTTTCACCCATTACATTTATTAATTAGGGGTAGACATAGAAAAAATAATCAATGCTCATTGGGAACAAGCAAGTACCTTATAAAAAAGACCAAATAAACTTACTAGTTTGTGTCTTATAATAAGAACCAAAGATAGTACTTCCCAAGTAAAAGAATTTACTACTCCCTTCGGTCCTAATTATAGGACATATTTAACCGATTTTGGGGAGATTAAGGAAAGAAGTTAAATTAATTAATTTTACTCATTTTCTGAAAATGCCCTTATATAAATTTAAAATGACATAAGTAAAAGAATTAACAACTCCTACCACATACTTTTCCGACCTACCACTCTGGTCCTATTTATAAGTTCATTTTGACCAAATCTCACATACCAAGGAAAGGTAGTTGACACAATGATTATGTGGGTAAATTTTCAATTTTGCCCTCATTTATGATTGGGTACTTTTCAACTGTTTCTTCTCTCTCTATCTTTATAAGTATAATTAATATGGGTAAAATTATCACAATCTCATTTATTACATGAAACTGGACTTATAAATAGGACCAATTTTTTTTGGTCAAACTGAACTTATAAATAGGACCAGAGTGGTATAATTTTTCTTTCTACACACTATCTAATTGAAATAATGGTCTTGCTATATATACATATTTGTGTGTGTTCATATATCTACACATATATATATATATATGCACACACATACACACATATAAACATACAAAGATACATACATATATGTATGTATGAATGTATGTACACACATACATGTATTACACATTTATGTGTGTGTGTCCTTATATATATTTGTGTGTAAACATACACATATATACATACATAGACACACGCACATATTTAAAAGTTTTACTTACTGGAATAGTCTACATACTCACATATATATATTCATAAAAAACCAAACACACTTGAGAGAATAAAATATGGGTATTTTGGGAAGAAATTGACAAAAATTAGAATTTTGTCTTATAATTAGGAGCAAAACAAACTCTCAAATGTTATCCTATAATTATGACTGAATGGAGTATTTATTTTTAAGAATTTTTCCAACTAATATCATTTCTTCCCTAGTCGTTTTCTAATCCAACTAATATTATTTCTTCCCTAGTCGTGTTCTAATCCAAACATAATCTTGACTTCTAGTGCTCCGAACAGAATTATCTGATTCCCCTCCTTATCTTTTTGTTTCTTCTTATTATCTCTTACTACTTTATTTGGACGGTTGATTAGAAATATAAGAGAAAAATTAAAATAGTATTATAATATTTTAAATCAATTAGACGGATATGATTTAAAGATTACAAGAACTAGGAGAAAAATTCAATCTTAAATTATCTTCCATAAAAAACGTGATTGGGAGAAAAAGTGTGGAGCACTATTGGAGAATGGAGATGGTGGTGGATGAGTTGGAAGACAAGACAAGGAAGCAAGCAGAGAAGAGAGAGAGGAATCATGAATCCATCAGAAAAGGAGGGGTCACGTGCCGCTTACGTTAATTGGTGTCAGATTCTGAGACCTTCCTTTGTCCCAATTCCACTCCCCAAATCCATGCAAAGATCTCCCCCGTCCTTTCTGTTCTTAATTGCCGTTCCCTTACCTAACCTTCTTTTATTATTTTCATATTATCTTATCTTTTCGGCCTTCGTATGCATCCTTTTATTACATTAAATAAATACCTTCCTCAAAGTCCTAAATATTATTTTTTTCTGATCCTTACTCTAATTACTATAAGACACTAACTAACTATTCTTATTAATCAATAAAGTTGTCCAAGAATTTTAGTAATTTCCAATATTACTCATACTAATTGTACTAAATTATACTCCATATCATATTAATTATTACTCTCACCCACTATCCCTATTAATTATGTGGATACATAGAAAAAAGTAATTAATGCTTATTGGGAACAAACAAATGCGTTATAAAAATGATCAAATAAACTTGCTAGTTGGTGGCTTATAATAAGAACCAGAGGGAGTATAAGATAATTTTATAGTATAATTTATACTACAAACTATATTTTATATTTAGGACAAGAATAATATATGTTTATGTTTAGAACATGGGTGTCCATGACAAACTTTTAAACCAAATTAAAAGATAGGGAAATAAGAAGGTGGTAAAACAATGGTGGGTGAAGTACGGTTGATGCAATTTTATTTATTTATTTATTTATAAAAAGGTTTAGGTGGGTTCGGCACCGGTCCCCCATCAAGGCTAGGGCACGGTCCTAGAGCTCTTTGAGCACTTACAAGGGACTTACAAGATTGCCTACCAAAGGAGCCCTCATAACGGTAAAGGGAATCGAACTCTCGTCCTTTTGAGACTGGAACCCGTTCCTTATCATCTGTGTCAACTCTCATCGGCCAGTTGATGCAATTTCAATACATATGGTTGACTATTCTTATCTGAATCCATGGGATAAACACAGGCTCGTTTGGATCAAGGAAAACCAGACATTGGAAATGAAAAATTGAAATTTTCATCTGGCAACGAACATTTGGTTCGAATTTTCTTTAGTAAATTTTTTTCCTACCGACGCCATTCTCTCACATTTAAATGAAAAATGGTGAAAGTTCAATTTGCCCTGATGCTACAACCACCTGTATAAAAAGGCAAAGCATATGACCCATGGAAAAATAGAGAAGTTGTATTTTGTGAACTTGTAACTATCGTCATTGGCTTCGTCGATTAGCTCTGCCCTTCAGATTAATCATATAAAATTCATTAATAAATATATTTAGTAGCATTGAGAAGTAATATTAGTCGTCATCAAAAGTAATCAGATGATAAACAATACATTTGAATTCTCGGAGACGAATGTTTAGTGCAAGAAGAACAGTCACTCGAGTATTCTTTTGATGCACTCAAGTGCCACACTCGAGTGTATAATTTGTCACACTCGAGTGCTGATGAATTTTGTGTCTGATTGAATATTGTTGAAAAAAGAGTATTTTTAAAATGGTTTCAATTTATATCAAACACGTGAGTGTTTACTTATGCACTCGAATGTATCACTCAAGTGTACATGCACAGAGGTCAGATTTTAGTAGGCATAATGTCTTCAATATAACTTCAAATTTGGCAAATGAACTATTCCCAAAAAGCTCTTTAAGTTTTTTTTTTCCAATGCAAAAAGAATAAGCTCCAAACTCATTGTATGTTGAGAGTTTTGATTAGATTAATAACAATTGTTCTGGAGCAGCGTTTTGCAAAGTATTGGTCCGACTCTGAACTTCAAAAATTCATATCTCTTCCAATTGTTCTTTGTTTTCCATGGTCTTGATGTTGTTGAAACGAGTTTTGAGTCTAGTTTCATATGTCACAAGTTTCAGTTCAATTAGATGTGTATTTTGTGAATTACATCCAAATTACTGAATTTGTGTTTGTTATAAGGCGTGAACTCCAATGGCGACTTCAAAATAGCATTTATGTTTCATATGAACTCTTTTGAGCTTGATTTTGGTGTCTATATGATGCATTAGGAGTATAGTTTCATATGAAATAAGTTTCACCTTGATCAAATATGTGGTTTGAGAGATATGATCGAATTATTGAACTCTTGTACAAGTTGAACGTGAAATAGGGGCAAACAAAGGAGCTGGAATAGTGCTTCACACTCGAGTGCACAATGTAACACTCGAGTGTGCTGAAAAGTGCACGTTTAAATCACTATAGCTGTGGACTATTCACTCGAGTGAACAGAGCAACACTCACAACTTCACTTTGAGTGTGAACAACGTTCAGTTATTTGATTATATCTCTCAAACCACAGATCTGATTGAGGTGAAACTTATTTCACATGAAATTAGACTCCCAATGCGTCACATAGACATCAAAATCAAGCTCATAGAAGTTCAGATGAAAGATATATGAATTTTAGAAGTTGACAGTGAAATTCTCACGTCATATCAAACATAGGTTCAGTAATTTGGATGTATCTCACAAACTACAAATCCAAATGAAGTGAAACTTATTTCAAATGAAATTAGACTCTCAATGCATCACACAGACACCTATAGCAAGCTCAAAAGAGTTAAGAACAAAGAGATATGGCTTTCAGAATTTGACACTGGAAATTCTTGTGTCATTTCAGAATAGGTTTGTTATTTGGATGTATCTCCCATAATACATATCTAATTGAGGTTAAACTTGTCTCATATGAAACTAGGCTCAAAATGAGTTTCATAGAATTTAAGAGCAAGCTGAAAGAGATTCATAAGAAGAAGATATAGATATCAAAAGTTGACATTTAGTATTCTGACATTCTCACTCTGTTTTCAGAACAATTGTCATTCATTGGATCATAACTTTCAAAATACAATGAACATAGAGCTGATTCTTTTTGCATTGAAAATAGGACTTAGAGAGCGTTATGGGGATATGTCATTTTCTAAATTTGGAGTTATATTCTAATAGTTATGGTCATTGAAAGTTGACCTCTATTCTGAAAGAAGATATCACAAAGTACTGTTCATAGTTTATTTGGAGCACTCGATTGTGGATATTTAGAAATTGAAATCTTAGTGGCAAAATGGTATTTTGCCTCATTTTGTTACAATCAAACAAATTTTTTTCTATTAACTCATTTTCTTTTCTAGTGTGAACCAAATGCATCGAGGCAAAATATTTTCTACTGTATTCCATTCTTTTCATTTCCGTCCATTTCCATTCCTACTTTTTCTTTGATCCAAACAGGACCTCAAACTTAATTGAGAGCAAACGTTAGATATGAAAAAAGAATCTTAAGCATATATACGGACTTGAAAGTGAAAAATGACAAAAAAAAACCCCTTTGAAAATAGTCATCCCAAGCTCGTTTGGTTCAGTGCATATCAGAGGAGGGAAATAGAAAATGAGCATTTTTCGTTTGGCAATGGCTGGTTGGTTCACATTTTCTTAGAAAAATGTTTTCCGCGGCGTGACATTTTCTCTTATACATCGAAAAATTGGTTCCCACCTATTTTGGTTGGGAACCCATATTCCAACGTGCTAAGAAAATAGAAGAATACTAACTTACTCTTCTTCAGCATTAGGGAAAGGAAGAGAGTGACGTTGGAAAATATCATGGTGGTTGATGGCAAAGGAAGAAGAAGCCGGCGGTGGCCTCTTTGCCACCATCACTGTAGATCTGTCAGTGACAAAGGAGGAAGAAGAAGTCAACAATGGTGATGATATGAAAAGGGTGACAAAGGTGGATGAAGAAGGTGAAGGTGGCATCTTTGATGCCGTCATTGTAGGTCCATTTGTGACGGAAGAGGAAGAAGTTGATGGTGGTGATGATGCAAAGTGGGTGACGGAGGTGGAAGAAGAAGCTGACGGTGGTGATGGCGAGAACCTTCGGACAATTGAAAACTTTGCGAGGTTAGGTTTGGATTATGGCAATTATTCGGCGTGCATATCTTTTTTATTCCTCAATCATTAATACAGGGGCAAAATGGTCTTTTGCCTCATTTTCCTATCTCATTTTATTTCAATAAAACTAATTTTTTTTATCAACTAATTTTTTTTTTCCAATGTGAATCAAACTCGTCGAAAGCAAAATATTTTCCATTATTTTCCTTTTCATTCATACATCTTCTTTGATCCAAACGGGCCCTAAGAGAGACATTAAATTGCTGTTAACTGAAAAGAGGGGTCAACAAAGTGGAAAAGGTGAGGAAGCTAGGAAGCAATTTCAGAGGTGGGGGCGTGGGGTACAATCAAAACTATAATCGAGTTAAAATTATAAGTATTAAGTTACACCGAATAAGAGTACATGAATTAATTTACTATCAAGTCAAAATTACAGAGATTAAAAAGACTAATTTCAGAAAAAGAAAACTTATTAATATAGTCCTCCTAAGAGAGACATTAAATTGCTTTTAATTGAAAACAATTTGAAAGAGAAAAGTGGTCAAAAAAGTGAAGAAGGCGAGGAAGCTAGGAAGCAACTTGAGAGGTGGGGGTCTAATCAACATGAAGTAAACAAAAACAAAGAAGATGCAAAGTAAAGTTCTTTGATGTTGAACAATCTATTTTGTTGAAATAGTGCACTTCAACTTGTGATGCGGACAACTCTAGTTTCAACACTCAGCCTTGTCACATCCACAAGTCATTCCTGAACTCATATTTGTTTCCCACCCAAATGCTTCATGCATCAAAATAATACCATAACTTACATTCTTTATAAAACAGGAATGGAACTTTTTCTTTATTTCATGATTTTTTTGTTTTTCTTTTACCCAACTTGAAGCATTATTTTTTTGTGGGCTCAGTAAAAAGAACAAAAGTGGGGTTCGACTGGTTTCCACAAGACAAAAATCTTTATTTTGATTTTGTAAAGTTTGACTTCAGGGTCATTGATCTCTGGAAAAGAAGAAAAAAAAAAAAAAGGAAAAAAAAAGCTCATTTTCCACGACTTCCAGCTTTCCGTTTGCGCGACCCGTATGCGTATAAACAAAACCCATCCTCTAGCGGCCATTCTGTAATCTGTAGTTCTTCAGGTTAGTTACAAAAACATTGAAGAATCTGTCTGCTCAGTGGGAAGATTAGTGAGAGGAAGAGAAGAAGAGGAGAGAGATGGAGTGGTGGCTCTCAATGCCAAAGTTGGAATTGCATGCCCACCTCAATGGATCCATTAGGCACTCCACGCTTCTGTAAGTTTCTTTCTTTCTTCCAATTTTCTTGAACTCCTAAATTGCTTGGGTCTGATTTTTCTTTGTTTCTCATTCTGCAGAGAACTTGCTCGAGCTTTAGGTGAGAAGGGTGTCATAGATTTCTCCGAACTTGAACATGTCATCCTCAAAAGTATGCCCAGCCATTCTTCTTTTCTTGTTCATTTATATGTTTATTTTCTGACAAGAAAAAAATCTGAAAAATGGGATAAATTAGTAATTTCATACCTAGATTGTCCTCTGGCCGATGCAGCTTTGCCGAGTACACCTATTAGCCTGAGAAATGGAGAAGGACTAATTTCTTATTTCTGGGACTAATTGATGCACCCACTAAAGGACTAAGTATAAGTAGGTCTGAACCAAATTGTTAACTTCTTAAGTGCTAATTCATCTGCCTCTTTTTTACTCATCATTTTGTCAGAATCTGCCTTTCCCATAGTCTAGGTTGATACCTATGAGGGAATTCATAGTATATTTTCGAACTGTTCTATATGTGCAAGAGTCTGTGCTCTATAGTTTGTACTTCCTAAAGGCAGTTAAAAGGATAATTGAAAAGATGAACCGTTTGATCATGTTTCTTACCACCAATGTTCTGCTGGAAAATTTACTTCTTATTTCCTAATCGTAATTTTTTCTTTTTCAAATCTTATGTCAGGGGGGGTCCTATTCTTCTTGCTGTTTATTTGTTTCCTGACTTCACTTTTGATGATCCATATTTACCTATCGATATTGAAAAACACAATGCTGGTGTTGTTTATGGCTTTGTAAATACAGAGGATCGTTCGTTACGGGAAGTATTCGAGTTGTTTGACCTAATCCACATTATTACAACCGATCACATGACTGTTACAAGAATCACCAAAGAAGTATGGCTGCTTGTCTACTGCATTAATTAGTATGCCAAATTTGTTTCCTTCGCATTTATACAATTATCATCCAAATTCAGGTTATAGAGGATTTTGCAGCAGATAATGTTGTGTATCTAGAGCTGAGAACTACTCCAAAGGTAATGCAAGGAGCTCCATTATGAATTTGGGCTGTATTTATATCCATTGAATTTATTTGATGAAGAAAAATGTTTTATGAGTTCCATTCAGGCTAATGATTTGATTGGAATGAGCAAGCGCTCCTATGTTGAAGCTGTGCTGAAAGGTCTGAGAGCTGTCAGCTCAGTTGATGTGGATCTCATGCCTGACAATGAGAATTCTGAAAGAGTTGTAAATTCGCTAGGCCCAACAACAAATCATAGTTATAATGTAAATACTAGAAAAAGAATTGTTGTTAGGCTTCTGCTGAGCATTGACCGGCGGGAGACAACTGAGGCAGCAAAGGAAACTGTAAGCTGAAACTCTGAGTTATCTGAGCAAAAGTTGAGTCTTTTGGGGTATTAATAGACTCCACTTCTTTGCTTCAGGTCTCGCTTGCTCTGGAAATGAGGCATTTAGGGGTGGTTGGAATAGACCTATCTGGAAATCCAGTTGTTGGTGAATGGTAGCCAATCTGAATGAACCATGTCTCTAGTGGATTACTCTTATCTTTTAAAATGATGGTTAAGCTGATAACTCTGCTTGTGTCTCTTGTAGGATCACATATTTGCCGGCATTGAAATATGCTCGAGAACAAGGTCTTCACATTACCCTCCATTGTGGAGAGGTGCGTTCACCTATAGCTTTCACCTAGTATTATTGGAGTATACCTGACTCCTTCATTTTTCGACTTAGTGTTTTTAGGTACGTAATTCAAAGGAGATAAGGGACATGCTTAACTTTCTTCCCCAAAGGATTGGACATGCTATTTTCCTGGATGAGGAAGACTGGGAAAAACTAAAATCCTACAACATTCCGGTTAGGTTTTTATTACTAGTGAAGTTAACTAGTGGTATGTTGTGAATTGTTTGGGAACATAGAAAAAGATTTTAATGTATACTTTTGGTTACACTGTCAAATTTCAGAAGTTTCTTACAGGTAATCTGTTTAAAGGTTTTGCAGACTCTTCAATTTTTTTCTGAAGTTTAAAACCTGATTTTACCTGAAAGAAATGGGAAACTCTGACTGCCTTACCCTTTTGATAGTTTTAAGGGCCTTGTGTAACACTTTTACTTTGCTGTTCATAATAGTTCAAGTTAATCATTACTTGTTGCCTCTTTTCTATTTCAGGTCGAAATTTGTTTGACTTCAAACATAAGGACATTGTCTGTTCCATCATTAGATGTTCACCATTTTGGTAGGTTAACTTGTTTATATCAGAAGATGATGATCTTTAATTTTGAATTAATAAAGGAAGTCACTGTCTGTTCAACTTTAAAAGTGTGTTTGGAATTACTGTCAGATATTAGCAGAATCACTTGATAAATGATTTTGGAAGAATTCATTTTATAAAAGTCTGATACTCTGATATATGTTTGGAAATGTTATCTAAAAAGTTGAGTTTTTGTTGCTGTTAGAGAAATTCACCTTTCGCTGTCATATCACAAGAAGGGTGTGAAATGATACATTTGTGTCACCAGACTGAATTCTAGGAGAAAATTAGTGACATTATGTGTGGCAAAAAACAAACTAAATCTTGCCATAATAAATCCAGAGGCTAGGCTAAGCTAAACATAATGATTTTGTAAGATTTATTCTTAACATTTGTAACACAGAATTATTATACTATTGTTTTGTGTGTGCATGTGTGTGAAAGATACCTTTTTAATTGAATGAAGAAAGTACTTATGCAGAAGCAAAAAGAACCTACCAAAACAATCTGTTTATCCGTTTTGGTTTTCTTCAATTTCTTGCTTGCTTTCTTTCTTAAGGAACTGACAATTATAGCCCTATTAAAAAACTCGAGTTTAATCCACAAACATAAAATGCTGCCTTTTCCATATGAGCTTATCTCCTATCAGTTCATACAGTCAGAACGTCATCTTTTTATGGTCAAATTTTGGGAAAATTATTCTTTTGGCCCCTATAGTTTAATCCGGCCTAGACTTTGACTCAGTGCAATTCAATCTTTTGGTCTGGACTCAATTGAAATTTAGTCGCTAAACTTTAACTCACTTTGACTCAGTTCTATAATTTTAATCATTTAAAACTTTCGCTCCTAAGCTTCATGAAATATATATTTTTATTTTTTAAAATATAAGGACTAATGTTTTAAATGGTTAAAACTTAGAACTATATAAACTAAGTTAGAGTTTAAGGACTAGTTGTAACTGAGTCAAAACTATAGAGACTGACTTATACCCAGTTGAAGTTGAAGGACCGTTTTACAACCAAATCAAAATTATAAGCATAAAAAGATTAGTTTTCTCTTAATTTTTTATGGATAAACTCTAAATAGCTTTTTTTTAACATGATGCTCCTGCTGATGCAGCTGATTTGTATAACGCAAAACACCCTGTAGTCCTGTGTACTGATGATACTGGTGTGTTCTCTACCAGTCTCTCTGACGAATACAGAATCGCTGCTTCTACATTTGGTAAGTCTTACATTTCTATTGCAACTAAATGAGTTCAAAATTCAAACAATGTCACTCTACTGACTGTTTTGGTTGGTTTGGCTTTATATAAACATAGGGCTTGGAAAGAAAGAAATGTTTGAGCTGTCAAAGAATTCTGTTGAGTTTGTATTCGCAGAAAATGGAGTGAAGGAGGAATTAAGAAGTATTTTTAATTCGGCGGCAAAGAGTTTCATCTAGGTAGTGATTTGTATTCAGGTTATATATGACTTAAACTAGTTCTTCCTATCATGAGACATAGTTTTAGCAGTGAAGCCTCCTGCTTTTAGCTGTTATATTCAAGAATGACTTTGGATCTTGATGAATTTGTTCTCTTGTACTATTGGAGACCGTTAATTCATTCGGTATATGTTTATTTAGTTGCTTTTTTTTTTTTTTTTTACTGGTAATCCTGCATTTTAGCCTCATTTGTGTTTGGCCAAATCTGGGTTGGACTTAGATCCCCGAGGCTCTAATATTGCTTTGAGCAGGCATAATATATACCATCTCCGGTCTTTAATATAAGACCCAGTTGACTCTTTTGGAGAGATTAAGAAAATTAAATAAATTTATTTTATCGTTTTTCTCCAAACTAATTTGTCTGACATATAAATTGATATATTATTTAATGATACATAACATATGATTAAAAAATTTATTTAGCTTATTTAATCTCTCAAAAAAAAAAAAATCAACGTAGAAAATTATTGTGGATACTTAAGTCGATCAATTTCTGTTTTTTTTTAATGGAGAATTATTGTGCCATGACATGTTATTTTATACTCCTTCCGATCCTAATTATAGGAACACTTTTGTAGTGTGATTTGCACTACAAAAGTGTTCCTATAATTAGGACCGGAGGTAGTACCTTAGATCTTCTTATTGCATGACATCTACTCGTGGAAATTTTTAGTGATCATTTTGCTGATATGAGACCATATAGTAATTCTGCCTTTGTTTTTTCAGATCCTAAATCTGAAATATAAAAGACTGAAGATACCTAACTCTTAACTCTCCAATAGCTCAACTCTTTAATAGCCTAATAAGCAAAGGAAATAGGGAGACTCTCCAATCTCCAATTGAATAAAAAAAAATGTTTATTTCTCAATCATATCTTGACTTGTTGGCAAGGCCTATTTAAGTATTTATAGAGTCGAAACACATTAGAATTAAACAAATAAAATCTAGATAATCCTTAAGATAATGAAAACTGACCCCCTAAAACTTAGGTATACTACCTTATGATTTAGGAAAATAAAAATACGTATAGATTTGAAGCGATAGGATATTGTTACTACCAATGTCACTACCATTTTTTTTGACGGTTAGATTATAATCTCATTTACCTTTATTATTCAGAATCTCAATAGGAGAGAGAAATGACAAAGGTAGATGAGATTATGATCTAACGGTGAAGAAAGTGGTAGTGACATTGATAGTGACTAAAATTGACAGTGATAATATCTTATCCCATATTTGAAATAAAATATTTGACTCAATCAATAATCCTAACAAGCAATACTAAAATACAAGCAGATTAATTAATTCAATTCCATAAATCCACTACTCTACATACCTGGTACTCTATCATGATATACTAGCATTTGAACTTGGAAACACCATAGTCAAACTATCACAATTTCACCATTTGGGATCAACCTTGCTTGTATTTTCAAGTCTTTCTTAAATAATGGGAATTGCTTGAATTATGCAAAGCTGGAATTGTTTTAGGTAATAAAAAGAAATACACGGACCAAATATGTCCCAAAAATTAGAGAAGTACCAGAAACTACATCAAGAAAGGTCTGCATAAAAAATAACTTGACAGTTAAAAACTAACAATAGGTTTTGGAAGCATCAACAAAGGTTGGTTCAGTTGATAAATGGTCAACTCATAACTATAAGGTATTGAGTTCAAATCCTATGGATGTGAGGACTTTGTTAATGAGCGATTTGTAAGTACGTCTCTGTAAGTGTTCTTTGAGTCGGGAGACATGTCCGAGCCCTGGTGAGCCCCGAAAGAAACCCAACTCACCAAAAATTTTTGTGAAAAAAACAAGACTTTGGAATTTCAAGGGTCCGATTTCTCTTATTGTCTATTTTCTCATTAGCCCTCATAATCTTTAAATCATGTTCGTCCAATTAAATCTGAAAGGTAAAAAATGAATCACGTCATCAAGTTATCATTCTTTTAACTTTTCACTCATCTTCCTAATCAATGGTCTATATGATCTTTTCTGTCCAATCAACTGTCTATATAAGCTTACAAGCAATGAAGAAAAATTGAGATAATAAGAGAATCTCCTCGTCGTGGAAGACAGAAAAACAAATAAAACAGAAACAGAAAGACCTGAATCATGGCTCAATAACTTCCAAGACCAGGAGGTGTCTATTATGGATTTATGGTGCAAGTGCGACGTCTTACCAAGAGAATTGATTTAATGGGGAATCACATGATTATGGTCAAAGCATTCCTTTACAAATTACAAGAATGTATATAATTATGTGTGAGAGAGGATGGAAAAATCCTCATGATAAGCCAATTCAACATTTTAACTAGATTAAATATACAATCTAGTTCATGAAATATAAGAATTTATAAATAATAAGAAGTTATAGTCATTAGATTTATTCCTTTGCATAAAGGGTTAACGAGTAATTTGGCCAATGAACTATTACCTCAGGAACGTCCCAATAAAAATAACTTTTAAGTGAACCAAAAATATCAAAAAAAAATTAAAAATATGCAGTCATCACAAAAAATGGAGTAAAGTTTTTTTGTGTTGTGCGCTCCTGGAGTAAAACCTTTTTGTGTTGGGCGCTCCTGGAGTGAAAGTTTTTTTATGTTGACTGTACATTTTTAAAAGTTTTTTGGTATTTTTGGTTCACTTAAAAGTTATTTGTGTTGGACGCTCTTGAGGTAATAGTTCAGTGGCTAAATTGCTCCTTAACCCATGCATAAATGAGCCATTTTTTGGAGGGAAAATGATAATAAAAAAAATCACTTAAACTTTAAAATCTTGTTTCCCACAAGAGTAATGGAATTAACAACAATAGTAAAGCAATTGACAACTCATTTATATGAGAAATCATTTATTTGAGATTTTGAAGTTCAAGTCATATTTTCTTCTATTTTTTGGTCAGAAATAAGTGTGCCATTAATTTTCTATATTTTCAATATCTCATTAAATTTTTTTAATATATATTCTAAGGATTAACTCTATACATACATGAATTAAAGAGTTTATTTTGTGGAAGGAAAATGATTCAGAATAAAATATTAAAAGGTGTAAGTTGGAGCCTCAAAACTCAAGGACATCAAACTCCTCGTTTTTGTATTAAAAAAGAATTAAACTTTTTTTTTGTTGATTTTTTCTTAAATGTAAAGTTGTGAATCGAATTAATGCGTAGAGACAATTTGGACAACATTTGTTAGATGAAAATTGAAAACGTGCTAGGTGCCTCTATCAATTTGCTAATCAAGAATTATGAAGTACGACGACGCGTCGGCCATGTGTAAACGACACTGCGTTTAGCAACCTCCCTCCCCTGTTTTCCCCGCCAGAACGTCTCTCACAGTTGCACCGGACAACTTACCGCCCACTCCATCTAGAAGGCGAAAAAAAAGGAATTTTGAATAAACGGGGAAACAGCTTCGGTCTGTTTCTTCAGTTTCAGTCGCTCTCTCTACCAGTTCATCTTCAAAATTTCAACCCTTTTCTCTGTTCCTGCATTTCAACCCTCATTGAATTCCCACCTTTAATCTCTGAACCCTAAATGACAATCCTCATTCTTTTTCCCTAATTCAATTCTTTTTTCTACATGACCCATCAACAATGATCAGATCCTCGTAGGTTCCGAATGCAGCTTCCAGGTCAATTCCCAACCTTTAATACATATTGCAGCTGATCCTTGATCACAATGTCTTGGGGATTGGGCTGGAAGAGACCCTCGGAGATCTTCCATCTCACGCTCAACTATGGCACCGAGGAACCTGCGGAAATTCTTGGCCAAGACTCATCCTTATCTCGTTCGTCGTCTGCTTCTTCACATTCTTCCTCTTCCTCAACACCATCGCAGGAAACGGAACTTGGGTTTCGTATTAACCTGGATTGGTCTGCATCGGAGGATGACGATCAGGTGGCTTTGAAGCTTCAATCGCAGCTCATGGTATCTCTGCCGATGCCACAAGATTCCGTGGTGGTTGAATTGAAGCCCGCTGATGATGAGAATGTGGGCTTGGATATGAAGGTGGTGAAGAGACGTGAGCCTCTGAAGGCTATAACAATGACCAAGGCTATTGGCTCTGGGCAACAGAGCGACGGGATTGGAGTATTGACACGCTTGATACGGTCCAATTTGTCTCCCTTAATGCCCGCGATAGGAGATGGGGTTGCTGGCTGTGGTGACCATTGGAAGAGTATCTCTGTGCTCAGTATTTGTGGCTGTAACTTGTCGGTGAGTGTTGTTAGCTTAGGAGAAGCTTCGAGTTTTTATCTTACTTTTGACTTTCTTGCCTCATCCATTTTTTATGCACCTTTGATTTCTGTTTTCCTTAGGACGATTTATGTGTCCGTGTTTAAGCCTTGACTTGTTGGCAATGGCGATAGTATACCTTTGCAATATACGGAAAAGACAAAAAAAGGTTCCTTTTTCTTGCTACATTTCTGTGTCATGTATGTATGTCGTATTAAGGAATTGGAGCTCCAGGATGAATAAGTGCTTAATAGCGCTACAATATGTGGCATTTGAATATTAGAGGTGCCTCTTTATCAACATTTCTGGGGTAGCAACAACTGAAAGAAATTGTCTAGTTTTGATCCCCCCCACAAAAAAAAAAGCCCCTCCTTGAATGTTCAAGAAGCACTTTGGTTTCAATTTTTTGTTGGAACTTGGAACTTGGAAGTGAGATTGAGTTGCATCAGGGATAATCTTAAATCATTAAATGCATTACTCATGTACAGGTGTTTCCGGTGGAGCTTACTCAATTGTCACAGCTTGAGAAACTTTATCTTGACAACAACAAGCTAACATTCTTGCCACCTGAGCTTGGTGTTCTGAGTAAATTACGAGTGCTCAGAGTTGACAACAACATGCTTGCCTCAGTACCTGGTAAGATTTTCGTGTATTGAGTACTGCCTCGTGAGAATGGTAGTCTCTTGTCTTACTTGGAGAAACTGTATTATTTACATGTTTTTCAGTAAGTAAACTGAGCATTCACGTGCAAACAAATCAATCTTTTAGCTGCTGGTGTCCTAAGATAAATGTTTCTTGAAAACATTTCCATTTATATGATTTTTATAGTTTTTTTTAGCAGTGGAACTGAGACAGTGTGTTCAGTTGGTGGAATTGTCACTGGAACACAACAGGCTTGTTCGACCTCTTCTAGACTTCAGGTTGTTCTATTAGGCAACCTTGTATTGAATATTGATTAAGTTGGATTCCAATTCTTTTGTTCTTATTGATATCCTATATATATGGCAGGGCTATGGCCGAACTACAAGTACTCAGGTTATTTGGAAATCCTCTTGAGTTTCTTCCTGAAATTTTACCCCTCCACAAACTTCGCCACCTTTCTCTTGCAAATATTAGGATTGTGGCGGATGAAAATTTGAGATCAGTGAATGTGCAAATAGAGGTAGTATGTGACAGACTAAGATGAGTATCTATTGCCATTATTCTTCTGAACACACAATGTTCAGTGAATTGTGCCTTTTCTGGTAATTGCAGATGGAAAACAGTTCTTATTTTGCATCTAGGCATAAGCTAAGTGCCTTCTTCTCTCTTATATTCCGATTTTCTTCTTGTCATCACCCTTTGCTGGCCTCTGCACTTGCAAAGATAATGCAAGATGAAGGAAATAGAGGGTTTGTTGGTAAAGATGAGAATGCGGTGCGGCAGCTTATCAGTATGATCAGTAGTGAGAACTGTCACGTGGTAAGTTTAATAGTTCTAGTCTTCTAGACGAGTAGATGTCAGAATGTATTTATTTCCTTGGTGGTTGTGCTAATTCTTTTTTTTTTTTTTTGACAGGTTGAGCAAGCTTGCTCTGCTCTTTCTGTTCTTGCCTCGGATGTTCCTGTTGCATTGCAGCTTATAAAAGCTGATGTTATGCAACCAATAGAATCAGTTCTCAAATCCATGGGTCGGGAAGAGGTAATGTCTGTATTGCAACTCGTGGTGAAGCTGGCATTTATATCTGATACTGTGGCTGAGAAGATGTTGACCAAAGATGTATTGAAGTCGCTGAAATGCTTATGTGCCCGAAAAGATCCAGAGGCAAGTTGACTAATCTTTTTTGGTTTGATTTGATTGGTTGGCTTATATTGTTAAGGACTATCTTTCTATCATCTATAGGTACAAAGGCTTGCTCTGTTGGCCATTGGGAATTTGGCCTTCTGTCTGGAGAATCGGCGTCTTCTTGTTACTTCTGAAAGCTTGCGAGAGCTTCTCCTGCGTCTGACAGTTGGTACCGATCCACGTGTGAATAAAGCTGCAGCTCGTGCTTTGGCAATTCTTGGTTTGTCTCTAAATTTATGTCATGTTTCTTTTTTTTTTTTCCTTTTGTTTGATATTATTAGCATCATATTTTAACTTTGAATGTGTTTGGTGAATGCTGGCAGAAAAACCTGATTAATGTTTGTGTTTCTTTGTTCTGTGTTTTGTAGGAGAAAATGAAAACCTTCGGCGTGCAATAAGAGGGAGACAAGTGGCAAAGCAAGGACTTCGCATACTATCAATGGATGGGGGTGGGATGAAAGGTCTAGCAACTGTGCAAATTCTAAAGGAAATTGAAAAGGGAACTGGAAAGCGAATACATGAGCTGTTTGATTTAATATGTGGCACATCAACTGGTGGGATGCTAGCTGTTGCTCTCGGGATCAAGCTAATGACTTTGGAAGAATGTGAAGATATATACAAAAATCTTGGTGAGAGTGCTGCCTAGAGAATGACGCGTACTAATTATTTTCATTATTATGAAATTGTTTGTTTTCCAAGAACTAGTAGATTAAATGTTTGAATGACTTTTTGGATCAGGGAAACTTGTTTTTGCTGAACCTGTGCCCAAGGATAATGAAGCTGCAACTTGGAGAGAGAAGTTAGATCAACTTTATAAGACTTCATCACAGAGTTTTAGAGTTGCGGTTCATGGATCAAAAGTATGATCTCTTTCTCTTGGGTTGCTGCTTTTTTGCAAAGTCTGTTAGTATTGTATTTTTTTAGTATTTCCTACTTTTCTTGGAGGCTTGTGGTCGGATTTCTGAGAAGAAATGAGATACTTTAGACCATGCTTAATAACTTGCTGATCACATCTCTTGATGTGGTCTCAATGATATGGATTTCCTATTCTGCTTGGGTGTCTAACAAAAACCTTACTTTCGAGTACCAATCCTTTTTGGCAGGATAGCTTAGTTGCTATTGTACAAGCATATGTATGTTAATCTGTCCCCTAAAAGGAGACATTATGACTTATTGTCTTGCAGCACAGTGCAGATCAATTTGAGAGGCTGTTAAAGGAAATGTGTGCTGATGAAGATGGGGATCTAATGATAGACTCTGCTGTGAAAAATGTGCCTAAAGTTTTTGTTGTGTCAACCTTGGTGAGCATGATGCCTGCACAGCCTTTCATATTTCGTAATTACCAGGTGAGAGGCCAAGTTTCTTGTGCTTATATTGTTGAATGGATGTAAAATCATCTTGGCCAAAAAACAAGGCTGTAAAATCTTATTTCTTCCTGCTTGTTAATGTATTATATTGTTGCAATCTTGTTCTCTTTCTTCTTCTGATTTGCTTTTATGCAATCAGTATCCTGCTGGAACACCAGAGGTGCCTCCTGCAAGTACAGAGTCTCCTGGGGCCAATGTAATTGGGTCACCTACAACAGTTGCTCAATTTGGCTACAAGCGTAGTGCTTTTATCGGAAGTTGTAAGCATCAAGTGTGGCAAGCTATTAGAGCCTCATCTGCCGCCCCTTATTATCTTGATGATTTCTCAGATGGTACTATTGCTCTGCATTTCTCAGCACAGAGTTTCTTGTATTTAGAGCTTTTTTTTTTCCTTTAACATTTTTTACACTTTTTTCTTCTTTTTTGTCCTGCTATATTTCTTAAGATGTCAACCGCTGGCAAGATGGTGCAATAGTGGCAAACAATCCTACAATTTTTTCCATCAGAGAAGCACAACTTTTGTGGCCTGACACAAAAATTGACTGTTTAGTTTCGATAGGGTGTGGTTCTGTTCCTACAAAGGTGATTGCCCTTCCGTGTTAGTTCTGCAAAGAAATTTCAGATTGAGATTTTTCTATATGGATGCTATCATCCTGAAAGCAGTTACTGTATGTTCTGTATTTGGAAAAAAAGACCAAGGTCTATGATGGTAACGCTTGTACTTCCCACCAAATTTCCTTCTATAGTTCTATCAATATAAGAAATTAATATGTGAAGCGAATCAATATTTTTGATTTTATGCTATAAGTTGTTGGATTACGAGGCAAGTTAGTATATAATATAACGTGATATTATATTTTTATACTGCTGTAGTTGCGAAAAGGTGGTTGGCGGTATCTAGATACAGGGCAGGTGTTGATCGAGAGTGCATGCTCTGTTGATCGAGTAGAGGAAGCCTTAAGTACATTGCTCCCTATGATTCCTGAGATACAATATTTTCGCTTTAATCCAGGTATGATGTGAGTTTTAGAGTGTGAAAAGGAAAGAATCTCTGGTTTTCACATGACTAATTCTGATCAAATTTGGTTTAAACAATGTGCTTTTTTCCTAGTTTTAGATGTGACTTTGACTCCTGAACCCTGATCAGTGTTTTCTGGCTTGTTTTTCAGTTGACGAGCGTTGTGATATGGAGCTGGATGAAACAGATCCAACAGTTTGGCAGAAGTTGGAAGCTGCAGTTGATGAATATATTCTAAAGAATAATCAAGAATTTCGAAATGCATGTGAGAGACTGCTTCTACCTTTCCAACATGAAGAGAAGTGGTCAGAGAATCTTAAATCTAAAGTGAAGACTAAAGAGTCAAAAGAGGGTATTGCTGCTGATAAGATGTCTGCTTGCTTAGTGTTATATTTTATGTCTGGTGACCCCTAATTACAATTAGAGATCTTTCTTTCCTATTCTCCTTTACCAGGTGCTAGTGGCCCCACTTTAGGGTGGAGGCGTAATGTACTACTTGTTGAAGCTTCACAAAGTCCAGATTCTGGCAGAGTGGTGCACCATGCCCGGGCGCTTGAATCGTTTTGTGCTCGTAATGCAATAAGATTATCCCTTATGCAGGGTTTGTCTGGGAATGTGAAGACAGTGCTGGGAACATCATTGGCTACGCCATTTGCTTCACCTCTGTTTGGAAGCTTTCCGTCAAGTCCACGTGTATATAGCCCTGATATTGGTCAAAGGATTGGACGAATTGATCTGGTCCCACCTTTAAGTTTAGATGGTCAAACAGGAAAGGCAGTTGCTTCACCTCCGATATCTCCCCGAGGACTTAGACAGCTTTCTCTGCCAGTCCGATTGTTGCATGAGAAACTGCAGAACTCTCCACAAGTGGGTGTTATACATTTGGCTCTTCAGAATGACTCAGATGGCTTAATTGTGAGGTACTTGCTCCTTTATATTCTGAATTTATTTTTATTGGCTCCTGTTCTTGTTCTCTATGTGGATGGAGGCATGACATTGGTGTCTATTTAGTTGGCACAATGATGTATTCGTGGTGGCTGAACCTGGAGAGCTTGCTGAGAAATTTCTCCAGAGTGTAAAATTCAGTTTATTGTCAACAATGAGGAGCCATCGCCGAAAGGGCGCATCTCTCCTTGCCAATATCTCTACTGTTTCTGATTTAGTTGCTTTCAAGCCTAATTTCCAAATTGGAGGCATTGTCCACCGTTATTTAGGCCGTCAAGCCATAGTATGTCTCCTTCCCCTTATGACTTGCAAACTTTTTTTTTTCCTATTTAAATCAATAATCTTTATGAAATTGATCCAAATTTTCCTTTTGAAGGTTATGGAAGATGATGAAGAAATTGCATCATACATGTTCCGTAGGACAGTCCCCTCTGTGCACGTAACACCTGATGATGTTCGACTGATGGTAGGTGCTTTGCTTCTATTTGATTTGATTTACAATCTTTGTCCCTCTGAATTTTCTGGAGCATCACCTAAACTTCTAATCATTTTTTTTGAATGAGGCATGAAATTAATTGCTGGATTCTACAGGAGTTACTTCTGTTCACTACAATAAGTACTGGAAGAATAACCGCCAATTATTATCACTTTGTATTGCACCAGGCCCTCTTATTTATGGCTTGATATATCTTTGCCAACTTCATTCTTTCTTGAGGGCTTATTTGAATTGCCAGCATAGAGTGACACCATATATTGGTGTGGATATAGGAGATTCACAAAGCTCAGATACCTTCCAAGTACTTTTTTTTTTTTTTTTGAAATAACACTTGCAGAATTTGAGCAATTCCACTAATTGAATTACATTGCTACTGTGATCTCAAAGTTTGATGTCTCTGTATGACTGCATTTTCCATGTCATAGTTAATTATATCATATCGATGAAAACTTTGGTCTCGTCTTTGTTGTTGTATTGATGTTTTTGATTAACCTAGGTTGGAGCATGGAGAGACAGGATCATAATATGCACAGGGACGCATGGACCTACTCCAGCTCTTATTAAGGCCTTTCTGGACAATGGTACCAAAGCAGTTATATGTCCTTCCAGCGAACCAAAGGAGTCTCAGATGACATCCCTTGATGGTACTGGTTGGGAGGTTAATGTATCGGAAAACGGCAGGTTTGAAATTGGAGAGGATGATGCAGAAGACGAGACTGAACCCACGAGTCCTTTAAGCGATTGGGAAGATATTGACAATGAGAAAAACTTGGACCGGAATTTGTGTTTTTGGGAGGATGATGAGGAAGAACTGTCACAATTTGTGTGTCATTTGTATGATTCCTTGTACCGGGAAGGCGCTAACGTCAACGTTGCTCTGCAACATGCTCTTGCCTCACATCGAAGATTGGGGTATGTGTGCCATCTCCCCACCATACAATAATTTACTTAGTTCATCTTTACAGTATCAACTAGAAAGACGAAAAACAAAAACAGAACAGAGGATGGGGGATGTTAATTAAAAACAGAGAGATAGGGAGAAAGAGAGGGAACATGTTTATGTTGAGAGAGTTATGGTGGATATCCAATTTTGAGGTTGACTAATACATGTATCTTCTGGTGATGATTGATTTATACTTGGGTCAAGTTTATGACGCGAGGATTTTTCCTCCCTAACAAGTGAAAAGTATACTGATGGATTGTAAATGATGTACAAGAAAAAAAGTTATTGGCTAGCCCTTCAAGTTTTTGCCATTTTCTTTTCAGAGTCTCAGTTTTACAATCGTACCACCCTGCCATTGTAATTGTTTTTTTTTTGCTCAAATGCCATTGTAATTGTTGACCTTGCGTTCCAAGGGAAGTGTTGCTACATTATCTGTGAGTGTACATGAAAGTGTTTTTGAAGGAAGTGGAAGTGATGGGATTTTAAAACATGTTTGGTAGTTGATGGAAGTGAGATATAATTGAATTGTGTATTTATAATATGAAAATACCAAAATACCTTCCAATATTATTGGTTCACCCTCTTCAATGCCTCCCCATGGTTACTACTCTCTCGGATGGCAATATGGTCCCATACGTTTGAGCTCTAAATGGAACTGGACCAATTCCATGGTGGCGGCATTGAACCCAGTTCCATTATGTCTTTCTTATATGTCTAAATTACCTAATTTTCACTAACGGAGTTAGTACAAGTGATAAGTGGCTTGTATCGCTTAAGTAAAGTCTCGAGTTTGAGTCTTGTGAATGCAGAAAAGCTCCGTTGGGAGATTTATCCACCATAGCCAGGTTGACAACCCGGGTCTGATCTGGATTGAAGTTTTGGATACCAGATGGGCAAAAAAAAAACTATTTTTCACATACTAAGAAAAATCAATTTAATACATATGGACTAAATTGATAATTTATGTTTAAAATTGTCATTATTTATGAATGGATATTTTTCACCTATTTATTCTCTTCCTACCTTTAATAGAGGTAAAATTAGAACACTTTCATTTATTACTCTAAAAGTAAACTTACAATAAGGACCAAATCTTTTTTTCTAAATTGGACTTAGAAATAGAGTCAAAGTGATATATTTTATAGGATTAAGTATGAGGGAGAATTGATTCTACTTCAATTTCCATTCCTCCAATTACCTGGTACCAAACAGGGCATAAATGCAAGTATGTTTGGTTGAGTGATTAGGAGGCATATAAGTGCTTATGTACATAAGCACTTATAATACTCTTCTCATATTATATTCGTATTTGTAAATCACGATTAAAAAGCTGCTTTTAAACACTTCAACAAAGCTTATGACAATTGCAATGCAGAAAGCCTCATGCTCACATAAACCCCTTTAAAAATGAAAACCTCTTGTTCTGAGATCCTGTGCTATATAGAAAGTAAATGTTGACAATTAATGTTCCCAGCAAGGTTCAGTTTTCACATACTATACCATCTTTGTGACTCTGTTTGGATTCTCTATACCATTCTTACTTCATATTTGTATCTGTACTCACATGTTAGTTCATTGAATTAATTACACCATCCATCGATTTATATAATCCGATTTACTATAAATTTTATATTATATGTTGTTATATTGAAGTTAGGATCAGTCCATTGCTGAGGAACCAGAAATTTTGCAGAAGAATCACATTACTGTGAGCTATGAAGCACGGACACTCCGATACCGTTCGACACTCCGACACTCCTCGACACTCCTATTTTTTAAAAAATATGCATGGCTTTGAATATTACTGAATTTATGATGAATTTTCCTTTTGTATTTTTTTTTAATAAGGAGGAAGGCTTTTATGATGAAGCCGAATCTAAGATGAGCCAAAGCTAGAAGTTAGAATTTTACGAAATATTGAAATTGAATGTAAATTATAATATATATATATTTAATATCAAAACATATCCTAACGTGTCGAAATTTAGATTTTTTTAGGATTAATGTGTCGGAGTGTCGAGTCGTATTGTATCTCGTGTCCCGTGTTGGTGTCGGTGCAACATAGACTGTGAGGTCCTAAAAAGTGAACGTGATTATCAAAAAATCTTAATAATAAGTGAGTAGTACGGACGAGTTGTCATTTTTTTTGCAACAGAACTACTTGCTATTGCATGCTAGTAACTTATTGTGTAAACTTTTGATGATTACATTTCTTTCTTAAAATTTTGGGTTAAGGAGCAATTTGACCAACGAACTATTATCTCAGTAGTGCCCAGCAAAAATAACTTTTAAGTGGACCAAAAATACCAAAAAAACTTTTAAAAATGTGCAGTCAGCACAAAAATGGAGAAACTTTGTTGTGTTAGGAGCTCCTGAAGTAAAAGTTTTTTTTTGCTGACTTCACATTTTTAAAAGTTTTTTGGTATTTATGGTTCATTTAAAAGTTATTTATGCTGAGTGCTCCAAGCTAAAAGTTCGTTGGCCAAATTGCTCCTTAACCCTAAAATTTTATACTCCTCATGTCCTTAATATAAGACGTATTTACCCAATTTGATTAGATTAAGGAAGTTAGTTAATATGACATCTATTGTCTAGAACACCTTACTCATCTCCCTTAATTCCCTGTTTGCCTTGATTAGTATTGAGAGAGCATCAATAGAGGTAAATTAGAAAAAAAATTGACAAATATGAAAAATATGTCTTATATTTAGATCTAAGATCAACCCTCCAAACATATCTATATATTAAGGACCAGAGTAGTGATTATCCCATATTTTCCTCCTAGACATTTTCAAAATCATCAGACATGGTAACTTTTTTGAATTTCCTAACTATTGAATTCCCTGACTTCATAATGGGAGTTTCCTATTCAATTACTGCCAATTATCAACATCATTTCAATCAATTATAAGGATGAAAGAACGTGCTAAAAGTTGACCTTCATGAAAAATAATGCATCATGTCCTATTTCAATTTTTTTTGAAAAAATAATAATTAAAGACAATAATTTAAAGTAAAATAATTATATATATTAGATAAATGAGCAAGAAAAGGAAAACACAAGGGACCCCATGCCCTAAAAGCACCGAACTCTCCTCATCTCTTTAGCCATTGTATCAGGCATGAAAGGTGGACACTTAACTTTGACCCCAACACACATTACATCACTATACACAAAACTAAGTGCTTTCCGACATTTAAAAAAAGAATCCATTGTATATTTGGACTAGTAATTGCAGGGTTCTACACCTGAAGTGGACCCTAGTGAACCAGTCGACAGACTGGTCCAGTCTGGGTATCAATCATGTTCGATACTTAAAAAAATCGATTTTTTAAAAAAAATTCTTTAGAATTTCATATTAATAACATTGAAATCTTCAATTTCTCATCGGTATAGCCCCGGGTTAGTTTCAGTCTGACCCATTGACCCTTAACTCAGTACCCCAACTTGTCTAGTGGCTAGTTTGGGTTTAAGAACCTTGAGTAATTGCCATGGCGTGTATCACAAAACAAAAGTTGTCATGGTATTTAAACACAACTCAGATTAGCCGCCATCACCCCTTAGTCAATCTAGTCAAAAGTTTTGGATAGGTCAACAGTGTTAAATTTTATATTTTTATTTAAATATTATTTTAATTTTAACTAGTCTAATCCTGGGCTACCCTAAATTTGAACAAGTAACCTTTAAACTATTGTCTTAACTAGTTTATTGTCTAGTCTGGTTTTTATTATCTTGATAATTGAATGTTGATTTATTTCACTAAAATTTTGATAAGCATTTGGTGAATACAATTTTGATAAATAAAGTTTGTTTGTCTTTATTATAAATTTTGATAACAAACCTTGAATAATTTTTTTTTTATTATAAATAAAGTTTGGTGATTGTGTAATGTGAATCTAAGATCAACCAAACTACTTGTGTGCAAAATAAGCAAAGGAGTATGTGACATGAGAAGCCAAAAAGGCATATTGAAGTGAACGAGGTTTCATTCATTGCAGAAACCATGAGGAATTCCATGATCATGTCTCTTTTTCTTTACTTCTTTCTTTTTCCTTTTTTTTTTAAAAAAAAAAAAGTTCCAACCATGATTGGAATTTTCATGCTTTCTATAAAGCGTTTTTAGCATATACTATTCAATTAATAATATTAAAAGATGAGCTGGGCGTGATGCTCCAAATTGAAAAATGTATATTGAACCCATCATTATAGTTTCTTTTTTATTTCCAAAAAAGAAAACTTTTTTTTTTCTAGAATAATCTTTTTTAAGGAGTAGAACTATTATTCTCACAATCACCAGATGAGTTTACTTTTTTATGTTTCTAGTTTATAATATTGTGTCGAATCATAGATAAACTCAAATAAGTTGTAAACTTTAGTTAAATTTACGAGTTTATACATCCAATTTATCGTTTTTATGTTTTTATCTTACAAAATTGTATTAACTTTTTTTTAAACTCATTAACTTATTCAAGTTGATTAAACTCAGTTACTTTATATATGAATTTTATAAAAATTTCTTTGTTAGATACGATAAATTATAAATGTTGATAGATTTAATTTCAATTATTTAGATTTTAAATATATTTAAATTAAATTATTGTGATTTTTATATTTTAATTATTTAATTATACATTATAGATATATGTTTTATAATAAAAGTAAACTCTTATATCACTGTCATGAGATTAAACTCATGAGTTTGGCAGAAGAATACACAAACTAAACAATTAACGTTACTTATGAACAATCTTAAAAACATATTTCCCAAAATAATAAAAAATAAAAGGAAAAAAATAACAACTCAAAGAACCACACAATATATCAGAATAATGTTTACCAAAAAGCAAAGAACAATGATGCACTATAAAAGCAGAGTCATAGGTAAACAAAATTAAGAGATATATCAGAATTTATACAATGGCGACTCCTCCTCCAGTGGCGATAGGAACCAGAGGCACTGTAGGATCTCTGGTGAGGAAGGAAATTGAATACTTCACCATGTTCGAGTTAGAGAGAAGAGGTTGTCGTTCACAGAGACAACAACAACCACCTCGTACACAAGCTGTGGACCAGGTTTCTGCAAGAGGATTCTCCAGTTGCAGACCAAGTTTCTGGTTGTCACTAATGACCTGGAAGAGGAAGAAGAGAAGATTGTCGTCAAGTGGATTTTTGCCAAAAATCTGTTCTGTTTCAGAAGTAGCAGAGACCCATCATCTGGACAGAATCCCAGGTTTCAGTTACAGGATCCTCACTAATGATATCAACCACTTCGGAGACTGCGAGAATTGTGTAATATGATCTGATATGACGATATTGATATCATGTCTCTCTTTTGTTACAGTAATTAAGCAAAGGTAAATTGTATTTACCCCTGTAATTTTCTTGTGGTTTTTAAATCTAAAACCAGAGTTGGAGACTGTTGTGGATATTGCTGCCAGCAAGCTAGACTGAGATTGTTATATATATCAATTTGGCTTATCATCAACTTGATGAATTAATTCAAGACATAAGGCTTTCCTATTATAACAGGCTGTTCAAAAGGATCCTCTGTTCTTCCATAAGATATTCTGCTTTTTCTCGGATAATCGGTTCAAATATCCATGGATTCACTGTTTGCTTACTGGCTTCATATAATTCAGAAAACACTAGTTTTCTCGAAGCCTCTTGTTCATATCTCTCGTCAAAAGGTGCTATTCGATAATGTGTATTTAGCATACCCCTGCTAACCCAAGTGAGCATTTTAATATCGGTCCTGCATTCATTCATTTATTCGTGAAGTTACCCTGGATTGAAGACCATATCAATGGTCTTCCATCTTGCAAATAAAGCATATCTTGTCTAGACAAAATTTTGGAACTAAACCTTTATTTCCATGTCTTCCAACAACTTTATCACTTACTTTGATTTCACGTTTCTGTAAAATATATATAATAATCATTCCTGGATTATAACTAGAAACCCCTTTTTTATGGATCCATCTCACATCAATAACTCGACCCCTACCACCTATAAGTAGTTTTAGATAAATTTCCTTTGAGGTGGATACCTGAATGCCAAGTAGTATAGTGCGTAATAATCTACTCTTCTCTTGTTCTCTATTCTTTAGATCGCACATATCAAAAAGATTTGCTCAAAGTTTTGTTAGAACATGATGTTACCCAAACCAAGAATAGCACGGAACTACACTAATCATCAACAAAAGGCTAATTTATTGGGTCATATAAACAGAGCTACAATACTACCTCCAATGTTAAATATTAGAGTTAGACAATGGTATCATTTTAATCCTAAATATAGAATCTTCATTCACTTTGCCCTCCAAATTCTTACCTTTATCCGTGAACTATCCCTATTGATTACATATAGTACGGGGTTTGCATTTAAAGGGAGTTACAATATACATGATTAAAAATGGGTATTCAAGTAAACTAACACACATTCGTTATAAATAACTAACTTAACTAATTTCGTTTATCTCTCCTATATTCTTTTTTGGTTCATTTTCTTGAGTTTGCATCAAGTTCTTTTTCCCTTTTGGAGTCACCCATGATGTTGCTACAATTGCTGATGGTCTACACTTGAATTTCCAACCCTCTGATGTTGATGATGGGGCACACTTGAACAACTTGCAATTCTTGTTTGTTGATGTTGTAGATTATTGTTGTTGTCTACACGTGAGCTTCCTATCCTAAATGACTCAACATGGCCTGCAATTTTTACAGATTCTCCTTTGTTTAATTCACCATTATTTTTTACTGGGATCATAATGTGCTGAAGCGCTGTTACTACATCACTCATTAAAGGTCTTGTGTCTGCTTCTTCTTCCAGACACATGGCTGCCACTGCAAGTGCTTTGAACAGTCCCTTCACTGGGAACTTACCCTCTAACAATGGATCTGCCATTAGTGCGAACTTCTCTCTGTCCTCTAGCAGTGGCTGTGCCTGCAACATTAAGATTATTGTGTTCAGTGTTCACAACCTCAAATTTTCACAATAACTATACGTGGATCCCATACATTGCATGGAGTTTGAGAAACGAGTTATATTATTCATAATTCTTTGATTCCTTATGTACATAACGATCCTTTGGGTCTTGGATTTTGATTTAATTAATGTGTGTGATTGGTAGGGTGTTATGTAAGGAATTATATGATGGCATGTGAGGTAACAGCTTTAGAATTAAATCATGCATGCTCAAACAGCTAAAAGTGAAATGATGTAAGACTTTATTTGCTTTTTAAATGGAATAAACTAACAATTTGGATCTCAGAATATTATAAGACAGGTTTAATTTTAAAAAAATAATAATACACTGATGAGTGATATTCTCCATCTGGAAGAATATGACCAAACGTTTCAAAATTAAGCATAGGACAAGAACTGATATATATATGTCCAGCTAAGTATGATTTTTTTCTATTTTTAAGAACATTATATTTCCTCGCTATTATAGTCAATTAATCAAGCTAGAAATAAATTTGATAATACTTTCTTAGGTAATTCAATCCAATGCATCCCCTAATATTGAATCAAATAGTTAATTTTTTTATGAAATTAATCAGATTCTCTAATCTAACCCTATGTGAAGTAAGGAGAGAGATAGATAGATGATAATAATAAATCTGTTAAGGGAAGATCTCTTTAAGGTCCCAAGGGATTAAGAAAATGTCAAAAATGTTTCACAGAAAATTCTGATGTTAAAGGTCCTAAAGAATTGCTAAAATCCACAGATAAAGTTGTTAATTATCTACTTTTTTTTGCTCAGGATGTTAATTACCTATTGAAAGAGTTGTCAATGAGACTTTTTTTACATCATAATTTTCTGTGAGACTTTTTTAACTTTTTTTTTTTACTCTTTTGAGACCTTAAGGGATTTTCCCATCCTTTAATTACTCTGCTTGTAACCCACAAAAGTCAGAGATGCCCTTCTTCTATCTATTTCTCTTTTCACCTCATCACGTGAATTTAGTTCAAAAGATTGCATGATTACTATCTATATATATAAAAAGAAAGATGGAAGTCAACATACCCAGTCAATAAGGTTTTGCTCTTCTTCTTCTCTAGAAGTATCATAGACTCTTCTTCCAGTGATGATCTCCATTAAAACGACTCCAAAGCTATAAACATCGGACTTGGTAGTGACCCAACCCGTCAAAGCATACTCAGGTGAACAATACCCAAAAGTGCCCATCACCCTGGTGGACACATGGTCCTTCCCTTCTTCTGTGGGTCCCATCTTGGCCAGCCCAAAATCTGATAGCTTCGCATTGAAGTTCTCATCTAAAAGTATGTTGGATGCCTTCAAGTCTCTGTATATTATTGGTGGATCTGCTTCTTCATGCAGATACTCTAATCCTCTCGCTGCTCCTTCTGCTATTTTCATCCTCGTTTCCCAATCCAGTCCCTCCTTATCTTCTAAATCTGATAAATAGTTCAACTAACAGGTTCGTTACTAAGACTGTTTTCGGTATTATTATTGTTAGGATAAAATTTAGGTTAAGTTGCTTTTATCCATTTGTCAAATTTTTTGCCATGCAACTTAGAGATCATTGGTTCAAATCCTAAAGACAGTCTCTTTGATCGTGTGAGTAGGGTTGAGTGCATTTATCACTCCCTCAGATCCTATCTAGTGGGAGCCTTGGGTAATGGGTCGCCTTTGCACCCCAATTTTCCCCCGCTTCCTAAATGTTTTCTTTTGTTTCTTTGAATTATTAGATTCTACATAAAATGAGTGAAATTTTAATATCTTATGAGCAAAAAAGGGTATTGTTTTCAATTTTTTAAAGATTATCCATAAAAATCAGCACAATTTCTTTTTCATGAAAATGATTAAATCTTTGAAAAATAGGGGGGCGGCAAAGATCCGTTCCAAGTAAGATTGCGTGCATCTATCACCCTTAAACCCTATCTGGTAGAAGCCTTGTACATTAGGCTACTTTTTTGTAGTTGTTAATAACATGTGTATATATGTATACCTGTAAATTCACCTATATATGGATATGAACTTGAACTAATAGATATAAGCAACTCAAAATAAGTTTTCATTGTTATAATTATATGTATATATATGTTGATACCTAGAAGGTGACTTTCGAGGCTGCCATTGACCATCAATTCATAAACCAACATCTTTTGATCTCCTTCGACACAATAACCTATGAGCTTGACGAGGTTGGGGTGCTTCACCAAACTCAACGTTATGACTTCTGAAAAGAATTCTCTACTTCCTTGCAATCTATTCCTGTCCAGTCGCTTCACAGCCACAGCCTGTAAACATTCCAACATATATATAAGATCTTCTTGCCAAAAACATGTTAAAGTCTCAAACATATATTAAGGGTTTGTGAGAGAGAGAGAGAGAGAGACTTGATCAATGCTCTGTAAGTATCCTTTGTAGACACTGCCAAAACCACCTTCACCAATCAAACGATCAGGATTGAAGTTGTCAGTTGCAGAGGCCAGTTCTTGAACTGTGAAAATTCGCACATTGTTCTTCGCTGTTCCATATTTTCTTATCTCAGCTTTAATGTGTCTTTGTCTGCTCCTGCCTGCATTTCAGGCCTTGCATGCATTTATATATATATATATCAAATATTTTCCATGTTTACGTACAACACTTTACTTCAATCATTATATTCCTCTTATTTACTAACGTGATAAATATAGGATATAATTATTTTTTGTAGATTAAAAAACCACCCAAATTGCTTTAAAGTATTTATATTTATTGTTTTTTTCTTCAAACTAATTTGTCCGACTTATAAATTGATATATAATTTAATAATAGACAATATATTATATGATTAAATAACTTATTTAGTTTCCTTAATCTCTCCAAAAAAAAGTCAACTAAATCTTATTATATTTAGAATTGAAGAGAATATTTTTTTTTTCTATTCTCTAATATACTGATGATAGCTAGGAGTTTAATTTGATCATGTTTGAAAATTGAAGAACTTTATTAAAAGCTGGGCAGATCCAAGAGTACTGTGTTTTCCAGATATTCTAGATCGCATGATTTAAATGTAATTAATCAAAGGCAGCAATGCAAAACTTTGATAATTAAATTTGATATACCTCCTCTCATCTTTAATATAAAACTTAGTGAACTTTTTTTTTAGAGATTAATGAAAATTAAATAAATTAGTTTAAAGTATCTATATATATTTATCCTTTTTATATCAAACTAATTTGTTTGATTTATATAAAGTGATATATAATATAATAAACAATATATATTATGATTAATAACTAACTTATTTATCTTCCTAAATCTCTAAAAAAAAAAAACTCAACATTAAGGCCAGGAGGTAGTATTGTTTAATCTCACACCACCTGCGATAAAATCTTCTGGCATTTTTAGTACGATGAAGAACTTCATGGACGTACATAATTATCGTGTCTTCTGCAGAAATTGTAAGGAAATAATAAAAGAGACCGAGTAATATTTTGTACCTGTTTTGGAAGAGAGAGCTGCAAGAAAAGATCTGAAAGTGGATTTCCTGGAATTCGCATAATCAATGGAATTTCTTGTCAAAGGAACCGTTTCGAGTTCATGCTTATTGCAACATGGGAGACAATCCATTTTCTTTCTCTTCTTGGTGTCACCCTTTTGAAAATCCTAAATCTATTACGCAACCACAAGATGGTGATGATCAAGAATCTGATATGTATATGTTATAGGTTTTGAAGATCATGAGAAACTGTTGTGAGATAATGTTAGGGGCTAGGGTTAGATTTTATGATGATGATGATCGACTCAGACTGGGTTTTGACATCTGTGTTTAATTCGTTGGCTGCCAAAAATGGATGCCAATGTTTAGTTGTTTTGGTGGGTTGTTATATATATATACAGGAGAGAGCTTGTTAGTTTATTTAGTTGCGCATGCATGGCAAATTATAAAGCAAGAAAAATATAGTTATATATGTCCTGTTATTGTACTAATTATAGATTATAGGTGAGAATATGTACGTGGATTAAAGGTTGGATTATATTGTACCCTTCCCTGCTAATCAGTGATGCTTAAATTGAAATCTTTATCTATTTTTTTTTAACTACATTTTAACCTCGCATATGCAGAGGTATTTATTGATTTTTTTGGGATTTAAGTGATAAATACAGTTTCTTTTCTCGCATAGTTTACACGGGTGGAAAAAAGGCTTTTAAGACCGGACAAAAAAGGCATCGTAAGACCGGACCTGCGTCAGGTTTTGTTCCAGGCGGTATTAAAAGTCTCACTTTTAAGACCGGACTCGAACCGGTCTTAAAGAGTTTCTTTTAGACCTGACATTTTAAACATCCGGTCTTAAAGGTGTTTCAAAATAATATATATAAAAAAAACTCAAATGAAACAACCGGTCCCAAATCACCAGATCTGACAACATTTTGAATGTCCCTCCGTCATCAACTACGGAGAACCAAGAGAAGATTGGGAGCAACACCAACAAGAAAAACAAAAAAGAAGAAAAGATTGGAAGCAACACCAACAAGAAAAACAAAAAAGATGAATACAAAGTCCAGAAATAAGAAAACATAACAAGAAATAGAAATCATTCACCATGGAAATCGAATTTGAATCAATATAAAATCAGAGGTGAAATTGAAGTCCAGATCTACAAAAAAATCACAAGCTTAAAGCAACCAAATCTGAGCAGGATCCTCTTCTCGATGCTGGCAAAGCTTCAAGCAACCAAAATCAAAGTCCAGATATGAGCAGGAGCGGTCAAGGTAGGAGCAAATAGACTTAAGCAAGAAGAGATCTGGGTTTGATTTTAAGCCGGATCTGTGCGAAGGCGGTGTAGGAGGAGCCATAGATTGAAGAGGAAGGAGTCGCCGTCGTCCAGAATCCTCGAAGCAGTACGCTTGCGCCGTTGTTGAGGATTGGAGTTGATGCCATCACAAAACCCTCGAAGCATCTCACTACCAACGTTGCCAAGGATTTGATTGTGTGGCTCTTATGATAACTTACGAAGATTGCGAGTAGGTTAGAGGAAGATGATGTCATTCTTGCTGAGGATTTGACCCGTGAGGCTCTTGGGTCACTCATTGAATCTATAACTAAGCAAATGTTATATCACCAAGAAGACAAGCACGCTACTTAACGAGTTTAGCGAATTTAACTTTTTTTTTAACACTTTTAAGACCGGTTGTTTGTAAAAACCGGTCTTAAAAGTATATTTTTAAGACCGGATCCTTTAAATCTGGTCTTAAAAGTGTTCTATATATTTACGAAATCGCCATCGATCATACTTTTAAGACCAGATCTTTTATAATCTGGTCTTAAAAGTCTTCTAAATATTTACGAAATTGCCACCGGTCATACTTTTAAGACCGAATCTTTTATAATTCGGTCTTAAAAGTGTTCTATATATTTGTTGGAAGTTAATATTTAATTAGTTAGCATATACGATTATATTGTGCAATTATCTTAATTAAGTTGTTAGAGAGATTTTAGGAATTAAGTTAGCTGATCATGATTTTTTGAATTTCGTAATTAAATTCCTGATTGTAATCATCTTAATTAAGTTATTAGAGAGATTTTAGGAATTAAGTTAGTAGATAATAGTTTTTTGAATTTCGTAATTAAATTCCTGATTGTAATCATCTTAATTAAGTTGTTAGAGAGATTTTAGGAATTAAGTTAGCAGATCATGGTTTTTTGAATTTCATAATTATATTCCTGATTGTGATCCCTAGATTATAGAAACTGCCTAGGTCAGAAGATTATTTACTTATTAGCATCTGTATATAATTCCAATTAAGCGAAGGAATAAATCATCGCATTCTTGGACTCATCCCTGATTAGCGTCTTCTCACAATATTTACGAAATTGTCACCGATCATACTTTTAAGACTGGATCTTTTTATAATCCGTTCTTAAAAGTGTTCTATATATTTACGAAAGTGTCACTGGTCATATTTTTAAGACCGGATCCTTTATAATCCGGTCCAAAAAGTTCTTTATATTTACGAAACTGCCACCGGTCATACTTTTAAGACCTCATTCCCTATAATCTGGTCTAAATGAGACAGTCTTAAAGCTCTTTTTTGCACTAGTGTTATTTTGTTAGCTTTCATAGATTTAAAGCACAATTTGTGGTTCTTGGATTGGCTTTATAGATCTGAAAGTGGTCCTAAAATACCAATTTATTCATCGATCTTCTTCTCCCACTTTGACGTACTTTTAGTTTAGTATCATTGTGTTTAATTAAAGTGGTTCTAAAATACCAATAGGTTTCGTCCAGTGGAAAGGGTTAGTTCTTCATAATGTGGCGAACCAATATTCTAATTTCCGCTAGAAGATGTGCCCACATTTAGCATCTAACACTACTTTGAATAGGATTGTCTCCAATGATATATACATATATGGTTAACCAAAAAAAAAAAAAACATAGCTCTAAAATGTTGTGTTTGATTACATTATTTTAGCTTTTACTTTTCGATCTTATATTAAGTTCTTTATACTCATTACATCAAATTCTCCAATCAAACATCACGTGTTTTATTTTTATATGGGTTTATAGTTAAATAATAATAATTCAAAAATAAGACACATGATTAGATATAATTAAAGAACTTGACAAAATAGAAGTAAGGAACTTTATATAAGTACTTTCTTTTAATTTCAAGTAAAACAATGCTTTCGCTTTATTTTTGGGCAGAAATTGTTTGAAAAATTTGGTTTAAATCCCTATTTAATTATTGATTAGAAGAACTTAATATATTTTTATATATAAAAAAATACTAGTGTTTTATACTCCATCTGGTCCTAAATATAATATTCAATTAAATTTTTGGGAGAATTAAAGAAGCTAAATAAATTATTTTAAAGTATTTATATCTATTAGTTTTTTATCCAAACTAATTAGTCTGACTTATAACTGATATATAATCTAATAATACACAGCATATATTATGATTAAGTAATATATTTAGCTTCTTTAATTTCTTTTTAAAAATTCAAATGTGTCTTATATTTAAGACTGAAGAGATTATAATTTTCTACATCAATAATACTTATATTTTTATCCTTATAATCAATCAAATTTTTAAATAAAGACTTGACCTTTTTCAATTGTTTCGGGCATAAGTCCTTATAACATTAACATCCACCAACAATGGTAGATGGTTGCCAGTTATGGGCTAGGGTTGTGTTTTCTTTTGGTTAAGGACATATTGACAGTTTCAAATCATAAATACAATTATTAAATAAGATAAATACGTATACATACCAAACAAACTTCTAATTCCCTTCTTCTCTTGTTCTTCTTTTATTTTCATTTTCCTTTTTTATTTCTACTCCTACCAAATGGGGCATTATTAGCATGGTAGTTAAAAACGCATTTTAAAACGTAAAAACGGCATTTTTACGTTTTATTTTGAACAAAACACGTTTCGTTTGAGCAAAAAACGTAAACCTGGTGAAATCGGTAAAAACGCTGAGTTACAACGTAAAAGGACGAGGACTTTTTTTATTTCTTTAATTTTTTTTCCCTGACTAACCGGAGGCGAAGATTTTGAATGAAGAATAATGTTAGTTTGAGGATTAATAAAATGAGATTTTTATGGTATTTGATGACAATGTTAGATATTTTGATTGATATTGCATTGATTAGTATATATATGAACGATCTGGAGGCGCCTCCCCAATCTCTATCTCTAATTTGTGGCTGCTTCTTTTCTTTATATTAGGTCTTCTTTCAATTCAATTTGTGGGCCCCCTTCCATTCAATTGAAACAATATTCTAAATGTGATTTTTAGTGCTTGACTGTGCTGTCATTAATAAGAAGCAATATTATATAATAATAATATTTCTTAAACTCAAACTCTTATTTTAAATTGCATCCAGATTGATTTCTCTGAAAATCTCAATAAAATCTCTTTAAATTAGTAATAATATTTTCTCAAATATATCTCAAATATATTAAAAATAAGAAGTCATTACATAAAAACGCACCGTGAAATAGAAGTGAACAAAGAGAAATTATATAATTTTATATATATATATATATATGCAGATAAAATATACATTTTGTATTACGATTTTACGTTTTACGATTTTTAATTCTCCTTTCGTTTTCAGGTGAAAATCTCACTACCACGATTATTACTTATTAGCCTCCATTGAAAGAAAAATGAGTGTGTGCAAATCATGCAGACGACAGTGCGTTTGATAAACTCTTAGGCGAAACACGTATCAATGTAATCAACGACACAAGGCCGCAGCCGCCTCGTCCACTTGGGCAAACGAAAACATCACACGTGTCGTCTTCTTCTTACCAAAACTCTAAACCCCTTCAAAGCCTCCGCTCTACGGAGCTGCCCTTTTCTGGATCGTTTTTTCAAGAATGCCTCGACGATGGTACTCTTCAGGTCCCTTAAGTCTATAACCCATAACACTAACACCAAAAATCGATCCTTTCTCACGTTATCGACGACAGCCACTTCCTCATTCTCTCGTTGTGCTTCTCCTTCTCACCCACTTTTCCGGTTGCCTTCCAATAACGGTCCTCACAGATTCTTTCCTCGTCTTTCCCGATGGATTATCCCGTTTCAGCAAGGTCCTCTATTCCTCGCTTGCCCTCCATGGAAACTCTCTCAATCCGCCACTCCTCTGTACCTGCAAGGAAATGGCTTCGTTCGACGAAGGGTTGAAGCGTTGAATTTGAATCTGAATTTACTTCGGGCTAGAAACCGTTTTCCTCTCAAATTGTTGGATCGGGTTGATTCCAAATCTTCGGAGTCTTCCGAGCACGATCTTGTGGACAGTTTCTTTAATGCGCCAAACTTGATCTCCTTCAGTCGATTGATATCTGGCCCAGTTCTCGGATGGTACGTTCACTCCCCCTTTCCCCTCTTTAATGATATGTTCATGCGTTCTTTTATGTTTTCTTTTCATTTCTTGCAATTTTGTGTTGAAATGTGAAGTTAATGGGGGAATGAAGGTGATACTTTCTTGTACTTAAAATTATAAGAATAAACGTAACACTGAGTTCATTAATGTGGATTTCACTAATGCTTTACATGGAAACAACAGAATGGGCTGTAGGCGGATGACAGAAGCTTTGCTGATTGCTTTTGTTCCTTGTACTCTTTATTGAAATTTTGCTTTTTCTTATGTTTGAGTTCATTAGTTTAGGCCTTCGGTAATGAAATTTTGATACTGATCATTTTTGTGAATAAGTTATGACATGAAGAGGCCTTAATTTCATCAGCAGAATTTTCCGAACTTTTGGTTGCTGTTTATTGCTTGTTTAATGATGCTCTAGTTTGCGTGGTAATTTTGTCCAGGATGATCACAAACGAGTTTTATACTTCATCGATGATAGGGTTAGCCATCTCTGGTGCAACTGATTGGGTATGAAAATATCCTTCTTCAAAATAATTATTGATATTGAAGCAACCCACTCCTTATAGAGTAGAAGTTACGTACTAAATGTCTTTCTCTTCTCATATATTCCAGCTGGATGGATATCTAGCTAGGAAGATGAAAATTGATTCTGTGGTGGGTTCCTATCTCGATCCTCTTGCAGACAAGGTACAAATTATATACTCTCCTTCCAAGTTCAGTGTCATTTCACTTCTGAGGTTGCCATTTTTTTTTGGATGATAGAACCAACCTTTGGGCTTTATTTTTCTTGATGATTATTTATCTTCAATTAATGGTGCAGGTACTTATTGGTTGTGTTGCGATTGCAATGGTACATCAAGATCTATTGCATCGTAAGTTGTTTCAATAAAAATGATTGTTGTATATTTCATCAGTTAAGCTATGAGGAAAACACATTACTCTGTATCCCTTGATATATTGTTAAAAGCATTCTTTTTTATTTTTGTGTTTTGAAGCTGGACTTGTTGGACTAGTTGTGTTCCGAGATGTCTTCCTTGTTGGTGGTGCAGTATATTTAAGAGGGAGCAGCTTGGGTTGGAGGGTAAGAATAACGTTGTTCTCAAGTTTTCATTTTTGCTTGAGAAATTGTGTACTCTGTAGTTTTCTTATGGAAAGCTTATTCATGTTCTGCTTCTCTCAGTGGAAAAGCTGGGCCGATTTTTTTAACCTTGATGGGACTGGTCGTCAAAAGATTGAGCCACTCTTTATTAGCAAGGTAAGCATTTTGAATGTTTTAGTTATTGTACAGTGCTTGGCTTTGCACATTAGGTAGGGAAAAGATCATATAATACTAGATGACATCACCTGCTTATCAAATTGGATTCATTTCTTAGGATGAACTTTTTATATGCATCAACAGAACATTAAATAGTTTTACAGCCTTAGATTCTGAATTCCCTTCCAGATCCATATATCAGGTAGATTGACTATTAGAATTCGGTATCAGTACATGATTTGTTGACTTGTGCATACATATTAGCATTCCCATAAAATGCAACAGTATCGGAAGTACAACTGAACCCATTGTATATAGATAATTGGAATAATTACAAACCAAACTGGTCTGTCTATGGATGCAGAGAAAGTCTTTGCCTGTCATTATTGTTAACAGTTTGTAGTTGTCTTGGGTTTAATCACTAATTTTAATACCTACCTTCATCCCTGGTCCCAAACACAAGAAGATTAAAAAATTGTACTGCATATGAAGCACAAGGTAGGCTATGAGCATAGAGCGCAGTTCTTAAGTTTTGATTTTAACTACGAATGTGGACAGGTTAATACAGTGTTGCAGTTAGCATTAGTTGCTGCAGCTCTTCTTCAACCAGAGTTTGGAACCCAAGAAACTCAATATTACATTACTTATCTGAGGTAATTATTGAGGCCAGAATTTTGGTTTTTGCTTGTGCTTATAATCCTAGCAAGTATTCCTAGATGCTAAAGTTGTGCCTTTTAACTTGGTGCAGTTGGTTAGTAGCTTCAACCACAGTAGCATCAACTGCTGCATATGGAGCACAATACGCACGGAGATCCGCTCTTGCATCAAAGTTCCTTTTTGCTCCTCCATCCAGCTAACTACGTAAAGCCATACACACCCTTCTTTAAGAAATTTAGGGACCATATAGAGTATGTATCTAATTGTTCACTGTATTAACATCGAGAGATCGCGCATTGAGTTATTTCAATGCACACGGTCACGACGGGCGGAAGATTTTGTTTGTTAAATGCAATTTAAAATTATAATTATTGTATGATTATGATTATAAAATTATATGCCATTGGCATTTTGGTCCCCGAGTTCAAGGAATTTAAGTTCACTAAGAGGGTAAGATGAAGAAGATTTATAAGTTTTTTTTGGATGAAATGAAAAATTTTGACCCTCCTGTTTCATTAACAAGTACGCCGCTGTTCAAATTCGCTATCGGATTAGGCAAGGGATTTTAAAATGACAAGGCACTCTGTTTTTGTTGATATGCTCAATGCAGACAGGTCTGGAAGTCGAGGGAGTACTGTGTTTTGGCAGATTCAAAACCTCAGGAAGAAGGAATGGGATCTGTTTTCATCCTATTCAGCGTGAAGCTAATATGGCGGCTGATATTCTTGCTAAAAGAGGAATCTCCGCCACTCTGTTTTTGGATGTGTGTCCAGAGTTTTTAAGATCTTTGGTCTTACAAGAGATGTTGGGATTTAATTCCCCTTAGTTTTTGCTTTCTATTATACAATTTCGGTTTCTCTTTTGTATCAAAAAAAAATTGACAAGGCACCATTTTCCATCCATCAAATTCAAGAAATGTTCTTACTCAAAATTTTGCTTAAAATTTAAAATAGAATTACATGTCTACTTCCTTTAGAATGTGACATAAGTGCAAGAAAAGAAAGTGTGATACTCTTGAAACCAAAAAGAACATGAATATTCAAGGGCATGAACCAGCACACAGATGAAAGTCTATTTGAACAACAAACCACACGATCCACTCGCGTAAAGCTAAGTCTTCAAACCGTGAACAAGGTCAGATCATAAAATAATTCCTCAAGAACTAATCAACCCAATTAAATGCCGTCCATACGGAAACAAGCAGCCTCAGCGTTGTTCAAATCCTTTTCATGAGACTGTTTTAAATAGCTATTGCTTCCCTCTCATTGTTTATAAACTACACTCCCAAGAGAGCTTGAACTACAAAAAATTTAGTAAGAGCTGTTTCATTTTCAAGTAGATGATTTTCATTCATCATTGGCTAAAAAAGCTTACTTTCATTCATCTGAAAATGTGACACTATTAAATATAACACCTTACAGGCACTTCTTGCAGAAGGAACATCCCTTCATCATGGCTCAAGGAGATTTGATCCCTTACCAGTATAGGTTGCCTCCAAGTGATGTGTTTGTAGCTTAACCATTTATATATTCCTACTATTAGGTTTTGACATGCATCAAAGAGATTGTCTAAGAGATTACACAAGAAACTAAACGCATGACTTAGAGATCGATTTGTGTAGGTAACAGAGATTCACAGAAAACTATCACGTTTCTTACCCGAAAATGGAAAACCATATAAGATCAACAAAGAGCAGTACACAAAACTGAATTGGCAGAATATCGTTTAACATGGACTTTTAGCAATAACCCAGTGTCAGAGAGAACAATGAAACTACATGATGGGGCCAATTAATCCTCAAACAACTCGTTCAGATATAAATCTTCAACAAGATAAAGAATTGATTGATATTCGGCAGATGAAATGACCGAAAGAACTTACCCATGACTAAAACATAGAGACATTTCTGCTAACTTTCCTCTGATAATTGATCTTTAAGGGTTCCGTCTGAAAGATCAAATATTTATACTATCCTAGTTGTTCATTATTGAGGCAATCCAGCTTCAATTTCATCCCATTTATCACTGTTTCCCGTAAATTTCTCCTTGATTTGCTTGATAAGATCTTTAGCTTCATCAACCTTCGAAATGCTGACCAGTCCATTCACAAGTTTTTTCATCGACGAAATCACAGGAATCCAATTCTTTTCCATGCTTTCTTTGGCAATCAATAAAGCAGTCTCAAAATCTCCACATTGGCACAAGAAGTGAACCAAAGTAAAATAGCAATTGCTATCCGGCTTGAAACCTCTCTTTTTCATGTCCTCAAACAATTTCTTCGCTTCCTCAAAGTGGTCGTCTTTACATAATCCATGAATCAATTGCGAGTAAGTATCTGAATTCGGCTTTCTACCCATGGATATCATTCCATCAAACAAAGCCTTAGCCTCCGATGACTTCTTCAATTTACAGAGACTCTGGATCCTAACATTATAGGTGCTTAGACTCGGTTTAATGCCATGCTTCTTCATTAACTCCAACACCTTCCCGATCTCTTGAAGCTTCTCCTCCTTGTAAAATCCCGCAATCCATGTATTGAAAGTAGTCGCATTTGGTCTAACAGACTTCCTATCCATCTCGGCCAACACGGAATACACAGAACTAGAAGAACCCGACTCACAGAAAGCCTTAATTACTGTATTATAGGTATCAAGGTTCGGCTCTATTTCATAAATCTTAGGGAACTCAAGATAAATTCGGCTTACCTCCTTAAAGTTCTTGGCCAGAATACCAGCGAAGAGAAGAGCATTGAACGATTTAACCGACCGATGAATGCCCAATTCCTCCATTTCCTTGAAACTACGAATGGCATGGTCAAGCATGTAAGCTTGGCCGTACAGAACAATCGCGTGCGACACATACCGCTCATTCCTCAGGTCAGGTCGCGTCTTCAGCTCCTCAAGGAATTGACGGATTCCCTCGAAGTGGCTGAACTTGGAGAGCTTGGAAACAGCGAGGGAGAAAGTAACTCGATCGATGTGAGTTACGGGAGTGAGTGAAGCAGCACGGCAAATCTCGAGGATGCGTTCTGGATTCTTCTCAGTTTTGATAAGACTGAGGGCGGCTCTGGATTTCTCGATGGAGGAAAGAGGCTTGGATGAGTCCGGAGATAGGATTGTTGAATAATAGCGTTTTGGGTAGGCTTGGCGAAGCCGACAGAATATAGACATTGTTGAAGATGGAGATTAAGCTCGAGGTATAAACCCAGCTAGGGTTTTTCAGTAGGGACGATGGAAGAGTGAAGAAGGGTGTGAGTTTTGAATTTTGATCCTCGATAGTGTGGAGAAACAAAATCTTCTGCCGGCATGCGTATGCGCTATTGGTAAGTCCACTAATCATAACCGTTTATTATTACAGGTCATAGAGATATGGGGTAGATGGACGACAGGATCAAACAAGTTTCAAGTTGACATTCTCAATTCACAAATTTTCATTCCAGACACCAAAATGTCTTCAATTTTTCTTTGTTATAAGGGAAAATTCTAAATAAATACCGTTTGAAATTGTAAAACCTCCAAAAGTCTTCTGAATTTATAAAAAGACTGAGAGGTATAAAGGACCTATGAGGGATATGCAAATTTGGGTGAAATTGTCTTTTTACCCTTAGTTTTAAATAAATCAACAAAAAATAAAATACCCTCCACCCGCGGCCGGCCGGCCGGCGACGGCCACCACCGCCGTCCGGCCGCCGCCGACCACCACCGCCTGAGGTCGCCACCATCGGGGGCCGGCGGCAGCGGGGGATTTGAGGGTTTTATTTATTTATTTAAAACTAAGCGTAAAATGATAATTTCACCCAAATATGCATATTCCTCATAGGTTTTTTGTACCTCTCAGTCTTTTTACAAATTTAGAAGGCTTCTAGGGGTTTTATAATTTCAAACGGTATTTATTTAGAATTTTCCTTTTTTATATCTCGGAGCCATAAAAGTAAATTGACAGAATTTTTAAATATCAGTTTTGTCCTTATGACTAAATTAAAAATTCGGTAAGTTTATTTTTTATTTTTTCGAACAAATTTAACAAAATTTAATTGACTTTAATGTTAAGTTTGGATTTGTGCAAACTTCACAACTTGGCACATATACTACAAAAATTTCCTTGTTTTTATACATTTGAAAATAATTTTCCATTATATTATAAGAGATACGATATTGTTATCATCAATTTTGGTTACTACTATCCTTTTAACCGTTAGATCAGAATTTCAGTTACCTTTATCATTTCTTCCTCCTATTAAGATTCTGATCTAACGTTAAAAAAATAGTTATGACTTAGTAGTGACCAAAATTAGTAGTGACAATATCTTATTCCACGTTATAATAAAGTAAAAAAAAAAAAAAATTATGATCCGGCAAAAAAAAGTTTAAAAAAAATTTATGTTAAGGCCATTTAATACTTTTGGACCTATGAAGATACGGGCTTATGTTTGACCCAGATAAAAGTGATGGGCTTTTATAATTTGGAGGCTACCCAGAACTGCTGGCCCATTTCCCGCAAAGAATTGGAAAACAATTAAGAATAATCTGACTGGTTCGTGAATGACACGCGCTACTTGATTAGCTGGCTTTCGTCATCTCGTTTTATGAAGAACCAGGAGATTTTTCCCAAAGCCAAGAACCGGAAAGAACAACACACACTCTCTCTCTCTCCTCTGAACGTGGGTGCGTTCGCTACCATTCCCTTGCTTCTTCGTTGGTCTTCTCCTTCCGATTCTCATCGTAGCTCTCTGATTCTGCACAAGAAGTTTCTCGAATCTTTCGCATTCGTTGTTGCAATCTTTCGAGGCTGAAATTAGGGGAAGAACGAAATGGCTCAAGCAGTCGAAGAATGGTATAAGCAGATGCCCGTAATTACGCGCTCGTATCTCACCGCAGCTATCGTCACCACTGTCGGCTGTTCTCTTGATGTACGTCTATGATTATCTCCTTTCTCTAGTGTGATGCTTTTCTCATTTGTCCTAAACAAGGGTTTGCAATTTTTATTCGACGCTACAAGGGTTTGTAATTTACTATTTGAAATGAGTTGGCTTGATTGTTTCCTTTTGTGATTGGAGTCCTTTCAAATTAAGGAAGCGTACTCATTTATTGATTTGCAACATTTTAATTAACTCAAAATTATTGATGGGAATGGATATTTGGCACTTGGTTGTGATCTGATTAAGTCCATGTTGATTTGGAATATGGAAAGGTTGAGTGACATGATGTTTGTTGATTTTTTTTTAATGACTGCAGATAATATCTCCGTATCATTTGTATTTGAATCCAAGACTGGTGGTTAATCAATATCAGTTCTGGCGTCTCGTTACTAATTTCTTGTACTTCCGGAAAATGGGTAATTCTTTCCTTTCATATTTTATAGAACTGTTACGAATTGAAATTGACGGGTTGATTTTGTAGATAATTCAATTTAAGTTATAATTTAGCTCAGCATTTAGATGCTCTTTTAGCTTTATAATGGCTGCGTTCTGTTTATCATTTCCCGATGTTTATGTGGGTCAGTGGGTTAGGTTGGCGAGATATCCAACCCATTATTGGCATGCTCAAACATATTGAGTGACATGAGTCATGACTGATGGTGGGTTAAAATCCATAAATATGTGCTGCCACACAAGTTTTGTTCGCGTTTCTACGTGGTTTAGGAAAAACATCTACTTTTGCTGCCACCTTTTTCTTGGCATTACAATTGTATTGATAATTGATTGTAATTCAAGTCTGGTAAATCAAATTTAATTTTGACTTGAGAGCAAGTGAATGAAAGTTTTTCTGCCTTTTTGGGTGTAGCACAATTTCAGGCTTGCTGTAGTTGAAGAGTCACTCAAATTTTACTATGTAAATATAGAAGATACTGATTATCAATTCTGGCTACTAACTTGTTTTCATGGCATATCCCGGACTTTCCTGTACAATATGACACCCAGCCCTTTTGCCTTAAATCTTTCTTGTTAAATGAGAGTTACTCTGCTTTATTTCATTGAATAGGTCATAGCAGAATTCTTAAGCTTGTTTATTTTGCTTATGTTGGTTGTGCACTTTGGAGCATAATACCGGTAAAGCTTTCATATTATTGACTCATTCATGCTTCATAATATTTGATAATTAGACTAGAGGTGTTAGATCACATATTTTATTATGCTTGACCTGGTGTATTCTCATTTGGATGGCAGACTTGGATTTCTTGTTTCATATGTTTTTTCTTGCTCGATACTGCAAGCTTCTAGAGGAGAACTCATTCAGGGGGCGAACTGCTGATTTCTTTTATATGCTCTTATTTGGGGCCACTGTGTTGACTGGAATTGTTCTTGTCGGTGGGATGATACCTTATTTGGCAGCCTCATTTGCAAAAATTATATTCCTCAGCAACTCATTGACATTCATGATGGTCAGCAACATTTGATTATATTTGATTGTTGAGATTTCATGTTTTAAACCCTTGTAATGTTTTAAAATTTTAACTTGTCTTAATTTTCAGGTTTACGTTTGGAGCAAACAAAATCCCTTCATTCATATGAGTTTCCTGGGTCTCTTTACTTTCACAGCAGCTTACCTTCCATGGGTATGTAAGCTTTGCTGTTGTTATATTGTTGGACTTGTTTATATGATTAATGATTTATACTTTAACCAAATGTTTTGTTATTGAAGCAACCTGTTCTTGAAATTTCGTGCAGGTTCTCTTGGGATTTTCTGTCCTTGTTGGTGCTAGTGCCTGGGTGGATTTACTGGTGTGCTTACTAATCTCATAAACTACTATCATGTTGATCATTAACACATACATTGTTAAGATGCAATTAGATTCCCTTCTTGAAATATGGCATGTGAATATTTTTTACAACTCAATATACGATTGATTTTTAAAACAGTTTATCATCATGTTATATTTTAGCAGAAGGTGAAACTGAAGCAAGAATTTTTGTAAAACTGAAATAACTAATGACGAACTTGAAATCACATTTCAGGGAATGATTGCTGGGCATGCGTATTATTTTCTTGAAGATGTGTATCCTCGGATGACTGGTCGTCGGCCTCTTAAAACCCCAGCATTCATCAAAGCACTTTTTGCAGATGAGAATGTTGTTGTGGCACGGCCAGCCAATGTCAGATTTGCTCCTCCACAAGCAGAAGAAATGCACCGCGATTGAATAGGCTTTTGAAAAAAGCCCAACTAATTGGGAGCTGACGATAATTTGAGCTGTGAAAATAGCGAGTGAACAGAGGATTGGTTGTTCTTGTATAATATAGATGTCCGCAATTTCTTTTGTTTCCCCCCACCTTTTTACGTTAATTTGTTAATTATTATCATGATATAAGGTGTGTAGTTGATGGCTTATATCATACTAGGATATCAATTGTTTTATATTGATTGAGTTTAAAAAAGTATAATTATGAAGGATACGCTCCTTGTTAAGAGACGCCTCTAATTCTCCGAATCGAGGTCAGTAAGAACTTGGACCAAAGCTAAGCTTTGAAGAACGATGTGTCGATGTCCTTTGGGTTACAAGTGTGGGTCCGCTGAAAAGATTTGTTTTTGTGCGCGCGCGTGATGATGCAAATGCATATCATCTCTTTGCTCAATTTGTATCTCTAATTCCACAATGCAGCATCTCATTGCTCCATAAGTTATGATTCTTTTGGTCCACTCAATTGTTGAATTATGAGAAATTATTCAAATGTTATCAACTATAGACTAATTAGATGGATGAGGCATTTTTATATATATATATATATATTTAAATTTATATTATATGCTGTTTTCTGAATTTTTTTTTTCACCCAGTTTCTCAAATTAATTAGTTTCCAGTCCAGCATTCAAAAATATTTGTCCTGTAGGTGCAAAAAAAAAATTTAGAAAGAAGCATATAATATAAATCTAAATATAAAAAAATAATTAAAAAATATGGCTCATCCCTCTAACGTGTAAGGGGCACATAAGGGAAAAGCACCTTATGTGCACCCTGAAATGTGTATATTTTTAGTTAAGGGTGGTTTTAATTTGAAAACTAATTAATGTGTACTTGTTTTAATTAAAGGTGGTTTAAATTTGAAAACTAATTTTCTTTGAAAGCAAAGCTAGTGAATGTTAATTGTCTTCTTTGAAGTATGAAAGACGTTGATGCATATGGACATTTGTTCCCTCATTAAATCTAGATTATTGAAATTATATTTGAACTGTATAGATTTTATGGTGGTGAAGGTGAATAATTCTTCAGCGTTGCAATTAACACTGAAACTGGTTTCATACCATTTTTGGCGAGTTTAGCAAGCAATAAATGTAACTAAATGCAAGGATAAACAGGAAAAGAATGGATGCATCATTAACTTCAGGTGCAGGTAACCGCTTGGTATTAGAGCTCTGAAAACGGCCCCCTACATCTAAGCCCCACGAATATCTCTCCCACCCCACCTTCTTTCTCCCGGTTAAGAAATCCCTCCTCGAAGAAAAATTAAAAAGCCCTAGAAAAAATGACCCAAAACTATCATTTCCAAGCGGCATCACTGTACATTACACATGTCAGAAGACTGCAAACACAACAAATCAATGGTTCAAAAAACCTTTGCCTGGACGCTTTGACTGCAGCTGCTTCTCCTGCTAAGCTTCAGCGGCATCTAACTACAGAACCTCTTTTTCTCATTGTTTTTTTGGACCAGAGCTAGAGAATCAAATCATTGAAATCATATATCTAAATGACAAAAGAATGGAATAAGATCCAGGACGCAATATGGTTAACAGATAGCGTGATATTGAGCTGATATTCTCTTGGGAGGCAATTTGCGAAGGATGAAGAGGACTAAAGCTGAAGGCAGGATCTCTACCAGCTGTACTTAGAGAGATAAATTCCCAGATGTTAATATCAACCAAAAAAAATGGTGGTCGTAATTAACAAAAAAGGAGTGCATAGTAGAATAATACCAGGTAGTATATCAAGTCCAGAATCGGATGATTCAAAACGTCCAGAGATGCATCTGTATCAAATGCAGCTAGAAAAACCTGCATGATCACCAACGTAAGCGTTTTGCTTGAGGGGTTGAAAGAAAAATAATGGAATTCATAACTTAATTTTAAACCATCAACTTTAGTTCTTTCCTATCATTCTCACATTAAACTTCAGAATATATCAAACGATCGTTATGATAATATAGTCAGAAGTTACCATTATGCATCGTATCAAAAAGCAGGTGAAACATATGACAGTGACAGATCCGACCTGCAGTACAAATCAGCACACCTTTTGTCAAGACTCAAGACGACTATTATTTATATACACAATCTCTATTGCAATTTCCCTTGTTCTACAATCGGGACAGAAGAAAATCAAAAAGTTCGTGCAAGTCCGCAGCAGCAAAATACAGGATAGAAACTAGTTTTAAATAAGTCGCGAACCTGATTTTTGTCACTTGGGACTAAAATTTAATCAAACTTAATCCATGACATAACCACAAAATCGGAAGCCAGTATATAGTTAAACCAAGAAGTTGACAGTTCTGATAACCATATGAAAAAGGAGGGGTGGGGAAATTGCCAGTAGACTGAGTTATGTTTGATTTCATTTCCTATATGACCTTATGAAATGCCAAGCACAGACCTTTGGCAGACAAAGAATTACACAAGCATTTAGATCATCAGTTCCTTTTTTTTTTTAAAAAAATACTCAACAATTTCTATCAGATGTACTTTAGAAGTAAGAGCACACACCTCATGAAGCTTCTTCCTTCTCCCTTTAGATTCAATAGGAAAGCGCTTCAGCATGAAAAATAATCTATCAACAATTAAGAACAAAATGAGTTAGTCAAGGGAATAGAGACATCAAAGTTATTTCATAATCCATAACATTTCAGCCAAATTGAAGCCTCACCTCCCACCATAGAGCAAGAAGCCTAATGCAGCCATAAATGATACAACTGAGCACAAGAAAACGCAAATCTCATTAAAAAGGTCATTTCAAGGGAGGAAAACTCATTCACAAGCTTGCGAGTCAGAAGAAAACACAAATCTGTAGTTGAATAGAAAGCTAACCTGCAATAAATATCTGTCCAGTAATTTCCACAACACTATTTTCATCTATCCAGAGGAATATCCAAACACAAACCTGAATACCAAGATATTTTTATTACAATTATTACCCTTGTTACAGATCAAAGAGCATGTTCCTTTTTGCCCCGGGAACAATGGAGAGATTCATGCCTAGCTTGACATGAATCTAGCAGGAACTAAAAATCGGTAAGCCATATTACCGCCCAAAACACAGGCTACTAATATGAAAATATTTCAAAATCCAACAAAACATAGTTGAACATAAGGCGCAGATGTAAGAGGTACAAATTCCCCTAGTTCCCTAATAATCCTATGTCAAGAAACTTTCATCAGACACCAGGAAATGTCTTGTCTTGAAACAGTTTAGTAGTATGGATCCTATGTTTCAGTGGGGAAGCCATTATGTGCTGACAAAAGATATCGAGATGAACATGAAGAATATGAAACACACCAAAAATAGTGATATCAAGCTCATGAAGAATAAAAGAATATAAGATGATTACCTGGATAAAATATATGGCGCCATTTATTACAATATAAAATATCCTGAGCTTATCAGTCGGTAAACTCCTTGCCTGGTTATGTAAAAAACATGGAAATTAGAATTCCCCCATCCTAAGAAGGATGAACCTGAAAAACAACTTTCTGTGGACACGCTAATATATATAAAAGCTTTTAGATGATAGCAAAAATCAAAATCAACAACCATAGGATTTAAAACGACAATTAACTTGCCTGGTTATAAATCTCTGCCCAGAAAAGGACAAGAAGAGTATATGTCGAAAAAAACAGTAGTCCGGGCAGCTCCAATAGCACCAAAACCATTACCTGATCCAAAACGCAACCACTCTGTTAGCGCTCAAGCCTTGCCATCTTCATCAAGTATAGAATTCGATCTCTATCCAACTTAGCAACTACTTCCTCCTGTCCTTTTATCTAATTTGTTTAAATTAAGAAAGTTAGTTAATATGACATGTTTTGTCTAAAACACCAGTCATCTTCCTTAATTCCCCTCTCCTCCTTGATTATTGTTGAGGGGGTTATCTATAGGGATAAATTGTAAAAATATTGACAAATATGAAAATTATGTCTTATATTTAGGACCAAGATCAACTCAACTTAAGGGAGTATAAGAACGCAATAGATGTAAAGCCAACCTTCGGATGCAACAGAAAAACTTGATGGTGAAATCCAAAGACAACTGCACGCACTGCAATATTGAAATGCCAAGAAAGGAGTAAAACAACCAAACAAACACATAATACCAGAGATTCTTCTTGGACCAACACTCTAAACGGCACCTCACCTCCATTGACAATGAAGTTCATCAAATGAAAAATCTTTTGTGTTGTCCAACCATATTCTGGCACTCTTAATTCAATTCTTATCAATTGAACCTGCATCGTATTAAAACCACGAAGACAGCATAAGTTTGGGATCTTGTTGCCCCATAAAAGACAAAGGAGTAACCGGTCTAGTGACAAAAAAAAAAAAAAGAGATCATAGTCAAGTCCAGCACACTTATCCTTTTTATACAGCATAAACAATTAATTGAACAGTAAATTTTCGGATAAGTATAAACTGGAATCAAGTAATCACAGGACCCCGCTGACTGGAATTCAAAAAATGAAGAAAGTAAGTTGATAAAACTTCGAAATCATCTATTACTGTCGCTAGACACATGATCAATCAGAGTCTCGACACAAACCTACTATTCTCCTTAGCTTAAGCTAGATGGAAGAAAGAGTAACGTGGATAATAATGAAATTCCAGTTCATACTAGTACGTCTCAACATTGCAAAACCAACAAGTAATTGTGAGAATTGTTGGAGTTATCCGCCCACAAGAATTGCATAAAAAAATCCAGAATCAACCACATAGATACAGTTAAAGAAACCGGAGCTACAGAGAGCCAGACTTGTAGTTATCTTAGTTCATCACATTCATGAGTTATTTAGCAAAGTTTAAATCAACTGATTAAAGCAATGTTTACAAAAGACGAAGCGGAACACAACCACAGGAGAAATCAATCTGAAATTCAGCTTAAAATAGTTCGAAATCTTCAGTGAATGTCGATAGACAAGTACATTAATCAATCAAGAATGTAGACGCAAACCTACAGTTCCAAATAGCTTAGCCAAAACAAAACGACCGAAGAAACAAATTAACATCTAGCACAGCGAAATTCCAATTCAGAAGATTACAACTCAAGAACACAATCGCAAGAACTGCGAAGGAAAATCCAGAATCACAGCAAGTCAAGCACAAAATATAGTTAATATACAGCAGTTTCAGAAAAAAAGAGAGGGAGATAGTGTTTGAGAAAAACCAGAGCTACTAAGGAAACGAGAGCATATGCAGCACAGAGGAAGTAGTAAATAGCGTCCTGCCACAGAGAAGAGTCGTTGATCTCGTCCCACCAGTCGGAGAGGAGAACTCTAATCTCCATGAATAGTGAAGCAAGCGGCATAATCCTCATTTCTCCGCCCAGAAAACGAAGACAATGACGATGAACGAACAGAGCTAACTCCACTGAGAGCGAGCGAGGGACGAGTCTACCAGACAGTCCAAGCAGTTAAGAGAGAGAGAGAGGGGTACGAGCATATGCGCGCGTTATGTATGAAAGTATGTTCAAGTGAAAAGCAAGGGGGAAAAAAGTTTGGTTATCTTTCTTTCTTTTTTTTTTTTGGTAGTTTTGTTATCACTTTATATCTGTTTTTACCGCAAAGGCTCCCGCCTTTTTCCAAGTTCCCAACTAAGATTCTACATTGCGAATGTCAATGCGTCACCTAGCAAACTTGGTTGGTGAAGCGCGTTTACTCCTTCTTCTACTCCTGCCTTTTTTATTTTTCATTTATTTTAATAAGTAGAGTATATTCCTTTTTTGGCAATAGTATAGTACTCAGATTTTTATTATGAGTCACCAACTAACAATTCTCACAGACCAATAAAAACAGTTAAAGTCAGTAAAGTTGTCCTACAATTTAAGTAACTTTCAATAGTACCCCTACTAATTGCACTAAACTTTAATATTATACTATTAATTATTACTCTCACCTACTACCCTTATTAATTAGGAGCATATGTGGAAAAAAATAATTAATGCTCGTTGAGAACAAACAAATGTCTTATAAAAAAGACTAAATACACTTGCTAGTTGGTGTCTTATAATAAAGACCAAAGTGAGTACCATATATAAATAATAATCTAACGACATTTTAATTTCACTCATAAATATATTACTCCCTCTGGTCCTAATTATAGGACAATATTTAGGAGTTGATCTTGGTCCTAATTATAGGATAGATTTATAATTTTTGTCAATTTCTTCCCAAAATATCTTTAAACACTAATAATTTAATAGTACACCTATATATTCTATAAAATGAATAATGCTTGCAACTCATTAATGTCACACACACATCGATTCTCCTATTTTTAATTTTTTTTTTTTAATAAAGTAAATTTTGAGCAACTTTTGTCATATTTAATAATGACATCACTATTAAATTACACTTCTAATCTCTAAGGGTAGACCAGAAGTTGTTGAGAGAGATGACAACGTCGGACTATGTGAGAGTTTAGAGAAATCATGTGTGATATATGAGAGGTCTGACAAAGAAGAGATAATTAGAGTAATTGAATGTCATTTTAAATTTTAAACAATGGCATTTTAGGAAAACAAATATAATTAACTAATTTAACTACAGTTCTTAATACCTCTAAAATTAGATAAATATATCTTATAATTAGGACTGGAGGGAGAACCCTATATAAATAATAATCTAACGATATTTTAATTTCACTCAGAAATATATTAATTTGAACGAAATTTTTTAAAATTTTCGAGTAAAAAGTAGAGGGAGAAAAATAAAAATAAAAATAAAAATCATAAAAATATATAAATATTGTCGTTAGCTTAAGAGGAATTGATCGTAAGTTGAGATTGATTTGGAGATATTCATTATACTTGTATATTTTAGGCATGCATGTGTTTGTCTTTTTGGACAACATATACACACACAATTTAATTGGGTCAAGTTTATTAGAACCATCATATCCTATTGTTCGAATTAAATTCTGTCATCTATTTTTTCTCATAAGCATTTAATAGGAGAACTTGATTCTCCGTCAAAAAAAAAAAAAAAAAAAGCAAAACTTGATTAGCACAATATACCTAATTAATGATTAATTCTTAAGGAACTTAACAGCATTATCCAATATGCAGAAGCATATTTAAGAATAATACTATCTATCTTCGGTCTTAAATATAAGGCCTAGTTGACTTTTTAAAGAGATTAAAGATGTTAAATAAGTTACTTAATTATATCATATCTTGTGCATGAGTAAATTATATATTATAGTTCATAAATCAGAAAAATTAGTTTAGGGAAAAAACAATAAATATAAAATACTTTAAAGTAATTTAATTAGCTTCCTTAATCTCCCCAAAAAAGTCAACTAGGTATTATACTTAGCACTGAATGTATGTAGGATGTTTTATCGATTCAAGGTACTTCCTCTAGTCTTTAATATAAGGCACCAACTAACAATTCTCACAAACCAATAAAAACAATTAAAGTTAATAAAATTGTCCTACAATTTAAGTAACTTTCAATATTACCCCTATTAATTGCACTAAACGTTAATATTATACTAGTATTAATTATTACTCTCACCCACTACTCTTATTAATTATAGGTATACATGGGGAAAAAAATGCTTTGGAAACAAGCAAATATGCATTAGAAAAATGACCAAATACAATTGTTAGTTGGTGTTTTATAATAAGGAGAAGAGGTAGTAACATCTTCTTCTAATCTGTGAACATTTTAATTAATTTTTCATTTTTAACATGAAAAAGGAAAACCCTCAAAAAAAATTATGGTAGGACGAAGCTAAAATAAAAATTAATGAGTCTGTGTTGTGATCAAAATATTTTTACTTTATTGCTATAAAAAAATTATTTTATTGTATTAAATATTTTAAATTTTTAAATTTACAATTTTATTTTATAGTTATCTAACTAAAATATAATAGTCATATGATTTAAAATGATAGCATTATGAGCATACTTATAATTATAAATATATTAATTCACTCACTTATCTACCTCAGGATATATTATATAGGGAAAAGGAAAATCCACCTTAGGGCCAAAATTAGCAAAACAATTGTTAAAAAAAATCACATGTCAAAAAAAAGGTCTTAGGACATTTTCTAGTATTATTTCATAAAACGTTAGTTGTTAACGGGTACTGATTTAGTTGTTAGGATATTGTTGTTAACGTCTATTGATTTAATTGTTAATGTTTTACTGATATAGTTGTTAACGTTTATGAAATAATAATATCAGAAAAGGCCCTGAAATCTTTTTTGATACGTGACTTTTTTTTATTTTTCGCTTTTGCCAATTTTTTGTTAATTGGGCCTTGAGAGAGGTTTTTCCTATTATATATGGTACTTTAGGCATTAAATGTACAATTATGTGACTAAAATAGTAACTGCAACTATCTAAAGCTATAAAAGGTACATAAGTACATTGTTATATTAAAGCCATCAATATCATCATAAAATATAAAATCTATTGGAAGGTACACTATTTATAAGTTCAAGCTCACTTTTCAAATTTTATCTAAAGTATAGGAAAACTAATTAACGCTCAGTCAATATCATTATCAAATACAAAGTTAATGACAAATTATATTATTCTGTCCAATCTTACGTATGAGATACAAATAAATTTATTAAATGCGTAAGAAATATATATATATATATATATTTTTCCCCTAAATATACTCTTCTTTTAGAAGATCACGAGTGGGATCGTATATATGGAAAAAAACCAGAGATAAGAAACTGTGGGTGCGAAAAAATAGATGAAAAAGGATGTGTAGAAAAGAAAAAAAGAGCTGAGAAAGTATATTAAAAGGGAAAAAAAGTAAAATCAACATGCATTAACAAAGTCTTGAGTTTGATTTTTTTTTTTTTTATAAGAAAATTTTATGAGAGGGGTTGGACTCACCCACAGTTAAAGGACAGGGCGCTTGAAGCCCATTCCGGCCGTAAGCAATTCAAGACTAAGAGTACACATATCTCCACCTTAGCCTGAGTTATCGTTGCTCCGCAGACCTCTAAGATGCCTCCCTCACCGCCCTGACCAACTTCAAGATCAAATCCTCTCTTTTTTTGTGAGAGTATCTGACCCCCTTACCAATTCAAGATAAGAGTTTGATTTTAAGTTGGTGTGAATGAATAAATGTCTTCGAGGGAATTAGTTCCAACGGGCCCGATCAATAAAGCTTAAATTTACCCGGTAGCCATATAGATCAAGAAGAGATATAGAGAGAGAGAAAAAAAAATGTTAAATATATGCTAATACATGCAATCAATGAGAGTAAAAATGTGTTAAAATTTTAAACATGAATATTAAATCATGTGGATGTTCATAAGTTCTCATAATTCTTGATCTTTAATCTCATATCTTACACTTCATATATAGCCTCTCTAATTAATGCCTTTTTAGGAGTTTTTATTTTGGGAAAAGTATTTCTCTAGTCACTGGAGATAAATTATCTCCAGTGACCCCCAAAACTACGTCATTTTTTATTAATGAATGATGTTTCTGTAATTTTAGGTAGATTAATAAGGCTAATTTCCTAATTTGCCCCTTATTAAATAACTATTTACTAAAATGCCCCTGTCAGAAAACTATTTCTCAATTTGCCCATGTCAGAAAACTATTTCTCAATCTGCCCCTGTTTAGTCGACTAAATCGCGAGGCCAAATTTTTTTTTGCAGCCCCTGACATTTAGTCGACTAAAAAACTCATTTAGTCGACTAAATCATTAAAAAAAAAAAGTTAAAACTTCGGAAGGCCATAACTTCTGGTTCGGGAGTCCGAATCAAGCGATTCTTTTTTTGATTCCACATAACTTTTTGAGATCTATGCATTGATATAAAAATTATCTTCAGATTTAATGAAGATAAAGGAGGAAAAACAAGTGATTCTTTATTGCGCAGGAAATACTAACAATTCATTAAATATAATCAAGTGATATATATATATATATATATATATATATATATATATATATATATATATATATATATATATATATATATATATATATATATATATGTATGTATGTATGTATAGTTTTCTTTTATTTGATGTTTTCTTTTTTATTAGATCATATAATATCTCTCGTACAATAAAGATAAGATATGTGTGTGTATACACAGTTCATTATATATATATAATACTAACAATTCATTAAGGGGAAAATTCATTAAATATATACATATATATAAAATATATATATCCGCACGTTGCTGATTCCACAATAAGAAGGACTAAGTTATTTATTTTTTAATTGTTTATTGTGTTGAGTGTGCTGATTTTTTATTATATTATTGTAAACATGTGGTTAGCTATTTTTTAGGAAGTAGTGGAGTCATTTTAATTTGTTTTACCGAGTCTGTTGGTTAGTGATATTAGTGATCCTAGATATTAGCTATGATCCTAGATTTTAGCTAGATTGACTACCGTGCTATCACAACATATGATCTCATGCATAACTTTCAAACACTGTTATTCCCCCTAAAATCAAGCCCCACAAATTTAGTGTCGATATTTTTCCTATTTCTCTTTTCTTTTAAAATCCATATTATTAATTGAGAGAAAATCTCAATTTTGAATATATTGTATTTTGAAAATCCAGTATTAATTGTTACGTTGAAATTCAAAGTTTACCAAATACATGGTAGAAAAATAAAGATATTAAAATCTAAAATAAGATCAATTAATTATTATTAGATAATAATATTAGAAATAATGATTAATTAATTTTACAATAAATATCTCTCATTTAAATATAATTAATTTCCTCCATCCTGACAAAACCCTAGGATTGGTGCCATCATTTCCCACTCTATCTCTTTTTCCTTGTGACACCGCCCCTCTCCCGCGATCAACTGTGTATACACACACATATATCTTATCTTTATTGTACTGGAGATATTATATGATCTAATAAAAAAGAAAACATCAAATAAAAGAAAACTATATATATTATAAATACATACATTTCCTGTTGTAAATATCAAATAAAAGAAAACTATATATATTATAAATACACACACATATATCTTATCTTTATTGTACCGATCAACTGTTGATTTTTCATATCCTACACTTCAAAACCTCTCTGAAGAATGACATCTGGGGGTTTTTATTTGGGAAAATTACGCGTAGGTCCCAAGGACAGAAAAAAAATTTACAAAAAAAATCCATTGAAATCACAAAATTACATTGAAGTCTCAAGGGACTTTTCTTATATTATTTGTATGGAATTAAAATCCAGGTTTTTAAATATTATTATAAATACATGCATTTCCTGTTGTAAATACATGCATTTCCTGTTGTAAATACATGCATTTCCTGTTGTAAATGGTCAGATTTTAATTTTTTTTGTAAATACAACACTTCTTGTTGTAAATATAGTATTTTTCTGTTGTAAATGACATCTCTATGTTCAAAATTCAGGTGTTTAAATGTTGTTGTAAATACACGCATTTTCTATTGTAAATGGTCAGGTTTTAAATTTTGTTGTAAATACAACACGTTCTATTGTAAATCTAGCATTTTCCTGTTGTAAATGACCTCTCTACGTTCAAAATCCAGGTGTTTAAATGTTGTTGTAAATATGAGCATTTCCTGTTGTAAATATGGTTTTTTCTGTTGTAAATAGTCAGGTGTTTAAATGTTACTGTAACTACATGCATTTCCTATTATTAATACAAATAATATCAGAAAAGCCTCTTGAGACTTCTGTGTAATTTTGTGATTTCAAGGGACTTTTTCGTAATTTTTTTCTGTCCTTGGGACATGCGCGTAATTTGTCCATTTTATTTTATAGCTCTCGGAGGTTACCTATTGTTCACTTATGTTAGTTCATTTTTGTTATTCATTCTTTATAACTTTTGGTTGATATTGGAGGCCTATAAGTAAAGGCTTTTTGTAATACACATTGTTAGTATTATAAATGAATAAGAGATTACTCTCTCTTTCTGTCTAATTCTCTTTCGTCTCTCTCATATCAATCTCTTATATATTTTTCATTTATTTTCATAACAAAACATACATAATTAAGGTACAACTTATAAAAATCACCAGCCCTATATACCAAAAAATTATAACTCACATGTGTGATTGGAGGAGTACGTACTACATCATAATGTAAGTTATCAATGTTGCCACTTTTATCCCCCACCACTTTTGTGAAGTGGGTAAGTAAATGCATCTGCCATGCATCAACTCGTGCTAATTAATTTGGTGTCACATGCATACTTCCGACCAAAATCATAGAAGCTTGATGGCCCCAATAGCATGGAATCAAACAAAATCTTGTATACTAGCTCCCTCCGGTGTATAATATAAGTCAGAATGTTTTGATCTATAATATAAGTTATTTAGAGAGTAATTAGTATCATTCTGGTTCTATTTATAAGTCATCTTTGACCAAATCTTATATACCAAGGAGAGGTAGTTAACTCAATGATTATGGAGTGAATTTTCAATTTTTCCATCATTTATGATTGAATATTATTGTTCAATTGTTTCTCCTCTCTCTATCTTCATGAGTACAATTAATATGGGTAAAATCGTCAGAATCTCATTTATTACATGAAACTAGACTTATAAATTAAATAGGACCAAATTATTTGGTCAAAATGGACTTTATAAATAGGACCACAGTGGTACTTATTTATCAATTTTTGTCAATGTAGTTAATGCTTATGTTACGGATCTATACAAGGCCCAATAACGGTCAGGCTCAACAATATAGATAAGGCACACCCAATCCTATCTAATATCAAGAAGGATCCAAACTCCCTCATAACCAATGAGTATCTTCAGATATGATAGGGTAGTTAGGATCCTTGGGCCGGAGATCACGCGAGGCCCAGAATATCCTACCTAAGGTACACTCTATAAATACTGAGGTCAAACCTTAAGGTATACACGTTCTAATCTCTGAACTATTTACATACAGTCACATTGTGCACACACCCCATGGCCACCCCTTAGCGAATAGCCTGATTGTGTACAGTGATCCTACTTTCTCCTGAGTGCTTTCCTCATAGGCATTCAGGAAAAAACCTTTGATCCAATATCAAAGCACCAACCCATCAGGTTAGACATCTATGTTCTACACCAGAACAGCTTAAATCTGACTTTTTGTATGTTCTCTCTCATTCGAAACCTGAATAGGTTGAACTGGCTTATATTATGGATCAAATAGAGTATCTAGTTAATTAAAATTGATCAAGCTCAAGTTCATATACAAGTCAAATCATGGTGGTTGCAACTTACATTAATTTTGATAATTATATGCATCTTATCAAAAGATGAATAACGATATGGATAATATAATATGTGTCTATCAGCATCCAAACGAGTCAATTTCAGTAGACCCATTGGTATTAAGTAGATCAGAGCAAGGTGCGTGGTTCAACGTACTGTCCACATGCTACGTTCATTAGTGGAAATTAAAGAACAAGAGCGGCCATGGTTGGCTGCCAGCTTGATGTTTGGGTATTGATTTTTGTGGATTCATGTAATAAATATGAGAATGAGATTATCATATTGTGAATTGGATGGTATATATATGTTTGTGTACTCCTGTGACATTTTTAATAATGCTATGATTTTATAACTATCCCACTTCACATGTCACGAGCACTTATTCATATACCCGATGAGATAGATTGTTAGTTGCTGAGGCTTTTGTACTTTCACTCTTACCCCGTTGATTTAACATTTTTCTAGGGCTCTGTTTGGTATAAGAATTCAATGAGAAGGGAAATGAAGATTAGCAAGTTCCCTCATTTGGTACGTTTTTTGTGTCAAATCTTCCCAGAACTCAAGTTCTCGGGCTCACGCCAGGCCCACCAATCTTCCCTTCTATATGGGAAGATAAGATCCCACCAAAATTGGTGAGATTTCAAGTTCCCACATGAACAGTGACACTTTTAGATATAGTATTTACCCCTCATAAAATATTTTTTTCTATAATGCAAGAAAATAGAATTAAATTCAATTTTATGCGATAAGTATTTTAGACAAAATTTAAACTTGGCGGGAGAATATTTTAGACAAATTTAAACTTGATAAGAGGATTTTTTTTTTTTGACATATAATTTAGCAAAAAAATTATTTTCCCTTTCATTTTGAATTAATTACTTTTGAGGGTAAAATAGATATTTCATGATTCTTTATACCAACTACTACCCCTTCATTTTCTTCTTACCAATTAAACAAATCATTAACTCTCAAGCCATCTTCCCTCATCCCTCAAAATCTTCCTTTCCATTTTCTAAGTTCTTTTCCCTCCTCAAATCTTCTTCGTACCGAACGGGGATAGTTTCCATGCGAGTCTATCAGGGGAAGATTCCGAAAGCTTAATCTACTTCTCTTCTAATAGTAGCTAGTGTTTCCATCTTTTTTATATATATTGGATTATTGTATATTGTCACGTTTGGGCTCATCTTGCATACACTAAAATATTTTGAAAATTTTATCCATTAACAATATACTTTTTATCTCTCTGTTACTTTTGGTGGTTTTGGATGGCACAGGGGCCTTATGATTGTGTATTAAACTTGTGGTTCCACCTCTTGTGATTGATGTGGATATTTTGTTATGCGATAAAGTATTATTCAATTAGCTTCGTTGGGAGACTCACCCACCATAACTAGGTGCGCAACCCAGATTGGATCCGGATTAGTCAGAGCTTCGAAGTTCTGGATATCGGATGGGCAACAAAAAAAAAGTATTATTCAATTAGAGTTTGAGTTTGGTGATGAATGTTTATTTGATCCTTATAAAGTCTAAAGTCTAATTGTGTGTATGGTATGATAATATTTTGATGAATGATTCCACAAACTCTTAGTTAAATATTGTTTTAGGAGAAGGATTTTACAGAATGCTTATCATTACTATTAACATCAACGTTACGTCATGGCTCAAGATTACGACCCAATAATTAAGAACTTAACTTTCATGTAATTCTAATTCCTTTTACACTTTTGGGAAGAAGCCATGCAAATAAGCGTCCCTCCATTCTCCACGTCGTCCAGTACATATGCTTTATTGTCTCTCACAGCCACAGGGCACAACTTGCCGTACAGTTTTCTGTTACTTTCAAGCTTTAAATAGCTTCTGCAGTATTTATGGACCCAAAAAGGAAAACCATACGGATAAGGCTAGCTTGATTTTGGGGGAATGACAAAAAAGATTGCTTGTTCGAGAACTAGATCTTTGACTCTGGAACTGAATCATTTCCTTGTATCTGAGAAGAACTTCCTGATTCATAGGAAGGAAGCTCATCATTTGAATTTTAAAATTTTGTTACTAATTTGGTTAATAATAATAGTAATGAGATTAATAAAATCAATAAAACAATTGACTACTCGTTTTATTCATAAATCACTTATTTAAGATTTTGAAATTCAAATGGTATTTTTCTAGGATTATTTTTTTGAGAAAAATTTCTTATCGCGGGCTATTCCAAAAAAAATAAAGAAAGAAAGATTGTCAATGAAATAAAAATGGGGGGCAATAACCCTGTTATAATACAAGGGCCTCTCCTAGAGAAGAGAAAAAAATGGGGCTCATCATCATAATCATGTTTTTGTGTAGGTAAATATAGAACACTATGTGCCTGTTTGGTTTACAGAATCGACAATAATGTAATGATAATTATATGAATTTGTTTGGTTTATAATTAAAGAAAAATGATGTATATACATAAAATTGTTTGATTTTGGATTATATCGAAAATTAGAATATATGAGAATGATATAGTAAGAGACAAAATTACCCCCTATCTACACATATATGTAAATGTATGCGTTGGGTTCAAGATAATTTTTATTTCAATTGGTACGGTGCACATGTTGGGCTCATAAGTAATTTTTAATATTTAATAGGGGAAATATTATATCATGTACATGTTGGGTTTATGGTAATTTTTTGTGGGGAAGTGAAACACAAAGAGCTTAGGGGGGACTGTTAGCTGCTCGTACGGGGACTTGGTCTTTGACATTCAGCTGCCTTTCTCTCTTATCTGCCTCCCCTCCCCTTCTGTGTTTATTATAAGATCTATTTAATTTTTTTAAGAGATTAAAATATTTAAATAAATTATTTAATTATAATATGTATTGTATATTATTATAGTTTTGTGTGTAATATAAAACAATAATACAAGAAAAATGATCTCAGGGTTAATATTTGTGCTCAATTTTTTAAGTAACAAACAAAGGCCTCTGGGGTGCAACTACACTCTTCCAAATCTTCTTAGGGTCAGTTTGGTTCAAGGAACTTTTAAGGAGGGAAAGGAATTTAGAGGAGGGAAATGAACTTAAAGGAAGGGAAATAAAGATTTGAAAGATAAGGGAAGATGGCTTGAGTTGTTTGGTTGGAAGAAAATGAAGGGGTGATAGTTGGTAAAGAATTAGAAAAATTCTATTTTACCCTCAAAAGAAATTAATTCAAAATAAAAAAGATTTTTTTTTTTTTTTGCTAAAATATATTTTTAAAAACTATATTCTTATTAAGTTCAAACTTGTGTAAACAAAAATTTCGCAAAATTCGAACTTTCCCGCCCAGTTTAAATTTCAGGGGCAAATTTGTCCAAAAATGTGAATAGTGACGTGGGAACTTGAGATCCCACCAATTTTGGTGGGATCTCAAGTTCCCACAAATGAGGGAAGAGTGGTGGGCCCAATGTGAGCCCGAGAACTTGGGTTCCTGGGCACTTGGCGAACCAAACACGTTTTCAGCAGGGAACTCTATTAAGTTCTCATTCCCTCTCCCAAGTTCCTTGAACCAAACGGGCCCTTAATCTCTTTTGTAAATGGGATAGGATATTGTCACTATCATTTTTGGTCACTACCAATGTTACTACCACTTTTTCACCGTTAGATAAAAATTTCATCTACCTTTATCATTTCTCTCATATTGATATTCTGATCTGACGGTAAAAAAGTGATAGTGACATTGATAGTGATAATATCATATCCCTTTATAAATAATATGTTTGAGTGTGTAAAAGGAATAAATCTCATATAGTTTTAAGATTGGGGATACTGTAATGTATAGTAAAATGTGAGCTTGACTAATAAAAAGGCTAAGGAGATGAGTATTATTTGAACTGACCATCAAAGCTTTAATTGTGTTTTAATGACATTTAAATGTTTCTATTGCATTAAACCATAATTAATACTGGTTATGTAATTGTCATTAAGTTGTCTTTAATTGTTGTAGTTGCTCATCAATCACATATTCTCCGTCTATACAAGAAAATGTTCGGCTCGTGGTCAATGGGCACCAAGGCCTAGGGACCAATGTCAGATGACATCAAGTTCTATCCCCAAGTTTCTCCCTTCTTTCTTCTTCCAAGTTACAATGTCATTTTCTTCGGGCCCGTTTTGTTCACAGAACTTGGGAGAGGGAATGAGAACTTAACAGAGTTCTCGGTCGAAAATGTGTTTGGTGAACTCCACACCGGGCCCACCACTCTTCCCTCATTTGTGAGAACATGAGATCCCACCAAAATTGGTGGGATTTCAAGTTCCCACGCCACTATTCACATTTTTGGATAGATTTGTCCCTGAAATTCAAACTTGGCGGGAAGTTTGAACTTGGCGGGAAAGTTCGAATTTGGCGATTTTTTTTTTTACACAAGTTCGAACTTAACAACAACATATTTTTTTAAAAATATATTTTAGCAAAAAAAATATTTTTCTTTTTTCTTTTGAATTAATTTCTTTTAAGGGTAAAATAGACATTTCTTAATTCTTTACCAACTATCACCCCTTTATTTTCTTCCTACCAAACAACTCAAGTCATCTTCCCTCATCTTTCAAATCTTCCTTTGTCTCCCTTTAAGTTCCTTTCCCTCCTCTAAATTCATTTCCCTTCTTAAATGTTCCCTGAACCAAACGACCTTATATTGTTCTGTCACACTACTTATGTAATTAAGAAGGGTTTATTTAATTTTGGGGAGTGCAGTTTCTTGATTTATCAAGAGGTTGCGAAATATCTCATAAAAACAATGCTATTGGACATGACTCAAATTTTGTGATTTTGCACGTGTTAATCAAACTAAATTCAACAAACTTGTGCAAGTAAGTGTGCATGTATCAAAATTATACCAATCAATGCGATGAGTAATGTAATTACTGGGAATGTTAAACAATTCTTTAATTAATTATACCATACAAAGCACTGAATTGGGGTTTATGTTCACCAATGGGACCATAGGGCAGGGTAGTTGAGATGCATGATAAAATTTAATTATCGGTATGCTCAAAAAAAAAAAAAAAATCAGATCGAGTATATATTTTAAAATGAATAACATTCATTACCTACCAAAGTCAAAACAGATCCACAACAATTAAGAGCCGTTGGGTATAAGGAAAGTTTAAAGAGGGAAAGGGAAAGGAATGATAAATTAGAAGAGAACTTGAAGATGTGTTATGTTTGATAGAGATGAGAATAGAAATGGAAGATGAAAAAGAAATCTCCAAAACACCCCGTGCCAAATGAACTTGAAGAAATTGATTTAGGTCAACTTCAACCTTTCTGCCACTACATTTTTTTGGTTTTTTATTACACACTCAATTCCCAACCTTTATATTTTATCAAATGCAATAAATGACACCTATTGGATATCTTTTGCTTAGAGCATCCGATATCCCAGGGCAGGCCATCTTTCAGGTACATCAACGGCCTATTGGATATTGAATACATCGATGCAACCTTTCTTGTAGCTCCTCTACCTTGACTATTCAACAATGGGCCTGTTTGAGTTCGTGGTAGGAGAGATGACTTAAAAACTATCTGACTTTAGAAAAAGCTCGGTAGGAAAAAAGTCAGGTTGTAAATGGTGATTTGTGTTTGGATTACCTGTTTGGCTTTTTGCAGAGTGGCTTTTTTCTAACTAATGAGTGTTTGAATTATTATTTGAAAAGTCAGTTGAGATGGAAAATGACTGAAAATGGCATGAATCATATTAACTACTACATATACATATTAGTTGTATATATTGGGATAATAAAAATTTTAATTTTAATATGAAAAAAAGTTAAATGATTATTACAAAAATTAATAAACAATAAAGTCCTTAATTAAATGACTAAAACAAAGACGTGTTTGGGTTAGCGGTTGAATAGTCAGTTGAGATGGAAAATGACTACAAAATATATGAATCTTATTGAATACTATATTTATGCCCCAATAAATGTTTCAAAAATCTACAGTTAGTCCCTCCTCAGAACTTCCAAAATTTACAAATAGGTCCCTGGTCAAAACATGCATTTTGACCAGGAACCCTTCTTCCACCTGAGAAACACTCTGGACATTACATTAGTGTCGTGAACTTTAATCTGGGAAAACACAGAGAGAGCTTGCAGAGGAGAGGGTTGAACTGATCTGGGAAGCTTGGAGGGAGAGACCACTGCCACCGACTCCGTCGCTCACCACCACCATCACAGTCAGCGTCTCCTCCTCTCCACTTTCGAAATTGCTTCACCATTTTTCATATCCACCGCCACCGATTCCGTTCATCGTTGAAGTTCCACCGCAAAGGGTTCTTGACTGGAGACTGCCGATTAACCACTCTCCAGCCATCTCTCTCACACCCTCACCATAGCACTAGTAGTAAAAGTTGAAACCGTACAACATGGCTTCTCTCTCCTCAACGCCACCAAGCCTAAAAGCTTCAATTTCTAGCTTCTTCTCTGCTGGGCTTTTTGTTAATAAGCTCGGTTGATCAGATGGGAATCCAAACACCTACCCACTGCATTTTTTCACTGTTGGGCGTTGTCTTTTCTGCCACTGCATTCTTTTTGCCTTCAACGCTTCCTGAAACGTGAACCCAAACACACCATAAGAGATAGGAGATAGCTTTATGGTCTTCGTTACTAAAAAACTTATGGTGGTTACCTAAACTTAAAAATATAACAATGACAAGCTAAGGTCTAGATGAATAGTTCATAAAGGTGTATGGAGATGATTATGCGAAGATACATAAGGTGTTTAAACAGAACAAAACCCCAAACAAATGAAAGAGTAGAGTGAACAAATAAAACTAAAATGAAGATACCAACGGGGTTGGTACAAGTGGTAAGCGGCTTGTGTCGTTTAAGCAAGGTCTCCAGTTCGAACCTTGTGAATACAGAAAAACCCTGCTGGGAGACTCACCCACCATGACCAGGTGCGCGACTTGGGTTGGATCTGGATTAGTCAGGGCAAAGCTCTAGATACCGGATGGGCAACCGAAAAAAAAAAAAAACTAAAATGGAGATATAGTGAATCATGTGTCTGCAACCAAACTAGAGTAAAGAATAGTAAAAAAGAAGAAACTCATCACAGGATACAAAGGAATTGGTTTGCAAGATCATCATATATAATGATTTTAGTAGTACACTAGGAGGACAGAGTTCATGACAATATTTTATAATCTTAGATAAATCCTTAGGCATTTTGACCAAAAAGCCAAAAGTAAATATCGTGCTAGTATCATGCATGTAGTGTTTGAAATCCAAACTAGCTTGGTGTTTGAAATCCAATCCAGCAACAATATTCACTGTGACTTCCATCATTTTCCTCACAGTTTCACTTCACCATTCAGTTTACATTACAACGGCAGGCATTAATGGCATGAAATACAACGGTGAGATCAAACCCGTTTAGGGAGAAGCATACCATTACGCCACTAGGGGTGGCAAAGAAAATGACTGATTCTCATAAATTGGCATATTGAGTTCAGTTATATCATATAAAACCAACCAGTACATAGCTTAGTTTCTAAAAGGTTGCACCACTAATTAACATGGTTCCAGTTTCAGTCCTAAAAATGTTAAATACTCGTTAAAAAGCCTTGAGTGCTGCATTAACCTTTTTTTGAGCTTTAATTGCACCAAAATGGGACTATACGTACAGCTTTATATGTTTATACAGTTTCATATTATATATACACATAAGTATATAGAGTCGCTAATTAATCAGGAAATTAAAATCAACCTGGCATTTTGTTTTGGTAATTAGCTGGTATTTAAGATAAAAGTGGATCCTGATATATAGCTTTATATATGTGTACACACACATATATATATAGATTAATGGCCTTCTCATTTTTTCCCTAAATTTTCAAGGACAAAAAATTATTTTATCATCATTTAACATTAAATCTAAATTTGGAAAATATATTAATATGTATCTTCGCAGCATATATATTATATTTGATTTTTTTTTTTTGGCCTGACCTGAGAATATAAATATAATCTAAATATGGAAGAAATCTCTCTAAGTCACTTTCAACACATATAATTAAGGTTGTCAAACTCGTTAGTTTAAACAAACTTGTAACTTAGACATTGTTCTGGTGTAGAACTCAGATGTCCGGCCTATTGAAGGTCCGGTGGTTTGATATAGGATCTGTGTACCCTTCCTGTATGCTTATGGGACAAGCGTTCAGGAGAGGGTATGATCACGGTACACAAGCAGGCGTTTCGCCTAAGGGGTGCTGTGTGTGCCGTGAGACTGTATGTAGATAAGTCAAGGCTTAGAATGAATGTACACAGCGCCGTCTCCTTCCTCTGTATATATAGAGTATACCGGTTAGTTAGTCCCTTGGCCGCCACACCGTACGTGTCATGTGCGTGTCAGGGATCGTGTGCGCATGTCCAGGATCGTGGGTGCATGTCCGAGATCGTGGGTGCATGTCCGAGATCGTGGGTGCATGTCCAAGGTCATGGCCGGGTCCCACGGATGGTGGGTTGCCCCCTGTACTAGCCGGTGAGATAATGGGCCTAGACTAGGTCCGTAACAGTTGCCCCAAGCTCGGTTGCTCAGGTCTCTGTGCAGCCGAGTTTAGATGTTCGCTTGAAGAACGAAAGTTCGAGTCTTTGTTGAAATCTGAGTCTTTGCTGATCGCGAAGTAACATGATGTCCTTGCCCCCCAGCCGGGTTGTCCAGGTCTCTGGTCAACCGGGGTGGACATAATTTGTCTGGGCTGTCGATTCCTCTTCTACGTTATCATTTGCCTATGCCAGCTGGCCTATACGGGCTTTGGCGTAATTAATGCCTGACAGACGCGCATTAAATGCAAAGGTCACGTTATCCTTTCTAACGGATGGAAAAGGCGCTTTTGCCCCCGTCGATTGGGTTTCGAAAGGTTTATACCCGCCAAGTCTCCTTCATTGTCATTTTACCAAAGTTGTTTTGAAGAGCTTCTCTCCCAGACGATTCTCGCTTCAGGAGGATAACCGGTTCGTGAACCATCTTCGTTCCACAACTTCCATTGATCATCTCCGTATTTTAGGTAGGTATTCTTGTTTCCTAGCCTCTTTCTTTTGTTCGCTCGATCTGCCGTTTCCTGTAAGATTGCGTCAGTATTTAGTTGAAATTGGGTAGATTTCCTTGTTGAGTGGGTTTTCGCGTAGTCTGTTTTCGGTTCCTTCATTTGTGCAAAACTCCCCCTGTTTTTCGAGTGAGCCGTTTCCTTTTCGTTGATACCTGCCGACATAATTTGGTCCCGGCTCCTCAAGCTATATCGCCGAGTCCTGCGCGGCTGAGTCAGAATCTGGAAATGCCAACCGCGCTAGCCCCCCACAGGACTTAATTGACCGATTCCCTTGGGTTACCCAAGAAGTGTTATCCTATCGGTCGAAGCTGACCATGGAAGACTTGGAAGGTCTTCCAGTTCGAGACACTAACACCTACTCTCTTTGTCTCCCGAAGAGGAAGAGCACATGTGCTCGGTGAGGGAGGGAGCCACAACTCCTTTTTCTTTTTCTATGCCGACTACATTACCGGGCTTGGGATTCGATTCCCCTTCTCCGAATTCCAAATGGCCACCCTTCAATTTCTTAGTATAGCTCCTCGCAATTACACCCCAATGGATGGGGTTACTCGATAGCCTTTGAGTGGTTTTGCCAGAGCCTTGACCGCCTTGTACCACTTCTATGTTCTTCTACTTCTTCAGCCCCCACACCTCTCGCTCGGGAAGGAACCGCCGGAGCTCAAGGGTGGACCTCCATTCGGGAATAGCCAATCGGCGCTTGTTTACCCAGGTCTCAGACTCTTTCAAACGCTTCAAGGGCAACTTTTTCAAAGTCGTCGCTAAAACTGGTGCAACTCCTTGGTTCCTCAAAGGGCCAGACTCTGCAAAAGTCGACTGGGAGTTTAACTTGTATTGGTGTCAAGATCACCACAATGTGTCTCCTAGCGCCTATAAGGTGGAACGGTCCAATCTCTTTGAAGCTCGAAAGGAAAGCCATTGATGCCATAATAGACCACGTTCGAGCGAACGGTACTGTAGGGGCCGGCTCCTTAGTAGCCCAATATCGGGCCGAGGCTCAGTGTCAAGATGAGATGGCGTCAGGGCCGAGTATGGCATTTCTGTTATTTAACATCGGCGTTGTTCCGCGTCTTAGTATTGTATTGCTCGTCTTTGCTTTCCTAGTAGCTAACATGGTGTATGTGTTTCGTATGGTCTTAAGATGAAAGAGCCGCAATATCTTTCTCGGGATCCCCGAGCCTGCCGCCAAGGGGAGAAAGAGGTCGGCCAAGGAGGCGGGCAAGTCGAAGGTCGGAGAGTCTTCGAAAAGCCGAGCCAAAGAAGCCTAAGGTCGGGAGTCGTCCAAGCCCCGAACCGAAGTCAGCCCTGTCTCTCCTATCCGAGCCTCCCCGTCCCGAAATCGCCGCTTCCTAAGTCGACCGACGTCGAGCCCTCTCCATGCTCGATACCGGTTCCCCTCGTCCTTCCACCGTCATTCCCGTTCACATTTGTGGAGTAAGGGTATTACCGAAGAACTCAGCGTCGCACTCCGCCTCCAGCCCGTTATCAAGAGCCAGTAGCCTTGCGGGAAGTAGACGTACGAGAGGTCCAGGCATTGGGAAATGCTTTCCTGAAAGGTGCTGGTTTGACCCAATCTTTTCTCACCCTGCACCATAAGTATGCGGAGGCTGCCACGGAGCTGAAGCGTGCCCGAACCAACCGCGATGAAGCTCTGAAACAATGGCAAATTGCTTCGAACGAGTTCCAGGCTCGTGAGGTCCAGTGGAGAAAGTGGAGTTTCGACTAAAAGAGACCGAGGGCTCTTGGCGGACTCAATGTAATAATTGAAGGCTTTAAGGCGGCTCAAGCTAGAAGCGAAGAGCGGTTAAAAGCCATGACAGTGAGAGGACGGGTTGAGCCGAAGTGGGACAGGCTCAAAGCCGAGGGGGAGGCGTCCTCAACACATCTGTCCGCGGAGATAACCCGGCTGCAGGAGTTGCTACTGGGATCAGTGGTGGAGGCGTTTGAGAATTCACTTGCCCAGATCCGGGCTTTGAACCCGGGGATCGAGCTCAACACTACGGGGCATCATTTCCGGTCTTATGTGACGACGGGCGATTGTCCCCTATGTGGAACCTCCTGCTGGTTCCGAGACCGGATAGATGGCGATGCGGCCGTGCTGGAGGCTGAGCAGGGTGAGGAAGTCTCGACCGCCCCCAAGCACACGGATTGATTTCTTTTTTTCTTTTTAACTTGTATAATCTGTCCGGTTGTGTTACCGGCAATGACTTTATTGAATAGATTGGCCAATATGGCCATTTTTGGCTACGAGTAACAATAGATGGTAATTTAGCAACCATAATGCATCGCATTAAAATATAACTTTACCAGTTATGGCGGTCGACCTGGCCAAGGTCATATGAAGGTAAGCAGAATCTGCGAACGCGCTTTTGGTCATAAGACCATAATGTTTTAAAGTGCTAGTGTTTGCACTGTTTTATAAAATTCTGGTATAGTAAGGGTCATCCAAAGGTAAATGAAAATTGCCACCTGCCGGGTTCGGTTTTGTCCCGATAGCGTCCGAGCATTTTGACTCGATCGGGGTCGGCATGACATTTTCTATTGATACCCGGAGTAAATTAGCGTGTCTGGGCTGCGATAGCTATCCAGACGTGTTTTCTTCAGCTGAAAAGCTAATAACAATTGAATCTTGAAAAAGACAATGTTTGGAATTCAATAGATACCCTCGAACGAGAGTTTCATTCATATTTGACACAGCAATTGTTGCGAAGGGAAAAGCCAGCGAGGCCAACGTCGAACAAAGAACATAATGGAAAACGATGCTTTAAGAAAAACAACGAGATAAGCCTAACTGAAATATGCATTTAATTTGTCCGCATTCCATGTTCGCTTGATAGGGGTTCCATCCAAATTTTCCAGAATGTAAGCTCCTCTCTCAAGAGTTTCCCGAACGCGATAAGGTCCGTCCCAATTAGCTGCAAGCTTGCCGTCTTTGGAGTTCTTGTTCCCGATGTCGGCCCTTCTGAGTACCAGGCAACCGGGCTGGAATCTTCTTGGTCTAACCTTCTTGTTATAACGAGCCGCGATCAGTTGCTTCATTGCTATATCCCGACAATGGGAGGTGACCCGGGCCTCATCGGCCAGATCCAACTCGACTGCTAACGCCTCACTATTGGCTATCTCGCCTTGTGATAAAATGCTCTTCCTGCGCCAAGACATCATCCCTATTTCCACAGGATCATAGATTCACAACCGTAGGCGCCTATAAGGAGTTTCTGGGTGGATGTCTCGAGCGGTTGTTCGATTTCCCCAAAGGACAAAGGTAGTTGATCGGCCCAAGAGGTGTCAGCCTCCAACATACGTTTCTTCAAACCATCAAGGATAACCTTATTGGCGGCCTCAGCTTGCCCGTTGGACTGCGGGTGTTCCACGGAAGCAAAGTGATGCTGTATTCCGTATTCATAAATCAAATCACGAAATCCGACTCCAGTGAACTGAGTTCCGTTGTCATTACTATCTCTACTGGTGCTCAAGCGCGTAATTATATTGACTTCAACAAATCGCCGCACACGAGCCAAGGAGATCGTTGTGAGAGGTTCGGCCTCAATCCACTTGGTGAAGTAGTCTATCGCCACGATTAGCCATCGCAGATTGCCGAGTCTTTGTCTTGAATGGCCCCGGAATGTCCATGCCCCATTTGTAAAATGGCCGGGGGCCGTGATGGAATGAAGCTCTACTGGGGCGCCCAAATAACTCTGGCATGTTTCGACAACTATCACATTGTCTTACAAGGGTCTTTGAATCCGCCTCCAACGTCGGCCGTAATAGCCTGCTCGAAGGGTTTTTCGGGCGAGCGCCTTAGCCCCCATATGCTGACCATTGGCCCCTCCATGAATCTCGGCCAGGACATACCCCGCTTCATTTGGGTTCAAACACCTTAGCATGGGAGAATGTAATCCCTTTCGGTAGAGTTGATCCTCCACCATTGTGTACTTGGCCGGGAATGTGAGTAGATTGCTTCATCGAAACGACATCAAGTCCTTAGCCTTTAGGAGATACTTGGCCATTAGCGGGCCTTTAGCCCGATACGTACCCTCGATCTCGAGCCGCCACAAGCCGGAGTCGGTGAAAACCTTAACTCTTGTGGCCTCATTTTCCTTGGCTTGAAGAAGCCGGCTATCAAGGCCTCGTATTCTGCTTGATTGTTCGAAGTTGGGAAGTTGAGATGCAACGAATGCTCAATTGTAACCCCCTCTGGACTCTCAATAATGACTCCGGCTCCACTTCCTTTCGTGTTCGACGATCCGTCGACATACACCTTCCATTCGCCTGCCACTGTCTCGTCGGACTTAGAAGCCGGGGTAAGCTCTCTGATGAAGTCGGCCAACGCCTGTGACTTGATTGCATGGCGAGCTTCGTAGGTGATGTCGAACTCGGAGAGTTCTATCGCCCAATTAGTCATCCTCCCCGCTAGGTCCGGCTTATGTAAGACTTGTCGAATTGGCTGGCTTGTTCTAACAACGATATGATGACCCTGGAAATAAGGTCTTAAACGACGGGCCGCAATAAGCAGAGCGAATGCCACTTTTTCTAGCTTCTGGTATCGGATCTCGGCATTCTGCAGGTTCTGCGACAAAATACAGGAATTTGTCCGTGTTCCGCCTCTCTTACTAAGGCCGCGCTGACGGCTTCCTCGCCGATCGACAAGTAAAGGAAAAGACTCTCGCCAGCCGAGGTTTTGAGAGGACTGGAGGATTGGCCGACATTGCTTTATGTCTTCAAATGCGTCATCGCACTTTGAATTCCATTCCACCGATGCCTCCTTCTTTAAGAGCTCGAACATGGGTAAAGCCTTCTCCGTGATTTTGGCAAAACCTAGTTAGGGCGGCCAATCTTCCGGTTAACTCTGTTGGACTTCTTTTTTATTACTCGAGCCTTCATCTCCATCACCGCCCTACATTTGTCCGGGTTGGCCTCAATGCCCGGTTAGTCGGCATGAAACCCAGGAACTTCCAAATGGGACGCCAAAGGCACATTTGGCGGGTTCGATCGGATTCGGTAGGTTCGAGTTTGGCAAATGTCTGCTCCAGGTCTTGTATATGACGTTGCTTGGTCCAGGTTTTGACGATCATGTCATCTATATATACTTCCACATTGCGGCCGATCCAGTGCAAAGACCTTATTCATCATCCTTTGATATGTAGCTCCCGCATTCTTCAATCCGAAAGGCATGACATTGTAGCAATAGTTAGCTCTTTCAGTAATGAAGGCTGTTTTTTCCCGATCCTCTGGGTACATCGCTATCTCGATTATATCCGAGTACGCGTCCATAAAGGATAGGAGCCGGAATCCTGAGGCGTTGTCGACCAGTTGGTCGATGTTTGGCATTGGGTAGGAGTCCTTCGGGCATACCTTGTTCAAGTTCTTGTAATCTGTACACACTCTCCACTTCCCATTTGGCTTTTTTACCATTACCACATTTGATAACCAGGTTGTATATTGTATTTCCCGAATAAATCCGGCTTCAAGCAATTCTTGGATGTGAATTTCCAGCGCTTTCCTTTTTTCTGGTCTGTGGTTCCTCTTTCTGCGACATCGGAATTGAGCCGGATAGACTTCTAACTTGTGACAACAAAATTTTGGGTCTATTCAGTGCACCGAGATGAATCCCAGCGAAGACATCCCTATTTTCCTTCAGAATTCCTCCAACCGACTTCTAAGTTCGGAAGATAGGTGTTTGCCAATCTTAGTGGTGCGGAGAGGGTCTCCGATCACCGGATCTTCCAGTCTCTGCCGGTTCGGGCGAGCCTCATCGTCTCGGATGTCTAATTCCACATATTAACTTCTTCGTCGGAGAATCCCGGTCGAATGGTCCAGATAGCCGATTCTTTGGGGCTGCGATGAAGATCCGCCTCCCAATTCGACGGTTTCAAAATAGCACTGTCAGTTGACGACTGTTCGGTTATCACTAGCCCATCTTGATGGCCGGGGACAACGTCCTGGAAATTCGTCATCGGCTTCAGGAGCCTTTCGTTTATCTTCCTGCTTTTTGAACTTTCGAGGGGGGGTCCTACTGCGGTTCTTGGTCTTCCGTTTCCCACCTTTTCCTTGATGCTCTATGACATACTGTTGAAGTTTGCCTTCCCGAACAAATCGTTCGATTGCGTCCCGGAGCTCGTAACATTCATCGGTTGTATGACCTCGACCATCATGGAACGAGCAATATTTAGACTGGTCTATCCCGGATCTTCGGTAGGACAGACGAGGCCGATCGACCTTCTTCATCTCGGTCGTTGATACCTCCTTCCAAACTTGAGATCGAGGCACCGTCGGGCCGAATATTTCTCGTACTTGCTCCGCTGATCAAATTTGCCACCTCGGCTCTTGTTTTCATTCCCCTTCTCCAGGAATCCCTATTCCTGTTGTCGAGAGAATTCTCGACCCACAGGAGGGAGGTTCTATTTTGGTCCCGCCTCGGTGGGATTGTTTGCCATTCGCATCTGCTCGACGTCCAAGTACTTCTTTGAACGGGATATGAAGTCGTTGAGATTCTTTGCCCGCTCCTTTAAAAAGATTTCGGCGGGACTCTTTATCGAGGCCGTCCACCAATAAGTGAACGTGTACGTCTTCGTTAAGTCCGCGCACTGCAGATGCCGCATGATTGAAGCGGTCCAGATAACTTTGGAGCAGCTCTCCGCCATTGTCGATTTTGGAGAGAGAATACTGGGATTTTGGTTGCCGTTGCTAGTCGCGAAGTGCAACTCAAAGGCCTCGGCAGTCTTCAAAGTTGTGGATCGACCCAAAGGGAAGAGTGTGAAGCCATTTCAACGCCGGCCCCTTTAACGTCGCGGCGAAGATCCGGGGCACAATTGGTTCCTTGAGACCTCTAACCGACATGTGAACGTCAAAGTCTTCTAAATGAGTCGTCGGGTCTTGTGTGCCATCATACTTTGTCAACTCGCCCAAATTCAGCTTCTCAGGGAATCGGGCGTTCGGATCTCCTTGGAGAAAAAGCTATTGTGCATTTGGCCGACATATCTCCGTCGCTGAAACCACTTGGGAACCGCCCTGTCACCTCGATGGTTCCTCGCCCGAGGTCGACCCTCTTCATCCGGTTCTGGTTCCTCCTATTGGCCCTCCCGCTGCCGACGGTTTCCGCCTTCCGCTGTCGGTGCGATGAGCCGAGCTCTCGTCATCGTCGTCCTCTCTCCAAGTTTTATCTTCCCAGTCCTCATTTGGAAAGGGTGTGGGTCCGTCTTTTCTCCCGCTCTTCCGCTCGCCGATAGTGAAGGGTATGGCGCTTGTCTATGTTGTCCACCCGTCTCATTATCGCAAGCATCCCGCTTGAAGAGATCGAAAGTCGGCTCGGCATGTGGGATGTCCCGCCTCCTCCGAGTGGAATTTCGTGGTCCACGGTCTTGGTTTCGTGGAGCCGAGGACTCCGTGTCGGACGTGTCGTCCTTTTGATGTCGTTCATTGTTGGGAATCAATGGTTCTTCCGCCGAGAAAGCCGATCTTCTCCTTCCCGATGGTCTCCATCGACCGGTTAATCTACCGCTCATTACGGGGTGGTTGACGCGGTGGTTGACGGTTGTCCCCGCTTGATCCGCCTCCGATTGTCTTTGGCCCGAAGCACGAGTGCTTATCCTCATGGTCACGGGAATAGAAGTTTATTGGTCCCACGGTCGGCGCCACTGCTCAGTGTAGAACTCGGATGTCCCGCCTATTGAAGGTCCGGTGGTTTGATATAGGATCGTGTACCCTTCCCGTATGCTTATGGGACAAGCGTTCGGGAGAGGGTATGATCACAGACACAAGCGGCGTTTCGCCTAAGGGGTGCTGTGTGTGCCGTGAGATCGTATGTAGATAAGTCAAGGCTTAGAATGAATGTACTCGGCGCCGTCTCCTTCCTCTCGTATATATAGAGTATACAGTTAGTTAGTCCCTTGGCCGCCACACCGTACGTGTCATGTGCGTGTCCGGATCGTGTGCGCATGTCCGTGGATCGTGGGTGCATGTCCGGGATCGTGTGTGCATGTCCAGGATCGTGGGTGCATGTCCAAGGTCATGGCTGGGTCCCACGGATGGTGGGTTGCCCCCTGTACTAGCCAGTGAGATAATGGGCCTAGACTAGGTCCGTAACAGACATAAATTTGTATAGTAATTTCGAATCGTAAACTTGTCAGAGTTTACTTTTATCATTAAATATATATTATAATATATAATTAAATAATTAAAATATTAATATGACAACAATTTAATTTAAATATATTTTAAATTCAAATAATTGAAATCAAATCTATCAATATTCATAATTTATCATATTTAACAAAAAAAAAATCTATAAAGTTTATATATAAAGCTGTTGAACATGACCAAATCGAAAAAGTTAATAGTTTGAAAGTGAGTTAACACAATTTTGTAAGTTAGAAACGTAACAACGGTAAACTCGATGTGTAAATTTGTGAGTTTAACTAATTTTACAACTGGCACTAATTTACTAACGATTTGATTCAATTTAGTAAAGCGTAAAACGTAATAACGGTAAACTCGATGTGTAAATTTGTGAGTTTAATCGATTTTACAGTTTGCATCAATTTACTAGTGATTCGACTCAATTTAGTAAAATAGAAACTTAAAAATGGTAAACGAGTTTGATAACAATATATATAACCCCATCATACTAAACTATAAAAAATAGTATACGACATTTTTTTAAACCTGACCTGATTTATTTATTTTTTAAAAAGGAAGGTGATCAACTGTCAAAATACCAAGCTATCTAATAATTAAAAGTGAAAAAAAAAAAGGTAAAAAGCAAGCTCCAAGTCACGTGCCATCCACTACTCAGGCCTCCATCCATCATATTGCCCGCGCTCCGTTACATTTCAAATTCAAAAACCGAACACTTCCTACTCCGGCAGTCCCGTTCTCTTCCAGTTTCCGACAATACTGCAAAAAACTCCACCCCCCTAACACTTTCTCACGAAAGCCACTCAAATCCCGGACGTCAACGAGATATAAGAGATGGACGGCGATGAACCTCCTTGCCCATCACCGTATGTTTCGTCATCTTCGATTTTCAAGGACATTTCCAATTTCAAAACTCCCAAACGTCCCTCTTATAGCTTCCAATCCCCTTGTGAGAAGTTCTTCACAGCCTCCAAGCAAACGCCACATTCCTCAGCATTACGTCGCCGGCCATCTATCGCTCCCCCATCTTCAGCTCGAACCAAGAAGTCCGCGGCTGCGGCCAGGAAACTCAAGGCATTTGAACTTGAGCAGTCCCAATCCTCGAGAAAAGCTCAACTAAAGAAAGAACAGTCTCTTAAATCTCTTGCCAAGTCTATCACTGTTTGGCTTAATTTTTTGTTCGAAAACCCTGCTGGGTGCGGATGTAACTGGTCCATTGGCGGTATTCGGATGGGGGATAAGCAATCTCAAGCGGAGGCCACAAAGGGCAAGAGGGATAGTGGTCCTGGGATTTCCATTGGGGTTGATAAAGCCTGGCGTACTCCGAAGAGGCAGAGGAAGATGTGGTCTCGGGCAGAGGAGCGTGTTGGCAATGAAAATGCGCTCTTTGAATTGCCAAATTCTATGTTTCCGTACTTGAGGGAATCTCTGGAGGATGTCTGCAGTTTTGAAGATTTGAAGCAGCGAATGAGAGTTTATCTGAACTTGGGAAGTTGTAAAGAGATTTTTCAAGTTATGAATCAAGTTACCAAGGTTTGTTTTGGTCTTTCATTGACTTGGCGTGAATTTTTAGCCAAGAAGAATATTTTATTCTCCTCTTTTCCTTTAATTTTCGTGAATGTTCAGTAAATCAGGTCATCTGAATAACGGCTTTAATATTTTTCTTTTTTTAAAATATACATGGAAGCTATAACTCAATCAGTCTAGGATACATTATCATTTTATAGTCAGCCATTCCCTTTTGGATTTGAGTAGGCTTAGGATATTGAGGCCAACAATGCCTGTTGTTGTCGGTGAAGAAGGATACTGGGAGCATTTCTAACTATGTTATGGATGCATTAGCCTATTGTGTGGAGAGTGACCGAGATAATAACTACTGCATAGTGCATGAAACAAACTTTATAGTTGATCTGATCTGAACATCGTGCAGTCCACGATTGATTAGAGACGAATCTTAATTTGTAGAACAGTTGAACTTTTCACAGGACCTAATCGTTACTAGCCTAACAGAATTTTGTTTCAATTTTTTATTATTTATTTGCCAGAATATTGATGAAGGAAGGTTAAAGTTGAAGCCACATTGCCCCATAGTAACAGATCTCGGATTGAAAAATAAAGCCACAAGAATCCTTATGTGTTATAATCCAATTTGGCTCCGGATTGGATTATATATAATTTTTGGTGGTGACTCCTTGGTGCCTAACAGGGATGATGACTCTGAACAAGAAATCACATTTTTGAAAATGGTTATTGACAAGCAATTTTTCTCACATGCGGGTTTGGCAAAAGCATATGCTTATAACAAGATGGTTGACGGCCTATACAGGCCAGGGTATTATGAGAATTTGGGGAATGTGATTTTAAAGAGAATTTTATTGCTTGTGCTTACACTGGATAGAATTAAATCTCAGAGCAGCCTGTCACTTAAGTATGGTATCGATGGATTGGATGGTGGTTCCCCTTTGTTGTTCAAAGCAGATTCTTGGATTAAATCAAGTGGTCAAGTCATCAGTGGTAAATCTTTGTCTATGTATCAGTCCTACTCCTACTTTCTGTCAATGTTTTCAAAATAACTGCCATTTAACTTTTCTCTCCTCTTGATTAAAAACTAGAATTCCTATCGTCAGAGGTAATGCACGGTGAAGGAAATCTTCTGGCTCATTTAGTGATAATAGGTTACAAATTATCTCACCAACAGGTAAGTCACTTATAACATATTCAGTCAAAGCTCAATGGCTCATTTATGTGATGAGATTATGCCTTCTTATAGGTAATCTTAACTTTTGAGGCCTTGATTTACTTTAAGACAATTCTGACTATAAAGTTGATTTTATGTTCCATTATGTTGATGATGAGGAGGAATTGCGTAGGACAGCTTATTAAAAGATATTATTATCTGGCTTCTTTGTGATTGTGCAGGGGCCACTTGTCGAGTATGATTTCAAGGTCAGAGATTTATTTGTAGATCTCCGAGATGGAATAAAGCTCTGTAGAGCTATACAGCTCTTGCAGCATGATTCTTCTATCCTCACGGTTGGTTATATGTGTGTGGAAGTAGCATGTTTGGTGTTTTAAGTGCTATGTGTTTTCGATGTCGCAAACCGTTATGAATTTGAGGCGTCATTATGTGGACAGAAAATTGTAGTCCCCTCAGATACTTATAAGAAGAATTTGGCCAACTGTGGCCTTGCCCTACAACACCTTAAGCAAGCTGGTGTGTTGCTACATGACGAGGATAACATGATGATTGTAGCGGAGGATGTTGCCAATGGAGACAAAGAACTTGTTCTCTCGTTGCTGTGGAATATCTTTGTTCACTTGCAGGTGACACACGTACCTTAAATTTATAATATTGCTACAAACTTGTTGACTTAGGATTTGATTGTTATTATTAGATTTTGATCTGGATAGCATTCTATCTAATTTCCCAATGTCAATGAACTTGCAGCTACCTCTTCTGGTGGAAAAATCAAGTATACTAGAGGAAATCGGTAAAATTCGTGGATTTGGTGTGGTATGGCCCATTTTACATTAGTTTCCTGTTTTAATTTATAAGTGAATAAATGCATTTATTCTTATATTTTCTTAAGAAAAAATTCCTGTGATACTTAAGCCTTGACCCTTTTTTGCATATTACAGGATGCCATTAACAATGCAAATTCAGGTTCACTGGAATTGCTTTTGAATTGGATTCAGGTACTACACTTATGATACTTTCATATTTGCTTCAGAAAATTTCCTGCAGAATCAGCACTGATGAGCAATCTGTAATGTTTTGTTTACTTTTAGTACTCTTTTCCATTTCACACCAACAGCCATCTTCCGGTAATATTTCCCATCGTGTCTTGCAAGAGGCTTGTGAGTTAAATTTTTTACGTAAAAGTTACTATCCAAAGCTAGCTTGAACAGGTTGATGAGCTTTATGGCCATAAAATTTTCAAACATAATGTTTGTCTTTTATTTATTTAACTGCTTGTATTGATTCTGAGTTTCATAGTATTATTTGCCTCTTGTTAAGTAGTTAGACTTACTGTAACTAGAAGCATGCATTTTGCCTAGTTTCATTACTGTGTATTCTTTACTGGTACTGCCATGCTAAGCACTAATTTTCTTTCCTTGCTCGAGCTTTGGCTGATGCATTTGAAATTTTCATGTAGTCATATGTTGAAAAAATATTTCCTTATATTAATTATCTGCATTTCGATCATGTTGGTTTCTCTTTTCCAGGCAGTTTGTGAAAATTATGATTGTGGGATTGGCAATTTTGATTCATTAGTTGATGGAAAAGCTATCTGGTGCTTACTTGATTATTATTTCCAGAAAGAACTTCATAGTTCCTGCTTACTGAAGGTAGTAAATCTTATTCTTTTCGAGATTCCTGCCAAAACTTCGTTATTTAGAATCAGTAGCTTTAGTTTCTTCTTTTTTCCTTACAGGAAGTCAATACAAAAAGTGGCAAGGAATCAATAATGTCTGTTGATGATTATTCAGATGCAGTGTACAATTTTATATTATCACAGAGGCTGACAACATTATTAGGAAATTTTCCGGAGGTAAATATCCTAAGTGGTGAATATGTCTCTTCTGGAGAGTTTGACTATTTTCGAGCTGAAAGAATTTAACGGATCACTTATTTTGGTGTAGTGCCAAAAACAACGATGTAATTTTTAAACGACTAAAGTTGAAAAGGGACCTCTTTTTGTGGGGCCAAGAAGTGACTTCAATACAAAATTACAAATATCTCATTTTATCACGTTGGTAATGGTAATGCGTGGCATGTTGTTCTACAGGTACTTCAAATAAGCGACCTACTTGAATATAATGGTGCTTCCAGTGATCGAAGTGTAGTAATATTGTTGGTTTTCCTTGCAAGGCAATTATTTGTCAAGAAAAATGTGGTAAAATGAATTTAGATCGCATTCACATCCTGCTATTGTCATACTAGGGAAATGGTGTAAAAACGTGTCTCTCTTTCTTTCTAGGATCAATTAAATTTCCATAAGCTCCTTGGTTGTGATTGCCAAAGTCTGTACCGGAAACATTTGAGGATGGAGCAGTGTCTTTCTAATTCTGAAGCATTACAAAAGCCGGACGCTTCTGATTTACATGACAACGAAGGTTTGATTGTTGACTCTCTAGTGGTTCAGAGTATGGTTATTTATACAAGTCGTTTAACTATACAGTAATGAATTTGATTGTCATACATGCAGTAAATTTGCATTGCTTTGGCTGACATCTTATTAACAACTGAGTCACTATTAATCACCAACTTAGTACTACGTACTTCTCTCACGGCCATCTGTTTCTCTTTATAAATTGGAATTATATGCTTTAGTGTTAAGAGAAGTGAAAAGAATTTATTGTAGTAAAAATGGAAGCAGATCCGTGAACCTAAATGTGTAGCATCTGGAAAATATATTGTACTTGTGTACAGGTTTGTGTTGGATTTAAAGGTAGCCCATATTGTAGTTCTTGCATGGTGATTGGATTTTCTGTTGAGTAAACAGCATAGTGATCTCATTTTTAATCAGTCGTTTGGTGGCAAGAAGTCAGTTTTGAGCATATTAAACCTGAAACAAGCATCATCTTAAAATTTGTAATGAGAATGCTATGATGTTATCGAAGAAAATCATATTAAAATTTATATTTTTCTTCTTTTCATCTATAAATATCCTTCATTGATGCCCGCTCATTTATTAAGATAGATGCTGCAAGAACATTCAAGGCCATCCAGGCTTGGTGGCAAGATATGGCTGAAAGAAATCAGAAATCTTGTATGAAACCGGCTGCCTGCAGACCCATAGAAAGCAGCGCCAACATCAGAAGAGGTAACACTCGGTCTTTTTTCTTATTATGTAGCGCTATATGCATCTACTTCAACCCTCGAAAGACATGCATATCTTGCTTTCTTAAGAAATGGATCTGCTTCCCTTTTCTCCCCTTAAATTTACTGATACCAAGTTATATAGAAGAGCACGACTTAGTCCATCCCTTATCACTTCGTTTATTGGCTCACTAATTATTGGACCTGATAGTTTGACGTTGACGAAATATTATTGGTATCACTTCGTCCTTCAATTTCTTCTCCAACGACATTGCTTGGTGGAAGTATATGATAGTTTTTGCCACATATTGTAGTACATTATGACATTGAGTGAGATAATGCTGGTACAACTAGTGCTAACGATACTTTTTCTTCATCGGTAATTGTTGTGTAATGATTCCAGAAAACGCTGCAATAACAATACAATCACATTTCAAAAGATTGGTTGCTCGTCGCATATTTCTCAAAGTGAATAATGCTGTCTCTCTTTTGCAAACTGTTTTCCGAGCTTGGCTAGAAGTAAGGCAGGAGTGTTCGTTCATCTATGGCCAAGGTCAAAATTTTTCATGTGGTATGCTGCGAATTAGCTTTGTCTCTTGAACATTTGTACGTAATCTGGTTGAGTACTCATGGCATGTTTTGCTTGTTCATTTGCACAGCAATACGCAAGAGGTCAGGAACATATAGGAGATATGCCATGTTTTTCGTTCAAAGGCGCTCTTTTTTGAAGTTAAAGAGGTCCGCATTACTTATCCAGCAAGCAGTAAGGAGTTGTCTATCTTGGAGGCACCAGCAGGGATGTAGTATACTTCCTTATCCGACGGCTTCAGATCCAATGGCTGCTGCCACTATTGTTCAGAAATTTGTTCGTGGTTGGATGGCACGATCTAGATATAATCATATGCTTGGTCAGCAAGAGAAATCTTCATATTTGTACTTACAAAAGGTTATGTTTGAACTTCAAACAAAAGCTGCCATCAAGATTCAGCTTGCTTGGAAGAGGTATATGTACCGCAAGTCTACTCAGAGGCACTTCTATGCGACAATAATACAAAGTAATTTTCGAATGTGGCGGTTAAGAAGAATATATTTGAATCAGATTCAAGCTGTTTTGAGAATCCAATGTTATTTCCGAATGTCAGTTAGTGTAAAGACTTTTCAACACTTCAAAACGGCATTTAAGGCAGCCATTGTCATTCAGTCTTTCACACGTGCATGGATTGCACGGAAGGGAGCTTATGCACGTAGAAGTCGCATCCTTTCAATTCAAGTAAGACCTGACAATCGTTCTACTGTTAAAATTTATTTTCCTTTTTTGCTTGACCTTCCACTACATGGAAAAGAAAATGATTAGTTATTGACTTTTAGTTTGCTTTTCCCTCTTTCATATCTCTAGTGCAAATCAGTGGATGACGTTTTTTTTTAAGTTTTGCTCTGGATTTTTATGGAATGCTTTTAATGAATTCAGAGGCATTGCCGCACTTGGCTGGAAAGAAGGGACTTTATACGCCAAAGAGGCGCTGCATTGAAGATTCAAAGTGTCATTCTTAGTCTGAAATACCAGAAGGCTCTCAATTGTCAGAAAGATGCAGTTTTGCAGATTCAGCGTTTTATTAGAGGGCATTTATCACGAAATAGTCTCTTAGGTAATCCTTAAGCGTTTCTGCGTACACCCTTCTAACTCTTTCTTTTAGCTATCATTTGCATGATTTAGTTATGAATTAACATTTTCTTACTATGTGATTCTGGTATTTTGTCGTAACGTAGGAGGTGCATCTCGGCAACGCGCAATGATTCCAAGGGGTTGCATTTTAAGATCAGTTGGTTACTCTAGTTTTCAGCTGGAACTATTTTTGTGTTCTGTTCTGAAATTGCAGCGATGGTGGAAGGGGATCTTGTTACACAAGTTAAGAACAAAGTCTGTGATTATAATCCAATCTTGTACTCGTGGGTGGATTGCTAGGCGAATGGCAACTGTTCGCAGACACCATGTTGTTGTCATTCAAGTACGGTAATCTGATCGCTCATTAGTTATTGACTTATTCCCTTACCAAGACACAATATACACTGACCAATTGGTCAATGTAGAACTGCTATTTACATTGTAATTGTTTTGTAACGGCTCAATCAAACTTTTAGTTTGCTTAGCCCTCCCTCATTCATAGCTCTGGTGCAAATCAGGGGATGAAGTTTTTGTTTTTCAAGTTTTACTCTAGATTTTTATGGAACGCTTTTAATGAATCCAGAGGCATTGCCGCACTTGGCTGGCGAGAAGGGACTTCATGTGCCAAAGAGGCGCAGCAATGAAGATCCAAAGCGTCATTCTTAGCCTGAAATCCCAGAAGGCTCTCAATTGTCAGAAAGATGCAGTCTTGCAGATTCAGCGTTTTATTAGGGGCCATTTATCACGAAATAGGCTTTTAGGTAATACCCTTCTAATTCTTCCTTTTAGCTATCATCTTCACAATTTAGTTGTGAATTAACATTTTCTTACTATGTGATTCTGGTATGTTCTCGTAATGTAGGGTATGCATCAGGGCAACGCGCAATAATTCTAAGTGGTTGCATTTTAAGATCAGTTGGTTACTCTAGTTTTCAACTGGAACTATTTTTGTGTTCTGTTCTGAAATTGCAGCGATGGTGGAAAGGTGTCTTGTCACACAAGTTAAGAACAAAGTCTGTGATTATAATTCAGTCTTGTACTCGTGGGTGGTTTGCTAGGCGAAAGGCAACTCTTCGCAGGCATCATGTTGCGGTCATTCAAGTACGGTAATCTGATCCACTTTCATTAACTATGCTGCAAGTCTATTATATGTTGTTTGAGGCAACCATGCACACACTCCTGGTATTTTGAGCAAGCTTCATAATTCATTTTAAAATACCTTAAAAAGAAAACTTATTGGGAAACCCATAGAACCCAAGACTAGATTTTACTTATCCCAAAATAAGGGAATGCTATTATATAGTTCTTTCTAACAACTTCTATCTTTTGTAGTCTCACTGGAAAGGTTACCTTGCTCGGAAAGAGTCAAAAGAGCAGCTGCGAGACTTGCGCCTGAGAGTGAAGAAATCTGCCAGAAATGTGGACGATAGCAAGCGCCTCATAAACAGACTTCTCGTAGCGCTTTCAGAGCTACTTCACATGAAGAGTGTCAGTGGCATCCTTCACACTTGTGCGACATTGGGTGAGAACAACAATATTTTATTTGGAATTTGTTGCTGTTATTATGGATCAAAGGAAATATACAACTTTTAAGGAATTAGATCAAGCTCTCTATAAGAGCATGAGATGTTCATATCTGTTTAGAATATCTTGGCATAATATAACTGGCCTTTGTAATAAATTCTTTCTTAAACATGATGATTAATACCTAAACTTTTTCCTGGATTGTATTTTTGAGCTACAAATATTGAAATAGTAGTGGTCTTTAGAAACATGGCGTTTAGTTTCTTCAAGAATGTTGTGACTTGTATATTATTTCAATCTTCTTCACAGATATGGCTACAGAACATTCTCAGAGATGTTGTGAAGAACTTGTCGCTGCAGGGGCTATTGACAAGTTGCTGACGCTTATTCGTTCAGTTAGCCGAAGCATACCTGATAAGGAGGTTCTTAAGCATGCAATGTCAACTCTTCGAAATCTAGCCCGCTACCCTCACCTACTTGAATTGCTGATTCAAAGCAACGGTTCTATTCAGACAATTCTCTGGGAACTACTGAGGTATGTATAACAATCTAGTAATGGCTAACGTTAAAAGTTGGCAAGAGCATTTTTGTCTGGTTGGTTGTCCCATAAAATAAAGGTTTAACTTTTTACATTCTCTCCAGGAACAAGGAGGACAGTTTCTTCATTGCTTCTGAACTTCTGATGAAGATATCTTCAATTCCTAAAGGTGTTGAATCCTTACGCAAGCTACCTGCTCTTGTAAAAAGACTGCATGCTCTTGTCGAGGAGCTTACACGGAAGGCAATCTATGAGAAAAGGTCAGAACTGAAAAAAGAAAGATTTACTGTGAGATTTTTCGATAAAAAGTAAACTGAAATTTTGTTAAGAGCAGATCCTTTGGCTCTTCAAAAGTTCGATGAGATAGAACTAACTGGGAACTTGGATTATGCTTCTAATTTCTATGATCTATTTGCTGAACTGCAGAAATGGCAGAGCTGCTAGTGCAGTAATAAGGGAGAATAGAGAGAGGAGATTGAAGGAGGCTACTGGGATTCTCAAACTGATAACAAGTACCTAAAGTGTGCAACAGTTGGGTATTTGTAAGGAAACAAGCCTTCTTCTTATTCTGATCCATTCTTTGTACATCTCGTGGATCAAATCATTGTTGTATCTAGCTGATTTCCTGATCAGAAACATCGTTAATTGTTTGTTGACTGACTAGAATTCTTGAATATTCAAAAGGAAATGTTAATGTATATTATTTCTTGTTATATTGGTGTAAAGATGAGTTTAAGTTTCATAATTTCTTGTTTTGATTTGTTTAGGACATGGTTAGAATCAAAGTCAAGAAGTGTTATTTCTTGTTATATTACTGTCTTTTGTTGAAACGATAGGAGAAAATAAACTGGTGCCACTTTTAACTCAGACTAGCTACCATTCTTCAATCTTCATCATCAAGGCATCAAATGAGAAAAAATCTGTTCGTACAGATCGCCAAAAAAATCTTCCGCTTTTCTCGAGTAGGATAAGGTAGTCACGCAACTGGCACATGGGTATATTTCTTTTTGGAAAAATCTGTCAAAGAATCAAAAAAATATCAAAAAGGTCATATAGAAATTTCTGATATTAAAAAAGCCATATTAACAACTTCTTTAATAGGTGATTAACAATTTCATCTGTAGGTTTTAACAACTCTTTGAGACCTTTTTTACATCAAAATTTTCTATGTTTTACATTTTCATGGTCTTGGGACCTTAAAGGGAATTTCTCTTTCTTTTTCTACCAAATACGTGTGTGTGTGTGTCTATATATATATATATATATATAATTGAGCAAGATATACTATTCTTCTTTTTTTTTTTTTGAAAATTATGAAAATAATTTAGATTAACCAAAAGTACTTACTTATCCTGTTAATATGATTTTTTTTAGAAATTAAAAAGTTAAATAAGTTAATATTTCATGATATAATATATGTTTAAATTATATAAGTATACACTCTTCATATTGCAGAGCACTTAATTATATAAAAAAAAAAATGATACAACTTTGAAATATTCAGATTTGAATCAGGGGTATCACAGTAAAAGCCAATTAAATCAGGACTTAAATATCCAAATCGATATGTAACTAGGCATGATGACAAGAACCAGAGGCAGCTGATTTTCCCAGAAACGTATGAACAAAGAAGAAGAAGCAATGGAATTCAAGCAGCTCTGGCAAGAACTTCGATTGTGTCAGGCAAAGCAAAAGGGTCAATAAAGAAGCCTCTCCTCAAAGATCTGGGAACCATAACGGTCAAGACTCCATTTTCATAGCCTGCAGATATGGCTTCAAGATCAACCCTCTCCGGAAGCCTGAACTTCCTCATGAACTTCCTCGCCGGAGCCTCCGTGGATTCCTCTGCTGCTTCTGTTCTCATTATCAGGTACCTTGAATCCTCTACCTCCACTCTCAGTTCTTCTTTCCTCACACCTAACACACACACACACACACACCAACCAAACAAACTTAATGCGAGTCACCAAATACAGGAAAAAAATTTAAATAGAGTGAATACATATATATACCAGGGATGTCAGCAGAGAAAATGTGAGAATCTCGTGTTTGGGTCCAATGAACATGGTTTGGAGGGATGAAGTAGTGTGGAAAGAGGAGCTGAGGAGGGAAAAGGTATTCCCATGGAACAGGATGATGGAGAGGGGATGGGAACTCCATGGAAGAAGAAGGGTTTTGAATTCTGAGAATTGATGATATGTTATGATATGATCTCAGGCTCTGTTTTTGTGTGTTTGGCTGCTAGATTTGATGTTTGGATGATGCTTGAAAAGGAAAGGTTGTTGGGTTTGCCTTTTCTTATAGGGTGAGTGGGCAACTTGTGGGGCGATGGTTTCAATTTGAACCACAAGTTGGCCAGTTGCCAACAGAAATAGATAAATGGATACTTTTCAAACGTTACTGAACATATGAACATATTTGATGCCAGTAATATGGACACCGCTTTCCTACTTTGCCTTGTTGCCCTCCTTTGCTATAAAACAAATACGGCAAAAAACTGAAGTTGGACCCTTTTTTTTTAATAAAGGGATTAAGTATCAATTTTGTCCCTGAAGTACGCGTTCAGGAGCAATCTTGCCCCTAAAATTTTCGGCATAGCAATTTTGTCCCTGAAGTCTCAAAACGTAGCAACGTTGCCCCTCCATTAAAAACCCTAACGGTTGACGTTAGGACAGTTAACGGAGGGGTAACATTGCTACATTTTGAGACTTCAGGGGCAACATTGCTACGCCGAAAACTTTAGGGGCAAAATTGCTCTTGGGCGCGTACTTCAAGAGCAAAATTGTTACTTAACCCTTTAAAAAAAATATTTTAGGATAGTAACTAATACTAAAAAGATATTGTAGGATACTGAATGGTACTGGAAAAATGCTTCATGATCTTGAAAAATTATATCAGTACCCTGAAGAAATATACTTCTATTTTTAGTACCATTCAACATCTAAAATATTTTTTCAAGATCATGAAGTATTTTCTTCAGTATTAATCAGTACCTTGAAGTATTATTTTAGTATTAGTCAGTGCCCTGAAATATTTTTTCAAGATCTTCAAAATAATTTTTCAAGATCATGAAATATTTTTTCAGTACCAGTCAGTATCCTAAAGTATCTTTTTGATACCTGTAACCATTTCATCCGGCATACGTATTTTTGATTTTCCAACGGATTTTCATCTTTCATTTATGGAAATCTTAAGTACCCTAAAATATTTTTTTCAAAATCCTAAAATATTTTTTCAATATTATGAAGTAGTTTTTTTAGTACCATTCAATATCCTAAACTATTTTTTTAGTATCAATCAGCACCTTAAATATTTTCTTTTTTAAAAAAAGGGGCGCAACTTTAGTTTTTTATGCCAAAATGGCGTCGTTTTATGGCAAAGGAGGGCAGTGGACGGTAGGGGCAAAGGAGCAAAGCCGTGTCCCACTAGGTTCGTTTGGTATGCAAAAGAGGTGAGAGAGGAAGAGAAGATGAGTAAGTTCTTTTGTTTGCTGCACTTTTAGCGTCTAATTTTCTTGATAACTCAAGTTTTCGGGGCCCACCAATCTTCCTTTAAATGTGGGAAGATAAGACTCACCAAAATTGGTGGGAACCGAAGTTCCCACTATGAACCATGAAGCTTCCGGACATATTTACTCCTCATGAAATATTTGTTTTGCTCTTCTCCTGCTTCCTTAGAATCATCTGAAAGTGCTTGAAGCCAACACTGTTCCGGTATGAGTTAGTTTCTTAGCTTTGTCACACAAATATGACCTGACCACAGATTGTTTAGCGGTTCTTGCGGCGTTGGCGAAGAATGGGGAAGGAGCCAAAGCTGTGCCAAAAGCTTGTGGTTTGTCATTGATCATCAAGATGTTGCACACAGTAACATGGAGGACAAAGAAAGAACACTATGTGCATGTGCATGCTCATCAGGGAAGAAGTGATGGGTGTTTTGGTAGGCCATCGCTTTACTTGCTGCTCGCCAACAAAACTTTCATGGGCGAAGACATAGGCAACGACCTTGTCTGGTTCCCGTGTTTTACCGTTCAAAAATAGAGGATTTTTTTTTTTTTTTGTGGTGAAATAAATGTTTCACCACCAAGCATGCATGTTGTGACAATCAATAGCTCATAAAAGTGCAACCACCCTGATTTTGCGTGTATACTTTGTTTACTAATCGAAAAATAGGGATAAACAAAATTTAATGAAAGTTATTTTCTATAAGGCAAAAAAATAAGATTATATTCGAATTTATGCAACAAATTCGAATTCGATAAGAGAATATTTTAGACAAATTCGAATTTAAAAATTCTAGTGTGATTATGATTGATATTTTTTATTAGTGATATAGGTGAGGGATTTTTTGAGCTACACTTTGAAGCCACAAAACTCATACACGATCCGTATATAGATTTTCGGTATAATTTAGTTGATTGTTTCATTTTATTATTGTTAATTATCGCTATAAGGCGAAATAAGATACATTTTATTCAATATCTTAACAAAACACAATATTTTATTGTAATTATATTATTATTATTATTTTATTTCTTAAGCATTTAGTCAATATCATTTATGTCTGCAACTTTTATTTTCCTTCACTTAACAAAAAATAACATTTTTCCTTTTCATTTTTAATAAATTACTTTTTAATTATGCGAACGATTGGCTTCATAATTTGTCATTATGCACTTCCAAGTGGTTTCAGATACTCTAAGTTTCTTTTTCCTCAGCGGTGCTCAAAGTCCTAAAATCTCATCCGTTCAGCTTATCCAAGAGCTCACATTGCACCAGTTGTAAAAAATGAATCAACACTGGAAACATCTCCTTCAGCTCCACTGCGACTGCCAACTCCTCAACCTTCGGCCATTTTGCTCTCCTCTTCCTAGCAGCTGGTTGCCGAAGCTCCAGTGACAACTTAAGTTGAATTATAACTTGAGTGTAGTAATTAACAACCTCGGGAGCGGAAGTTGTCAATTGCTATATTCAAGTTGTCATTGCCTTTATTCAACTTGTTAACGACATTAGATAAGGCTTTAGCCGTCGGAGGCCTGCCGGCAAGGTGGTGCTAGCCGACAACAGAGCTTCGGCGCCGACGAGGTTCTTTCTTTTTTTGAAAAAAAAAACTTGAGGGGTATTTTAGTAAAAACATAACATTTCAAAATAGTCCCTGAGATTTATTTGTCATTTCCTTTTATTAATAGACTTCTTAGGATTCTTCTAATTCAAATGACATTTATATGTCTTTTTCCCTTCCTTTTTAATCATTATTCATTACTTTCCTAAATGATTGATCTTTTTTTTTGGAGAATTTAGTTCCTTTCCTAAAATATAATGTGGAAAATTGAAGAGAAAAATAAAAATCATTTAATTAAAGGGTAAAATATAAATGTATTGAAAAAATAAGAAAAAGTATTACGTGAGGACAAAATATTTCCTGAACTATCATTTATAAGTTACTTCTAATATTTTTATTAAAATAAAAAATAACTTCAAAACACAAGAACCCTATCTAAAAAATAAGTGCATCAGAATCTCAAGGTCTTGGATCATATAAAGTGCATGAACAAAATTATTGTTTTACCTTTTCTATCCCAGAAAATATTATTACTATTGTTTTCCTATCAATTTTAAAAATGTAATATATGACAATGAATTGATTTGTGGACACAATTTCAGTCTCAATAACAATAGATTCCATGATTGAAATAATAAGATTAGAATATGATATTTATTCTTTTCCTGTCAATTCCCTATCAAATGAACTCAAAAAAGGAAGTTAAAAAAAAAAAAAATTGAAGTTCTAACTCATTGATAACCAAGGTTCTGAAACCCGGACTGATCTGGTGATCGGTCTAGGTACTGAGTCAAGGGTCAGTGGGTCAAACCGGAGCTAAACCGATAAACCAATGTCAAACCGGTGAAAAATGAAAGATTTCAGGGTTATTAGTATGAAATTTTAAAGAAAATAAAAAAATTAATTTTTTTATTTTAAAAAAATAAAATAAAAATCGAACCGGTTTGACCCCTGGACTGGACCGATTTACCCACCGGTTCGCCGGTTCCCGGTCCGGGTCTGAGAACATGATTGATAACAGATAAATAAAGGGGGGGAAAAACATAAAAAGAATTTTGAAATTGAAAAATTCTAAATCATATTTATTATGAAGAATTGATAAAGGAATGACGAAACTTGATAATCAATTTACAACTTATATTTTAAGAAATATTTGGTTTGGAATTTTAGAAATTTAAAGTTCTTTTATGTTTTTTTTCCCATAGAAATTAAAGGATATCCAACGGCCATATCAAAATCACGAGATCGGCAATAGATCGAACGGGGGTAAATGTGATCTATATATAGGAAGAGGGGGAAAAAATTTCATTAGGCCCGCTTGCTTTACGTCTTAGATTCCCAACCAAAGGAGCCTTTTTTAGGGTTAACGGTGGGGGCTGAACCCTTGTCGATAGAAGACGCACCTGGAGCCTCACTTCCGTTGATTTGCCCTAATTCCTTTTCTTCTCCTTCTTGGATCTTTGCCTTCGCTCTATCTCTCTCAAAATCCCAGACTTCGTTCCTCTAGGTCAAGATGATGCAACCTGGTTCTGGCATGGCTCCCCCAAACATGGGCCAACAGCCTCCTCAGCAGTACCAACAGCAGCAACATCCCTACATGATGATGCCACCGCAGGCTCAGGCGCCGCAGATGTGGGCACCCTCTGTTCAACCACCGCCACAGTCGGTCGGTCCACTGCCGACAACTCAAGCCGCCCAGCCCACAAGCGCTGACGAGGTCCGTACTCTTTGGATCGGTGATTTGCAGTTCTGGATGGACGAGAACTATTTGTACAATTGTTTTGCTCATACAGGCGAGGTAAAATCCTTTCCTCCATCATTTTTATTTGTTGTTTTTCAATGTTAAAGTCGCCCCGAATATAGGTCGTTCCTTTTGTAGAGTGTGATATCTTTTACTTATAGTGGAGATAAGTATTCTCCGCCTTTAATTTTCCAGCGCCTGCCGTGCGGGTTTCAGCTGCAAGATTTCGGTTTTCCCTTGTGTAGATCCTGGATTTTTTTCTTGCCTTTAATTTTTCTTGCCGTGCGGGTTTCAGCTGCAAGAATTTTTTGTTGTGGTATTTGTTGATATTTAAAAGTTGATGTTAAAAAACAAATTAATTTTTTACGAATAAAGTAGTATTTATACTTGCAATGTGTAGAAACCTGGCGGGCATTTGTTGGTTTTTAATTGTTGAAGCAAATAATTTGCATGCAGGTGGTCTCGGCGAAAGTTATTCGTAACAAGCAAACTAATCAATCTGATGGTTATGGGTTTATTGAGTTTCTCACACGCGCGGCCGCTGAGAGAATACTTCAAACATTTAATGGAACCATTATGCCAAATGGTGGGCAAACCTTCAGATTGAACTGGGCAACTTTTAGTTCGGGTGAGAAGAGGGGGCACGATGATTCTCCAGATCACACAATATTTGTTGGAGATTTAGCTGCAGATGTTACAGATTACATGCTGCAGGAGACGTTTCGGGCTAGGTATCCCTCCATTAAAGGTGCAAAAGTTGTGATCGATAGACTCACTGGGAGGACAAAGGGTTACGGTTTTGTTAGGTTTGCAGATGAAAATGAACAAATAAGAGCTATGACGGAGATGCAAGGTGTATTATGTTCAACAAGACCCATGCGGATTGGACCAGCCACTAACAAAAACCCTGGCACTCTGCCAAAAGGTGTGTCTCTTTCAAAGTTGTCTTCTGTGTGGCATTTCGTTTTCAAATGTCTGTACTATGTAATGCATGCTCTTTACAGAAATATGAGACTGAATTTCTTTTGATGTTAGTAGTTGTAGAATCTTCTTCATGCTGTTATTTGACATTAAGTGGGTTTGATCAAGGTTTTACAGTTTTAATTCTCTTCTGTCGTGTACGGGCTAAGTTATGGTCCATTTCAGTTACGCTCTTGAAGATATGCACTCCTCAGTCATTTCTTCCTGTAATTTCGTTTAAAAATTTGGGCTAAGTAAATATCTATAACTATAAAATATAAAGTCTTATAAAACTCCTATTGTCTCAAAGCAGGGTGTCGAGAGGCTCTGTCATCTCGGAGCCTGGAACTGATTTCATCAGCTGAAATGGTTACCATTTTAGTGCATGGCCTTGTGTAGGTCAGTTCCCGTTTATGTCTTGCCCATTAATTTTGGCCTCATTTTCTTTTCCGTCTGCAATTTCAAGTTTTTCTTTCCAGTTCATTTCGCTGGTTGGTTCTCTCCAATTACATTGCACAACTACTCTAGATACATTTTTTTTTCAGTCTGCCATTCTTAATCGTTGTTCCTTTGATTTATTCCTAATAGCTTGCCCGAAGAACTCTACGTCGTTAAATTTCTTTTGCAGCAGTCCCCTGTTGTAAACAACATTGAGTACCTTTTCCCCCCATTTGTTCATCTTTTTCATTCAAGTTATGTTGATTTCAGCTTCCAGTCTTCAGTCTATGAGAAATGAACTTAATTTGTTAAGTGCTATTGCAGACGGGGTGGAATTTCCAGAAATATCTCGGGGACTGGCTATAGTTTCTTTTATTATGTGATTTTATATTTTTCTTGAACTTTAGGTTCCGTTTCCCTTCTTCTGCCTTTACCATTTGTAGCGCAGCAGTATGCAACCTATGCTCACTTTATCTTGCTGTTTGCTATTTCCACTTGTCAAGTTCTCGTCTTCACAAACATTTCACCGTGGTCTTCTTGCCAATCTTTTCAGCATATTAATTCTATTATCATCTTTATTTCTACTGTAGAAAGTCTGCAACAGATTTGAAGGTGAGTTAGAGATCAATGATGTGTGTTGGTGTTCGCGAAGTTGTATAAGCTAAACTATGTTTCTCCCTCTCCCTTGTTTATGTCTTTATGTTTGACTAGGGAGATGACTATATTTTTATTGCATATGTATCCTCTATGAATCAAATTCTGATAGTGCCAAATATGTTGCCATGGCTTTTTATGCCAGATATGATTGAAGTTACTCTTAAGTTAATTTAGATAATTTAGTTAATTAGTAAATGGCTGATTAGGTAATGGCTTATTTTCTACTCGTACTTGATGCTTGATTAATTTTTGATGTTCCTAAGAAATGTAGTATGCATATGGAGCTTAGTGTTTTGTTGTTTCTTCTCAAGTTGATTTACATGCAGCTAGATGTACATTTTCTTTGATCATTGTCTCTCTGAAAATCTGATTCCTTGTGTTTATGCAATTCATCTTTTTACTTCATGTGCTTTGGTCATGCAGCTTCATACCAGAATCCTCAAGGGGCACAGAACGAGCATGATCCAAATAATTCAACTGTGCGCACTTCTCTGCATTATGGATTTTTGACTTTATTCCCTGCATTTTTGTGACTTAATTTTTGAACTGCAGATTTTTGTGGGGAATTTGGATCCTAATGTTACGGATGATCATCTTAGGCAAGTTTTTGGCCAATATGGGGAGTTAGTACACGTTAAGATTCCAGCAGGCAAGCGTTGTGGGTTTGTTCAATATGCTGACAGGTGAAAATTTGTTTTTGAAAGTTGTCTAGCAAGGTCAATTCCATCTCCTTAAGCTTATATATTATATAGCCTTACCATTTGTGTGTTGATTTTTCATGGATTAGGAGCTGTGCGGAAGAGGCACTGAGGATGTTAAATGGAACAACATTGGGCGGGCAGAGTGTTCGTCTCTCATGGGGCCGGAGTCCTGCAAACAAACAGGTAACAAAGTTTCTTTCATTATTCCACACTTCCATATTGTAAATGCCTATCTGATTCTGACCAACACATAAATCTTCAGACTCAGCCAGATCCAAACCAGTGGAATGGTGCTGCTGGGTATTACGGATATGCTCAGGGGTACGAAAACTATGGATATGCTCCCGCAGCTGCACAGGACCCCAACATGTATGGAAGCTATCCTGGGTACACCAATTACCAGCCGCCACAGCAGCAGCAGCAGCAGCTAGGTGGATATAGTTGAGATTTGAGAACACCCCTTCCCCCTTCTTATTTATCCGGACTCTCTTGTAATCGTCAGGAGTTGATTGTTGCTGTAGCCCAACTTTTTTTGTGTCTCTTGGTGTAAAACCGACTTATCCATCTACTCTTAACTTCGTTATCAGAATTATTATGCCATCTTCGGTTGTGTCCATCAAAAATTACCTGCCATCCTGCAGATATTCTAATAATGATGCTTTTATCTGATGCCCCTAGTAGCTTTAGCGTATGACAAAGCTGTAAAAGCTTGACTTTTAGATGCTGAACTCTACTCTGTCACTTGAAAATGTCTTGACTGCACGAAATGAATGTGGAGTAGAGTTGGATTGGAATTGCTGTTTTCAGTGACCTCTGGAGTGACAGCATGCTTGCTAGAGAGGGAAGTTACCTTGAATTTCATGTTCAGGGAATCAAACTAGTGTGTGTATTCACGTAGCGTGCATGTTAATTTGTTACATTGATTATCTGTCTTTGCTGACTTGGGTCGTTGAACAAATGGATTTCGTGCTTGGATCCTCAAATGCTCCCGCAAACTTTACTCAGCTGTGTGCCATTAGTGTGTAGCTGTAAATGGATTTGGCTGAACGTATTTAAAAGTGACGTTTTTTAGTACTCGTTCAAAATAGCTGAAACCAACGGTACATCACATTTCAGTTAGAAGCGTTCCTTGGGGCATGTTTGAGTTAACATATGATAAAACTCTTATAATATATTTCCTGTATTTATTGTAAATCATATTGGAAAAAGTAGTTTCTACCGTCACTCCAAACAAACATTTATTTAGTCACAACATACCCATGACATTTTTTTTTTTGATAATAAAATTTTAGTGGAAGGGTTGAGTTCACCTACTCTTTAAGGGCATAGCGTTATGACTTTGTTCTTCAGAGTATACAGGACTGAGAGTACACATGTCTCTACCTCAGCCTACGTTTCTACAAGTTCACATCACCTAAGATGTCTCCCCCAACGCCTTGACCAACTCCAAGATCGAATCCCGACCCTTTGGTGAGAGTGTCTGATCCTTTTACCAGTCGAGCCTAAGAACGAGGGGTTTCCTATGACATTTTATTGCCATCTTCGGTCTTCAACTGATGAACAACATGCTATGAACTGTGAAAAAAAAGGCTAAATGCTACATGATGGAAAGTACTCCCTCCGGTCCTAATTATAGGACATATTTAACCGATTTTGGAGAGATTAAGGAGAAGAGTTAAATTAGTTAATTTTACTCATTTCCCTAAAATGACATTATATAAATTTAAAATGAAATAAGTAAAAGTGAATCAACAGCCCTACCATATACCTCTCTGACCTATAATTTTTCTTTCTACATGCTTTCTAATTGAAATATTGATCTTGCTATATATACATATGTGTGTGTATATATGTAGACATATAGATACATATACATATATATGAATATATGTTTGTGTACACACACATATATTTACACACAGAGATACATATATATGTATAAAGTATAAGCACACACACAATGTGTCTATATATATATATATTGAGAAATTAACATTAACTGATCGATAAATAAATTAAAATCTAACAATTTAAAAGTTTCGTTGACTGGAAGAGTCTGCACACCCACATACATATATTCACAAAAAACAAAACACACTTGAGAGAATAAAATAAGGGTATTTTATGAAGAAATTGACAAAAATTAGAATGTTGTCTTATAATTAGGACTGGAGGGAGTATTTAGTAAAATACTGCACTTAAAATCATCCAGCCCAAAAACGAGTTTAAAGTTGTAAGAAAATTGTTTAGACAAAGAACGAGTTAGATTTAATTTTAATCTCTTCTTCTTCTGTGTTTTTTTGGCCAACCTCTTCTATCACATAACTAAAGCAAAATCATTCACTGGTGAAGGATTTCACCTCCTATACTCCACATAATTCTCCCTCCTACTTTCTCTTTTTTTCACCTTCGTTTTCTGAGACTTGGGGTGTGCATGACAACCATTCTGTTCCCCAGCACTGTTTCTGGGATGAAACAGTTTTTTCTGATTCTGTGCCTTGGAAGAGTTTTGAGAATCAGAATTACGTTTGTTAACTCATTTTATTTTTACTCCGAGAATCAGAATTACGTTTGTTAACACATTTTATTTTTATTTATGTAATTTTTATATTCAAAAAATTATTTATGTGGTGGTGGTGGTGGCGATGAGGTGGGGGTGGCGGCAGCGGCGGCGGCGAGGGTGGTGGTGGCGGTGAGGTGGGGGTGGGGGTGGGGGTGGTGGCGGTGGTGGCGGCGGCGGTGACGGTCGTGGTGGTGGTGGTGGTGGCGATGAGGTGGGGGTGGCGGCGAGAGTGGTGGTGGTGGTGGCGGTGGGGTGGTGGTCGTGGTGGCGGTGAGGTGGGGGTGGTGGCGGTGGTGGGGGTGGTGGTGGCGGTGACGGTCATGGTGGTGGCGGTGGTGGCGATGAGGTGGGGCGGCGGCGAGGATGGTGGTGGGGGTAGGGGTGGGGGTGGTGGTGGTGGTGGCGGCGGGGGCGGCGGCGCGGCGCGGTGGGGGTGGTGGCGGCGGCGGTTGTGGTGGTGGTAGTGGTAGTGGCGGTGTGGTGGCGGCGGTGGCGGTGGCGGTGGTCGCGGTGGCGGTGGGCGTTGCCGCGGCGGCGGCGGCGGCGGCGGTTGTCGGTGGCAGTGGCGGTGGCGGTGGTGGTGATGGGGTGGGGTTGGCGGTGGCGGTGGGGGTGGGGAGGGTAGTTGATACTGCGAAAGGTTTTTGAGAGAAAGAAGAGAGGTTGTACGTTGAGAAATAAATTCTGATTTTGTGCCTAGAAATAAAAAAGCATGAATTTTCTGCTTTTTTTTTTCTATTCCCAAAGACAAAAATTGAACCGGTTCATCCCGGGAACAAAAAAAAAACCGAATTTACCAAACAGATTTTTCATCCATTTGTGTTCCGGGGAACAAAAATTAACAAAAAACACATTCTGGGAGCGTTACCATGCACACCCTTAAACTCTCAAAATAGCCTTTGCAAGTTCCTTCCGCTCACAACCGTAAAGTTTAGATGCGGGTCCCTCAAGCTTTGAAGGGTACAATGAACCACATACTATGTGGTTGTAATTTGTAAATATAAGGGAGGGTTGACTTTTTTTTTTTTTTGAAAAATTCAAAAAACTAAATTAGTTACCTAACTATATTATATGTTATGCATCCGCCACACTTATGCATATGTATGGATGTATAGACACAAAAAGTTTGAAAATATATATATATTTTTTGAAGTAATCTTAGAACAACTGTTGTGGGCGGAGTAGTTGGTATCATGTCTCACACTCTAGAGATCTTCAGTTCGAACCCGGTCTCGGTAAATTTTCTTAATTATTTTTTGGCCATCACAATTCACAAGCCTTCCCAGCTTCTCTTCGTACTCCGTTCTGCTTCCCTGTTAGCAGACTATCCTTTTCCTTCTTTCCTCTCAGTGCGTTTCATTTCTTATTCTCTCTCTGCAATGGCCTTTTGATCAAGTCATCATTTTAGGTATTTTTCTCTTCTGCTCCCCTCGTAGATTCTGGCCTCGCTTCAGTTTTTTTTCCTCGTTTTCGTTCTTTTCGGTGCTTGATGAGCCTTTCATTGATTACTGTGCATTTTTGGCTACAAAGTTAGGGTTTAAATCTGGCATGTGATTGTGTGGAACAGTTTGTTCTTCTGAAGTTGTTTAATCTACTTCATCGCTAATATTTGGTTTTTGGTTTGCTTGGTAAATTGGATGTCTGGTGGAGCGCGATTCGGTCAATGTTCGTAATCTATATGGCTGCTTTTGTCTATGCCACTTCAAATTGATGAAATCGGTTGTGTTCATGCATTTTTGAATGAGGGTGTGGTCTTCATTTTGTTCGTATTTTTTTTTCCAATGGATTGCCCCAGGGTTTGGTTATTTCACTCGCGGCTATGATTTAAGGTGTTTTATTTTTTTTCCCTAGCCATTGTGATATTGATGATTGCTGGGTGTCTCGCACACCACTGCTTCGTCAGAATATCATGACTTGCAGTTTTGATTCCTAAACTTTAGCTTCTTTAGACTTCAGACTACAGTTTGAAATTTGCTTTGTATCTTAGTGAGGGGTTCTTCCTCCTTTACACCTCTCCATGCAATATCTTTCTTGTAATTGCACAAAGAAAGATACGCCATGTTCATAGGTAAATTTTACATATTGAGTATGATGATTCATGGATTGGGTACTGGGCACATTCCCGTCATTACACATTGCATTCACAGAATTCTGCTAGTGGTGGAGATTAGCATAGCTTAATATAGCCACCATGAATCCCACTACATAGTTAGCAGTCTCATTGTTTAGAAAACTGATGCAGTGTTATTTCACTTTTCCTTCTTTTCCACTCACTACAGAGGATTTTAGCTCCAGCCTAGGCAACTAGCCCCATCAAAAATGAAAGAATCTGTCTGATGCAGGTTGGGAATCGGGAGAGAGATTTGGGGGGACAATAGAATTTTCGTGAATGGTATTAATCTTTACTGTAGTTACTATTCATGTGTGACAACTCAAAGTGGAAACCCAACTAATTCTATTTTTTTAAGGAGTCTTGGTGACGTATTTGTGTCCCTTTCCTTGAGTGCATCTTGCAAAATCTTTTGGAACTTAATGTTATGTCATATTCTGCCTTTAAGATCCTTCTTATTCTTGCGGATGGAGTTTTTGGAGCGATGATGAAGGTAAGCTTATGTCATTCAATTTCTCTGTAATGATGCACTTGTTGGGTTCAATCTTGTCTAAAAATGTTTGCGTCTGAGACTATAAAAATAATGACTCCATTGACAATTCCGTCATATTCAGGAATTCAGTTGATGCAGCAGAATCTTGATGCAGTGGTTGGCCTGCCTTAATAATGAGTAAAGGTATGGCTTAATTCCGCACGTCCCAACATCGTCAACGGCATATCTCTTGAATCTCACCGCCGTCGTTGCTGTTATTCCTGCTCGACATTGCTCGCTATTAATGCTCAAATTAATTATTGGTGTTTGTCTTCATTTCTTCAGCGGTTCAGCCCCACCCATGTATTGAAGCCCAAATTAATGTTTTTTTCTGGACTTTATTTGTTTTTCGGTAATTTGCATGATTAAGATATATCCCAGGAATTCTTGCCCCCGTTCGAGTTATATCGTCCATAAGGTGTTTGATAACTGTCTTGAGTGAAGAAAGAAGTCATTCTGTTTAATGGCAAACAGTAAATATGAGTATGTGAAGTCATTTGAGGTTGAGGATGAGGTGATGTTTCCTAATCTGATTGTTGTTTGGATAAATGGTCGTAACTTTGAAAGGCTTTCCAAAATTCATGATTTTGAGAAACCATGTGACGAAAAAGCTTTGCAATTGATGAACTCCTGTGCAGTTTCGGTGCTTCAAGAGTATGCAGACATTGTTCTAGCATATGGGTTCAGTGATGAGTTCAGCTTTGTCTTCAAGAAGAGCTCCAAATTCTATGAAAGGCGAGCTAGTAAAGTTTTATCCATAATCACTTCTTTCTTTGCATCTGTGTTTGTAAGAAAGTGGAGTGAGTTCTTCCCACAACAGGACCTAAAGTACCCTCCTTCATTCCATGGAAGGGTTATAAGCTGTGCATCTATTGAAGTCCTTCAAGCATACCTTTTGTGGAGGCAAAATATCTGTCATGTTAAGAATCAATATGATCAATGCTTTTGGCGTCTTGTTAAACGAGGAATGACTGAGAAGGAGGCACAAAATTATCTGCAGGGTGCTGAGAAACATGACAAAAATGATCTTTTGTTTGAGGAGTTCAATCTCAACTATACCACACTTGAGCCTATATTTCGCCAAGGCTCATTTGTTGCAAAAACTGCAGTAGAAGATATTGTGAAATACAAGGAGAATGGTGATCCCATCAAGAGGCTAAGGAGAAAGATAATTACAGTTCGTTCAAAGAAGATAGCTAGTAGAAAATTTTGGAATGATAAGAGTACTTTAGTAAAGGAGCTTGGTGGGTTTGTGGAGGAGATTGATAATGTAAAATCAGAGTATGTAAAGTCCTTTGAATTTGACCCTAAGTTGATGCCATTCACATGGATTGTGGTCAGAATTGATGGGTGCCATTTCCACAAGTTTTCTGAAACACATGAATTTGTGAAGCCAAACGATGAGAGAGCTTTGAACTTAATGAACTTCTGTGCAATGGCTGTGTTGGAAGAGTTTCAGCCGGATGTAGTATTTGCCTATGGGGTTAGTGATGAGTATAGCTTTATTTTTAAACAGAGTACAAATCTATATCAAAGGATAGCCAGTAAAATTGTTTCTGCTATAGTTTCATTCTTCACATCTGTGTATGTAATGAAGTGGAGAGACTTTTTCAGGGAAAAAGAATTGAAGCACCCTCCATCTTTTGATGGAAGAGCAGTGTGCTATCCATCAAGAGAGATTCTTTGTGACTATCTTTCATGGAGGCAAGTGGACTGCCACATCAACAATCAATACAACTCTTGTTTCTGGAAACTTGTGTCTTTGGGGAAGAGCAAGAAAGAAGCCCAGAATAGTTTGAAGGGAGCTCAGTTACAGAAAAGACTTGACGAATTGGAAATTGACTATAATAGTTTGCCTGTCATGTTCAGACAAGGATCCTCAGTTTTCTGGAACGAGGAAGGCAAGTTTCTTAAACATCAAGAGAGTGAAGAGTCTTGTGAGAGTCATAGAAAAGTCATTGTAGAACACTGTGAGATCATTGGGCCCAGGTTTTGGCTGGAGCATCCAAGCATCCTTGATGGGAAGTAAGCAACGTAGGGCAAATGTTCCTCCTAGGTATACGTATCAAATTTATGGGCCCAAGGTATAGCAGAGTGTAACTTGTAATTCTAGTTTTTAAATTAAATTTAGAAAGTTAGGACCCGTTTGTTACAAAGAAAGCTTGGGGAGGGAAATGAACTTTAGAGGAGGGAAAGGAATGGAAAGGAAGATTTGAAAGATGAGGGAAGATGACTTGAGTTGTTTGGTAGGAAGAAAATGAAGAGGTGGTAGTTGGTAAGGAATTAGGAAATGTCTATTTTACCCTCAAAAGAAATTAATTCAAAATAATAAAAAATATTTTTTTTGCTAAAATATATTTTAAAAATATTTTATTGTTAAGTTCGAACTTTTGAAGAAAAAAAATTTCGCCAAGTTTGAACTTTCCCGCCAAGTTCGAACTTCCCGCCAAATTTGAATTTCAGGGGTAAATCTGTCAAAAAACCATCTTCCTGGGAAGATGACAGCTTTCCTTCCATTTTCGGAGGAAAGCATCTTCCCTCAAATAAGGGAAAATGTCCAATTCCAGTGAGTTGCTGACTGGACTTTCTGTGTAACAAACAGCTAAAATCCATGGGAAGATTGGGATCTTCCCTTTCCCTCTCCAAGCTTTCTTCCTAACAAACGGGTCCTTAGCATGCAACGATTGAAGAAGGAACCTATTACAAATTCTCACGATGATTACATTAATTTTGGCCATAAGTCTAAATTTTGAGAATAATTTTTTCCCCATTTATGTCTCTTATCATTTATATTCGGCTCTTTTTAGTCTTTAATATAATACATATTTACTTAATTTAATTAAATTAAAAAAGTTAGTTGACTTGATTAATGTCATACATTTTCTAAAATATCAGTCATTTTTCTTGATTCTCTCCTTAACTAAACTTCTTAATTATTGTTGAAGAAGCATCAATATGAGTAAATTAAAAAATACTCCATATTGATAAATATAAAAACTATGTCTTGTATTAAAGAATAAGATTAACTCTTCAAATATAATTTAGTAGCCAGGGCCTTGACACGCTTTGATAAATCTCTCCATGCCAACTCTGGAAAGGCATTTTTATGGGCTGTGGAGTAATTGTTAGAGTTGGCATTTGAGAGAGGAGCGAGGAGTCTCAATTAAATCAAAATTAACAATTGGGAATAACATTAATACCTAGTGAAAAAAAAACCATGAATATTTATTCAATTTATAAATATGTAATCATCTATAAGTATAACCTGAATTCTCCTTATTTAGGGAAAACAAATACTCGTATTTATTTAAGATAAATTATTTATAGGGATAAATATCTTTTTTGCCCCGAAAGTTTTGGCTGAGGAGCATTAGGTGGATGAAAGTTTTTTTTGGAGCAAAATTGCCACAAAAGTTAACAAAATGTAGAAATTTTGCCCCTCCGTTAATTTTGATCGTTAAGTTTAACTAAGTGCACACGTGGCATGTTATCTCATCACACGTGACATGCAACTTCATCAATCAAATAAGAGTTAAGTATCATTTTTGTCCCGAAAGTTTTCGCTGACAAGCAATTTTGCCCCTGAAGTTTACAAAACGTAGCAATTTTGCTCTTTTGTCCCCCAATATTAAATTTGACTATTAAATTAGTCAAAGAACACACATCATGCCTTGAAAGGGTCGAACTTGGAGTCAGAGAGGGAGATCCTTGAGACGTTGAGCTCAAGGCGGCCGGAATTTGTGAAGCCAAACTAATTAAAGAGACTGAAAGGTCTGTCGTAAAACCCAGAGGAAGCATCTTTTGTGATCTAAACAAATGAAACACAAAATGAGAAATAAATTGTCCCAAAAATTGGTTTAGTAAGACAAATCAATAGTAATAGTAATAGTATTTACCTTTATATTGATTGATCTAGGCCACCCACCCTATCCCACAATTAATAAGGGAAGTTGGTGAGAGTAATAGTCAATATGACACTAAAGTTTAGTGTAATTAATAGGGGTAATATTGAAAATTACTTAAATTTTAGAACTAATTTAATGACTTTAATTGTTTTTATCTGTTAGTGAAAATTAGTAATCGGTGTCTTATAATAAAAACCAAAAGGAAAGGAGTATGTAGTTGCCAAAATTGCCTTAAATGAATGCTTCCGGCGGTGTGGTTAATACTCTTCATTCTTGTAATCTTTCTTTTTTTAACGAACTTTTCCCTTTTTATATGATCCTTTTTGAATTTATATATCATAATAATAAATACATTTTTACTCATTTTATCCTTAATTACTCTCACATCATTTATTCCTTGTCCATTATCTTTCATCATTTTCTCATTATTACTTTCTCTTACTCATTCATACATAGAGGCATTTTTGGAAAACATACTCCCTCTGGTCCTTATTATAAGGCACCAACTACCACTTTCTCGCGGACCAAGAAATGGAGGTTAAGTCATTAATTAGGTCTAAAAGTAATAAATGTTTCCAACTTTACCCCTACTTTAATGATGTAGGTTTAAATGAGTTAGTTAAAAATGAGGGCATAATGGGAAAATAGTAATAAATGACTTAGTTAAAGTAAGTTGGTGCCTTATAATAAGGACCAAAAAATGTTGGTGGTTGGTGCCTTATAATAAGGACCAGAGGGAGTACTCTTTTGGTCCTTATCATAAGGCACAAACTAACAAGTGCATTTTGTCCTTTTTATAAAGCACTTGCTTGTTCCCAAGGAGCATTAATTATCTTTTTTTCATGTACGGTATGCTCATAATTAATAAGGGTAGTGGATGAGAGTAATAATTAATATGATACTCCCTCTGGTCCTTATTATAAGGCACCAACTAACTTTTCTCACAAACCAATAAAAGTAGTTAAAATCAATAAAGTTGTCCTAAAATCTAAGTAATTTTCAATATTACCCCTACTAATTGCATTAAACTTTAATATTATATTAATTATTACTCTCACCCATTACTTTTATTAATTAGGGGTAGACATGGAAAAAAGTAATCAATGCTCGTTGGGAACAAGCAAGTGCCTTATAAAAAGGACCAAATAAACTTGCTAGTTGGTGCCTTATAATAATGACCAGAGGGAGTATTAGAGTTTGGTGCAATTAGTAGGGGTAATATTGAAAATTACGTAATTCTAGAAAAACTTTATTGACTTTAACTGTTTTTCTTGATTTGTGAAAATTGTTCATTGGCGCCTTGTAATAAAGACTAAAGGGAGTATTTATTATTTTTAAGTAATTTTAACTATTTCTTAAAATTCCGCAATTTAATTAAAAGGACCTCGTAGATAAGGACGAAGAGAATATTTATACTAATTGTAGCGCCATCCATGCCACATTTATTACAACACGTCTAAAACTCTAGTTCTATTAATAAGTGTTAATCAACTAACACTCACATATTAAAAAGAGAGTTCGTTAACTTGTTAATCGTGAATTAAGTTTTTAATTTTATCCTCATTTATGAATAGTTCCAATAGTCAATATGAATAATTTATTTTTGTTTATAGCAATTAATAGAGGTAAAATTGTAAAAATCACATTTATTACCTTGAAAGTGGTATTATAATAAGAACCAAAATTTTTCCTCAAAAAAGACTTTTTTCTTTAAAAAAAAATAGAGGGGCAAACACTAACGTTTGATATTGCAAATTAGATCGGACCTCCAATCTCTCATTTATAAAAGATTTTTCATTGACTAAACTATAAAGTCATTGGCTCACTTTGCAATTTGCATGCCACCCTTCATGCAAATTGTTCATAAAATAAGCAAATAGAGTAAACAAAGTGCAATTATTGGGGTCAACGTTCCTAAGTTTATCAATATTATACATATAATAATCCCTTTTATTTGAAGCCACCTCGCGTGCATGATCCTCCAATCGAACCAAATAAATTATGGGGAACGTAAATGCCGGCCTGAGACAGTTTTTCAATCAAAAGCTCACGCAAATATGTCCAACTGGTCACTGTCTTATCTTGTGACAATTCACCCAGAAATTAAATGGGAAACTCACTATATAAATATAATCACTAAAAAATATCATAATAAGCTCGCCACATGCAATGACAAAGTCTGATATTGAGAATAACAACAGGTTCACCAACACAAAATTGCCGCTACGTTCCTCCGGGCCTTGAGTTTGAGTCTCAGATAAGACACTTAAGTTGGGGCGGACAACCACAAACCTCGAACCAAGTAAGACTTTTTAGTGATTCTATTACTTCCTTAGGACTCAATGACTTTTCCAAATTAAATATACATTTATCAGGAGTTTCTAAGGAAAGTTCTAATGACAACTTGTCCCTGTTGTATAGGCTCTTCTGAGCAAATAGTTTAGATGAAACAAGCCTATGTTTGCTAAGGAAGTTTCTATTTGGTGGAAGTGTTTAATTTTCATATCAGGGATAAACTAAATATACATTGAGCATAACATATTTTATTGCATAACAATGAAAGAGAGCTCATGCTCTACTATAAATACCACTTTCAAACTGGCATTCATTTGTACATTCTCACATCATCTTCCTGTGTGTTTATCAGAATATGGCCATTTTACAGAAGAAGCCAATGGCTTATTCAAAGATGGAGAAGGAAGACCCAGAGGAGAGAATCCACAGAAGAGCACAGTTCTTAATATACAAAGTGTTGGTGAAAGCAGATTCTCAGAGAAAGAGTTCGTCGTGTTTGGGAATCAGAATCTCAAAGATCAAAGTCAAGATTGGGAGTAGAATGAAGAAGATGAGGAAGAGAATTGTGTGTCACTTGAAATCATGGAAACGATTGTTTGCAGGAAGAGGAAGACAAGCCTGTGTTATAAGCCTTCCTTCTCTGTTCAACTGATATGTCATCCATCACACACTTCTTGTAATTTTCTTTTTTCATCAAACGCATGTATCTTTCTATTAAAGATAATCTTGTTTGAGACACTATCCAACACTAAATATAAGCACATTTCCAAATGAAAACACATGCTTATTGTAATTTATGAAATATAATGTGTACATGCTTGAGTGCGCATGTTGATGCGCACTTTTTCTTTAACCTTTTAGACATGTGTCAAGAAAAAAACTTGCTGTAGTGATGTCCTTGAAGGATTTATAGAGAATCAGAAACTTGTGCACTGGAATTTTCAGTTTGGTATTTAAACAAAACAAGAGGGTGTAACTATTCCCCTCTTTTTTGTTTATATTAAAGACATGGAGATTAATCTCCTGCACTTAATTTTCCTTATCATACTAGTTTATTAAATACTCTCAGTCCTAATTATAGGAACACTTTTGTAGTACAAATTACACTACAAAAATGTTCCTATAATTAGGACAAGAGGTAATATGTTGTATGACTTGTGATTTAGATTTTTGTTTGATTTATAGGTTTAAACCCCAAAATTTGTGATACTATGGTTTCATCTTTACTTTAGTGGGATAATACGATTTTGTCTTGTCTTCAATTACTTGTGTAGATTGGTCAGATCGTAGAAATCTATCAAGCATCCTTGCATGAAAGTGTAATTTCAAATGCTGAACCTCTTTATGGCCTCTGGACATGCTAATGCTCTTGTGTGTGTGTGAAGGCAAGACTTAAATTCTGAAATGATGGGTTTGGATTCTTTCATAATCTCTAAATCATATTTGTCTAATCAATCTGAATGATAAAAAATGAGTCACATAATCAACTTATCACTTCTTTGACTTTTTTTTCTCTTTTTCTCAATCAACGGTCCTAATGGATTCTCTTTTCAATCAACGGTTTATATGCACTCATGAGAGATGATGAGAAAATGAGATGAGATGATGAGGGATCTGCTTCCCAAATCATGAAATGAATACATGACCTTAAAAAAAACGAAACGAATTTGAATTACAAATGCAACAGTTCTGTTTTGTAAAATGACATCCGAAATAAAGTCTCTCCAACTACACCCAATGATCACTTAGCCTGCATTAAATGCGTGCATCAGTAGCTGGAGACAGATAGACCCTTTTAATTAAGTGTAGCTACCCACAATTTCACAAACAAATTAGATCAGCCAACTAACTCCTGCAAGAGACTCCCTTGACTAACACATGAAGGAGGAGATTTCACCAATAAAACAAATTCACACTTATCCACAAACAATCCTTAATCCTTAAAAAACAAATTTCTTTCTATAGGTAGCACTTTTAAGTAGAAACTTAAATGCATTGAGCCAACGTGGGAGAGTGCACTTTAGGGAGAGAAATGGACCTGAACATAATCCTACAACACTTCCAGTCTATGCATTCAGAGAGAGAGACAGAGAGAGACTGGTGAGAGAAAAATAGTAAATGAGTGTAATATGATAAGTGGACCATATGCATAGAGTCACTCACATTCTGCTGTGTCAGTATCTCTGAATGCATAAATGAAGATGATCCCACTTCAATAACCAAATACACTTTGGAAATTTTAACCATCTCATGTCTCTTCAGAGGGATTAGATCAAATTCAGGAAGATTTATCAATTTGTAATCTCATTGAGATATCATATTGCACTTCACAAGATGACAATAATACTTAGTAGATGGTTACAAAAGCATCTTCCACTGCAATACAGGTTTGCGTCTCAATCTCAACTAGTTACTGTATAACCTATAATTCCCTAAGTTTCCTATACACAATTTTATTACACAAGCATGCAAGAATCATGAATTAACAATATCAGAAACAGATCTCTCTCCCCAGCAAGACTAATTTTTTACAACCAAAACCTGTCAGAGTTGGATGACAATTAACCTTTGGATTAACACTCACCCAAAAATAACTGTACTTGAAGGACTAAGAAGGTTGCGTTTAGCAAGGAAGCCCTTGAAATTAGCCACGTGTCATAAGCAGCAGGGAGAATGCGAAAAGCAAAGGAAACAGCACATAATCACTTTGGAGGCCTGTGAAAACACAAAAACAATTCAAGCGTGCATGGAAAAGACAAGACCACCAAAATCTATCTGTATCAAAGATCTGGTTTTAATAAAAAGGCTAAATTCACTATTTTGGCCCTTAATAATCACTTGTCTCAGTTTAGCTCCAGAAAAAAAAAGTGTAATTGAGTCCCTAGGGTTCGATTTAGTCATTTTGTTAACTCATCAAAAGATTATTGACCTCAAAATCCAGGCAATCAAGGACTTGTTTAGTACATCATCGTTTCAGGGACAATATTCAAATTAGTGCTATCTTCCAGGGACCAAATTGTGACCAAGCCAGCTTAAATTCCAATATACTTTTATGTTTTCTTTGAGGTCTATATATTATATAACTGATTACAAGAGATTATTTTAAATGCTCAGGACTTCAAACAAGCATATGCTTCAGGAAAGCTATGTTTAAGGACTTCCATTAGATTACAGAATAAATAATTCATTGACAAGGTGCACTTACAACTTTGACCATTTGCTGCTGCAGGAAGGGCAGGAATGTTGACAGCTGGAGATCCAAAAAAGTAAAATTAGAAGTTAACAAAATAAATAAAACAAATTGTGAAAAATCGGTTCTAATTAGAAATCCTCCAGAACGTTATTAAATAAAAATCGGTTCTAATTAGAAATCCTCCAGAACGTTATTAAATAATTAAATATTAAAAATATTCCAGAAAGTTGTGAAATAATTAGAACTCCTCCAAGAAAACTTCTCCATGTCTATACTTCTCTGCAATAAAACCAACCCAAAAAAAGTTTGCTACTCAGAATTATCTATGCTTTCAACATGTTAAACATACTCTTATTGCATGCTGAAGTTGCCACTTGAGATGTAGAAGGCCAAGGTGCCGGAATATTGTCATTTAGATCACAACTGAAGCTAATCCCAGTCGTATCTAATGTTAAATCTGAAGGCAAGCTGGGTAGCAGACAACCAGCCTCTGAAGAAAAAATGAAGCAAGTCACACCAGTGAAGAATGCTATACACAATTGTACAATAATGAACAACATGCATCTTGAATTGAGTTTAGGCAACCCCATGCCCATCCCAAATAACAAGCTAAGATTTATTTGTAATGCATCGTAATTTGAACATGGTACCTTGAGAATTAACTGAAACATCCACATGGTTGACTTCCACGTCATGTCGAATTGGTAGGATGAAAAGAGAAAAAATAGGAAGAGTACATCAATACACACACACACGAGAATTATATCTTTCTGTTTTGCCAGTCAGCAGAATTAGAGAATTAAAACTAACCTTGAAGGGAGAAATCCTTGAGACTAACATGACAGAGACTATAAACATCTTCAGTAATATTTGATTTCTGTAGTTTCATAGCCAAAGTCTCTGCGCAATCCAGAGCTTGTAAGTTTGTGAGGAAACTCTGCCTTTGCAAGTGAGACACATACACTTCCATGGCATCACAGCAGTCTGTCTTGTTGTTTATTCCATCTTCACAAGCCTTGGCAACATGCCTTACATCAGGCAAAACCAGTGGGCAAACTGAGGCAGAAGACAGTATAAGGTGAAGGAATTCAGCACTAAAAGGGGCTAAACTCTCCATATAGTAGCATTTATGACTCATAATGACATTAAGAGTAGTAATAAGATTAATTGGAACTATTTAACAAGCCAGCCAGTATCAACCAAAATCACAAAATGATGACCATTATATATATGCTTAGAGCAGAAAGAAGACGATCAGCAGAAATGTAACAATTCGCATGCATGAGTGAATGACGACATCCAAGCAATACTCTAACCATATTTTTTTCCAGTAACAATCTTTCTCTAAAAGCTGAACTCATAAGTTTTCAAAGAGCTAATCACAAACTGATTACAACTTTTGTTTGGAGAATCCACCCTCAACTCAAAATCTATATAATCTTTAGTGTATCAACATGATATAACATTCTATTCTAGCTCACCTTTGTTGACATTGCAATTAGATATTCCTCTAAGAATTTTCTTGGCATTAAAAGGATCAAGCTCGCCAGAAAGCCACCGAAGTACAATAGTTCTACAATCATTGATCCGAGTTGAGTGCTCAGGAAGGACATGTGGCCCATCTAAGCTCAAGAGATCAGAACCTTTTGATGCAATTTTTGTAGCTGCTTCTAGTATAGCATTCTGACACATTTGATTACAGCATTCTTTAATAGGATCAATTTTCTCACAAGCAATAAGAAGCTTAGAAGTATCCACTACGTCATGAAACTCATTTACATCTTTGACCGGGCAAGATGCTTCTGTGAGATTTAAAGAATGAATTGAACACATCTGTGTCAGACTATGTATGGCACCTTGGGCAATCAAAATCTGTTTTGCATCTGATAGGCAATATTTAGCAAGAGTCCAGTTCAAGGCAAGCATGTCTGTTTGCTTGCTAGATTGCCCAATGAGAATAGAGAGAGTGGCTTCCAGCTGGGGACAACATATTATATTAGCTGCCAATGGTGCAAAACTTTCGAAGCAATCAATTGCTGTCATGCTCATCAAGTTTTCAGCAGCAGTGAAGTTCAAAGGGCAAAACCCTGTAACAGACAGTCACGTGTAAGGACACCAAGAGAGTGATGATCAAATGCAAGATGTAACAGATATTTCCTTTCAAGTCTTAAAATTCAAAATACCACTGCAGCATTTAGAAAAGAACCTGATAACTTTGGGATAGAGGTATTGGTGAATGGAACTAATGGTGACGGCGCAAGAAGAGGAAGAAGAGGTTGCGGAGCACCAAGAGGTGGGATTTTAGGGATCATGGAACCCACATGGCTATCCATTTCTATAGGATCTTGACGGCGATCTAAGATACTGCCATGCAACTCATGGGCACCTGTACCGAACACGTGAGCAAGAAAAAAAAAACTCATGTTTTCCTGATCCTCAAGAACAAATTGGCAAGGAAAATAACTTATATAGAATCATAGAGAAACCATGCATGTTGATATTTTCAGCCATCTTAAAGTTACAAAATAATACAAGCCATGAATCAAATGATGGAATTTGCCAACAAGAGGGCATCAGAATATAGCTTAGAGGCAAAGGGACAAGCAAATTCCACTTAAATTAATTATAGCTAGTAGTCTTTTCAGCATAAATATATGTCATTAACTCATTTATGAATAGTGCTCACAGATAGAACCTTCCATATAATGATTTGGTTTACTGTTCCAATGGTTTGTGTGTCACTCCAGTGTCAACCCGATCAGACTCTTCCAAAGGCAGGATGAGATACATATATAGACAAGTTTATATTTCATACAGCAGAGAGCACAAGGCTTAAATATAATTGACACAATATCTTTCTAGATACAAGATCTATAGAAACAAAATGCCAATAGAAAAGCTCACCAAGCTGAAGCAGAGGACAAGAATCACATTGAATGATAAGGCTAAACTGTTCACGCTACACTCTAGAATAGGTAAAAGCCACCATTAAAACAGGGGCGCTAATTGATCTACTAGAGAAGTTTTGGAGGAAAGGGAGTGCGCTCAGGTATTCAATGTTAAATTTTCAAACTGCTAGGCCTGGCTCTGCAATTTAGTAATCTGTTTTAGCTGGTACTCTGGAATGGAAACTCTCCACAACAAGGGCTAAATCGAGAAAGCTGCCTATAAATGCGATAGTGGTGGTCATTTCAAATTTCCAGCACTGTAAATACAGCCTGTTAAGAGCTCCCATTCATAATGTTGCATATTCGCATAGCTTATTTTAATGGAAACTAGTTTCCAACTTAAACTAAGCGAGCATGGATATGGTGAAGATTAGCATCTCTCACTTGAAATCTTGATATGGTGAAGCTATTGACGAAGAGGTTTTCTCTACTGTTGGGAAAACGATGTTCCAAACCCTAACTCTGCTTACTCCTTAACAATCCCACTTTGCCATATTCAACATTAGATTATAGCATAGAAAAGCTGAATCCAGAAATTAAAGAAAACAATGGTTCAAAAATGCAAGTGAGTAGAGTTCAACTTCAAGTAACTCGAAGTAAATGATACTTCATGAAGGATCTCCCAACACATACTCATGCCGAGTCCTTCTAAGAAAAATAAAAAACAAAGATCGACTAATTTTCCCAACGAAAACAAAAACACGTCTCTTGAATTTTCGCTAACATGCAGCAGCGCGACGAGGGTCCAACACTTCAGAAATCATACAGATCACGAGAATTTGAAGAAAACCAAGCAACAAATTCAACAATCAAGCGTAAAGCACTCACTGGTAGCCAGCAGAAACAGCTGTACAAGAATGAAGTGATGAAGACGAAGCTTAAGAAGCACCATTTCCTTCATGCCCACCCCCTTTACAAAACCCAGAAGGGGAAACCAAACAAGTCAGCAAGTTAATGCAAAAGCAAAGAGTAGGTACCAAAAAACAAAGACCTGTGCAAATGTAAAAGGCATTGAAGAGGAGTTAGAAGAAGTGGGTGAGTGAGGAGGAAAGAAAAGAAGAGACTAGACACGGAGAAACCATGAATGAGAGAATTCAAAGTTGGTGGGGCTACGGCAGGCTCAGTAATAGCTGTCTCTCTACACACATTGAGAGACACAGAGAGAGTAGACCCCACCATGAAAAATGAACTCAGATAGGAGCTGCGCTACCGCATTAACGCCATCATCAACACACACACCTTTCCGCGATACTGGAGAAACTTGTTACACTACCGCCATATTCCAGCGATTATTTTGCACGCGTGTGTGACACGCTCGAAGAGCCTCGTACGTGTAGCGCGCATTTCGAGGTTTTTGAAAGTCAAACAGTGAAACGGACCATTTGTGAACCCCTTGTGAACGGGATTTCATTTTCGTCTTCGTTTTCCGTTTTCCGTTTTGGCGGTAACTCGCAGAAAAGTTGATAAATAATAAAAACTTCTGGAGTACTCCAAACAAACATTTTGTCCATCCTTTGCTGACTTTCTGTGACACAATGGTGAAATACTCACTCTCAGGCCTCAGCTTCGCAGTTCTAGAAGATTCTTGTCCACTGTCACTTGGCACTATCATCACTTAATGGGTATTTATATTTAAAATACAAAGATTATAAAAAATAATACTCTGTCCGTTTCATATTAGTTGGAAGTTGAGAGTTGGGACAGGATACTGTTTTTGATGTTTTATGATATTTGTAAATTTACATATTAAATTATGGGAAAATCTTCTAAAAACAACTTTAAAAATGTCAGAAGATAAAAATATGTTCTGAATATTCATAATATCAAAAAAAGTGTTAAGCCTTATTTGACATTTTTAAAATTAAAAGAAAATGAAATAATTGTCCCTCGGAGTTAATTTTCATTTTGATAGACTTAATTAAGAAAACCTTATCCGAATTTGTGAAGCCCTTGTCAAATCTTGTGAATTTTGATCTCCAACTTGTGAAATTTTTTAAGGAATTTGTGAGATCTTTTGAGGACTTTTGAAAAACTTGTTCGAACTTGTGAAACCTTTATCAGAACTTATGAAATCCTTATTAGATATCGTAAATCAAAATTTGCAACTTGTGAAACTTTTTTAAGGAAGTTGTGAAATTATTGTGAGAACTCATGAAAATATTATCCGAACTTGTGAAACCGTTATTCACTTTATTCATTGATTATTGTTGAGAAATATTAATAAGGGTAAATTAAGAAAATATTGGCAAACATAAAAAATATATATTATATTTAAAACTAAGTTCAACTTTCTAAATATTTTCATATGTTAAGAATAAAAGGAAATGCCTTTTAAAAATGAGAGGAGTGGGTTACAAGTAGAGCTGGGAATCAGTGCCGGCCCTACAGGGCCTGGAGTAAGGAAAACATTTGTTTTTCAAAACCCCGCCCGATAGTACCAGGGCCAAGGCCGGTCCTAGAGGGCCTGAAAATTACTATTCCAAATTTTAACTATTTTTCCTTCTTTTTCCTTCGATTTTTTTCAAAGAAATATAATTAGTAAATTGCAACCATTAAAGTTCTAATCTATCAAATAAATGTTATCAACATTAATATCTAAACAATATAAATCATTCAACAAATAAACACATTTATTAATTCGTAATAAAAAATAAATAAACACAAAGAATATGTTTTTTCCTTTTTTTCCAAAAAATAGTAAACAAATGAGTTGTTTTATGTATGCCCACACAAAATGCCTTTCCCTCTCATAATTTTATGTGTGTCTGCAGATTCCTTCGATTCAGGCATGATTTTACTGACAGGTAAAAATAATTATATTTATTTTACACAAAATATATTTATAATTTATTACTTATATAATATTGTAATACCAAAGTATGTATTTATTTAATATGAAAACATCCCTTCTTTAAAATTTATAATAACTAATTATGTGTTCTAATACAGAATAATAATAAATATAAAAAAGGGTTATACTTTAAATTAAAAAAATCTAAGTAATTACAAATAAACACATTCATTAAGTGGAAGTCTAGGTAATTAATTTTTTTTTTAAAAAAAATGCTACAGTTAAACGGGCCTGCAGGGCCAGCCCGAGGCCCTGCAGTGCCGGCCCGATTAAGCCCGAGGCCCTACAGGGCCAATTTCAAATTTCTGACCTATTTTTCAAACCCGAGCCCTACAGGGCCAGGGCTTAAACGGGCCGGCCCGATGGGCTTGGCCCGATTTCCCGGCTCTAGTTACAAGTGGAGAATAAATTCCTTTTAATGATTTTTAGAAGTATATCCCTCCATATAGCATTGTTTCTAAAAATAATAATAATACATTTAGAACTAGGGGGTAATAGTTTTGTACAAAGACATTCTTATATATATATATATATATATATATATATATAATGGGAGAATATTCTAGTATTTTATGAGGCAATTATCTATTGCTGCTTGGTTCATAAAAACGACTGGGAGGTGTCTGTAAATCACACGTTAATGGAAAAATGTGATGTTTTTGTTTTTAGTTTCTCAATGTTTTTGGTTTCTAGCATATCATAATATCCTCTTGCTTGTGCCTCACACTTCTCCCATATCATATACTAGTATCAAGCAAGGTTGGTTTTTTGTTTTTTAATTAATTTTCAATAAAATGTACAATTTTTTTTTATCTCGATCATATGGTTTTATTTTAATTTTAAATAATGTAAGCACTAGATGAATTTTTGAACCTTTTAATTTATAAATTCACAGCAACTATTTTGTACTGTATTTTATACTACTTACTTAACTTTTTGACCTATTTCTTTTAACATTACTATTTCACTCTCAAAGTTAGGACTAATTAAGCTTGTTTGGGATCATTTTTGGGTTCTTAGTAGTGTTTATTCACGTAAATCGTGACAACTCCTCTCACATACTTATTTTGTATGTCGTAAATCACAATTAAAAAGCTACTTTAGAATATTTCAATCGCTATTTCAAGTCAAGACTCAAATTCAAAGCCTGGATGAAGTTTTTTGGGGTCAATGATGAGACTGTATCATGAAGTCAAAGTATTGATTGGATTGTGTTACTTCACTTTTGGACTATTTTGTTCTACTTTTGCATGCCTCAATTAAATTTACTAATACTTTACTAATCATTTGTTAATGGAGAAGAAGTTTTCTCATGAAGTATTGTAATAATTAAGAGCACAGTGTAATTCATTAATTATACTATAATTCTCTCTTAAAAATGATGAGTGAATTTGTTTATATAGTATTTAAAAAATAAAAACTATACATGAGTTTTCGTATTTGATATTTCTATCATAAAAGTTTTTATAACATGTTATTTTGATCAAATCAAGTATGTATCACGCTCTAACAATAAATTAATTTGTCAACTGAAATGAGTTTTCATAGCTTTTTAAGTATAAGGTCGAGAGTTTAAGTCAATGTCAATGATTTTTTTTTTTTTTTAAAAACGTCATCCACAATTGGTCTCATAATACTCTAATGTGGGTATATTAAGCTTGTAGAATTGACTGCTACGCTAAGGGTGTATTTGGTTTGGTTTGAAAGGAAGGGAGAGGAATTTTTTATCTCATTATAATAAAATTACTCATAGAAAATTTTCAATACTTCGTAAGTAAAGGTCGTAGGACACCCATGCTTGAAAAAATCTAAGTAGAGCAAAGGCTTACACATTTATGGGTTATTGAAATGGTTCCTACAACACAACTCATCTGTCCTAAAAGCCTCGCACCCACTCTTACACACCATCATCGGACCGTGACCCTGCGGTACACGGTGCTGTAACATTGGAGGACATGTGGCAAGCAAATCCACATGACTACCCACCATCGGACACACGTCGTAGGAGGAGTAGTCGTTCGAGCCATGGTGGATGCTGAATTGAACCAAAGACGCCAGAGGTGTGCTGCCGGCTTCATTGCACTTTAGGCAGCCACCGTAGTCTATGATGGTGCAGAGGAACTGGTTGCTGGAGTAGTCACAACTAGTTTTGGCCCAGACTTGACTCGACCAGTGTCGATCCGGTAGGGGAATGGATATGTGAGTGAGGGAATGGAGAACAAAGCCGCCACGAGCAAGGACGAGGTGACCGACATTGGGTTGGATGGCAGGCTAGACGATAAACTTGCAGTTGTTGACAAGGGTAGATTTGGAAGTATTTTCTCTCCCTTCCCATCCCTCTCATCTCCTCCCCTCAAACCAAACACATCCTAACCCTCCAAAACTAAATATATGAGTTAGTTAATGTATTTGTTTGCCTTTTTTTTTAATACAAGACTTCGATTTTTTTATTTTTCATATTTATTATTTTCAAAATACTCCTATTAATTGCACCCATTAGGGTAGTTTAATTTAATATGTAAATAATTCAAATGAGTGATATTTTAGGAAGTTAGCCCCTTTTTTTTTACAAATAACTAATTCAATTTTTTTTTTTAATATACGTTGCTTAATTATTTAGAATTCTTACATTTATAATCAAATTGAATAATAAGAACGTACTGAGCATAAAATTACATTAAAATCGAGAATTTGTATTTGTTCTTTTTAGGTGGCAACACTCATTGTTAATTAAAAAGGAATAATGGTTATGGACCCCCATGATATTGATTTAAAAATGTAATTGTTGTTTTTTTCAAAAAAAAAAAAAAAGTGGTGGGTGTGAAATTAAAGGAGGAGGAAGTAGAATCTCAACAACATTATCTTCAAAATCAGATATACAATTCTTAATTAATGTTCTAAAGGTTACAGAAACATGATTCCATTCTTATGCCATGATGATAGATTACGTAAAATTCAGGTAAAGCATATATATATATATATATATATATATATATATATCAATTTATTTATGGTTAGCATAAGTTCTTTCTTTTCCTTTTCTCTTTAGCTGTGGTTGACATGGACTTGACATTAGCACAAGTTCTTTTTGTCTTTATGAAATTCTGCTTAGGGTCTAGTGTAGCAGTATTAGTATTTACAGCATTATTCTCTTTTTTTAAATAAAAAAAAATTGGGAAGAATTCTGACTTTAAAAGGAACCAAATTTGAACGGAAAATGCAATGAAAAGTTTGTATTTTCTCTTAATTTTCAATTTTATTTTATTATAATTTTTTTTTTTTGATATAAAAATTTTAGGAAAGGAGTTGGGCTCACCCACAATCCAAGGGCAGGGCACTTGGAGCCCAGTCCACAGGGCTTACTGGATAGAGAGGACACATGCCCCCACCTCTACCAGCGTTTCCACGCAGGGGTCGAATCCCCTCCCTTGAGGTGAGGAAGTCCGACCCCTTCGCCAACTTAAGGACGAGGGGTTCAACTGGTAAAGACCATTAATTGAACTGGGCCACCCAAGGGTCATGAATCACCTAGCTTAAAACTTTCATGTTACTTAGACCACAAAGTCATTAGGAAAGTAGCTTATCCACTTCTCTCATTATCCACTTTCCCTCAAATTTTTTATTCTCACTGTTAGATTAACTCTGAATGGTTAAGATTAATATCATATAAAAAGTGTGTATGTATAATACGTTAATAAAATTATAAAGATATGAACTATTTAGATCATATTTTAATGATATTTATATACATTTTTTGTTATTTGATATTACAATATTTATTATTGGATATTAAATCTCAACCGTTCAGAATTGATTAAACGATGAGAATAAAGAGGAGTGGAGAAGTTCTACCCGATCATTAACAACTTTTAATCATCAATAAAAAATGCTACTCCCTGTCGGTCTTAGTTCTACATTTATGATTGGAGGAGTATATTTTCCTCATTGATAAAAAAAAATAAAAATTAGACTCAATAGAATCAATTTTATTTTACTAGACACGGCTATCCTCTTATTTGAGACAATCATGTTCGTGGATTTTATCAAACTGGATTTATATGAAGTAATGAACTTATTTTTCCTTTTAATGGGCCATATGTGCACAAGATGGCCCATCATCGTATAATAGTTTTTCTTTATTTCAATTTGGGTCTTATATAAACCCATGAGTTATAAGCCCAAGAAAATGTCTCAATAACCCCTGTGTAATTTGCCATCCTAAATTGAAATCCTTCGTAAGGCCCAGAAGCTTGACAATAGGCTTTCATATCTTTTTTTTTTTTTTTGTACAAGAGAAGGGCGAAGCCCTAGAATTTAAACAAGACTAGGCTAATGGGGATTCACCACATATAATCGTTGACAAAATGAGGAGTGTCCTATCAAAAAAAAAAAAAAAAAAAATGAGGAGTGGCATAGTTGGCTAAGGCGTTGGTTTTCACCTTAAAAAGGAGGTGATTCGATACCTGCTGGTCGATGTGAGGGTCTCATTGGTGAGAGATCTGTAAGTACCTCTATAAACGCTCTTTGAGTTTGGAGGCGTGCCCTGGCTCTGGCGGTGTCTACCCCCACCTAAACTTTTCTTTAACCAAAAAAAAAAAAAAAAAAACTAAGGTCCTAAGATAATTAGGACACATATCCAAAAGAGTGGATCAAGTCAAACCCATTTTTGCCAAATGATCTGTCACTTTGTTTTGTTCTCTGGAAATATGAGATATTTGGAGATCCCAATCAAACCTCATCAGTATTTGTATTTCAATGAACAGTGACACCAAGCTACACATCTTATCTTTAGAGTTATCTTTGAGAAGATCAATCAATTTTTTTGCATCTGATTGTAGGATTACCTTCTAGAAACCAAAATTTCATGTAAGTTTAAGACCTTTAAATATTGTCCATTCCTCATCTTCTAAAGCACTGCAACATCCCAAATCATGAAGATTGAGTATAACAAAAGTAACTAATCTCTTATAACATGGTGAACTAAGATTTGAACCTACATTGAAAAAGAAACTCAGGTTTAGTTTCTGGTAATACATCAGACATGACTTCTCCTATCACTTAGGCCTGTTGGTACCAGGAAATGGAAAGAAAGGTGAAGGGGAAAAGATTTTGACACAAAATGATTCTGGTGCTGCAAGAAGGGAGAGAGCTACTGTAGAGTATGGAATCCGATGTGGAAAAACCAAAATTGCCCAAAAATTCCCTTCTCATTTTCATCTCCTTCCCATTGAAAATTTTTCTTTCAAATCAAACCTGACAATTTAAATTTTGGGCTCTTTTGTAAGAAATCAAAATGAGTATTATATATTATCTACTGTTCTTAATATAAGATCTAATTCATATCAAGGACTAGAAGTAGTATAAGATTGCAGTAAGAAGGAGATTAGATATCCAAATAACTTAATTAAGGAAACCTCGTAGCTGACAAAAACGAAAAGAGTAATAATCGAACTCAGGATGTAATTCAGATTGGTCGAAATCATGGCTCCCAGAACAAAAATGGCACCTAATTAACTAACGTACATATGTGAATATCCTTGTACCAATACATCAAGACCTTTTGTAATAAACGAAAAGAATGAATCAAAGTAATTAAACATGGTAACAAATATATATATACAGACACACCACTGTACATTCTCAAGTTCCAATATCGACATACACGAAAACGCAAAATGAAAGTAAAGCTGTTAATAGTATAATTAAGAACAATGAATAAAAATGAAGGTGATATTGAATTTCTTAATGGTTTTGAATATTGCTTCTAATTTTGTACAACAAATAAGAAGAAGGCGTTTTAATGAAAGAAAGAATGGAATTAATCGAGCTCAGGAATACTCTGGAGAACAGGCCTCCAAGGGCTATGGTGAGCATTATGATGATGATTTTCTCTAGCACTTAACAAGCGAACCAAAACTTGTTCTGCAGAAAAACCTCTTGATGATCCTTGTCTCTCCTTATTCATCCCCAAACCTCCCATTAATTCTTCAAGCTCCTTCTTCGAAATCTTTATCGTCACTTTCCCATTATTATTATTATTATTATCAGACGACGACGACGAAGCTCGCATCTCTCCGGCCAGAAGCCGCTTCTTCTCCGGTGCCGCCTCCTTCCATGCAAGGCCCTCGTCAAACACCTTGCTTGACCTCAACGAACCCCAGTCGTCGCCGGCCCACTCCATGGACGCCGACGGCCTTCTGCAACAGTTTCCCATAAATATCCCTCTAGCTTACTGAATCCGAAATGAAGAAAGAATCAGGGTGTGTATTATATTAGTGTATATATATGGAATATGTATATGAAATATATATAGGAATGAGAGAGGATAGAGAGGTAGGGAAGTTTAGGTATATATATGAAGAGGAGAGGACATGAAGGAGGTGGGCTTTGTTGACCGAAGACGAGGGACGATGCCGTGTGGGACTCAGATTTGGTGAAACAATATATGTACAAAAACAATATAATAATCAATAAAAGGAAGGTTATGAGATTATCATATTGATTTAGTCTTATTCTTAGTTTGAGTGTGAAAAATTAGCATCTTTGGGAGAGGTGTGATGAGAAAGTGGGTGTGAACACAGATCTCGAGGAATCTTGGACTTGTTATATGTAATTCCTTGTTTAGTTTGCAACTTAGCATGTAATACTACTATAATTCACACTATTACAAGATATAGATTTTACTTTTCAAAAAATGTCTGTTTTAAAAAAGGAAGTAAAAAATAAATATGGTTACATTTTTTTTTTATAATTTTGTACCTCACTTTTGAGATATTTAAAGTCCCTCTTACCACAAACAGAAGCCAAAAGCTAAGTTTTACGGTGTCCCTTTTACATCTATTTTAAAAAAAGGGATGCCTGATAAATGTTTTACGGCATCTCTTTTTTAACAAACATGCCTGATAAATGTTTTACGGCATCTCTTTTTTAACAAACATTATATACAAACTTTATTATGTCACTCATATATAGGCGTCTCCCTATAAAGAGATATAGAAATGAACTAAAAATATATGTTAAAAGTGCTATATATAATAGTGCCAATTTGTTTACCATCTAGGGGGCAGGGTTCGAACCCTGGACAAGGGAGAGGGAGACTAACTCTCATGCCACTATACTACTAAGGCGTTGGCGTGCGTGTTCCTACTTTAATTAGATGCTTCCATGTCAAAATTTACCAGCATTTACTCTTTTAAAAGTAATAGTAAAGTTAGAATGTGAATTGCCCATTAAACACCTACTCATATATAATACTCCCTCACCAAGAACTTGGTTCTATAATTAGGACTGGAGATACAGGTCGGTTTCAATACTCATATAATGCTCATCTTAATGAGATATACTCATGGTTTTTTCAGCAACCTAGATTTATTAGAAGTTGTAATTGGTAATTTTTAAAAGGAAAAATAAAACATTTAAAAAAAAATTGACAGTCAATTATATTTATTTTATATTCTATCTCCATTAAAATAATTTTAGAACACAAAAGTATAAAATACTAAATATATATAGACCATCATATGAGATTTAGACAATCCAAATTTTGGTACTCATCACCTTTAACAAGCAACAAACCAGCTCCAGTATCACTTTTCTTTGGCAGAATTCTATCTCAGTATTTTCTTTTCTTAATTAGTCAATATTAAAAATTTAAAATTAGTAGAGTTTTATACATATAAATATAATACTCAAACTATAGATAACGTTGAATAATATATATATATATATGGTAAAGGATTTCTCCAGTCATTGGAGATCACTACTAAAAAAACTGTTTTTTGCGGCGGAAAAATTCCCTCGCAAAAAAGCTATTTTCCGTCGCAAAATTGGTTTGCGGCGGAATTTGCGGCGGAAAAAGTTCCGTCGCAAAAATAGTCCTCGCAAATCATTTTGCGACGGAAAAATTCCATTTTCCCTCGCAAATTCTGGATTTTGCGAGGGAAAATTTTTCCCTCGCAAAATTCCAGGATTTGCGAGGGAACAAATTTTCCCTCGCAAAATCTTTGCGAGGGAAAATTTGTTCCTCGCAAATCTCGGAATTTTGCGAGGAAAAGGTTTCCTCGCAAAATCCAAGATTTTGCGAGGAAAATTTGTTCCTCGCAAATCACGGAATTTTGCGAGGAACAAATTTTCCCTCGCAAATCGATGGCTTTTGCGAGGGAACAATGTTCCCTCGCAAAATCGAGGATTTGCGAGGGAAAAAATTTTCCCTCGCAAATTTCAATTTATTTTTAAAAAAAAATATAAAAAATCAGAAAAAATAAAATAATGACAAAAAAATATATTAAAAATTAAGAAATAAAAATATTTATATATATATCATAAAAATAAATTATAACAATCATAAGAGTTTACATAACAAGAAAAACAAAATATTACAAATTATAATGTTGTGACCAAAATGAATTAAAAAGAAGTCTTAACAGCAGTCTGGTCATCATCATCACCAGTATTGTCATCACCACCACGGTCATCCACTTCTGCCATCACGTTAATGCCAAAGTAAAACAATCTACAGATTATAATTTTGATATTAGCATTAAGGGAATTAGTGTTCTAGTGACAAAAATGTCAGGTTTAAAATTCATATCCCTGCCTCAGGAGGCAAAATACAAACTAAATGTAAGTCAAATGCAATCATGAAGGATCCAACATTATCACAATTTTTGCCCAGTTAGAGAAAGGGAAACCTTTATAAATAATACATTAACAAGGATCCAAACCAAGCCTTTACGAGTAGTAACACTACTAAGAAGAGAAACACGGCATTGCTTAAGATATCCCATCATACCTTGCTTCATTTAGCACTGCCAAGACCCGCTTCTGAAGAGCTAATACTTCACTGTTGCTTTTTACCGACTTCCACGCCTAATATAATAATTACCAAAATTCAAGGGCTAAATCAAATGAAGAAATTAAATGGATGCCACTAGGACAAATGGCTCAAGTATTTTGAACTTTCAAAACACAAGAGATCACCGCATCGAACCTAATAATGGAAAGGACAAATTTTATTTATTTATCTTAAATCCTGAAAATTTTATGATTGAACCCAATAGATATTAAGTTACCGGGTTGATGATATGCATTTATGTTGACAAGTGAGGCATATATCCCAATAGCTCGTTCATAGAGTGCAACAAGAGCAAAAAAGACTAATAACAATTTAAAAAAAATATTAAATTCAACAAGTTATGGTCCCAGAATTTGAGAAATGAGTGACATTATTCATGACTCTCAGATAATGAAACTAGTTAAGAGTTTTTTATACTATGCATAGATATAAAAAGAAAAATACACTGAATTCCCATAAGTTTTGCTGAAAAAAATAATTTGACTAAAGCGTAAGGTCACCTATTGTTTTAGTGAAAATTGTATGTATTTTGAAAATGGAAAGTTTGAATGATTTGGGCAAAACTCAGGAGTGGTCAACGTGATTTACTCAGAAATAAATTAGCTTGGAGTATAATTAGCTGAATTGAACCTGTAGCATGCCGAACAAGTAGTCACCACATGTCACACCAGCTCAAGCTCCCAATCATGACCGGGAGGTCTATCACGTAGCACCTCGATGAATGTCACAAAGAAATTGTGCACACCTCCCTCGGTTCTTTGAATGTAAGCTGTTGTAGGGAAAAGTTCATTGGATTTATTTATATCAACAGTATATCAAAGAAACTTATATTTAGAACGAAAACTCACGCATGCCGATCTGTGCTTCCTTTATTTCCATAGACGAAATTCCTTGATTAACTCGTGAAATCCAAGGCACATTCGAAAACACAAGAAGTTACATCTTTATATAATATGAACAGCTAAACCATTTATAACAAAAACTTGTTAGCATATAATGACATAGCATGAAGCATGGAAGAATCTACCATCACCGGATGGTTACACATATAGTGGGACCCCATATTTCGGAACGTCTCAAAATGAAGTCTTGAATTTGATACAGGGGGATTCCATTTTATCTAGTGCAATAATACATGCTAAAACTATCAACTAGAAAACTTGAGAGTCCATTAGCCTATTTCTTGAGAGTTTGTTGCACCACATACTAGATTACCATCCAAGTCAAACTCCTTGCCTAATGATTCCATGACCAACTGCTGTAAGTATCTGCTAAATAATAACAGGCTGTCCTTGTATGGAAGAATGACCATATCCTAGAAAATGTAAAAAGAAGAAGAAGAAGAAGAAACCAATAAGCAATGGTAAAATAAACCAGATGATCAGTTATAACCATCCATAAGCATAGTCCGGTCCCAGCTTCAATGAATTACTAGCAAACAAATCACTTGTTCAAAACATGATGTATCTATATACTATCAAACTATCAAAGGTAGATGTCCAAGACGGCCTTCCCTGAAACTAGAGCTGATTCTTTATTTGTTCTAACTTCTAATAAGTTGCTTTCAGTGAAATCACAAGTCATGACTCATGATGATGAAGTTTGAATACATATGCACTAGTATATTTCATATTCAAAGGGTGGGCCCACACTCTTGCGAAAACCCAAGTAAAGGTTCACTAAATAAACAAGTCTCTAAGATTAGTATATACACAATGGGTTGTGCCTTGCACTTTCTTTTCTTTCCCCTGGGTTGCTATTGAAACTTAATGAAAAGCATTAAATATGAAACTTGCGTATTGGTTGGAACAACCACACATATTTATTAACAAGCTCATGATTCCACACAAAGATTACAAGGAAAAACTTCTGAACCAACACCCTTTTATATATCAGGTTAGCATTTGACAATACAATTAGATGCTAGAGAAGGTCAAAATGGCTCTATATGCTTATTTCATTTCCAAATACTTAAGCTAAAAGAAGGTTATTATTAGGAACAAAACTATCACATTCATCTGGCAGTTTTACAAGTACACAAGCTTCCAATGCAAAAGAAGTATGTACTATTCCATCCTAATTATAAGAACACTTTTTATAGTGCAATTTGCACTATAAAGTGTTCCTATAAGGTCCGTAGGTAATACTATATAAAAGAATAACTTTTTCTACCTTGCATTCATACCAAAACAGAGAAAGATGAGAGCAACAATCATATTGGTCAGGTATAAGACACTGTTACAAACAGATAAGCATCAAGTGCGTACAAGTATTACAAAAAACAAACGACTTTATAAACGTTATATATTCAGACCAAAGCATGGAGGGTTGAAAACAGAACTACCATGTTCATCAGCCACTGTCACAAACATAAAAAGCTTCAAGTGCCAAAAAAGAATAAAAGTTTATAGAAGGTTACATAAATTTAGCAGGATCAGGGAGCTGAGGCTTTATTCTATTTGTCAATTTGGTTCAGTTTTCCAAGACCCGCAAAGTGCACAAACAATTTGATCTTCATCCTTTCTCGCCGCATTTGCTCTCGAGTCGCCCGACCTCCGAACAAACCCGGCTCCGTCACACTCGGGCACTGAAAAATTGGAAGCGAGCCAACTGCAGACATTTCGATGTTCTACCTCCCACCCATCAAACATTGGAAATCTTGCCAACCACCCTTCAATTCTTGCCAACGACGGCGTCTTGGCAGAGACCGTGGTTCGGAAGGCAGGGGAAGACGGAAGGGTCGCCGTGGCCGAGAAAGATGGCATGCCTTTCATCTTCTTGCCTAACGAGTTTATCAAAGAGCCGAGAACTTTTCGAACCGATCTGGAAGATGCAGCAATGAGGTGTTGGTTCGCCAGAAAACGCCACTCGCTTGGTCCATTAACTTCCATAGTCTTCTCTTGCAGAGATCTCTGCTGCTCCTCCCTCTTTCTCCTTCTTTGAGTGCCTCCTCCCTCGGTTCGCACGTATTTAATCATGGTGGTGGGGGATTTTAGGGATATAAGGAGAAGGAGCTTCGGTTTATAGGAGAAATACGATTTGGGGATTTTGATTAGGTTTTTGCAAGGAACCACTACTCCCTCACAAAATGGTGTCATTTTGCGAGGGCAATAGGGTTCCTTCGCAAAAATGGCCCATTTTGCGAGGGAACACTTCTTCCCTCGCAAAAATGGCCCATTTTGCGAGGGAAAACTTCTTCCCTCGCAAAAATAACCCATTTTGTGAGGGAAAAAGTTTTCCCTCGCAAAATGGGCCAAATTTGCGAGGGAATTATTGTCCCTCGCAAAATCCACTGTAAATAATGAATTTTCTAGTAGTGTTTTGCGAGGGAAGTAAATGTTCCCTCGCAAAAATCATATATTTTGCGAGGGAACCTTGTTTCCTCGCAAATTTGGGTCATTTTGCAAGGGAAAAGTTTTTCCCTCGCAAATTAACTTAATTTGCGAGGGAAAAATTTTTCCTCGCAAAATGACCCAAATTTGCGAGGGAAATTTTTCCCTCGCAAATTCCGCCGCAAATATGGCTTTTTCCAGTAGTGGATAGAGTTATCTCCAGTGACCCCAAAACTACGTCGTTTTGGATTAATGAAGGGTGTTTCTGTAATTTTGTTTATTTTTTAATCATATAAATTTTACCAAAACACTCTTCATTAATTCACCTAAAATTACTAACACACCCTTCATTAATTCAAAACGACGTAGTTTTGGGGTCACTGGAAATAACTCTATCTCCGGTGACTGGAGAAATACTTTTCCCATATATATATAGTCAAATTTATTCCGATACCTTATATATTTTTTAAAACCTATGAATTTATTTTAGGTTAATATAATCTTTTATTCCTTAAATTTTGATTTGGATCCATTGATTTCATTTTGTTTAAAACATTAGTCCCTATAACAGAATAAAGACATGGACCATTTTGCCTCTACAGGACCAAAACTAAAATGAGGACAAACTTAAGGATCAAAGATGATATTAATTCTTTTATATTAAAAAATTGAAAGCAAATTAAACAAATTATTATAATTTGTACCCGTTTTGTTAAAATTAGACATACAAGCACATTCAGTGTAGGCGAAAGGGTTTATATTTGGATGAACTTGATCTCAAGTTTGGATAAATTGCAGATTGAAGAATCTGGTAATTGATAGGTTCATGATGCCGTGCAGATCAATATTTGGCAAATGTAATTAATGAAAACAAGTAGACTTTGTTGATTTGATAATAAGAAAAACGTGTAAGCTTGCTTTGATGATGTAAGAATAAGAAGAATTCATGAAGAGCAATGGCTTCAGAAAATAAGGACAAGCAGGGAGAAGACAAGAGGAGTTGAAAAAAACTTGATTTTGATTCAAATTTTTTTTAATAGCTACTTAATTATATATAATGTTATTAAAAGGGACATGTAATTAATCAATGAAGAACCCAGAGAAAATAGAAAGGCTGTGACATAATCAAGAGCCCATAGGATGGAGATTTATATTCATAAATTCAACTATGCTGATGCTTGCAGGATAAGAGCAATTAAGAAGAAGAAGCTGGATGCGTTGTACATAATATAATACTACCTCTGATCCTGAATATAAGAATCAGTTGACTTTTTTTTTTTTTTGAGAAATTAAGGAGAAAAAAATATATATTACTTTAAAATATTTATATTTTTCATTTTTATATCAAACTAATTTATCTAACTTATAAAATAACACACACACATATATATATATATATATAATCTAATATATTAATGATTTAATTTTGAGTGTCCAAGCTGGATATAGCTTTATCTGAGAAAATATCTAACGTTGGGCCTGTAATCCACTGTGTGTCGGTCTGGTAGTTGAACGCACATGCAAATCTGTCTCGCGTCCCTCATCGACCCTTCTTCAAGCCTCTTCTTTTTTTTTCGGTTGCCCATCCGGTATCCAGAACTTCGCACTGACTAATTTCGAATCCGACCCGAGTCGCGCATCTGGCTATAAAGGGTGAGTCTCCCAGTAAAGCTTTTCTGCATTCAAAAGGCTAAAAAACTCGAAACCTTGTTTAAGCGACACAAGCCGCTTACCATTTGTACAAACCCTCGTTGGTTCTTGAAGCCTCTTCTTATTTACTCTATATACACATATGACATAAATACATATGAATTAATTAATTAGTGTATATATATATATTGCTTCTTTCTTTCAAGTAATTTGCATGCATGTGATCATACCGACCCTGAGTTCTTCCACTTTATGTGTACTGTTCTTTGTGGACACCAGCGAAGAACAGCCGATCCCGTATACTTCTTTTCTGAATTTTATTAAATTATTTAAAATAAGAAGACGGTGAATTAATGCGACCCTTTATATATATATATAAAACAAAAATGTAAGGTGGGTTGGGTCCTGCCGTTCTGGGGTCTTGCAAGAGTCTGAGCATGCCTCAGTACTCAACGAGTATTTACATATCACCTATCAATAAAGTTCCCCGCATAAAACCAAATATCGATCTTATGAATAAAATATTTCCACCAATAAACATGAATGTGGAGAAAAGTTCAGATTTTTAATCATAAAACCACGTCCGGCCACCATCCAAATCCCAATTCAAATGTAATGTTTGTTTTGAATATGTCTTATGTGGCTGGGTCTCTAATAAAACTTTGGTTAGGTAATTCTGAAACGAACATTTATGAGTGAAGTTTCGTACGTTTAGAGTAGTTAACACGTACGTACGTACACTAATTTAATGATATATAAGACCAAGTCGATCATGGGATTACATCTCTAATTATCACTGCACAGTCAATTCACTTCGTATTTATAGTCATCACTTAGCCGCGTTTAATTCCACTTAAACACGACTCAACTTTTAATTTAATTATTATAATTAGCTATTTTGTAGTAGGGAATGCTGGAAAATTACACCAATCGCTGAATATATAATCGGATCCCTCTATAATGAATGTATTATTGTTTTGATTTGTATGGTGTGACTTTTTTGTTAGGGCTAAGGTTAGGGACGGACCAGGAATTTTACTTATGGGGGCGGAAAAAAAAATTCTATATCATAAATAAAAGTACTTAAAATTCACAAAAGTATTATTTTATGACCAATATGATTTAAAAAATATTACTAATAACAAAAGTAAACCGATTAAAATTAAATATTAGCCATTGTCAATATTCTCATAGTCATCTGTCAACAAAACTCAAAACTTTTTCAAAATATTAACCCTAAAATATTTTCTAATCAGTATAAAAGTAGTATCATTAGAAAGATAAAATCATGTATAATAAATTTCATGAAGGAAATGTAATGAAAAGAAGTGATTTTAAGTACATTATTCTAAAAGTTTTCCAGATTAAATGTTAACCTGGAAGTTTTATTAAAACATAGCAATTTTCCCTTATACTGTTAAAATATTGACATTGACCATTAACTTTTTAACAGTAAAGGGCAACAATGCTCTATTTTACACTTTCAAGACAATATTGATTCTAAAAACCACAACATTGCTTCTTAGGGAAAGCTTTTTAGACAAATTTGCGTCTTAATTTTTTTTTTTTTTTGGTTATTTGGTGGATAAGGATGATTCATTGGTGTGTGGCGTCATTAATCTAGACCCTTAGAATTATTCAACTGCAAAATGTAAATTCGTTCTAAGCCACGTTGGCCAACTCTGAAATATGTTTCCACACGCACATGTTTTTATTTATGCTTCAATGCCCGTATGCCCAGCTCTCTCTAACAATAAGAATATCTTTGAAACGTTAATGTTAATGTTAATGTTTACCATTCTTGTGTGTGTGTAATTAGCTAGTCTCCAATTAGCCCTTGAAACGAATTTTTTGAAGATGTGATATTATTTTATGACCATAAGAATCAAAGTTAAAAAGTGTCGATACACACACACAACAAACATTGGCCAAGTTATATAAGGGCTCGTTTGGATTAGTAGTGGCATGAATGATTTTTGGTGGTGGTAAATATGATTTATGTTTGAATTGGTGGTGGTAGAAATCCATCTGTACTATAAAAATCACGTCTTAGTGACTTCTTAAAAATAGTTTTTAACCTAAAAACCTATTTAAAAAAGGGTTAAGGTGCAAATTTGCCAGCGAACTATTACCCGAGGAGCGTCTAGCACAAAAAACAATTGAAGGGACCAAATTGGCTAACGAACTATGAAAAAGTGAAGAAAAAAAACAATTTTGACCAGATTCGCCAACGAACTATTACCCTGTCATTGTCTTGATATCTCCGTCTTCCATTGACTGTTACAGTGTCGGCGACGTAAGCGTCTCCAAAGCTTCCATTGTTGTTGGGTGTTCCATTCACCCTCTTGAACTCATCCAACAGTCCACAGCTTTCGACTGGCACGCACCTTGCACCCTGGTTGCGTCTCTCCGATGCCACAAGCAGCACCCGTTGCTGCCACAGCGCCTGCTCGCATGAGTCCCATCTCTAATGATGTTTGCCTTATCCAACAAGAAGGCTTAATTGCTCTTTTCTCCAGCGTCTCCGCCACCGTCCTACGCCTGTGCCTCATATTTTAACGTAATAGTGATAGTTTTTTTAATAGTTATTTGGTATTTTTTTCTACTTTTTAATAGTTCGTTGGTCAATTTGGTCCATTCAATTGTTTTTTTGTATCAGACGCTCCTTGGGTAATAGTTCGTTGGCAAATCTACACCTTAACCCTTTAAAAAAATGTCAATTCAAATACCTAATTTTACTTCCACCTTGCTTTAATTTTCTCTTCTTATCGTGATTTCTCAGCTCCCACCGTCTTCCCAAACAAACCCTAAGGGCTAGTTTGGTTTGAGGGAGGGGGAGGGAGAGATCTTTTACCTCCTCTTTGCTAAAAAGCCTATGAAAATTTTTCAATATTCTAAAAATATACTCTCAACAAAAATGAATATTCTCTCTTCAATAATGGCAATTTGGTCAATATCTTACTTTCCACTCCCTTTCCTTCCCTCCCACTCTCTCCCCTCAAACCAAACACGTCCTAAATATTCACTAAGTTAAGTTCTTAGATTAATTTATTAGTGCATATAATTAAGCACTTTAGCAACAATAAAAAAAAAATTGTGATTAGAAAATCTAAACTTATTGATATAAGCAACTTAGCCTTAGTTTTGTTATATATATATATATATATATATTCTTTTTCAAAGAAGATATTCCTGCTCCCATAAAAGTAAATAAATAAAGGGTAACCCTCGACAATTAATATTGAGCCAAAAATAGAGCTAGCATGTCATTTTTTGTTTGTTTATGACAGCATGTCATTTTCTTTACTACAAAAACTAATCGTCGAGAAGAAACAGCACGGCAATACCCATATCTGTGGATAAGCATTACCAATTCAATTTATATATATTCATTTATTTATTTGGTATTCGATTTTATAAATAATCTTTTTATCCCATAATTTTAACTAGACTATAACTTGATCCCTTTATTTTGAATATTAGAATTTGTTAAAAAATATACAATCGAAAACCAAATAGCATGTTGTTGTTATAATTAAAATAAATCAATTTTTTTAATCATTTACAAATAGAATAATTTTTTAATAGTTGTCTCAAATATATGTTGACCAATGATTCTAGAAATCCTTCTTTTTCCTGTTCAATGTCCATTACACTACGTAGTAAAATGACATTTGACCTATTTTCTGCAATAATTTAATTACCAATACTTAACAAATAATTGTTGGAAATTAACATATGTTTTAACGGGATGAAGTGCAACAAACCACATTTGTTTAAATGAATAAAAAAATAAAAAATAATTATGTCCAAAAAATGAATAAAAAATTAATGAAGTGAAAAGAACTAATTTCCAATATTCCTTCCCCATTTGATGCCGCCATCCACACTGACGTCAAACCAAAGTACCACACCATCATATGGAGAATGGCTCTTATCTTATAAAATAGAACATTCGTATTATATAATATTTTTTACTATTAATATGATGTAATACTACAATCAATCCTAAATATATGACCCAGTTAGTTTTTTTTAAAGATTAAGGAAGTTAATTAAATTATTTTAAAGTATTTATATTTATCATTTTTCCTTCAAACTTATTTGTTTGACTTATATACTAATATATAATTTAATTATATACAAAATATAATATGATTAAATAATTTATTTAGTTTCCCTAATTAATCTCTCTAAAAAAAGCCAACTAAGTTATAAGACCAGAGGTAATATAATAGTATATGAATCACTAACACAAACCAAATCTATGAATGAAATATACATAAAAAAATTACAAATAAAAATTTAAAGTATTTTAGATTTAGGTTATATAAATATTCTAATTATAATCAATGCAAAATGAATAAGATTTAAATTATTCCGCATTTCTTCTATATTGTTTCAATTTCACACAAAAATAAATAAATCAGATTTTAAATTATAAAATCCCCAATTAATATTTTATATTTTTTTCCTTAGACTTAGTATATGTCTTCAGGTTGGCTATTATTAATAATTAGGTTAACTAGGTAATACTCAAGCATAAGTGGAGGTGATGAATATTTTTTCTCGTCGAGTTGGTGAGACTGAAAACAACAATTATTTGATAAAGTCATGTATTACTTTTTCTTGTAATATATGAGTAGTGTCAATTAACTTCGTAATTAGTAACGTAAAATTATATACTAAATACATTTTACGTGTATTGCATGAACTTAAAACATGAATTATTCTTTTTTATTATATATATATATACACACACACAGAGACGGACGGACCTATATACTAGAGAAGGCGGGCAAGTGCCCCCCTTGAATTCGAGAACTGAGATTTTTTTTAAAAAAAATAATTAATACATGTTTGAATGATTGTCCACCTTTAATACATCAAGACTGTACTTCGTAATGGGATGAGAGATGAATGGTTGAATAATTGTTTAGTGCCTTTTAATGTATTTGATAACATTGATAATAAGGCAATTATGATGGAATTCCAAAAAATAAGGCATAGAAGGATGACATTATAATTATTTTATTGTAATATGTTTTTTTATTAAAATATATGTACTTGAACTTATTAAGTGTCCACCCTTCATTGTAATTTATGTAATTGCATTTCTAATCGTACTTAGCATTGCTTTTCTAAATGACAGGTTTGTAAAATACTTTACTCTCTTATTACATCATCAGTATTCACTTGATTTCATAAATATTTTTTTGATATTTTTTTCTCTTGTTTATATTCTTTTGTTTTTTAATGCATTTAAAACTTTCCTTAAAAAAAAAAAATGAATTCGACTACCGAGTCCCCCGCCAATTGTACCCCTCTTCTGTAAGTGACATAAGACTGGGCAAAAATATAGAATGAAGGAGATCGATGACTTGGTATGTATTGTTGCCACTAAACAAACACGAGCTAGCATGTCACTGTCTTAACTAACTAATTAATTATGATTGTTAGAATTAATCCTAGTGTTCATATTTATGGATGAATGGATCAGCATTACCAAGTCAAATTATTTTAATTACCCCACAAAACATTTTATATAATAAAAATATTCATCTTGTCAATTTGTCTTTGCTATCTCATTTCTACTTGGCATTCTCATTGGACATGGAATCTTGGACTCCACCCTTTCATTTACATATAACTACACATTTGATCAGTAAAGTGGGCCTAATTAACTTTTTATAGAAAGCCTTTGTTATTTCTTTCAAGTTAATTAAATCAAACGTTACCAACGGGGTTAGCATAAGTGGTAAGCGGCTTGTGCCGCTTAAGCAAGGTCTCGAGTTCGAGCCTTGTGAATGCAAAAAAGCCCTACTGGGAGACTCTCCCACCATAGTCAGGTGCGCGATGAGGGTCGGATCCGGATTAGTCAGGGTGAAGCTCTGGTGAACCGGGTAGGCAACCAAAAAAAGTTAAATCAAACGTTATAAATGAGTTTTCAATTCCCCCCCGATAATTTTCTTTTGCTTATATTTACAACCATTTATTTGGTGTTTTTGTATATTGATGTATATGAGACCGTGTGGATTGAATGTATAACCAGCCTGACCAAAAATCACGTTGTGTTAAAATATTTTATGTGGATATATATAATGTTATATTCATAACTTATTGAATACTAAATAATATTCAAATATATTAGAACAAGAGTCTCACAGGATATATTACATTTTAGAATTTGAATTATCCAAATAAAATATGTAGGTTAATAAAAAGTCATACAACACACTAAAGTATTTTTTTAGGTGTATTTATCATCCTAAAATATTTTATAGTTACAGCATCCTGAAATATTTTTTTAAATATGCGTCTGATGCCCCTTTACTACAAAAAAAAAAAAAAAACCCTTGTTTTGCGGTAGAACTTTTCCGTCACAAAACAAGCATTTTCCGTCACAAAATTGGCTTGTAACGGAAAATTGTCTGTCGTAAAAATTGGTCTCGCAAATCAATTTTGCAACAGAAAACATACATTTTTCCCTCACAAATTCCGGGATTTGCGAGGGAAATACTTTCCCTCGCAAAATCCAGCATTTGTGAGGGAAAACTTTTCCCTTGCAAATCCTGGAATTTTCCCTCACAAATTCCAATTTATTTTTTAAAAATATATATAAAAAATCAGAAAAAAAAAATTTATATAAAAAATCATTAAAAATTAGAAAATAAAAAGACTTGTATATCATAAAAATAAATTGTAACAATCATAAGAGTTTACATAGCAAAAAAAAAATATTACAGATTATAATGTTGCGACCAAAATGAACTAAAAAAAAAGTCTAAGCAGCAGCCGTCTGACCATCATCATCACCAGTATCATCACCACCACTAGGAGGCAACCCCGTACCCTTGTCTTTCAATAGGGACTGGAGAAGTGCCCGCATCTCAATAATCATCTCTCCTTGCTCCCTCACCGTGTGTTCTAACGCCTTTACCCTCTTATCTTCTGCAAAACCAACATTACGAAGTCAGTTTATTTTTTGTACTTCATTTAAATGGATGAGTGAATAATGGTTTGCGATTAATAGCAAAAGTATTACGTCTACTTGCAGGAACACCTCCAACACTGCTGGATGAGCGCTTCGTGGACGACTTCAGTTCGCTGGCAGAGGCACCCATCCCGAAGACTCTCCCCTTTTTTTCAAATCCGCCTGCAGCCTGAATGAAGAGACTCTCGTTATCGGAATAAGAGGACACCGGGTCGTTCTCAATCTGCGAGTCTCTCTCTTGCGTCAGCTGCTGATAGTTCTCCTACAAGCACAAAAATACATCACAAATAAGACATGTAAAATGAAATAAATATGTTACTGTTTGAAACAAATAATAAATCTAATTAATATCTCACCGCGAATTGCTGGGACTTGGCGTTAATCCAGCACTTCCCACTACCTTCAATCTCCTGAGAATGGATCCGCTCAAAGGTGGTCCAAGGAATCAATTCTGCAAGAACTTCCCCAGACTCTACCTGCAAACACAAATGGATAACCGTTAATTAATTCGAGGTACTTGAATTAGTTGCGTGCGCCAAAGCAAATTGGATGAACTTTTCCAAACCCTCTAAGAATACTCAAGTAAGTTGTTTTTTCTGAGTTAGACGATTGTACATCCAACTCTTATCACGACCGCCTTCCATACTTCCACAACCCAACCCTACACAAAGACTTTTGGAACATAATAATAAAGTAATACTAACTAATTCGACTACTAACCTAAGTGACAAATACAACTGGCCGCCTATACCAACCAATTGCCACTTAATCAAGAAAGGGGAAAACAAACACTTGCAGTGAACAAAGAACAGATCCCAGCAAGCAACCAGAGAATGAGGATAGTACACTAGAAGATGGGGGACATGCATGTTGACGGGCCAAAAAAGAATGATAAAGTACAAGTGAAAATGGGGACATATGAATTTTTTTTTGGAAAACATATATACTACTATTTCATCACAATGCTAACACACAATTACATTAGGATTGTAGTTTGTTACCTCAATTCCAGCAACCGATTGCAGGAAAAAAAAAACAAGGGTCAAATGATGCAAAAGAGAACAATCCACACAAAATGCAACTGTGGCAAATGAGCAAAATAGGATATAATCGAGCCTCAACACAAATCTTAATTAACCAAGTAGCAAGGGGTACCAATATTTTCCATTAATCTATTAAATCATTAAACCCTTACTTTTAAGTTGTCATTTCTTTTGCATTTTTTTTCACCTTTGTGCACTTAATTAATTAATGTTGGTGGGATTAAATGGAGGAGATGTAACGTCTCTTAATTAATCTATAATCTTCTGATTAAATTATATGCACAAATATTTCCATTATTGTTATTTAAATGCCTGATTTAAATGTATTTTATTTATATAATTATGTATAGTAAAATAATTTTGCAATGCCAATTGTTTTAAATAGATCAATCACAAATCCACTACCCAAACATATAAATAAGAATTACAAATCACAACATATAAAAATATGAAAATAAATATTTATTTTAATGCTAATTTAATAAAATATAGATAATACTATATAAACTACATTTGATTCTTATATTCTTAAAAATTATACCAAATATTGTTTTAGATTCTTACATACTACTACCTCCAGTCTTAATTATAGGAACACTTATAGTGTAAATTGTACTACAAAAGTATTCTTATAATTAGGACCGGAGGTAGTATTTTTTATTGCATTCACATTAATTGATTTTATAAATCAATGGGGATTATATATAAAAAAATCATATAAATCAGGCTGAATGCATAGGGTCCAAAATTAAACCAAAAAAAAAAAAAAACATCCCACTATATAGAATCAAAGTATTATACCATAGAATCTTCATCAAGTGTATAAACCACAACAAACATGTCCAAATACAAAGCAACTATCTAACAATAAATGATAAAAAAGCTTATTGAACCAAAAAAAAATGATAAAAAAGCTTAAAAACAAATATTCACACTTACCTGGCAGGCGACGGTGGAGGCGGACACCGGCTGAGGAGGTGGAATGGCGAGGGAGATTGGGGATGATGGCGGCACGGCAATGGCAGGGGAGGAGCGTCGCCAATCAACAGGAGAGCTGCGGGAGGGAGGAAGAACACATACATGAATGAAGAGAAAGGGGGGTTTTAATTGAAGTTTGCAACGAAACAACAAGTTTCATCGCAAACTTCAATGATTTTGCGACGGAACGTGGAGTTCCGTAGCAAAACGGTGGCTCAAACGCCGCCTTTTTGCAACGGAACTCCACGTTCCGTCGCAAAGGCCTCGTTATCGTTTCTGTCGCAAATTGTGTGTTATTTGCAACGAAAGTTCACATTCGTCGCAAAATTGGCTTATTTTGCGACGGAAATGGAGTTTCCGTCGCAAAATGCTATAAATTGCGACGGAATTTATTATTCCATCGCAAATACCCTTAAATTTACGACGGAAAATTTTCTGTTGTAAATTCCGCCGCAATTAAGCTGTTTTCTAGTAGTATAAAGTATTTTGTTATTTTTCTTTGTAATTAAGTATTTTTTTTCACATGCATGTTTGAATTGACGGGAAAAACACAAGCATATGGGAAGACGAATTCTAAATGTAATACAGGGGCGAGTTGTCGTTAGGTATAAAATATTTTATCTGGTAATTAATAGGTTGATGATGCCGTTTTCATTCGAACTTCGAAATAGGTAATTTCTTCTTAAATCAATATTTGGCAAATTTAATTAATGACAACAAGTAGACTTTGTTGATTTTATAATAAGAAAATGTGTAAGCATGCTTTCATGAAGCAACGTAACTAATGGCTTCAGAAATTAAAGACAAGCAAGGAGAAGACAAGAGGAGTTGAAAAAACTTGATTTTGATTTTGATTTTTTTTTATAGCTAGTTAAGTATAACGTTAAAACGGGCAGGTAATTAATCAATGAGGAACCCAGAGAAAATAGAAAGGGTGTGACATAATCAAAAGCCCATAGGATGGAGATTTATATTCATAAATTCAACAATGCTGATGCTTGCAGGATAAGAGCAAGAAGAAGAAGCCTGGATGCGTTGTAAATAATATAATACTCCAGCCCTCATATCCTTATTAATATAAGATTCAGTTAACAATTTTTTTGAAGAGATTAAGGAAATTGGATAAATTATTTTGAAGTATTCATATTTTTCATTTTTATGTCAAGCTAATTTATCTAACTTTTAAAATAATATATATAATCAAATAATATACAACATATGCTATCGTTAAATTACTTATTTAGCTTTTTTATCCACTGTGTGTCGGTTTGTAGTTGAACGCACATGCAAATCTGTCTCTCCCCTCATCGACCCTGCTTGAAGCTTCTTCTTAATTATTTAATTAGTGTCTCTGTGTGTGTATAGATATCCATCTTTATATATCCGTAGATTGTTTCTTTCTTTCAAGTAATTTGCATGCATGTGATCACACACCGACTATGAGTTCTTCCACTTTAGGTGTACGGCTCTGAGTGGACACCAGCGAAGAACAGCCGATCCAGGTATACTTCTTTTCTGATTTTTATTAAATGATTTGAAATAAGAAGACGGTGAATTAATACAACCCTTTTTTTTTTATATATATAACAAAAGTTTATGTGGGTTTGGTCACAGGGTCTTACAAGAGTTGGAGCATGTGTAATACCCTAAAATCTGACTTAGGGTAAAAATCATAAAATGAGTAAATAATACCTATTAAAAATAGGTGAATATGAGGTCTCGAGCACCTTGTATTGAGTTTACCTTGTTGTCAGGGTAATTTCTCTTGAAATTAGATAAATTGCAATTAGGTCCCTAAAATGTTGAAAATTGCATATAGGTCCCTAAATACATTATGGGTTATAAATACCCTGTGAAAGCTATAAAGGAGGCAAGTAAAAATCTATTTGAAATAGGGAAGGATATTGTCCCTAATTTAGGTAATTTATTAAATTACAAACTTGGAGAAATTGTAGAAGAATACTCAAAAAGTAAGGAAATGACCGAAATACCCCCGTAGATACTAAGATAATACAGAACACATGGAAACAAATGTGTCAGTGTAAAAGTTATGAGGTAATGAGGTTTTATAATTAAGAAAATTATCAACTATTGATAAGAAAGTAATTAAGTAATATTGGGCTAATTACTTAAGCGTAAGCAAAGGAAAATTCAGAGATAATTATGTAAAGCTCAAAAATTAGTGGAGAATGGTTGAAAATTAGTAAAAGTATATTTACTAATTAATTGGAAATTTTGAGAAAAATAATTGAGTTTAGGTATTTTTAAGCCTAAATGCAAGAATGGACCAATGGGAAAATTCTATAAAAATTATGTAAAAATAATTATTTAATTAATTAAATAATTAAATCAAAAATAAATATATAAAAAAACGAAAAAATGGGCAGAAAATAAAAAAATGAAAAAGGAAATGAAAATTATTGTTGCAAGTTGCATATATTATACAATATAATTAATTAAAGTGAAAAAGGGTGAATAGTAATTTAATAATTAGGAAACGGATCCTATCTAGAGATCTAGGAATGAGATTTCCAAAGTCGGGAAAAATAATAATCGGTGGAATTTTTCTTCCGTTATACTCTTCCGGAGAAAATTAAAGTCGTTTGTGCATTTCCTAATAAAACAAAATAGGGAAAAATGCATATAGGTATATTTTTGGATATAAGGAAAATAAATTCTAACTCAACATCTAGGCATGAGTTTGAATTTATTTTGACATATTTGGAATCAGTGAATTTTTTCAAGAAGTTGGTATTTTCGTAAATGCGTTCAAACCGGACGCGATCGGACACGTTTTCGAGGAAACTTCAACTGATTTGTTGGAGCCCTATATGGGATCAAAATTTAGGTTAACTTGGACATTTCTACTAAGTGAGGAAATGGTTTCAAAGTTGTAAATCCAGAATTTTGAGATTTTTCCGAAATCACGCGAATCGGGTACCGATCGGAGAAATCGGTCTAAAAGCTTCTGGAAGGTGACACGTGGCCACCTCCCATTGGCCAAACCCTTTATTTTTGGGCCTGAATTTCGTTCAAGTGTGAATGCAAAGAAGGGAAAAAGGGTTTTTGAAAAGTTGCTTTGGACGGTCCGGATCGCTTCTCACAAAGTTGATCCAACTAGTAAACCCTACCTCCTTTTCTATAAATACCCACCCCTCCCCTTTGGTTTTTCTCACATTTGAGAAGCAAGAGCTGATTTAGAGAGAGAAAGAAGAGAGAGGAGCTCTGGGAAATTCTGGCGAAGCTCGGGTAAGTTTTCCCACAGAGCTTTTAGTCTTCGTAGTTCTTTCAATAGTTAGAGTAGTAATGCTAGAGTAGCCTTTATTTTTCAAAGTATGATTAGATATCATATGATAGGGCTATTTTAGTCTAGAATTTCGAAAATCATAATTGCGTCGAAGTTCTGGCGAAATTTCGGGAAGAAAATTTGTAAGAGTAACGAAGTTCTGGCGAAATTCCGCCAATTAGGGGTATAGGGGCAAAATGATAATTTTTACCCAAAATGCCAGATATAGTACCAAATCACTAATAAAAGTGATATTACTCTTATAGGACGTCAGAAACTCTTATTTGTTGTCGTTACTGTTGTCCGACAGACGTTTATTGTTTTCTGTCAAAACGACCGTTTCCGTAAACGTGCCAGAATACCGTCAACGAAGGTACGTGCGCGTACTGGTAACCTTAACGCTGATGTTTATCGTATGCGTATATGTGTTAGGTGTAGGATATGTGTTAGAAGATGACTTTATGTCTACTGTATGTTTAGGTAGTGTTAGGGTACGTACGTTCGCGTCGTATGTGATAACTCTGATGTTTACTGTATGCGTATTCGTGGTTGAGAGTTTGATGATATGTTGTGAGTATTGTTATGTGCTTTTGAATACATGCACTACGTGTGACACATCTACATACACTACGTGTGACCAACTACATGCACTACGTGTGATACATCTACATGCACTACGTGTGACCCATCTACATGCACTACGTGTGACCCAACTACATGCACTACGTGTGATACATCTTTATGCACTCCTGTATATGTGAATATGAGGTTAACCGTTACCTGAGATCCAATGTGTTAAATTGGATCTCAGCTATAGCGTCAGGGTCAGAAGGACCGAGGACCGAGAAGAGAGGAAAGCAGCAGATTCATGGTTCCGGCTGAAGACTTTCCGATGTTGTCCTTTACTTTTTGAGAACTCCCGGTTGTTGAACCGTTTCTGTAAATAGCCAGTGGGCATTTTATATCAATATATCAGTTACACTCTTGTTCCGGTGCTCTACTCTGATGAAAAAATTTTATACTGCTTTTGAAAAGTTGGGATGTTACAGCATGCCTCAGTATTCAATAAATACTTGATATCACCCACTGACAGAGTCTTCATATATTAGCAGTGAGATTTAAATATATACTATATGTTGTTTTGGTTACCTGCATTAAACCAAATATCGATCTTATGAAAACATAAAAAAATATTTACACAAATAAATATAAATGTGGAGAAAAGTTCAGATTTTAAATCATAAAACCACGTCCACCAATTCATATGTAATGTTTGTTTTGAATATGTCTTCTGGCTGGGTCTCTAATATTTCTTTGGCTAGGTATTCTGCGAAATATGAGTGAAGTTTCGTTTCGTGTAGGTAACACAACCACTACTACACATCTGTATTTTAGCCTTTTAACGTTGGAAAATGGGGGACGCCTATTCCAAAGATATAATAAAGTCAGGATACAACTTGCTGTAAGTAAGAATCATATATACCTGCATTATTGTTGAGTGCGATTCAACAGCAGTGGTACAGATGCTAAAATCAATGCAACTAGCTGAGGAAGATGGAAATCGTTTACTGACAGAGATCATTGAGGTAAGTCAGAATTTGCAATGTATAGCCTTTGAGCATGTATTTAGAGAAGGAAATTACTGCGCTGATACATTAATTAGCTAGAAGTAGTTTTAAGCAGAAGGAGGTGCTAGTTGTTTTTGATCACCCTCCTTTGGCTGTTTGTAATCAGTTGCAACAGGACACTATGGGTGTTAACTACCCAAGATGTATTTTTGATTCAGTAGTAATATGATTGGGCTAGATGTCTCGTTTACACCAAACAAAAAAAGAGTCAGGATACAACTCCCTTAAAAAAGGGACGTCGGAAGAGACTTATGGCATCCCTTTTTAATAGGGACACCGTAAGGATTTTTTTTTTTAAAATAAAAAAAGCCAAAACAGACAACATTTACTCCACACAGTTTGTTACCTCTTCAGATGGTAAGGGAGAGAAGAGGAGGAGCGACAACGGTTTCTGGAAGAAGAGTGGTATAGAGAGAGAGAGAAACTTCCAGCTATGGCAATAACAACTTCCAACAGTGGTGAGGCAAGGTCGGGGGAGCATCCTTCCTTAACTCGGTCGGCGCTGGTTTCTAAATCTAAAGAAGATGAAGCCGAAGATGCATGGAAATGTCCACTTCTGGTCGATCGCGAATTAGATAGGGTGGAAATGTCGCCACCCAGGGACGGATCCAAAAAATTATTCAAGGGGGGCACTAGTGACGGGGAGGATTCGGGCTGCCCCCACAAAAAAAAATAAAGGAAAGTTTTAAATGTATTAAAAAACAAAAGAATATAAACAAGAAAAGAAAATAATATTAAAAAAAAATCATGAAATCAAGTGAATACTGATGATGTAATAAGAGAAACAATTATTTTACAAACCTGTCATTTAGAAAAGCAAGGCTAAGTGCTATTAGAAATGCATCTATATAAATTACAATGAAGGGTGGACACTCAATAAATTCAAGTACATATATTTTAATAACAATAGCATATTACAATAAAAATAATTAGAATGTCATCATTTTAGGCCTCATATATAAGGAGGGATCCAACTGGAGAGAGCTTACTGGAGAGTACGAGAGTCTAGAGGCTCCTGCAATACATGAGCCACTCAAGGATTTTCCAGCGAGCTGCATGTCACGGAGCTAGAGGCTAATGATGCGGTCTCCTTCTCGTTCCAGCAAGAAACTCCAAGGGGCAGCTCTGAAATTTGATTAAGGTGAAGAAGTGTTGGTGAAGCTCCGAAAGTGTCTTCCTCGATCTGGCAGAAAGGTGAAAGATGAAAGAGAAAAGGGCTTTTAAGTGAAAAGTGTAGAAAGAGAAGTATAAATGAGACATTTTAGGCGCCACAATTTTAAATTTTAAATTGGGGTTGTAATATTACTTTTGGCGTGCTAATTTTAAAAGAGACACTAAAAATCCCTAATTTTGGTGTCCCTTTTCTAAAATGGAACGTCAAAAGTATACTTTTGGCATTTGTTTTTATTAAAGGGATGTCTAATGTTTCAAAATCTCTCTGTAGAATTATAAAAATATCATCGCTTATTTTTTACTTCTCTTTCTAAAAGGTTGTCATTTGAGGATGTCATATCTGCTTTTACATAGTAGTGCTCACTAATTTAATGATAAGACAAAGTCATGGATTACATCTCTAATTAACTGTATGATCACTGCACAGTCAATTCACTTCATCTTTATAGTCATCGATCACTTAGCCGCGTTTGATACCACTTAAACACGACTAAACTTGTAATTTAATTATGTAATATCTAATTAGTTACATCTATAATGAATGTATTATTGTTTTGATTTGTATGGTGTGAATTTTTTGTTAGAGTTAAGGTGTAAATTTGCCTTGAAAGTTTTTGCTAACAAGCAATGTTACCCTAAAAAAATTTTCAGGTTAAATGTTATCTTGAAAGTTTCAAGACATAGCAATTTTGTCCTATACCGTTAAAAAATTGACGTTGACCTTTAACTTTTTAACAATAAAGAGTAACATTGCTCTATTTTAACACTTTCGATGCAAGATTGAACCTAAAAAAACTTTTAAGGTAACATTACTCTTCAGCGAAAACTTTCGAAGCAAATTTGCATCTTAACCTTCTTTTTTTTCTTTTTTTTGTTATTTGGTGGATATGTATGTATGATCAATAATATCCAGATAAATTAAATTTTCAAATATAATTTCCACCAAGGTGTGTGACGTCATTAATCTAGACCCTTAGAATTATTCATCTGCAAAATGCAAATTCATTCTAAGCCACGTTGGCCAGCTCTGATATATATATATATATATATATATAAAATGTTTCAACGCCCATAATGTCCAGCTCTCTAACAATAAAAATATCTTGAGACTTTTGTCTTTTCACACATATCGAAAATTGGGTTTATTTATATTATGAAATTAAATTGTGTCAAAGATATACCAATGGGGTTGATACAAGCGGTAAGCGGTTTGTGTTCGAGCCTTGTGAATGCAGAAAAGCCCCATTAGGAGATTCACCCACCATAGCCAGGTGCGCGACCCGGGTCGGATTTGGATTAGTCAGGACGACGCTCTGGATACCGAATGGGCAACCAAATTTTTTTTGTCAAAGATATTTTTTTTTCAATCTAAATTGATGTAATTTGAGGGGTTTTTTTTTCCTTATTTATTTTTTTTTCTCGTATATTCAAACCTTACAAAACCCATTTATTCGAAATATCTATGAATGTGAAATGTTATTGTTGCCCATTCTTGTGTCTGTGTGTGTGTAATTAGCTAGTCTCCAATTAGCCAGAGAAAAATGTTTGCCCTAGAAACGAGATTTTTGAAGATATGATATTATTTTATGACCACAAGAATCAAAGTTAAAAGTATAGATACACACACAGATACAACATAGGCCAAGTTACTTATATTCACCGAGTTAATTTCTTCGATAAATTTAATTGTGCATATAATTAATAAGCACTTTAGCAACAAACAATAAAAAATAACAATTATGATGAGAAAATTTAAACTTATTGATATAAGCTAGTAACTTGACTTTAGTTTTGTTATACATGCATACATATATATACACATATTACATTTCGATCAAAATATATATATACACATATTACATATATATATTCTTTTTCAAAGAAGATATTCCTGGTCACATAAAAGTAAATAAATAATGGATAACCCTCGACAATTAATATTGAGCCAAAAATAGAGCTAGCATGTCTTTTTCTTTTTCTTTTTTCTTCTTTTTTTATTTATGAAAGCATGTCATTTTCTTTACAACAAAAACTAATTAATCGTCGAGAAGAAACAGCACGGCAATGCCCATATATGAGGATAAGCATTACCAATTCAATTATGTCCCCATATATTGTTGTAGAAAATAGGCTAAACAAGTAGAAATTGAACAATAACAAGAATCTGTATTATTAAATTGCATACACTAAAAATAACAAGAATATGTATAACTAATATTGCATGTACAGTAAGCATATAATGGTTCTGTATAATATAAAAACCATAAACAAACTCACAAGAATGTCGAATATGGTAATGAACTTTGAAGTAATCCGGGCCCAACGTATGTTGTTTCCTTAAGACAATTTTGCTCCCTCAATATGGATGCCCAATGATGTTGAGCAATTGCCTCACAGGACAGAGCGGATTTTTCGTCTTTAGAATGATGGTTCTCTCAATCTGAAGTCCAAATGAACACAACGAGTCTGCTTTCAGAATCACACAGAATATGTTTGCAGAATGCAATATGCAGATAGGAGTGTTTGAGAGAAATTTCAGGTCTAGTTCTATGTGGTTTATTTTCTGTCACTAGCACGTCTTATTTATAGATGACAGAAAATATCAGATGGACACCTGCTGGCGAACCGACTCGACCGTGGCAAATCGACGTGACTGGCAGTGGCGAACCAGTGGGACTTCTTATTTATAACCCATGAGCTTTAGATCCTAGAATCCAACAATCCCCCACATGGATAAGAAGTTAGTCCGATCCGTCATGAATATGTATGCAAAGTGCGATTCCTCTACGAGAAACAATTGCATCGAGAAAGGTAGGGGTTACTCTTGAACCTTCTCTAGTAAAAACCTATCGGATATACTGGTCAATCAGTGGATACATTGTCTTGAACCGTCGACCTTTTAGTGTATACCAAGACAATAGGAGTCACACAGTTGCTCCTCTAACATCGTTAGTTCTCATGTTGTGTCCATTTTGGCCCTAGACACCTGCCTGGTTCTGCGGGTGTTTTAGAGAATCGGTCGTTTTAAATTCTCATAGAAGCGGCTCACACTTCACACTCACATAGGTGATTATTGTGATGTAAATCAACATACATCATCTGAACACATCAGATCAAAAGACCATTAAAAGCTTAAAATTTTACCCTTATATATATGCACTGTCTTGTCTAGGAATAAGTATGAGTTTAAAACTCCAAAGTGTTAACAGTCGATCATTACTTAGTTGTCTCTTTGAACCTAGTTTGTGGGATCTCCACTCTTCTAGGTAGAGTTATCGCAATAATCAACAATGGATCGGCCTTAAACCCATTCCTTTGGACAAATTTCGAACTAACTCTCTAGGAATCCCTTTAGTCAATGAATCCGCTATATTCTCTTTTGATTTCACATAATCAATTGAGATGATTCCATTCGAGAGTAGTTGTCTAACGGTATTATGTCTACGACGTATATGTCTAGATTTACCGTTGTACATGACATTTTTGGCCCTACCAATAGCTGCTTGACATAGCTGCTTGACTATCACAATGTATACACACTGTCAGTATCAGCTTTGACCAACTAGGAATGTCTTCAAGAAAATTACGAAGTCATTCAGCTTCCTTACCAACTTTATCTAAAGCAATAAATTCTACTTTCATAGTTGATCTTATAATGCAAGTATGCTTGAATGACTTCCAAGACACAGTACCCCCACTAAGGGTGAAGACATATCCACTTGTGGATCTTGTGTCGTTAGAGCTGGTGATCCAATTTGCATCACAATACCCTTCTACCACTGCAGGGTACTTCTCGTAATGCAAAGCAAAGTTTTGAGTTTGCTTTAAGTAACCCAAAACTCTTATCATAGCTCTTCAGTGAAACTCATTTGGATTACTTGTAAAGCGACTCAACATGCTTACTGCGTAGGCAATATTAGGTCTAGTACAGTTCATAACATACATAAGACTTCCTAACACTCGAGCATATTCCTTTTATTTTTCAACTTCGCCAGTATTTTTCAATAGTTGAAGACTAGAATCTATAGGGTTCGACACAAGAGCTATATTTAAACTTTTGAATTTCTCAAGAATTTTAGCAATATAGTGTGCTTGTGATAAAGCCAACCCATCAGATATTCTATGGATCTTAATTCCTAAAATAACATCTGCTAGACCCATATCTTTCATGTCGAACTTACTGATAAGGAACCTCTTAGTAGCTTTAATCATTTGATTATTATTACCTGTTATCAATTGTCATCTACATTATGGCAAACCTGTTTTCAATATTTTGAATATAGACACACTTGTCACATTCATTAATACTAAACCCATTTGATAACAAAACTTTATCAAATTTCGCATGCCATTATTTCGGGGCTTGCTTTAGTTCATAAAGGGACTTGATCAACAAACTTTTCGTTCTTGTCTTGAGACAACAAATCCCTCAGGTTGTTCTAGATAAATATCTTCCTTTAATTCACCATTCAATAAAGTTGTCTTTACATCCATTTGAAGAAACTCTAACCCATTCAATGTTGTTAACGCGATTAACATCTGAATGGATATAATCCTTGTAACAGGTGAATAGGTATCAAAGTAGTCTAGGCCTTCACGTTATCTGTAGCCTTTTACTACCAGCCTAGCTTTGTACTTATCAATAGTGCCATTTGCATTCATCTTCTTTTTGAAGACCCATTTAGTTCCTAGACACTTATTACCAAGAGGAAGGTTAACCAATTCCCAGGTGTGATTTGACATAATGGATTCAACTTCACTATTGATAGCCTCTTCCCAGAATGGTGCTTCAGGAGAACCCATAGCCTCTCCATATGTTCGAGGTTCATTTTCCAATAGATAAGTCAGAAAATCAAGCCCAAACGATGTTGACGTCCTTTGCCTAGTACTACGTCTAGGTTCCTCCTCTCCAAGATTATCATTAGTCATAGTACCCTAAGATATCACAATGTTGTTATTATCATTACTTTTATTGTACAGAAATACATTCTCAAAGAACCTAGCATTCCTTGACTCAATAACTGTATTCTCATGGAAATCTGATACATCAGACTTATAAACCAGAAAACGATATGCACTACTATTATGTGCATAGCTAATAAACACACAATCTACTGTCTTAGGTCTTATTCTTAACCTTTTAGGTTTAGGAATCTCAACCTTTGCCAAGCACCCCCCTACTTTAAAATATTTCAAGGAAGGTTTCTTTCCTTTCCATATTTCGTATGGTATGTTTTGTATCGTTTTATGAGGCACTCTGTTAATTAGAAAGTTAGCCGTTAGAATAGCTTTCCCTCACAAATTTTGTGGTAAACCGGACGCAATTAATAATGCATTTATCATTTCTTTCAATGTCTTATTTTTTCTTTTTGCAATCTCATTTGACTATGGAGCGTAAGGAGCAGTCGTCTAGTGTATAATACCAGATTCTATACAGAATTCCTCGAAGGGGCCATCATATTCACCCCCATGATCACTCCTCACTACTTTAATTTTCTTATTAAGTTGATTTTCAACTTCATTTTTATATTATTTAAAAGCAATAATAGTCTCATCTTTACTATTAAGCAAATACACATAACAATATCTACTGCGATATGAATAAATGTAATAAAATATTTCTAATTACCCTTAGATGGTACAGATTTCATATCACATATATCAATATGTATTAAATCTAACAACTTAATTGATTTTTCGACAGGAGGAAACGATAACTTAGAAAATTTTGATTCAATGCATACTTAACATTTATCTTTATTTGAACAATCAACTTTAGGCAATAAATTAAATTTTTAATTGATTTATAATTAACATGTCCTAATCTTTGATGTCATAAATTAGAGGATTCAAGCATATAGATAGAAGCAATATTATTATTGATAGTACCATCATTGGTGACAATCATTACATTAAGTTTGAAAGGGCCCTCACTAAGGTAACATTTTCCTACATACATATCATTCTTAGAAAGTACAAACTTATCATAAACAAATACAAGCTTAAAAACATTCTTGCTTAAGAGGGATCCAAACACTAAATTCTTGTGAATATCAGGCACATGAAGCACATCAATGACATCATTAAGTGTCATGACTTTTCCAGAAGTCATCTTTAAAGCCACTTTCCCAAAACCTTCAACCTTTTAAGTAGACGAATTTCCCATATAAAGTGGTTCATCTTGCTTCGCAGGGGTGTAAGAGGAGAACATCCATTTGTTGGCACATACATATCTGGTGGCACCAGTGTCCACCCACCACTCCTTGGTATTTCCAACCAAGCTACATTGCATTACAACTGCTGAAAGATTCATGTTTTCAATCATATCAGTGGTATTTTCAACCATATTGGCTTGAGTGTTCTTCTTCTTAAGATTCTTTGACTTTTTACAATCCTTAGCACGGTGGCCTGGCTTTCCGCAATTATAACAATTACCTTTGAATTTATGGCCTTTGCTATGGCCCTTTTTGGATAATCCCTCATTAAAGCATTTCCGTTTCTTGAACTTCAGACCATCTTCAACAATGTTGACCTTTGAGACTATAGGATTGCTGCCAAGTTTCTTTTTAGAAATCTTGTTGTCTTCTTCTATCATCAATCTTATAATCAAATCTTCAAGTGACATCTCTTTACGCTTGTGCTTGAGATAATTCTTGAAATCCTTTCAAAATGGTGGCAATTTTTCAATAAATGCAGCAACTTGGAAATACTTGCTAAGAGACATCCCTTCAGTATGAATCTCACACACAATCAATTGAAGTTCTTCAACTTGACTTACCACAGATTTAGAGTCAAGCATTTTGAAGTCCAAAAATCTGCTAACTATAAATTTCTTCAAGCCAGCATCTTCAGTTTTGTACTTCTTGTCCAGACTCTCCCATAATGCTTTGGTTGTATCCAAAGTACTATATATAATATACAGTGTATTGTCTAGACCATTAAGAATATAATTCCTACATAGGAAATCAGAATGCTTCCAAGCATCTATCACAACAACTTTTTCCTTGTCCAACGGTTGTCCTTCTTCCAATTTTGGAGCATCTTCAGTGAGAAATCGAGTCAAGTTCAAGGTAGTTAAAGAGAAAAACATTTTTTGTTTCCATCTTTTAAAACCATTCCCATTAAACTTTTCTGATTTTTCACCATGCATTGGAACAAAACCACTTGGGTTCATCAGATTCGTACTTGTACTTGTCATTTCTATTACTAAAACAGAAAGCTTGATTAGTCACACAAATTAATCCACAAACAGTATAATAATCAAAATCAAAAATATTAAACACATATTCAATTCAATATTATTACCAACACATGAAATCATCAATGATATAAATTAATGTAAGCTTATTTCAATCACAAAATTTGTCTTAAGATTGTTGTAGAAAATACGCTAAACAGGTAGAAATTGAACAATAACAAGAATATGTATTACTAAATTGCATATACTGAAAATAACAAGAATATGTCTAACTAATATTGCATATACAGTAAGCATACAATGGTTCCGTATAATATGAAAAATCATAAACAAACTCACAAGACTGCCGAATATGGTAATGAACTTTGAAATAATATAAGCCCAACGTACGTTATTTCCTTAAGACAATTTTGCTTCCTCAATATGGATGCCCAAGGATGCTGAGCAATTACCTCACAGGATAGAGCGGATTTTTCGTCTTCAGAATGATGGCTCTCTCAATTTGAAGTCCAAGTGAATACAACGAGTTTGCTTTCATAATCGCATAGAATATGTTTGCAGAATGCAGTATGGAGAAGTGTTTGAGAGAAATTTCAGATCTAGTTCTATGTGTTTGATTTTCTGTCACTAGCACGTCCTATTTATATATGACAGAAAATTATCAGATGGACACCTGCTAGCGAACCGACACGATCGACGGTGGCGAACCAGTGGGACTTCTTATTCATAACCCATGGGATTTAGATCCTAAAATTCAAAACACACACATACATATATATGGTATGCAATTTTATAAATAATCTTTTGATCCTATAGTTTTAACTCGATTATAACTTGATCCGAATATTTTGAATATTAGAATCTGTTAAAAAAAAATATGCAATCGAATACCAAATAGTATGTTGTTGTTATAATTTAAATAAATCGATTTTTTTAATCATTTATAAATAGCATAATATTTTAATAGTTCTCTCATATATATATATTGACCAATGATAGATTCTGACATGCTACCACCTCAGCAAACTAGCTAGGGCAATTTAACTTTCTAGAAATCCTTCTTTTTCTTGTTCAATGTCCATGACACTACGAAAAATGACATTTGACCTATCTGCTTCAATAATTTAATTACCAATACTTAACAAATAATGGTTGAAAATTAACATATATGGTTCCCTATTAAGTATTAACAGATACAACTGCTCCTCTTTTTGTTTTAACGGGGTGATCGAAGTGCAACAAACTACATTTGTTTAAATGAATAAAAAAATAAAAATTATGTCCAAAAAATGAATAAAAAATGAATGAAGTGAAAAGAACTAATTTCCAATATTCCTTCCCCATTTGACCAAAATACATTTTACGTGTATTGCATGAACTTAAAACATGAATTATACTTTTTTATAATTTATAAAATCTGCCAAAATCGGCTAAGCTCGCTATTTCTTATCTTGATTATTTTATTGAGGAAATCATATTCTCGATTTGGTAAGGATCCAGAGAAAAAACAGGTAACAAAGGGGGAAAAAGGATAATTTTGCTGAATAAATATAAAAACGTTATTTGCATACATTTTTTGTTGAACTTAAATAATCTCATTTCTTAAAATTAGAGTCACTTCGTAGCATAAAATCTATAAATAAATAAAGGGTTAAGTACCAATTTTGCCCCTGAAGTACGCGCCCATGAGCAATTTTACTCCTTAAGTTTTGGGCGTAGCAATGTTGCCCCTGAAGTCTCAAAACGTAGCAATGTTGCCCCTCTGTTAAAAACCCTAACGTTGACCGTTAGGGGGTTTTTAACGGAGGGGCAACATTGCTACATTTTAATACTTCAGGGGCAAAATTGCTACACCAAAACGTAGCAATATTGCCCCTGAAGTATCAAAACATAACAATGTTGCCCCTCCGTTAAAAACCCTAACGTTGACTGTTAGTTGACCGTTAGGGTTTTTAACGGAGGGGCAACATTGCTACGTTTTGAGACTTCAATGACAACATTGCTACGCCCAAAACTTAAGGGGCAAAATTACTTCTGGATGCGTACTTCATGGGTAAAATTGGTACTTAACCCATAAATAAATAACTCACTATATATTTAATTTTTTCAATAACTATTAACAAGAACAGCATGACATATATTTTAAACTGCATGCATTTTAACATTGGCTTTTACTGCATCGCAGCATTAAATTAACCTTCTACTATACTATATTTTACCATAAGACTAATAAAAATCTGCCATTACACGAGATCAATCCTATAAAGAAGATATTAAAATTACTAAATAATAATTTATCTGTGCCATGTGTAGCCCTTTAATAGGTGAAGAAAATGGTTAAGTATTTAAAAAAAAAAAAAATAGGCGTTGAAAGTTGGTGACATAAGACTAAGTAAAAATGGAATGAAGAAGATGACTGGTTAAGTATTGTTGCCACTAACCAAACACGAGCTAGCATGTCACTGTCTTAACTAATTAATTATGATTGTTAGAATTAATCCTAGTGTTCATATTTATGGATGAATGGATCAGCATTACCAAGTCAAATTATTTTAAGGGTTAAGGTGCAAAAATACATACGTGGTTTTCTCAAAAATGTATCCAACACCAAGTGTTTTTTTTTTTTTTGTAAAAGTGACTATGTGGTTATAAAAATGGAGCAAAAATACACATTGATCATTAGTTTAACTTTTTTGTATTTTTAAGGCTAACATAGACGATGACTCAACTAAATTTCATCCGAGTTGGCAGTAAAAAAACTGGAGAAAATTATAGAAATGACATAAATATTTTGGAAATTACAATACATCCTTTCTCTCTGCAATTCCCCTACTCTCTCCCAATCTCAATTTTACTCATCGGGCCGCCCATCTCTTCCTCCTCGCTGCCTTTTTTTAATTTTCAAAATTATCTAGGCCCTTTTTTGTAATTTTCTCCAATTCTCCAATGCCAGCTGAGATGAAATTTAACTGAGTCACCATCTATATCAGCCTTAAAAATACAAAAAGTCAAACTAACGGTCAGTGGGTATTTTTGCTCCACTTTTGTAACTACATAGTAGTCACTTTTGCACCCAAAAAAACACTTGGTGTTGGGTGAATCTTTATGAAAACCACATGTATATTTTTACACTAAATACATACTAACATGTGAACCTTTATGAAATAACTTATTAGATACTAAATAACATTCAAATATATTAGAACAAAAGTCTCACATGGATATATTAAAATATATCAAGAGAGGCATAACTTCTTTATAAGAGAATAATTGGACTGCAAAATAAAATAAAAAATGTTAAATCTTTATCCCATAAAAGTATTTGTATTTAAAGCGAATTTGAGTACAAATTGGGGGCTTTATCCACTAACCTAACTTGTATGAGTGAAAAATCCCCTCTTCTAAGAGTGTGTGTCTATATATTGTTTTTGCTAAGCATAGGTATCTTTCTATTTGAGATACTGTCAGATACTAAATATGGACACATCTCCTAACAGAGATTCGAACCTTGGTTCATGATATTGTAAGGCATGCAAGGAGGCCCAAAACCAAAAAAAAAAAAACAGAGAGAGAGGGGGAAAGAGATGTCCAATTACGTTTGTGTGGATCCAATTCTGAGTTTCGTTAGCTGAGCCAAGTTTGACCAAATTTTTTGCCACATAAAAAGCCCAAATCTGCGCTATGATCAAAGATACTTGCACATCAAGCTAGGGAAGGAGATAAATCCTGAAAATTACTCAGCTAAAAACAACTTTATATAGTGTCATACTCATATAATCATGTTCGAGGAACTGTCGGGCTTCCTAGCAAAAATTTGAATCTTAGTTTACTATGTTGTGAAGAAATAACCCATTTCACTAGACCTAAAATCTAGTTGGTTAAACTGTTAGCAATACGTCACGAAGAAAAAAAAAATATTATATGAATTTGTAATATATATAAGAAAATGGGCCTTCTAATTACAAGTTTGGCCCAAAATGAGAGTTAGCCCATTTCGGTGTCAACAGTTTGTCGCTTCAATCCAATAGAGGAACTTCTGGCAAATAATAGCATCCAAAACCAAAATAAACTGACTTCTTCAAATCAAGATAATCAGGCTTGAGTTAGTATTATAGAACCACGTTTATATAAATCGAGATAAAACTCTTTGCACATAATTATCTCGTATACTATAAATCATGTTAAAAAAGTAGCTTCTACCGTTAATCCAAACAGATAATAGTTTATACTACCTCCGTCCCTAATTATAGAAGCAATTTAACCGATTTTGGGAGAATTAGGGAGAGGAGTTAAATTAGTTAATTTTACTCATTTTCCTAAAATGTCCTTATATAAATTTAAAATGACACAAGTTGCCCTAATTATAAGTGTTTCTAATTTGTCTTACGTTAGATATCCATGACATATTAGTTTATATATGTATATTAGTTGCTTTTTATATAGCCATATGTATACATATAGATCTAATTTTCTTTCCACACGCTTTCTAATTGAAATAATGGTCTTGCTATATAAACATATATGTGTGTATATATATGTGTATACATATAGATCTATCTACATACATAGAGACACACACTCATATATCTACACACACAAACACGCACACACACACACACATATATATATATGTGTGTGTGTTCACACATATATATCTACACACATATATATTGACACGCAACACAAATATACATATATATGTAAACACACATATATATAATGCTCCTAATAATAAGTATAAATAGGGGTATTATAGGAAAAAATTGACAAAAGTTAAAATTTGCTCTTATAATTAGGACCAAAACCAACTCCAAAATTTGCTCCTATAATTAGGGACGGAGGGAGTATATTATAAAGCACGTTGAAAAACTTCTCTCACATGCTTACTTCGTATATTACGTCGTATATCTTTTAAACTGAGTTTTGACGATTAAACCATCCTCCCAACTACTTTCTCAAATTTGTAATTTTTTTACTTGATATCACTCTGTACAAAGTCATGACTTTCTATACGTACAAATATTCTTCCTTGAAAGCTCAACAAGCTAAGAAGAAGTATGTCTGATTGACTTTGTTGAAGGTTGTGAAAAAACCTAATAAATAAAAGTATAAGGGCATGTGTACTCCCTTCAATCTTAAACGTAAAACAATTCCAATTTCTTCACACATATAGAAAATGTATTTTAAATTCTTACAAAAACATGTCTCTTGCTTTTAATTTTACCCTCATTAATCATGTTAATATACTATTGTTATAACATGAGATTGACAGAAATGCATGGAAACAGCTTCGGATGAGTACCAAAATATATATGGACCATCCAATCTAATATGAATAGTCCAGATCTGTTCTTTTTACTTTTATTTTTAATAAATATTTTAATATGTACAAAATTTATAAAATATAAAATGGTCTAGACCATCAAAATTGTTTTTGGACATCACTATAGTAATAAGGACTATAATGCTATCGGGAATGAAGGCACTAAATAATTAAAATTGATCCCCATAATACATATACACCTTCCTGTCCATAATATATATACAACGCTTCTAAAAGAAAGACACAGTTCAAAATATAAGTCACCTATATGATAATTAATGCTCTTTTTTTTTTTAATTTTGTCCACTCATTATATCATCTTTCTCTTAATAACAGTAACACACAGGGTTCACGTTCTTTAATAAGGATAAAATTGGAAAAACATTTCAATTTATAATATTTTATATGAGTTAACTGACACTTTTTGATTCATATGAATTAGTTAAAGTGTCGTATGATACAGATCGAGAAATGAGGGAGGGAGAGACTCACACAGTACATTAATGATTAATAGATAAGAATGAGTAAGTGAATGATTGGTAAGTGGGGTAGAGGGTGGGGTCATGGAGCTTAATAATGGAGGATTAAAGTTGATTAATAGAGGGGAGCTAGGTGATGATGTTCACCCATAGCCACTTGCTTTAAATGGCAAGTTGGCAACATAAGAGTGCGATGTGAACAATGATGGAGACACTTACAATTACTTGTCATGGTTAATTAATATATATGTTTATTACATGCCAACCAATTAAATCTCTCTCTCTCTCTCTCTATGAAAGAAATTTTTTCCCAAAGCAGACCATCTCCTTATCTTTTTATCATTTTCTTTCATCTAGGCCATTGATTGAGAATATTTAAAAAAAATTAAAGTAATATTGTGACTTTTCAGATATATTGGACAAATATAATTTAAAGATTATGAAAGATGATGAGAAAAACTTAACTCTTTTTTCTTCACAATTGAAATTGTATTGACTAAATATAGTATAGAGTCATCTAAAAAATAATATAGGATGACAGAAGATAGCACTCAATAAAGTCATTATTTGAAATCTTTAGATTAACAATCTACTTGAATATTGGTGATAGAGTAAAATGATTTTATTCGATCCATGTAACCGACCCTATCTAAAATAAGCATCTTCCTCCCAAAAAAAAACTATGGTTTCAATGTTCTAATATAATACTTAATAAAAAAACACAACGTCAATATTAATTTTTACACACTGACCCATCTGCCCTGGTTTTATAATTAACTACGTGAAATGAGTATCCATACTAATATGAAATACAAAGTCATGCTATTGTATTTCAAATTTCATAAAAATGTATAGGCTTCCTGTATTATAATTCATGATAAATGAGGTTATTTATAAGTTAGATGTATTTCTTAGAGTATGTCTGAGTCAAACACTATGAACTACGGACACTCCTATTTTTTAAAAATATGCATGTCGGACACTTCGACACCATCCGGCACTCCTCGACACTCCTATTTCTTAAAAATATGCATGACTTTGAATATTACTGAATTGATGATGAATTTTCCTTTTGTATTTTTTTTTTTAAAGGAGGCATGACTTTTATGATGAGGCCGAATCTACGATGAGCCAAAGCTAGAGGCCAAGATTTTACGGAATATTGAACTTGAATGTAAATTATCATATATATATTTAATATCAAAATGTGTCCTAAAGTGTCGAAATTTATATTTTTTTTAGAATTAACGTGTTGGAGTGTCGAGTTGTGTCGTATCTTGTGTCGGTGGTGTCAGTGCAACATAGGTCAAACACATGACATGTGGGAGAATTTTCAATCTCAATACTAATATGACACTCAAACATTAACAAGTTTAATGTGCTTATGAAATTCCATAAACAAATAATATGTAAGGGAAGGAGATCCTTTCATCATCATATTTTCTCATCATCCCTCATAAGTCTATTTGAACCGTTGATTAGAAAGATGAAAAAAAAAGGTTGAAGAAGTGATAACTTGATAACATGATTTTTCAGATTGATTAAACCGATGATTTAAAGATCATCAATGATAAGAGAAACCCGACCTAACATGCAGTGGGAGAGAAGGTGGAGCCTATTAACAATGTTGGAGCTATTGATGAGCTTTCTGTTAACTGTCACTGCCTCCTTCATATGAGTCTCTCTTAGCTGACGTCGCTTTGATTATCTCTTACCCTTGAAAACGACATCGTACCCACCGACCTATATTCTTAGGTGCCTTCCCCTACATCTCAACTTTGTTTCTTAGTTTTTATTATTTCTCTTTAGTATTACGACATATTTGTTTAATCTAATTAAATTAAAAAAGTTAGTTCAGTTACTTAATATTGTATTTCTTAAAATATCATAGTGATGTTTCTTAATTCCACTATTTTCTCTTTTCTTTAATTATTATCGAAGATTGACCAATATATAGGACCAATATTAGAACCAATATAAAAAATATGTCATATATTTAATATTAAAATCAACTCCTCAAATATATTGTATATTAAGGACCCGAAGGAGTATTAAGTAGTAACCTCTCATCAAAATATAGTAGTATTCAACTATCCAAAATTTATAAAGGCAGAAATTAAAGATCTTTATTTTGAGTGAAGTCTTTTTTACATTTTTTGATTTATATGTCTTCAGCCAAAACAAAAAAACTGTGAGCCATACCCAATACATATTTAACTACTATCTCTAATTTTTAATATAAGACCTAATTACCTTTTTTTTTAAGAGATTAAAGAAACTAAATAAGTAACTCAATCATAACATATGATGTATATTATTGTATTATATGAGTCTATAAGTTAGACAAATTAGTATGATATAAAAATGATAAATATAAATATTTTAAAGTAATATATTTAACTTCTTTTCTTAAAAAAAGTTAACTAAATTTTATATTATGGACCGGAGGGAGTATAATTTAAATTTGAAAGTGGCAGATATAGTTTTCAAATATTTATTGATGATTGTTATGAGAGATAGGGGAAAATTGATCTCTTGTTAAAATTTTAAATATAATATAATATATTAACTCCGGTCCTAATTATAAGACCTAGTTGACTTTTTTTTGAAAAATTAATCAAGCTAAATAAGCTACTTAATCATTTCATATGTTGTATATTCTTATATTATAAATTAGTTTATTAGTCAAGCTAACAGTTTGAATAAAATAATAAAAATAAAAATACTCTAAAATAATTTAATTAGCTTCCTTAATCTCTCCAAAAAAAATTAACTAGATCTTATAATTAGGACCGGAGAGAGAGTAATATATTTTCTTTTTTCTAGGTTGTTGGGAAGGTTACATCTTCTCCTGTGCCTCACACACGCCTGCATGTGCATTTGTAAGTGTCGTACGATATTTTAAAAAATGTATGGTTAACAAACGCGAATACACACACAAACACTATTCACCATTGATTATAAGTTGAATTTAATTCACCTGATATTTTCTGCCAACCCAAATAGAATGATATAAATGAAACTTAGCATTATAACAAGTGAGTATTTGACATTATAAAGCATTTTTATAATAAGATGTATGTTTACTATTTAGTTCACCAAAACAAAAACAAGAAGTAGAAATTCTCTATCATGTTTTATAAAATTGTTATAATATTCTTATATGAAATTTGAAAATTTTCCACATAAGGGCTGGAAGAATCGAATAATAAAAAGCATAGTCTCTTCAAATAAGATTGCCTTTAATAAAAAGATACTTATGCTTAAATATAAAAAACGACATTTAAAAAATTAATTAACTTTTAATTTTATGACATATCTGATAAAATATCATTGCATGCATCATGGAGAGAGGGTGGTGGGATATTTGATTTGGAGGCAGTAGCTGGTTACAAAAAATTTAGGTTATCACCTTTCAAGTTCGGAAGGGAAAGATTCCTTATGAATTAATTAATGGTTAAGGTGTAGATTTGCCAATGAACTATTACCTGAGGAGTATCTGGCACAAAAAACAATTGAGGGTACCATAATTACTAATCAATAATTAAAAAGTGAAAAAAAAAACAATTAATGTACAGATTGACCAACGAACTATTACCCTGTCACTATCTTGGTGTCTCCGTCTTCCATTGACTATCACAATGTTAGCAACGCCGGCGTCTCCAAAGCTTCCATTGTTGTTGGGTGTTCGACTCACTCTCTTGAACTCATCAAGGTCTGTATGCAGCTTTAAGGCGAGAATCACGCATCGAAACCAAATCCAGTTGTCCACAGCTTTCGACCGGCACGCGTTTTGCACCCTGGTTCCATCCCTCTGATGCCACAAGTAGTAGCCTTTGTTGCCACAGTGTCTGCTCGCATGGGTCCCATCTCTGTTGGTGTTTGCCTTATCGAATAAGAAGGCTTAACCGCTCTTTTCTCCAACGTCTCCGCCACCGTCTTATGCAAGTGCCTCATATTTTAACGTAATTGTGATAATTGTTTTTCTTAATAGTTATTTGATACATTTTTTTCACTTTTTAATTGTTGATTGGTAATTATGGTACTCTCAATTTATTTTTGTGCCAGATGTTCCTCGGGTAATGGTTCATTGGCAAATATGCATCTTAACCCATTAATTAATCACCGTACGTATAATTATAATAATTATTACAAGGAAAAAATACGGTTAAATACATAATAATTAATTAACATGAATATATGAAATCTACCAACCGGTTTGAACAAGAATATGACTTACTCCTCTAATTAATTTGGTTTGTATTATTATATGATTATCATTATCATTTGACATGTTACTTAGCTCATGCATGCATTAATTAAAAGAAAGGAATTGTCAATTATATTATTGTTGCGTGCAATTGTGTTTGTGTGTTTGATATCAATAAGACAAACATACAAACTTGTTTTCTTAATTAACATCGTAAGGGTATCAAATATTGAAACCTTATTTGAAAAACTTTGGTGTTAATTAAATATATGTTTGTTTGCGATCAACCACAGACACATTGATAATATACTTGTTAAGTAATTGTATGAGACATCATGAGACTTGTCAAATAATATACGTACAAACGTTTGTGTTGAAGTCTTGGAAACTGTACTATAGTTTATCTCAAGGCTTTTATTAATTTATCGGCCTGATCATATAACAGTGAAGGTATATGGGTCAAGTTGAACTGCAGTAAGGGTGGTCATAATCTGGACAGATAATTTGTTGAAAATAACAATAATAATGATAAAAAATAGACCAATAATAATTGGTCTGCAAGAGATGATAGATTGGCACATGAACTTGACAATACCTGTGTCATGTGTCAAGGGTGTCTCCAACTTCCCCAATGAAAGTTACAATTCAGAGAGCATAGGTGACTGTGATCACTTTGGATCTTGTATATTTTTTTTAAAAGAAAAACAAATCTTATCTTTTATGTTGTTCTATTTTTTCGTTCAAAAAATAGGTTGTATACAGTTGAAAAATCCAGTATATGCAAGATTTACTGTCAAGGATACCTAAGTTCTTAATTAAGTAGGTGCAATTCTTATTCAACCGTGTGCAAAATGTCTTCTGTTTTACGTATAGTTGAAAAAATAGGTTGTATACAGTTGAAAAAAAAAATACATTCGTTGAATGTATATTTCACTTGAGTTTTTAAATAAATTTCAAATTATTGTGGGTAATGATAACTTCTGCATAAGGAGATTTTTCAACAACCTTTCCTAGAAAATTCACTAAAGTTATATTCTGTACTCGATATATGGCTCATTTCTTAAAGTCTAGGCAATGGAAGTGGCACGCTTATCAAGTAGAGTAATAAGCCAAACATGAAGTGGGAATAATAATAATATATAAAGGACGAGGCCACTTGCAGCGTAGCCTGCGATAGCACTGAAGATATATATATATATGACAGAAATAATTATGAAGTAACTGAAATGGTGGAGTCCATTGATGAAAGCTACTTTCTTCCAAACTGATAAATTTGATTGGCAAGAGAGAAGATACCCTGCCTTACGAACACCTCATTTAAAGGTTTGAGAAAATATGATTAAGGTTTTAACTATGAAAAATAATATTATAAAAGTCTTATTAATAAGTGATCGAAAGAATAAATATTAACAAATGAAAAAACTACTACTGACAAGTTATTAAACTTCTCGTGATATTATTATTATTATTGTCAGAAGCTTAATGATATTTTTCCTATATTTTTATTTTTATTTTTTTCCCAATATTTTTATATATGAAATCCCACTACAGGTCTGTATTTATTGATACGATCGGTAACATCAATTAAATGAACATGTACAGTGAAATAGAGAAGGGTGATGAAATGCAAGATCAAAAGATGGCGATGTCAATTCGGTAGTGAAGTGTCAGGAAGATTATAATCACTGTGGGGTGCTAGGAAATGTAATCATCAGAAAAGCTTATAAATTATAATAAGTGAGCAATATAGAATGATAAGATTAGGGGCAAAATTAGGGGGTTAGGTTGGCCTCCACCCCCACTAAAATTTAAAGGAAAAATATATATTATATATATATAATGACATTTTGGTAATTTTACATTTGATTTCAACTACAAAAAGAATTATTTTAAAAATTAAGAGAGACATGTTGAGATGTTTTCTTGGTTCATGTTCAAGAATTTTATATAAAACATAACATTGACATTCCATATATGAGTGTAAAATATATTGAAATGAGAGGTTGTGCTCAAAATAAACAAGTTGATTTGTCTGCTGAAAAATTTTATAGGATAATTATGCTTTGTGCTATAATTGATTATCAATTGTAATAATTAAATAACAAGTTTAATGATAATATTGTTGAATTACTTGCTTTGAGTATGACTTTAGATTCAAGAAATAGGTACAAGTCATTTAATAGTAATGATATTTGCAAACTTATTGATAAATTTTATTCTAGAGATTTCATAGAACAGGAAAAATTGCATTTGAAGATGGAGTTACAGCATTTTGAGTTTGACATTCTTAAACATCAATATTTGATTAATTTATCAACTATATATGAATTATGTTAAGGGCTAGCACAAACAAGAAAGTCCATCATTTACCCTCTTATTGATAGAATGATTAGATTTGTACTCATTTTTCAAGTTTCTACAGCAACTACTGAAAGATCTTTCTCTACTATGAAAATAATCAAGAACAGGCTCTGAAATAGAATGGAAGACCAATTTGTTGATGATTCTTTAATTACATATATAGAAAAATAAATTGTTTTGAGTTTTAGCACTGATTCAATTATAGATGAGTATAATAATATGAAAACACATAGAGTAAGAGTTAAATGAAGTTATCTTCATTTTTGTAATAGATTTCTTTCAATTCTTTTATATTAAGTCTGTATTGTATTTCAAGTAATTTTATTTATGATATAGTATTTTTTTATTTTCGCTCACGTCATTAAAATTTCTAGGTCCACCATTAGACAAGACAAGTTCGGTTGAAGGTTTTTATAGCAGATAAATGTGCCTCACTTATTATTATTATTATTATTATTGAGACTTTTTTGTTATTCCATTTCCTTACAAATCTCACAGTAATTCTTCTTTGAAAAGGGGGGAACTAGCCATGGAAATAAGTTAGGTTAGGCTTTGACTAAATAGACTTGAGCCTGTAATAGGGGTAAAAATCCTGAGCCTAAATACAGGCTATTTTTTAGGCTCAGGCCTAAGCCTTCATAAGGGGTGGTTGAGCATGAAGCCTTTTTAAAGGCCTACTTACAATGTAAGCCTTTAAAAAAACCTCATATTATAGGCCTTGAAGGCCATAAATAGAATTTATCCACTTTGAAATTAAAATATAAGAATTAAAAATAAATAAATATTGTGTTATTTAATACATACATATATATATATATATATATATATATATATATATATATATATAAAGATATTTATTTAATGTATAAACAGGTTAAACCTGAAGGGTTACAGGCTAAACTTTAACAAAATAGGTCTTGGTCTAACTTTTTTAATAAACAGATCAGGCCAAACTAAACCCTAAATAGGCCAAACGCCCGGGATAAAGGCTTAACCTATTCCTATCCCTAAAAAAACCAAGCAATGAGGTACAATGATTGAAGATGCAAGTGGATCCTGGTGACCCATAAAATATATTGGGAAGAAAAGGACAAGGTATTTTTTTTTCTACCAAAAAGAGTAGCCTCTACTACAACACATCTCAATCTGTGTCATTCACACACAAAACTATGAACTATCCTATCTGGAATCCATGATCTCACATGCACAATTGTACACACCCACTAGGGTTTCATCTCTCTCTCTCTCTCACAACTATAAAAGAGTACAAGATCAGTCTGGTTGATCCCTAATTGTTTTCATTCAAAAGGAATGGATCGGAGCATAATACAGTAGGTTAGCTTCTGATCCTGCCAAATAGAATGGCCCACTTCCCCACTAATGCTAGCTATTATAACGTTCATTAATACAATTAATAATTCGTAATAATAGTTTAGTAGAATAATTATAATGTAGAAAGTAGAAAGGCTGGGCTATGTATATATATATATGGGGGTGACAGAACTAGAGAGATGTGTTAGAAGAAGCATTAGGAAGACAACGGAGTTATGGGTCATGTGGAGGTGTGGAGGGTAGTGTAGGAGTGTCCTACCTTTGAGAGGACAACACAATTAAATTAGTGATATTTTCCAAAATATAAATACATGTATAGGTCTATAGGGGTTTCCTAGGATGTGGGATTATTTTAACATTTTATCATATGTGGTCCTTTCTCTTTATGGGCCACCCATCATACCCTCTATTTTTGGGAGTAGATTCTCTCTATATCATCTTTCTCATTTTCTTTCATTGGCTTAATCTAAGCCGTTGATTGAACAAAATAAGAGAAAAGTAAAAGTAATACTTTATTGATTGGACGGATGTGATACAGAGATAATGAGAAAATGATGATGAGAGAAACCCAACCCTCTATTTTCCCAACCCTAGGCATATTTTATTTTTCAAACATTTTCCCTTTTTTTTTTAAAACAATGCCACTGGTTTATACTCAAATGTCATGTTTTTTTTTTGATATAAAAAATTTTAGGAAATGGGTTGGGCTCACCCACAGTCCAAGGGGCAAGGCGCTTGGAGCCCAATCCACAGGACATATTAGGTTAGAGAGTACGCATGTCTCCACTTCTTCCTAAAGTTTTCACTGCTTCATAGACCCCTAAGATGCCTCCCCTAACAGCTTGACCAACTCAAATGTCATGTTAATGCTGAGGCTAAGAGTCCTCCCACATGTTATGTATTTAAATATGACATATCATCAAGAAAAAAAAACTCACTAACTAATGTAATCATATTACACTGCATAATGAGGCATACATAAAGAGAACATTTTAAAAAACAAAAAAAAAACAAAATCTCAAATCAGTTTTATTTCCTACAATAAATTAAGTATTTACCATACTTAATTAACAATTCAAGAAATGACTGGTTTGGAATTTTCAAATTTTGGAAATTTTTCTACAAAAATATTACACACACACATGTAAATATAAATGTTTGCTCTTCGACTTGCTGTGCTCTGCTTTCTTTAGATTCTTCGTTTCAGTTCATTTATGTTAATTAGCTGAAGCAATGAAGAAATATTCATCGACCTTGGTTTGAAGTCTGAAAGAATACGTGCAGTTCATTTTCTGAATCTTGCCCTGAATTTCATGCTGAAGTTGCTCAACAGCTAAACACTGAACTGTTGAAAGTTGAAGGGTTCGCAATGGAAGAGATTAACAAAACTCGTGTTAGAATTATTGCTCATTCTTAAAACCTCATGATCGGATTATTCACCATTCAAAGTTTTTTGTATTACATTTATTTTTTATAACTTTTTCTTTTAGTATGAAAAAGTTTAAGTGAGTTGGGTTTCAAGACTTATAATGAAGATAGCATGTTTTTGAGTTTAAATAGTGTTTACAGAGGTACTTACAGATCATCTGCCAATGGAGCCCTCATATCGGTATGATTTAAACTCACAACCTTATGGTTATGCTCCAGAACTTTACCAAATAGACCCACCATTTTATTTTATTTTTTGCTATTTTAGAATAGGGGTTGGGTTCACCCACAGTCCAAGGGCAGGGCGCTTGGAGCCCACTCCATAAGGAATTCAGGACTAATAGTACATATACCTCCACCTTAGCCTGGGTTACCGTTACTTCATAGACCCATAGGATATCTCCTCCAGCACCTTGACCAACTTCAGGATTGAACCCCCTCCTTTTTGGTGAGAGTGTCCGATCTTTTTGTCAGTTAAACCCAATGACGAGGGGTAGACCCACCATTATTAGTACATCTATTATTCATATTTAAGGGCAGCATGGCCTTTCTCCTGTGTCCATTACAGTATTACCAAAAAAAGCATCACTGTGAAACAATTCTGGCCCAAAGGGAAAAGCCTAAGACAATAAGATACTCAAAACAGAGGTGGTTTTGGTTGCAAAAGCAAAGGCAGCATAGGATTCTTGATAGGTTTGAAGGGTCTAAGTCTTAGGCAAAGTTGGACCTTGGACCCACCACCTGACACTCCCATCTAACCTCAAGTGGGGCCCAAATTCCTTGGTTACGGCTCAATTGAGGCCCACAGTGTAAGGCCCATATATAAAAAGCAGCTCTCTCACTCCACACAGCTCCACCATATGTACAGTAAAAACCAAATAAAATGTCAGGCAAGGTACTCCCAATGCCATCAAACATAAATGACTACGAAAAAGAATGCGTGCGTACGTAATTTCAAAGTTCAAAGCACCACCAAAGATTTGGTCATTTTGGTGAAAATTCTTCGGCCTTGTGCTGGGCCTGGGCCCAAGGCCCTTAGCCTCATTGATTGCGGAATCTATTCATTTTATATGAAACTAATAACCAGCACCTTGGGTTCAACTGGTGTGGGGGTCGGTCTTCCTCACCATATGGGAGGGGGTTCGATCCATGCGTTGGTCAAGGCGCTGGGGGAGGCATCCTAGGGGTCTATGAAGCAGCCACATGGCCGAGAACGCTGTGGTTAACGCTGTGGATTGGGCTCCAAGCACCCTACCCTTGGACTGTGGGTGAGCCCAACCCCTGTCCTAAAATTTTCTTATAAATAAAATAAAATAACCAGCGAAAGTTGGAAGGGGTTCTAGTTGCTTAAGTAAGAGATCTCAGTTTTAAGCCCTTGTGAATGCAAAACTTTTTATATAAAAAAAAAAACTAGTAATACAGTTAGTTAAAGCGTCGACTTTCACCCTAAAAGATAGGACTTTTGATACCCGCTGGTCGATGTGAGGACCTCACCCTAAAAGGTAGGACTTTGGTACCCGCTGATCGATGTGAGGGCTTCTTTAGTGACCGATCTGTAAGTACCTTTATAAACACTCTCTAAACCTAGAGACGTATGGTGGGTTAGAGGTGTCACCCCTAACTAAACTTTTTCTTGTATAAAAAAAATGAAACTAGTGTGGTCCCACCAATGGGGTGATGTTGCAGAAGAGGTTAATTCATGACAACATGATTGAATCAAAATTTGAATCCCAATTTAAAAAGTTTTCAATTTTCTCACAACAACATCACAAATTAATATTTGAATTCCCCACTTAGAAAAGTGTCTATATTTAGGATTGAACAGTAGATTGAACATGATTGTCTTTAATAAGAAAATGTTTGTGCCTAAGGAAAAAGAAAGAAACTAGGAAAGTGAACATATATAGACACACAGACGGGCCTGAAACGCAGGAATGCTGGAGTAGATTGAAATGTTGTAATTTAAGGAAAAATAACAACCTATGGATTTGAATACTTTTTGAGCTTTTTAGTCTGTGATAAACTGATAATCACAAATTTAAAGAGAAAATCTCATTTTAAAAGACTAACTTATTAAGAGGGAGAGTCCATTGATTTATAAATTACATTACACTTATGAGACTTTCCGATGCGAGATTCATAACATAGTTACTGAAATTGGTCAAATGAGGAAAAGGGTTAAGGTCGGACGGAGTAGGATCAGAATCATATGTGTTCATTTGGAACAACGATTGGAGTGTTCAAAAGTAACTTTTCAATCGTGATTTACAGAATACGAGGTAAACACGTGATAAAAGTATCGTGTCAACTTATGTGCATAAATAATTATAAGCCTTTCGAAAGCTCCACCTCATGTGGAACCGAGGATTTGTTGGTGCTTTTACGTTTTACTCCCTGTCGTTGTATATGTTTGATTGCATTTTCTTTTTCTTCCTTTATCCTTACTAATTTATTTCATTGGACCTACTTTTATTCAGTGAACACAAATTAAATAATATACTGTCACTTCTTCATGAATTGCGTATACAATTATTTAAATATTAAATAATGTTAGCTTAATGAGTAAGAATATTACTCATTTTAAGCGAAGGCATGAGTTCATATCCCACATATGTGAAGTAATCAATACACACACATAATCTTTATCACTCAAATTTGTTCTTATTTTAATTTTTATCCCTTAAATTTTAAATTATAGGCTTTGATCCCTCAAATTTCGTTATTTTTAAATTGTCGGTGCCTATCATTAAATAAGAATATGGCTCATTTTGCCCATTAACATACCAAAATATTTTATTTGAAACTTGGGGGACTAAACTCAAAACGACAGTATGTTTAAGGAACTAAAGATTATATTAATCCTATTTATTACTATATTTAAATATTAGAGTAAATATCCTTTTTGGTCCCTGAAAAAAAAAACACGGACCCCATTTTTGTTCCTAACAAAAAAAAAATGTTCTTTTTAATCCATAAAAAGGACGAATGAGGGTCGATTGGTGGACATTTTGATCCCTCACAAATTTCTAAAAGATCTTTTTAGTTTCATAAAAAGGACGAATAAGGGTCGGATTTTCTGTCAGGGACCAAAATGGGGTCCGTATTTTTTGTCAGGGACCAGAAAGGATATTTACTCTAAATATTATATAAACTTAGTTTTCTTTCAACATGATACATTAAAAACTGACATTAATATTATTATGATATTGATTTTCTTGTTATAGACCAACACCATCCCATCTTTTTTCTTCGTCACAACTCAAAATAACAAGAATAAAAGAATGGAGAAGAATAAATTCATTAACATGAAAGAGCAATAAATTAAATTCATATTCCTCCTACCTTTTTTACGACAAGTGTTGTATGTTTCCTGAACTAATCACTAATCTCATTCATATACTCCCTCCCGTCCTTATTATAAGGCACCAACTAACTTTTCTCACAAACCAATAAAAATAGTTAAAGTCAATAAAGTAGCATAGAATCTAAGTAATTTTCAATATTACCCATATTAATTGCATTAAGCTCTGATATTATATTAATTATTATACTCATTCATTACCTTTATTAATTAGTGGCAGATATCGAAAAAAATAATCAATGTTCATTGGGAACAAGCAAGTGCCTTATAGAAAGGACCAAATAAATTTGATAGTTGGTGCGTTATAATAATGATAAGAGGGAGTAGTCATTTAAGGGACATTAGTCCTTTATATATATATATATATATATAGACACACACTAAAAAATACGTAATTTCAAATAAACATCAAAATTTACCACACAATTAAATATAATCAAAATTGTTGACCAATACATAAAATTAATTATGATTAGTAAATAAGCATGACAAATGATTCACTACATTTAATTAGGGATTAAATCAGTTAGTATATATTACTTTGGATCACAATTAAATTAAATCCGACTAAAAAAAGAATTACAATGGCCGTTGATTGGCTGATTTTCCATTGAGACTTGAGAGTAGTGAGCTTCCATTTTAACGATATATAAATTGAGGAAATTCAGACAAAATGAACCTCAAATTGAAATGAAATTCAAAATGGTGGGTCACGCCGAGGAAAACGATATATATACAAGTTCACCTTCCTGCTTCTTGCTTATGTCCAAACCTCCACAGTTTATGGATTCTTAACATCGTCGTCGGCTTCATTCCTTTCCGGTGGCTTTGTCCGGAGCTAGTGGCTGGCTCACTGCGAAACCCTACTCTTCCGTCCTCGTTCATAGATGGCCAAGGGTCGTAAATTGACCGCAAGCAACCGTAGCGAACGCCTCTTGGGAAGCTACAGCTACAATAATCTCCACAGCCAAACCTCCATCGGCGCCGCCACTGACGCATCGGAGTTCGCTGAAGACGATGTCTGGTCCACCGTCGACGAATTAGACGACTGCGCAATGAATACCTCTTTCGGCGAGAGACCTCCGCGCTCGTCTGTGGAGATCAACGGCGGCGCGATCTCGATCATAGGTGGCCGTCGGATCTCCCGCGAAGATCATCACCGATGTGTGGGCGGACTGTCCCTGGCGTTCGATGATTCTGGAAACAACGCTCAGATGACGTCGACCAGGATTCTCCACCAGTACCACCGCGGGCACGACACCGTGGCGCCTCCACGTGGACACCACATGGCCACGTCAGCTCCCGTGAACGTGCCGGACTGGAGCAAGATACTCCGGTCTGACTCGATCGAATCGCTTCACAACGTGGATGGCGGTTTCGATGACGAATCGGAGATGGTCCCGCCACACGAGTACTTGGCGCGTGAGTACGCTCGGAGCCGGAAAATGGCAGCGAACTCCGTTTTCGAGGGCGTGGGACGGACGTTAAAGGGTCGTGACATGAGGAGGGTTCGTGACGCAGTGTGGAGTCAGACCGGGGTCGATGGGTGAGTAAACCGGTTCAGGCCTGTATTGTAGTATTTGATAATTATTGTTGTTCTCACTTCTCAGTGTCAAGAGCGGCTTAGTTGGGAAAATATATATAGGTTTTGGTTTTTTCGGGGATTTTTGTTTCCGGTGGGGTTGGGGACGACGATTCAGTTGGGTTGACTCGGATGAGGAGAGTCTAACTCAGAGTCAGAGGCGAGTGAGGGTAAAAGCAAAAATATAATCTGGTCTCTAGATTCTGATTAAGATCTCTCCAGTGATGAATCCAGGAAACAGGAATTGCTTGATGAGGGTTCATTGAGATGTGGGACCGGATTAACCCCGATTTTGAATAATTTTGTATTCTAATCTCTGTTTGTTTAAGCAGATTCAGTATTCCAAATTCAGGATATGTGAAGGCCCAGAAGTTGAGATATATATATCTGGCCTCCCAAAAACCAGAGATCAAGAAATATAATTTATCATCAATTTAATGTTTATTATTAAAAATAAAATGCTAAATTATACAAAACCTTATGCCATGCATGTAAATAATCCTTCTAATCTTTACAACTTTACAAATTACAATAAACCTCGTCAAGCTTTCAGAATTATGCAGTCCATACTATCATTTTTCATACCCATTAATTTTTATTTTGGGAAAATTCCTTTCACGTCGTAAGTACTAAGAAAATGTCAAAAAAAATCCTAAAGGAAATTCAGATATCATAAAAGTTTTAAAAAGTTGTTAATTCTACACATGAAGTTGTTAATCACACATATGAGAGTTGTTAATCCTACGGAAGGAAGGAGTTGTTAACGAGACTTTTCTAATATTTGAATTTTTTTTGAGACTTTTTTGACATTGAGAACTGAAAGGAATTTTTCCTTTTATTTTTGTATGCTTCTCCTCGAACTTCACATTATAATCTGGTATAGGAGTACGTAAGGTGATGTTTTTCTCATCATCTTTTTATTATTATTATTATCTTTCATAATTTCTAAATCATGTTTGTCTAATTAATGTAAAAAGTTATAATACTAATTCGATTTTTCTCTCATTTTTAAATCAACGGTCGAGATAAATTTATAAGGAATAATGAGAAGAAAAAAAAAAGATAATAAGAGGATTTGATGGTAAACTTTGACTTTATGGTATAAGAGTTATCTGTAAAAATGTAAAAGTTAAAGGGTTTACTATAAAGTTTTAAAGGGTTTTTACCTAGTACACAAAGCTAGGGCATTTTGTATAATTTAGATAAAATAAGAGCAGTGAATAAAGTAGAAACTATTTGTTGAACGGATCAAACAAGAAGTATATTCTCAAAGAGGCACCTTGGGGATTGATTGGCTCTCATTCAATGAGAATCACATAAATTCTTGCAGTACCCTTTTTTTTGTATACTAAATTTTAGGAAAGGGGTTGAGTTCACCCACGATCCAAAAGCAGGACGAAATCTCCCTTCCTCCTAGGGCCTCAGGCGTTAACCTAGGCACCTAGGAGCTAGGATGCCCCTCTCAGCGCCTTGACCAACTTCAAGATTGAACCTTCTCTTTTTAGTGAGAGTGTCCAACTCTTTTTCCAGTTGAGCCCAAGGACGAGGGGTTCTTGCATTACCCATTTAACTTTCTAACATCTTTATGGAAACCGACGCCAATAATAATAAAACCCATTAAAAATGAAAAGAGTGATAGGAAAAATAGATTATTTATTTAGCATGTGAAAGATGATGGGGAAGAGGTCAAAACTCAGAACAAAGGGCGATGTGAAAGTAAAGAGAAGGAATATAAAAAAAAAAAAAGAAGAAAATGATGAAATTGGTAGGGATGGTATAATTTAGGACCAATAATGTGTTTTGTTTGGATTTGGCTACAAAATAACAATCAAGACGGAATATTATGAAACCAATTTTCAAATGAATATTATTATTCGGTCGTCTGATTAAACACACAAAATAAGAACATATTCCTTGTCCAATGTCCAATATTTCCTACTCCCTCTCCTTTTAATTATAAGGTCAAGTTGATTTTTTTTGGAAAAATTAAGGATGCTAATTAAATTATTTTAGAATTTTTTATTTTTTTTTATTTTTCTCTAAACTAATTAGTTTGACTAATAAACTAATACATAATCTAAAGATACACAATATATTATGTGATTAAGTAATTTATTTAGTTTTCTTAATCTCTTCAAAAAAAAAAAAGTCAACCTAGTCTTATAATTAGGATAGGAGGTAGTACTCCATCCAGTCCTAATTATAAGAACACATTTTGGAGTTGGTTTTGGTCCTAATTATAAAATCAAATTTTAACTTTTGTTAATTTCTTCCTAAAATACCCTTATTGATACTTTCTCAATAATAAATAAAGACAATAATAATTTAATAATATAAGGCAAACACAGTGATTATAACAACAATTATATATAAACCGTGACGTTATTGGCTATTTGAATTGCCATCATGGATGGACGAGTTCGGCTTTGTTTTGCCATTTTCGATTCAACAAATTTTGCTTGATGTCATTTTAAATTTTAAGTAGGGGTATTTTTGGAAAATAATTACAATTAACTAATTTAACTTCTCTCCTTAATCTCTCCAAATTCTGGTAAATAGTTCCTATAATTAGAACCGGACGGAGTACAAACTTTTGGTGCCAAGTACAACTTATTTATTACTAAGTTAGTTATTATGATATGTATTTTTTAAAACACACTATTCATATTCCTTAATTCCATCTCCTCCTTCATTATTATTAAGAGAGTATCAATAAAGGTAAATTATAAAATGATTTACAAATATAAAAATTACGTCTTATATTTAAAATTAGGACCAACTCTCAAAATATGTCTTATATTAAGGATAGGAGGAGTAGAAAGCAATAACAACTTGTTCAAATATGGTAATCTTTCTTTGAAATTGAATAGTAGTGTCCAACCTTTATTTAAAAAAAAAAAAAACTTATCTTAATCGATACTCCTTCTGTTCTAAATTCTAAATATAAAAACTAGATAACTAATTGATAAATTATAATAAAAATGGTTATCTATATATATATATGTGTGTTAGTTTCACTAAAGTACCCATTTAGTTATTTATATTGAAAATTACTCATGAATGATAATCCCCTTAATGTGTGATTAATAGGGAGGGTTAGAAAAAATATATATAATTGGAAGACATAGTCAATTGAAGTGTTATATTTACTATTTACAATTAAAGCATACTCTTCTACGAACTCTTTTAACAAGAACAAAAAGAATATTTAATACGTTAATTTCTAGTAAATCACCTAGTATCCAAAATTAGTAAACAAATTAATTTTAACATATTCATACTAACTTAATCTCTAGTCAATTTTAAATAGGATCGCTTTCACAAAAGTATCATACATATTCATACTAACTTAAAGGGAAAATTTCACCTAAATCTAGAGCTGGGAATCAGGACCGGCCCGGCCCGACAGGGCCTGGCCCTATAGGACCAGGGCCCATCAGGGCTGGCCCTACAGGGCCTGAAAATTACTATTCCAAATTTTAACTATTTTTCCTTCGATTTTTTTCAAAGAAATATAATCAGTAAATTGCAACCATTAAAGGTCTAATCTATCAAATAAATGTTATCAACATTAATATCTAAACAATATAAATCATTCAACAAATAAACACATTTATTAATTCGTAATAAAAAACAAATAAACACAAAGAATATGTTTTTTCATTTTTTTTCAAAAAATATTAAACAAAGGAATTGCTTTATGTATGCTCATGACAAAATGACTTTCCCTCTCGTAATTTTGTGTGTCTGCAGATTCCTTCGGTTCAGGCATGATTTTACTGATAGGTAAAAATAATTATACTTATTTTACACAAAATATATTTAAATTTATTACTTATATAATATTGTAATACCAAAGTATGTGTTTATTTAATATGAAAACATCCATTCTTTTAATTTTATAATAACTAATTATGTGTTTTAATATAGAATAATAATAAATATAAAAAAAGGTTTATAGTTTAAACTAAAAAAATCTAAGTAATTACAAATAAACACATTCATAAAGTGGAAGTCTAGGTAATTATTATTTTTTTTAAAAAAAATGCTACAGTTAAACGGGCCTCGGGCGGCCCGATTAAGCCCGAGGCCCTACAGGGCCGGCCCTGCAGGGCCAATTTCAAATTTCTAGCATATTTTTCAAGCCCGAGCCCTACAGGGCCAGGGCTTAAACGGGCCGGCCCGATGGGCTTAGCCCGATTTCCCGGCTCTACCTAAATCCCAACTAAAAGAAAATACGGCATAAAGGTCCATTGAAATCTCAAATTTACAATAAAATCTTGTGGGATATTTTTGTAATATATTCTAAATGTGAAAAGTCCAAAAAAACTATTGATTATATAGAGAGGAAACGGATAATTGTGCATTCATTAAGGGTATTTTGAACTTTTCGCATTTGAAATATATTTCAAAAACATTACACTTCACTGTAAATTTGAGATTTTAACGGAACTTTCTGTCATATTTTTTCTTGTTTAGGATTTAGGTACAATTTTCCCTAACACAAACCCAAGTCATCATACCGAAGTAAAGACCAAGGTTTGTTAGTTGAATGGACTCTCTCTCTCAGTTTTTTTAAATAGTAGAGTTGAATGGACTCTATTATCCAAATAAAAGTGACAATAAACATGATGTTACCATCAACCCAACATTATTTAAAATTATCAACTTATACCTTCAATCACACTACATATTAAATAACATTGGATTAATAATTCATATAACCAAAAGCCTTATCATTTTGACAAATCTCTCCACCATCATAAAAAAATTCCATTTACTCACCTTTGGTATTCTTCTGGTAATAATAAAATATTTTCCTATTTATAAAATAAAAAAATACAAGGAAAAAAGAAAGAAAAACTTGTGGACAAAAATCATAGGGTCCTCCACCCCCATGAGAGTGGGACCCCAATGCAAATGGACAAGTGATGGATGGTGGCCCTAATTTGGCAACACATAGCAAAGGTCCAATTCCAAAGAGTATTGAGAGCAATATTAATAAGATTCAATGGCCAATGTTTTCAGGTGAAAAAAAAAAGGGGGCCAATGTTGACAACGTTTTCCATGAAAATGACATTTAAATCCTTTTTCTTTGAGAAAATTGCAACTAAGTCCTAAACAAGAGAAAATACGATAAAAGATCCCTTGAAATCTCAAATTTGCAGTGAAGTCCCTTTGGACAACTTTGTAATATATTCCAAATATAAAAAGTCCAAAATAACCCTATTGATTAAATAGATAGGAAAAAAAAGTGTATTCATTAAGGGTATTTTAGACTTTTCACATTTAGAATAATTACAAAAATGTTCACTGGGCTTCACTACAAATTTAAGATTTTAAAGGAGCTTTTTGTCGTATTTTCTCTTTGGACTAAGGTGCAATTTCCCCTTTTTCCTTTAATGTTGGGCTAAAAAATTGTGACTTTGGGACCATTGGTTTTTGCACTCTTTCATTCCCTCCAAAAGTGTTATTGACACTTTGGTTACTTGGGTCAATGTGAGTTGGCATAGATGGTAAGGGATCCAGGACTAGGCCCTTGGGTCGTGGATTCGATCCTCTCTGCCGTCGCTGGGACTCCTTTGGTAGGCGATCTCGTAAGTCCCTAGTAAGTGCTCATGAGCCGGGGCCGTGCCTCGGCAGTGGGGGACTGATGTCGAACCCCTCCAAAACTTTTTTATATCAAAAAAAAAAAAAACTTGTGATTTGGGCCAGTGCCACACTACTATAATTTTTATTGGCATTTTGATTTTGGAGATGAATTTCAAAGCTTTTGACCAATGAGGAGAAAAAAAGATAAGCACTTATAATTTCCTTTTATTTTTTTCTGTGGGACCTGCTTCTTATTAAATGGCTTATCATGCATCTCTTGGTTATAATTCTCCTTCTCTAAAGTGCTTTTCAAATTCATCCTCAATAATTTGTGGCCTTAATTTTAATTTAATTAACAACTAAACTCGTATATTCTAGGTATCAATGCCTCTTCACTTCAAGGGTTCAATTTTCTTAGGCAAAGGGTGTTTTTGTTATACTTCCACTGGTTCTAAATATAAGACCCAGTTAACCTTTTTTTTTTCAAAGACTAAGGAAATTAATTAAGTTAATTTGAAATATTTATACTCATTATATATATATATATATATATATATATATATATATATATATATATATATATATATATATAATCAATTAGGTCTTATATCTAAAATGAGAGGTGGTATAATTTTAAGCTTGCATCTTCTCACATTACGCATTTAGATTATACTTCATGCCCAAGAGGGGTGATAGCGACTTCGGCAAGTGCACCGATCGTTACAAGTAATATAGTATGTGAGAAAGAGATCGTCCCACGAGGAATAGTACTCCAACCACTAATTCTTTATTTAAGCTTTAGTTGGATCAATGAGTAATAGGGGTTGATTTGTAACCAAACAGAATTTTTAAGGAATTTAATCAAGAAAAGTACTCAAGATTAAGAATCTCAAGAACGATTGTTTAGAAAAGATGATCAATAAAGAAAAACGCATCTAGGGCATAGAATTCCCCTATGTTCCTCTAAGTATTTGAATTAAGTACCTAATTGATTATTATTCCCACGACTGACGACCAATTCTCTAAAATTAGACTAAGTCCCAATGTCTTGATGCTACCTTAATCCGTTATTTTTGAAAACAACCTAATGTCTTAGTATTGTTTAGAAAAATCAATTTGTTTACCAGAATTATGAGATCGCATAAATTCGTAAGCCTATGTCTAGGTCATGCAATTCTATGATGGATTAACGGTTCTAGTTAAATGTACCAACATCTCTATTGTCATACACTAACCTATGAACAATCTAAAAGGCGATCACTCTTTAAGAAAGCGTTAAGCACAGGTAATCCATTCAGTCAAGAAAACAATAATCAAATAAGAATCCAAATAAATACGTTAAATTCACATAGGGTTCATCCTCGCCCTAACTACTAAAGGAAACTAGCCAAGCATGGCTAGGTTAATAAATTATGATAAAAAGTCAGAACTACTCCTGCGTAGTCCGAATTGCTTTGCGTCGTCCGTGCGTCTCTTGCGTTCTTCTTCCTTCGCTGCGTCCGTCAATTCTGTCCGTTCGCTTTTTCTCTGTTGCGTCTTGTCCTTGGCTCTCCCCTCTTCTAATATATATTAGGTTATGTGTTGTGGGCCCCACGTGCGTCTTTGCTTTTTCGTTTTTATCCAAATCTCTAATCTGCTTCTTTATAAAAGATATATCCTATCTTTTCTTCTAATATATTATATTATAATATATAATATTATAATATTATAATTTATCTTTTCAATTTAATTTGTTGCATCCCTTAGATCACATAATTCTCCTGCACAAATAAGTAGGATATCAATAGATTTTCTGTTATAATATCATTTTATCCTATATTTAATTAAAAGATAGATAAATATATTAAATAGGTAGAATATTAGTAAATTCAATCCAATATATCCCAGAATCTATCCTTATTTAATTATAAAATATCTACTTATCAAACTCTCCCACACTTAAATCTTTGCTTGTCCTCAAGCAAAAGAAAGAGAATTAATTATCTGAAAGGAACATTACATATGAAATTCCTAAACAGAGAGCAATAAACCACCACGCTTAGATCATATCATCAAATCTTATTTAAGTTAATGTCTTATAAGAATAGGTCACTAAGTCAATAGCCTTAAACAATTATAACAATCTCTTAATATCCCATAATCAAAGGATCAGTGAATAATAAGAGCAACAATAAGATTAGTAGAAGAATATTATGCTACTTAATTTTTCCAGAAAAATTCAAATGCCCCCACTAAACCAAGCTTTTCATTTAATTTAATAAGGGTCCTCAGGTAAGAAATGACTCATTCTTTTTTTTTTTTTGTCTTGAGCCATTGTAGGTCCCCTTTTGACGCGACCCTGCACATGGGTGATGCAGCACCGGTTACTCAGTTACTCCAACGGGCACCTCAAGAGGCTTTTAGCCCAACTCATAACTCTCTTGGACTTTACCGTTTGACGCGACCCCCGCACATGGGTGATGCAAGACCGGTTACTAAGTCAAGTCTAGAGATGTCAGCGGAGTTGCTATGCTTCTTTTTTTTTTTGAGTCATTTCCCTGAACCAAAGGTTTACTTAGCTAGCAAGGTCATCATCTAATTTTCTAAAGAAATCATGTAGCAAAATATTCCTAAACTAATAATATGTTGATCCTATTACAAACTATTCCCTATTCTCATAGTCTATCTCAAGACTGCTACAAAAATTCAGGGCTTAGAGACTTAATCGAAACATTCTTTTCTATTTTAATTTTTGAATTGATAATATTCACTAAGATGGGGAAAACTCAAAGTTAAGGTCAATTTCAAAAAAATATTTTCAATGTTTTCAATTGCATTAGGACAAGCATAACCAAGGAAATCATATCCCTCCCCACACTTAAATCAAGCATTGCCCTCAATGTTGCAAAAATATAAAGAGGGAAAGAAACTAGTACTCCCCTGGTTTAGGTCTCTAACTCCGATGTGGAGTTCTTCATCCGGTACCATCCATGATGTTTCAAATTTTTAGAGAGGAGCGAGTGCACACGCAAGACTTGGCAACAACAAAAGGAGTGATCATATCTAAACCTAGAAAAATGAAAGGGAAAAAAAACAAAATAATAATAATAATAACTGCAAGAAAAACTTATTGGGTTGCCTCCCAATCAGCGCTTGTTTACCGTCTCGAGCCTGACGGATGTCACCTTAATTCTCAACTTCCAATGCCACAGAGGTTCTTCCTCTGTCAATGTCTCCTCCGTGGTAAGGCTTTAATCTCTGCCCATTCACCTTAAAAGCTTCCTCTGAACCTATTGGTGCAATGGCTATTGCACCAAAAGGTGTGACTTCTTTGACTACAAACGGTCCTGACCACCTAGACTTCAATTTCCCTGGACAAAGTTTTAAACGAGAGTTATTAAGTAATACCTGTTGTTCCGGATGAAACTCTTTATCTTCCTGTCATGCCATCTCTTGGTTTTTTCCTTGAATGGCAAATGAAAGTGGTCCTTGTGAGTGACATCATCCACACAGATTCTCCAGCCTGCATCTAACAGTTTCACCACTTCCTTTCTCACCACTTCCTTCATAGTCGGGTTAAGTCTCCTCTGGGGCTGCCTTACTCGTTTCACATGGTCCTCCATAAGAATTTTATGAGTGCAAAATGAAGGACTAATCCCCTTTAAATCAGATATAGACCACCCTATGGCAGTCTTGTGGGTAGTCAAAACTTTCAGCAACTTCTCTTCGTCAGTAGGGGAAAACTCAGCGCTAACAATAACGGGATAAGTGTCATTCTTCCCTAGAAAAACATACTTCAGATTAGAAGGGAGCTCCTTTAGTTCCACCTTAGGAGTAATAGGTGGCGCATCATAATCTTTCTTCTTCAGCTCCTCAACCTGTAAATCAGAATTTTCCTTTGCAGAAACCTCTTCTTCCACTTGTAATAATTGAGCAAGATCATCCTCCATAGGCTCATCTGAACCTTCTTGAAAAACTTCTTGAATGGCCTCATCAACCACGTCAATTTTGAAGCAGTCACTATTATCAGCTGGGTATTTCATGGGTTGAAACATATTGTAAGTGACTTTCTCATCATTCATTTGAAACTCCATTTTTCCTGCTCAGCATCTTCCTCCATGTTAAGAACCACAAAATCCACCGGGAAGATGAATTTGTCCACTTTCACAAGCACATCCTCAATGACACCTTCTGGCTTCTTAATGGACCTATCCGCCAACTGTAATGACATCATAGTAGGCTTCATCTCTTTAATGCCGAAAGCTTTCGAAATAGATAAGGGCATTAAATTTATACTAGCTCCCAGATCACAAAGTGTTCTGCTTATATTGACCTGAGTCAATGCCACTGTTTCGGCCTCTTGCAACTTATGCTTCTTGGAAAGCAACTCTTTCATGAACTTTGCATAATTAGGCATATTTTCAAGGGCTTCTGCAAAAGGAATGTTAATCTGCAATTTCTTAAAAATATCCCAGAACCTAGCATACTGTTGCTTCTGAATCTGCTGCTTGAACCTTTGGGGGTAAGGAGGTTTTGCATAAGAAGGAGTGGGAGACTTCTTTGTAGCTATCTCCTTTGGAACTTGCTGCACATTACATTTCTCAACCTCTTCCTCCCCTTTCTCAGACTTGTCCTTCATCTAACAGATTTCTCAACCTAATGAACCACTATACCACTCCTTGTAGTTATGGCCTTACAATGCTCCTTTGGATTTACTACGGTATCACTAAGGAAGGACCCTTGGCTTCTCTCTGCTATTTGCTTTGATAGTGACCAATCGATTCTCCAAATTCGGATCGAAGCCTTGTGATTTTGAGAGAAGACTTTGTTTCATTTCGAAAGCTTCGACCCCTTGACGTATTCGGTAGTGGTAAGAGTCAACCGTGTCAAAGCCTTTTCCGGATCGGTAGTGGTGGTTTGGTGGAACTGCTGGGGTGCTGCTTGGGGTTTATAGGAAAAATTTGGGTGAGATTTCCAGCCAGGATTGTATGTGTTGCTATACGGATTAAACTGATTCCTAGGAGGATCACCCATGTAATTAACCTCAGCTGTTTCTCCAGTAATGAATGCTGCACAATCTCCATTAGCGTGTTCCCCTTTGCAAAAATCACAAAGCAAAGGAGGCTGAGAAGTGATAGATGATATCTGAGAAGAGGCAAGCTGTTTAGTGATGGAAGCTAACTGCTGTTGGATCACCTTGTTTTGTTGGGCAATGTTCTCATTGTGGGCCAACATTGTATTGTAAGAGTCTAGCTGAAGAACTCCCCTCTCTTGTTGTGGAATAACAGTTTCATTCTCAAAGGACCCCATAGCTTCAAACAACTCCAATGATTCTTCGGGAGTTTTATTTTTTAGTGTACCACATGCTGCAAAGATTAATCATCATCCTAGAGGACGGAAGCATCCCATTGAAGAATATTCTCACCGATCATAGTCTTGCAGCTCATGTTGTGGGCACTTCCTAAGCAACTCCTTGAATCTTGCCCACGCTTCACAATATGATTCCCCATTGCCTTGAGTAAAGCAATTGATGTCTGAGAGCAGATTTGTATACTTAGAAGAAGGAAAAAATTTCTCAAGGAACTTTGTGGTAATAATGTCCTAAGTGGAGAGACTTCCATTAGGACAAGAACGAAGCCAAGCTCCTGCTTCCCCGTCAAAGAGAAAGGAAACAGTCTCACACGAATAGCCTCTCCAGAAACCTCATTCATCTTGATGGTATCACAAATCTGCAGAAAAGTCTCAATATGCTGATTAGGATCCTCTAAATCACTCCCACTAAAAGAGCGTTGTTGAACCAAGCTTATGAGGGATGGCTTGATTTCAAAATTATTCGCATTCACGGCAGGATTGATAAAGCTAGTTGCAGCCCTGGCAGGATTAAGCGTCATGTAATCGCCCATGGTCTTTTTTGGAGGAAGTGGAGGAGGATCTGTAACATTTTCTGCCATTATAACCGGTTCAGTCTCAGTACTAGAGCTACTAGCCTTTCCTTTTCTCTGTTTAGCAAGTTTCCGGTTTCTCCTTGCTGTCTTTTCAATTTCAGGATCAAACTGCAGCGAATTTCTGTCAGTGGTACCTCGCATAAACAAAGTAGGATAACAAAAGAAAAAGAAAAATCCAATCTAGAGTTTCAATAACTACTCTTAGTGTTGAAATAAAACTATTTCCCGGCAACGGTGCCAAAAACTTGATAGCGACTTCGGCAAGTGCACCGATCGTTACAAGTAATATAGTATGTGAGAAAGAGATCGTCCCACGAGGAATAGTACTCCAACCACTAATTCTTTATTTAAGCTTTAGTTGGATCAATGAGTAATAGGGGTTGATTTGTAACCAAACAGAATTTTTAAGGAATTTAATCAAGAAAAGTACTCAAGATTAAGAATCTCAAGAACGATTGTTTAGAAAAGATGATCAATAAAGAAAAACGCAGCTAGGGCATAGAATTCCCCTATGTTCCTCTAAGTATTTGAATTAAGTAACTAATTGATTATTATTCCCACGACTGACGACCAATTCTCTAAAATTAGACTAAGTCCCAATGTCTTGATGCTACCTTAATCCGTTATTTTTGAAAACAACCTAATGTCTTAGTATTGTTTAGAAAAATCAATTTGTTTACTGTAATTATGAGATCGCATAAATTCGTAAGCCTATGTCTAGGTCATGCAATTCTATGATGGATTAACGGTTCTAGTTAAATGTACCAACATCTCTATTGTCATACACTAACCTATGAACAATCTAAAAGGCGATCACTCTTTAAGAAAGCGTTAAGCACAGGTAATCCATTCAGTCAAGAAAACAATAATCAAATAAGAATCCAAATAAATACGTTAAATTCACATAGGGTTCATCATCGCCCTAACTACTAAAGGAAACTAGCCAAGCATGGCTAGGTTAATAAATTAAGATAAAAAGTCAGAACTACTCCTGCGTCGTCCGAATTGCTTTGCGTCGTCCGTGCGTCTCTTGCGTTCTTCTTCCTTCGCTGCGTCCGTCAATTCTGTCCGTTCGCTTTTTCTCTGTTGCGTCTTGTCCTTGGCTCTCCCGGAACCAGATTCAGTGCTTGTCCCTAGGACAAGCACTGAGAGCTTGTCTGGACGGCCCAGAGAGACAAGCTCTCAGTGCTTGTCCTAGGGACAAGCACTGAATCTGGTTCCTGGCTCTCCCCTCTTCTAATATATATTAGGTTATGTGTTGTGGGCCCCACGTGCGTCTTTGCTTTTTCGTTTTTATCCAAATCTCTAATCTGCTTCTTTATAAAAGATATATCCTATCTTTTCTTCTAATATATTATATTATAATATATAATATTATAATTTATCTTTTCAATTTAATTTGTTGCATCCCTTAGATCACATAATTCTCCTGCACAAATAAGTAGGATATCAATAGATTTTCTGTTATAATATCATTTTATCCTATATTTAATTAAAAGATAGATAAATATATTAAATAGGTAGAATATTAGTAAATTCAATCCAATATATCTCAGAATCTATCCTTATTTAATTATAAAATATCTACTTATCATGGAGAAAAAATGGGGATGACCCTTTGGCATAGTTATGTTATTTTTATTCAGATATTTAATAAAAGGATAATTTAATTAGAAGATAATACAAATGAATGAAAAAATTATGTACTTCTTTTGAGTAGGATATTCTGAAAACAAATATAAGAATTTGCATGTATTTTTTTTTCCTGAAAAAATTTTCTATTTCCTATGAAAATGAAAACTGTGATAAGTTGTCTAGGTGATTTATCTTTTCTTTTAGGAAGATTATATTTATTAATGATTCAGAAAGTCCATTTATCAAAAGCTAATTTTTGTTGTTTTTTAAAAAGTTATTTTGTTTCCAATGATTTTGTAACCTAGTAGTTAGTAGCAAGGAATTATGACTTCGATCCTGCTTCTAACTTAAGATCCTAAGTGATGAACACACACTGTGTGGGCAGTCCCACACGTGCCATTCTCCAATTTTATTCTGCTATTTCCATCATAAATATAAGAAGGAAGTCAATGCATCCTTGTAATACAAGTATCTTTCGATAAATAAAAATAAATAAATAAAAGCATCCTTCTATGGGAAAAACACTTCTCATGTTGTAGGAGAAGTGTATTCTCATGTCACACACACATGAAATGGTGTGACCCACATATATATATAATTAGCATTATATATATTTGTGGGTCTCACCATTTCATGTGTGTGTAGGAATCTTTTCCTTCTCATGCAACATGAGAAGTTTAAACCCCTATAACTATATATTAGAATGAGTCAGGGCCCGTTTGGATCGAAGAAAATCAGGAGAGGGAAAAGGAAAATTGACATTTTCCAGTGGTGGCGTGCGTTTGGTTCAAATGTTCCCACGAAAATATTTTCCCGCCGCTAGTCGATTTTCCCACATTTAAATGAAAATGGCTTCCCACCAAAAATGGTGGGAAGCCATTTTCTGGTGCCTATGAAAATGGGCTAAAGTCCATTGTGCCCTCGACAGGGAGAGAGGAAGAGAGAGAAGAAAGTGATGTCAGGGAGAGGAAGAGCGAGAAGAGAGTGACGTCGGGGAAAGGAAGAGGGAGAAGAAAGTGACGCCGGAAAACATTGTGGAAGGAGGAAGAAGAAGACGCATGGCAGAGAGTGACGACGGAGAGGAAGAGAGAGAAGAAAGTGATGTCAAGGAGAGGAGGAGCGAGTGACGTCGGGAGAGGAAGGGAGTGATGTCAGAAAATATTGTGGAAGGAGGAAGAAGAAGTCATCGCCGACAGTGGCCTCTTTGTCACTCCTTAAACTAAAAATGACAGAAATGGAAGAGAATCACGAAAGAAGGAGGAAGAGAAGTACCAGGAGGAAGAGAAGCAGTGGGCCATGCACACTCCAGTGAACACTGAAGTGTGCACGCTGCACACTTGAGTGTGCTGATGCACACTCGAGTGTGCATCAAGCACACTCCAGTGTGCAATGTGCAGCACACTCTCCCTTCCATTTCGTGTGCGTGTTGTTTAAAATACTATTTTTTTTCTAAGTGTAAAATGATACTTTCTCTTATTTTCCTACTTTATTTTCTTTCAACCAAACATAAATTTTCCTATCAACCTATTTTCTTTTCCAGTGCGAACCAAACACATCGAAGTAAAATATTTTTCATTTCATTCCATTCTTTTCATTTCAATTCCTTTTCATTCCCTCCTTTTCTTTGATCCAAACGGGGCCTCAAAGTTATGATATTGAAAACGGGATAGAATCGGTAAACTACTTTTTCAGTCTCTAATATGATATATATTTATCTAATTTAATTAGATTAAGAAAGTTAGCTATGTTAGTTAATGCACCATATATTTCTTAAAATTAAAACACTTTAATCATTTTTCTTAATTCCCCCATTCTCTCTCATTTTTTATTATTTGTCGAATGAGTACCAATAGAGGTAAATTAGGAAAAAACTGATAATAAATATGAAAACTATATCTTATATTTAGAACCTATATCAACTCTTCAAATATGTCTTAGATTAAGAATAGGAGGGAGTAGTTACTTAGCCAATTGGAAAATAATTGAACTGATACTTTAGTAACCATAATTAATTTTGTCAATTCCATTTTAACCAGGTGTAACGTGATTAACTGGTCAGTTCAATCAAAACAGTAGTAATTCTTTTTCTTTTTTTTTTGAGTAAATACCCTTTCTGGTCCTTGAGAAAAAACACGGACCCCATTTTGGTCTCTGACAAAAAAATCGACCCTTATTCGTCTTTTTTATGGGAGTAAAAAAGACCTTTTGGAAATTTGTAAGAGATCAAAATGTTCATCAGTCGACCCTTATTTGTCATTTTGATGGACTAAAAATGACATTTTTTTTGTCAGGGACCAAAATGGGGTCCGTGTTTTTTGTCAGGAACCAGAAATGATATTTACTCTTTTTTTCCCCCAAAAAAGAAGAACTACTAAAATTTTATAGTTCTAGAGTAATAATAATGCAACCTTCGGTTTTATAAGAATCTTCTATAAAAGGTATTTTTTGTAATCCTTTTATAAGATGTTTTGATAGTTTCAAACTTTGAATGAATATTAAATATATTTTGTATATATATTTATAATTAATAAGGGTAGTAAGAGAGAATAAAAATCAATATACTATCAAAGACTAGTGTGATTAATAATAGCAATATGAGAACTCACTTAAATTTTATGATGAATTTAATGTTTTTAGCTAGTACATATGAGTTAGTTAGAATAATTGTTGTCAAACTTACAAATTGACTCTAAAAATTTATCGTTTTTACGTTTATAGCATACAAAATCATGTCGAGTTAGTCTTAAACTCGTATTAATTGTAAATTAGATTAAACTCGTGAGTTCATAAACTAAATTTACTTCTTTTTTTTTTTTTTAATGTTTTTAGCTTACAAAAATATGGTAACATTTTCAATTTGATCATGTTTAGAGGTTTTTTTTTTTTTTTTTTTATATTAACATTTGGTATCCGGTTAGAGGTTTATGGCTGTCACTCTCACTACAAGTATCTCCTCTAAGACTTGAACTTGAGACCAGAGGGATTTAACGGGACTTTCCACCGCTAGACTAACTTTATGTTGTTTGCATGCTTATAGAGGCTTTATATATAAAGTTTATAGAGATTTCTTTGTTGAGTATGATAGATTATGAATATTGATGGATTTAGTTTCAATTATTTGGATTTAAAATATATTTACATCACATTCTTATCATTTTTATATTTTAATTATAGATTACTAATAGGGAGAATTCCAAATAAATACCATTTGAATTTGCAAAATCCCCAGAAGTCTGTTGAATTTGCAAAAAGACTGAGAGGTACCAAGGACCTATGAGAGATATGCAAATTCGTGTGAAATTACCCTTTTGCCCTTATTTTAAAATAAAAAATAAAAAACCCCCAACCCCCAACCACCACCGCCGCCAGCGGCCGGCCGGCCACCACCACCGCCGGACGCCGGTGGTGGTGGTGGTGGCAGGCCGCGGGCGGCGGCGGCAGCGGCGGCGGTGCGGGGTTGGGGGTTTTTAATTTTTATTTATTTAAAACTAAGGGCAAAAAGGTAATTTCACACGAATTTGTATATCCCTCATAGGTCCTTGGTACTTCTCAGTCTTTTTACAAATTCAACAGACTTCTGAGGGTTTTGCAAATTCAAATGTTATTTATTTGAAATTCTCCCTTACTAATACCTATTTATTGATAAAAAGTAAACTTTTTTAAATTTACTATTCGAGTTCATGATACAATTTTATCCCACTATCACCACCGGTTTCCAAGTTTGAACAACCTCCGGGGATTTAACCACTTTAGTTTGAATCACCTTATAAAATGGAAGGGATGAGTAACTCATAGCGACTATGATTGAAATGAAGAACAGAGGGGCGCACGCCACTGCAAGACAAAAAGCAAAGGAGGCAATGGAGGCCCATCTTCATTAGAATTTGATTGCAAAATCTATTTTTGTGGATGGAATGATGGATTCCATTCTTCTTTCCCTCCATTTTCTTTCCTCATTTCCTGTTCCTTCTTTGTTTGCTTCCCCACCTTTTCCAAACCCCAAATAACCACCCTCAATGGTGCCTCGTGTGCTTTCAATATTTTAATATGTTTATAAGTCAAATAAATTAGTTTGAAAATATAACAATGAATATATACATTTTAAACTAATTTAATTAACTTCCTTAATCTCTTAAAAAAATTCCTCTCTCCCCCTTCCCCCCTCAAACCAAACAAGCTCTAAGGCCCCGTTTGGATCGCGGAAAATTGGGGGAAGGAAAAGGAAAATGAACATTTTCCGGCGGCTACGGTTGTTTGGTTCGCATTTTCTCAGGAAAATGTTTTCCGGCGGCAGCGCATTTTCCCTTAAACAGGGGAAAATCAGTTCCCACAAAAAATGGTGGGAACCCATTTTCCGACGCCGCTGAAAATGGACTAAAGTCCAATTTGCCCTCATCACATGGTAGAGAGAGAAGACGAGGAGAGGATGAGAGAGAAGAGAGTGACATCGGAAAAATGAGTATACATGCAATGCACTCGAAGAAGGCGGCGGTGATGACGGTGGAGAGAGAAGATGACGGTGAAAACGGAAAAAAACCAAAACTCAGACGTAGACGGTAATGAAAGGAGGAGACCAAAACGCCTACCATAAATTTTTCCGATCAAAGAGGATGAGATTTTTTGACAGAGAGAGAGAGGAAGAGAGAGAAGAAAGTGATGCCAGGGAGAGGAAGAGAGAGAAGAGAGTGATGTCGGGGAAAGGAAGAGGGAGAAGAAAGAACCGCCGGAAAACATTGTGGAAGGAGGAAGAAGAAGACGCATGACAGAGAGTGACAACGGAGAGAAAGAGAGAGAAGAACGTGATAGGCATTCTCGAGAATGCCTCACCAATTCTCGAGAATTGGTAGGAATTCTCGAGAATGCCTCACCAATTCTCGAGAATTGGTGAGGTATTCTCGAGTGTGTACTGTGTGCGCGGTTGGTTTTGTGTGGTATAAAAAAATATTTTATCTGCAAGGGTAAAATGGTATTTTGCCTCATTTTCCTACCTTATTTTCTTCCAACCAAACAAAAATTTTCCTATCAACCCATTTTCTTTTCCAATGCCAACCAAACGCATTGAAGCAAAATATTTTTCATTCCATTCCATTCTTTTCATTTCCATTCCTTTCCATTCCCACCTTTTCTTTGATCCAAACGGGGCCTAAGGCTTTGTTTTTTGTTTGAGTGGAGGGGAGCTTCTCTTATTAATGTGAAAAGTCAAATATGACCATGATGTGAAATATTTGTGTGGAAAACATGCAAATTTATAGTCATATTTGCGTCGGTAGTCCACGTGTTATTTACTTTATCTTTTTTCAAACTTAGATTTCAAACTTTTGAAGTAAATTTGCACTTTAACAAAAATAATATGGATGACGTGTGGAGGAAAATAGCGTCTCCACTAGCTCGTTTCTCCACCATTGGATTGACTTTTAATGATTGAGATTTGTTGTATAAAAACATTATCATCATTTAATATTTAATATTACAATAATATTTTTAATATAATATAAAATTTCTACCATTAAAAGTCAATCTAATGGTGTAGAAATTAAGTGGATAGGAAGTGAAGACACACATTTCCTTACATGTGGGTTGCTAGATCAGCATATTTAGTCAATTAACAATCAAAATTAATTAAGAAAATAAGCCGGGCAAAATTGCTCTATTTTTTACATATCTAGGACAAAAATACCCCCCCCCCCAAAAAAAAACTTTCAAAACAAAATTGTTCATGGATAAAAGCTTTCAGGATATCCCTTGATCCAAATTTCTATTACATCCCTCTTTCCCTTTTTTTGTTTTTATTTTTAAAGATTCTCCCCTTTGCTTTTTAGATTTGAGTGGCTCCTCAATCAATGTCACCGATATATTTATAAAGTAGCCTGAAGTAAGCAAATTCAGTCATAGCCCTGACCAAGTGAAAGAAAATAATTAATTAATACAACAGATACATCACAAAATTAAATTACTCATATTCAGGACCCAATAGTTCTTTTAAAACGTCACTAATGTGAACAACCTGAGTCCTATTACTTTTATTAAAAATTTAAGAAATTTCATTTTTTTTTTGGTAAAAAAGAAATTTCATTTTGCTTACCGAGAGTATTATTTAGAAAAGAAATAAGAAAATTCACTTAAACTAGTTCGGTCTAGTTTGTTTTTTTTGGACCGAGACTTTGACCCGTTTGAATTTAGCTTTTGAAGAATAGTTTTTTATATTTACGAGATAAAAATGGCTTTTAAAGAATAGTTTTTGGAGAATAACTTTTGGAATTTACAATGTAAAAATGAATTTTAAAGAATAACTTTTAGATAAAAATAATAGTGTTTAGATATTGTTATCAGAATAGTTTTTCTAATGTCAAATTTACCAAAAAGAACATTAGCTTTTGGTATAATTGCATATAAAAGATAAAGTTGTATTTTAAACCTTATAAACATTATATTTTATAATAAATACCAAAAATTACATAAATTTGTGCACAAAATTAACATACTTAAGGGTATTGACTGGTATTGAAAAAATCTTAAAAAATTATTTTAAGATATTGAAAAAATATTTCAGGGTAATGACTAATCTTGAAAAAATATTTCAGGGTACTGATGGGTACAAAAAAGATACTTAATACTGATTGCTACTGAAAAAACACTTCTCATGGTCTTAAAAATTTATTTTAGGATTTTTAAAAAAAAAAACCAAAGTACTAAAAAGATACTTAAGGATACTGAAAAACTACTTCATGATCTTGAAAATTTATTTTAGGATATTGAAAAAATATTTCAAGGTAATGAATAATCTTGAAAAATATTTCAGGGTACTAAAAAAATACTTAAGGATACTGATTGGAACTAAAAAAATTACTGATGATGGCAGAGGAGAGAAAAAATCTGAAAAAAATAGCTTTTTCCAAAACCTATGTTTTGATGTAGAATAGCTTTTGGATAATTCTGAAGTGTTTGGAAAACTTTTGCCAAAACCTAGGTTTTGATGCAAAATAGCTTCTGGACAATTTTGAAGTGTTTGACAAGCTTTTGTCAAAATCTAGATTTTGAAGTTGTCCAAACATACAAAATGTGAAATATATATATATATATATATATATATATATATATATATATATATATATATATATATATAAATATAATATTGTAAGCATTGCTTGCTTCTTTAATACCAATAATTAAAAAAAAAAAAATGTCAACATCCTTTCACTTCCTCCGCCACCATCCAAGGGAAGTAATGAGTCCACATTACATGTCCATTTTTACATGCTTCTTACATGCTTTTATGGGTAAGCACGATTTCCAAAAAAGAGAGAAATCTTGGATAATGAGAAGCTTACAAGTAGAAGCATATAAGAAGCATGTAAAAATGAGTATATAATATGGGCTCGGGAAGTAATGTCTTAAGTTTAAAAAAGCAGGATTAAGTATTAAATTGATCAAAACATTGGTCAAGATTTACTAAGTGTCTATTTGGATCATTTTATTTTTAGCTTATCTTCTCTTTATAAGCAGATGGTAGACCAAATAAATTTTTACAAAAGCTCTTACAATAAAAAAAGCTTTTTTTTTTTTTTTACCAAGAAAAACAAAGTCAAAAGCTCCCTTAGAGGAGTTTTTTTTAGCTCTTATTAGCCAAAAGCTTTTATCCGCCTCAGGTCTCTCACTCACTCACTCACTCAGTCTCTCACCCTCATCTCCGGCCATCCCAGACCCATCGCTCACCATCTCACTCTTGGCTCTTACTGTGACTTTGATATTCTTTCAATAATCTCAAATAGATTAGGGTTAATCGATCTTCTCAGTTTTCGTGCTATCTGCAACTACAGGAGATCAGCTTCTTCACAAGCTTCAACTGAAATTGAATCATTAGTACCCAACCTTGGCTCTTGTGCTATGGTGAAACTGTTCAATGTTGTTTATTAACCAGAAACGCTAGGTACCACATCAAGTTTCCAAACATGGTTGAATTAACCTACCTCACATTTTTCGTGGATGGCTCCTTTTATACCATAAGAATAGTAATTCACTATTCTTCTTTTGTCCATCTTCTAGGGCAAAAATAGAAATCCCACCATGTCCATTAATCTTGAAACAATCAGAATCAGACCTTGACCTTTACGCTGCATTATCATCTTTTCCTACCGACTCAGATTGTATTGTCGTCGTCATCAAACATGAGAAGGATGTAAAAATGAAGCTTTGGATGCTTCTAAATGGACATGAGCTTAATTTGAAATATGATAGGAAGTTCCTTTATTCCTTGTCATTTTTTTGGTTCAGCTAAATTTTTTTAAAGGTTATTTTATAATATACCTTTTATAATAATTTTTATTAGAAAAGGTACTTATAACAAAAAAATTTAACAGCTTTTTTTAAATTTGAGATTTTAAATAACTTTTAAGTTAAAAAATTTATATAACTATAAAACAGTTTTTAGTTTTTTTAAAAAACTCTTTTTTAGCTTTACCTTGAAAGTACTTTTTAGTTTAAAAAAGAGAGGATCCAAACAAGCTTTATATATTAATTTGACAAGAAAAAATGATGTCGTTTTGAAATGATATATAGGCGCTGGGAAAACTGAACAAAAAAATTACAGTACTTTATTATCAATATTCAGCACATAAAAATTACTTTACGTGTGCGAATTTTGAACTAAATATATATATAAAAAATACTTGACTTTAATTGATAAACTGAGGTAATTAACAAATTGGTATATTTTTCTTTTAAAAAATAAAGAAGAATGGTAAAAAAAAAAAAAAAAATTCTAATGTTTCATTTGCAAGGTTGTCAATTTTATGAGTTTAAGCAAACTCGAACTCAAGAGTTTACTTTTATTATTAAATAAATATTATTAGTGTATAATTAAATAAATAAAATATAAAATGACAATAATTTAATTTAAATGTATTTTAAATTCAAATAATTAAAATTAAATCCATCAACATTTATCATATTTAATAAAGAAATTTCTATAAAATTTATATATAGAGCCCTTAAGCATGATCAAATCAAAAAAGTTGACATGAATTTAAAAGTAAGTTAACACGGTTTTGTAAGTTAGAAATGTAAAAACGGTAAATTCAATATATAAACTCATGAGTTTAACCGAATTTACAATTGACACACGTTTAACAGTGACTCAACTAGTTTTTGTAAGTTAGAAACGTAAAAATGTTAAACTTAGAGAGTTAACTTGCGAGTTTGACAACAATGTTTATTTGATTTTATTAGGTGATATATAATAGTATATAAGCAATATATTCTCTCATGTTAAATACCCTGGTTTAAAATTTTAATAAGAAAATTCTGCTTTAAAAATAAATATTTTGTTTATTTGTGCCTTGGCCTTGCTCTATTTCTTCATGCCATGACTTCGTTGTCATGGATTCCAACTGGCCGAGTGTAGGACACCTGGTCCTTAGTTATCATCGGCTGGGGTCTAGGGATATTTAATTTAGCTCTAAATTATAATAAAATATATTTTTTAAATTTCCTTTGAGAGGATGATGAGATAACATATAATTCAAAAAAAAAAATTGCATTACTATAATATTTTAAAAAGTGAAATTTAAGTGGGATGAGGTGCCTATATTTAATATTTGAGTGCACTGAATATAATTGTCTTCTTCTCTTGCCTAATGAAAAAATATCGAGGGAGCTTTTTTATTAAAAAACAAAAAAAGAATCTTAAGGAGATTGGAATAGCATGTGAGTGTTGGGGGCAAATTAAATCACATAAAAATCCAATGAACACATTTTAAAGTAAACCAAATAACCTTAATTCAAATTTATATTAAAAAAATTATAAAAAAAGAATTTTAAAATTACAAAATCACAAATGAGGTATTTTCATAAAATGATTTATGAATTGTTTATCAAGTCTCATAATTATCTTATTAATTATCGATAATAAATCTAATTTGAAAAGATTAAAAAATTTAAATAAATTCTTTCAATTTCTTTATTTTTATCATTTTTATAAATTAATTTACCTGACTTATAAACTAATATATAATATAGGGTAAATATGTAAAAATGTACATGTGCTTTACTCCTAAGAGCGCCCAACACCAAATGCTTTTTTAGGGTGCAAAAGTACCTACGTGGTTAAGAAACTAGAGCAAAAATCTCAGCTCCCGTTACCTGTCGTAATCTAACCAAACCTTGAATTGAATATGGAGTAAATGTCTGGAAATCAACAACTCCTCCGTCCAATCGATCTCGATTTGCCTCCTCCGATGCTACTCCATCTCCATTGAGGTCCAGGCAAAGGGCAGGTGGTCGAAGGGCGTCTATGTCCACCCCTGTTGCAGCCATGCCCATAGGCGGATCCACCTATTAGATAAGGGGGGCAAGTGCCCCCCTTGGATTTGGAGGATTTTTTTTTTTTTAAAAATAAAAAAATGTTTGAATGAATATCTACCCTTAAATTAAGTGTCTACTTTTAATACATCAAAACTGCACTTCATAATCGGATGAGGATGAATGGTTGTTTAATAACTTATATTGATAGCATTGATAATAAGACAATTATGATGAAATTTTAAAAAATAAGGCCTAGAAGGATGACATTGTAATTATTTTATTGTAATATACTTTTATTATTAAAATATATGTACTTGAACTTATTGAGTGTCCATCCTTCATTGTAATTTATGTAGCTGCATTTCTAACAGCACTTAGCCTTGCTTTTCTAAATAACAGGTTTGTAAAATAATCACCTTTTTTATTATATCATCAGTATTAACTTGATTTCATGAATATTTTTTTTAATATTTTTTCTTTTCTTATTTATATTCTTTATTTTTTAATGCATTTAAAACTTTCCTTAAAAAAAAAAAAATTTCCTGTATCCTCCTGCCAATTATGTCTCCTTTTATAATTTTCTGGGTCCGTCCCTGGCCACGTCCACACCATGTCATCAGAAGGCGGAGAGGGCAATGAATCCCCTTGTCCTTATTTCCGTTATCGAACCCTAGCGTGAAGACGATGGTGGAGTTGGAAGGGGTCTTCAAGCTCTGGTTCAGGGCAGGAACGTAGAAGGACTCGACGTAGCATTTGGGTCTGTGGGTTTGCAGCTTAGCCAAAGGAACGAGGCTGTAAGACCCAGAGTGATTATGAAGCTAAAGCAACACCATTGATGCCTCACCACTGTAATTGTATGATCTACTAGTGGCTAGTGATTCAGACAAATGTGATGAAGTTAAATTAATAATTGAAGCCAAAGAGGGTTACAATGAATCCCCTTGTCCTTATTTCCGTTATCAAACCCTAAAGTGAAGACGATGATGGTGGAGTTGGAAGGGCTTTGGTTCAGGGAAGGAACCTAGAAGGTCGATAAACTGAGTTTAATTGAGGAAGTTTCCGGGAATGAATGTTCACTTGGCAAGCTGTCGTTGACCCAATTTAAAACAAATATCAGAAGAGATAATGATTGCTGGGATTTTTGCTTCACTTTATTAACCATATAGGTACTTTTGTACTAAAAAAATATTTGGTGTTGGGTGCTCATGATGATAAATTACGTGTGTATTTTTATCTTTGTCCTATAATATAATGTTATAGAACATATAGTATGATTAAATTGTTTTTTTTTTTTAATTTCCTTAATCTTTTTATAAAAATCAATTAGGTTTTATATTTACGACCAGATGTAGTATAAATATTTGGCCATGAGCAGTTAAATTATTTATACAAATTGGATGATCATTTGTCTTAAGGTCATCTAGGTGACTAACACGACGAGATTGACTATTGTCATATGTTTTTATCGTTCTCTTCTCATTCTTTTTCCCTTCACTATTTATCTCAGCTTTTACATTGAAATATGAGTAATTTAGATTTAATGTTTTATAAAAATGTTCTTTTTAAATATTTTTTGTTACAATTTAAAATATAATGACTAAAATTTAACATTTTTTAAATTATTTTTTCATAATGTGATATTTTCTTAATATTTTTATAAAATATTAAATCTAAATAGCTCAAATTTCAATTAAAAAAAGATGAGATAAGTAATTAAAGAGATGGGGATAAAAAGAGTAGAGTACGATAGTCAATCCCAAGTTTTTTGCGGATGATACTACATTTCCTAATAAACATCTTTAATGAAATGATTTGAGTTTATTCTTTTCCTAAAATGATTTACTTTTCAAGTCAAACACGCCATCATAAATTTTCAATTTTTTAATGGGCAAAAAAAAAAAAATTTCTTCTCCTGGTGGCTCCATCTTTTAATCCACAGTAATTTTCCCACGGGAGATCGTTCATGTTTCCTCTCTTCCTCTCTACCAACTCACCACCTCATTCCAATTCTCTGCGTCTTCACTCTCCCCACTAAGGTTCTTTCAGAAAATACCTCATTTGGCTTCTTTGAGAGTTAACTTCACATTTGTAAGTTCTGACTTGTATTACCATTTTTATCAGGAAATCAAATGGGTTGTCACAGTAGCAAGGAGAAGAAAAAATCAAAGGCGGAATTTAGTGGCTATGGATCTGCCACGGGTAGTACTGGAAGTACCCACCAAAGTTACTACACTGTTTCGCCTCCTTCTACTCAAACCCAGACTCAGATTCGAACATCAGAATCCAATCCCCAGCCGCCGCCGTCATCACAGCCGCCCGTGACGGTCTCAGCGAAACCCTCCTACCTCCTGAATGTCAGAACCCCGCAGCAGAAGCCAGAAGTTACGATTCTGGGAAAGCCTCTTGAAGATGTTAAGAAATTCTACACTCTGGGCAAAGAACTTGGGAGAGGGCAATTTGGGATTACCTATTTGTGTACAGAGAATTCCACTGGCCACACTTATGCCTGCAAATCGATATTGAAGAGGAAGCTTGTGTCTAAAGCGGATAAGGAAGATATGAAGAGGGAAATTCAGATTATGCAGCATTTATCTGGGCAACCCAACATTGTTGAGTTTAAGGGTGCTTATGAAGATAGATATTCTGTGCACCTTGTAATGGAGCTCTGTGCTGGTGGGGAGCTATTTGATCGAATCATAGCTCAGGGTCACTATTCAGAGAGAGCTGCTGCATCAATTTGCAGAGCTATTGTTAATGTTGTGCACATTTGCCACTTCATGGGGGTAATGCACCGTGATCTGAAGCCTGAAAATTTCCTGCTCTCTAGCAAAGATGAGGGAGCAACGCTTAAGGCTACTGATTTTGGGCTATCCAAATTCATTGAAGAAGGTGTATTCTTTACTTCTCAATTTCAATTGCATACTTGCAATTTAATCACATTTATGCCGAATTGGTTAATCCCCGCTATAAGTTTCAGTCATGTTTGTGTTTCTTTGATTATGTTTGCATTTGGTGATGAAAATTAGAGAGATGCAAGAAAGTTTGTTCTTGTTTATCTTCTATTTATTATTTTTAATTTGTCTGTTGCCCTGCTAATGAAGAAATTGTTGGGATGTTAGTCCCAGGCTCTTTGCTTTGAAAGCAACCCCGCAGAAAAGCCCAGCAGGTTGTAGTTCTCTACTGGTTATTATATTTGCAGTGAGCAATTGATCATGCAAGTAGCTAAATATTATACTATTCTAATTGATAACTTCACTTCCTGGTGACTGTTTGATAATGAACAGAATTAGATCAAATGCATTGTTTCCCGGTAGTAGCTGGCTATGGCATGAATACCAACATGACTGAAAGCTGTCATCTGTTTTCCTTGCTGCTTCTCGTTGTTTTAATTATTTTCTGAAATTCATTTCAGGGAAGGTTTACCGTGATATGGTAGGCAGTGCCTATTATGTTGCTCCTGAGGTATTGCGTCGTAGTTACGGAAAGGAAATAGACATTTGGAGTGCAGGCATCATATTGTATATTATCCTTAGTGGGGTCCCTCCTTTTTGGGCTGGTGAGACCAAATAGTTTTTCCCCACAAACTTTTTAATGCTTGCAGATTGTTTTTCTTTTTCTTATTTTTGATTATTAAGAGTTCAATTCAATATGGGATAAAAGAAATGTTGGTTTTGATTGCAGAAAATGAAAAGGGAATATTTGATGCTATATTGGAAGGAAACATTGACTTTGAAAGTCAACCATGGCCCTCAATATCAGATAGTGCTAAAGATTTAGTCAGGAAGATGTTGACACAGGACCCAAAGAAGCGAATTACTTCTGCACAAGTCCTTGGTATGGTTAGACGACTACCCTCTATTTTGGTCAATCAACTTTAGTCACTGTTACGCCCTTCTTTGATCAACTTTAAAGCTTTTCTTTTGCTAGTTATTTGTTTACTCTTCAGATTTTTTTTCTGGTTTGTTAGAAAGGTTGAATGTCTCTTTGTCTGCTTCTGCTGTTGAAGTTGTGTGCTATATGGTCTAAGGCAATGTCTTGCTTCTATGAATGAAATCTGAGAGTACCGGTTTATGAGCTGAACAAATAAGTCAAATATAATATAGCCAGGTGAAATAATTTGAGCATAGAACGGATTGTTGTTTTCGAAGCATTAGTCATCATGTTACAAATTATTGTTATATATTTAGTTTGTCTGACTTTTCTACTACATACCTGTAACCTGACTATTATTGATGTTTTGTTTGATAAGAACATCCATGGATCAGAGAAGGTGGAGAGGCATCTGATAAGCCAATTGACAGCGCAGTTCTGTCAAGAATGAAGCAATTCAGGGCAATGAATAAGCTCAAAAAGCTCGCACTGAAGGTTTGTATGAAATTCTAATAAGAAGTAACTCTATTCAGTACTTGTTTATGGATCCAAGAAGTTGTCAAAAAACCACTATTTTCTCGCCTTGGCTTAGAACCACCCATTTTACTACGTGACAATAAATGTAAACTGATATTATGTGAGTACTTGTTCATGTTAATTTGTGACCTTTATTGTTTTCGCTTGCAACTAGTCATTTCATCCTGTTCGTAGTAGTATTTTATTTTCTGTCCTATGTTTTATCCTTTTAATTGTACTGTTAAGTTCTAATGACTAAACTGATATTTTACCCAAAAAATAGTCCTTTCAGCTGGTTTTTTCTTTGCACAAGTTGTAAGTAGTATATGAAGATCTTATTACAAGCCTGCATATATGCACCTGGAAGACATTTAGAATTTTCTGATGTGTTAAACTTTTTAGATACTAAATTCATTCTGGCAGCATTTCCTTAGTGCTGTTATAAAAAGCTAGGATAGCAGCTGGCCAGCAGCCACTTTCATCTTACGAGTCACACATCAACTTAATTCTTCTTTGAATACTTGTCCACTATCAATTTGGTGGAAATTTTTGCAGGTCATTGCCGAAAATCTTTCTGAAGAAGAGATTAAAGGTCTCAAAGCAATGTTCACTAATATGGACACTGACAATAGTGGCTCTATCACCTATGAAGAACTGAAGACAGGTTTGGCCAGGATTGGATCACAGCTATCTGAGGCTGAAGTGAAGCAACTTATGGAAGCTGTAAGTAGTAACATTACTCTCAAGAGCTCAATCAGTTGCGTCTAAGACTAAACTTGACACTGGCCAAAAAAAGGAAAAAAGAAAACTAAGGTTGACATTCTTGATTTGGTGTATGATATTGTTCAGGCTGATGTTGATGGGAATGGAACGATTGACTATATCGAATTCATCTCAGCCACAATGCACAGGCACAGACTTGAGCGAGATGAGCACTTATACAAAGCATTTCAGTATTTTGATAAGGATAACAGTGGGTGAGTACAAGATTGGCTCTTTTGGCTGATTTCTATTGTTAGTCACATCATACACATCTTTAAGTTTTCCTCTGTTTTATCCTCTGCTATTATTCAGTAATTCATTTCTCCCAACAGTTCTAGATAAAATTGAGAATATTTGACCTTATTCTAGTCTGAGAGTTCATATCTGTCAGTTCTTTCTCTTTACAACTAACTTGACTATCACATTGTTTCCATGGCCTGATTTTTGACAGTGCATCAAGCTCTCTTTTTTGTTACACCATGGAGATCTAACCAAACTAATAATAGAACTGTTAAATTGGATTTTAATAAGTCGTACTGTTTCAGATTTACCGATGTGAGGGGCTAGCATAATAGGCATAAAATAGGGTGATTTAGAGACTAGCAGCGAATGATGCAATCTCAAAAACTGCTTCTCTGAATTTATGGATAGGTATATTACTAGAGATGAATTGGAGAGTGCTATGACACAGCATGGAATGGGTGATGAAGTGACGATTAAGGAAATAATATCTGAGGTGGATGCAGATAATGTAAGTTGGTTCAAACTTAATCACAAGAACTCTCTTCTTACGTATAATTGCCGTGCCATCACCATTTGTTTCTGCACTAACAGGATGGGAGAATAAACTATGAGGAATTCTGCACAATGATGAGGAGTGGAATGCAACACCAAGGACAACTTTTTTGAAAAAATTCACTCAATAGAGGCAAAACCTTGCAAATCCCAGGAAATTACCATCGAAGCCAACAATTGAAAGTAACATTTTCTTCTTTGGGAATGCGTGTATATCATAGGGGCATCACTTGTGGATGATTCCTTCGAAATCCAGATCTCCATAGTAGGGATTAAATGGCTTGCTTGGAGAAGGATCATTTTGTGAGCTTTCACAATTTTCTATGTATCATCTTCCTTAACCTAAAATTTTCAAGTTTATGAAACTTCAGCTATTAATTTTTTCTTTTTCATAAGATGTGGCTGAGTAGTGAATAATGAGTATCAGGCGAGGTAGCTGATTTCCTTGAAACTTAAAAAGTTATATGTTGGTTGACTGTTTATGATAACATGTTGTGTAGCTACCTAATCATCAGACAAGTTGTGGACACTGTTCTGCAGAAAAATTTGCCGGGTTTCATTTTCGAGACCTTAAAAGTGACAAGTGAAGTCTCTTTCTTCCTTTTGCATGGAAGATTCAATTGTACTAGGTTTTTAAAACTAGATCTGATATTAAGCATCAGAAGTAGTAGCTTTTTTTTAAGTACTTGAACAGCACTGTGCGTGCGATGCAGCAATAGGTTTGGCCATATGGGAGAGAAATCACTCCAAAAGACTGACCATGATAAAATGCCACTAAATATCATAGACACAGCTCATCATCTGTTTCAAGAGGCTTCTGATATGAAACAGTCTCTTCTGTCTTCAATGCAAAAGATAGTTGGAGGATTAGTTTTGGTCCTGTCCTAAATATAAGATTTCTATACATTTGGACTTACAAATTTATAATTTTGGGAGAATACCAATTAAATTCAGATAAAATGTCAAGATCCTAATTCAGGTTCACTTTTAACAAATTTCTGATTTGGAATTTTTTAATGTTCTTTAAATGACAAGAATGCCTCTATATATATTATTTCAGTTTGATTTGACGGGGATTTCCTTTATTTATTTGTATATCCTATATATACACCAGGTTGACTATATAGTACCCCCTTCGGTCCTAATTATAAGACAACATTTGGGGTTGGTTTTGGTCCTAATTATAAGACAACTTTATAGTTTTTGTCAATTTCTTCCTAAAATACCCCTATTTTATTCTCTCAAATGTGTTTGGCTTTTGGTGAGTATATGTATGTGGGTTGTAATACACACGCACACACATGTGTGTTTCTATAAACATATATATGTATGTATGTATGTATATATGTGTAGTAGATATATGGGTGTGTGTGTGTAAATAAATCTATATGTATACACACACACACATATATATATATATAGTAAAACCATTATTTCAATTAGAAAGCTTATGGAAAAGAAATTGGTCGGAGAGATATGTGGCGGGGTTGTTGATTCACTTTTACTTATATCATTTTAAAGTTATATAAGGGCATTTTAGGAAAATGAGTAAAATTAACTAATTTAACATCTCTCCATAATCTCTCCAAAATCGGTTAAATATGTCTTATAATTAGGACCAGAGGGAGTATGAATTATGGGACCGTGTTTCCCTACCTATAGGATATGTAGGAGGCGCTCAGCCTCTCTGATCTGAGCGGATCAGATTTAATTTTTAATTTTTGTTTTTTTCCAAAAAAAATATTTAATTGGTAGAGAATCTAAAATAAAGATAATATCTTAACTAATACTTTTTCAAAATATAATTTTTTTGGGTTTACTGCAGAAACATTTTTTCTACCACACTCGCATAAAAGTGAGTGTGTCTCATTGTAAAGAAAGAGAGAGAGAGAATATTATTGGGATCCAATCACTTTTATGTGGGTGTGAGAAAAATGTTTCTGCAATAAAAGCAGAAACATTACACCCATTTTCTTATTTAAAAATCATAAGATAAAAAAAATTAAAGCTGGGATCTCATTTGAACAGGCCACAGAGGCTGAATGCCCTTTGCCTATCCTTTTAGATAGGCAAGGAATTGCGGTCCATGAACTATAATCCCAATCGATACCCTCATTGCTTCAATCAACCTACGCACTGTCCTGTTTTTGAGTTTTAGTTCCCCTCTTTGATTATATGCTGGCAATTTTATTTACTACAGAGGAGTACTATGGCCTTTTGACAACATTCAGGAAATTTATATGATCTCATTAAGAATTTGTTAAAAGTGTAGGTTTTAATTTAGATTTTAGTATTTCAGCTTGATTTAATTAGAATTCTCTTTATAATATTTTTTTTCAAACTATATCTATTAATTCAAAATGAGTTTTCATTAAAGGAAGTAGTTTCCAATGTAAATAAAATAACGGATCATATATAAACAGTGTAAGGACAAATTTAAAGATTTTGTATCAATAGGTGTTTTCCTTAGGGAAAAAAAATGGGTTATCACCACTTAAATACAAGATCTCATGTAAAAATGTATAAAATATCTTTATAAAATTTACTCTCAATGATGCTTCTCAATACTCGGACCATATCAAAAAAGTATATAAACCATAGTGATTAGTATAAGAATTGATGTAAATTAGGACTCACAAAAATAATTAATTCTATGAAGGACTATCAAAGTCAGAACAAGTCTAATGACTAGGGGTGGAAATAGGCTGGATTTTAGCTAAATAGGTCTGAGCCTGTGATGGAGATTTAAAGTCTGAGCCAGGGCCTGAGCCTTCAAAAGGCATGAATCTATTTAAAGGCTTACTTAAAATGTAGGCCTTTAAATAGGCTTAAAGCCTATGCATATAAGTTCATATATAATTCATCAAACCTATTTAAATGCCTACGGTATGTTTTAAAAGTTTAGAGATTCATTCTCATATGAAAATAAAAGAGTTAGTAAGAGAAAGAAAATAATACCTAGTGACAATAATTGTTTGAACAAGTAGGAATAAGAAAAATCAATCATCTATTGATTAAGGATATATATTTTTTTTAAAATCAAGCAAGCACGACAAGTAGCATGTAAAACTATATTTTACCTCATGTTTTTCTTTTAAAAAATGAGACAAACTCCTCATATTTGGATCATTTTCATTTTGGCATCATTAAAATAAAGTTATTATAATTATTATGTTGCATCAAATGACATAAATCAAGGGAGAGATAGTGTGCTAGTATTGTCATCTCGAGCGATAACAAAGAAGAGAAGTAGATGTGATCAATAGTTGAATGAAAATGTTAAGCTCATTAATAACTGATGAAAAATGTAAAACTTAAGGTTAAGAATAAGTTATTAATTTTATAAATAATTTACAAAATTAATTTAGATTAAATTATATATAATTATACACAATAATACATTCTCTAAAAAAAAAAATTAAACATGCTAGGCCTTACGAAAATAGACTTGATAATAGGTTTAAACCCGAGCCTTACTTATTTACTAAATAGGTCAGGCTTAAAGTAGGTTAGGCCGTAAGCTTATGATAGGAGCATAGCATATTTCCACCCCTACTAATGGCTACAAAAGCACTAATAGAAGTCTTTTTTAAAAAAAAAAAAAAATTTATTACTTGTAGAAGAAGTACTTGTATATTATCATAGTCTATTGGTTCATTTGTTTATGGGGCAGCAGTATGGGAGTATTAAAGTGGCCAATAAGTGTTATTTCTTGGGGTAAGCATATAGGCTTAAAGTAGAGGAGACAGAGACATTAGACATACAATGAAAGAGGATTACATTTTAATAATATGATAATTAAAAAGGTAGGTAATTAAGGTATCCAATGTTGCAGCTTCATACCTACAGTAAGAGACAGCCACTTCAGTGATGATGCACGTGACCTTCTTTTTGTTTAGGGATAATTTCACTTAAATGCCCTCCTGTGCGGGAATTTAATTAAGGGTAAGAGATAAGTTATCTTCAGTGACCCCCAAAATTACATCATTTTGGATTAATGAAGGGTGTTTCTGTAATTTTGCACCCTTCATTAATTCACCTAAATTTACAAACATACCCTTCATTAATTCAAAATGACGTTGTTTTAAGGGTTATAAAATGTAACTTATCTCCAGTGACTGGAGAAATACTTTTCTCTTTAATTAAAGATCATAATCAAGTGAAATTTTGTTTTGATGGTAAATGACTAAAATACTATTCTTTCATTTTTCTACGACTGCATATAGGTATTTTAACAACTAACAATATCAAAATTCACTAGTGTATATATGAAATTTTAAAACTCCCAACTTATATTAAAACAGCTTATACAAAAATTTGAAAATATATTCATGGATGAATTTGTCTATGTACAAAATAAAGTCCCATATGGGTCTTTAAGTGGAATTCTCCCCTTTCTGTTTATTATAAGTGCACGTGTGTATTTTGGAAATGCTGCCACTCCTTGTGTTTTCCAGCCCCCCACTTCACTACAGAATTTATCTGTCAGTCTTTTTTTAATTTTTTTTTTTTTTACTCTTTAATCTTTTACTATTATAATAATAAAAATATTGGTTTAAAGTGTTAAGAGAAAATAAACTACATTTTTTAAGTGAAACAACTATGCCTCGGATGCTCCTACCATGCTGTTAATTAGGGCAACAGCTTGACAATCCCATTTTTATTTGCACTCACTCTCTTACTTGTCCTTACCATTAAAGACTTCACCTGCCTAATGCTTCTTTGCTTTCTCTATATATTACTTAATTATTCTTAATTTAGGGAAATTCATTATTTATTTATAATTCAGCATCTAAAATTTAACTATATGTAACTCAATCCCTTTTGCTTTGTCATTTAATGAGTGGGTATTTATATTTTATGACTTAATTATAACTCAATTCTTGAAGTAGTGCTCTTGATGATTTTTTAAAATTATATGGACCAACCGATGACCAAAATTAATGGTGTGATGTTATTAATGAATTGATCTACCACTTACAAGAGAATTTTTATTCGTTTAGATTAATTTTTGAAGAATAGCTTTTATGATTTACGAAGTAAGCAAGTGAGAGAGAAGTTTTATCTTGACTTACGAAAAATAACTTCTGAAAATATGATTTTTCGGGTGGCCAAACACAGTAAATTATAATAAGATCATTGACAAGTGATAATTATGATTTGATCCAATGAAGGAGACTTGATTTTTTTTAATAAAATTGAAAGTTCTCTCTCTCTCTTTTTCTGCTAGAGATAAACTTGAAGCTTTTTTATTTTTTGCCCATCCGGTTCACTAGAGTTTCGCCCTGACTAATCCGGATCTGACCTGCGTCGCGTACCTGGATATGGTGGGAGAGTCTCCCAGCGAGACTTTTTTGCATTCACTAAGTTCGAACTCGAGACCTTGCTTAAACGACATAAGTCGCTTACCACTTGTGTCAACCCCCGTTGGTATAAACTTGAAGGTTAATACCTTATAAATGATGCTCAAATTTGATTTGCTAAGAGATTGGATAATTTTATTAAAAAATTAATATAAGGTATTACTATCAACCAATACAAATAAAAATTTGACTGAGCTTATTATATTTAGATTTAGAAGAGAAAAACACAAATAAATTTAAAAAGAAAAAAAAAAGCTATGAAAAGTCTCGAATTCAAGTATTTCTTGCCAATAAAATTTTTCATTTGAAACATTTAACCTATTTTTAAATAAAAAACGCACTGGGGGAGAAAAATAAGATTTGAACATATAGCATCTCCTGCTTAAAAAAATGAATTTTTGAATAGAATTGAATTTATCAAAGAGTACCTACACAAATACAAGAACCGAAGAAGAGCAATCTGTTTTAAGAATTTACTAGGAAGGAGACAGCTTATGTGGGCCCCGCACTGCAGTGAAAGAGGAAAGAGAGCGAACGAGACGCACGTGGGTGTGCATGCCTTGCTTTGCTCACTTCTCCGCCTACTCTTTTTTCATTCCTTTTCGTAAAAAACCAAAACCCAGAAACTGAATCCACAAAAGTCTGCCCCAAATTTCCCAAAGACTTCTCCTTTGCATTGATATCACTCATAAATGGCGTCTTCTTCTTCTTCTTCTTAGTCTCTCGTGAAACCTTTTCTTCACAGTCGCTGTAGCTTCCAATCACTGTTGTTTGACTGACTTGTGCTCTTGTGTGCTTGCCCTCCAGTTCAGAGTTCACATAAAACAATATATCCCCTATGAAATGACTTCTAACTCACGGGTTTTCTGCCATTTTAGTTCTTCACCAAGTTTTCTCTGAAAAGTTCCTTTTTTGACTGAATATTACGGTCGTAAGAAGCATTTCATTGAGGTTTTGATTAAAGCGTGTGTCTCTCGCTTTACGTAAACTTTAATTTTTGTCTAAAATCATAGATATATATAGATATATTTTGAGATAGAATCGTTGATTGGTTTTCAAAATGGTGGAGATTCAATCTCGTGCCACCTTATTGAATGCCACCGCCTTGTTGGAGGAGTTGCAGAGAGAAAGAGAGAAAAATGCAGAGCTGATGCAGAGAATAGAAATCCTTGAAGCTCAGATACGAGATAGAAACAAGAAGGAAGAAACTACAAATTTGGTCACAGATATTGGACAAGTACGATAATATACTATGTTTCCTGTTAGATATTGCCTAGCTGGCTGGTTGTGTTTATGTAAGCTGTATTATATTCATCACATTTCATTTCCATGATGGTTCTAGTCCCTTTCCTTTCTTGGTTTTGATTTAGATTATTCCATAGCAATCTTCTACCTGCTTCAGAATTAGCTTTTTTCAGCCAGTTAATGCTGAAGCATGGATAACCGATTTTTCATAATGGCAAATTAATGTTGATACTTATTTAGTTACAGTGTCGGAGTCTAATAATCAGTTGATATAGATTGAGATTCTCATACTAATGTTGATGATATTTAATGTGAAGGCCAATCCTTGGTTTCAGGGGAATTACCAGCATTCAGGGGCAAGCAACCTCAAGAGATCCAAAAGGAGGAAACTTGAAACGGTAACTGATGATAATAAAGAGAAGGAGAACAGAGAAGATTTCAAAAGTGAAATGAGCTCACAGCATAATAATAATAATAATGCTGAGAGAAGCTTGGTCAATTGGATGAGCATAGATAATGACACCCAAAATCTTCATCTTGAAAAGTTCAAAGACAGTGATTCTTTCGGAGATTTTGATGAAACAGATAGTGATGATGAATGTGATTATAACTATGATGATCATGAGGATCAAAATGTGAATGAAGTCAAAACAAATGAAGGGAAAGAAAATGAAGAGACGGGGGCTAATTATGATGCAGCACGACGAGGGTTTAGATCTTCAGAATTTACAAGTGTATCAAATAGAAATCCTCTAAAGGTAGCTTTCTGTCCAAAGGAAGTTAAGAGTATACTTGAATCTGAAGTCCTGTTACAGAAAAATGCTCAGTCTCACACTATAAGGAAAATCATAGTTTTTGCATCACTTGGTATAAGGCATGGGTGTGAAGATATGTTTGAGCTGGATTTTAACCATTTTAGCATTTTGAAGAAAGGAGAACCACATGTATCTCCAAAGAACCCTGGGGTAAGAGATCTCATTTACTTAGATTTCAATGTTGTTTAACTTAAATTACTACAATTAAGCTTTTTCATCTTTCAAATATGCTTTATTGACTTCACAAGTTCCTCTGTCTAGGTTAGATTCATATGATTTGTATCAGCATTTGATAGAAGATCAAACACAATTTTTTCTTATTGCTCTAGATATTATATTTAGAGGTTGAGCCTTAGAGCAATGGTAAATGTTAATGTTATGTGACTAAGAGGTTACGGCTTCAAATCCTGAATCAACCTCTCTACTTACGGGGCTACGTACATCTGACTCTCCCCAGATCTCACTTGGTGGGAGCCTTGTGCATTAGGCCACTATATATATCATATATATTTGAAGTTTATGAACCTGGTCACTTGATGTTCTTATTCTTAGATAATTTCTAAACTTATACCTATCGGCTAGTTTAATTTTAGATGTCTCTGAGTATTTCTATTCTGAAAATGTGAAGATTTATATTTTTCTACACAGGAGCATGTATTATATGAGAGTCCCGGAGTTAGAAGAAAAATTTTCTACCCAAATAGACAGAATCCAATCTTATGTCCTGTTCGGATACTTGAGGAAGAAATACTCATGCGTCCATCTGATGCTAGTTGTCCTTCATGCCTATTCTTGTGCATTAAGTATGGTGGAAGAACAAGAAATCTTCCCCAAAATGAGTAGGTTTTTCCCAACCTGTGTTGTTGAGTTATAAGGACTAAATAAAAGTGTCTCCAAATGCTAATATTTTTATTGAAGAAGCTGAATGGTTTAATTAATCACTTCAATAATATTTCTTTTTGGATTGAATCAATGCAGATATGTGAGGCAGAGGATGGGAAGGAATAAATTGAAGTCTTTTGGGCCACTTATGTGCAGAATGGCATTGTTGGTTCATATTCGTAGTGGAAGCTTTTTCTTCAAGGCCTTGGGCATTACACTTCTGTTCATGGCTGGATTTCCTGATAAAATAGTTCAGAGAGAAACCAAATACAGGAACTTAGACTTGCTTCAGAAATATTACAGGTTCTTCAAATGAATATGCTGCAAAAATTTAAACATAGTCATGAACAGAGATTGACATATTAAAAAAACCTCAGTGAACTTGTGTTATGGCCTTGCTGAAAGAGATTCAAAAAATCAAAGACAAGTAACTAAGTCAATTACGAAGAAACACGTAATATTGCTAGCAAACTCTTCAGTGATATCCACCTTTAATAATATATTTACATATTTATTCTACATTTACTTGATCTACTAACCTTAAGTAGATTGATTCCACCAACAACAAAAAACTATCCTTAAAAGATTAACATTTTTTCATTTAACACGCAATAAGTTTCTTTTAACAGGACAGATGAAGATGCTGCTGAAGAGGAGTTGTTTCTTCCACATCCAATTGCATATGACAGTGTAAGTTTACAAATCCCAAATTTGAATTTCTCTTTGGTGAAATTAGTTTACACAGTGACCATCAAGTCTCAACTTTTGATTCAACACACACACACACCCAGAAGACTCTAATTTGAGATGCCATTTCTTTCATTTAAGATGAAAAATCTTCAACGTTCTCATACTTGACTAATTTTGGCTGCCTCAATATCATATTCTTATTTCATTCTCCTAACCAGACATGTTTGTGTCAAGTTTGTGGTATGAAAAACATAATTTGGATTAGCCGATCAGACCAGTGAACTGATGAACAAAAGTTTTGGACATGTTGATTGTGTTGGATTTTACATTTGTTTTTTCCTTTTCTTATTGAGCTTGAAACGATATTGTCCTAATTTTTTTTAAAAAAATAGGAGTCCATCAAATTTGTGCTTTAGAGTTCTGTTTTGTTAGATTATGGGGTTAAGGAGCAAAAATGCCTATAAACTTTTACCAAAAGTGCGTCCAGCACCATATACATTTCGGAGGTGTAAAAATAGCCATGAACATTTAAAATGAAAGGAAAAATGCCAGTATCGTTAAATTTGACCTAGCACTGTTACTCTTTGTAGTGGTACTCACACTCTCTTTGCACTACATATGCATGTGCAAAAAGAGTGTGGGTCCCACTACAAAAAAGTAATTGTGTTAGGTCAAATTTAACGGCGTTGACATTTTTTCTCCCATTTTGAATATTCATGGCTATTTTTACACCTGCAAAATGTATATGGTACTAAACACACTTTTAGTAAAAGCTCATAGATATTTTTGCACTTTCACCCTAGATTATGTGTAGTTTATACATTAATGATCTATATACTTGTATATTAACTCTTTTTTATTTAAATAATATTTTAATTATGATTGGTTTAATTCTGGGTTGACCCCAGTTTGAACCACTATCTTTTATTGATCAGTCCAATTTTCAGTAGTTTAGTCAAGTTCTTTATGAACCAATTTTACTTTCTCTTGTTCTAGCATGGCTCTGCAAAACCACAGAGTTCAAGCAGAAAGCCACTTGCTGCAAAATCCGGAGGAAAGAAACACACAAACTCCATGAACAAGTCTCAAACCATACACAAGACTTCAACGTCAAAATCAATCCCAGCAAGTTCAGGACCCTCTCAATTTGACCTAACTGGTTATTCCTCTTCTCATACTTTAGCCATGGCAGCATTTCATTCTCAAGACACTTCTCAGTTAAGAAACAACAATAATGCCTCGTATCAGATTCTTCCTCCACTACAACCAACAACTGCTTATGTGCCTCTAATGTATTGGCCGCCGCCGCCAAGTGCATTTCCTTATGCTTATCATCAATCTTTTCCTTCTGCTGCAAGTTACCTCTCTTTCCAGTCACAGCCTCACTTCAATCATCAAACTTACAGTTCCTCTGTGACAATGACAACCAAGTTATTATTAGAAGGAAGTGGAAAAAATGAAGTGGCCTCTGATCAAATTGATAGTGACTCTGGTAGCAGTGATCCAGGTGGTATCCATGAAAAGCAGAGGTCAACTACTTGCAAGTAATCAACATGTTCAATCTTTTGTCAACATGCTATTAGTCTCTAGAGTTGTCAATTTTTAAATCTAAAATTTGAAATTTGGGTCTTTATAATTTTAAGAATTTTTAATTTGTTTTTTATTGTTCAAATCTTTATTAGTGTGCATAGATGGTAAATTGAAAACCATTTATGTGCAATAAATCTAGTGGAATGAACTAGTCCCTCATTAAACTCCGTGCGGAAAGAAGTATTCACATTTAGTACCGATTATCCCTTAAATATGATCGCCTCTAATAGAAAAATATATGTTCTTATAAAAAATAAATAAGAAAAAGAAAACCACCTATATGTGATATGTGCCTCTAATTATAAAAAAAAAAGGTACTATTCGTTCTTAAATATAAAACAAAGTTTATAGTGCAGTATGCACTATAAACTTTATCGTATATTTAGGACCAAAGAGATTATATAATTACATTAAAAATTTATGTGACTTTCTAATAATATATATCTATGTCCAAATTGTTGTACCAATTTCTTATGGAGTATTGGAAGGGAGTGTCGGGATTATCCCTAATTTGAAGTATGGGGAGGAAAAAGTCATACATTTATTTTAAATAAACTAATATCTATTTACAAAAATTGATGGAGTTCTTACATCTTACTAAATCTAATAAAAAAATTGCATAATTCATGCAAATAATATAATTTATGATAATGTTTATTGGCACAACATTAGCAGGTAAATTATTGGCCAATAGAAAAACATTAGTAGGTAAATTAGACAAAACTCTCTTTAAATTTGTCTCATATGCAAATGATGCCTTGTGACTTTTAAAACTTAACAAGTAACCTCTAAACTTTTAAATTTGTGCAACTAACCTCATGCTCTTAATTACTCCCTCCGGTCCTAATTATAGGACATATTTAACCGATTTTGGAGAGATTAAGGAAAGAAGTTAAATTAGTTAATTTTACTCATTTTCCTAAAATGTTCTTATATAAATTTAAAATAACCTAAGTGAAAGTAAATCAATAGCTTCTACTACATGCCTCTCCAACCTTTTTTTTTTTTTTCCTACATGCTATCTAATTAAAATAATGGTCATACTATACATACATACATACATACATACATACATACATACATACATACATACATACATACATACATACATACATACATACATACATACATACATACATATATGTGTGTGTGACTATATATATTTGTGTTCACACACACACATAAAATATATATGTGTAGACACACACACACATATATATTTGTGTGTGTACACACACAGACACACACAATATATGTGTAGACACACACATATATACATACATACATATATGTAGACACACACATATATGTGCGCACACACACACACACAAAATATACGTGTGTAGACACACATATATACATACATACATATATGTAGACACAGACATATATGTGTGTGTGTAGATATTTGTGTGTAGACACACACATATATACATACATAGATACATACACACATATATCTAAAAATTTCATTGACTGGAAGAGTATATGCGTCCATATACATATACTCACAAAAAATCAAACACACTTAAGAAAATAAAATAGGGGTATTTTATGAAAAAATTGACAATTATTAGAATGTTGTCTTATAATTAGGACCAAAACCAACTCTCAAATGTTGTCTTATAATTAGGACTGGAGGGAGTACTTCGTTATTTCACTTATGGAGCATGTAATATCCCAAATTTCTTGTACTAAAATTTCCAGATGCAATATATGTATATTATTCAGAAAATTTTGGTATAGGAAATATCCCAAAATTCGGGATATTACAAACCATTATATATGTCATTGACCTGAGGCTCCTTTAAATTTCGGGTACATATATTGGATATAGCTTATTAAAATTTGAGTTATGTGTGGATATTCCCCTAAATTTAAAATTACATAGAAATAAATCCTTTATCATACCATATGAACTTTATAAAAATGGATATAACAATGATAGAGGAGTTATTTACATAGTTATAATAATTTAGGGGTCTAATATCACTTGCACAAAACTCAAATATTATTGAAATGGAATGATTAAGCGTCAGCATGATGAGAACTTGATGTTTCAGTTGAAGAAGTGCACTTTGAAGTCCAATACTTCTCAATCTCTTGAGCACTCCTCCCTGGGATTCTGCCAGCTATAAGAGACCACCTATCACAACACAACATCAATAGGATCACACTTCTCTTCTACACATCAAATTAATCTCCATTAGTTTATAAAAGTTTATGTGTAAGTGGAAGGTCCTAAGTTTTATCCCGCTTGTAATCTCAATGTTATATAGGGTTAAATATCATTTTTGTCACGAAAGTTTTGGCTAGGGTGCATCCAGCACCCGGAAGTTTTCTTGGTATCATTTTTGCTCCGGAAGTTTACAAAAAGGAGCAAATATGCCCTTAAAGTTTTTTTAGGAGCAAATTTGCATAAACTTTCGGGGTAAAAAAGATACCACAAATGATCAATCCAACGGTTAATATCAACTGATGGGCAAGATTGCTACATTTGTAAACTTCCGGGGCAAAAATGATATCAAAAAAACTTCCAGGTGCTGGGTGCTCCAAACCCAAAACTTCCGTGGCAAAATTGGTCTTTATCCCATGTTATATATGTGTGTGCGTGCGCGCCCTCTTTGGTCATAATTTATAAAATAGAGACTGTATTCTTTTGTCATTAATATATGTCAATATGTTTTGAAAAAAGTTGTCACTGTGAGCTTGAGCTTAAACCATAGTCTTGAACTTTTAAGCTTAAAATCTATTTTGGCTTTTGAGTGTGTGCTTGGCTAGTTGCATATGAATCCTTGGTTTAGACTTTAGATGGAAAAAAAGTACTTTTGAGCAGCTCTCCCAAACACCCACTTAATAATAATGTTTAAGAATTTTTTTGTTATGGTAAAAATGTCTTATAACTTCCTTACAAATAAGATCATAAGAATACACACACATCTATCTATTTATAATCTGGAAGTTTGTTAATACATAATGAATGAAAAATTAATGACATGCTCCTCTGATCCTGATCCTAAGCCACTTTCAAGTTGCAACATGTTTTACCAAAACAAAAAATTATCTTAAACATCATTAACTTTACTTTAAAATTTAATAAATTCTTAACTTTACCTTATTCAATATATATTATACCCATAAGAATAGAGTGCAAACAATTATAAGTTCAGGTAAAATTATACATATATACGAAAAGTTTCATAAGTGATTTATACATAAGACTAAAATAACTATTGTTTTTCAACCTTATCTGATCCTTAATATAAAACATATTTACTAAATTTGATTAGATTGATGAACTTAGTTGAGTTAGTCAATATGATATATATTTTCTAAATCACCTTAATTCTCTTTCTTCCTTGATTATTGTTAATAATGCATCAATAGGGGTAAATTAGAAAAAGAATGATAAATATGAAAATTATATTTTATATTTATAATGAAGATCAACTCCAAGAAATGTAAGGACAAGTACCATAGGAGCATATCTTTCCATGGATGTGATGCCGTGGTTAAAGTGTCCTTTCATTGTTAAAACAGAGATAACATGAGAATTTCTATTTAAGGCAACATAAGCCGCTAGTTAACATCATTATCTTTATTAGCCACACGTCTTAATTAACAGTTAACTTCGTGGAATTCCATAAAAATGCAAGAGAAACACTCTTCCATACCAAAAGTTTTATAATATTTTCGGTTTAAGATTCTGCGCACACACAAAAATTAAGAAAATAATGAAGAAAAGGAACCTGTCTCCAACCAAGCCAAACATCCTTGCAATGAGAGACTCTTCATCTTCAGAGAATTGTAGCCTGTTGGTATCCCTCTGACCTGATCTTGTCTCTGAGAAACAACATCGTAAAACAGAGTAAGAGGAAACAAACAGAACAAGACATCAAGTGGAAGTGAAAACATAGTAAGAGATCACATCGTACCTTTGTCATTTGTGTGGTGATTTGATTCGCTCATTTTGTTTTCCTCCTCTCAGAGAATAAAACCCCTAATTAATACGAGAAAGTGTGATACAGCAGCAGAAGATTGTGGTTGTTGTGGAACTCGAACTCAGTTCATTGATGATAAGAGAAAGGAACAGGGCTTTTGGTGGTTGAGGGCTTTGAAAATATAAAAGACTGGTGGTTTTCACGTTTGATAGGTGGTTGGTTTCTGGCTCGCCAATTTATACTATAAAAGGAACCATTTACAGGGAGTAACCAGAAGAACAAATATTAAGAAATATTTTTACAAAAAGGAATATATATATATATATATATTATAAGGCACGAGAGAGAAAATTGAGGTGGTCTAAAGCATAAATCATCTAGCCTGTGTGATTTTATTTGCATGCGGCTTCTAACATTTTTCATTATTTTTTCTTTAAAAAAAAACTTAAAGAGATTCAAGCTCGGTGGTATTATAATAAGTTTAACCAAAATAGACCTACTTAAAGTTTAAGTTTACGACTTCAAAAGGCCTGACAAAGTCTGAAGCCGGTTTAAAGGCCTACTTTTTTAAGTAAGCCTTTATATGGCCTTGAAGACTCTGCCTCCAAATTCATATATAATCATTCGCTTATTTACAATCCTACATTATGTCTTAAAATCCCAATATTAATTCTTATCGTAATAAAATGGCTAGAAAAGAAAATAATGTCTAGTGATAATAATTGTCCAAGCAAATAGGAATAAGAAAAACTAATCGCTTGTTGACTAATAAGATAAATTTTCTAAAACCGACAAAGCATATCAAACCGCATTTTACCTCTTTTACTTTTTCATGTAAATTGGGACAGGCTCCTTCTATTAAGATTATGCTATTTTATTTGGCACTAAAATAATCTCATAACAATTATTATTTTTAGTGGCCGACGCAAATCATGAGAGAGGGAGTGAGTTAGCATTATTATGTCGAGTAATCGCATAGAAGAGAGATGGAGGTGAATGATTGCAAAGGTTGAGTATAAAGACAATGAGATGTGAAACTTAGCATTATGGTTAAGTTGGTAAATTTATAAATAATTCATAAAATTATTTAGATGATATCATATATACTTACATAATTAAAAAAATTAAACAGATTAGGCTTTTAGGCTAGGCTTGGCCTGTTTAACTAAAGAGGTATGACAATAAGTATGAGCTTGACCTATTTACTAAATAGATTAGATTATGTTTTATGTAGGTTAAGTCGTAGATCCCTATTAGGAGCTTAACCTATTTCTGTCCCTACTAGGTGGTGACCAAGGTTTTGCAAACCGAACTGGTCAGTGAATCAGTGAGAGTACTGGGTTAAGGGTTAGTGGGTCAAACCAGAGTCAGATCGGTATTAATTAAAAATATAATATAATTAAAATAGATAAAAATGTTTATATTTTAATTTATAAAATTATACAAACATGGGAGGATGTGTCATATAGGAGAATGTGTGATTTTATATTGATTTTCTCAAAAGGAAGAGATCACACGGTTTGCACTTTGGGTTTAACAAAATCTGATCATATTTTTCTCTTTATTAGTTTATTACTTTATTTACACTTCAGTACTTCACAGAGCGAAAGCGACGGAGAGAGGACTTTGTTTATCAAATCACAGAGATTTTTATGATTTTCTCCATAGGGTTCATGGGTCATCTTCTTCAGCGAATTCAGGCACTGCCGTCAACGAACACCTTTTGTTGGAGTGGGTTGGAGACGGGTTCGAACACCGAAAAGCACCGCCGTCTCTGTTGGAGTAGGTTGGAGACCAGTTGGATGACAATGGACAAGGTGGAGATGATCCACCGCCGATTCTTGCACCCTTACCGACAAGAACTCCATTATCCATAACTTCTGTTGATCTCTGTTTCCTGACTAAAAACCAACTCTTTTTTCAGATCTCTGTGTTCTTCTCCACCTTTGCTTCTGCGTCGTTTTTTTCTTTTGATTGACTCGGTGACTCCTCAACTCAGCCGGTTCAAGCCGAGTTTTCCGAGTTGACCCCGGGTCACCGAGTCAACCCGATTTTAGCCCAACTCGGACCGATTTCCTAGCCGGTTCGTCGATTTTCGGTCCGAAGCGGCCGGTCCGGATTCCTGAACCATGGTGGTGACTTATAAAAAGAATCACAAAACACATAGTGTAAATAGGATTTGATGAAGGATATGAATGCCTATAGTCTTAAGTTTTTTGTTATATTGAATAAGGAGAATAAGTAATTCTCTACTGCCTCTAATCCATAATATAATATGTCCTTAATATAATATATCGTTTCGTAGCATAAGTTGTATTGTAAACAAAATCTTATATTAAAATCGATAGATAATATTTATTTTATACAACTATCTAACTTGGTCAGATTCAAATATTATCAGACGATAACTCTCTTAAAAGGGTTTTTTACATTCACATGAACTTCAACTCGAGACTTATGCTTTAAGTGCCCATTGGCTAAAACTATGATCAACACCTCATGGTGAAGTATTTGTCTCTTGTATCAATGTTAAAACATATTTTCATATGTATGATATAAAAGATGCCCAAAAAGAATTAAAAAAGATACACGATTAAAATTACGCAATTTTAGTTAAAAATATTAAATATATCTTAAACAAACTTTTATTTTTAAGTATGTTTTTATTTATAAGTGGAGAAGTAAGAGTGAGAAATAAAATAAATATAGGTATTACCAACCTTTTAATTAATACAATATCTATAATTAATTAGGAGTAATAATAAAAAACTTATTAAATATTCACATAATTTTTTTTTTGGCTTAAAAAGACAATTCTTATTAAACTTTTATAAAAAATATCAAAACAATTTAAATTATAGGTTTTTATAAAAAGCGAATAGAAGAGTATAAAAGTAAGGGCATTCGGGAGATATGCTTTGACATTTGTCACCCACAATATCAAGATAATGATAATGTCGATTCTAAATTCTTATTCTAATGATATCCCAAAAAGGCGGCGTAATTGATCATAATTTATTTTTGTCGGCGCCCTCTTTTTTTTTTTTTTTCTTTTTTTATCACAGTAGGCACTAATGGTCTGAATTACAACGAGCGGAATCCGTGACTTCCCATTAATTGGGGAATACCTATATCACAAGATTACAATGCCTTTAGTCGGCACCCTCTTTTAAGCAACGTTGCCTCTATCAACTATTGAACCCACGTATCAACGGGATTAGTATAAATACTAAGCGATTTGTGTCGCTTAAGTAAGGTTTTGAGTTCGAGATTTATAAATGTAGAAAAACCTTATTAGAAGACTCATCCACTATAACTAGATGCGCGACATAAGCCAGATTTAGATTAGTCATAGCGAAACTTTAGATATTTCGAATGAACAAAAAAAAAAAAAAAACTATTGAACCCATGTTTTCTAATTTCTCAATCATCCAACGCACTTAGCCCGGTGGAGCCCCTTTCATGGTTATCTTTTAAGTTGTTTTAATCTATTTTTTCTTTAAAAATCATTGTCTGACTCTCATGATAGGGTTTTGTTTTTAATGGGATGCCAAGTACGCCGTCATAAATTTAAAAAAAAATACTACTTGATCCTCGTTATCATTTTAATCCTATTTATAAGTACATTTTAACTAAATCTCATATGCCAAGAAAAGTTAGTTAACTCAATGATTATAGAGTAAATTTTCAAATTTGCCCTCATTTACGATTGAATATTTTTCAACTGTTTATTCTCTCTTTATCTTTATGGGTATAATTAATATGGGTAAAACTGTCACAATCTCATTTATTACATGAAACTGGACTTATAAATAGGATTAATTTTTTTTTTTTATCAAAATGGACTTATAAATAGGATTAGAATGGTACATATCCAAATTATAGATATTGATAAAGTTAATTAATATGTGTTGGTTTCGTTGAAATACTGCCTCATTTAATTATTTACATTAGAAGCTAGCCCCTGAGTAAAAACTTTCTCTATAATTGCAATCAATTATATGAATAATCTGGAATTTAAGAAATAAAGTGGACTAAAATTTTGAGTTTGCTACCAAGTCAAACCCCAGAACTAGCAGAATTGGCTTTGGTCCGTTAACGTCCGTTGTCCTTCTTTACGCAAAGAGGGCAGCTGCACCTCTTTTATTTTCTTTTTGAAACAATATTTTAAGGTGCAGAATGACACTAAAAAGATGTTTCAGGGTATTGAACGGTAGCGAAAAAATATTTTATGATCCTAAAAAATTATCATGAAGTATGTTTTTTAGTACCAGTCAGTACCCTGAAGTATAGTTTTAGTATCAGTCAGTACCCTAAAATATTTTTCAAGATCCAAAAATAATTTTTTAAGATCACGAAGTATTTTTTCAGTACTAGTTAGTATCCTCAAATATTTTTTTAGTATCATTCAGTACTATGAAATAATTTTTCAAGATCTTAAAATAATTTTTCAAGATCATGAAGTATTTTTGAATACCGTTCATTATTCTGAAGTATTTTTTCAATGTCATGTTGTACTTTGAAATATTTTTTCAAGAAAAAAAAAAGAAGGCACAACTGCCCTCCTTTGTAACGGTGCCATCTTGACACAAAGGAGGGCAGCGAATATTAAAGGGCAGCGGACCAAAGCTAATTTCTGAACTAACCTTTACATTTGTAATTGAAGGAGTACTTTTTCTACGACAAATTTTGCTTTGGAAAACCCTTTATTAAATAATTTAAAAAAAAAAAACCTTATAAAGTGATATCTCATTTGAAATTGTTCACTTTCCTTAATATTCATTGCCATCCTCTTCTTTGAAATTGTTCTGTTTTGGCACAAAATTGCGAAGGTTGATACTAAATATATATATATATTAGGGTACTAACGGGTACTAAAAAAATACTTTAGGATACTGATCGGTACTAAAAAAAATACTTCATAATCTCTAAAAATTATTTTAGGATCTTAAAAAATATTTCAGGGTATTGACCGTTACTAAAAAGATATTCTGAGGATACTGACTGGTACAGAAAAAATACTTCATGATCATGAAAAATTATTTTATGATCTTAAAAAAATATCCTAAAATATATTTTTTGTACCAGTCAGTACCTTGAAATATTTTTTCATGATCTTCATATGATTTTTCAAGGTCATGAAATATTTTTTTTAGTACCAGTTAAGATTCTTTTAGTAACAATTAATAGCTTGAAATATTTTTTTCAAGATTCTAAAATAATTTTATTTCAAGATCATGAAGTTTTTTTTTTGTACCAGTTAGTATCCTCAAAGTACTTTTTAGTACCAATTAGTGTCCTAAATATTTTTTAAGATCCTAAAATAATTTTTTCAAGATCACGAAGTATTTTTTCAGTAACAGTTAGTATTTTGAAGTATCTTTTTAATACTCGTCACTACCCTAAAATATTTTTTTTTTAAAAAGTATCAGCCTTCATAATTGTATGCCAAAACGGCACAATTTCAAAGAAGAGGATGACAGTGTATTAAGGGGTGAGAACGCTAGCCACTCCCTCATTTAGCTGTCCTTGTGTGCCACGGGCATATTTATCTTGTGAAAGGCTAATTTGTTGCATATAGTCACTTTACTTAATGCGCAATTCATTTGTTCACATTTATAAAAAAAAAAAAAAACCCCTCCTTTAATAGCTTTCTTTCATTGGAAGGCCCAAATAAGTTGTTTCTAATACTCCTTTGGATTCTAAATATAAGGTAAAGTTGCTTTTTTTTGGAAAGATTAAAAAAATTATTTAATCATATCATATGTTGCATATACTTAAATTATACTTTCTCTGGTTTTTATTATAAGGCAGCAACTAACAAGTGTATTTGGTTCTTTTTATAAGGCACTTGTTTGTTTCCAAAGAGCATTAAATTTTTTTTTTCACGTATGCCCATTATTAATAAGAGTAGTGGTAAGGGTAATAATTAATACTCCCTCCAGTCCTAATTATATGAGCAATTTAACCGATTTTTGGGGAATTAAGGAGAGGAGTTAAATTAGTTACTTTTACTCATTTTCCTAAAATGTCCTTATATAAATTTAAAATGACACAAGTTGCCCTAATTATATGTGTTTCTAATTTGCCTTACGTTAGACATCCATGACATATTAGTTTAGTATATATGTATATTAGTTGCTTTTTATATAGCCATGTGTATACATATAGATCTAATTTCCTTTCCATACGCTTTCTAATTGAAATAATGGTGTTGCTATATAAACATATATGTGTGTATACATATAGATCTATCTACATACATAGAGATACACACACACATACATACATACATACATACATACATATATATAGACACACACACGCATACATACATATATATAGACACACACACACACACACACATATATATACACATACATACATACATACATACATACATATATATATATATAGACACACACACACATATCTACACATATATATATATTGACACACATAAACACAGATATACATATATATGTACACACACATATATATATAAATGCTCCTAATAATAAGTATAAATAGGGGTATTATAGGAAAAAATTGACAAAAGTTAAAACTTGCTCTTATAATTAGGACCAAAACCAACTCCAAAATTTGCTCCTATAATTAGGACGGAGGGAGTATGATATTAGAGTTTAGTGCAATTAGTAGGGGTGATATTGGAAATTACTTAAAATTAATACAAATTTAATGACTTTAATTATTTTTATTGGTTTGCGAGAATTGTTAGTTGATGCCTTATAATAAAGACCAGATGGATATATTAGTTTATAAGTTAGGTAAAATAATTAGGAGGAAAGATGATAAATATAAAGTAAATATGAATACTTTAAAGTAACTTAATTAGCTTTCTTAATATTTCAAAAAAAGTCAATTATGTCTTATATTAAAGACCGGAGGTAGTAGCATTACCTCTGGTTCTAATTATAAGACATATTTAACAGCTTTTGAGGAGGTTAAGGAGAGGAGTTAAATTAGTTAATTTTACTCATTTTTCTAAAATGTCTTTATATAAATTTTAAATAACATCAGGATCAATAGGGGTTTGTATATATTTGGAGTCATGCGCCCCGGGGGGAGATTGAAATTGAAGTGATGAAAATAAATATAGATGGTCCATGATAGGGGCCACCGCCTCGTGGGCTTGCGGCTAGCACTACCCTGCTCAGGCCTACCCTCCTGCAACATGTGCCACATGCTCTTTACCTACTCCTTCTAGAATTTAGCCTCCTCTCTTCCCCAACTCGTGTTCCTCCTATTATTTAAACACTTAAATAGGGGTATTTTAGGAATAAATTAACAAAAATTAGAATATTGTCCTTTAATTAGAACCAAAACTAATTCATAAATATTGTTTTATAATTAGGACCGGAGAGAGTATATCTAAATAGGAAGAACATGATTTGAATCTCCACTAGAAAAAGTGTCCACGTTTAATGTTTTCACAATACATCACATTGAATAGGATTTGTCTCCAATAAAAGGATGTATACGCTTAGAAGAAGAAGAAAAAACAGGAAGAACATGCTGAAGATTTGACCAAAGTAATCATCATCCATCCATCCAAAGAGAAATCGAAATAATAAGAGACATGATTAGAAGGAATTATATTTTAGGATGCCAAATCACGATTTTGATAGAAGCCACAAGAGTGTTGCTTCTGTCACCAAAATGCTATTCTTTTGAAACCATCCCAACATGATTTGTATATTAATGGATTCAAACTTGGCTCCAAGATGGGCAAAACTTGAATGTGAGGGCCATAACTCAACTTAAATAAGCCCTCCCTTGTTACCACCAAGCGCTTAGATCAACTGGTAAGGGTTGTCCTAGTTTAACTACACGTCTTGAATTCGAGACGTGGGAATGCAGCAGGCGTGGTTGGTAGAAGCTTCCCCCCGAAAGGGGCCAACCCGGTCTCGATCCGGATTAGTCTGGGGCCGTTGATGTGTCTAAAAGATGACCTACCCTGAGATATCAGACGCTCTAAGCAAAAAAAAAAAAAAAAAACCATCCCTTATTATTTACCTCCAAGTTTTTGGAAGAAGCATTGCATCAAGATTAGATATAAGTATTTATCTATTAGAGACAATTATATTTAAGATATTATTGAGTAAGAGTACTAAATATGAATAACTCTCCTCACTAAAAATTCAAACTTTAGTTCGCCCCACATTCCTCTTGCCTCTCATGGATCCTTCTCTGGTTGCAAAGACTCTTGCTTTAAGATCTCTCTTAATAGACGGTCAAGATTTTAATTCTATCTGGAACGGCACAGATTGAACCCTTCGAACGACGTCGTTTTAAATGAGTGAATCGCCCGGGGCCGTTGTCATGCGAACGCTTACTTACGATTTGCTGGAGCTGTGATAAACCCGCGTCGTTTTGAGGAAGCGCGCGTGAGAACGAGGGAAAATTTTCCGTTTCACCGGACAGGACAGCAAGACGCAAATCCAAGAGCAGGAAAGCAAACGACAACGTATTGCTTCTTCAACCTCTCGCTCCTCGCGGCAGTCTTTTGGAGCAGATATTCGTTCGGAAGTAGCTTCGAAACTTTTTGCTGGTAAATGTGCATTCTTGATCTCTATTTTATTCGCCCTCTGCTTCTCTGTGTAATTCACACTTGTTTCATAATGTTCTTGATATTGTTGCTTTAGATTGTTAGGGTTTAATGCTTGGGCTGTATTGGTCATTATTCAAACTGCGATTCACTCGCTTCTACCCCTTGAAATTATTTATGATCAGCGCCTTAGTACAATTCAAAGGGAGTATTGGGATTTATGTCGTCGGATTGGAATTGAAAATTCTTGCGGACTTGGTGAATTTAGTACATTTTAAACTGGAAAGTCATGTTGTGATGTTGATATTGACTGGTTTAAAAACAGGATTGCGGTGTTAGTTTCTTTTGGGCTGTGGAAGGGGCATTTGAAATCTTCTGATATTGGTGTATGCTGGTAATGAACCGATTTGTGCCTGCAAAGCTGTCATGGTTTGAAAATATGGGACGGGGTCTGTTACATTGCTAATGGTGCTGCTGAACTGTTACTTGCTATTCTCCTTGAAATTTTTTTTTCCCCCTTACAAAAGCAACCGTTTTTCTAGTTTAAGCGTGTAATGATCACACTCATGGACAAGTAAAGCTGATATACACTTATAGCTTTGTTTAATCAATACTCCCTGAGAATTGTGTTGTTAATTGGGTGAAGCGCATAAAATTTGTGAAACCCTAGAATTTGTGCTAGTACTAAATTACCAATAGTTCCCATGGCATCGTCCTTAACTTTTAAGACTGGAGTGTACTTTATGAGAATGAGTTTGGCACTACTCCCAATTCCTAGGTCATAAGAGCTCCTTGGTTCCTTTGTAACCCAACAAATTAAAGAAACAAAAAGAATCCATATCCATTGTTTCACACCCATATATGCTATTGTCCCAATGTTTCTGGAAGAGCATGATGAATTTATATCGTTCATGTGATAAATTTTGTTGGGAGAGTTCACAAATTACTTTGACTTCTTGTTCTTTTTCTTTTGTATCTTTGGTAGAATTTGCTTTTGGCATAAAACCAGCATGTACAAAATTGAAATTGATCTCATTCATCTGAGATGTGATGGGCTCTGGATTACGAATACATAATAATTGTGTGCATGCTTATGCACTGCATGCTCTCTCCTGAGATTTTTACTCATTCCTGTTTCTGCTTTCTTCAGGTTCTCGAGTGATTTCAACCTCTGTATGAATTCCCACAAGCACTTTTGAATCCTATAAGGCTCTTGAGCATAAAAAATAATCATACATTGTTTGTTTAAGATGCCCTCTTGTTCAAATGCACAGTCAATGAATGTTGGCTGTGCCAAGGATCCAAGTATTTTGCAATCTAATGACAGCCATGAAATAATTTTGAAAACTGAGGAGGCACAAGACAAGGAGGAAGGAGAGGAAGGAGACGAAGAAGATGCAGATTTCAATCCTTTTGTAAAGGAAACCCCATCACAAGAAGCATCTTCAAGTTTGAGCTCTGAGGTTGATGGTGTGGATGGTGGTGTTGTCGACAGCAGTTTACCTGTGGATATGAATTTATCAATACTAACCATAAAGGAGCCAATCTGTGCTGTTGAAGATTGTGAACATGGTGAGGAGGAAATTGCGATGCATTCATCGCTTTCTGAGGATGGAACATGTGAACAAGAATTGCAAAAGAATGCTACTTGCAGTTCTAAAAAGAGAAAATCCATTTTGAATTCTGAATCAGAAACTACTCAAGAGAAGGACAATGGCTTAAGTTGTAAGACTGATGATTATGCATCGAAGATAGGAGAAATAAATAATGCAACAAAGCCCCAGAGTCCAGTAGTAGAAACAGATGCTAATGATGCCATCTGTACTCGCACCAGAGCCCGTTATTCTCTTGCACGTTTCACTCTTGATGAACTTGAGACTTTCCTTCAAGAGAGTGATGATGATGATGAACTTCAAAATGTCGATGACGAAGAAGAGTATAGGAAATTTCTTTCAGCTGTGTTACAGGGTGGAGGTGATGAAGGTCTATCCTCTCATGGAAATGAAAATGTTGATGATGAGGATGAGGATAATGATGCTGACTTTGAGATTGAGCTTGAAGAATTGCTAGAGAGTGATGTTGAAGAAAATGCAGCTGTGAAAACCCGAAAAGAGTATGAAGGAGCTACACGACGACCTGAAACTAGGCAAAATCGGCGCCAGAAAGTTTCTTCTCAATGTGAGAAGAAGACTTTAGGATTGGCTAAGAAGCCATTGCGGCCCATTTTGCCAAATTTGCCTAATGGGCCACCTGCTTCTGGGAAAGGTTTGATGCCTGATGTTACTATGAGCTTTCAGTCTTCTACTTCAGGAAATGGTCTTGTAAATGGATTTACTCCTCAACAGATTGGTCAGTTGCGCATGTTGATTCATGAGCATGTGCAGCTTCTTATTCAGGTATTTTCATTGTCAGTTTTTGATCCTTCACGGCAACAGATTGCTACTCAGGTTCAAGATTTGCTTTTTGAGTTGCTTCACAAACGCGACAAAGTAGTGTCTTCAAAAAGTGTGCCATATCCTAGTATTTGCTTTTTTCCTTCAAATGGCTTCTCATCAGTCTCCGATGGAGGCCAGTTCGACATAGAATCTTCTTGTACATATGATGCACAGAGAATGTTTCTTTCCCAATCAAATCAGTGTTCCTCTGAGGGAAGATGTGGATATAATTCAAGAAGGTCAAATTCTTCTCAAGATATTGAGGGTTCTTTACAGTCATCTTTTGTCAGAGGCCCTATAATATCTATTCTCGATGTTGCTCCACTAAATTTTGTTGGAAGATTTGTGGATGATGTTCATTCTGGTAAGTCATATTAAAGATGTCAAGTGTTTTATGTGTTTTGCCGTTATATTCTGGTTAAGAAGAATGACCTTTACATATTTAGCATTGGATTGAAATTTTTCAGCCATCCAAGAGTGTCGAAACCGTTACTTGAAATCTGGATGTGATATGCATGCTGAGAAGGAACCTCTCTTTCCTTGTTTTTTATCCAATGCTACTAATGAAGTTTCAAGTGGAACAACCTCTGCAGCTGATAATGTGGTTTCAACTTCACCTGGTCAGCAGCAGCCTAAGAAAACATTGGCTGCCATGCTTGTTGAAAGTACAATGAAGCAATCAATTGCTTCAGTGCCTAAGGAAATTGCTGAGTTAACTCAAAGATTTCTTCCTATGTTCAATCCAGTATTTTTTCCACATAAGCCACCCCCACCAGCAGTTGTAAATAGGGTACTGTTCACTGATTCAGAGGATGAGTGAGTTGCACATCTTCTCCTTTTTATTTAGCCTTGAACTTGATGGTAAACCAGTTTTTTGTTTGTTATTTATTAGCCTTATATTTAAGCATACATTTACATGCAAGAAGACAAACTTGCTATGATGAATCACCCTAAAAAATTTCTTCAAGTGCGTTTTTTTTACACAAACAAATTCTTAAAAGTGTATTTATTCTTTATCATCTTTTCTTTGCTGATGTTTTTCTTCCTTTTTTTTAAATTTTTAACCTTTTTTTTGGGTATACTTTCTTTACCTTTTAAACTATTCTTGCTTTTGCTTGCTCTCCTTGGTTGGACCTATTTATCTTGTAATGAAATTCCTTTTTCCATAGAAAAAACAAATAAAGATCCTGCTGTTTTATTTACCTTCAGAATGTATGATAGCCTAATCTGGTCCTATTGAGGTGTAAGACGACCAACTAATGTTAATTCCTATCCTTTTAATTTATACATTATTCCCTTTTGTTTTCTTAGTTGACTGTTATTTTCTGCATGTTTTTTTATTAGTCACTGCCTTTTATCCTCATGGTTTACAAGAAGCTCATGGAGTCAACATTTCTTCTCTATGATTATATTACAGATTACTGGCCTTAGGGTTATTTGAATATAATACAGATTGGAAAGCAATTCAACAACGTTTTCTACCCTGCAAGTCTAAGCATCAGGTGATTACTGCTATGGATTATGCTTTCTAAGAACAAACTGGCACATTTATTGGAGGGAAAGTTGAAGCCCATTCATCTTGTTTTAGTTTAATGCTCTAGTGAGCCAACATAGACACCATCAATTTTGAAACATATCATGCACGCTGAGCTTCTGTGACTTGCTTTTCTTCCTGGAGATAAATTGTCTTATTTGTGAACAACCTCATCCCATAAAAAACACAACCAGTAATATGCTTGAATCACAGTTACTATTATAGAATTGCATGATGTGGTTGAAGAAAATACCCAAACTTATTTTTTCTTGGACATTGTAGTAAGTTTGCAAACCCTGACTCCGGTGGGATGTAAGCAAAGTTGATGGGTGTTCACACCAAAAAAAGAAAAGATAACTTTATGGGTATCCCTTGGCTTTTTGCAAATTTGTTGAACATAAAAATCATGTTTACTGGATGACATGATATCATTTATTTGTAGATGGATTGAGATGTTTTAAGAAGCTTCAAAAAGCTAGTTTAAATAGTTTTGTAGATATTCAGTATAGTACATTTTACACTTATCATGCCATGGTGATTTTGTTCTGTGGTTTTTAAGGTTAATTATAATGATGAAATGCAAATTTATGCTTTTTCTTGTTTTAGTTTTTGCTTAGCTTTTGGTTTTAAATGTAATGTTTGGACGGGCAGCTTCATTATTGTAATAAAACTTGTGACTGACCTAATATGATATGGGGTCACTTGCTTACAGATTTTTGTCAGGCAGAAAAACCGCTGCTCTTCTAAAGCTCCAGAGAATCCAATAAAGGTGAATTCAAGTGCTTAAATTATACTCCTTCGGTCTATTAAGATTTAGTTGACTTTTTTGAAGAGATTAAGGAAGTTAAATAAATTATTTAATTATAACATATGTTATATGTTATGTATCATTAGATTACATATTAGTTTATAAGTCAGGCTAATTAATTTGGAGAAAAATGATAAATATAAATACTTGTACTTTATTTGGCTTCCTTAATTTCTCCAAAAAAGTCATCTGGGTCTTATATTAAATACCAGAGATAGTATGATTAATTTACAATGGTGCATGCATGTAATCACAGTAACTCTTAAGTTAGTTAATATAAATCTTGATATTGTTGCTTCCCATTTTCCTGCAGGCAGTCAGGCAAATGAAAACCTCTCCGTTAACTGCAGAGGAGATAGCACGTATTCATGAGGTAGTCTATTGAACAGCATATAGGATTTAAAATCTGAGGATATTTTCTGATAGACAGCATTATGACTTGCTGATAAATGACCTAAAACACACAGGGACTCAAGGTTTATAAATTTGATTGGATATCAATATGGCAATATCTTGTTCCACATAGAGATCCATCCTTGCTTCCACGTCAGTGGCGTATTGCACTTGGGACTCAAAAGTCATATAAGCTAGATGCGGCCAAAAAGGAGAAGAGAAGATTGTATGAGTTAAAAAGAAGAAATTTGAAAGCTGCTTCTTCAGAGAGTTGGCAAGCTGTATCTGATAAAGAGGTTTGTTTTTGGTCCTTGCCCATATTTACCATGTCTTGTCATGATGCCTCACTTACATTTAGCATCAAGGGGACTGCCTAAATGGCTTACGATGAATGGTATTCAGGCTGAAAATGTTATAAGACGCTGTCTTGAATTTGCCATTCAAACGCAGCTCATACGCAAATGTAACTATAGGAAGCTACAAATCACTAGAAATTGTGTTGGTGCTGGTAAATGTGTGAGCATATCATATTGATGAGTGGCATGATTGGTTTATTTGCACATAAAGATGTTTTTAATTCGTACTTAAATTTGCAAACCAAACTCTCGCCTCTGCTGCCAAGCTCATAAATCTATGATATTGGGCTGAGGCTATGGAATTGAAGTTCTAGTCCACTGACTGATAATGGATTTACTTTCATATTATTTTGTGCTTTATTGCAGGGTTGTGAGGATGAAATTGCTGGCACAGAGAATTGGATGGATGATTCAGACGTTGCTTATGTCCATCAGGCATTTTTGGCAGATTGGAGGCCGGAGACATCCTTTGTTACTTGTCCTGAACGCTCTCCTGCAAAAGACAGAGAAGGGAACCTTGTCAATGATGCTATGTCACAAGAGGCTTCTCAAAACTTCAACAGTCAACAAACTCAAAACAGTGTATGTGGAAAAGCTGGACCTAAGATTGGTGATAGGGGTGCATTTCCTTTTGTATCTAAGCTTCCACAATTTCAAATTTCATCTGACTTAAGGAGTGGTCTACATGGTGTTCCTAGTGCCATCAAAAACCCAGTTTTTGATATGACAACGTCTAGCACCAAATACTTCTATCGACCATATCGTAGTCGGAAGCTAAATAGCTCCCACTTGGTGAAATTAGCACCTGACTTGCCCCCTGTAAATCTCCCTCCATCTGTTCGTGTAGTTTCTCAGACAGCCTTTAAAGGATACCAGTGTGGAACATCTAAGATTTACCCTTCTGGAGGTGGTGTTGCTTCTCATAGAAAAGATCATTCTGCTCCAATTTCACCTGCTGAAAAATGTGGAAATGTTCATCCAGTTATGAGTACAAGGCTCACTGCAAAAGACAATGGTGCTGATTCTCAACTTGAAAGATCTGGAACTGTGGGCTGCAGATCTTTTGCAGAAAAAGGCCCTAGTAGTGATCTCGAGATGCATCCTTTATTGTTTCAAGCCACTGAAAATACATCTTATTATCCGTTGAAATTTAGTTCTGGCACTTCTAGCTCCTTCAGTTTCTTTTCAGGAGCTCAACCACAATTAAACCTTAGTCTCTTCCATCGGCATCAACAACAAAACCATGATGATGGTGCTAATAAATCTTCAAAGTCAAAAGGTTGCACTTCAAGATCCAGTGGCGTTGGTTTCCATCCGCTTCTGCAGAAATCGAATGACTCGCAATTGCAAACAAGTTTTGATGCCATTCAGAATGAGTCACCAATGGCAAGTTGTATGCCAGCCAAAGATACATCTTGTAGCATAAATGGAAAGTCCAATGAACTTGACTTGGATATTCACCTAAGTCATGCATCTGGAAAGGAGAAATCTATTGAAATTAGACACCCAGAAGCAAATGATCCAATGGGATGTACAGTAAATGTAACAAATTGTGGAACTGCAGGAAAACCTTTAGAGACTGGTGTTCCATGCAGTCAGGAGGGTGATAAAAGCCCTACAGTTAGCAGTAGCAAGCTTGTTTCATGTGCTCATCCCCAGCTGTTGGTCTCTCCTAATGATAATATCAGCAGATGTGACATTGACGATCTTGGGGATAATTCTCATCCTGAGATTGTGATGGAACAGGAAGAATTAAGTGACTCTGAGGAAGATTTAGAAGAACACGTGGAGTTTGAGTGTGAGGAGATGGCTGACTCTGAAGGAGAAAATAGTTCTGGCTGCGAACAACTTATTGAGGCACATGACAAGGTAATTTGCGTGTCTTTTTAGTAATCCACTATTTTTGTGTCTTTTTTGGGCTGCTTCTTGTATCATGACCACCTGATGCACTATGGACGGTCTTTAGGATTCTTTGTCATTACAACATTTGTGCCGGTGTATGTTTAGTCATCCGCTTTGAGAAGCCTAATTTTCTTTATTACTTCTTTGGTGTGATAGGAAATCCTAAATTCTGCAGTAGAAAAAGTTACGACAGAGAGTTTTCTTATGGGAGATTCATCTGAACCCAGGTCCATTTCCAATACTCAAGCTCATGATAGTCCCCTCAGAGATGATATACTTGCAGCAAAAATGGCTGTGTCTAGTGAGGGAAAGGACAAAAGTTGTACTGCATGGCTGAGCTTGGACTCACGTTCAGCAGATAGTGATGTGCTCTCAAAGATCATGCATGAAGTGGGCGGAATTGACGAAACCATGGGTACGACCGGTGAAGCTCCAAATTCCGAAAAATTTGAATTGTCTCGCACTAGCAGATGCTGCAAGAAGTCAAAATCTTGCGACAGAGCAGCTGACGAAGACAGACATACTATTGACATGGTACAGCAGCTGAACCTGGGACCTGTTGTCTTTGCCACACCAAAAAAACGCAGGAAACATTCCGGTAAAGCAAAATCAAGTTTGAATATAGGATTAACTGTTGAAAGTTCCAACCATGGTGATAATCATAGATGATTGAATGATGCACCATCTTGATGACTAACATAGGTTCTTTTTTTGCATTTGTCCATATTGATCATTTAGGAATTGATTATCATTTGTAGTTGTGGCGATGGCAAGTCATTAGAGCTCAAGTTCTGCTTGCCAATGAATTAAAAAAATGTGTTGTACTTTTTTGCACTCCCCAAATATTGACACTGGGCAATATTCCTTTTCTTTGTAAATATGAACTGAGACCAGGGGATATTTAATTTGGGCTTTGCTCATGTTGACTAATCATGTACAGAAAATTTTGCAGTAACCTCTTGTTTGTGGTGAAATTCATTGATTGATTGTATTTCTTGTAATCGTTACTTCTAATCTTAATTTGGGCTTTGTATCGCTGGAATAATGCTTCTCTCTCACTAGTAATAACAGTGGAAAACTTGGTATGGGCGGCTCATGTATGATACGCAAACCTATGTTAACACGTAATGCCCTCTAGAATTTATTCTAACAGTAAAAAAATCTTTTTTAAGGGTTAAGGGGAAATTTTACTCCAGAAGTTTCTAAAAGGAAGAAATTACGTCTTGACCGTTATCTCAGTTAATTTTGACATTTAGTTGACTAAATATGCTGAGATGATAGATTATATGTAATTCAAGTCATTTTTTTTAAGACGCAAATTTATCCTAGAAGTTCTAAATCTAATTTTGAAAAATAATGAAGTAAATGACATATGGACTTCCAACATATTTACATCTTAACAAAAATGACGTTGATGACATGTGAACTATCAGCTCAAGTATATTTAGTTAACTAACAATTAAAATTAATTAGTATAATGGTCAAGGCAAAATTGCTTCATTTTAGAAATTTTAGAAACTTCTGAGGTAAAATTGCCCCTTCAAAGAACTTTCAGAACAAAATTGTCTCTAATAAAACCTTCCACGACAAAATTGTATTTAAAAGAGTGCATGTTGATGGGTGCATACAACAGTGGATCAAGAGTAATATGGATTATAGAGGTGATGGCGGATAGGGTCGTTAATGAAGCACTCCCTCGTGTGTTTTAATATAGTACTGTATATAATTATAAAATGGATCTTCATCATAAATATAAAATCTAATTCACATATTTATCAATATTTTTCTTATAATTTATATTTATTATGTTTTTTTAACAGTAATCAAGTAGAAAAGAGGGGAAGAGAATTAAAAGAATGTTTTTGGAAAAAAAAAAATCATATTAACTAGCTTTATTGATATACGCAAGTGTTAAGATATTAACGGTCACTGTTTGAACTTTGGCATAACTGTATAAGTAGCCTTCTTCCATGTCTTTATTTACTAAAAATCCGCATATTCACTCAGGGGCGGATCCAGAAATTTGTGGAAGGGGGGCACAATTTGAGTGGAGACTCGGGGTTCGGGGGCAGCGCCCCATTTTTTTAAAGAAAAGTTTTAAATACATTAAAAAACAAAAGAATATAAAGGGAAAAACAAGGCTAAGTATGGTTAGAAATAGCAAAAGTGATGTTAAAAATAGCAAGGTTGGACACTAAATAAGTTCAAACACATATATTTTAATAACAAAAGTTTATTACAATAAAAATAATTACAATATTATCATTCTAAGCCTTATTTTTTGGAATTTCATCGTGATTGCCCTATTATCAATGCTATCAAATATTCAAATACATCTTTTTCAATATACCACTCTGGTCCTATTTATAAGTCCAGTTTGACCAAAAAATTTGGTCCTATTTATAAGTCCATTTTGACCAAATAAATGAGATTGTGATTTGTGACAATTTTGCCCATATTAATGATGATGAGAGAGATTGGCTAGCAATGTTGGGAAGAGAAAAAGATGAAAGAGATTTGACAATAAATTTTAAAATGTACCCATTCATAAATGAGGGTAAAGTTGAAAATTTACTTTATAATCATTGAGATAACTAACTTTCCTTGGTGTGTGAGATTTGGTCAAACTGGACTTATAAATAGGACCAGAGTGGTAAGGCATTAAACAAATGGTGAAAGTTTGATTCATAGAAGCTGACTATTTGATTCTGTCATGCGAAAGGATTCTTCAGTATTTAGATTTAACCCTAAATTTTTATAATTTAAAAAAAAAAAAAAAAAAAAAAAAAGACACACGTCAGTTTTAAGGGGGGGCAAGTCATATAGGTGCATCCCGTTAGTCTCCCTCCAATTTTAGGAATATTACTTGTTACTTTTTGGAATACAATTTTAGTGAGAGCAGTAGGTTGGCTTTTTTCCCAATGTGCCCCTAATTAAATAAATATTTACCAAAATGCCCCTGTTTGGAAACTATTTCCCAATATGCCCCTGTCAGAAAACTATTTCCCAATGTGCCTCTGTGTTAGTCGACTAAATCCATGGTTTAGTCGACTAAATCTCGGGGTCAAATTTTTTTTGAAAACCCCCGAAATTTAGTCGACTAACTCATAAGTGTTAGTCGACTAAATAGTTCGAGCCTTTTTTAAAAAAGCTCAAACCCGACATTTAGTCGACTAAGCTAAAGTAAGGCTTAGTCGACTAAATGTCGGCAGAAGGTTTTAAAACCCCAAATCGCGCTATTCGAACCCACGACCCTAATCGACTAAATCCCCTCCCCAAACCTCTCCCCCTCAGTTTTTTGCCCCAAATCCTTGTTGAAACCGTTGGTGGGTAGCGAAGGAAACTTCATTCTAGTGTCATTTGCGTCAATTTTGGTATGTTCTCATCTACATTTCGAATTTCGACGGTTGTCCCTGGTATATGAGGGCAATTTTCACAGAACAACCGTCGAAATTCGAAATGTAGATGAGAACATACCAAAATTGACGCAAATGACACTAGAATGAAGTTTCATTCGCTACCCTGTACGGATTCAACAAGGATTTGGGGCAAAAGGCGGGGAGAGGTTTGGGGAGGATTTAGTCGATTAGGGAACTATTTAGTCGACTAACACTTATGAGTTAGTCGACTAAATTTCGGGGGTTTTCAAAAAAAAATTTGACCCCGAGATTTAGTCGACTAAACCATAGATTTAGTCGACTAACACATGGGCACATTGAAATAGTTTTACGGCAGGCATATTGGGAAATAGTTTCCAAACAGGGGCATTTTGGTAAATAGTTATTTAATTAGGGGCATATTGGGAAAAAAGCCGCAGTAGGTTGGGCACATGATGGGACAGAGGGTCGGCATCACCACATGCCCCCGGGCCCTGCTTTTTTTTTTTTTTTTTTTTTAGAATGAGATTTCATTCATTTGAAATATTTATAAATACAGGAGTATCTAAGCAAAATGTAAAAAGACTATAAGGATAGTGAAATCATGAAGAAATGAACTTTACAAAACAAATATGCTGAGCTGACAGTCCATATATTATATACGTTATTTTTGTTAAGGTGCAAATTTACTCCAAAAGTTTTAAATATAACTTTGAATAAAGACGAAGTAGAAAACACATGGACTTCCGGCACAAATTTACACTTTAATAAAAATGATGTGGATGACACATGAAGTTTTAGCTCAAGCATATTTGGTTAATTAACAATCAAAATTAATTGGGATATTGATTAGGGTAAAATTGCTCCATTTTAGAAACTTACGGGACAAAACTACCCCCGAAAAACTTCAAGAACAAAATTACCCCTAATGAAACCTTCCGGCGCTAAAATTGTCCATTAACCCTTTTTTACATTCAGGAAAGAGTTTAATGAGATGATACAGAGTGAGGTCAAATTTGTTTACAGGATTTTTATAGCTGGCCTGTTTGGATTCACTTAAATTTGAGCGTTAAAGGTAAAAAAATGCAGTAGCTTAAAAGCCAACGCTCACACAGTGGTCAAAAGAAAATAACCTATTTGGATTGCTCAGAGCGTTGGCTTAACTTTAAGTCAAAAAAGCTCAAAATCAGTTAAGGAAAAAGCTCAAGAATGGAGCTTTTTCTAAAACGCTCTCAGCTTTTGACGTGGGCCCCGTCACTTCTACCACCATCAATCCAAACACAAAGCATTATCTATAACCTGACTTTTTTCCTACCGAACTTTTTTTAAAGTCAGATAGCTTTTAAGTCACCCTCCCACTGCCAACCCAAGTAAGGCTGCCTGACAAAATTAACAACCTAACTGATTAATACTTTTAACTATTAACACCACTATCGCCACATAACAGTACTCCTCACTGAAAAAGATTCAACACTGGTCCTGGATTGAGCCTTATAATCCAGCTAATGAATCCATTGGAATTTGGATTGTGTCCCCATAACATGATGAGTCTTCCTCTTGGCCCAGTTGCGTAATTAATGAATGGCCCAGGCTGTTCCATTCTATTCTTTTCATTGGAATGTTTGAGCGAGTCTTCTGTATACGTTGGGCCATTCAAAGTTTTCTCCAAAATCGTTCTGCGTAAGGCACATAATAAGCGGTGCAGATCAGATGACATGTATAGTAGAATTTCTCAAACTATAAATTCCATGAAATGCAAGTGAGAACGTGTCTAGATTATGAAAATATCACATAGCTAATGTCCAAGACTCTGTAGTTTTCCTATTGTAACGTTAATTCTGCTAAGATGTTAAATTCATGGAATTTAAAGGATCTGTGGAAGCTTCATTGTCACAACTTGATTCTCATTAGCGTAATGCTCATCGTCTAATACTTAATATTAGACATATTTATCTAATTTGATTAGAGTTAGAAAGTTAGCAGGGTTAATTAATAAGATATATATTTTTAAAAACACTTTACTCATCTTTCTTCATTCCCTCTCCTCCTTAATTGTTTGTTGTTGACGAATATGGATAAATTAAGAAAAGATTGACAAAATGAAAATTCCTATATTAAAAACTAAGATCAACTCCCCAAATACTCCCTCCGGTCCTAATTATAAGACATATTTAATCGATTTTGGGGAGATTAAGGAAAGAAGTTAAATTAGTTAATTTTACTTATTTTCCTAAAATGTCCTTATATAAATTTAAAATGACCTAAGTGAAAGTAAATCAATAGCTCCTACCACATGCCTCTTCAACCTAAATTTTTTTTCTACATGCTATCTAATTAAAATAATGGTCTTACTATATATATACATATATATATATGTGTGTGTGTATGTAGATACACACACACATATATATAATATGTGTGTGTGTGTGTGACTATATATTTGTGTGCACACACACACATAAAATATATATGTGTAGACACACACACACACATATATTTGTGTGTACACACACAAAATATATGTGTGTAGACATACACATATATACATACATACATATATGTAGACACACACATATATGTGCGTGCACACACACACAAAATATATGTGTGTAGACACACACATATATACATACATAGATACACACACATATATCTAAAAGTTTCATTGACTGGAAGAGTATACGCGTCCACATACATATACTCACAAAAAATCAAACACACTTGAGAGAATAAAATAGGGGTATTTTAAGAAAAAATTGGCAATTATTAGAATGTTGTCTTATAATTAGGACCAAAAGCAACTCTCAAATGTTGTCTTATAATTAAGACCGGAGGAGTATGTCTTATAGGAGGAGTATTTATTATTTGGAAGTTTAACTCAGATTTAAAAGGAAAAAATCTTGAATCAATCACCAGCTAAGTCAAGCTATTCCGATTTGTGAGCCGGTTGTGAGGAATTTAGTTTGCAATATCAAATCCAAACTCACCTGGAGAAGCAGACAACACTAATGCCAAGTTCATTAAAGAAGACGGAGTAGAAGAGAACACAACATACTGCTCTTGCTCACAAGATGACCTAAAGACTCTGTGTAGGTCTGAAAGAGCCATTGAAGATTATGACAGCCGACCTTCAAATGAAATGAATTAGCAAAACGTTTAGAAAAGTATGTAGAAAACAATAACAGAGTATGTTTGATGTGAGTATTCAGCACTAACAGTCTAGCTAACACAGCAAACTTGAGTTGATATAGTCAAGCATTTACTCTGAAGTTAAAAATCATTAGTTATTTTCTTATAATCTCTGATGTTCAGCCCCTTCACGCGAAAGCTCTTTTGTGATTGAAGTTAATTGCAATTTCATTCAATTATGAAGGCCAACTCATTTTCTGATTTTCAACCCTAACTTAACTGATGAATTTTATTACAAATATAATCTCAAGACACTTCTGATCAAAATCATGATCCTACTAGGCCATTCTCAACCCGATATCACTCTGTCTGGATTTAGGATTGTGATGGAGAAATCTCTAACATTTAATAGCACTGATTTCTTGTCAATCTCTTGCCAAATGAGATCCAGAGAGTTCATGGTTGTTCCTTTTGTTTCTGGTCAAACTGGTCACTGTTTCATGTAGTATTTGATCGTTTCACTATCAATATAAGATGAGATCAGATGAGACGAAAAACTCATCCATCATAAATAATCCATTAGTAGTGAAGCAGCTCTAAACGTAATTTTTTTTCCCATTTGCGAGTAATTTTCAATCAAGTGATGTGATCCTTTAATTATAAGATCGCAGATGTCTCCAATTCTACATGAAATGATGAATGGCAAGTATAAATCAACACCAAGGGAAGCCAAATTGACCAAAAGAATGTAAGAAATCGCAAAGAGGAATATCAGAAACTTAAGTGTGTCATTTATTAGGTTGGACAAGAATCACATAGATCGAATTATTGATACATCAAGAATCTATGACTGCTCACACTCTGAGAAAACTGGAGCAACGGCGAAGAGCTTCTTTCTGAGCAAGCAGCGAGGGCGATTGATCCTCAAATCAAAGCAAGGAACTCCAAAATTGATTAGGTTCAGTGCCGGATCAGTGTGATCGCTGGAGGAAGATGTTGAAGTGGGGGACGAGTTGGATGTAAGAAGATCGGAGAGAGGAATCTGAGTATGCGAATCAAAGATCCGAGATCTTGCATTGAATTTGAAATCCCTAAGACGAGCCAGAGCTCCAGGCTTAAGAAACCTGTTGTGATAGTAGTATCGTTGGTTTCTGTTCGGAATCAAGGATTGAGACAGCTTCTTTCCCGTAGTTCCTCTCATGGCTTCTGAATCACACAGAGAGAGGAAAGGTGAAGGTTATAAAGGAGGAGGAGGAGGAAGAAGGATGTGGCGGGAAACAACGGTCTCATCTCTCATGTGCATGAATGGAGGCGGAGAATTCAAAGTAGGGAAGGCGCGGGGAAGGCTAGGGCTTCTTCTTTCTTCTGCATCTGCCTCGCCACGTGGCTGTTTCTCTCTCTAATTAGCTCATTAATTTTTTATTTATTTGTAATTTTATTCATAGATTGAGGGAGCTGGCTGCGGTCCATTTTGACGTAGTTTCACGCACTGATCCCTCTTTTTTTTTTAAAAAAAAAAAAAATTAGACATTTTTGGAAAGTAAAAAGATAATTGATGATACTGAATGGTACTAAAACAATTCTCATAATCTTGAAAATAATGTAAAAAGATATTTCAGGATACTGAAAAAATAATTTTAGAATCGTAAAAAAATATTTCAAGTACTGAAAAAAATTTTTGAGGGTATTGACTGGTACTATAAAAAACTTCAAGATCAGATAATGATTGATACTGATAAAATAATTCATAATCTTCAAAAATTATTTTGGGATCTTGAAAAAATATTTCAGGGAACTAACTGATACTAAAATGATACTTAGGATATTGACTAGTACTACAAAAATTAAACTATATTAAAATCTTGAAAAACTATCCTAAAACATATTTTTAATAGCAGTTAGTACCTGAATTATTTTTTTGAGATCCAAAAATAATTTTTTTAAGATCATGAATTATTTTTTCAGTATTTTGAAGTATCCTTTTAGTAGTTGTCAGTACCCTAAAATATTTTTTAAAATCCTAAAATAATTTTTTAAGATTATGAAGAATTGTTTCAGTATCCTGAATTATAATTTTACTATCTGTAAGTGCCTAGTTTTTTTTTTTTTTTAAAAAAAACAGAGTGATCAGTGTGTGAAACTGCGCCAAAACGACATAGTTTCATGCAGCGGACGTAAGTCCGTAGCGGACCGCAGCCATATCCTAGATTGAGGGGCTTGGATTTTGTGTTAACCCTCTATTTCAAGAATGTATTTTACTTAATAATAAGAAGATTTTGCATGATACACCTGTATCTATATATGAACTCGTTGCATCTTTTTCCAACTTTTTTTTTTGTTTCAATTAATTATTCAACGCCTTGTTTGGTAAGAAGATATTGAATTTTAAGGAATTAAGGATGAAATTGAGAATGTTTTTGGGAGTGAGAATAAATTTTAAGATTAGGTTTAATATGTCGTGGGATTTAAAAAATATAAGACCAAAATCGTGAACATTGATGAAAGAATTAGATGGTTGCTAGCATTCAAGATGGAAAATGAAGGTTGGGGAGATGGATTAGTTGGTGATCCATGAGGGTTCAAATGGAGTTAGCATTCCAGAAGTATATTTATTTAAAGCGAAATAAAACTCTTCTTACATATTTACTTCGTAGGCCGCGAATCACGTTGTAAAAATAGATTCTATCGATAACCATAACAAACACATAAACACAACTACACAAGAAGGATGGGCTAGTAGTATTAAAAAAAAGGGTAAAGGAATAAAAATACACATGTGTTTTACTCCCGGGAGCGCCGAGCACCATATACTTTTTTCGGGAGCAAAAATACACATGAACTTCCAAAACTGGTGCAAAAATACAATCTCCTTTAAAAAGTTACTAACTTCCGTTATTACCATTTGAAAGTACTAAAATACCCTCAACATTTCCAGTATTCCAGATGCATGCCACTCTTCCTAAATCCATCAACCCAGAAGGTTGATCCACTCCTCTCAGACTTTGCAGGTGATTCTGGACCTAGTGTTGAGTCTGATAGACTTTTTCATCTCCTCTTTTTTGTGAGTTCTCTATTCCCTAATAATCATCCAATCAATTGAATCATACACCTTCCTGGAACGTAGCAAACAGATCGAAACCCATAAGAAGTAGAAGAAATCATTCAATGGATTGCAAACCCATTGAATGAGATTAGTGAGAAGAAATCATTCATTTACTCTCGAATGGGATTAGAAGAACAATAACGACAGAAATGAATATTTAGGAAAAGAAAGCATAAATCAGCTTGAGGTTTCAGCAGCGCCACAATGCTAGACGAGAATCGAAATTGCAAACCCAGATTTGGAGAGAAATCAAAATCGCAATCCCAGATGTTGTATGAACTAAACTCGTTACCTTCATCGCAGATTAAAGTTATCCCAAATTTAAAACTTGTTTTTAAAACATGAATCAGATGAAATCGTACTGTGCTTCAACAAATCGAAGCAAGTATCTTGACGAAGACGACGCAGGGGCTCGGTGTCGGTTCAATGCCATGGTTTAAAAATAGAGACGAAGATGAAATCGAAAACCCTAAACCGGAAACTTGAACCCAAATGCTGGATGGAAATCGAAATTGCAAACCTAGATCTGGAGAGACGAAGATGCCGCTGGATTTCTATGCTTCAAAGGAAGGTCTTTTTTCCCAAAGCCTTATCGTCTAGCTGCCTGAACCCCTATGTGGATGAGGATCCAAGAGAAGAAGCAGAAGATCGACAGGAATAGCCTGAGCCTTATCGTCTGGATTTCTCTCTGAATAGCCTGAATCGGAGGAAATGGTGGGTGGAGGTGAAGAAGCAGAAGATCGACAAGACAGGGGTAGTTTTGGAAATTAGAAAATCTTAACTTTTTTATTTTTTATTTTTTTTAATATGGTGGGCTCCAGCATAAAACTAACGGACCTTAACGGAGATGGTATTTTTGCACCAGTTTTAAAAGTTTATGTGTATTTTTGCTCCTGAAAAAAACATACGGTGCTAGGTAGGGGGTGGAAATAGGCCAGGGGCTTGCCAGGCTAAAAGGTCAGGCCAAGGCCTATTTTAAAGCCTGTTTGTCTTAACAAGCCGGGCCTTGGCCTCCTAATAAGCCTATTAGGCCTGTTAAGATTTTTTTTTTTTTTATACATTATAACAATTAATATGTCCGCTGCCCCTCCCTCGGTCCTCTGTCTTCAGTCCTCAAACCCTCGACCTCAAATCAAAAAAGGTCCCTAACCCTAAATCATTTTGCATTTCCGCTGCTGGTCACTCTCGAATTTGGATCTCATCACCTCGTTCATTCAGTGCTTTCATTCTTCATTCACCTCGAATCTGGATCTCACCTCGTTCAAAAAAAGTCCCAAACTCTAAATCATTTTTCATTCAGTCGAAGAATTTTGCCTTCATTCAGTGCTTCACCTCGTTCAGTTTCTCCGCTTCTGCTGGTACGTATTCGCCTCGTTCAGGAGGTTTTGTCCCCCTTCTCTGTGTGCTTCTCAAAATAGAGATCTTTCGCACCCCTAATTTTTTGTGGTATCCTTTATGAACTTCTTGCCTAACGTATTTGTCTTTGAAATAAACAGACAATACATCTTCCATATCAAGATTCCTTAGTATAGTTTTGCATATGTTAAATTATGATAATGATCTGGAAGGTCAATCTCCTTCATAGCAAAGTGGATAAATCTTCTATTTTTGAGGATTTTTGTATTTAAAGCGCTTCATTGTCAACAAAAAATTTCTCTTCTAGGATGTAAACATATCTCCTGAATTATCATAGATACAATATAGCTTCCCTGTCAATATTTCTATTGAGTTCGAGACTTAACTCACACAATACTAAGTGCCATTTGGACAAATATATTACTGAAAATGAGCAACACTGTCAAGGTTTTAAAAACTTGTAGCATTTTAGGTTAGCCAGTGTCTCTTTTTCATATGCATCTTCAATCAAGTGTGGGTTGGCTGCCATTGAAAACTACTTTAGAATTTTTGTTGCTGATGCCATGTTGTGGAATAGAGTTGGAAATATTTAAGGTTATCAAGGATAGGATCGTGGAATTGTGTAAGGATGACTTTTCCATCTCTTATTCTCTAAAGTAGAGGTTTTCTTGGATGCCCTGCAAGTTGGTTTTATAGGAAATCTTTGGTCATATAGTTGATGATGAGTTTTAAATTTTGTTGCCATTACAGGGAATAGCAAATGCCGTTAGTCATTATAGTAATTTTGAATTTAAGGAGGACAAAAGAGGGAGATATTAAAGCATATTGTGTGTCTAACTTTGATGCAGGAGCAAGGAGATGTTAAAGTGAAAGAAATATCAAGCAAAGTACAGAATGTTTAGCAACACATATTGGGCTAGTAATGTCCTTAATTTGTTTGCCATGTTTGTAGCCCTTGAAATGTTTGAGAACTTTTCTTCATCTATTGGGAATTGGAATTGTCATGCAGGGTACATCAAAAGTTAGGCATGAAGACTCTTTTTGAGCATATTCCTCATGTGGATTGGAACAATTATATTTGTCTTGTCAAATGGTTCTTTTACATAATCCATTGACCATATTCCTCATGTGAATTGGAACAATTATTTCATTCATGCATGTTATGAACTTTATCCATGGTAATGTTATGTTGTTGTATTTTATTTCATTTTTTATGATGTATTTTAGATCATTAGGAATAATTTATGTAAGGCCTGTTTAAACTAGGCCTATTTTCAGCCTATTTATGTTGAGGCCTGTGGCCTTTTAGCCTGAGTACAAGATTTTAAAAAATACAGGCCTCTTAACAGGTTATAGTCCAGGCCTATATATAGGCTAGGTCTAGGCCAAAAAATAAGCCAATTATAGGCCACATGTCAGGCTCAGGCCACTTTCGTGCATAATGGGTCAGGCCTGTTAAGGGTGAAGCCTGGCCTGTTTCCACCCCTAGTACTGGGCGCTCCCGAAAGTAAATCACATGTGTATTTTGCTCCTTTACCCTTAAAAAAACCCCAAGAAAAATAGTACTAAGATTGTTAAAGTCCTTGGCTAAACATGTGAAAATACGGAACTGGTTTAGATTGATGACAAAATTTGGTTTTTGAACATGATTTATGATATTTGAGATAAATATGTTAGAGTTTTTTTTTTTTTTTTATAAAAAATTTCACGTGAGTGTGTTTTTCTAATACTAATTCAAATTTCAAATAGTTAGGTACGCACTTATAATTAGTATTGAATGTCAGTATTAATGTTTTTTTTATCTGATCAAGTGTATAATCTTGACTAGGGGCGGATCCAGAAAATTATTGAAGAGTGGCACCATTGGTGGGGGATTCGAGGGTTCGGGGACAGCGCCCCCGATTTTTTTTTTTTTAAGCAAAGTTTTAAATGTATTAAAAAACAAAAGAATATAAAGGGAAAAACAAGGCTAAATGCTATTACAAATAACAAGACTGGACACTCAATAAGTTCAAATACATATGTTTTAATAACAAAAATATATTACTATAAAAATAATTACAATGTAATCCTTCTAGGCCTTATTTTTTGGAATTCTATAATTGTCTTATTATCAATGCTATCAAATACGTCTTTTTCAATACAAGGCACTAAACAATCATTCAACCATTCATCCCCATCCGATTATGAAGTGCAGTCTTTTTCAATATACTTGACTTATTCTTGTCAAATGTCGAGAAAGAGTTGCACGGATTTAAACATGTCATGCATTCTAGCAAATTTGAACAAACTTCACTAAAACGATCATTCAACTCTTGAAGTTGAGTATCTATCACTGCATAAAATATGGCAACCTTAAAGTGATACAGATGAGTAACTGACCCTCTACGTTTTGTTCTCCATTGTAATACAAGTATATTTTTCATATCAGGGATATCTATATCATGTTTTATACAAAATTTAAAAGTCTTCTGAAATATATTATCCCACCCATTATCTTCCATCTTCAATAATAACACCTTTAAAACTTTTACAAGAGCCATAGCATTCACAATATCTTGATCTTTTCTCTGAAGTGCTTGTGACAACTCATTCGTTATTGCCAAAACCTTAATCATCGGGTGCAAAAGTAATACAAATTCAAAAGTTTCCATACGCATCATAAGGCCAGAGGCTTCAAACCTTTTTGCTTGCGTAAAGGTTGTATCATCTTTTATAATTTCTAGCACATCAAGCACAGGATCAAACAATGTACACAGACTTACCAATGATTGGTAATATGAGCTTCAACGTGTGTCCCCTGGTCATGACAAACTCATTTCTTAATTCTAGTCTCTCCCTGATTGAACATCATCGCTTGCAATACTTTTGACTAATTCTTCCAATTGCTTTTCTCTCAAAATATCTACTCTTTTGCAAGAAGCACCAAATACATTACACACCAACGGTATGAAATTAAAGAAATCAGTCAATGTGTAAACCTTTTTTGCACAAGCTACTAGAGCTAACTGAAGTTGATGTGCAAAGCAGTGAACATAGTAAGCAGAATTATTTTCTACTAAAATCAAGCTTTTCAGACCACTGAATTGACCACTCATATTGCTTGCGCCATCATAATCTTGACCATGAATCTTTGTCAAGCTCAAGTCATTTTTGGCAAAGATTAACTCAATCGTTTCTTTAAGTGAACTAGCTGTAGTATCTGAAACATAAACATGACCAAGAAAATGCTTAATAATGTCACTGTTGCAGTTCACATATCTTAAAACAATGGCCATATGTTCTTTAATTGATATATCACGAGCTTCATCAACTAGTATAGAGAAGAAATTATCCCTAATATCTGAAATAATAGCTCTGGTAACTAAACTAGCAGCAACATGTGTAATATCTTTCTCAATTGAGGGAGCTATCATTTTGAGATTCTTTGGGGCATTATTCAAATATACATTATTTACCTCCCCATTGCTTTCACAAAGGAATTTTACAAGCTCCACAAAATTTCCCTGATTCATTGAAGCATCTCTCTCATCATGTCCCCAAAAAGCCAAACCTTGTCGTATGAGATATCGAATACATCGAATAGAACCATTCAAATGAATACGATAATCATGTTTGGCTTTGTCAGAAATGTTAGACATAACAATGTCAATATGTTGATTTTGATTCATCAAATCTTTGGCAGCACTGAAACGCAACTTATGAATGCTTCCAACTTTCCCAATATGTTTAAGAAGTCGTTGTTTGTCCTTCCAATTGTTAAATTCTTCTGCCACAAATGAATCACGACCACCCCTTCCATCACCATGCTCACAACTAAATAGATAATAATGCAAGCAAAATATATCATCTTTTGATTCACTATACTCCAACCAAGTGCCAAACTCATTGTACCATTGAGGATTGAATCTACATATTTTATCCCCAATTAAGGATTGAGGAAAATTGTCAAGTTTTGGTTGACAAGGACCATTCCTTAGATAAATTCTTCGAATCATTTCCCTTTCTTGAGCACTCTTCGCAAAGCTCATAATAGGAAGTCTTTTACCTGGATCAGGAACATACAAATCCGGTGGACCTTCTACTGTTGGTTTGTTCTAACTTGAGGGTGTAGCGCACTCATTTTGTTTATCTTGAAATAAATCAATAGATGAAGATTCGGATCAAGAACGTTTAGCTCTACTACCACTTGATTTTGTAAAAAAAGAACCTAAATACCTTTTCATCCTAAAAATGACAAATGACAAAAATGAATCAATAAATAATACATCTACCAAACAAACATACTGAAAAACAAAAGTTTGAGCACATAAGCAATTTTCAGCCCATGAACAACAATTTAGTGAATCACAGCACATGTAGTAACTAGAATACATATTCAGATTGAGACATCATCAAGACTTAGATGTCACATAGCTGAACTCAAATAATCTAGTAATGGTGCTATCAAATTCTCAATAATAACCTAAAAATTTCAATGATCTAGTTGCTAGCTAATTCCCAAGAATCACAGTAGTGAGAATTAAAAGAGCTCAAGACAGCATGAAATTTCCACAAGGATTTCTCTAAAAAATCATCAACGACAGTATAAGAATAGTGGCATCAATTAAAAACATGCAATAGTCGCACTATAAATAATTTATTAATCCAGCCACATCATGATCAAGGTTTGATTCCACCAAGAATTCAGTTTAGCAGCACTAAGAAGAGTATCCTGTAACAGCAACTTCCTATCAAACAATTCCAATTCCCTACATCTATAATAGTTTGAAACTCAGCAGAGAACATATATGAAAACAACTAACATCAGATTCAACAAAAGATCACAAAAAGAAACAAAAAAAACAAAATCAAAAGAAAAGGCTTAAGCATCAATCTAAGGCTAAACCCAAAATCCCAAATGGCGAAGTGAACGCAAAAAGCAGAGTGAACTTGAATGACGAAAACTAAACAATAAAAGCAGAGTGAACCCGAAAACTCACGTTGAACGGTGAACGGCAACCCATAGCTGAACTTGAAAACCCAAAAAGGAACTGAACTTGAAGACCCAAAGCTTCAAGACGCACGCACGACAAATGACTCCTTTGGAACAGCAACAAAAGCCAACGAGAGGCGAAGAAGAAGGTCTGATTTTAAAGCCTTAAACCCTGCGTCCGCCTTTGCCACGATTACACCTCTGAACCGAAGACCAAATGGCGAAAATTTGATTCAGGAGAAATGCTATTCGGATTTTACCCTAAATTATTTTTTAAAAAAAATAAAATTAAAATTAGACAACGTCGTTATAAGGGTGGGCACTTGCCCCCCAACCTTATACCTCGATCCGCCTCTGATCTCAACTTAAAGTAGAAAGAGTTTTATCATTTTTTCTAACAAACACAAAAATATTTTCCATCTCAAAGAAATGGGGCTTCCTGGTTCCTACCACTTCAAATAATTGTTCGTATTAATGTATTTTATTGAATAATGGGTTAAGGTGCAAAAATACACATATAGTTTGTCCTAAAATGCACCTAACACCAAGTATTTTTTTTTTAAGTATAAAAGTGACTATGTAGTTACAAAAGTACACATTGACCGTTAGTTTGACTTTTTTTGTATTGAAAACGATGACGTGGATGTTGATGGGTTACGAATTGTTATTAATTACAGTTCAGCCCCAAACACATTTCAACAGATTTCAATTTAGTCCCTCAAAAACTTTTGAGATTTTCATTTTTAATCCCTGGTCAAAACTTGCATATGATTAATTACAGTTTAGCCCCAAACGCATTTCAACAAATTTCAATTTAGTCCCTTAAAAACTTTTGAAATTTTCATTTTTAGTCCCTGGTCAAAACTTGCGTATGTTTTTAATATCAGTCAGTATCTTAAAGTATTTTTTTAGTACCAGTCAATACCCTGAAATATTTTTTCAATATTCTAAAATAATTTTTCAAGATCATGTCATATTTTTCAGTACCAGTCAGAATAGTGAAGTATATTTTTAGTACTGGTCAGTATCCTGAAGTATTTTTTAGTACCAATCACTACTCCTGAAGTATCTTTTTAGTACCAATCAGTATCCTGATGCATTTTTTAATACCATTCAATACCCTAGTTTTTCAATATCTTAAAATAATTTTCCAAGATCATAAATTATTTTTTTCAATTCCAGTCATTACCCTCAAGTATATTTTTAGTGCCTATCAGTATCTTGAAGTATTGTTTTGTACTAGTCAATACCCTGAAACATTTTTTGAAGATCCTAAAATAATTTTTCAATATCATTAAGTATTTTTTAGCATCAATCAGTATCTTGAAGTATCTTTTTAGTACTTGTCAGTATCTTGAAATATCTTTTCAATACTAGTCAATACCCTGAAATATTTTTTCGAGATCTTAAAATAATTTTTCAAGATCATGAAGTATTTTTGAGTGACATTCAGCATCTTGAAGTATGTTTTTAGTACCAGTCAACTTGAATTTTTTTTTTCAAGATCCTATATTTTAGGGTACGGACTGGTACTAAAAAAATACTTCAAGATGTTGACCGGTACTAAAAAGATACTTCAAGATACTGACTGGTACTGAAAAGATACTTCATGATTTTGAAAAAGTATTTTAGGATCTTGAAAAATATTTGACGGTACTGAATGATACAAAAAAATACTGAAAGATACTTAAAAATACTAATTGGTACTGAAAAAATATGTCATGATCTTGAAAAATTATTTTAGGATAATGAAAAAAAGAAGTGGGGGTAGAGGGGTACCATTTGACTAGGGACTAAAATAAAAATTTCAAAAGTTTATGAGGTATTAAATTGAAATTTGTCGAAATGTATTTGAGGCTGGACGATAATTAATAATAATTCAAAACCTATCAACATCCATGTCAATATCCACATCATCATTTTCAATACAGAAAAAGTTAAACTTACCATCAATGGATATTTTTACTCCATTTATATATCCACATAATTATTTTTATACGTAACAAAAAAATATTTGGTGTTAGGTATACTTTAGGACAAACCTAAATTATATTTTTATAACCATTGAATAATAAATGGAAAGAATTTGTAATTTAGGAATATATGGAAAAAACACAGAAGTGGGGGCAGAGTGACGTAGGGGGTACCATTTTGGGAGATGAAGGCTCAGTCCTGAACATGGCCTATTTCTGGAGCGATGTGGTTGGCAACGAAGCGACATGACACGACGCCACACTCTCTCTTCACTTTGAAGAGACTGACTGATCCACATTCCTTCAATGTCATATCCTATCCCTCCATCCACCTGCTCCCCCGATTCACAGGGCACACTACTCTAAGCAGCTCTTCTTCTTTCCCCTCATCTGCTTCCATTTTTTGTTATTATCAAAGCTCTGCTTTATATATATATATATATATATATATTGATGATTTGACTGTTTTTACACTTAATGCCCAACGGTAAGTTCTTATGTTTCTTGGTTCAAAACATTCATCACTCTACTGTATTAAGGACTTAGGCCTGATTGTGATTGATTGAGTTCACGTTTAAAAAATATGTTTATATTAGTTAAAACATTTTATTTAGAGTTAAGGTGTAAAAATAGACATGTGCTTTTTTCCGAGGAGCGCCTAATAGCAAATGTTTTTTTCAGGTGCAAAAGTAACTATGTGGTTACAAATTAGGTGCAAAAATAACGTTTGACCGTTAAGTTTGACTTTTGACTGTTAAGTTTGACTTTTTTTACTAACTGGACGATGACATGGCATTTCAAAAGTGCAAAAATAATTTTAGGATCTTGAAAAAATATTTCAGGTATTGATCGGTACTAAAAGGATACTGAAAAAAATATTTCAGGGTACTGACTGGTACTAAAAAGTATTTTCAGGATACTGATTGGTACAAAAAAATATTTCATAATTTTGAAAAATTATTTTAGGATCTTGAAAAAATATTTCAGGTATTGACCGGTACTAAGGGCCCTTTTGGATGGGCTTTTTTCATAAAAAAAGCACTTTTTTAATTCAAAAAAAAAATTAATTTATGTGTTTAGATGATATTTTTTAAAAAAAGTAAAAGTCACAAAAAAAAGCTAAAATGCTGCTTTTTTCAAAAGCTCTAATTTTGAGCTTAAAAAAAAAGCACTACATGGAGCCCAAAAAAAAACACTTTTTTTTTAAGTCAATCCAAACGGGCCCTAAAAGGATACTGAAAAAAGCCACGTCATCGTCCAGTCAGCAAAAAAAGTCAAACTTAACTGTCAAAAGTCAAATTTAACGGTCAAACGCTATTTTTGCACATAATTTGTAACCACATAGTTACTTTTGCACCTGAAAAAAGCATTTGCTACTAGGCGCTCCTCAGAGACAAGCTCATGTCTATTTTTGCACCTTAACCCTTTTATTTATAAGTCTTTTTTCAGGTAATAAATGAAATTGTGACAATTTTACCTATATTAATTGTACCAATAAAATTAGAGAAAAGAAATATACACATTCATAAGTAAAGGAAAAATTAAAAATTTACCCGATAATCATTGAGCTAACTACTTCTCTTTGGTATGTATGATTTAGTTTAAAAAGACTTATAAATAGGACCAATGTAGTATTACACACTTATCTCGTATACTTTAAATTACATTGGAAAAACAGCTTTTACTACTAATCCAAACAAGCACTAAAGCAACTTCCACCGCTGATCCAAATATGTACTTAGTGTCTGTTTGTTTTACCTTTGTAGAAGTGTTTTTATTATTTATAAGACAAATATATGAAAGGAGTTTTATCTCGATCTGTAAAAAAGAATTTTTAAAATTATGATTTCGAGTTTTCCTAAATAAAGCTGGCTTATCGCTACTGCAATGGGTCCGCTGTTGTCCTTTTCTCAAAACTATACCATTACAAGTGTCTAGTATTTAGAAGTATTTTTTTAGAACAACGAGTATCTTAAAATATTTTTTGAGTAGCGTAAAATATCTTAAAATAAGTTTTGATGTTTTTAACCTTTAAAAAAAAATCAATTGTATCCAGTGTGCAATCTTATCTCTAATGTATTTTTTTCAATAGTAACAAGCACCCAAAACTGAGGATACTGATTTCCACCCACTCTATAATATTTTTCCACTAGCACACAATATTTTAAAGTAATTTTTAAAGCTAAAAAATACGTTAAGGGTAAAATTGTAATCAGTCTCCTATAACACTAAATATAACTGAAAAAATATATTAAGGGGTTAAAAACACTAAAAATTATTTTGAGATACTGCATGCTACTTAAAATTATTTTAAGATACTGAATACATACCTCTAGAAAAATATTAGACGCCATCCTTTTATAAAAAAGAAATTCAGTCCCATCATTCACACCCAAAACTACCCCTAAACGGTGTAGTTTTGAGAAAAGGAGACCCAAGGGAGCAGTTCCTTCCTAAACAGGCACCTAGGCCCACTGTGTTAGTTTTTCTTATGTGTGATTAATATTTCTAATATTAACCACCATAGCCAGGTGCGCGCTACGGGTCGAATCAGGATTAGTCAGGGTAAAGTTCTGGATACCGGATGGATAATAACAACAAAAATTGCTAATATTATCGTATATATATAAAAAAAATATTGCTAATATTAAATCTGCAAAGTTAATATCATTAAACTCAACCAAAATATAAAGAGTTGAAATTATTTAAGTGCTTTTAAAAGCAGTTTTTTAACATTACTTGTTTTATGTGAGATAAACATGTAAAAAAAAGTTTAGTCTTAATCTCCCCGTTATTTTCTATTTATAAAATTCAAATTATTAATTTTTTTGAAGAAATATTGGAGTTGGTTTTGAGATTATATTGATTAATCGAATTTAAATTTTACAAAATATATTTTAAAGGCGTTTACAGAAAATTATGATGTTGTCCTTTCCCTACTAAGCTCAGGGGTGGATTTGGAATCCAGCATGTGAGTGGGCCAAAAATAAAAGGTCACAAGAAAGTTGAGGGTCTAAAGTTAATTTAACATTTTGATGTGCCCAAGAATACCCTAATCTAGTACTACCTCTGTCCCTAATTATATGAGTAATTTAACCGATTTTGGGAGAATTAAGGAGATGAATTAAATTAGTTAATTTTACTCATTTTCCTAAAATGTCCTTATCTAAATTTAAAATGACACAAGTTGCCCTAATTATAAGTATTTCTAATTTGCCTTACGTTAGATATCCATGACATATTAGTTTATATATGTACATTAGTTGCTTTTTATATAGTCATGTGTATACATATATGTGTGTGTGTATATGTGTATACATATAGATCTATCTACATACATAGAGACACATACCTATATATTTACACACACACACACACACACACACACACACACACATATATATATATATATATATATATATGTTTATATATGTGTGTGTGTTCACACATATATATCTACACATATATATATTGACACACATAAACACAAATATACATATATATGTAAACACACATATATATAATGCTTCTAATAATAAGTATAAATAGGGGTATTATAGGAAAAAATTGACAAAAGTTAAAACTTGCTCTTATAATTAGGACCAAAACAACTCCAAAATTTACTCCTATAATTATAATTATAGGGACGGAGGGAGTATTACAGATAAACAAAAGTATACTCTACATGTACAAGAAATCTGTGTAGCATGGGAGACCACGGATTTGAGTCTACTATACTGTCCTTTTTTGTACGGTACCCAACTGCAATGAAAAAAAAATTGCAATAATTGTATGTTGTTATTTTTTTTATAAGACATATATTGTTTTTTTTTTCGATAAATTTCTTGAAAAAATTCTAAAGAAATACCACTTAAACTATGAAATATCAAATATCTGATTTCATAATGATTTCATAATAAAATGAGTTATCAATTGTTTTATTGTTCTTGTTAATTTTATTATTGTTGTTGTCAATAAGATTTTAAAGTTTAAGTGGTATTTTTCTACTACTTTCCCACATTTCTTTTCATCCGAATTTCTTATCAAATATTACCTCCGGTCCTAATTATAGAACACTTTTGTAGTGCAATTTGCACTACAAAAATGTTCTTATAATTAGGACCGGAAGGAGTACTATGGTACACCATAGCTTCTCAACAAAAGAGAAAAAAATACTACATCGAGTCCTAAATATAAGACAAAGTTATTACAAAATTTGTCATATATTTAAGACTGGAGGGAGTATGATATATGAAGGATATTACATGTTTGGGAAACCATAAAATCATGATTCTAGAAGTTATTTTTCGTAAGATGAGACAAAACTTTTTTTTTCATATATTTATCTTATAAATCATAAAAGTTATTCATCAAAAAGCTATAAACATACAACTCTTTATTAGTGGCTGATATAGCTTGATAAATTTATGTTTTTATATATAATATAAATCATATTAGTAATATTTAAATAAATTAAATGGAGCCAACAAATTAAAGTAACTATTACAGTTATCATAGGCGATGTGAATCTGTGATAGTTTTCACATGCAGTGTCTTTTAATGTGAATATGAAGCAAAATTGATGCGGATCACGATCAACAGGAGAGAAGCTGTATGGATGGAACACTGGGACGTGAATTTTTGATAATAAAAACAACACTTTTTTAATGTAAAAAAATACTTTTTAATTAATTTATATGTCTAAATGATATTTTTTTTAAAAGCAAAAGTCATAAAAAAAAGCTAAAATGCTGTTTTTTTTTTTAAAGCTCCAATTTAGAACATTAAAAAAAAAACACGTTTTTTAAAAGTCCATCCAAACGGGCCCTAAATTTGCCTGGTTAAAAAAGCTCTCTCATACATTTATGAAGATTAGGTCATATATATATCCCATACACTTCATTTGATATATAATATAAGTCATTTTAATTAATTCATCAGAAGAACTGATAAGATGAAACTTGATTCATTAAATATATCTTAAATTAAATATTTATTTTATATTTCTACCCATACTAAATGAGATTTTTAAGTGGGGATAAATATAAAGAGTCACGTTCAACATTAATTATATGAGTAAAATTGATAAATAAACATTAATTACAATTTAAGTCACTTACTCATGGCTTTGATGGGAGTTTTTCTTTGGTTGGCATGTTATTATTATTATCCAATATATAATAGTACATTCTAATATTCAAAATGTCAAGCCAATAAACTTCACCTTAGATTTCCTAACCCCATATTACAAAAACTAAATGTGCAATTATATGTGTATAAATAAAAAGGGAGAGAGAGAAAGAAACAAAGCAAGCAACAAGCTGTAATAAAGAAAAAGGAAGTAAACCAACGGGGTTGCCACAAATGGTAAGCGGTTTGTGTCGCTTAAGCAAGATTTTGAGTTCAAACCAATGCATAAAAGCCCCGTTGGAAGACTCACCCATCATAGTTAGATACGCGACCCGGGTCAGATCTGGATTAGTCAGGGCGAAGCTCTGGATATCGGATGGGCAACCAAAAAAAGAAGAAGAAGGAGGAACCAGAGATCTGTGTGGGAACTAAGAAAAATAACTTTCAAGTCATAAAGATGGCATATAAAATCAATAATCGAATCAAAATTTGTTGTATGCACCATAAAATAAATATACAGTATATGAATCTAATACATATCATCCCAATCAAAATGTGTGCATGCATTGTATCGGATACGTATTTATATATATTTCTTGATGAGATATAAATTAAAAGTAAATTTTTTGTGTCTTTTGAACTTTCTTTATAATGTTTTGAAGCTGGCTTTTCAGTATATTACCCTTGTAAATTTCTCAATGTTAATTTCACTTGAAATATGAGTCACTTTTTCAAAAGATAATACAAACCTGCTTTTAAGTGATGCACAAGGGACCTACAAAATCAAGCAGACATCAATGTGATCCTATCCGTATCAGATGGACACTTCTGTTGTGATGATATATATGAATTTACAATTTAGACTAACAAGCCCCTGACCCTGAGGCCCCAGGCTGGCCTTCCCTCTGGCCACAATTCGCTCCATATTCACTCTCTCTCTCTCTCTCTTTCTCTAACTGTGAAGTAAATAATCCCATAACACAGGAAGGTTGAGGAGGCAAGCATTGAGAGAAGACATGGAAAAAGAAAAGAGAGTAAGAGTTGAAAAAAGAGTAACCACAACGTCATTCGTCAGCAACAAGTCGCTCCATATCTCAATGTCATAGTAATACCCAACCAACTGGCTTTTCCTTCTTTCATAAGCTGTAAGCTCCCTCTTCTATGCACGTTATTATTATAAAAGCTCACACTTTCACATAGCCCATACACATAGATATAATAGACAACATAGAGAGGATAGGGAGAAACAGAGAGGAACAGAGAGTACAGTCACCACACCACTTCTCTCACCCCTCTGGGATCCGCCGAACGAGCTTTTTGTGCTGTGGGTTTTAGAGGATAAGGTTTTGCGAATCACTAAGAACAACAGTACGGTTGCACCAATCCTCCTTCACCACCTCTCTATATTACAGCTGCAGCCTTTTTCAGACCCCTTTTTTATTTTCTAAGAAAAATATAAAAAACAGCAAGTTTTATAAAATGGGTTCGTTTCCTTTTTTCCTCTACTTGTTTGTTCTTCTTTATGGAAACACTGCTATGATGGGACTTGTTCGTCTCTGGGTTTTGCTCCATGCAGGACCTGACCTGAGGCTGAACCCCACCTCCTCCTTAATTGTCCTTCTGCTACACCCTACTTTGGCTTTTAGCGATTTAAACCTTCCCTGTGGGCCATTTTGGCATTTTTATGATTCATTTCCAGGCAACAAAGTTTTGAATAGCCTCATCATCAAATGAAACTGAGATCCACACCAAGACCCATCATTTTCTTTTTGCTTTTCTTTTACTAAATGAGGTTCCTTAATTATCCCAAGCTTTTTTTTTGCTTCATGCTCATCTGCTCCTGTTGTCTTTTTCCATCTCCTAATTTGTCTTTTTCCAGGTACTATTCTGTTGAGCCTGGTCTCTTGAAACCTGTGATATCTTTGGAGGTATTAAGGTCAGGAGAGGAGAGAAAGGGGAAGGATATTTACAAAGCTTCCACCTTTGTCCTGGCTGGTTGGTTGTTTTTGGGGGTTTATTACAGAGTTCCCAATTTCAGGATTTTTTATTTTTTTTCAAAAGTCCTGGTTCCTTTGGAGGGTTTTGAAAACAAAGGCAAGGTAGATTCCTGATGTTATTCTCTTACACACCTTTCTGCTTTTTGATTCCCAATGAGAGGACATTTAATTTTCATCATTTTTTTAAAAAAAGCCCATTTTTATCTCATTAGGGAAAATTTCCTTTATTTATCATCCCTCTCTAATTCTCTACATATACTGAAACAAGACACTCTGTCACCCACCCATCATCCCTCAAAACTCCCCCAACCCCTTCTCCTCTCTGTTTTTTATCATAAGCACCCATCTGACTCTTCAGGTTTTTTTACAGCAAAAATGGCAGCTTGGGATGGTGATGTTCTGAGTAAAACCCATGTTGGCGATGAAGAGTTCGATGAAGAAGAAATGTGGGGATTGGCTGAGGAGAGAGATGAGTCAAGCCCTAAAGTGATGAACAAAGTTTCGTCTAAAGATTCCTCTGGTTCTTCTTCCTCTGCATGGCACTCCCCTGCTTCTGCAAGAAAGATCCCAAGGGCAAGCTCACTAACCAGCCATAAATTTGAAGCATCTCAAGGTTCCTCAGCTCCTCAGAACATTCCTGACTGGTCAAAAATTTATCAGAAAAACGTGAAGAGAGGGTCAAAAATTGATGGAGAAGGACATGAACATGACAATGGTGGTGGTGGCGGCGAGGAGGAAGAAGATGGAGATGAAGATGAAGATCATATTATTCCTCCTCATGAATGGCTTGCTAGAAAGCTTGCAAGGAACCAGATTTCCTCTTTCTCTGTGTGTGAAGGCGTAGGGAGGACACTTAAAGGCAGAGATCTTAGCAAAGTGAGAAATGCTATCTTGTCCAAAACCGGTTTCATTGAGTAGCAGTATCATCAGCAAGTTGAGATTTTTGGCCACCATTGTTATGGTTTGATCATGGCACTATCATGTTTCTTCCATATTTTTATTTTCCTTTTTGTTTTTTATTATTAGCATTAATACACATTATGCGAGATGATGAAGAATGATGATGTGCTGATGCTGCTAGTGGGGGAAAAAATTTAGTCCCTTCATGAAGTCAGAGAGCTGTCTTTTCTCTGTTTCTGTTTCTGTTTGTTTTTGTTTTATCTCTTTATATTTTCTGGGAAAGTGGGAGATTGGGAAAATATTGAGTGGTTTGATCAATCCCAAGTTTTGTATGTTTTCCTAGAGAAAAAGAAGAAGATTATAATATATGCTTAGTTGTAATGGAAAGCACCATCCATTCTTCATATGGAAGTGTTTAATTTTTTATTATTAGCCTTCAAGTCTCTATCTCTCTGCTTCTGTTGGTTCTAATCTTTCTCTTACTTCTAGTTATTACTTATCATCGTTAAACGTTCTCTGAATTTATTTTGTTTTCTCTTTTTGGGTTAACGTTTAACAAGTTTGTTGTTTTCCTCATGCATGTCCTTAATTATAATTATTTAAAGGGTTGTTGTCTGTGGAGCAATCATGATGACATCTGTAGAAAAATACTAGTCCTTAATGTATTACTAGGTCCTGTATATTCAGGAATTTTAGGGCCTTGAGGACCGGAGGAGTATATATTTATCTAATTTGATATTTAATTAGATTAAAGAAGTTAGTTGAGTTAGTTAATACATATTTAACACACTAATCATCTTTCTTAATTCCTTTGTCATTTTTCGGTCATCTTCCTTAATTCCCTTGGGCTTCTCCTCCTTTTTATTGTTGTTGATTAACATCAACAATAAATATTTTTGGGTAAAGAAGTAAAAATACACATGTGCATTACCCCAGCACCCAGTACCATATGTTTTTTTGGAGTAAAAATACACACGTGGTTATAGCAAAAGTTACATCCCACTGTTGTTACTGTTCACTTTAGCTCATAACGGTGGGATGCGACTTTTGCTCCAAAATAGTAACAACGTATGTATTTTTGCTCCTAAAAAAAACATATGATGCTGGGCGTTCTCGGGTAAAGCACATGTGTATTTTTTCTCCTTTACCCAATATCTTTTATACCTCTTTTTTTTTTTTCAATACAAAGGCAAATATTAAGCTTGAAATTTACACCACATAAACAGCAAATTACATATAGGGATGAAGTTTGTGTTTGATTAGCTTATTTTAGGTGATATTATGTTATATGGGATAAAAATGTAAGTAATTTTAACTCAAGACCCCATTTGTTTACACTAGTATCCAACACTATAGTATTACTAGCAACTGACTAGTCAGATTTATACTGGTATTTGACATTACTGACAACTAACATAGTTGAGTTTGTAGGAATGTATTGGGGAAACTCTGCTACCTCTAAACATACCTCTAAACAAAATGCCACTGGTTGAGCTGGAATAACTAACTACTAGTACTACTAACAACCAACTGGTAGGGCTTGCAGGATTGTACTGCAATTGGGAGAACTTTGCTTCCTCTTAATTATTGTCGCGTTTACATACCTAAGCTCGAACATAAGACCCCACTAGCTTAGTCATTGCTTGATTGTTGTTTGATAACTATTTTGAAACAGTTAATTTGGTGCATCTTTTTTCTTGATGCAATGAAATGAATGTGAAGAGATTCAATAAGGGAGATTCTTATTGTCGTTAGAATGAGGGGCCACCATCATGATGATATAAAATGGAAGTTTCATATAAAAGTGCAGAATCTTCCTGCAATCTGCAGCATGAGAGAAAAGGAAGATTGTAAAAACAAGAGAAAGGATTTTTTTTTTTTTAGTGGAGAATATTTGATCCTTTTTTTGAATATATGTAATGGTCCTTACAGTGTATGTGTGCCTTAGGCCGACACATATCACAAAATGATTAGAGCGTCAATAGGCATTTGAGAGGTTCAGAAAATTCAGAGTTCTCTCCATTACGTTTTTTTTTTTCTCTTGAGGTGGTGGGACCATCATAATGGCCTTTTTGCCTTGCACAACTTCGTTTTCATATTTATATCATGTTTGCATGCTTGTGTCTAGGAATTTGTTTGTTATGAGATAGGGGTTTAAGGATGGATAGAAGTTTAGATTTGAAAAAGAAAATGTTATGAACTCGAATAATGGGCCTGACAGATGTGTGGCCCAGTGAGAGTACTTCAGGCTGGAATCTCCCTTTAAATAGGTACATTATTAATTACCCCTTGAGCATGCCTATAATCCAGGACCGTACAGGTAGTGGAGCAGACACTCACAGGACGTGGGAGACGCATATTGCTGGAGGATAGGGCTCAAGGCAATGGGAACGAAACCTTAGGTAATCCCTATAAATAGGAGGTTGCCCACTAGGTGTGTTCCTCAGATTCACTATTTCATTATTTACTATCCAATCTCACTATCTCATTGTGCAAACATCCAACCCCTTTGGCGAAACGCCTTGTCTGTGTAGCACAGTGGTCTGCAAGCATTCTCTGATATCTCCTTAATAGATATCATGAATGCTCTAACCTTCCTTGGTGCTTAATCTATAAGATACCTTGAAGAAGATACTTGATCCGATATTAACATCACCTAGCCTATTGAGGCTAGACATTTGTGTTCTATAACAGAACACAAAAGAAGCGGGTCAAAAACAGAGAAATTCAAGGGAATTTTGAGGGTTAAAAAAAACAGAGACCCAAACTTAATAATCCGTTGTGATTTTTATGTTTTTGTTTCAAGATTTTTCCTAATTAAACCGTGTAAGTTTAGTTGATTGTTTGAAATGATTGATAATATGTTGATTACTCTAATTTTGTTTAAAATAACAAACTCACACATTACTTTAAAATTGTTGATGACAATATTCATTATGATCATTTTTTGGATTGCCAAATAATGGCCAAATAAATCGTCTTAACAAGATTTTTTTTATTGATAAGATTTGAACTCGTTACAAGTAAAATGAAAAAAATGTTCAAACTCTTAACTTTGCTTGAGAAATCAAATTCCTCTTATTTGATCAAATAATATTTTTTTGTTTCATTAATCTTCATAATTTTCCTTCAAATTCATAGATTGCAAGAAAAAAAGGGGCATGAAAAAGAGGGTATTACTCTTCAAACTTTTAAGTGCTACCTTCGGTCCTAATTATAAGAACACTTTTATAGTGTAATTTGCACTATAAAAGTGTTTTTATAATTAAGACCGATGAGAGTATTCAATATGATGCTCATGAGACAACATAAAAAGGGTATAAAGAAGGAAGGTAAGGTAGTATTCTCATGGTTTCATGTTGCTATAAGATTTTTAATTTCTTTTTGGCAAAATTATGCATATAAGTGAAGTCCATTAGATAATATAATATTGCTTCTGATCTTTAATTAATGAGTTGGTTTGTAGTACAAATTCCTCTACAAATTAGACCTTTACATTATAAATTAAATCTTATATTAAGAATCAAATAGTAGTATATATGAATTAATATTAATATTTATTATAAAATATTATAATTTTTTTTATTGTATTAAAAGACAACACAAACAATTGGCCATTATATTCTCATATAAAATGTTATCCACTTCTTTTTTCTTTTCCTTTTACCAACCTTCAATATTAAAAGAAGTAAGATAGTTGGTGAGCTCTCCGCCGTCCTTAATTAAAATAATATTTTGTGCATCAATTGTCTAGTCGCATTAAAATAAATAAAAATAATTATGATAATGTAAGAATGTTAGGTATGATCAGAAAAAAAAAGACAAGTATTATAAAGGACTTTTCTTTCTTCACACTGTACTAATGCTGCTTTAGGTGTATTAACTGTTGGAATATATTAAAATGATGTGATGCTTCTTCTTTTTTTAAGTTATGTTGATTAAATTAAGAAACTTATATGAAGAGTTGTGTAGAGAGTTATAACACTGAAGGTCACGCACGTCCTTCTAGTTTTACAGACACATATAAAAAGGTGTGGTATGAGTATCTATTACTTGGTGGAATGTTGTATTGACTTTTTAAGAAAATTCTACATAGTATAAAGATGTAATATTTCATAAAAGAATTATTTTAGTAACCATTGGTTATTTAAGTTATATAATGTTCATGAATTTAATATGTGATTATTACTTTTTATTGAAGAGGTGATGCTTCAAGAAGCACAATTTCAAAACATCACTTCATGGTTTATAAATACCTTGCACTATCATCACATTTGGGATATACAAAACACACATAAGAAATCACACAACAAGATATCAAACTCATTGTCTTTGTCTTTAAATGTATAGTCAAATTATTATTTTGTAAAAGCCATTGTTTGCTTGAGTATTGAGAGTGCAATTCATACTTAAGGGTTTTCGTTGTATCCAACAGGAAATTTGCTCGTCAATTCAATTTGCACCCTATAAGATAGGTATGGATTGAGATAAATTAAGTTTAAAGGAAAGTGTTGCCCATGCCGTAAAGACATTGTGCACTACTTTTTTCTTCATATCTTCTTCTTGTACTCCTCAGACATCAGTCGATTAACATTAACTATCTTGTAATTTGGTGTTTGATAATTTTATATTGGATGTATGAACACACATATATACAAGTGATATATGAGTAATTTAAAGTGAAACTGGGTAATTAAAGCTCGGTATATTATTAAAGATTTTTTTTTAAAAAAAAAATTCCATTGAAATATGAATATTTAACAATCATATTAATAATATGTTGGTTCTGAAAAAATAATGTGACAAAAATTAGGTTATAGACAAAACTTTCTGAAATATCAGTTGTGAATATAGCAAGGTATTAAAACCCAAACGCGTCACTAAATCAGGCGAAGTAGTGAGTTAAGCGTTAGTAGTTAGATCGGAGTCAACTGAGATCAAACCTTTAAGAAATAAAAAATATTAAAAAATAATATAAATTATCCACGTATATGATACCATTTAAATATTAAATGTCCATTCAAAACAATCATATATATCCAACATGCTTACAATTTGTTTGACATATCATAGTATCATACTACAATCCAATGACACCAAAAGCCATAATCAAAATACTGACCATAAACACTCTTTTCAATCAACAAAGGAAAGCAAACCAGAAAGACCCAGTTCGATCAACAAGCAAAGCTACAAATAAATGACACAAAAACAGAGTCTCAGCCACCCACAAACAATCGAAAACAAACCAACAACACAATCAAACCAAAATAAGCATAAAATACAAATATAGGTGAAGGAAATCAAGAAAGGAAACTGAAGAAACCCAGGAAGAACCGAAGCTCTGCAAACTCCAAGTCTCCAACACCGAAAACTGTCGGCGATGATCAAAGGTGACACCTTTGTCTCTCCCACAAGCCACGGTCACTTCTCTGTACGAGACGTTGATGAAATCACAATCTTGAGAGAAAGACGTTGAGAGTGAGAGAAACTGAGACAGAGGACCTCAAGCCAGCGGATCTGGCTTCAGTCCTTTTCCCTTCCCATCTGCTTCCATCCTCTTCTTTATCTGAGCCGTCGGATGAAGATCTGGACGGTGTAATTTTTTTTAAATAAATTACCGCATGCAGTAAATATTTAAATTCAAAAATTTTTTTTTACACCGTCCAGATCTTCATCCGACGGCTCAGATAAAGAAAAGGATGGAGCGGATGGGAAGGGAATTGGAGAGAAGCCAGGTCCCCAGCCAGCGGAAACTGATTTTCTCCTCGTCTTTTTTATTATTATTATCTCTTATTAGTCCATTTTTTATTATTAATTGGGAAGATGAGAGAAAAGTTAAAATAGTATCGTGACGTTTTAGATCAATTGGACGGACTTGATTTAAAGATTATGAAAAAGAATGATAAAAAAACCTAACTCCAAGCACTTGCAAAAAGAGAGTCAAATGAGTAATTGGATTTCAGAATATGACAAAATAAAGAAAGAGTTTAAACAAAACTATTAATTAAAAGACAAAAACATAAAGCTCTAACTCGGTGAGTCAACCAAGTTAGTCCTAGGTTAGAACAATCCCAAGTCCCTAGCTAAGCCAATCTAATGAGTTGGCCGGTTCGCCAGTTTCTATCTGAAGCAACCAATCCAATCCAAGTTCATGAACCATAAAATATAGACTTAATTGATTGCAATTTTAGTAGTTTCAATTATAAATAAAGTATTTTAGTTTATCCTTCTTTTACTTGATTATTGATTACTGTTGAGATAGTATATAGCAGTAAATTAAAAAAAAAAAATTGATAAATATAAGTAATATGTGTTATATTTAAAACTTAAATAAACCCCCAATTAAATCATACTTTAAGAACAGGAGGGAATGATGAACTATTTGAATTGATATTTGTAACTTATTTTTAAAAGAATTTGACCGGGAAATGATTATCATTAAATCAATTTTTTTGAAAGCCATTTGACATTCTTACTTTAGGCCAGTAACTTGCCAATTGTCAATAGGTCTATTTGGGTTGGCGGTAGAAGTGGTGACTTAAAAGCTATATGACTTAAAAAAAAAAAACTCAGTAGGAAAAAAAATCAGGTTATAGATAATGATTTGTGTTTGGATTGATGGTGGTAGAAGTGGCGGGACCCACGTCAAAAAGCTGAGAGCGTTTTGGAAAAAACTTCATTCTGGAGCTTTTTCCTTGACTAACTTTTTGAGCTTTTTTGACTTAAAGTTAAGCCAACGCTCTAAGCAATCCAAACAGGTTCCTTCTTTTGATCACTGTGTGAGCGTTGGCTTTTAAGCTATTGTATTTTTTTTGCCTTTAACACTCAAATTTAAGTGAATCCAAACAGGCCATTAAAGACAAAAGTGGGATGATTAAATTGTGAACATGATACACTCGTAGTATAATGTTTTTAAGTAATTAATTTTCAATTTACTCTTTCTTTTTTCCAAATATTATATCTATAATATGTGTTAGGTGATTCCGCGTGAAGCCAGTTCTAATTGGAAACTGTTTTCTTTGAAACAAGAACTTACATTAGTTAGTTGAATTTGCAGAAACTGAAGCACATTTTGAGGATCAAAAGGATAAAAATCAGCAGAAAATAGAAGATAACCATAATTTAACTTATTATAACCACTTCATGCTTTTGATTCAGCAGATAACCAAAAATCGCTTGTTTAGCTTCTTCATTGTTAAGCATGATCCATTTCCAATCACACCTTCTTCAAGCTTCATGTATTTTATAATGTAGCAAAACGCTTCAATTTGTTTGAGTCTGACGTTAAACCAAACCCATTTCACATGAAAAGACATTTTGTGGGATCCATATGAACTGGATTCAATTCTAGCCATCCAATTTTCAATTTACCGCCTAAGCATAACTTTGATCCATGATAATTAACCAAACACCAACCGACACTTATTATGCAAGTTATAAGCAAAATCACACTCAGCTAACAGTAACCTTGGTAGGATTATTCTTAATCTTATTTCCTTTTTGGACACTAAAAATACAATATTTGAACTTCACTTGAATGCTTGATTAATGATTTTGAGCTGAACAAGTAGTTTTAACAGATTTTAATGTGGAAACATAACGGGAGAGAGATGAAAAAGAAAAGAAACAGTTCAAGAAACCAGAAAAATGTGATCGATCTAGCTAGACTCTTCAAGAACTGTTACCGTTATTTGTAATTAATAATTATCTTTTCCTCCACATTCCCTTTACGGTTTAAGAGCGGTTTGATGGAAGGACGGTTCCGTAATATGGGACTATTAAGAGGGTAGTACACAGTTTTTAGTGGGTCATCATCGCGCTTTGGGATTTCCTCCCTTGCTCGAAGCAGAGGAGAAGAATTGAGTCCAAGGAAAAAAGAGCTGTAAAGTGTATTCTTTTTTATCATCCTTTTTATCTGTTAGTCTTTATTGTGCCTTCTCTGAATTCATCGTTTCTTTTTTTATTTCTGGGTTTTATAGTGAGGTAAACAAAGACGAAGAGAAGGGGAAAATGTCCGTGAGGAGCAGAGGAGGAGGAACTGTAGAACTGGGCATGAAAAATGTCATACCTAGGAAATGGGCTCTTTTGCTTTGTCTGGGAAGCTTCTGTGCCGGAATGTTCTACACTAATTGGTACTTTTGACTTCTGGGTTTCTATATTTGAGGTTCAAGTCTTGATAAATAGTTATATAATGCAACTGAGATGTTCAAGAAAGTACCGACAATTCGGTAGATTCTCATAAGAATAAGGGAGATTGTGTTTATTCAACTTGATACCTGGCATTGACCGATGTTTTAGAGAATTCACTGACTGATTGCTTTAGACAAATTAGCTCTGTACTCTTATTTGCCTTTAAATGTGGAAAATACGGTTATTTTGAACTGAATCTTCACGAATTATTGCTTGCGCGCAGTACTTAAGTCGTGCCTTTTGCAGTCTATGAATTAGGGATACTGAGTTGCTGATTAACTGCATTAGGGTTCTTTTTCACTTTTCATGATTGTGAACTGCTGTTCATTATCGTTCATCTATAATGCATTATATGATTTTCCTTTGTTTGCTAAGGTAAGCTAATAATTAGCATATATATGCGCACGCGCGTGTGATGCTAAGTGATAACTACAAATTTTGCATCAGGATGTGGTCAATTCCTGAACATCAAGAAACTGCAAGGACATCTGATGAGGTAGAAAACTCTGATGGTTGTAATATGAATCTTGTAAGTGTATCGGTCAGACTTGTACACAAATCATATTTCTACTGCATCTCTGTCACACACACTTGCCCCAACCCTGGTACACAGTTCTCACAAAAACCCTACTAGAAATTGTGAAAATTTTATAGTTCCCTTCTCATTTGATTATTGCGAAGAAAATGAAAAGAGAAGGTGTTTTGAATTACTTTGACATTTTTTGCCTTTTCTTTCTGGTTAGTTTATTGGATGCTGACATTGCTCAATCATTTATGGCATGTTGCAAATGTCTCAGAAAAAGGAAATAAAAGTGTATCTATGATGTTTGTTTTGAAATTAGTTTGTGGCATTTTGTTTCTCCTGTCTATTTTTGGGATGGTTGGGAAGAGAGTTGTTTCTCCATATATGATAACTTTTTGACAATGATTACTCAGTTCTCCCTCCGCTCCTTAATATAAGACATAGTAGTATTCACCTAATTTGATTAGATTAAAAAGTTAGTTAAGTTAGTTAATATGACATGTGATTTTTTAAAACACCTTATTCATCTTCCTTAATTACTCCATTTCCTCTCCTCCTTGATTATTGTTTTGTGAGTATCAATAGGTATAAATTAGATAAAGATTGACAAATATGAGAACTGTGTCTTATATTCAGGACCAAGATCAACTCTTCAAATATGTCTTATATTAAGGAACGGAGGGAGTATATTGCAATTTTCACTCAGTGACTTCTGGAACTAATACATCTTTCCAGCTGAAGATTGTACTTTTTATTTGCGTCTTCTGCTTCTGTCAAAGATGTGATTTGGCAGATTATCAAAATTTTGGCTATTATCTGTAGGTTGTGAATCCTCGGACCAATTACAGTCAAGTTGATGTTTCAAATACGGAACATGTTATCAAGTAAGCCAGGCTGATCCTTGTTTGTATTGGGTTTTACTTAAGCCTCTCAAATAACTTTTATGCTGAACCATTGATATGCATGAAATGCAGGAACCTGGGTAAGACAATATCTACTTTGGAGCTGAAACTGAAACTGCTAGGATAGCTCCTAAATTTATGTTGAATGGTTCTCCTGCATCAGGAAACACAAACACAATTGATTCAACTCCAAGAAGAAGATATTTGATGGTTATAGGGATCAATACGGCCTTTAGTAGCAGGAAGCGGAGAGATTCTGTTCGTGAAACGTGGATGCCACAAGGTGATTGAATGATTTTGAGATTTTTTGTTTTCCCTTTTAGAAATTTCTTTTAATAATTATTTTGTGCCTTTTCCTTATTTTACATGTATCTGATCTGGGTTTCTAATCGATTCTCACCAGCTGATAAAAGAAAGAAGATGGAGGAAGAGAAGGGCATAATCATACGTTTTGTCATTGGCCACAGGTCAGATTCAAAATGTCTCTTGATACCTGTTGGCTGTTGTAATTTTGTCGCATGCTTACCTTCTTCCTGCTAAGTTCAAATATGATAATACATTTGAACTTTTTCGCCCTCTTTTGGTACTTACCATCCATGTTTGTTATTTTTCTCCTTTTGATATAAGCGGAGTTTCTTTCAATTGTAACAAAATTGCTTCTTATTGTTTTGCATCATTATCATCGAGCATAAGTCTGTTTCACTGTTTGCATCATATATTGCACATTCTTCATAAAGCAAAACAGTGAGAAGTTTTAGGTTTTGACCAACATCATGTTACAGAACACAATAAGGTGGCTCCACTCTGAATATTTGTCTAGGGCTACAGGCCGTAAATTATTTTCCCAGATAAAATTGGTTGCGGATGTATGATCAATTTTTATTTTGGTTGGTAATTGGTTTGTATCATACTTCCTTGGCGTGTATTTCCATTGTCGAATTCAGGAACTAAATTTAGCTGTTACCCATTCTGTCTCTAGTTCAACATCTGGTGGCATTCTTGATAAAGCTATTGAAGCCGAGGAGAAGCTCCATGGTGACTTCTTGAGGCTGGTAAGTGATCATTCCTGTCCCTTGAGTGGATGTAGTCCTATATTATACTGATATTTTTGCTGATGAAACAAAATACATCCATGTTTTATCAGGACCATGTTGAGGGCTATCTGGAATTGTCAGGAAAGACGAAGACTTACTTTTCAACTGCTGTTGCCTTGTGGGATGCTGAGTTTTATGTCAAAGTTGATGATGATGTCCACGTGAACTTAGGTAAATAGTAGAGTTTGTAGTTGATATTAATGAGTTTTGAGTTGTAGGAGAGCTGAAATAACTTGAAGTGATATTTCTTGTACGTGCATGGGAAAAAAACTTTACCGATCTTTGAATAAAATCTAAATTACTTAAACTAATAAAAAATGGTTAGAAAAATAGCGAAAGTATAGTTATTATTTAACCTTTGCAAAAAATTTCATGACATGTTGATTTGATAAAATCAATGTTATGGACGGGAATTCCATTTATCTACTTAGTTTTGTATGAAAAAATACCGAAGGGTATAGTTATTTATTTATATTTTTTTAAAAAAGGTAAAAAATATTAACAAGGGATGCTGGCTAGGCAGAAACTACAATTTCACCTGCATTTTAAAAAGTTTGGACACTATCGTTGACTTGTTTCTTATGCTAAGAGAATTCTAAACTCTATTCAAATTAGGAGCTTTTCCATTATAAAGCTCGGTGTGTCTGCAATGTAAAGTTTTGTTTGTGAGAACCAGTGCATTCTCATGATGTTTGTGACATTATTTTTATCATTATTCACTTGAGCTTTTGAAATATATAATCTTGTTATAATTCAGGGATATTCCCATGTTGAAATTTGATAATAGGTCCCACAAGTTCTCCAGTGTTATCTTGTGTAGAGTTTGGCAAATAGCTATGTCATACATAAGCATGTAAAATTTAGACCAAGAAACCATCATTAATGATCAATATTATCTTTCATCCCTTTTCTCATCGTGTTCATTGGCTATTTCCTATTTGTCACCACAGCAACACTTGGATTGACTCTGGCTAGGCACCGCATGAAACCTCGGGTGTATATTGGGTGTATGAAGTCTGGTCCTGTCCTTGCTCAGAAGTAAGAAAAACTGTATTGTATATATTCAATTGTTTCAGAATCACTTCTTAGTTCTGAGGGTAACTCTTTTGTGGAACAGGGGAGTGAAATACTATGAACCAGAATACTGGAAGTTCGGTGAGGTAGGAAACAAGTACTTTCGTCATGCTACTGGACAGTTATATGCTATTTCCAATGATTTGGCCACTTATATATCAAAAAATCAGTAAGTATTACAGCCGTGCCTACTTATGAGTACAAAATAACATGTTGATGTATGATTCCCCGATGCAGAATTTGTTAGTGAAATTAGGACAGGCTAACAAGTTTGAGGATATTTTGTTTCCCTGCTGACATGTATATAATTGAGTGATTAGAGTGAGTTAGTATTTGTTAGCTCTTTGGAAAATTCATGACAATTTGAAATTTTGTAATATCAGAGATGTGCTGCATAAATTTGCTAATGAAGACGTTTCATTGGGATCTTGGTTTATCGGTTTAGATGCGGATCATATTGATGATAGGAGACTGTGCTGTGGCACACCCCCTGGTATGTTGTTCTCAGTTCTATTATGGCCTCTTTTTCTTTTTCTGTGACACTATTGTTGTTTATTCGATACTTATACAGATGCAGTGTGTATCAAACAACTTAAGAATAAACGTTTGCATCTGAACTTTCTTTTTGTTGTCTGTGAAGTCATGGTAGGACCCTCTGGAACTAAGTTAATATTGATGTATTGATAATCTAACTAGTTAGAAAATAAAACCTAGGTAGGTGGAATTCATCATTGCTGCTATGTATGGACTGCCACTTGCTGGGTTCTAAATTCATATTTTGCTAGGATTTCGAAAAAAGTAACTAGTCAAAACCAGTGTCCTTCAGTGATTTAAGTATGTTAGGTATCTTGAACAAGTTAACCATGATATTCGACAGAAATTAATACCTGCAATCACCATCCCATCCTCAGAAAGATGATATATAGATCTTTATGAATTAAAAGTCTCATGATGTTGTTGGATGGGTGATTTGCTGCTGCAGATTGTGAATGGAAGGCTCAGGCAGGAAACGTATGTGTTGCTTCATTTGATTGGAGATGCAGCGGAATCTGCAGGTCTGTTGAGAGGTTAATGGAAGTTCACCGGCGTTGCGGAGAAGATGAAAATGCTCTATGGAGTACAAGCTTCTGACAGAAAACTTGAAAAAATCCAGACCCGTCTTCTAAACTCAAGAAGAAGTGTTTGTCAAAAACATGAGAGAAAGCATAACATGAGTATTTTTAGCAGTTGGTATCAGACAGAGATTGAAACAGTCAAATAGGCCTTGCTGGGATCTGATCTACATTTTGAGGAAGAAGAAGATGGCCCTTTTGAAGGGTGCGGCCAAACAGAATGAAGAAGAAGTAGAAGATAGAGTATAGTCACAACCCCATTATTCTTTTGAGGCGCTAGTGAGGGCTTTTTATATTCTGTAGTTCTCTCTGCCATGTCTAAAGTGCTTCCTAATAATAATTAGTTTTGATCGTGCTTCATTTGTCTTTCTCTTCCCTTCGCTTCAAACTTAATATAACTTGAATTTGTTTCATATGTTGTCTGCTTTGTTCACTCATTGTCTCTATATATCAAAAGCTTTCCTAAAAGGAGAACAGATTAGCTCTGTTCACTGTGTGCAATGGAGAAGCTCCGCAAAAAAGAAAGAGAAAAAAGTTTAACTTTTGAGAGAAATTGATGCCATTGATTTGTAGTAATGATTATGTACAGCAGATTCACAACCAAATTACTGAGTGTACCCCACCACTCTCCAGGCTGCAATTATAAAGCAGAAGAGCAGGGATCTAAATTCTGGGGACACTTATGTCCACATCTAATATGTAGGTTACTGTTTAGTCTTGATAACCCCCCCCCCCCCCCAAGCAAGCAATTTAACCTTTTTGGAAGTTCTGCAGAAAGTGTAATGTTATCTCAGATTTAGCAGGCAATTATATATTTGAATGAATGATGTGATATTTTTTACTTGTCATCATGTTATTACTAAAGTTTCTCGTTTCTGGGGATTATTTCCATGGAGCAAATTGTAGTTTTTTAATTAAAGTCTATTTTTTTTAATGCAGTAGAAGAGGAGTAGATCGTCATCGTAATGTGAATCCAGAACTCTGAATTTCAGGATCATGTTTGAATTGAAATTTGACTCCGTCACATATCTGTGAAATGCAAGCAGCAACAAGCACATTTAGTATTAGGGGTCTTTGGTCAACTCTAAAAACAAGCAAAGTATGTTCTTTAACAGAGGAGCAAACTGCTCCGAGAGGAGAGACCACGTTTTTAAAATGGGAGAATAACTAGGAAATAAGCGTTTTTGTCTAAATTTAAAAATTACCTTGGCATAGATATTTTTAAAAAAATGAATGAAAATTAATACATAGGAGTGCCTCCTTAATCTGAGATCAAAATTACAGCATCTCACTTACAGGAAAACTTTTATGCTACTAAGCCATAAAGCCATTTACAGATTTCAATTTAGTTTGCTTCCTAAATTTATAATTATTTCTCTACACTATCCTCATTGATTGCACGTATCAAGGGGCTTCTATTATGTGTAATTCCAATATTTTAGAAAAATCAACCCACATTCTTGGGCAAATTACTAAATTAATTTTCTTAATATCTATAAATTAATTATCTAACTCTTATCTAGAGAAAATATATGGATTTGTCCAAAATAAGGGGTCCCATCCCATATCATTTTTACTAGAAGTTCATTTAGTTAAGCGAGGAGTTATTGCTGAAATCAATGCATTAAAAGTTAAAACAAACACACATTGTTTCTGTAGAAGGTGCATTCATCACGAAAGCAAGAGAAAGATCGGATCTGGACACCTATTTTGATGTGATATTATAAAAAAATGCAGTCAAAAAAGAGATGCGCCTTTGAGTAGAAGCAAACTCAATCCCTAAACAAAAGATATATCATCCCACTTAAGCCTTACCCTATTCCCCTACCCTACTATGGTTGGTACTTAGTAGGAAACTTCTCTTCCACCTTCATTTTATAACTTTACTACTATAATACAATATGCAAAAGAAGAGAGAGAGAGATCATATCAACCTTATATTATCATGACATTCTCTTAACCCTACTTCAAAATCTATTCACACTTGAGACCAGAATGGCACTGGCACAACATAACTTTCTTTTAGAGATGGCTTCATACCTGTAAGATCATTACATATTCAAAGCAGCACTGTATTTCTTGGAGCACATTTTATACCTTGTGATGCTTTTGTTGCTGACAAAGAGAATGAATAAGATCTTGATCAGAATTCTGCAGAAAAAAAGAACTCAAAAGGGTTACCTTTTTTGTTCACGTGCTGTTTCTGACGGTTATTGTATGCCATGAATGGTATATTGTTACCCCTTCATGAAGCTTCATCATATTGAGCTAAAGAGAAGGACTTTATGATCTCCCAGAAATGGATTTTGCTTGTGATATTGGCACGGCTCAATCAAATAACAGAGCTTTAGAATCATACAAAGCATTGCCTTCTGATTGAACCGTACCAATATCTCAGGCACAACTTTTATGAAGATTCATCACAATCCCCTGTAATTTCTGCAGAAACCAACCAAAAACAGGCTACAAACAAAAACTTCAGCACATGCAACAAGAAAAGCTCACCCCCAGAAACACACGGAAACTAACAAGAAGCAGAGAAGACTAAAAGCTTGACTGAGAAAACTAATAATAATGTCCCGTGTGATTCTTGAGAATTAATGAATCAGAGAGACTGAGAGAGGAAGAGCTATAAATATGGTGGCATTTAATTCGCCAGCGACCCAACAACAAACAGGAGGTGGACACAATAAATTTTGAAGCATGGAAGCAATATTGGGGGGAATAGAAAAGAAAAGAAAAGAAAAGCATGTGTTTTTGAAGTTCTAAGTAAATGTTACAAGCAGAGATAGTAAGAAGGCATTGTGACAAACCACATTTGAAATTCAAAAAAAGGAATTGAGTTGGTGCATTTAAGAGCTTCTCTGTTGAAGGAGTGTGTGGTTCGTGTATTTGGAAGTGAAAATTAAATTCAGAGTGATGAGAAGAAAAAGGGTTTAGGTGAGAGAGGAAGGTGATGAGCTTGGATTGAGCAGTAAGTAGTGTACCAAACAGGTCATTTACTTTCTTCCTCATTCAAAGGCTGATATTTCTGCAAGTGGAGTTAGTTGTATATAAAAAATGGCATCTTTCGGCATGTATAGGTCCATAAAAGGAAGAACCTAGGAAATTATGAATTTTTTGATTTGAATCCTAGTCCATCATCAATTCTTGAGCCTGGAATCGCCAAAAAAGGGATTGTGTCAAAATTGTTAATTAACGTGCGTAGCTGGTTGGGTTTTGTCAAGGGAACAAAAATAACTTTTTTAACTAACCACTCACCATCTTTTTGTGCATTGCACGCACGAAATCTAAGATTTTTCACTCTGCTTCTTGTTTTTTATAAGCCATCTCTAATATCATTATCAAAGTTAAGGAGAGATTTTAAATTCTTTAACTCGTCTGAAAAATCTAATATTCACTTTAGGTCAGTCCTTCACACCTACCATAATTAAAAACATTAAATTTATTGGAAAATAAAGAGAGAGAAAAGACTTGCCTACCAGGAAATGCATAAATCGAACAAATAACTTTAAGACTGTATAAGTCGAACATATGATAGTCACACAAGGTTTAGTCTAAGAGGAGTCCGGATCCTCTCATTATCGGTTCTCTACCCATCCCTCATTATCAGCAAATCCTGGTCGTCGAAATCTTAATCCAAGGGTCCAAAACAATTTTTTTTTTAAAACCACATTGTGAGAGATAATGAGAAAAATGCTCATGAGAAAATCATCTTCCTTTAGTCTAAACTTGAGTGGTACAACAGATCACCACACAAGAAAAAAGGGAGAGAAGAAGAGAGAACAAAAAACTCAATGGGCAGTGAGAAGCAATTAGAGAAGACACCTCTATTTATAGGGTTAGAATGTCCTATTAATTAGGAAGGTGTAAACGCTCCTTGCCTGCCCTCTAAGGAAATTAGTTGATGATGGATTTCCTAATATGAGGTTACTTGTACCTCAATTCTCTTTCAACAATTAATGTTGATTTATCTCACTTCACTCGATTAGACAACTTTTCTATTTTGTAATCAAATAGTTTGACCTATCGAAGAATTGGTCATAAAATTCAAGTGATTCTTAATGTTACCATTAAGGCATTAATTTTTTACTCTCTCACACTGCTACTATTAAATATGAGTATATATGGAAAAAAATATTTACTGCTTATTGAAAATATCAAAACACGTTTAAAAAAGACGAAAATTTGCTTTTAGAAGACTTATTATAAGATGGATCAAAAGGAGTAAATAAGAATTAATGAAAGGGTTTGCTTTTTTGATTGTCCAAAGTAGGGAGGGGGGTGCGGGCTTGAGCCCGGGACAGGGGGTGGTGCCAGCTCCTAGAGCTGGCACTAATGCCACTGCACTATGAAAGTGCTGGCATGAAAGGGTTTGCTTTGTTGCTAAATATAAAACACTAAAACTTTAATACATTTCGTATCTAATATTTATTTCCGCCTGTCCACAATATAAACTATTTTAACTAATGTATCAGAATTAAGAAATAACAGTTAACTCCATTTTTGTCAAACTCGTGATTTAATTTGTGAGTTTATTGTTTTTACGTTTTTAATTATGAAATCGAATCGAGTCATTGATAAACTCGTGACCGTTGTAACTTCGGTTAAATTCACGAGTTTATATGTCAAGTTTACAGTTTTTATGTTTCTAACTTACAAAACTATATTAACTCACCCTTAAACTCATATTAACCTTTTTGATTTGATCATGTTCAGTGTCTTTATATATAAATTTTATTAAAATTTCTTTGTTAAAATTGATAAATTATGAATTTAATCTTTCTTATTTGGATTTAAAATATTTGTAAATCAAATTGTTGTCATTTTTTACATTTTAAATAGGGTTAAGTATATATTTTGCCTCGGAAGTACACCGAAGAGCAATTTTGCCCTGAAAGTTTTTTTGGGTTCAATTTTGCCCCGAAAGTCTTTGTTTGGAGCAATTCTGCCCCTCCGTTAACAACCCTAACGATTAGCAGTGTGAGTTGACCGTTAGGGTTGTTGACGGAGGGGCAAAATTGATCCAAACAAAAACTTCCGAGGCAAAATTGCTTCAAAAAAAAAAACTTCCGGGGCAACATTGCTCCAAAAAAAAAACTTCCAGGCAACATTGATAATAAAAAAACTTTCAGGGCAAAATTGCTCCTAGCCGTATACTTCCAAACAAAAATGCTACTTAACCCTTTTTTATATTTAATATTTAATTTTGCAATAATGACTCGTTAATGAAAATGCAACCCTTCTTGATCTCTGCCTTAGCTGATTTATGTAATTCGGTCTGTTTAAAGTAAATATGTTTTTCAGTGAGGCCTATGGCCTGTTAGCCTAATTATAAAAATTTTAAAAATATAGGCCTCCTTAACAAGGCACAGGTCAGGCTCAGGCTGAAAAAATGGTCTCTAACAGGCCACAGGCTAGGCTCAGGCCACTTTGTTGTCGAACAGGCCTGTTAAGGGTGAAGCCTGGGCTGACTTGACCTGTTTCCACCCCTAGATATTATATAAATAAGAATTAAAAATATATAATATCATAAATAACATTTTTAACATTTTTTTTGGGTTAAGTAGCAATTTTGCCCGGGAAGTTTTTTTGGGAGCAATTTTGCCTTGGAAGTTTTTTTGGAGCAATTTTGCCACTCTGTTAACAACCCTAACGATAAACTCACACTACTAATCGTTAGGGTTGTTAACGGAGGGGCAAAATTGCTCCAAACAAAAACTTCCGGGGTAAAATTGAACCCAAAAAAAACTTCCAGGGCAAAATTGCTACTTGACCTTTTTAAATATTTAGTTATACACTATTATGAGTTCTCGAATGAAAAATTGTGTAGCGCATATAAATAAACTCTTACAAGTTTACGACTTAAGTTCATAATACGAGTTTATGTTATTATCATGAATTTGCTTAAACTTGCGAGTTTAACAACCTTGTTAACTCATAAAAGTTGTCTCAAGTTGAGAAAAAATAATAATCAAATTTAGGGGTATTAAATGAGATTTTGAAGTAACTAATAAATAATAATTAACTAGTTCACACATACCAATAAGAATAATTAAAAGCATTAAATTTGTTATAAAATTCAACTAACTTCCAATATTATCTTTTTTGCCTTAAGTTTCAATATTGTTAAATAGGCTAAAATCTAATATCACATTAATTATTACTCTCTCCTACTACTTTTATCAAATATGAGCATATATAAAAAAAAATTCAATGCTCCTTAAAAACTAGCAAGCGACGTATAAAAAGGGTGAAGAAATAAAATATTTAATCGATACTTTAAAGGAAATGTATTTAGGATTTTTTATTTTTTTTACAAGTGACTTCATAAAAAGATGTCAATAAATGAGACTCAAAGATGCCATAGGTACAGAGATCCTAAGGAGCAGATAGCAGTAAATTTGAGGGGTATAATAAATAGGCCAATAGGTTGTCTTCTGCCTTGTTTAAATGACCATAAATAAATTCACTTGATGACCATCTGCTTTCTTCGTTTGATCTTTTAACAGTTGAGACTTGAGATAGTCTTCCAATTAAAGGGAACAGATTGTTAAGTGGAAATAAATAGAGAGGGACAAAGGTGTTGCCTTTTTTCTGATTGATACAGATCCACTAGTACATTCTCTGTTTCCTTATTTATATGTTATAAACATTGGCTCACAATAACCCACACACACCTACATGTGAGAGAGAGTCCACATTTGTTTGAAACTCCCTTCTAATTTTAAAGATCACACACAGATTTCCCTGTCTCATCATTTATTTTTTAGGTTCCGGCAACAACTTCTAGTCTTTTTTGACTTATGATCCCTAGCTTTCTATTCTTTTACCATGTTTTGTTGTTAATATAAGAGTTAGATAATTAACTTGTGCATATCAAATTAATTAGTTAAGTTAATCATTTGGAATAATTGTGTTAATATCCCTAAGCTACCATTTGTAATCATGTGCATCATAGAAACTATTTTAATACGTGCAATCAATAACGATGTTTTGTGGAAAAAGATTATAAATTGAGAAACAGAGTGATTTTTTTTTTTTTTTGGGTAAACCTGACATAGGTAACTCAGTTTAAGGTTTGGTCCTCCATCTTTACAAAATAATCCCTAGTTTAACTGTATTGAGATTTGAGCAAACTGGGTTAACCCAGTCAAATTTCCATTAAGAAGTTCAAAACAGAGGAAAATTGTACTTGATTGTATTAAGACAGGGACAGAACATTGCCACCTAGACTTAAATAGACACAGATATTTTTGCTTCTTATGTAGAAAACCAGCTCCACTGGGTTATTCCCTGTTCCCACCTCACTTTCATGGGCAACAATTACTCATAATCCTCGAAAAACAGTCCCAGCTTCATTAAAAGTTTCCAACTTGGGTCATTAATCTCAGCCCCAGATATGATCTGATCATCCTCAAGCTAAGAAAATATGTTATCATGACTTCATTGACAGGATTGAGCTTGACAGACATCTAAACTAACGGCGAATTGATTGCAGTGGAAGTGGTGTTCAGTGGTGGTCGTGCTTTTGCCAACAGAGTAACATGATAATGCGGCTCTTTAAGGATGTACATAGAATCTGGGATTTGTATTCCTTATTGGCAGCCATGAACAGCCTTTTCTTCAAGCTTGGAGCCTCAGAACGTGTGGGACAAGGAAGCAATCTGGTAGGTGAAGAGACTGTCAAAGCAAATGGAGGCTATGAGCTATCGGTGTGAAGTGTGAGGATCAAATTATTTTTGCAGTACTGGTTGGATTTGCCCAGGCCATGACATCATCATTCATATATAGAGTCTTTAATTTCCTACAAAACATAGGATTTTGTCCTTAGAATTGCCATCAGCTTAGGTATAATTTTTTCATTAATGGATTAATTTTTGCAAATACTACTATAACCAAGTTTGGTTGATGTTTTTGAAGATGAAATGTTATTGATGTCGCAGGGATATGTCACTAATATGGCAATAAATTTAGGAAGAATAGGAATTTTAACAAAACTATCGCAATAAAAAGAAAGACCTTCAATCAGGTGAGAATTAAGTAATGGGAAAATTCCAAGTTACCAAAATATTGTCAAAAAAAGTCTAAAGAAAAGTCAGATATCAAAAAAGGTCCTAAGGCCTTTTCTGATATTATTTTAGAAAATGTTGTACTGATATAGTTGTTAACGTATACTGATTTAGTTGTTAATGTTATACTAATATAGCTGTTCACATTTATGAAATAATATTAGAAAATGTTCTAGAGCTTTTTTTTTTATGTGACTTTTTTCGGGCCTTTTTTGATTACTTGAGCCTTGAGGGGGTTTTTCCTTAAGTAATTATAGTAACAATATGGTATTTCAAATTTGATACTAGTAATATTGGAAATTTTTGATTTTTTTCCAAGTCGTTTTGTTTATGTGCATCAAAAGTACATGAGAAAAGAAGTACTCCCTCGGGTCCTAATTATAGAACATATTTAACCGATTTTGGGGAGATTAATGAGAGAAGTTAAATTAGTTAATTTTACTCATTTTCCTAAAATGTCCTTATATAAATTTAAAATGATATAAGTAAAAGTGAATCAACAACCTCGCCACATATCTCTCCGACCAATTTTACTTTCCACACACTTTCTAATTGAAATAATGGTTTTGCTATATATATGTCTGTGTGTATGTATACATATAGATCTACACACACACACACACACACACATATATATATAGCACTCTGGTCCTATTTATAAGTCCCTTTTGACCAAAACACACATACCAAGCAGAGTTAGTTACCTCAATGATTGTGGGGTAAATTTTCAACTTTGCACTCATTTATGAATAAGTATCTTTCAACTTTTTATTCTCTCTCTATTTTCATTGGGCATCTTTCAACTCTTTCTTCTCTCCCTATTTTCATTGGTATAATTAATATGGGCAAAATTGTCACAATCTCATTTATTACCTAAAAGAGAACTTATAAATAGGACCAGAGTGGTATATATATATATATATACATATATATATACACACACACACAGAGAGATATATATATATATGTTTATATATATGTGTGTGTACACACATACACACACACATATATACATACATGATACATATATACACAGACACATACACACACACATATACATACATACATATATATAGACACACACATATACATACATACATATATATGTTTATAGACACACACATATACATACATACATATATATGTTTATAGACACACACATGTGTGTACGTGTATGTGCGTGTGTGTATTGCAACCCACATACATATACTCACAAAAGACCAAACACACTTGAGAGAATAAAATAGGGGTATTTTATGAAGAAATTAACAAAAACTAAAAAGTTGTCTTATAATTAGGACAAAAATCAACCCCCAAATGTTGTCTTATAATTAGGATCGGAGGGAATAGTATTTTTCATTTTATTTGATTTGCCTACAGCCTTTTTTAGCATCAATATATATATATTTTTTTTACACAGAAAATCTGGTAACAATCTCTCCATAACAAAACAATACGACCATAGAATTTTATTTTAAAAAAGTTTGTTTCTTTCACTCATACAATTTTTTTTTTTTAAAAAAAAAGAATCCTAACGTGAATTTTTTACTCACAAAATTTAAATTGAAAACTTTGTTTCGTCCACCTCCAATTATTATGTATATTGAGAAGAAAATTAAATTAAATCACAAAATTACAGAAAATTACAGTTTTAGAATAACACCAGACATGTTTTTTATGTATTGGCGTGGAATCTAAGTCTAAAATGAAGTAAATATAGCTTGTATTTTGTGTCGGTTTGGATTAGCAGAAGATTTTGTTTTTCTAACTTAATTTACAGTGTGTGGGTAAGTATGTGGTTCACATTAGGTGCACATCCCTTATGTGCACCTTATGTGCTCATCCTCTAATTTTGGGGTGAACATATTTTTTATTTTTTATATATTTTATTTATTTAGATTAAATTATATGTTATATCCTGAAATATTTTTTAGTCCCAGTATCTCAAATTAATTAATTTATTGTCCTGTATTTAGAAATATTTTTCCTGTAATACCAATATATTGAAAATTAATTAATCTGAGATACTTGATACAAAAAATATTTCAGGATGCAATATATAATTTAATATTGTTCTTTAGAACACAGATGTCCAGCCTGGTGGTAGGCTGGGGGTTTGATCTAGGATCGATGTACTCCTCCTGTATGCCTATGGGACAAACGTACAAGAGAATGGTAGATCACTGTACACAACCAGGCGTTTCGTCAAAGGGGTGCGGTGTGTGCACAGTGTGACTGTATGTAGATTAGTTCAGGGATAAGAACGGTGTACCTTGATCATGTACCTTCTATGTATATATATAGAGAGTACCTTGCGGTTGGATCTGGAGATCCACTATTGGGCGTGCCCAAGAATATAGGCAACCGCCCTCTTGACTAGGTCCGGACGTTTGGGTGTTGCGATCTTTGCGTGGACTACCCCTATATGGGCCGAATGGCGGATGGGCCTTAACTTAGGTCCATAACAAATATAAATAAATAAATATAAAAAAAATAAAAATAAAAAATGTGTTCACCCCAAAATTATAAGGATTAACACATAAGGTGCACATAAGTGATGTGCACCTAATGTGCATCCGTAAGTATATGATAAAAATCTTGTCACAACTTATGTGAACGCGTTTTTTTAAGGCTAATTCTTTTTTTTTTTTTTTTGATACAATTTAAGGCTAATTCAAACTTTGATGAACACACCTTGTTATACGTTTTTTGTTTTATATTAATGATGGATAAACGAATAAGGCCCACGATAAGGGCAGAACCAAATAGCGAAGCCCAATTATTTCTCGTTGTGTCATTATAGTGAAAAAAAAAAACTAAACACAAATAATGGGCCAACTACATTTTGTTGGAAATTATGCCCTAGGGGCAAGTCATTGTACTTATCAACAATCCCCATATGAATTGGGTAGTTGCAATGTCTTGCTAGAGGCCGCTTGCGACTTGTGGGCTGGTAGCCTGGTACAGTATTGGCCCGCTGCCAATCTCATGTGGGCCTGCAGGGTCGCACACAAGAATGACCCAACACGAGCAAGAGTGTCCAGATTCATTGAATCTTAAATGTGTTTAATATTACATTTAAGATTTAATGAATACTCATTTAATCTAGGATGTGTGTGTATATATATATACATACATATATAAATATATTATTCGAAAATAATAATGATATTATTTATTGATAATAATAATATTATATATAGTATTTAATTTATTTGATAAATTAAATAACTATAATAAATTGAGATATTGTATCTCAGATTTATTTTTCGAATAAAGATATTGCATATCAGATTTAATTTGAACCGAGATATCAGATCTCATTTTAAATTAAATATAACGATATCATATCTTGATTTAATTTATAGATATAAATTAAATCAGAGGGCTTTTAATTCGGATTAAATAAATAGATTTGATTAGATCTATCAGATAGATTTAATTAATATTTTTTTTAATCCAGATTCAAAATTTTTTTTGAATATAATACGCCTACTAGGTTTAGAAAAACCAACGGGACTTTTAGTCGAGCGTATTAGAAAGCCGCGAAAAACCCTAGAGAGAAAAGAGAGAGACGCAAGAATATTGAGGCACTAGCACGCTGCCGTCAGTGTTGAAGGCCGTTCGTGTGGATACCGGTAGAGGGAGAGGACACGCGTAGTCTGCTCCTGTCTGATCGAACAAGAAGGCGTTAGCTCACGTGATCAAGAAGCACGAGAAGGTAGCCCACCAGTTCAAATTGTTCCGCAAAGGTATGATTCGGAAATCCTAAATCCAGATTTAAACGCTATTGAGCGATCCGCCTAAGGGATTCGTAAGAGTTTTATTCTGCTGCGTGTACGGATCCCAACAGTGGTATCAGAGCCAGGTTAACAAATCGTTTAAATTGGGTTAATTTTAGATGCTTTTATATATGAGATACATATATGCTAAAATCGAATCCTATTATGTGTTTAAATCGAAAACTTACGTTAAGGTTTCTACGGATAGCTAGTTGGATCTCGCGACCGTTTCATGTAGTTCTGAAGAGTTCAGATCGAACATTCTGAAAACGGCCGACGGACACGTTTTGAAAAAATGCTAACGCCGTAGGGGATGGCTGATTGTTCGTAGCGCGAGAATTAAATCATAATATTATATTATATATAGTATATAATATAATTTAAATTAGAGAATTTAAATCATGATATTATATTATATTTATAATATAATATAAATTAGAGAATTTAATCATGATATTATATTATATATAGTATATAATGTAATTTAAATTAGAGAATTTAAATCATGATATTATATTATATTTATAATATAATATAAATTAGAGAATTTAATCATGATATTATATTATTTATAGTATATAATATAATTTAAATTAGAGAATTTAAATCATGATAAGATTAATCATAATATTTTATTTCATAATTGTATGAATTAATGTATGTTGTGATTTACCTTTTAAAAGTTGTTTGGGTATGGTGAACTACATGGCTCTAGAGTTTTACAATTGTTGTAAATTTTATATATGGCGTACGAGCCATGCCTCTTTCTCTAAATACTCTTGATGTACATTCTTTTCCCATCCCACTCCCCTCGTATGTTGAAACGAGGTTTCTCCTAATGTATTTCTTTTTGTTTTTAGAGAATTCCTCTCATTGGCTTGAGAGGATTTTAGGTTAAGGTTGAGCCATGTTGTGTCACAATTTTAATTATGTCTTGATTTGCTCACTGCATGATTAATTTAGAGTTTTAATTATGATTTGATTAGATCACTCATAATCAACTTAGAATTTTAATTATGATTTGATTAGATCACTCATAATCAATTTAGAATTTTAATTATGTTTTGATTAGATCACTCATAATTAATTTAGATATTATATGAGATACAATAGTGATTGCATTCATATAAGTAGAATTAATAGGATTAATTAAATTATATCCTCTAAATAAAATCTTAAGTCATAATGCCATCAATAAATGAATACTTGTCAAAACCTAGATCGCCTATTTGTATGTTCCACCAAAGTGGATGCATCTGAGTTATCTTGGTAAGACAAGAGTGAGTAATGGTGATACTCAATATTCATTATTGTCCGGACTTAATTGAGATTATCAAAACGGTTTTGGATCTCAAGGCATTAGATGGGATTAAACATGCCAAGTCATTTGATAATCGAATCCCATAAAGATCTAAGAGTTACATGTGATGTAATTGGCAAAGACGTTGCCTACCTAAATAACTTAATTTAAGCGTCCTGCCAAAGCGGACTTAAATTTAAGCCAAATATGGGTCTTAGCCCACTAATTATAATGAGGGTTGTTAATTCAGTGGGAGGTTACTACTTAAACTTTGCATATCTTTAGTTGTAGAATCATGTAGTCTAGTAACACTTCAACACCATCAATGCGATCAGTCCTTGAGAAGGACGGACTCGATGAGACAAACTCTTTTGACATGTTTGGGAACTTAAGGGTTGATCCTAAACACGAAAGAAAAGAGTATCTCATCAATCAACCCATTCTTGATGAGCCTTCAGCTGCTGATCCAAGAGCTAAGGCTGATGCTTATACGAAGTATAAAGATGACTCTGTGGATGCAGGATGCCTAATGCTTGCCACTATGCTTCTAGACCTCAATGGAGATCTAGAACATGTGGAGGCCTCTGGGATGATTGTTCATCCTACGGAAATGTTCCAGTAACAGGCAAGGCAAGAGAGGTATGAGACCACAAAGGCCTTTCATTCCTGCAAGATGGCTGAGGGTGTATCAGTTAGTCCTCATGTTTTGAAGATAAGGGCTACATTGATCACCTTGAGAGGCTTGGGCTTCTTTTACAATGAACTTGGTCACTTGAAAAGGAATTGCAAACTCTACCTAGAAGATCTGGAGAAGAGCAAGAAGGATAGCGGGGCTGTCGGTTCAAGTATCTATGTCATAGATATTCGCTTTTCTACTTCCTCAACATGGGTATTGGATACTACATGTGGATCTCACATTTGAATAAATGCAAGGGTCTCAAGGACAATAGAAATTTGAATGGACGAATCTATGACATAACTACTAAGAGGATCAAGTCAAATGATTTGAATCCAACCTATCTATGGCATTGTCGTCTAGGCCATATAAATGAGAAACGCATTTTGAAACTCCATAAAGATGGATTTCTTAACTCATTTGATTTTGAATCATTTGATACATGCGAGTCTTGTTTATTGGGAAAGATGACAAAGGCACCTTTTACTGGACACAGTGAGAGAGCCACCGATTTATTGGGCCTCATACATACTGATGTGTGTGGACCAATGAATACATCTGCCAGAGGCGGTCATTTGTACTTCATTACATTTATAGAAGATTTCAGTAGATATGGATATATCTATTTAATGAAACATAAGTCGGAATCTTTTGAAATGTTCAAAATATTCCAAAATGAAGTGCAAAATCAACTTGGCAAAACAATTAAGACACTTCGATCTGATCGGGGTGGTGAATATTTGAGCCAATAGTTCATTGACCATCTTAGGAGTTGTGGGATCGTCTCGCAACTTATTCCTCCAGGAACACCTCAATGGAATGGTGTTTCTGAGCGGAGGAATCGAACTCTATTAGATATGGTTCGATCTATGATGAATCAAACAAATCTTCCACCTTCCTTTTGGGGTCGTGCCCTAGAAACAGCTGCGTTCACACTGAATCGTGTTCCGTCAAAGGCAGTTGAAAAGACACCATATGAGATATGGACTGGGAAGAAACCTAGATTGTCCTTTCTTAAAATTTGGGGATGTGAGGTTTATGTCAAACAACAAGCCTCTGATAAATTATCATCCAGATCCTCAAAATGCCTATTTGTGGGGTATCCTAAGGAAACTAAAGGATACTATGTCTACAATCCCACCGATCACAAAGTGTTTGTTATTCGGAATGGTGTCCTTCTGGAAAAAGAGTTTATCTCTAAGAGAACCAATGGGAGTAAGGTGAACCTCGAAGAAGTTTGAGAGTCATAGGACAATGTAGAACCACAGATGGAAACCGGAGAAGACTCACAACAAGTTGTTGAGCCTACTCACGTAACACAAGACCCACGAATGTCCAATAGAACACGGCTACAGCCTCAGAGATATGGGTTTCTAATTACTGGAAGCCGTGATGTTTTGCTTATTGAGCACAATGAGCCAACTACCTATCGCGAGGCCATGGTGGGACCCAACTCCGAAAGATGGCTTAGTGCCATGAAGTCTGAAATGCAATCCATGTACGACAATAAGGTATGGGCCTTATTCGATCCAATTGAAGGTGTAAAAACCGTTGGGTGCAAGTGGGTTTTCAAAGAGAAAACTGACATGGAAGGCAAAGTAAATATTTTCAAGGCACGACTGGTTGCAAAAGGATTCACTCAAACTCATGGTGTGGACTATGATGAAACCTTTTCCCCAGTTGCAATGGCCAAATCAATCATAATCCTTCTTGTCATTGCATCATGTTATGATTATGAAATATGGCAGATGGACGTCAAAACAGCCTTCCTTAACGGAAAGCTCCTTAAGGATGTGTACATGACACAGCCTGAGGGTTTTGTGCGTCCAGAGGAATCTGGTAAAATTTGCAAGCTTCAAAGATCCATTTATGGATTGAAGCAAGCATCTCGGAGCTCGAATCATCGTTTTGATGAAGTAGTCAAAGAGTTTGGATTCATTCAAAACATAGATGAACCTTGTCTTTACAAGAAGGTTAGTGGGAGCACAGTTGTATTTCTAGTGCTTTATGTTGATGACATCCTACTCATTGGGAATGACATTCCTACCTTGCGAGTGTCAAGTCTTGGTTAGGAAAGTCTTTCTCAATGAAAGATTTAGGCGAAGCCACTTACATCCTTGGGATTAGGATCTATAGAGATAGATCTAAGAGGTTGATAGGCCTAAGTCAGAGCACATACATAGACAAGATACTGCATAGATTCAGTATGTAGGATTCAAAAAGGGGTAATATGCCCATGTCTCATGGCATCCATCTCGGTAAGAATCTGTGTCCTAGTACACAAGATCAAAGAGACCGCATGAGTAAGATTCCATATGCCTCCGCCATTGGATCTATCATGTGTGCCATGTTATGTACTCGACCCGATGTGTCATTTGCCTTGAGCATGACCAGCAGATATCAACAAGATCCCGGTGAGGATCACTGGACTGCTGTCAAGAATATCCTTAAGTACTTGAGAAGGACTGAGGACTTATTCTTGGTATATGGTGGCTTGGAAGATGAGCTCTGTGTGACTGGTTACACAGATGCGAGTTTTCAAACTGACCAAGATGATTCAAGATCGCAATCAGGATATGTATTCATTTTGAATGGTGGTGCGGTAAGCTGGAAGAGCTCTACTGAGGAGACCTTTTGGATTAGTAAGTTCATTAATGAACTAGGGGTGGCTCCTACCATCTCAAATCCAATAGACTTGTTCTGTGACAATAGCGGCGCTATTCCACAGACCAAGGAGCCTAGGTCACATCAAAGGACCAGCCATATACTCAAGCGATTTCATCTTATCAGAGAAATCAATGATAGAGGTGATAGAAAAAAAATTATTATGCAAAGTACCCGGAGAAAGCAAGTCATTATACTTTAAACGTTAATGTTATTTAAAGTATTCTCCTTTAGTTATCATTTCATTTGCATGTTTATAGTGATAACTGATCATTGGATATATCTTATAGATTATCCTAAATGTCCCTGATCAGTCATCTCCGCGGGAGCGAAGATGAAATAAGACCAGTATGACTTTGATGAGGTATGGAGATACGAATCAAAGTCATAGGCACTTGTAAGAGTTGGGCCCCTCGATGAGTGAGTCTGAGAAATGTATGACCATACTACGATGGAAAGGAGTTTCCATCTCAATTGTTAGACTACTCAAGAATCGAGAAAGTAATGGTCACGAACAGGAAGTTGACATTTTCCATGCCTCATCCTTGACCAAATTATCGCGTGACAAAAGGGACGTGACATGGTTGTACGATAGGTTATATTGCATAAACAATGACGTTGATCCTCTTACTAAGCCGCTTGCACAAGTGAAACATGAGCGTCATGATAGGGCAATGGGAATTAAGGTAATTAGTGATTGCACCTAGTGCAAGTGGGAGTCTGTTGGAAATTATGCCCTAGGGGCAAGTCATTATACTTATCAACGATCCCCATATGAATTGGGTAGTCGTAATGTCTTGCTAGAGGCCGCTTGCGACTTGTGGGCTGGTACAGTATTGGCCCGCTGCCAATCTCATGTGGCCCTGCAAGGTCGCACACAAGAATGGCCCAACACGAGCAAGAGTGTCCAGATTCATTAAATCTTAAATGTGTTTAAGATTACATTTAAGATTTAATGAATACTCATTTAATCTAGGATGTGTGTGTGTATATATATATATACATACATATATTAATATATTATTCGAAAATAATAATGATATTATTTATTGATAATAATATTATTATATACCGTATTTAATTTATTTGATAAATTAAATAACTATAATAAATTGAGATATTGTATTCAGATTTATTTTTCGAATAAAAATATTGCATATCAGATTTAATTTGAACTGAGATATCGGATCTCATTTTAAATTAAATATAACGATATCATATCTTGATTTAATTTATAAATATAAATTAAATCATAGGGCTTTTAATTCGGATTAAATAAATAGATTTGATTAGATCTATCAGATAGATTTAATTAATATATATATTTTTTAATCCAGATTCAAAATTTGTTTTGAATATAATACGCCTACTAGGTTTAGAAAAACCTACGGGACTTTTAGTCGAGCGTATTAGAAAGCCGCGAAAAACCCTAGAGAGAAAAGAAAGAGACGCAAGAATACTGAGGCGCTAGCACGCTGCTGTCAGTGTTGAAGGCCGTTCGTGTGGATACCGGTAGAGGGAGAGGACACGCGTAGTCCGCTCTGTCGATCGAACAAGAAGGCGTTAGCCCACGTGATCAAGAAGCACGAGAAGGTAGCCCACCAGTTCAAATTGTTCCGCAAAGGTATGATTCGGAAATCCTAAATCCAGATTTAAACGCTATTGAGCGATCCGCCTAAGGGATTCGTAAGAGTTTTATTCCGCTACGTGTACGGATCCCAACACATTTTACCCTATTAAAGTTTTGTTTTGGCACCCCTTGTCCTTGGGCTCAACTGACAAAGGGGTCGGACACTCTCATCAAATGGAGGGGGTTCAATCCTGGAGTTGGTCAAAGCGCTTGGGGAGATATTTATAACTCTTAGGTGCATAGGGCTCGCCCTACTCAACATCGGTATCACTAAGTGAGATTTTACCCTGCTCTTGGATTGTGGGTGAACCCAACCCCTTTCCTAAAATTATTATACCAAAAAAAATAAGTTTTGTTTTGGTACAACGCCCTATTAAATTAGAGTTAAAATAAAATAATTGAAAGTAAATCAACATAACCTGAAGACAAGATTTATTTTAATAATTAAATCTAATTAGAGTGTAAGCATGATAATAAATTAATTACTAATAATCTAAGATAACTGACATTATTCATGATTTATAAATAATACATTTTAAATTATATATTAATATATTGATTTCATTATGTAATTAAGTCAATTAGTTGCTTAGATAGCGGGCCAAATTACACACACGCATATATTCTTTATTTTCCTCTTTTTTTTTGGTGAAGTATAAGACAAGTTATTTTCCTGTCCAAATTTTTTTATTTTATTTTCTCTTATATCATGTATAGTGATTTGGTCGATTTTATATTGAGAAATAAATTTGAGTGTTTAACATTCAAGATTATGGGGAAAAAATAAACAACAGAAAATATTAAATACTCCCTCCTATCTTAATTATAAAATAGAATTAATTTTTTTGAGAGATTAAAGAATCTAAAAAATAAACTTTGTCTTATATTTAAGATTGGTGAGAGAATAATATAGAGCTTGTTTGAGAAAAATGGACGCAATTTTCCTCTTTTTCCATTATTGTCCGTTACCATTCTTTTCTTTCAAAATGTACTGTTTTGGTGTAAAATACACATGCTCTCACTTTTTTTTTTTTGAAAAAATATTATTCAACATCTTAAATTATTTTTAATACTATTCAGTACTCTGAAATATTTTTTTAAATTCCTAAAATTTTTCAAAACATTTTAGGATCTTGAAAAAATATTTCACAGTAATGAATAGTACTAAAATAAATATTTCATAATACTGAAAAATACTTCATGATCTTGAAAAATTATTTTAGGCTTAGAAAATATTTCAAAGTACGGAATGGTATTAAAATGATATTTCATGATTTTGAAAAAATATTTTAGGATTTTGAAAAAAGATTTTAAGATAATGATTTAAAAAATGCTTTAGGACGATGAATGTGTTTTTTTTTTTTTTTAAAAAAAGTTAGAGCATGTGCATTTGCATGCAGTTTAAGAGAAAATCGGGGAAAAAGAGGAAAGCCGTCCGAGAAAAATAGTACTATAAGAAAATGAAAGGAAATAAATGAGGAAAGAAAGGCTAAAAGCGTTACCTTTTGCCCCAACAACCAGGCCACGGCAGCGAAGTTTCGTTTTCTTGCGAAAGAGGGAATCCAAATCCTTCAGAAAAGCATATAAAATTATATATTAAACTGTTTCCGTGTTCCCTTGAAACATCCATAAAAAATCCCTCTTTTTATAATCTAATCCTCTCTCACTATTTCCCATATACTCTCAAAAACTCTCTCTATCTCATCCCTTATATCACGATCTATTCTTCCTTTTTTCTCTTATTTTTACCAAGTTCATCCTTTCGTGTCCGGTATGTTTTATTGTTTTGAAGCTTTCACGCGATGTTCTCTGCTCTGTTTCTTCTTCTTAACCTCTCTTTTGCGTTTTGATTTTTCGAGTTTTTTGGGGATTTTGATGTACCGTCGTGTTTGGAATCTGTAGAGATCGATCGCTGTGCTAATTTCATCATGGCGAAAAGCTCCTTCAAGTTTGATCATCCATTGGGTAAGTGCTGATTTTGGTCTTTCTTTTTAATTTGGGTTGCGGAAGTTTAAAGCTTTCATGTTGGTCCTGCAGAATTTTCCTGTAAAGGAATTCAACTGATTGAAATTTTATTGGAATCAATCCATCGAAATTTCTTATTTTAATTGGAGAAGTAATTTGGACTTAAATAACGTTTACAGTCTTTGGAATAAGGGGATATACTTTAATAGTTGAACTGACATGGCTGTGATTTCAATTATGTTAATTTCTTTGAATCCCATTACTGCCCTTTTGTTTTGGGACGAATATCAAGCAATCGGTGTTAGGTTTGATTGGAGTTATTTCTCGGAAGACTTTGGATCCAGGCTTAAAGGCCATATTTTTTTTTTTTGCAATATGTTACTTTTTAATTTCTCGTTTTGAGTATCGATGAATTAAATTTTTTGGTGTCTTTCATTGCCAGAAAGAAGGCAGGCTGAAGCTTCTCGCATCAGAGAGAAGTATCCTGATAGAATACCTGTAAGATTATTGTCGGTATATAGTGTGTGCTCATTTGTTTTTTCTTGAGGCACGGTTGTTTGATCTGGGAATGCTGTGCAGGTGATTGTGGAGAAAGCTGAAAGAAGTGACATTCCGGACATTGATAAGAAGAAGTAAGAGCTTCTGTGTTACCTTACTTATACCATTCCATTTCTCTAAGTCAATTTTACATCTGAGAATATTGCTTTACTTTCTTAGGACATACATTATTTTGCTTGAGTATTCTTGTTACTGTCCTTGGAAATTCGTATATTTCTGTTTTTACTGTTTTATTGCTTTGACTTGTTAAAATATTTGGAAGGTGCTACATCATTCAAGAAAGCACTCGTGTGGTACTGATGATTTATAGGGTGTTGGTACTGACTGATGCTGCTGGTTGTGACGATATATGGTGATAATGGACTCTGATTTTGTTTTAGTGTTGTGTTGATATTATAGTGCCTGATGTCTGCGGACTGTGGCTAAAGTTGGATTGTGTTAGGACCCACTACAATCTATAACTAGCTATTAGCAAGAATATAACCAGAAATGGACAGCGATAAAGATGGCACGATATTTCTATTATTGAATAACTAAATCATATTGCAAGAGAAACAGCTGGCTCAAGCCAAACCCCTGACCCTTTTTCACCCTGATACATAAATCACAATCAAAATAAAAACTATCCCAATCTTCACTATACTTCCAAAAGACTGAACTCATTTCACCCCTTCACTGAAAGGATGATCTTATACCCCAAAAGTAGTCATCTCCTTTATTAACACTGGCCAAACCTCTAGCCACACAGACCCTGAAAACCTCGGTATAAATCTCTAGACCACTGGTTTTGGTCCTCTTTAAATCACTTCCCTTCCTAGATTGTCTGCCATAGGTCTTAGGAAATGATTTCCAAATCTTCTGGGAATCACCAGCTCTATCGGATTGTCCTCAAGTTGGATCCACACCATATGATAGCATGAATGGAATGTTTTCTTTATATGACTGAATCACTTTATCCAAATTTGTATGTTCACCTAACATAAAATAAAGGGTTGGAATCAATGCAAAATCTGATTTCTGGTAATTGATTCCCTGAAGAGTCCAGAGTGCATGTTGCATGCTGGAGAGGAATGGCTTTTCTAATTTTTCTGATACCTTTTGAAGCTCCTCTTTTTTTATAAAAAATAAAATAAAATGGACGTCTAGCTGAGTGTATGTTCTCACCCTGAATGGACTCACTACATGTGTTACCCCTTCTTATTATTTGACTATGCATAGAGTTAACTAAAGATATATAACGCCATTAATGAATCCTACCAAATGGCTTAAGCTATTTTGGTGTACAAAGAACGAGCCTAAAGCAAAATTAATATCTTTAATCTAACACACCTGCTTTGACTTTTGATGAATCTAGATACCTTGTACCAGCTGATTTGACAGTTGGTCAGTTTGTTTATGTGGTCCGTAAAAGGATTAAGCTCAGTGCAGAGAAGGCCATCTTTGTTTTCATCAATAACACTCTACCTCCAACTGGTAAGTGCCCATGGCTGATTAATATTTAATACCTTCCTTTTCTTTCTTTCTTTCTTTCTTTTTTTTGCACATTTTATGGCAGTGTCTATGAACTAAATCTGCTGATTCTGATGGTGTTGTAGCTTCCTTAATGTCTGCTGTTTATGAAGAAAACAAGGATGAGGATGGCTTCCTTTACATGACTTACAGTGGAGAAAACACCTTCGGGTCTCAGTAGACAAAAAACTATATTTTGGTCTGTGGCCTCTGTAGATAACATGATGAAGTGTAAATTCCCTGCCGTGGCTGATCAATGCATGACTTGATTATTAGTTATGGTTTAAGTAATTTCTGAGTAATTTTACTGCCCTAGACTTTGGCTGTGTCCATTATCTTTTAACTTGAATTGAATCCAGTGGATTAATATAGTATTATCTTATAGTTCCGCAGATTTATTCTTTTTTGCCTTTTTGATTGTGATCTGAAGGCTTTTTTCTTTTCCAACTTCATAGTTTACCATGTATTTATATATGCTATCCTCATATGCGAAAATAATAGGTGAAGAATCAGATTTAAGTCACAAAAGATTCTTGAAAGTATCAGCAAGAATTATGTTATTAGCACACAAGATTGTGATTAACAACACTAAGCCCGTGATTTCTTAAAGAACTTTGTCTCACAGTTCAATGAAATCAAGCAAATTGTTGGAGTTATTTTGCTTAGTTTACACTAAGCATCTTAAACAAGAAGTTGCGAGTTTGACCTTCTATGGATATGATGGATGCATGAGCGCTACTATTTATGTTGGGTGGAAGATGAAAAAAGAAAAGATAATGAAAGCAAGCAAATTAAATGTGCACATTAAATAGTCCCTCCAATATATTAGGTCTTTATATATTTTTCATGCAGATTAAGAGAAATTGCTAGATCCCTTTATTTGTTCAAAGGCATCCCAATATTTCAATCATACTTTTATTTATGAGTTAAGTACCAATTTTGCCCCTAAAGTACGCGCCCAGGAGCAATTTTGCCCCTGAAGTCTCAAAACATAGCAATATTGCCTCTCCGTTAAAAATCCTAAAGGTCAACGTTAGAGTTTTTAATGGAAATGCAACATTGCTACATTTTGATACTTTAGGGGCAAAACGTGCTTGAAGTATCAAAACGTAGTAATGTTGCCCCTCCGTTAAAAACCCTAACAGTCAACTAACGGTCAACGTTAAGGTTTTTAACGGAGGGGCTACATTGCAACGTTTTGATACTTCAGGGGCAACATTGCTACGCCGAAAACTTAAGAGGTAAAATTACTATTGAGCGCATGCTTTAGGGGCAAAATTGGTACTTAACCCTTTATTTATTAACATGAGACCTCATAATATTTTCTCAATTTATAAGAAAGATTAAGAATCAGTTAACATTTAGACGAGACATCTTGGAATTAGAACCATTTATGTTTTTCGATCGTCTCGTCTAATATTTGCATAAAGACAGACATACACATACATTATATAATTATCTATTTCCAGTCGCGCCTGTGGATATAGTTGAATCAAAGGTAGCTGCAATTATGAAAAGTTGTTTGTTCTATTATTCTCTGTATGGTCATCAATAATAATGCAGTAGTGTTATGCAATAAACCTTGTCGTCCTTATCCATAATTGTTTTTTCACCCGCAAGCAACGGTTTTTGCCCCTTTCAATCATTCAAGCCACCTTGTGACTTTCACATATTGAGGAATAAGAAAAAAGTAAAACGCAATCAATTTAAATTTTCCCCTTAAAAGTTGAGAAGCTCCTAACTGACTTCTAGATGGTCAAGAGCCAGTTGAAGCCCCAAAAAAATATGCATGTTTGGTATGGGTAAACGGCTTTTTGTTCTTGTTAAAATTGAAGGCTTGAAGCAACTCTCTTTTACTTTTGTCTTCAAGCTATTGACTTTTTCTTCAATTTGAATATTCTGAAACTGATTTTTTAAGGGTTAAGATGTAATTTTGCCCTACAAGTAACCACTAAGGAGCGTTGGGTATCTAGATGTTTTTCGATGAGTAATTTCAGCCTGGAAGTGATTAAATTGAGCAAATTCGCCCTAATCATTAAAAAAAAATGACGTTAACTATTAGCATTTTTATCAGCAATAGACACAATTGCCAATTGTTATGTGTTAGTTACTTCTAACGTAAAATTGCTCCTTAAAAAACCTTCAAATATCCAATGTTTCTGCATGATTACTTCTGGGACAAAATTGTAACTTTATTTTTTCAATATATCATTCAAACAAATTTATATCAAACTAAATTTTTCTTATAAAAATCTATCCAAATATAAATCATATTATACAAATTAACACCCACGCGGACTTGAGATAAAAGTCATTTTTACAAACACTTATCCAAACAAACCAAAAGAATGAATGGTTCAATGTAGACTGATTCTCATGAGAATCATCTTTCTATTTATAATGTATTTTAATTGAGAAAACGTTCAATATGATAGTGGAACAAGTCGGGCTTATGGCACAGAATTAGAAGCGCACATGATAATGTTTCTAAAAAGAATAGCATAATGATTATTAAAAAAAAAAAAACTCATTCCTTGGTTGTACTTTTTCTCTTACACTGGTTTTTGATCCACTTGACACCACCTTTAATCTTTTGTATTGGAGCAAAACCGCCCTTAGCATCTGAATTCTTGTTCTTCTTGTCTGTGTCCTTTTCGGATCTTGTGTCTTGTTCGTCGATGGCTCCTATGCCTCCAGCACCCCATTGATCTGCCCAACTTGGTGCTTCGCTCTCCATTTCTTTTTGATGCTTCACATGTTTAGGTTTTTACAGAAATAAATTTTATAGCATCAGTTTCATATACACTTGAATTAATAGATCTTTCAATGGAAGATGAGATTCTTGTATAATATATTCAATAAACTTGTACAGGTTTAGGTAGCAACAGAATGAAGTTTTGATTATTATCAATTTCATTCTTGAAGAGATCTGATCTCTCATTGGAAAATGAAACTATTATAGATATGCAAAACCCACCTCGTAAAACTTAAAAAAGATTTCAAATTTACAGTTTAGGCAATGGAGAATGAAATAATACTTCAAAATATTCAAAACCCATCTCAGTAAACTTGAAAAAGATTCCAAATTTAGAAAGTTTAGAGGTGACAGAGAGAACTCGAGATGATTATCAGATTTATACACAGATAGATCTTTTCAATGGAAAATGGAAATACTAATAATATTGAAATCCGTGTGGTAAAACTTGAAAAGATCTCAAATTTACAAATACAAATATTGACCAGACCAATGAGATTTGACAGAGGAACCAAAAAGAGTACCTTGGATTGAGGAAGAGTTGAGATGAAGCTTGAGGAAGTAGTCAAGAGGAACAAGAACAGAACAGAACAGAGAGCTGAATCAACTTGGAACCTAACTAGAGAGAGAGAGAGAGAGATGTTAGATGAGTTATATGACCTGTTTCATTGCTGTTTTTCCTCCCTCCCCAAACTAGGTGTTGTGATATGCCAACTCACTTGATTTGTGCATTTCCTTGTGATTAAGCAAAGTCAGAGAGTGATGGAGGCATCTTTCATTATTAAAAAAGGGGTCTCTGATTCTGAAGCTTATCCTATTAACATAGGCATAGATGCTTTGGCCAGCCTTCTGGGTTAACTGTCACACTCACACCACACTTTAGTGAAAACTTGATTCCCTTCGCATTTGATTTGGTATGCATCTGAACCACCTTTAGAAGCTTATTCAGATTCAGATTAGATTCTCTTAGTTTCTTGTTTCTTCCCGTTAAAAACAATATATTACAGCTCCCTCCTTTGTGAATGTAGAAACTAGACTCTAGGTGAGCTAGTTATTTGTGTCACATTTGTGCTGTTTTGTTTTTTAAAACACCTCATTTAAATTAATACTTGTACTGATAAAAACTCACTTTAATATATGTAAGTTTGAAAGAAAATTTATAAACTTAAGAAATAAAGTGGATTAAGGTGAGAAAAGAAATACTCTTCCTATTTATGGATGTTTTTCCCTATTATCACCACTTTAGGGAAAAGTACACACAAACTCGTTGAGTGAGGTGTTATTGAATAATGATATCATTGATTGTTGATACTAGATTTAAAACAATTGTTTCAATTAGTGCACTTTTTTACATTTTAAAAAACAATGAAAATTATTTTAACTTGGGTTAATGTGTAAATTGGCCAATGAAGTATTACGCTAGGATCACCGAGCACAAAAATGTTTTGAAGGGAGCAAAAATACCAATGAATAATTGAAACGAAACAAAAATATCAATAAAAAATTTAAAACTTCGACGAATAGACCAAAATAATGATTGTGCTACTTTCACAAGTTTTAAATTCTTTATTGACATTTTTGTTTCGTTTCAATTGATCATTGGTATTTTTGCTCCCTTCAAAACATTTTTGTGCTCGGTGCTTCTAGCGTAATACTTCATTGGTCAATCTACACCTTAACTCTTTTAACTTTTACCTATTGTATTTGCTCTTCTTTATGTTTCCACGTATAATTACAAATAGTTCTTGTAATGATGTGTTAGATAATTATTACTCCTCTAGTTCTAAATATAAGACATATTTTATAATGTAATTTTTTTTTAAAAAAACTATATCCTATATTTAGGACTTTATTTCATACCAATCGTTCTAGATTATTGTTTAGTGAATCAGTGACTAGTGACTGAAAGGTATTAAAAGGGGCATATAAATAAGTCACAATGTAATAAAATAATAGGCTTCAGAATGAATGCTCCGACCATGTACGTTTCTATTTATAAACACTGTGGTTTGAGCTAGTAAAAGGCGCCGGTAGAGCCGACCCCTTCCCGGGTCAGGGTCTAAAAATGCCGGCTCTTTTAAACTTGGCTAAAGAAAAACAATTGTTCTTTAAGGTCAAGGCCGAAGTTATTTTAACAATATCTTTTCAGTTTTTTTAAAGAAATAACATTAGAATAATGAAAGTCTTAATTTAACACATAAATATTGTCAAAATTAAGGTATAAACAATACACATCATACAACAAATAAACACAGTCATTAAGTGATAATCAAAGGTAAATTAGGGTTGAGTTTCTCTCATAATCCTTTTCTCATTATCTCTAAATCATATTCGTCCAATCAATCACAATACTACTTTAATATCTCTTTCTTCTTCTCAATCAACGGCCTAGATGGGCTGGTGAGGGAAAAAGAGAAAAAGGATGAGGAGAATATCCTCTTCCGGTAAACGATTGTCCACATACCACAATTACAAATAATTAATGAGAAGGCTTAGCAAAATTAAAAACACTTTTTTATAAATATATCTTGAAAAGTGTAAGTAGTCAACAAAATAAACAACATAAGATATGAACAAAACAATCATTAGAAAATAAGTAAATAAATACAAAATTAGCAAGAATACTTATAAAATAAGAAATATCTTTTATAAGTTTTTAATTATTAGGATTCTTAATACAAGATGTTCTTACTAAAAAAGATAATAACAACTAAATATTTGCAACATTATTAATAATGTATAAAATATAAATAATGTCACTATCATATAAATAATTAAAAAAACAACATATAAGCCTAAAAAGGCCGGCCCTTTTAGGTTTTCGACCCTATAGAGCTGGCTCTTTTAGGTCTACTTTTACTTTTGAGGCAAAAATCTTAACCAGACCTGACAAGTTTGGTCCGTTTTCCCGGTTTTAAATGTGGTCAAGTAATACAAGGACACTGATCCTAATTGTGGACTATTCTAGAAATATTAAAATACAGACATCTACATAATATACATATCAATAATAATTACTCTTAACTAAATATAAACTGAATACTTCTCTGTGATGAAATAAATAATACTTTAGATGTTTTTAAAAATTGTATTGATTTTTTGGGAAAATCACTTTTAGGTCCCCAAGGTACAGAATTAATCACAAAAAAATCTCACACCCAATTCCCCTCACAAAAAAAGTCCCCCTAGAGACTTTTTTATGATTAATTGCTAAATTCCCCTCACAAAAAAGTCTCGTTATCAAAATGATTTTTCATGTTGTCAAAATGACTTTATTAGTTGTTAAAATGTCCCTATGAAAATCTCGTTGTGAAAATGGCTTTTTATGTTATCAAAATGGTTTTGCATGTTTTCAAAAATTCTCCGAATTTTTCCTCCGGCATGTAGAATTTTAGAAACCTAGACAATTTTTTGTAACATGAAAAGTTATTTTGATAACATAAGAAACCATTTTCACAACAAGATTTTCATAAAGACATTTTAACTACTAATAAAGTCATCTTAACAACATAAAAAGTCAATTTAACAACAAGACTTTTTTATGAAGGGAATTCAGCAATTAATCACAAAAAAAAATGATGGGAATTGGGTGTAGGAATTTTTTGTGATTAATTCCGTACCTTGGAACCTGACAATGATCTTCCCTTGATTTTTATAACATTTAAACCTTACTAAAAGCAGCTCAAAAAAAAGTTAAAAGGCCTAAAGGAGATTATTAATATAGATAAGTAACCCCTCGTCATTGGGTTTTACTGACAAAGGGGTCATACATTCTCACTAAAGGGAGGGGGTTCGATCTTAGAGTTGGTCAAAGCGCTGGGGAGACATTCTAGCTCCTGAGTGCCTAGGTAAACGTCTTAGGATAATAAACAGTTCGCCTTGCCCAACATTGATATTACCTAAGATGAAGGGAGATTTCGCTTGCTCTTGGATCGTAGGTGAACCCAACCTCTTTCTTAAAATTTTCATTTATATATATATATAATCAAGTATTAGTCATTCAATAAAGAATAGTATTATATATTTATCTCATTTTAGGATTGATCAATTTTTAAAAAATAAATTTAAAAAAAATGTGAAATGTACTCTAAATTAGTGGCTTGACAAGACCTAAATAATATGATGAGATTTTTAAAATGAATTATTTCCAATAATGTCGGCATTATGTGGGACCACTTCTAATAATGCAGGGTCACTTGGTAATAAAGTGAGCAAGTGTGTCACACACACGACACACTTGCTCTTGACGTTGTCCTCCATAGTTCTCGTCATTCCAAATTAAACAAGCTACAGCAAAACATGAATCCGTCAAGCTTGTTTTTACTTATTTATTTATTTCAATTTTTTTTAGATTTATTTGTCCTTAAAATGGTCATACAGATATGCTGACATTATTATACCCCCTCTAATCCTTATTATAAGACACCAACTATAACAATTTTCACAAGCTAATAAAAACAGTTAAAGTCAATAAAGTTGTTCTACAATTTAAGTAACTTCCAATATTACCCTTACTAATTGTACTAAACCCTCATATCATATTAATTATTACTTTCATCCACTACCCTTATTAATTATGGGCATACACGAAAAAAGATAATTAATATTCCTTGGGAACAAACAAGTGCCTTATAAAAAGGACCAGATACACTTGCTAGTTGGTGTTTTACAATAAGGACCAGAAGGAGTATGTGTGAAACACAAAAGTTGATGAAAACGTGAAGTGTAAGATGTATATGTTGGTGAATAATGAAGAGTGCTTTAATGGATTTGTGGGAATTGAAGATGTGGTCTAAGATTGAGAAGCAAGAAATAAGGTTTGAAAAGAAAAAGAGAAAAAGGAATAAAGATTGGAGTGGGAATGACTTTAATGGTAAGGAAGAAGGTGAGACAGACACAAAGGTTGAGGTCAAATGAAGATTCATTCAAATGTTGTACCACAAGGTAACACTCATGTTAAAGCTCACTCTTTGGCCCCTATTTTCAGTCAAATGAATCCCTTGCTTTCTCCTCCTACCACTAAATCATACTTATAATTAGAATTCTTGTTCCACTTCTGGATCCATAAGTTGACTCAAATGCAATACTTTTTTTAAAAGAGAGAGAGAGAGAGAAATATGCCAATAAAACTAATTGCCAACATCAAATCTATAAGAAGATTATATATAAATAAATTATAAAAATTCCATTTTAATTATCTATTATAAAATCAATTTAAGCCTTTTCTACATTTTATTGAAAAATTGTTTAAAATATTTATGTACTTGTAGTTACCCAAACTTTTATTTGCTTCGAAGCTTGAGACATGGATTTATGTGTGATGCCTAGTGGGCATTAGTGGATTAAGAGGGTTGCGAGATGAGGAGGGTCTGGTTTCTCATCATCCTTCATCTTCTCATCATCCTTCATAATCTTGAGATTATATCTATCTAATTAAATCTAAAAGAGAAAAAATGAGCCACATCATCAAGTTCTCACTTTTTTCTCTTCCTACTCAATGGTCCTTGAAGCTCATGAAAAATTGAGATACCAGATGATATTTTGAGCCGCCATTCTATTTTGACTTTTGAAGGATTGAATAAGCTGCTAGATACGTAACTTGACCATTCTGGTACTTCATTTTATGCTTCAAAATCATTTCTTGTCCTTCTGACTGTGCTCCTTGAACTCGGTCTTCAATAAGAACCACAACATAACAGAGTACTTGCATTTCCACATTTGCTGCTGCATTATTTTCTATCACTCTTCGCATCTGGACTCTTTGTGGTATGTACTATGTAGTAATGCAAAATGCAAATGAAAATCGACTCATGATATGGGAAAATAGTGCCAATTTTTGTGAGACAAGATCCTAGTTCATCTACTCTAAAAGGGCAAGTAATAACCAAGTATGCAAATTTAACATGGAATTTGAAGGGTACTCTTGTTCTTAATTTAATTCAAGTACTACTTTTACATGAATACTTATCTATCTAGAGCATCATCTGTCAACAATTTAACCACTAAATAGGAACAGAAAACAAAAATCGCTACAAAAAGACTGGGATGCTTGGCCATATATAATCAAGGTTCCCTTTCCTCTTTCTTTCTGCAGCTCCAAATCCAGAAATGAACAATATAAAAATCTGAACGAGATACTTTCTGAACCAACTGTATGAACAATATATGAATATGTAAAGAACCGATGAGTACACTAAAATCAATTGCTGCGAAATTTTCTCTCCTATAAACATCATATTCTTCTGCCATTCAGATGATTCAAAAAAAATTAGATGGGATATATCTACATTGTTGTGGGGGCATCAGGGCAACCATTCAACCAACACCTGTGAAAATCACGTACCCCACAATATAATACGCCATCTTGTCTCCTCTCTTAACCACTTCTTCCGAGTCAGATTTAATTCCCTTTTGCTATGATTCAACATCTACTTGGACTTCCTCACAGATTTAGATTTCTTCAGTTTCTGTGATTTGTCATCCACACTACTGGACCATGTATATCCAGCAGGAATAGCAAAAGGATCAGAGTCCAATGCCACCGAAGAAGTGCTTCTTTGCTGATGTTTATTCTGGCTATTATTTCGTTTCAGCCATGCGGATGCTGCAGACGAAGAAGAAGATGAAGATGACGATGATATGAAGGAATAGTTACTTGAGGTTTCTGGTTTATGATTTTGTTCATCTCTCCCAGCATTGAGTAAATGTCTGGGACTCGAGAAAGGAGTGTAAAATTGCTCCACAGGTTGAAGCTCAACGAACTTGGTGAATGTGATTACAACTCTCACTGTAGGGACCACGGGAATAGCCAGCTGCAAAGCCAAAAAACAAAATATCATAACGAAGAAGCCATCAAAATCGCACCTTAATAAATAACCCACCCTTTTTTTTTTTACAAAACCGACATTCATAAATTCAATCAATTCAATTTGCCTATTTGTAACTGTAACTGTAACTGTTTGGGGAAATGCGAGGCAATCAATGTTCAGCTACACGACATGGCCGTGGCCCGTGAACATGGTTCATAATTCACACCCAAAACCAAATGGGTTTGGACCTACCTTCTTCTTCGTGGTGGTACGGTCCCAGTGCCAGGTCAACTTTAGGTGGGACCAGTGACATTGTCCGAGGAACAAGGCACCTAGGATGGTTTGGGTCCCACGTCCAGTGAGTGGCCCTTACCCTTGATCTTGCTGATCAGAGAGGACCGTGTCATGGTCACATCACACTCGACCAAAGCCTCTCCAGAAATCAGAGGGCTTTTCAGTCTCTTTGTCACGGTGCGCTAGCCTAAAAAGTACTAAAAAGAAAAGAACACCACCACCCTCCCCAAAAATCAAGATGACATGAAAAGAGAATGATAGGGAAAAAAACATAACCAATAAGAACCTTGTCTTTAAAAAATATTGTTTGGGGAGTAGTTCGGGGAAATTCTGTGGGGAAAAATCTAATTGCATTAAACTTGGCCACTCGACCAAAATAAATAAGTAGATTTTGCCAAGTAAAAACGTCTTTCCTTTAATTTTTCCGTCTTAAAGATGCAAAACTTCAACTCCTTTTCAGTTTCCTCTGAAAACTTGATCCCAATCCGTAATTGGCTAATTGCCACCATGGGGAATAAAAACGACAGCGTTTTACTTCCCCTCTTCCTGTGATGCCCTGCAAGTTCTTTACAACTCAGAGTAAAAACGACAGCGTTTTACTTCCCCTCTTCCTGTGATGCCCTGCAAGTTCTTTACAACTCAGAGGCCCCAATCTACAGTCACTCACTCACATTTTTCCTATTCTATGGAGTCGAATCATCCCTTTTAAGGCTATTCTTAAAAGTTGCGATACAAACCCGAATTGGTAAATCATGAAAGTAAAGCACGCCCATCGAATTTCATTTAAAATGATGATAGGAAATATCAAAATAATAGTAAGTCAAAAGAAATAGTAATAAATAAATAAATGTTCAATCGGAAAGAATGTTCATTATACGCCATTACGGTGGCCTTACCTTCACCGGAAATGTCCCGGGCGGAAACTTAGTGGTGAGTAGCTCTCTCATCCTCCTTACCGCTTTAACCTTGTTGGCTAAAATGTCGAGTAACGGCAAGAGCTCCTCAGTCTTCAACGGAAACTGATCCGTTAACCACACTGACGGTCGTAAGCTTCTCACATACTCCTTTTCCTTAGTTTGTGGCGTCGTCGCCACTGTAACGTTTGTGGCAGACCTCCGCGGCGGTGGGGCCGCGGCCATAGATGTTAGGTCTACACTTTTCCTTCCCATCGGGACCCACTCCCTCTCCTCTCGAACGAAGCTACTGTGTCTTCTCCTGTCAGGCATTGACAAACCAAAACTCGGATTCTCCGCCACGAGAAATCCGTCTTCGTCTTCATCTAGCTCTAGTGGGAGCACCTGCTCGCTCCCAGCCACGTCAGAATCTCCGGTGGCCACCTTTCGCGACCGGAAACTGAAAATCACGTTGTGTACTTCGTACACTTTGGCCTTCCACTCACCCACGCTTTCCGTTTTTTCTTGTCTTCTCCAATTTGTTCTGCCAACTAATTCGGCCCCCGTGACATCCATGCCAGGTCTGTATACGCTGGTCTGAGAGCAGAATCCAGCGGCGTCGGAATCACTCATCGGAGCCCCTGCATTGTCGAAAGCATCAAAGATTTTGCGATCGGTGCGGTTAATAACCAGCAAGGAACCACAGGGAACATCATGCGCTTGATCACCATCACCAAGGAAGAGGAAGCTCTGATCAGCACGCTGAATCTTCAAACCATCGAATCCCGCCAACGATGTGTCAGCGCGTAAATTACCATCACGCTTCCAGATTTTGTAAGTATCAGACGGAGCAATCTTACCTACAAACGGAATCACAGAGCTCTCGAAGTGAAAGGAAATCTCCATATAGAAATCCCTCATACGGCGAAGCACAGCAATCAAACGAGGCAGCCGGCGGCGCCACTTGGCCCAAGCGGAGCGGTGATGGAGCCGGAGTAGGATGAGAGCAATGTCGGAGTTCCGGCGACAGAGCGCCTCCTGCAAGGAATTCCAGCCAGCCGAATTCTGCAAGGAGACGTCAGCGCCGGCGGTGGCCAAAGCGCGAGCGGCAAAGGCGTCGTTGAGGCGGACAGCGAGGTGGAGAGGGGTCTCTCTGTAGGGAACATCACGACGGTCGAGAACGGCAGAGATCTTGTCGGCGAGTTGCTCCTGAGCGAGGGAGTCAGACTCAGTACGGATGAGAGCGGGATCGGCGAGTCGAGGGAGGGAAGAGGTAATGCGAGAGAGGGTGGTGTGGTCGGCCAAAACGACGGCGTAGTGAACGGGACTGTGGGCGTAGTGTTCGGGTTTGATGGCCGGAAAGGACGTCGACTTGGCCATGTCCGACAGAGAAAGGTGACTGGTTTTGTGAAGCAGTGAGGAGGGAGTTAAGGCAGAAGGAGGAGAGGGTAATTTGGTCTAAGAGAAGAGAGAGAGAGAAGGGAAGGGACATGGAAATGGAAATGAAGGAAGGAATGAGGAAGAGGCACGACTTTTTGTAAATGGCACCCACTGTCCTAACGGCAAAGGCCTCTGCTTGCAGATGAGGAAACCACAGTCGCGTCAGTTACCTTTATCTCAGGTTATTTTTGTCATTTCATCTAAAGTGTAACTGTAGTCCTTTTTTTTTTTTTTTTTTTGGAGTTTTCCGTATACTACTATTTTATGGATTATTTATTTACTATAAACAATAGTACACTTTATTTTTTGGACTCAAGATACATCGGTAAAAAAAATGTTAATTTTCATTATATGAGTTAACTTTTTATTTTATTTTTCGTCACATTGTTTGTTTCAATTTATTTTCACAATAAGTATAATATAAATCATTTGTATAAAAATATTCGTTAATTATTTGGAAATGTAAATAAATAAATTATATAGATTTGGTTTTATAAAAAAGACATGCATAATAATCAAAACCTATGCCAATGGGGTCTGGTTCATTAGGAGGGGCTAGTTCTTTATAAAAGAAATGGTGGATTAAAGTTTGAATCCATGCCAATATTCAAATGTCATGTTCGTGTGTGTGTGTTTTTTTTTTATATATAAAAGGTTATGTGATAATAGACACTAATAACCCATTAGGAGCAGAGCACGTCTTCAAATTTAAAGAACACTTATAAAGATATTTATAGATCGTCCACCAATGAAACCTCATATAGACCAACAAGTATTAAACCTCTTCTATTTTTAGGTGAAGGCTGCTATCATGTTCATGTTGAGGTTGACAACCTCCTACATATCACTATCATGGTTCAAATCTCACATACTCTAATATTTAATCTTTTACTAGAAGGGATGCATGCTTACTAATGCCTTTTAGTATCCCAAACATAATTAATTATTTTCAATAAAAATATATATATGCCTAGTTAAAAAATCTTTTATGATAAGGTGTACCGGGTATATAATGAGGAATGAGGAAACTCCTGCTAAATATAAGTGATAACTGTTTTTTTTTTTTTTTTTGCGAGCCTAAGCTAATTCTATTTTATGAACGCTCATATCTCTGGATTTAGTAAATGAAGATAGGGCTAGGATTCTTTTTTATGGCGCCACCAAGATAGGGTTAGGTTTACATTAAATACCTCATCCTTTTTTAAAACCTGTTTGGAGGGGCTTATTTTTCAACATTGGTGTGTAAAAATTTCAGTAGTTTTTAAGCCAACGACCCAGTGAAAAAAAAACCGAATTTTTCTTGTTTGGATTGTCCATTGTGATGGCTGAACTTTAAGTCAAAAAATCTCAAAAAGCTAGTTAAAAAAAAAAAAAAAACTCTAGAATTCAGCTTTTTGACGTGGGGCCCACCACTTCTACCATCATCAATCCAAACACAAATTATTATCTATAACCTGACTGTTTTCCTACCGAACTTTTTTTAAAGCCAGTTAGCTTTTAAGTCATCGCTCATATCGCCAACCCAAATAGGCCTTATTTATATCTTGGCATGCATCCACTATTCCTTTCTCCAGAGGTTTGTTTTCAATTTCAACATATTTATTTTTATGCACGTAATTGTTGAGGTAATATTAATAGAGATAAATTTAAAAAAAAATTGATAAATAGAAAAATTATATCTTATATTTAAGACAAAAATTAACTCTAAAAATATATCATATATCAAGGACTGAAGTATTATTTACTTATTGTAGTCTTGAAATGGAGGGAACAAAAAGAAATGTAGGGACTGATTTGTTTTTTTTTTTTCTTGAGGGAGCAGATTAAAAGAAAAGAGGGTTGCTAATTAATGTGATATTATGATATAATCAGCCTTGGTGAGGAAATAAGGGTGGAGATATGGTCAAAAGTTAAAAAAAAAAAAAAAAGAAGAAGAATGTTGATAGGTCCAATGCAGATTTTGAGAGAGAGCACAGCCGAGAAGAGAAGACGCTTTTTATTTCTATTTTCTTAAAGAAAAACATGTGAATAGTAACCATTGTTATTAAAATGGGATCCTGGTTTAGACCGAAAACCGATCAACCAGTGATCCAACTAGTTTAATATGGTAGGTCGGACTGGTTCAACCTTTTTTAAAATAAATAAATAAATTCTTTTTTTTAACTTTATTCAGAATGCCATATAAATAATAACCTTAAAATCTTCCCTTTCTCACTAGTCTAACCCTGAGTTAGCTTCGGTTTAACTCTAATCTCTGACTCATTGTCTCATTGATCCTTGACCTAGTATCTCAACTAGATTTAATATTCTTGACAATAACATAGAGGAGGGACTTTAGTATAATACTAATAACCAATATTTTGAAACTTGGGCCGGAAAGTGGTGAATCAGTCAGTAACCCCGTTCGGTCCTGATATCAACCTGGTTCGGGGTTTTTTTAATTTTTTTTTTTTAATTTGCTTTAGAACTTCATATTAATTACTCAGAAATCTTTAATTTCTCATCAGTTTGACTCAAGATTAGCTTTGATCTGATCCATTGACCCTTAACTCATTACCCCAACCTATTCAACAGGTGACCCGAGTTTGAAAACATTGGTAATAACTAAGAACTAATATGAAGAAGACGGCAGGTAAGGGGATCTGCAAAATTGGGACCCTCTTATATCCAACAGTGTTACCATTTTCACAAACACATTACATAACCTTGTCGCCACCTGCCTCCCTTCACTTTCTACTTTTCCCTCTTTAACACATTCTCTACACCTTCATATTTATACATGTTCGTTTAATTTCCCCACGCCCCAAAAAGAGTATTTTCCTGCACAACGTCTCTGTAACAGTCCTTGCATATTCTAACGTAACAATCCCCTGTGTGTTCTACACTTCTACATGTAATGAAAGAGAGGTCATTTCTCTATGTAAGAGTTGGATAATCTATTTGTTAATGTTAATAAAAGAGTAAATATCCTTTTTTGGTCCTTGACAAAAAACACGATCCTCATTTTGGTCACTGACAAAAAAATCGACCCTTATTCGTCATTTTTTATGGACTAAAAATGACCTTTTGGAAATTTGTGAGGGATCAAAATGTCAACCAATTGAGTGTATTTTGAATTTGTGAGGGACTACGAGACTTTTTGTTGTTGTTGTTAGGGACCAAAATGAGGATCGTGTTTTTTGTCAAGGACCAAAAAGAGTATTTACTCTTAATAAAATTTCGTAAATTAGTTTTCTACGTTGGTTTCAGAAATATAATCCTCTCTTTCATTATTTGCATTATTGATAGAAACCTTTTTATATGTGCAATAAGTAAGAATAATTAAAAAATATATATAAATTTAAAAGATAAATTAAAGTAGCTAAATTGAAAACTTCAAAAATCCTAAATAACTTGTACATTTTAGGGTTGTGGGAATATATTTATAAAAAAAAAAAAAAGAGATATATTTCTTCCTAGAAGATAAAAGAGAATTTGGTCTTTGTAGTTTTGATTAGACTGTAACTCAGTTCTTACACTTTGATTCGATATAACTCAGTCTCTATCATAAAATGGTTAAAACTATAGGGAGTTAGTTAAAATCCAGGGATTGAGTTGCACCGAGTCAAAACTATAAAACTGAGTTGCATCGAGTACTGAGTTACAACCCAATTAAAACTATAGGAACCAAAATATTAATTTTCCCAAGATAAAATATAGAGAAAATCCCTTATGAGGATTAGAAAATGAATGCAATTATTAAAAAAAAAAAAAAATCTCGCAACAAGTTAGTAGTATGTAATTATAAATTTGTACTAATGTAAGAAAGAACAAACAAATTTATATTATTCACACTTTTCAATTACTCTTTCCAGTCCTAATTATAAGACATAGTTGCCTTTTTTGAAAAAATTAAGGAAGTTAATTAAATTACTTTAGAGTATTTTTATTTTTATCTTCAAAGTAATTAGTTTGACTAACAAACTAATATATAATCTAAAGATACACGACATATAAAATGATTAAATAACTTATTTAGCTTCCTTAATCTCTTCAAATAAAGTCAATTATGTCTTATAATTAGGACCGGAGGTAGTATTACATTTATTCGGTATTACATAAATATTCACAGGGCATTATGGTGATCCATTATTAAAAAACACAATGTGTCCTTATAGGTTGCATGAAGAGAAAATGTAGAAGATTGCTTTGTTTCGCTCAAAGGTTACTTGGGAGACACCAAATAAAAATGGGACACGTGGATGGATTGGATGAATGCTCCGTTTCCCAAGTGTGCAAGTTTGCCTCCAAATCGGTGAAAACTGAGCTAACTGGCATCACCAATACTTAAAATACTTTATTCCCGGCCTATTCTGTTGGCCTGCATTTGGATTCAGCCGACCAGATGGCAAGTCCCCTTAAAAAATTAATTAAATACTCTTTCGATCCTAATTATAAGAGTTAGTTGACTTTTTTAGAGAGATTAAGAAAACTTATTAAATTACTTTAAAGTATTTTTATTTTTATTTTTTTCTTCAAACTTATTATTTTGACTAATAAACTAATATATAATCTAAGAATACACCACATATGAAATGATTAAGTAACTTATTTAGCTTCCTTAATCTCTCCAAAAAAAAGTCAACTAGCTCTTATAATTAGGACCGGAGGTAGTATAAAATAAAATTGACTTTTTTAAAATATTTAAAAATTAAATTAAATTATTTTAAAATATTTATATTTATCAAATTTTATTCAAACTATTTTAATTATAACCCTATATTTAGATGGAGAGAAAATTAGGAGGAAAAAATCAAAAAATAATTTTTTTTAAAAACTATTTTTGAAAGTTTTTCTTTCAAATCACCTCCCTATTTTTTTTTTTTCTCACATTTCTCTCTATTTAAACACAGCATAGTGTAATAAAAAACAAACTACTTACAAGTTATTGTATGCTCCAAACCAAATACTCCTATGATAGAAGCCACCCGAGCCTTTCATTTTTTTTTTTAAAGTAACATTTTATTAGGGCTACGCAAGTCTAACTCTTTGCATACGCCTCCGGTATCTTGGCCTTCCTCTGTTTAACTTGGAGAATTTATCGGGATCAAACTAATCCGGATTCGTCCTGGGAGAATATATCGGATTCCTCTGTTTAACTCTTTGCATACACATCCGGTATCTTGGCCTTCCTCTGTTTAACTCGGAGAATTTATCGGGGTCAAACTAATCCGAATTCGTCCTGGGTTGGTCTTCCTAGTGGAAAGGAAGAGCTATCAATGTCACATGCTCCATTTATACTCTCAAACTGACATGTTTAAGGTAGAACAAGTATCTTACCACTTGATCCCAGTGAACATGTGTGACTTTGTAATATACGTATCTCCTTTAATCTGGGCTTGCTTTGGTCTTAAATCTTGGCTCTGATTCTGTTGGTGGGGGGTATATATAAAGAAAGGTGGAACAAGAAATCTGCTTTTAAATGATCGATGAATGAGAAAGACAAAGCTACGAGGGAGGAGAATATTAAAGTGAAGGTACGTATGCAAATAAAACACACAGCTTTACTTGTTTGAGAGATGGTCTGTGACTTTTGCTTCAAACTTGTTTGAATGAATTCTGTATCGTTGAGGTTATTAAGATCAAAGGACATGAGGATATGTGGGACCCTCCCTTCTATATACATTTCACTTTCTTTAACTTTGATCAATCCATCTTTTGAGGTACTCCCAGAACCTTCTTTACTCTCTCTCTCTCACTCATTCACAATGCTTCTTCTGAAAAAGCCTACAACTTGTTCCCAACATTAGGTCAGACCTAATACATATCCTCTTCATTATGTGTTAGAGAGGAAGCCAGATTATGAACTGGAAGGAAGGAACTCATAAATTTAGTGAGAAGAAATGATTAAATTCATAGGAGAACTATTCTGTTTTATAAAAAGGTGACAAGTGTGCAACCACTCTGGGTTCTGCAGTAGCAAGGACAACCCTCCCAGTGGTAGCTCCATACAAGGCAGATTACAAGTGATTTTACCGCAGTTCGAACCCTAAATCTCTTAAGGAAACCCAGTGTCACATTCCATCGGACCAACCACATTTTGGTTTCAGAGGAGAATTATTAATTTCTGTAGGTCTGGTTTAAGTGATGATGACTTGACGAGGGGCCCCATTTGTGGTTATATATGTCTGCTTCTCATGTCCCCAAGGTTCAGAGAGAGAGATGAATCTTTACTCTCACTTTATGCTTTCTGAGTTAATTATCAGCATTTACTCGTCTTTAACTAATTCATACATTTTCTTACAAAATTTTAGTAGCAATTAAAGCAAGGTCTCACTCTTGAGAGAAAAAAAAAAAAAAGCAAGGTCTCACTGAAGATTCTTTTCATACGGAAGCTTCTGTTGGAGCCTTGAGGAAGATGAGACATGCAAGTTGTTCTCAAAACACCCACAAAATGAAGCCCAAGAACACATGGGTGCGTGAAAACTGAGCCCAGATCCGTGTGTGTGTATTTTGTGAATCTTGATAGATTAGGGGATCTGCACAATGGATAACTTTCCTTAACACAGATTAAAAGTGACAGTCTAATAACCCCTCGTACTTAGGTTCAACTGACGAAGGGGTCGGACTTCCTCACCTCAAGGGAGTAGGTTCGATCCTTGCGTTGGTCAAGGCGCTGAGGGAGGCATCCCAGGGGTCTAGGAAGCAGTGGAAACGCTGGTAGAGGTGGAGGCATGTGTACTCTCTGTCCAGTATGCCCAGTGGACTGGGCTCCAAGCGCCCTGTCCTTGGATTGTGAGTGAGCCCAACCACTTTCCTAAAGTTTTTGTATCAAAAAAAAAAAAGTGACAGTCCAATTAGGCTTTAAAATTTTAGGAGAAATTTAATGATTTTAAAGGTTTTTATTTATCTGGGAGAATTGTTAGTTGATATCTTATAATAAAGATAAGAGGGAGTACTACAAAATAGAAATTCTAAACAAGAAGGGGTCCATTGAGTTAGAGGATGCTGCTTCAACCCCTGGCTTCTGCTTTGGTATCCACAATTAGAAACTGATTTTCATATTGCCATCTAACTGAATCAAATTGTTTGAGCCCAATTGGAGTGGCTATTCTAAAAACATTTTCTGCATTCACATAAACTAGAGTTTAAATTCAAGAACTCATGGACATTTTCCACTAGGATATATCAACACTAGATGGTGAAACTCCCTTTAATATATGTGATAAATATGTATAATTTGAGAAAAATGGTTCATTTAGGAGATAAAATAGATTTGAAGTATTATTTTTAGGATCAATCTAAATCTCTCAATTAACTTATGTATTTAGGAGTAGACGAAGTATAGTAATTAACTTTTGTTTGTGTAGGTATGTAATTTTATCTAGTACTCCTTCCAGTCTTAATTATATGACATATTTAATTAATTTTGGAGGGATTAAAGATAAAGGTTAAATCAGTTAATTTTACTCATTTTCCTAAAACGCCCTTATATAAATTTTACACTTCAATTACCTTATTGATTTCACATAATCCTTCATTCATATCAATAGGGGTATTTTAGGAGGAAGTTGACAAAAATTAGAATGTTATCCTATAATTAGGACCATATCAAGCTCCTAGATGTTGTCTTATACCACTCTGGTTCTATTTATAAGTCCACTTTGACCAAAAAATTTGGTCATATTTATAAGTCTATTTTGACCAAATTAATGAGGATGAGAGAGATTGGCTAGCCATGTTGGAAATAGAAGAAGATGAGAGAGATTTAACAATAAATTTTAAAAGATACTCATTCATAAATGAGGGTAAAGTTGGAAATTTGCTCCATAATCATTGAGATACTTAACTCTTCTTGGTATGTGAGATTTGGTCAAACTGGACTTATAAATAGGACCAGAGTGGTAATTAGGACCGGAGGGAGTATTAATAAAAAACAACGGAAATAGTGCAATTTGATTCCTCTGAGAGGCCGTGAAGTGATTGGCCTGAACACGCAAACACAAGTGATCATGTAGGTGAAACCCTTCAACTATTTTAAGGTTGCCGCATATCACAAGACACTCAACATTCTCTTTTTTTCCATTCAAACTTCCAAGATGATCTCAAACTATAACACTCAACTTTAAATATCTTGGCACCTCATCATTTGCCACATGGTGGTGGTGACACGCACGCGCGCACACACACAACTCTAATCCTATTTATAAATTTATTTTGATAAAGAAATTTAGACTTATGTATAAGTCTTCTTTCAAGTAATAAATGAAATTATGACAATTTTATATATTAATTGTACCAAAATAGAGAGAGAAGAAAAAGTTGAAAGATGTCTATTCATAAATGAAAGCAGAGTTGAAAATTTACCCTATAATCATTGAGTTAACTACCTCTCTTTGGTATGTGTTATTTAGTTAAAATGGAATTATAAATAACACCAGAGTGATATATGAATTTTAAGATATATAATCTCCACGAAAACTAACAATGATAGTTCTTGTTTTTCCCCTACCAGACAATGGTAATTCATGTTGAGTAATACTACTCCGGTAACTAATATAAAACATATTTGAATAGTTAATCTTGATTCTAAATATATATAAGACGTAGTTTTCATATTTGTCAACATGTTTTTAATTTACCTCTCCTGATATCTCCTCAACAATAATCAAGGAGGAGAAAGAATAAGTGAATTAAGGAAGATGATTAGGATGTTTTAGTGTTAGCACATGTAAAATACATGTTATATTAGCTAACTCAATTAACTTTCTTAATCTAATCAAATTAAGTAAATATATTTTATATTAAGGGCGGAAGGAGTAATAGTTTTTAAACTATCTTGTCACATATATCATTGAGTTTGGTGCTTGCTCTTGTTTAATTTTACTATACTAGTTTAATTATAGCTCTTGAATTTGAGAGTTGTCAAGGGATGGCTCTTCGCCAAACATTTAGTGATAAAGATGAAATAATTAAGCCAACAGATGTTTGTTTAGTTGATGAAGGGATTGATACCTATCTATAAGGTTGTGAATTCAAATATCACATATGTGAGTACTTTATTAATAGACAATTTATAAGTAGAGATAGAAACAAGTCAGACCAAGCTTTGACTAAATAGGCTTGAGCTTCTAATCAGGACAGAAGACCTGAGCCTAAATGCATACTTGTTTTTAGGTTTAGGCCTAAACCTTCATAAAGCCTGATTGAGCTTGAAGTCTTTTTAAAGGCCTACTTACAATGTATGCCTTTAAAAAGGCCTCATATAGTCATATTACAGGCCTTGGAGACTATAAAAAGGCTCTGTGTGCACTTTGAGTCTATCAAAATCTGTATAAATGTAAGCTTTTAGTAGCCTTCAAGGCATAATATTTACAAATTGTACCCTTTATTTTTATTTAATGTGTAAAATGGTTAGACTTGAAGGCTTATAGGCAAGGCTTATTTTATTTACATCTTCAGGTTTTTAAATAGGCATTGACATGGTCTTTTTATCAAATAAGTCAGGTTAAACCAGACCCTAAATAGGTCAGGCTATAGATCGCCTGATAAAGATCTGACATATTTTCACCCCTATCTCTAAATACCTCTACTAGTATTTTTTGAACTCGGACACATGTTCTGAATTTATTGAGCCCTAGAACTTAACTCACGTGAACATTTAATGTATAAAAAAAAGAAGATGAAAAAGCGATCAAGTATGCGTCACATCCCATGGCAAAAGTGGATGTCACGCTTAGTTAAACCCGTAATGAGTCTAACATCATGAACCCAATCCAATCTCACAGTCACTCGTGAGCTGTCCATTTTTTGAAAGTTTCTTTGTGTTTTTAATCCCTTCATTCCCAAAATTCACTTTTTCATCGTTTCCCTATCAAAGCATAGATGACACATAGGCACATCCTTGATGCTTCAGCTTCAAGTAGGTCACCGTCTCAAGACTATAATAATTAATAGGGTAAATGAGCAATTTTATATATGTGCTTTACCCCGGAAGCACCCAACACCACGAACTTTTTTCTGGGACAAAAGTACACACGTGGTTACGTTTTGGGAGCAAAAATATCACGGGTCGTTAATTGATCAGACATTGACCGTTAACTTGGATGTGAATGAACAGTGACGCGGGTAAAATTACCGTTTTGCCCTTAGTTTAAAAAAAAACTAAAATACCCTCGTCAGTGGGCCCCACCACTGGCAACCCCACCGCCGCCCGGCGGGTGGCGCGCGGGGGGTATTTTAGTTTTTTTTTTTAAAATAAAAAACGGTAATTTTACCTGCGTTAGTGTTCACTCCCATCCAAGTTAACAGTCAACGTCTGGTCAACTAACGACCCATGGTATTTTTGCTCCCAAAACGTAACCACGTGTGTACTTTTGCTCCAGAAAAAAGCTCGTGGTGCTGAGCGCTCTCGGAGGTAAAGCACATGTGTAAATTTGCTCATTTACCCTAATTAAATAATTATTACTACATCCGGTCCTAATTATAGGAACATTTTCGTAATATAATTTACACTATAAAAATGTTTTTATAATTAGGATCGGAAGGAGTACGGTTAATAAAACAAACAGAGATCACTAATCATACTTGAGTGAATTTGAAACAAGTTAAACACAAAACGACGAGGCAAGAAAAAGCCAATCTTTTAAAGAAATTCCAGAGCAGCTTTTTTTTTTTCAAAAGATGGCTGACTTTGCAAAATTCAATAAGGATTTTTTTTTAAACATTTTGACAACGATATTATGAACCATCATTTGCTGGGAAATTACATTAATTTAAGCTTGATTGCGAGTTTTTAACACACCTCCATAGAATACCAATATATTATAGAACGACCAGAAAACACCGACTAATAATATTACTTTCGGTCTTAATTATAAGACCAAGTTGACTTTTTTTTGGAGAGATTAAGATCATATCATATACTGTATATATTTAGATTATATATTAGTTTATTAGTCAAACTAATTAGTTCAGAGAAAAAATAAAAATACTCTAAAATAATTTAATTAGTTTCCTTAATTTCTCTAAAAAATTCAACTTGGTCTTATAATTAGAACCAGAGGGAGTAATTAATACTCTCTCTGGTCCTAATTATAAGAACACTTTTATACTATAAATTGCACTACAAAACTGTTCTTATAATTAGAACCGGAGGTAGTATAATATTTATGTTTATGTTCTTTCTCTATGGTGAGTCTCATCCCTTGCCTACCACTACCAGCAACTGTGTATAAAATTTGAAGAGTGCTGGTACTTTTTATATAAGAAAGAAGATAAAATTTAGGTGAGGTTTCTTATATTCATTGGATTAAATTCTTTAATTATACTTTGCCATATATGATTTTTGTTATTAATAATGGTTCGACATAATTTTGAAATCTCATCAATGTGAATTTTTATTTTAAGAGCAGTCCACTTGGCAAGGTTTGATGGGAGAACTTCACATAATGTATTCCCTCTAGTCTTTATTATAAGGCATCAACTAACTTTTCTCACAAACCAATAAAAACAGTTAAAGTCAATAAAGTTGTCATAGAATTTAAGTAATTTTCAATATTACCTCTACTAATTGCACTAAATTCTAATATCATATTAATTATTACTCTCACTCACTACCTTTATTAATTATGGGCAGACATGAAAAAACACAATTAATGTTCATTAGGAACAAGCAAATATCTTATAAAAAACTAAATAAACTTGCTAGTTGGTGTCTTATAATAAAAACCAGAGGGAGCATATAAGAAACTTTGACATAGTTTCGCCTTAAAAAATTTATCATGTTCTCTAATAAAATTCTTATTGGATAAATTTTCTCCAATTTCCCTTATTTTGTGTAATTTTTTTTTAAAAAAAATTATATATACTTACTTCATGTAGTCTTATTATAAGGCACCAGCTACAAATTTTCATAAATAAATAAAAACAGTTAAAAATATTAAAATTGTCTTAAAATTAAAGTGATTTTCAATATTACTATTACCAACCACACTGAACTCAAATATCATATTAATTATTAAATATGAGAAGATATGAAAAAATAAATCAATTGCTTCTTGAAAACTTATAAGTGCCTTATAAAAAGGATTAAGAATACTGACTAGTAAGTATTTTATAACAAGGACCAAAGGAAGTATAATAAAATAAATATTTTTTGTACAATTAAAAATAAAGATAACTTTCTTTTTTACCAACACATATATTTTTCTTTTGAAGACAATTATATTTAAGGCATGAGCATTAGGCACATCTTTCGATACAAATTTAAATCATATCACTTTGATCCTATTTATAAGTTCATTTTGGTCAAAAAATTTGGTCCTATATATAAGTCCAATTTCATGTAATAAATGAGATTGTGACAATTTTACCCGTATTAATTATACTCATAAAGATAGAGAGAGAGAAGAAACAGTTAAAAAAATACTCAATTATAAATGAGGGCAAAATTGAAAATTTACCTCATAATCATTGAGTTAACTACCTCTCATTGGTATATGAGATTTGATCAAAATGGACTTATAAATAAGACCAGAGTGTTATAACTTATAATATACTACCACTCTGATCCTATTTTTAAGTCTCTCTTAACTAAATCACACATACTAAAGAGACGTAGTTAGCTAGGGGTGAAAATAGGTTAGACCTCTATCAGGCGGCCTACAACCTGGCCTGTTTAGGGCCTGGTCAGGCCTGACCTGTTTGTTAAAAAGGCCAGGCCAAGGCCTATTTAAAGGCCTAAATGTATAAATAGGTCAGACCTATTTTATTAAGGTCTGGCCTGTAAGCCTTCAGACCTGACATATTTACACATTAAATAAATATAATTATATTTATATCATATAAATAATATAATATTTTTTATTTTTCATTCTTATATTCTACTAAAAGCTTGTATTTATATAGTTTTGATAGGTTCAAAGTGTACAAAAACTTATTTATGACCTCCAAGACCTACAGTATGAGGCCTTTTTAAAGGCCTACATTGTAAGTAGGTCTTTAAAAAATGTAATACCCTAAAATCTGACTTAGGGTAAATATCATAAATTAGTAGATTATATTTTCTAAAGGAAAATACTATGGGAATTAAGTGCCAAAATTACCAAAATGCCCCTGTGGGCATAAGTGGCCTAGGAAATATTATGAAAAATCCTAGGAGGCAGAAAAATAATTATTAAAATTATGAGAGTATATTGTCTCTAATTTTAGTAATTTAATAAAATATCACCTTGGAAAAATTATAAGAAGGGAATGAAAAAGTATTATAATGACCATGATGCCCCCGTAAATGTTATTAAAAATGCATAGGACATAGAATTCTAATGTCAGTGCGAAAGTTATGAGGTGAGGAGTAATTATAATTGAGAAAATTATCAAAGATTAGTAAGGGATTAATTAAGTAATTATTGGCTAATTACTTAAGCATAAACAAAGGAAAATTTGAAGATAATTATGTAAAACCCTATAATTAGGGGATAATGGCTAAAAATTAGCATAAATATATTTTCTAATTAATTGGAAAATATGAAGGAAAATAGATGAGTTTAGGTATTTTTGAGCCTAAATGCAAGAATAGACTAATAAGATAATTTTGTGAAATTTTTAGGAAAATTGAAATAAATAAATAAATAAATAATTAAAAAATAAATATTTATTAATATTTATTAATAATAAAAAGGGGCCAGCCGAATTGGACCAAAGAAATGAGGATGAGAATGAAGAAATAAAATCTAGATATTTAGCTATAATTTGTATTATTTTATTATATAATTAATTATAGTGAATATTAAAAAAATAAATAGGAAACAGATCCTATCTAGAGAACCAGGAATAGGTTTTCCAAAGTCAAGGTAAAATATTGATCAGTGGATTTTTATATTCAGTTAGACTTTTCCGGAAGTTGATTCCGAAGCCGGTAGAGCATTTTCCTAATAAGACGAAATAGGGAAAAATGCAGATAGTCACATTTTAGGATTGAAGGAAATAAATTCTAACTCAACATCTGGAGATGAGTTTATAATTATCTGGACATATTTGGAATCAGTGAATTTTTGTCCAGAAGTTGATAATTCCGGAATTCAATTCCGTAACCGTGCACGCTTTTCGAGGAACTTCAGACTGACTGTTGGAACCCTATATGGAATCAAAATTTAGGTTAACTTGGACATTTCTAATAAGTGTGTAAATGTCTTCAAAGTTATAATTCCGAAATTTTGAGATTTTTCCGAAATTACGCGATTCGGACACCGATCGGGGAATTCTATCGGACCGGGGCAAAAAGCAAAAGTTGGATGATGACTCAAGGGGGGTAGCTGGACGTTTTTGAAGTGTTTTGTGGCCAAAAATCATTCATCTAGAAACCCTAGAATGCATGGTTAGAATGGAAGAGTAAATTACAAAGTTGGAAAGGGAAAATTACCAATTTGGCCACAATTTCTCTCTATAAATAGGCCACCACTTCTCTTGAAATTTCACACAAAAACCACTCTTAGAAATCCTAGAGAGAAGTTAGAGAGAGGAGCTCTGGAGGAGGAAGGAGTCCGGGGAATTTTGCAGCGAAGCTCTGGGTAAGTTTTTCGGTACTTAAGCGTTCGTAGTTCTTTCGGTAGTTAGAGTAGAAATGCTATATTAGTCTTTAATCTTCCAAGTATGATTAGATATCATATGATAGGGGTATTTTAGTCATTATTTCGAAAATCATGATGGGGTCAGAGTTCTGGCAAAATTTTGGAAGATTAGAGTTAAAATAGCGAAGCTCTGGCGAAATTCCGCCGATAAGGGCATCAGGGGCAAAATGGTAATTTTTACCTAAAATGCATGTTATGCTGTGAATCATTAATTAATATGATTTATATTTCGAAAATGATGTTGGAAGAGGAGTTATGTTGAAATTTTGGAAGATTAGGGTCAAAGTAACGAAGTCTTTGGCGAAATTCGCCGACTAGGGGGTCAGGGGTAAAATAGTCATTTTGACTAAAAATGTCCGTCGTAATGATAGATCCTTAACAAGTACGTTGTTATATTGATAGGATATCTCTGATAAGGTTCTGACCAACTGTTGTGATGTTTTCCGTCAAAGTTGTTTGTATGTGTATACATAAACATGAGGTTAACCGTTACCTGGGGTCAGTATGCATTGGACCTCAGCTCTTAACATAGCATCCGGATCGGGAGGACCGAGGAAAGAGGCAAGCAGCCCGAGTAGAAGACCCGGCTGAAGACTTCTTTTGTTGTTCCGTCTGAAGCCTTCCTTTGATGTTGTTATCTACTTTTGAACCACACGGTTTTGTACCGCTTCTGTAAATTGGCCAGACTTACGGCATTTTATATATACATATCAGTTACTCAATCGCTCCGATGCTCTACTCTGATTATTTGAAATGATGTTTTGATGAAAAAAAAATATACTGCTTTTGAAAACGGGATGTTACAAAAAAGCTTCAGGATCGACCAGGCCTTATGAAGGCTCAGACTTGAGCCTAAAAAAAAAACATGCATTCAGGCCCAGACTCAGGCCTTCTACCACCATTACAGGCTCAGGTCTATTTAGTCAAAGCCTGGCCTGACCTATTTCCATCCCTATAGTTAGCTCAATGATTATTTGGTAAATTTTCAAATTTATCCTCATTTATGAATGAATATCTTTCAACTCTTTCTTTTTTTTTTCTCTATTTTTATTTGTATAATTAATATATGTAAAATTGTTACAATTTCATTTATTACCTGAAAGATGACTTATAAATAAAATCAAATTTTTTGTCAAAAAAGATTTATAATTATAAATATGATCAAATTTTTTTATTAAAAAAGATTTATAAATAGCATCTGGTACTATGAGAAAGCAGCCTCTTATGTTAAAGTCAACTTGGTAAGTTGAAAATTATTTTCTAACGTAGCGTAAGGTTCAACCATTTAATTCTTGTGGTGTTTGTTTTTATGTTTAGGATGTTATTAATTGTTGGAAAGAGGAGCCCCACTTATAGGTCGCCGTTTTTTCAGAAATTCAGTGCTGTCCAAATTAATAGGACTATTTGACCTTGGCTCTCCATAAACAAATAGTAATACTCACTTTAAAAGATATTTTTATTGAATAATTTAAATTGTTTGAGATATTGCATGTGAAAAAAAAGTTAGTATTTTTTCTTAAAAATTTACTGATAAAAAAAATCTAAATTCGAGTAATAGTGCTTTTTGTATATAAAAATTTATAGTCCTTCTAACCAATAAAATTTTCATATAGAGACTTTGCACCCATTTTTTAAATATATATTTATATTAAAATTGATATTTTTAATGTTTTAAATCCATATATTCTTATTTAACTTGATGAAATCAAATTGGGAATAAAAGAAATTGAGACATTTAAAATTTCTTAGATGATAATTATATTATTAAATTAATTATTAAAATCATTTTGAAATAATTAGATGATCTAAACTTTTATTTTTTATGTTAGCTAATATATGTATACATATTTTTATGTAAATAATGCATAAAATGAAAATATTTTTTAATGAAAAACTAAAAAATAATGATCAAAATAAAGCAATGACACAACTTAAATTCAAATAATTAAATATTTTATAATGTTTTTATTTAGAATGTTCAATCATGTTCTACTATTTATTTATATTTCATTTTTATATTTTAGTTTAAAAATAAAAATAGATTATAAATTTTTAGAAACAACTTTTTACTATGAAATCCCCCCTCCTTCCTTTTTTTTAAATAATAAAAAGTATATTTTGTACTTCTTTTTGTTTCGAAATACAAGAGGGTAAAAAAGCAATGAGGGAGAAAAAAATAGAAAAATAATTTTAAAATTGTAAAATCTTAAATCCAGTTTGTTACTTAGAGTTAACAAGGAAAGAAATGACGAAATTTGATAATTAATTCATAATTTTGTTGTTGAAAATACTTGATTTAGAATCTTACAAATTAAAAATGTCTTTTTCATAAAAAAATAATACGGTGTAATATTCTAAGCTAATTTCAAAGGGCTGATAAATCTAAAAAATGCAAATGACATCTGGATACTCTCTCTCTCTCTCTACTCCAATCCATCAGTTGCTTCTTCCTTTCCATCGTTCTCTGTGTCTGTGTGTACGTCTCTCTCCCCCAAAAACAAAAACAACTTCGGTTACATTCTTCTCATTCAAGAAAACTTGTATGGCTGATTAGCTCACATTCTGCTCATCTGCCTGATTTTTTTCTCCCCTATTGATAAATTTCTCTTTCTTTTTCCCTCAGAAATGGTGTTCGGTCTCATTGTCAAATTCCCATAAACTCTTATTCCTCCTTACCTACGTTACTTAAAGTGGGGTCCAAACTCCACCATTATCAGATTATCTTGTTTCTTATTCATTGACAATGTCATACTAAGAATTACCGAATCTCACCTACTAATTCTTCACCTACAACAAAACATATAGATTTAGACTTCGCTGACTGGATTTTCTCATGGCTCTGAAGGGCGTTTCCCTTTGGAGATTTTGCTCTCAAGCTCCTCAATTGGGTATTGCAAATTCTCATTCGGGAAATTCTGGGCAGATTGTGAATTTGAGAGGTGAATTTGGGAAATGCCACAATTGGGAATGTTGTTGTTTGGGTGTTTTAGCTCAGAGAGCTGCGAATCCTGTTGAAGATGAGAAGCCAACTATGCCACAGGTTGAAATTTCTGGGCCCAGTGATGGGGCTCATGAAAATGACACCAAGGTGTTTCACAAGGATTTAAACCTGCTTCCCAGTGAGTTATATCTGTTCGCTGTTTCCAACAATGAGCTTTAGTGATTACCATTTTTAAGCTTTAATGGCGTGCAGAGAATATTTTTCTGATTGCTGGTTCTTCATATTGACCTGCATATCTGGAATTAACATTTAGTGAATAGTTTTGTGAAAGATGGTTTTGGTTTTGCAAAGAGTTTTGTAGTTGAATGAAGGGGTTCCCTAAGATGGCAAATCATATCATATTAATCACATAATTATGTTTGAGCAAAAAAAAAAAAAATCACATAATTATGTTCTCCCACAGGATGTTCACGTGGTATCAGCATTGAACTGATTTGGTTTTGCTCGTGAACACATTTTAACCTCTAGATTCTCTTATAAAGATATTCAAGGCCTTTTCTTTGTTTTAAATTGTTGGAATTTGTGTAATTGTGTTTGGCCTAATGCGCCATGTTCTGAACTTTGTGCTCTCTCTTACTTATTCTTTATTGTTCTGCCATGTTCCTTCATCATCTATTGAATCAAGTATTTGGAAGCGAAAGCTAGCTGAAAAGAAAGAATGGTTGTGATGCTATTATTTCTGCTTGTATATGAAAGACAAAAGATACATGACACAGACCAAACACAGATTCTTTAGCAGAAACATTTAATGTGTCACAGAACACTAATAATCGTTCATGTTTAAACATTTACATTGCTGGTGGATTCATTTCGATGATCCAAGTCTGCCATCTGGATTTTCTTCATAGTTGCTGTCAAATTTTTTGAAATATAATGGCATGGACTCAGCCTAATGTTGTTTTAAGTTATGAATTTGATTAGTGGCAAATTTCAGTTTAGGAATCTGTGTCCATGAAACCTATAGATTGTCGGAGACTTTGCTAACTGCAATTATATTCTCCATGTAATATGTAATTAGGATTACGATAGGCCTCATCAAGCTTGATTTTTGAAGTTAAATGAATAGGTTTAGAAATCATGCGAGTCTATAGTTTTATGCCCTAATTACCTAAATTCACTAATAACCATGCAGTCATGCATGCATGCACAGTAACAAAATGATTATATAATAATGAATACAGTACACACATTTTGTGCTACCAATAAGTGATTTGATCTATTTCCCTTTTTCCCTTGCCTTGAGAATGATCATGGAATTGCTCTATTTGCAGAGCCATTGACAGCTAATGATGTATCTTCTTCTCCAAGTGATGGATCAAAGGTGCGCGTTGCATATCAGGTGTGTATATTATGCTTGATAATTTCTTTTCAATTAAAAGATTCAAGTCATTATTGCCACCATTGCTAACTGGGCAATTGCTTCATTTAGGGCCTACCTGGGGCATATAGTGAGGATGCAGCTTTGAAGGCATATCCAAAATGTGAGACTGTACCATGTGATGAATTTGAAGTTGCATTCAAGGTTTCCATACTTGTTTCCTTATCTCTCTATCTCTCTAATTGATAACTAACTAATCGCTGTTCTTGTATTGATATTATATTCCTTCCTGCAGGCAGTTGAGTTGTGGATAGTGGATAAAGCTGTTCTACCCATTGAAAATTCTGTTGGTGGAAGCATCCACCGTAATTATGATTTGCTTCTTCGCCATAGGCTGCACATTGTTGGAGAGGTGCAGTTGCAAGTTAATCACTGCCTCTTAGGATTGCCTGGTGTGAAAAAGGAGGAGCTCAAACGTGTTGTGAGTCATCCTCAGGTTAGCTGTTATTTTTTCTATACCTCCCTGTCCTTTCCATTGGATTAGGTCAATTAGGTTCTTTCATTGGTCTTTTGCTAGATAGTAAAATTTTCAATTAAAATACTTGCCAATCTCAACATGTCATTTCTAAACAATGTTCTTAGTACACAGACTTTTAAACAGCCAATTTTATCATGAAAAAAAAGCTTACCTGTGCTGTTGATAACAAAATAAGTATAGATATCTCAATTGTTAGGCATTTTCTTTTAATGTCATGCAGGCTCTTGCTCAATGTGAGGTGATGCTTAACAACTTAAATGTTATCAAAGTTAGTTCACCTGACACAGCTGGTGCTGCTCAGGTACCAAAATTTTTTACGGTCCATATAAAGCAAAAATTACTCGTACTATAGAATAGTAAGACCTGACAGTTAGGATGCTTGAACAGACAGTGGCATCCAATGGCATTAGAGATACTGGAGCTATTGCAAGTGCCAGAGCTGCCAGACTTTATGGCTTAGACATTCTTGCAGAAAATGTCCAGGTTAGATGTCATATAATTTGATCTTGATTTGGCAGTCAGCTCTTCTTGGAAAATATTCTAAAATCAAAATTATTGTTGTGTTTCTAAATTAGTAAATTATGGTTGGATGTGCCATTTAATTATTTAGTTGCTTTCTACATGCTTCTTGTGACCTTTTAAAATGAGCTATTGTCACTCTTGTCCGTATGGAATTGAACAAGACATTGTAATTTTCCAACTATTGTATTGAGTTCTGATATGTGCTATCATCACTCTTCTTAAAAGTTTAAGGACTAAGAAGTTGTGTTTTTCTTAATTTTTATTAAAAACAAGGTAGTTGTTGCAAGGTTTGTGAGGTCAAAATTGAACTGAGTACTGACAATTTTCCATCTATTTAGGACGATGATGATAATACTTCACGTTTTCTGATCCTTGCAAGGGAGCCTATAATTCCAGGAACTGACAGACGTTATAAGGTATAAGAGAATTAGTTTCTTATAGGGTTAATATTTCCTCCGGTTTTAATTATAGGAACACTTTTGTAGTGCAAATTGCACTACAAAAGTGTTCCTATAATTAGGATCGGAGGTAGTATTATATTTGGTTTACCAAGTTTGCTCTCATTTTGGTGTTGATCCCTTAAGTTTCAAATTGTGTGTTTTGGTCCCTCTAGGGGCAAAATGATTCAAGTTTTTATCAAATTATAGGGACTAATGTTTTAAAATGAATGAAACTTGAGAGACCAAAACCCATGGTTTTAAAATTTGAGGAACCAAAAATTCTATTAACCCTTATACATGCTTTTCTATGAATTTCCTGATGAACTCGTGACTTTTTCCCCCTCAGACTAGTATTGTTTTCAGTCTGGAAGAAGGTCCTGGTGTCCTTTTCAAAGCATTGGCAGTTTTTGCTTTGAGGGACATTAATTTGTCAAAGGTGAGCTATATAAAAACCTGGTGTCCCTATTTTGAATTTGAATTCTGAAACACTCATTCACTCCAGTTATGTTCCTGGTGTGATTTCAGATAGAGAGTCGTCCACAGCTACAGCGTCCCTTAAGGGTAGTTGATGATTCCAATCAAGGAAAAGCCAGGTCAGTAGTGGATTTTCGCCCTATATTTTTTATTTTCAATTTTTGAATTAACTATTTAAATTTTGAGTTCAGATGCACTGATTGGTAATGCATAACAATTCAACCTGTATGAAGACAAAAGAGGGGATAAGATGGAACAACTTAACATAGAGGGGATTTGAGAAAGTTCATGATTTTTAGATAACTAGATCACTTTATTTACTCAAATTACTATATTCTTCGGGAAAAATCGTATTTCTAATTCCTTGGTTCAGAGGTCTTACTTGATGATTATGATCTCATGATTCTAGTATACGATTCAACTTTTTTGGTGGCAGGTACTTTGATTACCTCTTCCATATCGACTTTGAAGCTTCTATGGCGGAACCTCGTGCACAATTTGCTTTAGGACATTTGCAGGTCAACCTTTTATATCTTTAGGGCTTATAATTCAATCTTTATTCCATGTGGGGGTTTTGTGTGATTTATGTTAATCGTGTCATTTTTTTCTATATTCCATTCTAATTGCCTGAAATTTTTAGCTTATCAATGAAATTTACTTTTATGGTGTATTCTTTACTATGCTTTTACCTATTTTACACCTGTGGATGAAGTTAATTGACTTTTCATTTTAAACCTCAGCCTCTTGCCTTCCAATGTTGTGGTGTTCAATTACATGAAGTTTATGCTTGAACCAGAGATTCACAATCACATAAATTAATAGATTAAAACTCATGCTTCATGCTAGAACCAAAAGCATACTGTAAATTGTTGCTGAGGAATAAGCAATCAGCATGACAGCTAAAAAAGCTACACAAAGCTGTAACTTCTTTTGCCATGTTAATCACATTATCTAGTGTCTCTAGGTTTTGTAGGGATTAAGTTTAAGGCTTCTAAAATCCATGATGTTCCAGCTTGTCACTTGAAATGTGAGTGTTTAGTTAATTTGTAACAAAATTGGTCATAATTTTTCTTTCAGGAATTTGCGAGTTTTCTTCGTGTTCTTGGTAGTTATCCTATGGATGCGGTATGATTGAGGATGAGAAGTGGAAGTATATGCTGTAAATTTAACTGATCTGGGAAAAACACATAGCCAGTAGCAGATGATGTTGCTGAATCAGAGTGAAGTAGAACAATACCGTTATAGAGTTTTCTAATTTCTTTACAGTCACTTGTGGAGCTGCTTTATCTTCTGTGTATCGTCATAGTTATAACATAGAAGATAGAAAGTTTCTCTACATATGACTTTTAATTTATAAAATTTATTTTCTCTGTGTTTTCTCTGGTCCATCCAAATACAAGGAATAATAATATAATTTTATTTCTTTCATTTTGTCTTCTCCCTATTTTTTCTCTTCCCAACTTTTCTTCCTATTCAAACGGACCATTAGCATCTAGAGTTGGCAATTGCAAAAAGTGCAATAGCATCAGTGATTCATCTATTTTTGAGATGAAAGAAAGATTTAATCATTTGAGGGTATTGGATCTACCCCTGGTTAAAAAAAGGCCCAAGATCATCATAGTAATTTTTTTTAACAGCAAGTACTTAATAATTATTGTAATTTTTTTAACCATGATAGTGGCGGGATCTTGGGATAAATGTTCCCGGGGGAATGTATACTCATTAACTAATTAAGAAAAAAATATTAAAGGGGGGCCAAATGTATAAATTTTGCATAAAAAAATCTATTTTATATTAAATATTTAGGATTTTTTTTTGGGATGCTTGAGAAGCTCCGCCTCTGGTGATAGGAATGATAATTAAAGATTAATAAAAATAAGATTTAGGTGGAACATTTGATCGTTGGAATTTTGACCACTTTTTTGGTTATATCAATAAAAAAATGGAATACTTGAAAACAAGTCAATTCAAGAGTTTGCCACCCTTATAAATAAATAATTTATCAAAAGTTCATTATACAAGATTTGGAACAAGTCATACTATTTATAATATATTGTAAATTTTCTAAATTTTATGCTGGTCATTAATTTTAAATTAGAAAAGATTTCATTTAAATATCATTTGAATTTAGAAAACCCCTAAAGGTCTATTAACACATGGAAATGACATATAGGTCCATAGGGAGGAATATGAGATTTTGAAATGTTGTGCTTTTATTAAAATGTCCCTCACTTTTTTTTTGAAGGCAAGTTCCCCTTGCCAGCTGGAGGTCCAGTTGCCAGCGTCGAAGCTCTGTTGGTTCGGTGACAACTTGAGTAATGCGATTAACTATTTGAGTATAGAGATTGACAACTTTAGCTCTTTGAGCTCTATTAGGTGTCGTTGACAAATTGAATAAAAGAAATGACAATTTGAGTATAGAGATTGACAACTTGAGCTTCTCAAGTTGTCACTCTCTATATCATAGTTGCGAATTGCTATGTACAAGTTGTCATTGCATTTATTCAATGTGTCAACAACGTTTGATGGGGTTAAGGGAACTAAAGTTGTCAATCTCTATATTCAAGTAATTAATCGCGTTACTCAAATTGTCACCAGAACTCCGACAGTCAACCCATCGACATGGAGGAGGCAGCCAGTAGAGCTCTAACCCTTGCCTTTAAAAAAAAAAAGTGAGGAACATTTTGATAAAAACATATTTTAAAATTTCAAATCCCTCCCTAAAGATCTACGTGTCATTTCCATGTGTTAACAAACTTTTTGGGGTTTTATAAGTTCAAATGATATTTATCTGAAATTTTCCCTTTAAATGACTTATTGTAAGGAATTATGTTTTATTTTTTAAGAAAATATTAATACATGTCTATAATTAAAGTATCTCTACAGCTTAAGTGTTAATGTTGTTACTAATCTTGAAATAAATAATTTGTAATTGAAATGATCAACAAGCTAATAGACACAATTATTAGGCTATGTTAAAGAATAATAAGAAAAATGATTTTACATATTTGAGACAACATGCAAATATAAACAAAGAGAATGGAATCAATCACAATCACTGGCATGTTTTTTTTTTTTTCCTTTGTTGGTGAGCAAGTGGAGTTTCAGTGGATCTGAGAATTTGATGTCACTGTTTTAAGTTTGTTTGTCCACCAACCACCACCCTTTGAGCCTCCCCAAGAGTTCTTGTTTTTTTTGTCCTTTTGACCTCATGGCTCTCCAAGAGTTAAACCTTTTTCTTTATTCTCAATCTTGTTTGTGGCTATTCTCCTTTCAGAAAATTCTGTCCATTTTGTTTTTAAAGTAAGTACTACCTCCACCGGTCCTAAATATACGATAAAATTTATGGTATATTTAGGATTAGAGGAAATATTTAAGTTAAAAAATTAACAATATTTTATTTTAAGAAAATCGGAAAAAGTCCCCTTTCAAGAATTTAATTTGTGAAAATGACATGATAAATATGTATACACAGTGTACTGATGCTTTACGAATTTTGTACCAATACTCTGATTTTTCAAATGGTTTCCCCCAAATTTTCCTATTTAATACTATAAATTTTTTATTGAATATTTTTATGTGCAACTCTATTTTATATTAAATCATGCAAAAAAGTAGATTATCAAATTCATTTTTAAAACATCTTCCTGATTTTTGAGGCTATATTTATAAAATTGTTTTATGTGATTGGGATAAATGTATAAATTTTTGGGCCCAATGTATAAATTTTGTATAAAAAATCCATTTTATATTAAATATTTAGGACAATTTTTTATTTTTGGGGGGATGGCCCCACCTGGCCCTTGAGAAGATCCGCCTCTGGTTCCACTTATCCTTATTATACAACCTACATAATTAATATTTAATATACATATATTAAAAATTATTCAAATTTGGTATTTGTTTTAATTTAAATGCTGATTTTCCTAATGAAAATTCTCAATGTATACACTTAGTGGGAATAATTTGGGCGGAAATTATAAATTTTTGTTATATTTCATCCGCTCTTTAGTATAAGTGTGATTTTTTTTTTTTTGGAGAGGTTAATGAAGCACTATAAACTATTTAATCATAATATATGTTTGCTTCATTAGATTATATATCAAATTATAAATCAAGCAAATTAGTTTTAAGAAAAACCATAAATATAAATAATTTAACACGACTTAATTAATTTCATTAATCTCTCCAAAAAAAAATCAAGTGACTATTCTATTAAGAACATGAGGTAGTAAAAGAGATTGCGATCTTATATATATTTTTTATTTGATTAAGAGTTTCCCTTTGTTTAAAAGGTAAAGAGTTCTCACTTCACCCAATAAATATGTTTTTAGGATTGGAACTCATATTCTCTTCTTTTCGGGATGTATGATCAACTCTAATTTATAGTTATCATAAAATTACTCGGGCCTAATATTGTTTTTAAAATTGTAGTCCAGGTAATAACATTGAACTCTCGATCTTATCAATCATTACATTCTGATATTATTTATAAGTCCATTTTGACTAAAAGATTTGGTTCTATTTATAAATCTATTTTGATCAAATAAAGAGATTGTGACAATTTTGCCTATATTATTGTACCAATGAAAATAAAGAGGGAATAAAAAGTTGAAATGTACCCATTAAAAAAAGAGGGTAAAGTTAAAAATTTACCCCCATAATCATTGAGCTACATACCTTTCCTTGGTATATGTGATTTGGTCTAAGGGGACTTATAAATAGGACCAGAGTGGTAATCAAATACATTTTCATGATTGTATTAAAAAGGGAAAATCAATTTCCGGGCCCTTTTAACAGGAGAAATTGTAAAAAAAAAGCCCAAAGATTCTCACAATCACAAAAAAGGCCCCAGGGCAATTTCTGAGATTTTCAGAATCTTGGGTGAGTTGTTAACGGGGCTGATATAATTGTTAACGGGGTACTGATATAGTTGTTAAAGATACTGATTTAGTTGTTAGCAAAAATGTTGTTAACGGGGCTGATTTAGTTGTTAAAGACCTACCCGTTAACAACTATATCAGTCCTGTTAACAACTCATCCAAGATTCTGAAATCTCAGAAAAGACCCTGGGGCTTTTTCTGAGATTATCAGAATCTTGAGGCATTTTTTGTAATTTTTTCTGTTAAAAAGGTCCTGAAATGAATTTTCCCTATTAAAAAATAAAATTTTTTAAAAAATTACTACCTGGGAAAATGACAGAACCGTAGAAGAATCCGGGAAACGAGCGAGCCGCCCTTACAGTTACAGCCTCAAACCTCGCCGCCTGACCTGACCTGACGGAAGCCATGAGCCATGGTTTCCTCTCAACCAATCACATTTCGCCACGTAACTGCAGCCCTCGATCCCCAAATTGCGTCCAGGTTCAATGAACCTCAAATTCACCCTTTCCCCGAGTTACCTTTTTTTTTTGCTCAAACCCCGAGTTACCTCCACTCTCTCTTCTTATAGAGACCAGCCATATCCCCACATTGCCAAGAACACCAATTTAAATTAGTTTGCTAAAAATCCCAAATTTTCAATCATGGCGCTTGCTGTTACCTCTTCTTCTTCAACCGCCGTTTCTAATTCAAGTTTCCCGCGTTTCAGTTCTTCCTCTGAGCCTAAAGGTATGAATCATTAATCATTTTTCGTCCCGACGGAGAAAATTTTCGGAATCAATCGCTTGTTAATTATGCTGTGATTTTTTATGGATTGGATGCGTGATGTTGGATTCTGATGCGTTAATTTCCGTTTTCAGCTTCGCAATTTGGCTATTTTCCGATTTTGGATAAACCACGTGTTGTATCTGGAGCTTTGAATTTGTCGCAAAGACATGGCCTGGTGAAACCCGTACACGCCGAACCTCAACGGAACGATTCAATTGTGCCCCTTGCAGCAACTACCGTTGCTCCTGGTACTTGTCTTGTGTTGTAAATTTATTCTTAATTTTCAATGAAAATTTTATTTGTTACGGGATATGATTCCTTGTAGAAATCAACTTAACCAATTTGAATATTGCTGACTATTTTCTCTGCGTGATTTGCAGAGGTAGATGAGAAACAAGAGTTACATTATGAGCAATTAGCTTCAGACCTTGAAAATGCTTCCCCTCTTGAGATAATGGATAAGGCGTTGGAACAATTTGGCAACGATATAGCTATTGCTTTCAGGTAGCTATTACGATCCTTTCACGTATGAATTTTCCAAAATTGTCCAGTCTTTTTATGAATAATGTCGTTTTGTTCAGGACTCTGATCATGTCAATTCCATCGGAAAAATACCTTTCTACGTTATATTTATGATAGTTAAAGTTCAAACTTGCTACTTGTTGAAGCAGCCTTGCTAATAAGAATTCTTTCCTGCAATCTAAACTCTACTGATGACAACTGATCTTATTCAAAGTTGAGATGAAAATGCCCATCTTTTTCTTGTTGAGTGAGACAGTGAGTAATCTATTCTCCATAAAGTAATTTCATATCTGCCTAAGTTCCGCTTGGTGGCTTCTGTTTCTATACAAATATGCTCCTTATATTTCAGTGGTTACTGATTGAACACTGCAGATGCTTATTAATCTATATAATTTCAGAACTTTCGAATCTGTTATCTAGATTGTAATGGTAAGCTTTGCTTTTGCAGTGGTGCTGAAGACGTAGCTTTGATTGAGTATGCGCATTTGACAGGTCGTCCCTTCAGGGTTTTCAGTCTGGATACTGGGAGACTGAACCCAGAAACTTATAGGCTTTTTGATGCTGTTGAGACGCATTACAATATTCACATTGAGTACATGTTCCCTGATGCCGTTGAGGTTCAGGCATTAGTAAGAACTAAAGGACTCTTCTCATTCTATGAGGATGGGCACCAAGAGTGTTGCCGAGTGAGGAAGGTAAGACCCTTAAGGAGGGCCCTTAAAGGCCTCAGGGCGTGGATCACTGGGCAGAGGAAAGATCAATCCCCCGGAACAAGGTCCGAGGTCCCTGTTGTTCAGGTTGATCCAGTTTTTGAAGGGCTGGATGGTGGAATCGGTAGCCTGGTAAAGTGGAACCCAGTGGCTAATGTGCAAGGTCATGACATATGGAACTTCCTTAGGACCATGAATGTGCCTGTTAATGCATTACATTCACAAGGATACGTTTCAATTGGTTGTGAGCCATGCACTAGGCCTGTCTTACCTGGACAACATGAAAGGGAGGGAAGATGGTGGTGGGAAGACGCCAAAGCCAAGGAGTGTGGTCTTCACAAAGGAAATATCAAACAGGAAGATGCCGCCCAGCTCAGTGGGAATGGAAATGGCACCACTGATGCAAATGCCACGGTGGCTGACATTTTTAACTCTCAGAGTGTGGTCAGCTTGAGCAGGACTGGAATTGAGAATCTGGTGAAATTGGAGAGCCGAAAAGAGCCATGGCTTGTTGTCCTCTATGCACCATGGTGCCCCTTCTGCCAGGTATACTTTGTTCCCAAAGCATTGCATTTTATTTAAATTCTATATCTTACTCTGGTTGATTTAGAAATTAGAATCAAGATTTCATTGTGTGATAATTTTATTCTGAATTCCAACAGGCCATGGAGGAATCATATGTTGACTTGGCAGAGAAGTTGGAAGGATCGGGGATTAAGGTTGGGAAGTTCAGAGCAGATGGAGAGCACAAGGATTTTGCAAAACAACAATTGGAGCTAGGAAGCTTCCCCACGGTACTGTTCTTCCCAAAACATTCTTCTCGGCCAATTAAGTATCCTTCTGAGAAGAGAGATGTTGATTCATTGTTGGCCTTCGTTAATGCCCTGAGATGATGAAATATCAATCGATCAATCAATCAATAAACTGTTGATTGATTGTATTGGTTTTCAATTCAAGCAATTAGTATATGGACAAGTTTCCCTAGTATAGCATTCATAGTCGTCCATTCAGAGATTTTAGATGACATGTTATGAAGCGGGAAAGGCAAAGTTTGACTCAACTATAGGGAAAGAGAGGGAATGTATCTGTTCATGTATATTTTTAGGTGAGTTTTGTTCTCGCAATGTTTTGATTGTAGCAAGTATTCTGTGAAGAGAAGCTTATTCCTGCTTCCTAAATAAACAGTTTTTGTTACACCACCACCTTGCTCTCTACTATGAAACTTTGAAAGTGAAGTTGGTTTACCAAATTTCTGTGGAGTATAGACGCAAAGCTAAATCACTGCTACAGTGATACTTTCCCTCCCTTTATGACGTCAAAATGCGAACACTTGCTGGAGGACAGGTGAATGCTAAAAAATTGATTATCGATTACATTACCTTCATGTGTCGATGTTAATCGACATTTACATCAATTATCTAATCATACATCGTCTGATATTAACATTGTTTTACTAAGAAAAAAACAGGAACAGAGATTTGTACAAGACAGGAGATTAGAGCAAAACTTCTTTGATCTATCTCTTAAAAAATAGTTTATTGCCTTATTGGCTTTGTTCGAAGATGATCATGTCTTTTTCCCAAGTTCAAATATGATCCTACTTGTATGAACATCGAATATTGTCTTCTAGTTCTATATTATCATTGGTTTTTATGCGGACCCAAGCAAGTTTCTTACGCATGGTCAAAACTCAAAATAAGTTATCATGCTTATGGTGGTTGAAGCAGCACCAATTGGCAAAAAACCTTGTTTAAAAATGTTATTGGACAGGAGAACTTGATATGTTTTTTATACATAAAGAGTATACTCAGCAGGAGTTCATACTCTCACCAACATAGACTATTTTTTTTTCCTTACTGATTTTCCTCTTTTTTGGGGTGGTGGTGGTTTGATTCTTAGACATTCATGTAATTGAAATAATCTTCAAGAATACTACTCTGGTCCTATTTATAAGTCTCTTTTGACCAAAAAATTTGGTTCTATTTATGAGTCACTTCTGACCAAATAAATGAGATTTTAACAATTTTGCCCATATTATTGTACCAATGAAAATAAAGAGAGAATAAAGAGTTGAAAGGTACCCATTCATAAATGAGGGTAAAGTTGAAAATTTACCCCATAGTTATTAAGCTACCTACCTCTCCTTGGAATGTGTAATTTAGTCAAAAGAGTCCAGAGTGGTATTGTATTGTTGGCCCAAGTAGGAAGGTGACATCGATTTCAAAACTTTAATATACCGTAGCAAAGTAACAATTACCACTATGCTCTTATTTATAAGTCATTTTTTACTAAATCATGCATACCAAGGAGATATAGTTAGCTCAATGATTATGAGATAAATTTTCAACCTTACCTTCATTTATGAATGAGTATCTTTCAACTTTTTATTCTCTCTTTATTTTCATTTGTACAATTAATATGGGCAAAATTGTCACAATCTCATTTATTACCCGTAAAGAGGACTTATAAATAGGACCAAATTTTTTGGTTAAAAAAGGCTTATAAATAGGATCAGAGTGGTATTTATCTATTTCTCAGAAAATAACTACCTAGATTTATTACACACACAGTAATAATTTGCATTTTACAATTAAGTGGACTCCATGACTTAATGGTGATAAACTATATTTTGATAACTAAAAGGTTTAATTTTTAAGTCCCACCAAAATCATTTTGCAAATATTTGCCTTTTGCCATTGGCAGTGGCCCCCGCGACTAAAAAGGCCTATTGAAGTTAGTGTTTGGAAACTACAAGTGGATAAGAAACTTCTCTTATATACCTACATCTTATTACTTCGGTTCTATTTATAAGTTTATTTTAACCAACAAAATTTGGTTATATTTATAAGTCTAGTTTCATGTAATAAATGAGATTATAACAATTTTACCCATATTAATTATACTCATGAAGATAGAGAGAGAAGAAACAGTTGAAAATACTCAATCATAAATGAGGGCAAAGTTGAAAATTTATCCCCATAATCATTGTGTTAACTACCTCTATTTGGTATGTGAGATTTGGTTAAAGTGACTTATAAATAGGATTAGAGTAGTATATTGTAAATTACGTCAAAAAAACAGTTTATATGGCTAATTTTTGAGCTAGCGATTCAAAAGTTTGTTCACGTAAATCAAGATAAAACTCCTTTCATATATTTACTTTATATCCCATAAATCATGTGAAAAAACAATTTCTACCACAAATACAATCAATCACAGGTAGCAATCTTTGGTAGCAGCCCATCCGATGGGGGGCTTTAGACTTTATCCCCATCCACGATGGAAGAGGAGGATTTATTTATTTATTTTTAATAAAAAAGTTAAGTGCATTTTGATAAATACATGCTGAATTTATTTACAATCAAAGGAAATGAAATTAATGAGTATTTTGATGATTTCAGGATTTTTTTTGGCAGTTTAAATTATTGTATGGGATCTCTACGAGTGATTTTTGTTCGTTTTTTTAAGTAACTGACAAGGCCGCCCAATTAATGGAGAAAAATTATGTTCCAATGTTCAGGGTCTAAAAGTACTTATTATGGTTCAACCAATGGGGTTGGCACAAGTAGTAAGCGGCTTGTGTCGCTTAAGCATGATCTCGGGTTTGAGCCTTGTGAATGTAGAAAAGTCTCGTTGGGAGACTCACCCACGATAGCCAGGTGCGCGACCCGGGTCGGATTCGGATTAGTCAGGGCGAAGCTCTGGATACCGGATGGGCAACCAAAAAAAAAAAATACTTATTATGGTTCCAGTACAAATAATGAAAAATTTCTGAGTTTTACTTATTTAATATTGGGTTAAGGAGCAATTTGACCAAAAAACTATTACCTCAGGAGCGCCCAGAACAAATAACTTTTAAGTGGACCAAAAGTACCAATTTTTTTAAAAAATGTGCGGTCAGCACAGAAAATGAGTAAAACTTTTTTGTGCTGGGTGCTCTTAGAGGAAAATTTTTTTGTGCTGGACGCTCCTGGAGTAAAATTTTTTTGTGCTGATTGCACATTTTTAAATGTTTTTTGGTATTTTTGACCCACTTAAAAGTTATTTGTGCTGGACGCTCCTGAGGTAAAAAAATTGTTGGTCAAATTGCTCCTTAACCCTTTAATATTCTACTAATAAATAAAATTATCACACACAAGCATATCAATTTGTTATTATGCATAAGGATGTCTTTTTAGCATCTTTTCAAGTGGGAAAAGCTTTATTCTTTTGGAGTGATGGTACAAAAGCATATCATCCGTTCTTTAAGCCAATTAAAGTGTATTTTTTTTATCAAAAGAAAGCAAGTAATGGGTCATCTCAATATCTTCTCTTTTTATCTTTATTTGATTTGAGGTGATGCAAACACATTCATTTTGATTGCTTTATCGATTATTGTAATGTAATTATTATAGAAATATAAGGTTGGGAGTGGCAAGTATACATGTGCAACGGGTTTGTTTGTTGGTAAGTCATCATATGGATTTGACAAATATTCTTAGTGTTGTATTTTGAAAATTAAGAATGTGGTGTGTAACATACCAGAGTCCCATGTAGGGTAGGAACAAGATTACTTGAGGGCTGAGGCTTTATTTGTCCACACAAATACACATCACATGGCTAAATGGAGTACAAGTGATTTTTAAAATTTTTAGTATATTTAAATAGATAAATAACCAACATACTTTGAAAGTAAGTGGTAAGGGACTTGTTTTCCCACCATCATGTCTTTGATTCGAGGCGTGAGAATGGAAAAAAAGGGTATTGGGAGCTCTTCCCCCACGACCGTAGACCCAACGCGGAGTGAAATCCGGATTAGTCGGAACCAAAGGTTCCGGAGAATCGGGTGGGATACAAAAAAAAAAAAGTAAATAAACAAATTTGAATAATGGACAATTAAATTTCCATGATTTCTATCCCAAAAAAAATAAAGGAAAAATTTGTGAAAAATCTCCCACTCTAATTAAAATGCACAAAATTTATTTATAAACTAAAAATACTTCACATATCTTCAATTGGTACAACTCTTATTCAACTATATACAATCTATCTTCGTCTGCAAAATAGGAAAACAATTGCAGACAACTAAAGATGAGTCACATCCCCTAAAAATTTTGGATCTTTAAACACCTTTTTTTGCTCAAAATCTTTAAACACCTTTGAGCGATAAATTTTATAATTTGAGAATTTTTTTAACATGATCATGTTACATATATCTTTGTTTATATGATAGATTTTCTTACACTTTAAACTGAAAATTAATCTCCTCTTCGTTTTATTGTCCATGCCTCATGTTACATGATATGCTATTGACAAAGTACCCTAAAAGAGAAATCCAAATGTTAATTAAATAAAACCCTTCGAGCAAAAAAATTAAATAAAACCCAACAAAAATTACTTATCTTACTCCCCACCCCCCAAAAAAAATTCTATCTTTTTTTTTTACCCTTATTACTCTAACATAGGATGTGTTTGGTTTAAGGGAAGGGGGTTTTCCCTCCCTTAGTGTGAAAAGTCAGATATGACCATAATGTGAAATACTATACTAATGTAAAAAACGATGCAAAAAGTTATATAATTTATGGGTATATCTGACTTTTCACATTAAGAGGAGGGAGGTCAAACCAAAGACACCCTAAATAACTCAAAAATCATACCAGCCCAAAAAAAGGAATTGAATTATTAGCCACTTGGATGGGCATATTACAAAAGGAATAATAACAACATAGTGAGAAATCCAAAAGCCAAGAAACTGTGCAAGCCTTGGTCAATAATAGTACTCCTAAAACCTCTTAAGCTAATCCTATCTCCTCCACTGCTCGACTGTGTAGAGTTCACCACTTGCTTTGTCTTGTTCGTCAAAGTTTTACTGCATTACACAACACACCCCAATTACCAAACAATCAGTCTCTATACATATTTTATTTTATTTACATTATTATTCATTATATATAAATATTATTGATTCTCACCTTCCTGGAAATAGACAACTCCCGTGACCTGCAATGGCAGTCCCCAGAACAGGAATCATAAAAAAGAAATGTTACTTGATTTGTCACAACAAATGGGAAAACATAGAAAATTTGAAAACTGTGGAGCCCATTTTGATATGATTCACTATCTTATGCAAGGTAAGGTATACGTATATGATACTTGTATCAGGTTTGGAAGCAAGAATACTGCCAGAAAGTGGTACATAATAATATTTGAAAATCATAAAAACCTGACAACTATATCGAGGAAATCTAGAAAACACAGTAACGAATCTCTGTTAGTGTCATCCAACAAGACAATGTAATTATGAGTCCTCTCTTCTTTTCCATATTCACACCATTGTAGGACCAAGCAAGCTAGAGTGCCTCTACAAGTTCCTGTCGGTGCTTGAAGAAAATCAGAAATCAAACTTGACTCACTACTTCACTTCTCAGAGTCAAGTTTTAGAAAAGACTGGATTTTTTTTTTTTTGGTGATAAGAAAAGATTGGATTTTGTTCAATTTTAGAACTTAACAATGTTGTCTTTCAACATGAGAGCAAAAGATTTTGGCAATTGAGTAATGGGGTCATCACAATCATCACGACTCATACCTAAACTGAAGATTCTCAGCTCTCAAGTAGCAATTTTTAAATGATTGATAGCGTAATTTAATGAACAAAGATTCATAAAAAAGTCGAGATTTTTGCAGTATTAACTTACTGGGGTTAGTGGTTGTGATCATGGCCACTCCTTTGAAATCACAGGACCCAGCAGACTTGCCTTGATTCTGATAATAACTATCAAACGCATAAGAAGCATGATTCTTCACATTATTTGGATAATAACAAGCTTCCCCAGGTTGAATATAAGAGCAATTTGCCCTTCCAGGTCCACAAGTCCAATCCAAAGCTGCCTGCAATGTCTTCGAATCAATCCCATCCATAGCCACACAATATGTCTGATTCGTCGTATCGTTCGCCAGAAAAGACCCAATTCCCGACACATGAAGCAGATAAGCCGCCGTAGTGTTACCGTAAAACAATCCCCAATTCGCCTCCGACACCGGCGGCGACCTTAAATCTTCATTGAACAATTCGTATATATACACACTTGAAGTTGTTTCTGGGTGTAAAGGGGTCCCAGAACGATCATAAACATGCTTGATTAGGTTTGAATTGTAAGTGTCCGCGTTGTCTTTTGTAGCGTAAGGTTCTTTTGAATCACCCTTTGAAGGCCACCCCGTTTCAGTGACCAGAACCATAACATCTGTGAAATTTAAATTCTTCATGGAGAAATAAGCAGCGTCAATCATGGCGTCTAGAACATTGGTATAGTGAAGCAGAGTATTTGGGTCGACCATTTCCTTAGACGGAGTCAAAGGTTTGAATAATGAATTGTCTAAAGGAACCACCTTTCTGTTCTGCATAAACACATAGTAAGGGTACAAATTCATCATCAACGGCGACCCTGTTTTGGAGAGAAACTGAAGCAGAGGAAGGATAACAGAGACGAGGCTTTGATTGAAGAAAGCTTGCGACGGAGGAAAAGGATCAAGAATTATCGAAGCAGCGTGAGGGGTCGAAATCTTGATCTGGTTATGGAGATTCGAAGCGACGAGGGCAGAGTAAAGAGACTGCATCGCCGGGAGAAGAATTGGAGCGGAGGAGGGGATGGTGGTCAGAACCTCGTCGCCGACGGAAATTTCGGCGATGAGGGTAGTGGGGTAGTAAGCGACGACGTTTCGCTTGATCCAGGAGAAGGCGGTGGTGTTGGAGGATCCGATTGCGAGGAGCTGGTTGTTGGGTACGCCAACAATGACCCGAATATGGGTTCGGGCCAGGGCTCTGAGGATATTCGGGTCGGCATCATAGAGACGAACATGGGTTATCTTCTGAAGTTGCAGAAAGGCGACGAGGTCCACCGGCGAAAGCAGATTCGAAACGTCGGTACCAATGTTAACACCCACAAATGGTTCGTTCTCTGCAAAAACCCGAAAAAGCAAATTAAGAACAAATGAAAGGAAAATTAGAGAAAAAATGTTGAAGATTTCTCAGGTATTATTACTATCACCTGCGGATGTGATGGCAAGAAGAAGGAGGAGGAAGAAGAAGAAGAAGGAAAGCTTAGATTTTGCCATTGAACAGGAGATTCAGGTTGAGTTCCCCATTCTCTGCTTCTGCTTCTGGCTCAGCTCCAGATGCAAGCATTATCTTCCAAAGATCCTTTTTTCTTTTCCCCTTTAATTCTTTGTATTTCAGGGTACAAAAATGGGGGTTGATAATATATGGCGGTACCTGGTAGGTGAGATTTTTCTTGGTTTAGATCACTGAACTGTGTAACATCTACTACAGTGGAAAGATTGAAGAAGAGTGGAGAAGACAGTACAAAAGTAAATTGCAATTTGCAAGGAGTTGAAAGGTTTTTGAGGAATTTTTTTGGGAGCTACAAGACAAGCGTGTTTCTTGTGGTGTGCTGTCTGAATTATTTTTATCAGTGAAAGAATTAAAGTTAAACTACACAAGTTTAATGCCGAAAAATCAACTATACAAATTTAATGCCTACTCCACATGAAAATATGTTAGGTGAGATTAGACTTTGGCTAAATAATTCTGAGTCTGTAATGAGGGTAGAATGTATGAGTCTGAATTCAAGTTTTTTCTTAGGCTTAAACTTGAGCTTTCATAAGGTCTGATAGGATCTTAAACCTTTATAAAGGGCTACTTACAATGTAGGCCTTTAAAAATACCTCATATTATAGGCCTTGGAAGCTATAAATATACTTTATATACTTTGAGCCTATTAAAATCTATATAAATTTAAGTTGAAATTAGAATATAAGAATGAAAAACAACAAATATAATGTTATTTATATGATATAAATGTAATTATATTTATTTAAAGTGTGTAAACAGACCAGGCCTAAAGGCTTATAAGCCTAACCTTAACAAAAAAAAAACGCCTCACCTATTTACACATTTAGGCCTTTAAATAGGCATTGACTTGGTCTTTTTAATAAACAGACCAAACCAAACCAGGCTAGGCAGTAGGCTACCTGATAGGGACCTAGCTTATTTCCACCCCTACACTTGGTTGCTATTAATTCTAAATATAAGATTTTTTTTTAATATATTTTTATATTTTTTAATTAAGAAAAATATAAATGTAACTAAGATTCAATTGATCTTTAACGCTATCAATCATTTATATTTATTAATATTTTCTTAATATTGAGCCCCCGAACAATAATGGTGGAGGAGGAGGAGAATGAAAGAATTAAAGAAAATAATTATGATATTTTAAAAAATACACGTTGTATTATCTAACTTAATTATAATTAAATTAAATTAATATATTTTATATCAAAAAGCCGAATAAGTATCTAAGGGGGAAAAATGTGGGGTTGGGTAGTGGAAGTAGGAACAGAGGAAAAAGGGTGGGACTTTTGCAAAGAGAAGAGTGAGTGAGGTGGAAGAAGGGGAATTGGTGTGGTGGATTTGTGACCCTACAGCCTGGCCCGCACCTTTAAAGAATAAAGAGACGGTGCTTGTTTACTTGGAGATCCGGATTTCCTCGTAAGCGTTCCTCTCAGTATCCGTACATTCTGACCGTCCAAAAATTGATCCAACTGTCTAGAGAAACACACCTCATTTTTTCATTTCTACCACATGCGGTATTTGTACCGCATGCTGTATTTTAGATCCATTTTTTGACGGCTCAGATGAGCACGCTGAGGAAAAAGGAGGGAGGCGATTCTGAGATTATATGCTTCCGTTTACTTACTGCCATTTTCAACTTTCTAAGTTCTAACACACTACTCTTTGATTTTAAATATAAAATATATTTTATAATATAATTTATACTATAAATTATGTCCTTAATTTAATATAAAGAGAAAAAAATATTATTTAAATTTTAAAATCATAGTACCTAAAAGTGTAATAGAATTAATAATAATAGTAATACAATCGACAACTTATTTATTAAAAAATGACTTATTTAAGGTTTTAAACTTCAAGCGATTTTTTTTTTTTTCAGATTTTTTCTGATTCATAAAAGAATTCTATTTTATTTCAAATTTTTTTGGTTTTTTTAAAGATTTTTTTTATTCCATTTTTCCATTCGTTTTCTCATCTTAAAGTGTGTCTTTTTTCTTGAACTGCCCACGAGACTCTTCCTCTTTTTTAATTAAAAATCCAAGCACGCCCAAAGCGAGCTATGTTAGAGTAAAGAAAAAAAAAGGACAAATATCTATAATTTTACTACTTTTTTAAAAAAAATTAACGTCATGTCGTTCCCCCCCCCCCCTTAGTTTTAGATTATTGCAGTGTCATCAATAATTGTAACAAAATTACAAGGACATGATCAAAAATAATAAAAATTGAGAAATTACCCTCTTTAGGAGAATTGGTGAATTTCCTTAAACGGGCTACAATGTATTTTATAGATTTTTTAACCTTTTTAATTTTCATTCCCTCCCGATCTCTAGCTAGGGTCGCAACTCGAGTTTTATGTCAACCAACAACAAGGTCAACTCTGAACTCCCGAGATCTAAGGATCTTCCTCCATCAACATTTTCAAATAAAATGAAAAATGAAAAGCCATGTGATCCCAATTGACCATGTCTGCGTATTGGCCCTCATTGATACGAAGCTGTCGGTTTGGATGTATATTAGCATTGAAGAATAAAATTGTACATCGATCCATATTAAAAAGTTTTATTTATTTTATATCAATGTGGCATTGGCCGGTACAACTTATCATAGGTATAGGCCTCAGCTTCAACTTCACTCAGAATAGGGCTGAGAATATCACAATCTTTATTAGAATTAGCAAGGAGATCAGAGCGCCAAGTTCTTTCAGATGTGAGGGATCTGGTTGAACCCAGCCAAGTTATTGAGGTCATGGATGAGTAGTAGTCTCGAAATAAATATCAGTATCTGATGTTTGAATCCTAAAGTGTCTTTGAACATATGAGCATGAGATGAGGCTCGAGAAGTTCATACTGTCTACTGGATTGAGTATCTTTCCATCAACGTATGCATCTCCTGGTATTAGTTTAGTATAATATTTTTCAGTTTATCTATGTGATGAGATCTCCAGTCGTCAGATAGGATAGATCAAGGTCCCAATGACATTGTTGGTATTTTCATTAGAATCCTGATACATCCACCCTCCGGTTTGGCATAATAATGCCATAATCACCTAGTATATTTTAATTTCCATTAGGAAATGAGTCTGCTTTTAATATCCAACCGTACATTAAATGATATTCTCAAAAAAAGATTACTTTAATGAAAGGGTTGTATAATCTAACTGTTCGATGAGTGTATGATACTCTGATTCTAGACTCGCAATAAACCGACCACGTTGGCATCACCAAGAAAACATTGCAAGTGAAACGCAGAGAATTACAAGCAACAAGAAGACAACAATGTTTCCCCAAAGTGTTGGAATTTAATATTGTAACCGTCCATATTAATGTTCCAATTAATTCTATTTATGTCCCACATTATTACCGGTTTTGTAACCGTCCATTAATACCGTAACGGCCTAATTAATACGCAATAAGTGCGTATTGAATTCGTTTCCTTTTTGAGCTCTGCGATGGTCAGAAGGGAAACGAACGTTGAAATTCTGTCTTGCTTCGGAGACAAATCAATGGCGGGAGGTATTTGTGATCTCTTACTTGATTTTCCGCATTGATCTATATGTTAATCTATGTTTAACATGTTTAGATCGTTAAGTTATTCTAACATTTGGTATCAGAGCCATGATTCCTCTGCCTTGATTTTTGTTCGATGAAATTGTATGCATATATTAAAATCTGGGTTTTTGCTTTTCTGGATTTTTGATCTGTATATATGTTTATTTCATCAAGAAATCAGATGTATGGCTTTTCGAATAAACATATGGGTTTTTCATATATATGTTTGTTTGTTTCTCATATGCTCATAATGTTTATTCATGGATGATTTTGGAGAGCCTTACGAAACCATTTATCAGAGATTTCTTTTGGGTTTTGTGTTTGCTTCTTTAAATCGGTTTTTCTGTGATTTTTACGGTAAAAAACGCATTTTCCTGATCATTCTGTGCGCCTGAAATTTCTGGGAATTTTTCGGGTTGATGTGTCGGGTCGGGTCCTGAACCGGGTAAGGAAGATGATCTACAGTGTTTTTTTTTTTTTTTATGATTTAAAAAAAAAACGCTGGAATGGTCCTGGGAGGATTCGAACAGCGGACCATGCGTGTTGAGTGCCTGGGTGCTGCCAGTATGTCACGCCTTCATATTTGGTTAAATATGAATTGTTAATAAATATACCTGATTCGAACCTAAGATATGTGGGTGCGTGGTTACGCACACATATATGGCAGGAGATGAATCATTATTGGTTTAAATGATTTATTAATTGATAAGCAAAATTTTCAGAATGTCAAAAGTGATATTCAAGGCAATGCCCTTCCAGATTAATATCTTAATTTGGAATCTTAAACCATTGGGCCAATTGTTCAAATGTGGAGAACAATTATTCTGGGCATTTAAATCTTTTATTTCCTTCTAGGAAAATTTCTTAATGGGGAATATATTTTCTTGGCAATCTGTTTTATGTGGAATATATTTTCTTATATCAAGCTGAATTGTTTAAATTGAGAAAAGTTAATTTTGGCAACTTTCACATTTTGGAAACTTTTGAAAAATTATTACTATTATTCTTGAGTTATTTAATTGTCTAAATATTTAGAAAAATTAACTTTAGACAATTATATATCTTTTCAAATTGTTGAAGCCAAATTTGAGTTGAATTATGCCAAAATTAATTCTTTAAACAATATTTGGATACATAAAATAGTGGGAGGATTTTTGTTTTAATTTGATTATTTAGTTAATCAATTAATCCCTCCATCTCGCAAAATGAATCATTATTACGTTTAAATGATTTATTAATATCAAATGGCATTTGAATATTTTTTGGTGGGGCCAACCACATTGGACTCCATAATGTGTATGCTTTAATGGTTGGCATTTTCGTCGGGCCAAAAATTTCGAGTTGCAAAATCATTATTTCTATCATTCATTAAGCATCCATTTGAAAACCTTGTGATTTAATATTTTGGATTGATTTTATCATGTTTTGGGCTCTGGAATTATTGAAAGAAATTTGTGCTTTGCGCTTTGAAATAATAATCTACAGAATTGAATTGTGGGTTAAATAATTTGCAAATTGTTTGCTAAATAAATATTATAATCTACATAGACTTCTGTTATGTATAAATTTGATTATATCAAATTTAATTGTTTAAATTGAGAAAAGTTAATTTTGGCAACTTTTACAATAGTTCTGAGTTATTTAATTGTCTACATATTTTGGAAACATTAATTTCAGACAATTAAATATCTTTTTCAAATTATTGAAGCCCACTTTAAGTTGAATATTGTCAAAATTAATTTTTAAACAATATTTGAATACATAAAACAGTGGGAGGATTTTTCCTTTCAATTTGATAATAATCCTTCCATTAAGATGTGCATATATATTGGACTTATTGCACAAAATAGTGGGAAAATTTGTCAAAGATGATTATTTAATCACATTTATTTGATAGGATTTTTCCTTTCAATTTGATTATAATCCCTCCATTAAGATGTGCATATATATTGGATTTATTGCACAAAATAGTGGGAGAATTTGTCAAAGATGATTATTTAATCACATTTATTTGATAGGATTTTTCCTTTCAATTTGATTATAATCCCTCCATTAAGATGTGCATATATATTGGATTTATTGCACAAAATAGTGGGAGAATTTGTCACAAATGATTATTTAATCACATTTATTTGATTAGATTGATCAATTAAATTCTCATTAAAGATTTGTGCATATTTGGAATCTAAATGCACAAGATTAATTTTGGTGATTAATATTGGTAACATTAATTTCATCAAAGTGGGAGGATTTTATTTAGTCACTTATGTTGATTAAATTAATTAATCAAAATTCCTATAGATATCATATGTACAATTAATATACACAATGGTATGATGTCCTTGTGATGAGTATGTAGAATCAAGGAGTAGCCAAAACATCCTCACTAGGCACATACACTCTATTTTGTTCTAATGAACAAAATTCATCACACAATGATTTAAAGACATCCATTGTAGTTGAATATGTGGTTATAATTAATCTTTGCCCACAGGTAGATAATTATGATCATAGTTTTTAATTAGGGTGGAATGGAATGACATTATATTTTCTAAGTAGCCCACAGGCATTAGGGGATATAACTGCATTCTAGTTTCATCAATTTGAGATAAATTCATGCTATGCTAATGTCTTTACCCACAGGTAGACTTTAGTGATACGAATTTTTTAACTATATGATTAATTAATATCAAATTATATTCTTAATGTACCCGCAAGAATTAAGAATAAGGAAATAATTTGATATTTTTATCATAAAGTTATATGTATGGATCTAATTGAATTATAACTTTAGCCCACATGCAAGTTGTATGTCAGTAGATTTATATTTTTAAAGCATGATTTACATTGGTAAAACATGATATGGTTTATTAGTCTTAAATTTTTGTTATAAGCATGTATGTTCAATATTACACAGTCATACAACCTACGAATTTTATCTGATATGAAATGCGACATTCCCGAATTGAGGGGTGATAACTATAAAGTATCATTATTTGGGGTGGATGGACATTGGTTATGCTATTAGGAAAGATGAACCACTTTCTATCACTGAGACCAACACTCCAGATGAGATTGATCTGTATGAAAGGTGGGAGAGATCTAATCACCTCTCGCCTATGTTCATAAAGACCTCAATCTCTGTTGGCATTCATGGTTCGTCAAACTACATAACAAGATTAGGCCACTTCAAGGTTATTGATGAACAACTTCGGACTTCGATAAGGCATTTGTCGGCACCCCAATTATGAAGTTTTCATTCTTGAGACTCACTATAGTAAAAGATGTGTGTAAGCACATCATAAATATGAGGGACATTGCGGCTCAACTAAAATCACTAGAGGTTGATATGTCTGATTCCTTTTTATGTACACTATATTCTGAACACTCTTCCACACACCATATAGACCCTTTAGGATATCCCGCAACACACATAAGAACAAATGGTCAATTAATGAACTTTTGACCATGTGTGCTCGAGGAGAGGAAGGTGAAAATACAAATGGGAGAATTTCTTCAATATGACTTGATTAGTGGGAGCGATCAATTCGAAACCTTGTTTCGAAAAACATTTTCAAATAATCGACCTTCCATTTCGAAAGTGAAGATTGGTTGTTAACAATGTTCCTTCAGTTTAATTGAATATTGTACAACCAAGTCATTCAAGATACACAACTGCCGAGATTGATCCGAAGATCGAGTTGTTGATGAGGAACAATAAGAAATTGTTGAGTAACTAGTTGAACAACAAGTTCCTCAAGAAGATAATGCAACAACATTAGGGAGATCTACTGGAACAAGAAGATCAGGATAACAAGTGAATATATTGTGGAATCTGACTATAATGTAGAAGCTGAAAATGATCCTGGAACGTTTCACAAGCCATGAACTGTAGAGAGTCAAGATCATGGTATGATGCTATGAATGATGCGACGAATTCTAAGACATCTAACAAAGTCTAGAATCGACTACAAGGAGACATTCTCTCCTGTATCTAGGAAAGATTCTCTTCGCATCATTCTAGCATTGGTTGCACATTTTGTCTATGAGCCGCAACAAATGGATGTGAAAACGACCTTTCTCAATGGAGAACTAGAGGAAGAGGTTTACATGAAACAACCAGAAGGATTTTCCTCTAGAGATGGTGAGCATTTGGTGTGCAAGCTCAAGAAATCCATATATGGATTGAAACAAGCTTCCCGTCAATGGTATTTAAAGTTTCATGATGTTATCTCTTCATTTGGTTTTGTAGAGAACATTATGGATGAATGTATAAACCAGAAAGTTAGTGGGAGCAAGATTTGTTTTCTTATTCTATATGTGGATGATATTTTGCTTGCAACCAATGATAGTGATTTACTGTATGATGTGAAACAATTCCTTTCTGAAAAACTTCGACATGAAGGATATGGGAGTTGTATCTTACGCCACTGGTATTAAGATACATAGAGACAGACATTAAGTATTCTAGGTTTGTCTCAAGACACCTATATCAACAAAGTTTTGGAAAGATTTTGGATGAGATATTGTTCACCAAGTGTAGCTCCCATTGTGAAAGGTGACAGTTCAATTTGGACCAAAGGCCTAAAGAATGACTTTGAGCGAGAACAAATGAAAAACAATCCTTATGCTTCAACAAGAAGTAGCCTTATGTATGCTCATGTCCGACGAGACTTGACATTGCATTTGCCTTGTTGGAATCTTTGGGAGATATCGAGTAATCCGTATGGACCACTGGAAAGCTGTGAAGAAGGTGTTGAGATACCATCAAGGAACTAAAGATTACATGGTTAAGTACAAACTAATTGACAATTTGGAAGTGATTGGTTACTACGATTCGATTATCTTGGTTGCATGGACTTAAGAAAATCCACTTCAGGATATATTTTCATGCTAAGCCGATGGAGCTTTATCATGGAGTAGTGAAAAGCAGTCTTTAATTGCTACTTCCACTATATAAGCTAAGTTTGTATCTTGTTTTGAGACTATCTCACATGGTGTGTGAATGAAGAGTTTCATTTCTGAGCTTAGAATTATGGATCCAATTTCTAAGCCATTAAGATTATATTGTGACAATTCGGTTGATGTTTTTATGGCTAAGAACAATAAAGGTGGTAGTCGAATCAAGCATATCGACATTAAGTGTCTAGCCATAAAAGACCGTGTTAAAAATAAAACAAAGTGGTTATTGAACACATGAGCACTGAATTGATGATTGATGATCCTTTAACTAAAGGCATGCCTACATTGAAATTTCAGGATCATGCAGAAAGAATGAGACTTGGTTCCCTTATGTGATTTTCGTTGTAAGAACGATGTTATTTATGAAACTCTATTTGTGATGTTTTTCTCATTTCGATTGCGCATACATTTATTTGTTTAAATTTGAGGAACATCATTGAGTTTGGACCAAGACTGAAGTATGTGGACCAAGTGGGAGAATGTTGGAATTTAATATTGTAACCGTCCATATTAATGTTCCAATTAATTCTATTTATGTCCCACATTATTACCGGTTTTGTAACCGTCCATTAATACCGTAACGGCCTAATTAATACGCAATAAGTGCGTATTGAATTCGTTTCCTTTTAGCTCGCGATGGTCGAGGGGAAACGAACGTTGAAATTCTGTCGGTCCCCGAACTCGCTCCGACCTTCGGGAAGCACACCATCTGCAGTTTGAGAGAGAAGGATCGAAGGGCCGAGACTCGGAGTCCTGCACCGCTTGCCGGCATGGATTCGTTCTGTTTGGAGACTCAGAGTTTGTCCTGTTTGCTTCTGGAGACAAATCAATGGCGGGAGGTATTTGTGATCTCTTACTTCAGTTTTCCGCATTGATCTATATGTTAATCTATGTTTAACATGTTTAGATCGTTAAGTTATTCTAACACAAAGAACACAGCTGGCTTAGATCCCATTACCACGCTCCTGTATATTCTCTTTATATACTGTATTATTATACATATGTAAGTATGTATGAACCCATAATTAGTGCATGACATAAGTTGAACCAAGGGTGCTTCGCAAATCAACGCATCCACAGCAGCCAATATTGATATTTTCTTTTACGGCCAGATTGAATATTGATAATTAGAAGTAAGTTTGATATATTATATTAAATATATAGAGTAATTCAAATAATGATTTTCTTTTTTTCTTTTTTTTTTGGCTAAAATTTGTTAAAACTTTTCTATTTAACATTGCTATATTAAGGACAAAACTGCTTATACCCATGAGATTGAGTTACTAGCATATGAATTTACATGTGTGCTTATGCATTTCAACAACCAATAATATATAGCTAAATAACAAGTTTTCATATATGAAAATCTTGTTGGAGGGGTTGGAAATTTGAGGAGTACAAAAATAAGAGATTGAGAAGAAAGTAGTGCATAATGTCTTCAAGGCGTCATCAACATTTTTCTTTAGGCTTAATTCGCCCTCACCTATATCTATATTATAAGGTGTAAGTTGGATTGATGGACGAATTTCTTGCAGGATACAACGAAGATCTTTGAGTATGAATTGCACTTCTGATATTAAAGCAAGACAATAATGACTTTTACAAAATGGTAGTTTAACTTTTCTTTGTGTGCACTCAAGGACAAAGGTAATGAGTTTGATCTCTTGTTGTGTGAATTCTGATGTGTCAGAATGATTGATGGTGTTGGGTGTTTATAGGGCATAAAATGATGTCTCTTGAAGTAACTCCTCTTCAATTAAAAGTCACAACGATTTGTTAAATTCATGTATTTCTTATGTTGATTCATGAACATACATATGAAGAGTTATATCTTTATATTACGTAGAGTTTTCTCCTAAATACAACACAACTTTTTCACCAAGTGGTGGTTAACACGACTCTGGCTATAATCTTTTACATGTATCTCTAGAAACTGAACATACATAACCTTAGCTTGGTGACTTTTAATATTATAACTACTTCCACAACTCTTCATATAAATCCCTTAATTTAATGAATATGACTTTATAAAAAAAAATGACTTTTCATTTTAAAATATTCTAACAAATCTACAAATCCTAATTTACATTATACAAGAATTTATGAGTGTTTGTAAGTGAATTTACAAGATATACATACATATTTTAACAATTAATGATAACAAAATAATAAGTATAATTGGAGAACTTGACTTATTAATTAAATATAAAAGAATTCACCTAAGTTTTGTGTCCCTATATTAATTATATTAGTGTTGACTATCCTTATGCATGATCCTTGATGTATTTGTCAGCAGATCTATATGAAGACAAGTCCAGCAACAAAACAAACCAGTTGCGCTTACTTGGAATCTGAACCTTGGATTTCTATAATAATAACAACAATTATCATTAAAGTAACTAAAAGGACTTGCTTCACCTTTTATACATAAAAAAGGGGAAAAAAGAAAAAAGAAAAAGAAAAAGAGAGGGAAGATATTGAGATGTTCCATCATATACTCCGCTTGCTTTTCTAAAACTAAATACTCTCTCCGCGGGCCTTTGAAAAGATACTAGAAAGGCATCCCCTAGGCATAATAACAATTTTATTTATTAATAGAATATTAAATGAGTCAAACTCAGATATTTTTTCATTATTTGTGTTGTGACATTTCGACTATGAAAAATATTGGACCATACTTTTTTTTTTTCCCATAAACTTGTCGGTGATTAAAAAATAGAAAGGTTAATTAATTAGTGCAATATGTAAGAAAATATCTCATTCTTATTAAATCATATTCAATATCTCTAAGAAACACATTTGAAAAAATCCAATGAAAAAAAGAAGAAGCAATGTGAATCCTCTGAAATGTTCCAAAAGAAAATTTATTTCTTACTGCAGCATGAACATACTAGGGAAAGAAACGCAGGTTCAATATCTATGCTCACTAAGTGTGTGTGTGTGTGTGTGTGTATATATCTAAATGTGCTCTCTTCATATTTATTACGTACTTGTATTTGCTTGTAATTGGATGTCAGAAGATAATGTAGTTTGTACGTGCTTTTCTAGCTCAAATTTGATTGTGGTTATTAGTGTGATCTGTTTTGTTCATGTACGAAGCAAATAAAAATCACAAGAGGCGAAGAAAGGAGGGGGAAAAACCTGATCATGGGTATGGTACGTTTATCATGTGGATAGGTGTTAATTATGTATGTGTGTATACACACACACACACACACACTTTAAGCTTTCATGTGACAAAATTTTAATTACCATTAAGGAACTCTGTCGTTATCATCATCTGCCTTTTGCTGGTTGGTTGACTCTCAATGGTAATATCTATATAATGAGCACAAGCCCTTGAAAGAATCACATTGCTTCAATGTAACCTTCTTGAAAGGACTCACCCTACAACATAGCATAAATGCCCTGAAAACTGAAATATATTCTTAACATTGGGATATAATGCAACAAAAAAATCAGGTAAAAAATTGGTATATATGATTGTAATCAAGGGTGGATCCAGAAAATTACTGAAGGGGGCACCAGTGGCGGGGGCTGCCCCCGAATTGTTTTTTAAGGAAAGTTTTAAATATATTAATAAACAAAAGAATATAAACAAGAAAAGAAAAAAATATCAAAAAAATATTTATAAAATCAAGTAAATACTGATAATGTAACAAGAGAGGTAATTATTTTACAAACCCGTCATTTAGAAAAGCAAGGCTAAGTACTGTTAGAAATGCAGCTACATAAATTACAATGAAGGGTGGACACTCAATAAGTTTAAGTAAATATATTTTAATAACAAAAGTATATTACAATAAAAATAATTACAATGTCATCCTTCTAAATCTTATTTTTTGGAATTCCATCATAATTGTCTTATTATCAATGTTATCAAATACATCTTTTTCAATATAAGACACTAAACAATCATTTAACCATTCATCCCTGGGCACTTAATTTAAGATTCAAACACGTATTAATAATTTTTTTTTTAAAAAAAAAAACTCCAAATTCAAGGGGACACTTGCCCCTTGTCTAATACGTGGGTCGCCTATGATTGTAATTTGTAATAGAGTGTAATGAGTGGATAACGTAGCTATGAAAAACGGCACCCTCTAAAGTCTGAAGCAAGCACCTAAATTCTACAGCAAGTTAGCTAAGAAGCAGGTCTGATTGTTCTTACATACATGCACAGTATTGACAAAGATCTTATCAAATACTAACTCTGAAGCTTAACATAAAACCCACTTTATGGTTTTATTTTTATTTATTAAAGTAGATCTTATATTGAAAACATGAGGGATTAATAATCATGCAGTAATATTGGCGGCGTTGCAAAACAAGATCTCCTGTCATAAATGGGGAAACCCTGTAACATGAATTACGTGACTTCATTTCTCTCATTTAATGGTTTCCTAGCAGCAAATTATAACTGGTGTTAGGTATAAGTTGGTTCATAGAGATTGCAGCATCTTGAATTAGACTGTCATGCCCAACTTTTGCAAGATTATATTTTACAAAATGGAGTACAACTAACAAGCTGTGATACGGAAAACAAGCTGGCACTATTGCACATAACCTGGCCTCTGACAAGAGACTTGCGCCAAGCACGAAAGTACTTGCTTTGATTTAGCCCGTGAAGCTGTTATATTATATACTAAAAGTTCCAAACTTGGATGTTATATATAAAATGAATAGAGGCAATTAGTTAGTTTTCCGTACACTAATCGTGTCATTACACGACTGATCACAATATCACATGACACTGGGGATAATATTGTATGCTCATCCCCATAATTGGTCACTGATTATGAATGATAATTGATAAATGTCAGATGCCCATGAGCCACACACTTCGTTAACTTCGACACATTAATAAACAAATGAACCATATCTTCAGCTCCACTACTCTATAGGCTATACTGCTATAGCATCACACTTGAACAGTACAACCTCCGCCTGACAGACCATGTTCTGTCACCATTGAGACGTGGGACCTTTCGTCTCTAACTAGTGTGGTCTGGTCCTATGGATTGCCACCAAATTTTAGAAAAATATTTTAAAATATTAAAATTCCAAATCAACTTTGCTTCCTACAATGTTTTAGGAATGGACTGTATTTGAATAGCAATTCACATATCAATTTATCAGTAAATCATTATTCATTTGAGATTTTCAAATTTTGAAAGTATTTTTCTAAAATTTTTCCTAAAACCTACAAATGGATCTTGTTATTGATAGCTCCTAAATTGTATAAACAAATACTTTACATAACTGAAAAATTAGTTATTTCTTAAAAAATGTATTTTTCCTAAAGTATCACTTTTTTAATCAATTGTTTTAAAAATTATTCTCTTAATAAAAAATCTCTCAACACTTACAATCAATAGAAAGAAGGTAAAAAATTATAAATTTAATTAGGAGACAAAGTCTTATACTCCTATGCTACTAAATATGACAACTGAAGAACACACTGACAACTCTAACCATATATCCCCATTTTACTCTGCTCTCCTTCCCAAGCAAAACCACTTTCCCTGAAACAACGAAAACAAAAAGTTCGAGTTCTTTAAGGCACACAATATAATACCCATTAAGGTTCAGCCTTTTCTCAGGGCTGTGAGTGACTGACTGCATGTGATTTGAGAGTGTGAGCCCTTCCTATTTAGCTTCATATTTTTTGTTCTACACGGTACACACATCCTACTTCACACCCCTTTGCCCAAACATCTAAAGTTCCCTCATTTCTTTGCGTTTCATGCACATAAACACTCCTTCGACAAGAAAGGAAGTGTTTGCTTTCGAAATGAGAGCTAGAATTGTCCTAACTTTCCTCATTCTTGCTTTATTTCTTGTTCATGGCGCCAACTCTGAAGACCCATATAGATTCCTCACTTGGAAGATCACGTACGGCGACATTTACCCTCTGGGTGTGAAGCAACAGGTATGTATCTGCATTGTCCTGTCTCATTCGTTCGGATGATCTTCCTGTATCTCTGTTGAGAAAGGAACTAATTTTCCTTTTGTTTGAGCTGAACAAAATTGATGGGTGTTCTCGGTTCTGTATTCAAATATTTGGGATATATTCAATGTGCTCTGTTTTGGTTTAAATCTTGCAGGGGATATTGATTAATGGCCAATTCCCAGGACCTCAAATAGACGCTGTCACAAATGATAACTTGGTTATCCACGTCTATAACTACCTCCGAGAACCATTCCTCATTTCATGGTACATCACATTGTGTTCTTCTCTGTTTCTCTTTAATCCTCTGCCCTGGCTTTCTAGAAACAGAGCTTTCTGGAAAAGTAAGATACAAGGGTTAGGTATAAATGGTGTTAATATTCGGCACCGTTCCCTGTTTTGGACCTCAGTTAATATGGGCCGTCCAGATTTAAAAAAAAATATTTTAATGGTAGAAAAATGTAAAATAAATATAATCTTAACTAACATTTTTAAAAGATTTTTTTATATTTAAAAATCACTAAATAAAAAAATAAAATATAAGCCAAGATAGTGATCACGTGAACTCATCATTTACATAGAGTATTAAATAAATTAATTGTCACTTTTTGATTCGTGTTAATTAGTTAAGGTGCCTTATAATATAGCCTAGAAAAAGTATAAAGAAATGGAAGTGAGTCCATTTGTGCCTTATTAAATCAGTTGAATTTTTCAACTTTACCCTTATTTAATATTGAGTATTGAAAAAAATGTTATACATTATCTCTCTCATACATTTTTAATAAAGGTAAAATTGAAAAATAACTCTTAGTGCATACAATTATTTAGGATAACTTTTTTGGTTGTTGTTGATAAACTGGATTTATAATAAGACCAAAGTGATAGTACAAATTTAAAGGAAGAGCTTAATTTGAAAAGACTATTCAACTTCTTGCCGGTCAGACCTTTTGTAACTAGCACTTTGCGAGGTTATTAAGTGAACTCAGCACCACTTTTAAACATATATAGACCCCACTCTATACTTGTGAACCTCTCCGAGGGGCTTATAATAAATTATCTGTACACACACCCAGATCCCTCATAAAAGTTAAGTTCCAAAAAGAGAATTTCCAGCTTGTAAATTTGCAAATTTAAGAGTGAATAATTTAGTTGAATGAATCTTAGGTTATGAGTTGAAATTGTGCAGGAACGGGTTACAGCATAGGAGGAACTCGTGGGAGGATGGTGTTTCTGGAACGAACTGTCCAATCCCACCGGGGAAGAACATGACATACATTATGAGAACTAAAGATCAAATAGGCACCTTCTTCTACTTCCCTTCTCTGCAAATGCACAAAGCTGCCGGAGCATTTGGAAGCATCAGAATCTGGAGCCGTCCAAGGATTCCCGTCCCATTCCCTCCTCCTTCTGGCGACTTCACCATACTTGCCGGAGATTGGTTCAAGAGAAACCACCATGTTCAAACACACTCACCTTTGCATCATAATTATTATTATTCTCTTCTTCTTCCATGCTTAATACTTGATTCTTATATATTGTTTCTTTCTGCTATATACATTTCAGAGACTGAGAAGAATCCTAGAGAATGGCCATGACCTTCCCTTCCCAAATGGGCTGCTTATCAATGGACGTGGGTGGAATGAAAACACATTCACGGTTGATCACGGTAGGTTTTTTCCCAAAGACCTTTTTTTTTTCATCTACACATACGAAAACTTAAAAACCTCCCGTTTAAGCCGCTAAAACCTGGAAACAAATCAACTTCGATTCTTGAACAATGACATCACTTCTGTTTCTATTGTAGCAAAAGATTCCATTTTTTACGTGGAAAAAACATGTCAAACAAAATGCTTAACAAGAAGAACTAATTAGATTTGAATCGACTAGATCTGATTTTTGATGGCCTACATTTAAGTTTTCTTAAATGATGATTTTGTAAATGAAAAATCATTTAAAAAAAACAATAGTTAAGATATTATCTTTATTTTAGATTTTACACCCATTAAAATAATTATTTTAAAAAATATAAACTTCTAAACAACAATTTTGGACCTTCAGATCAAATTTGCATGGTCCAAATTTGATTAGCTCTCCTTGTTAAGCAAAGCAAGCAACTGGTTCCACTCCTTTTATCAAGATTAGCATGTGTTGGTAGTGCTCTTTCTCTCTCTATATGTATATATGTGTGTGTGTATGTGCAGGGAAGACATATAGATTGAGGATATCAAACGTGGGGTTGAAGACGTCCATAAACTTGAGGATCCAAGGGCACAAGATGAAGCTAGTGGAGGTTGAAGGGACTCATACAGTGCAGCAGATATATTCTTCACTGGACATCCATTTAGGGCAGTCCTACTCAGTTTTGTTCACCGCTGACCAACCTGCCGGCGACTACTACATAGCCGTGTCCACCAGATTTAGCAGGAGGCTTCTAAAAAATACGGCCATTCTTCACTATAGCAATTCACATACTAGACCATTTGGTCCTTTTCCTCCGGCACCTACCCTTGATATTGCTTCTTCTCTCTCTCAGGCCAGAACTATCAGGTACTCCTTACTCCTTCAAATCACTTCAATTCAAAACGATTTAATTAGGCTCTAGCTCTAGTTTCAGATCAAGTCGGATTTTGGATTTAGCCGAATCTACAAGAACATTTCTGAATGTAGTACTAAATTTCTAGTACCAGTTAATTGGATCCAAAGAGTTACTTCTACTGCTGATTATAACTATTTGGGCCCTTTAGCTAAGCACACCCCATCTCTATTAAAACTTATGCTTATCCAGTCAGATGCTTTTCCAGCTCAAAAGTTTTTGAAAATGTAAACTTAGTTTTTAATATTTTTTTTAAATATGTTAAAAAAAGGGTGAAAACATCATACGGAGTTCAATAATATATGCCTTTATTTTGGTTTTAGTCCCTCAAATTTTAAACTAGAGGTTTTGATCTTGTAAGTTTCGTTTTTCTTAAAACATTGATCCTTATGATTAAATAAAAATCCCTATGATTAAATAAAAACTAGACTATTTTGTAATTTGAAGGACTAAAACCTCCTAATTAAAATTTAAGAAATCAAAATCAAAATAAAAGTAAACTTGAATGACTAAGGATTATATTAAGTTATCAACCTATAATAGTAAAATGAAAAGACATTGCATAAAACCCCAAAAAAAAAGTCAGTTCGTTTATTTTTTATTTTTGGAAAAGAAGTCAGATTGTTTACGTTCCTCTTTGTATTTTAAAATTTATTACTGATATTATTTATACAAGATGTGATCTTATGGTTTTACTTTTTGGCTTATTATAAAAATAAAGAAGATGGAATTTATGTTGTTGCGTCACAAATTGATGCGGTGCAACCAGGCAAAACCTGACCGCAAATGGGCCGAGACCGAACCCACAGGGTTCATACCACTACGGTCTGATCAAACCAACTCGAACCATCGTCTTCGCAAACTCAGCAGCTCACATCAACGGCAAACAAAGGTACGCCGTGAACGGCGTGTCATACGTAGAGCCGGACACCCCTCTGAAGATGGCCGACTACTTCAACATCCCCGGAGTTTTCTCCGTCGGAAGCATCCCCGCCTACCCCACCGGAGGCAGCGGCAACAACGCCTACCTCCAAACCTCAGTTTTGGGTGCAAACTACCATGAGTTCGTAGAGATCGTGTTCCAGAACTGGGAAAACTCGGTTCAGTCTTGGCACATCGATGGCTATTCCTTCTTCGTTGTTGGGTATGTACGTCAACCCACGCATGTTTAACCTTCTGAACATTTATCTCTATGAATGAAAATGTCAGACATTTTGACCAGCAACTCAATATATACAAACAGGTTCGGAGGTGGGCAGTGGACAGCAGCAAGTAGAGGAGGTTACAATCTAAGAGACGGTGTAGCTCGATGTACCACTCAGGTAATAAAGTTGGGGCTTTCAACACTAGGTTTTGATTTGTGTATAAGCTAAAGGGTATTATATTATGGTAATGGAATGGAATAGGTGTATCCGAGATCATGGACAGCGATGTACATGGCACTGGACAACGTGGGAATGTGGAACATAAGATCAGAAGACTGGGGGAGGCATTACTTGGGACAACAATTGTATATGAGAGTGTACACATCGTCTAAGTCATGGAGGGACGAATATCCAATCCCAAAGAATGCACTTGTGTGTGGCAGGGCAAGAGGTCGTCGCACTCGGCCTTTATAATTGAAGCGTTAGGTGTTAACTGCCAAAGGGTGATTAGAGAGAGAGAGCTCACCTCAAGCTCGAGTTTATTTTAACATTTTTATCCTTAATTATGGAAGCATTGAGTCTATTGTTGGTTTGTGTTTTGTCTGAGTCACTTTTTTTTTAATTGGATAATGCAGCGTCTCCTATTTTATCAATGAACTTCCTGGAAGGTGTTCAGAAATCTCAGATTGTTGAATTAAGACGAGTGTATTGCATGCTTTTGGCTCTTCAATTTCTTTAATTCCACACTTCAAAATTCAAAGACATGCTCCCATTTTCAAACAAGCTAATTAATCAATATGTGGACGGACACCATTCCAATATATTTTTAAGTTTAATGTTAGGATTTTCAAGGACGACTCGCCATTCGAATGTAGCTTCTCTTATCTTTTGATTTGACTTTGTTTTGTTGTACCTTGCACGATTTTTATTTTGGCCATGTTATTATAAAACAAAAAGATAAAAGAGATAAGCAGACAGAAGTTATAAATATATACACGGAATTCGTTTTTTAAGATAAATCTCACTTGTCAAACATTCTTGGCCAAAAAAAAAAAAAGCTAAATAATTCTTAATTAATTATCTGGTAACCAAACAAAATGATTAGCTGCATAAGGAAAATTCCTCTCACACTAAACATCAGAAATTAATTAATTAAAACTCTTATTTAATGATGAGTTATTTTTTATAAAACAATAGTTTAGGCAAGTTGAATTCTGTAGATTAATTAACACGCCAGCAAAATTTTAAAAATATCTAGATAAATGTTTACAGATGGCCCATCAATAAGATAGAGCATAGTCACACATACATGTGAATTAATCAAATAAAAAAAAAAACACACACACACACTTATGAATTAGTTAAGGCCCATATTTCGTATATTACCTAATAATAAAGTTATGGGAAAATTTCACTGAGGTTCTAAGTTAGGAAAAATACTACTACAAGATCCCTTGAAATCTCTAATTTGCAGGTAAATCTTGTGGGAATTTTGGGCAATATAATCAAAATATCAAAAGATCTAAGTACCTTTAGTATCAGCTGCATCACCTTTCAATGACCGCCTATAGACTTATCAATGGACACTCATGGTTTCCATTAACAAGTCCATGGGTGTTCGTTGACAAATCCATGCCCCTACTATACATTGACAGGTGAGGCAGCTGACATTAATAGTACTTGAGTCTTTTGACATTTTGATTATATTACCTAAAAGTATTAGAAACTTACCTGTAAATTAGAGATTTCAATAGATCTTTTTCATAGTATTTTTCTTAACTTAAGACCCAATTTTCCCTAAAGTTATTACTTGTGCGTCATATTTCCCAATGAAAATATCCTCCCCCTCAAAAAAAAAAAAAAAAGGGAAAAAACTCATAGATATGATAAAAAGACGTAAGTGTCATAATTTAATTCTTACATTTTTAATCACGACATTATCATTTTACCTCATTATTTCTATCAATCTAATCACTGAGTATGCGGGACTCAATTCTATCATGTGTATGTGAAGTGCGTTGGCAAATTAAATAACCTATATTCTATTACTCACTATAGCACTATTTTATTATCTATAAAACATTTTGTTTGATGTCATGATATGATTGCGAGTTTTTTCTTAAAATCGTACAGAATGGTATGACATACCTAAGATTCGTTTAAAGACATGGATTCAACTTTTGGCTGGCAGATTGATTCGGTGATCTTTGGAAATTTTAGGATCATTTTCTCCCTTCAAACCAAACAAACCCTTAAGGTAAGGGCCCATTTGGATCTAGGTTAATAAAGGGCAGGAAATAGCAAGTTCAAATTTTCCGCTCAAGACAGTTGTTTGGTGCACCATTTCGTTAGGAAAATTTTTTTGATGCTGGAAATGAATTTCCTCTATATAAAATGAAAATGGGTTCCCTCCAATTTTCAGTTCGCATCAGAAAGAGGAAAAATACACAAGTATTCCTTCAAGTGATATAAAAAGTCATGCCATGGACAGAAATGGAGGTGCTCCAATTCACAATATATACCTGACAGGAAAAAAAAAGAACAAAGGAACGTTTACTTGCTCTGGAGACGAGGACGGCACGTGTTTCAACAGCCAACAACAGGTGGGTTTGTTGGATTAATGAGTCTTGTTTGGCGAATGTCATTCTTGTCTTTATATTGCCCATGAATGTTAATTATGCGCGTATTGTTTTTTGGTTATGTTGTTGGGGAAAGAGAAGTGCCCATTCCTTAACGGCACTATATCTGAGTAGAGGGAGGTGGTCGGAACGTAATAGATGAGGAAAGTTATTTGAATGCCGTGTAACCATGAGGTACCTGTGCGTCTGGTTAAACATGTGAAGTTATTTGAAAAGGTAAGTGGCTTTAACCTAATCAGGCGATGAGCATATCATGGTTAAGAGAAAAATTAGTTAAATTTTGTGTAAACACGATATACTCATGACGTGCATCGAATTAAACATGTGAAATTATTTGAGAAAGTAAATAGCTCTGACTAGATGCAAGTGATAGTTACGTCATGGTTAAGAGTATGTGTGATTGCTCTGTTACTTTAGCTGAAAATAAGGGCAAACAATGTTTTTTCCCCCAAACTTTGACTACATACAGCTGATGGGCACATTGTGGTTAAAAGACAGTTTTATTTAAACAGGGTGTTTGCATAGAAGGAGATTCTCTCCATTCATTGGCTCAATCTGAGCTTTTGATTGAGAAAATGAGAGAAAAATAAAAGTAGTATTATATTGATTGGACGGATGTGATTTAGAGATTATGAGGGATAATGAAAATTGATGATGAGAGAAACCCTACCCATGTTTCCACCAAATGCATCGATCCAGTTTCATGTTCAAAGCCTTCCTCTGCCATCTCTCCACCAATGTCCACTTTCATATTCCTCTCGGACGATTTTGATTGTAGTAGGGGACAACATTTTCGGACCGCGTTTTGGATAGGCACCGAGCGCCTGGAGCATCTGGTCCGTCCAAATGCGATCTGGACGGTCTAGATTTTATTTTTTTAACCTTTTCTTTTTGAATAATTTGAAAAAAATGTTAGTTGAAAGATTATAATTACTTTAGATTCTATACCTATTATTTAAATAATTTTTGTAAGAAAATAAAAACTTAAAAAATCTGGACCATTCAGATCCCATCTAGATGATCCAGATGAGAAAGGTTCCCTTGCCTATCCTTTTAGGCCGGGAAACTAAATCCCAATGTTTTCTTGTTTTTTTCTCTTGAAGGGGTGAAGTTTTGGTTATTCCCCCTTTCGAATATATATATTTTTTAAATAAGGGCAAAATTGTTATTAATCTCATTTTTCTACATCATTTTCATTAAACTAGGTAAATTTTTTCCGATCAACCAATTTTCTTTTCAAGTGCATAAGAAACATCTATGTGACAATATTTTCTATTTCTTCCCCTCCTTTCCTTTCCATCCCAACAAATTCTGCGATCCAAACAAGCCCTAAGTTCTTAATTAATGCTCAAAATAGAGTATGAATATCTCTTTCACCTTTTCCTTTTTCCCTCATCCTATTTTTCTATCGTCGGATTAATAAATAAATGTCTAAGATTTGTATAGAAAATAAATGGTTGAGATTTAATAATATATAAAACTATATTTTTTTTTCTATTTTAAGGTAATCTACATTTGGAAACTATCCCGATAAAATTTTTATGGATGAAATGTATTTTTTATTATTGTTTATGTAATATTATAATTATAATTTTATAGAATATTAAATATCAACCGTTTGTTTGTTAATCCAACGATAAAGATGAGATGGGGAAAAAGAGAAAGAGAAAGAGTATGAGGAGAGATTATCCGCATCCGAAAGATGTGCTTTGGCCATTAATTTGTACTCCAATGTTTGACTTGTTTCCAAAAGATGTACTATACTATACTACACACACACACATATAGTACCTTCAGGCTTCAATCCTTAATTTAACATCTCATTTGCAGTGTAAATTGTACCACGAGATTTTATTTTAAGCACAAGATGTAATACATATATTGAAGGTTTAAAGGGCTTAGATACCTTAAAAAAATTTTGTGTACGGCCATTAGGCACCTAAGAGTTTTTGAGGGATAAATGTGCTCTAGAAGGTTAAAAAATGAGGCAATTTCGCCCCAACGCTAACAATCCCTAATGGTTCATTTAGTTGACTAAATATGTAAAGATGACATTTGCGGAGGATATAACTTAATTGAGTCTTATATATATCCTCCTCAGCAATGTCTTCAGTCCTTGATATAAGACTCAATTAAGTTATTCAGAGAGATTAAAAAAGTTAAATAAATTACTTAATTATATATTAGTTTATAAGTTAAACAAATTAGTCTGGAAAAAATGATAAATATAAATACATTAAAGTAATTCCTTTTATTTAATTAGTAGAGCACTAGGTAAAAAAATGTTATTTTTTAAAAAATTATAATGTACCAATAAAATGTTAATTAAGATGATAAACATGGCTTCACCTCTTAAGGAGGAAAGCACATGTTTGAATCCCCAAAAACATATTTGTTGGAAAAGACAAAAAAACCTTTACGTTCTAAACTTCAAAAGGAATTATACTCTTAACTAATTTTTCTTTTATTTATAAAAATGGAGTTCACGGAGGAATATATCTATTGTTGTCAAACTCGCAAGTTAACTCTCCGAGTTTACCGTTTTTACGTCTCTACCTTATAAAAACGAGTTGAGTTAGTAGTAAACTCTTGTTAGTCATAAACTCGGTTAAACTCACGAGTTTATACACCGAGTTTACCGTTTTTACGTTTCTAACTTACAAAACTGTGTTAACTTATTCTTAAATTCATGTAAACTTTTTTTATTTGATCATGCTCAATGGCTTTATATAGAAATTTTGTAGAAATTTCTTTATAAAATACGATAAATGACAAATGTTGATGGATTTAATTTCAATTATTTAGATTTAAAATATATTTAAATCAAATTATTGTCATTTTTTATATTTTAATTATTTAATTATACACTAGTAATACCTATTTCATAGTAAAAAAAAACTCTTTCGAGTTTACGATACGAGTTTACGTCACTGTCACGAGTTTACTTAAACTTTCTGATATTTCTTTAGGCGTCTCTCCTTCAAAACATGGTGGATGACTCACCCTATATACAGCTTGCAGAAGCGACTAATTTCAAAAGCTTTCGGGTAGTTTTAAATGACTTCATAATAAAAAGCAGATCAGACCATACATTCTTCTTATCACGTGTTCCTACACCAGAATCATTGGTTAGCGTGAGTTTAATTCCTTATTATATATAGTAATAAACATATAATTATATTCCAATCTAAATTATATAAAGTAGTAACTCCTCATACCTAAGAAATCTAATTACTAAAAAGTCATATAATAATAAGTGAGTGCAGTAACACAACTTGTTGTCATTTCTTACCCCAAATATTATTATTGCATATCGCTTATATGTTGTAAGACTTTTAAATTTTAAAGGATTAAATCGCTTACGGGAGACTTCCATTGTAAATTCCCAAAATAAAAAAGGGAGAGGAAGGGGGTTCAATTTGTGATTTCATTTTCACCAACGACGATGAAGACATGTTTGAACAAGAACTGTGGTTTCTGAAATTCCGCGTCCCAAGTTTTTCCTTATATCAATCGAAACTCCGAAGGACTATAACTGACCCAATTGAAAGCTAACCAAAGCTGGGCTAAAAGACAAACCTTTTGCCTCAGAGGCGTGCTCATTAGTATTTATTCTCCTTTTCTCACTTCAAACACCTCATTACTATCAAACAATGGGGACTCAGCAGAAGAAGAGGAAGATGCCTCTCAATTCCATTTCTCCTCCTCCTCCTCCTCCTGCTCTTAGCAGTGTGGTCAACACTAGTAATAGCGGCGGAGTCTCTGAACCATCTCCGGTGAGACTTGGTCACAATAATGCTGCGTCGCTACCGTCAGAGATAAGCCAGAATTGGCCGGCGACTAGGCCCTATGTTCGATACAGGTTGGCTCGCCTTCGCTGGACACCGGATCTTGATGAAAGATTTTTGCATGCAGTTAAGAAGCTTGGTGGAGAACACAGTTAAGTTCTTTCTTCTTTCCTTTAATTATGATTTCTTTCAATTCACTGATTTCCTAATACCACTCCAATTCCATACCTTTGATTTGATTTTGGGTCCTACAAAGATTTGTTCATTAATCGGTTCTGATTTGAAATATTATTATTCATTTGAAGGGGCAACACCAAAGTCGGTTTGGGAGCTGATGAATGTCAATGGACTCACTATCTCTCATGTGAGCGGTGAGCCACCTTCAGGTATATACACACTGTAAGAATTGACAAACAAGGTTGAGTCTGGTAGAAATGGCAAATCTTTCACAACGTGACGAATCAAATTAAAGTTCAAAATATGCTCTTGTAATTGAGAGATGTGTTCATATTTAGTATTCAACAATATATCAAATAAGAAATTTTCTGATAGCTTGTGTTTAGCACGCGCGCACATATATAATTCCATTTTTTTAAAAAAGAGGAGTATGTATTGCAACTAATGCATACTTTATACTTTAAATTTTCTGGTGCAGAGGTACAGGGGCGTGAAGCATGAGAGTGAAGGTATGCATCTATTACACATCAGTTACTTATGGCTCAAATTCAGTGTATGTATGTATGGATTGATCTTCTTGTTCATATACATACAATATGGATATACATTGCAACTGAAATAGAAAAACAAACTCTCATCCAAAAAAACCAATAAAAAAACAAACATACCATATATTATAAGGGTTTAATGTTTTTGCTTTTACTATAGGTTTTTTTTTCCTGCCACACTCACATAAAAGTGAGCGAGTCTCATTATAAAGAGAAGAGAGAGAAAATATTAGTGGGATTCACTCACTTTTATGTGAGTGTGGCAGAAAAAAAAATTCTGCAGTAAAAACATTAAACTCATATTATAATGGCGATAGTGTGTTTACAGTTATGATGGTTTTGGAGGTTTTCAAGATAAAATCAAACACACGTGCAACAAGCTCCCGTGCGCACACGCGCATGCATGCACCGCACACATACATGCGGAATGTGGGTAGCAATAGAGAATGCATATACATATGTATATGAATGTACTTACATAAATACATACACAGAATGTGCGCACTTGCGTAAATGCACATTCATACAAATATACTCACTCAGCTCCATATATACCTCAATACTTCCTCCGGTCCTTAATATAAGAGTCAGCTAACTTTTGTTGAAGAAACTAAATAAGTTACTTAATCATAACATTTGTTGTGTTTCATTAGATTTTATATCATCAATAAGACAAATTAGTTCAAATCACAGTTAGGTACTAAACATGGACATCTCTCTTAACCTGGTGAATTATTGAGTTTATTATTGGTTTGCGTTTTGTCTTGACTGAGTCCACTTTTTTAATTGGAAAATGCAGGTCTCCTATTTTATCAATGAACTTCGTGGATGGTATTCAGAAATCAGATTGTAGAATTAAGAAAAGTTTATTCCATGTAGTTTGATTTGCTTAAGGATATACATCAAACACTTCATCACTTGAGCCAGTACCCCCTATTATTAGATGTGCATGCAGTGAACCTCTTCTATCCTTTCTCTTTTCAAAAATGCCATGCTTTAATTTGGCACTTCAGTTTCTTTAATTTCACACTTCAAAATTCAAAGACATGCATGGTCCCATTTTCAAAGAAGATAATAATCAATATGTTGACGGACATCATTCTTCCAAGATATTTTTAAGTTCAATGTTAGGATTTTCAAGGACTCGCCATTAGAATGTAGCTTCTCTCAGGGGCGGAGCTTGGGACAAAAATTTGGGGGGGCCATATAGTGGTGGGGGAAAATTTTTTTGAAAGGAAAGTTTTATATGCGCTAAAAAATAAAAGAATATAAACAAGAAAAGAAAATAATATAAAAAAATACACCACAAACATTGGAAGGCAATATGCTTTAATTTATGTGATTGTGAACAGGGACAGAGTTTGAGATAAATATTTAGGGGCCAAATATATACTCATTAACTAATTAATTTTTTTATGATTATATAACATATTTAAAATATTCAGATTTATAATAAAAATATTTTAACAATTCTAATGTATAAGATAACATACCTTTCTTTAGTATGGATGTCATATCAATTACAAAATGAGAAAATATCATGAAATTCCAGAAGATTGCCTGTTACATAATATATCAAAATATTAAAAGTTAATATCATGAAATTCTTGGGTAGGAGGTAATGAAAAAAATGAGGGAAAAAAGTTATTAAAAAAAATGGGGGCTTTTTTTCATTACATTAAAAAAAAATTAGATTTTTTTTTTGGGGGCCATGGCCCCCCTATGTCCCTTCAATGCTCCGTCATTGGCTTCTCTTATCTTTTGATTTACTTAGCTTTGTTGTACCTTACACGATTTTGATTTTCGCCATGTTATTCAATAAAGATCAAAGAGATAAGCGGAGAGAAGCTACACACATACGGAACTCGTTTTAAAAAAATAAATCTCACCTGACAATCTTAATTGGCCACACTACTACAATAAATGGTTTTTACTTCCCTAATTGGCGTCCTATTTAAAAAAACGGAGGTAAAAACAAAAGACGGTGGCATTTTTGTAATTAAATATGAGAAAAGTTGACTTTTGGCGTCTAAGTTTCAAAATTAGACGTCAAAAGGCACATTTTTGACATCTAAGTTTTAGAATTAGACGCTAAAAGGCACACTTTTGGCGTCTAATTGTGAAACTTAGACGCCAAAAGTAATGGAATTTCAGGCGGGAAAAAGAATTGTTTAGCGGCAAAAACAATACTTCTCAATTTCTATCCCCGTGAGTCCTCTTCTCATTATCAACTTTCTTCTCAGTCCCTATTTTTGGGTCGCTCCGTGTTGTATCGTCTCTCACTTCGCCGACTCCGCCGCTGCTCCGTCGTCGCCCCTCACCTCAGTCCTCCGTCCTCTTCTCTAATTTCTCAGAGGCAGCATCACGGCGTCGGACGGAGCTTCCCTGGAAAAGACGATCCGCCTTTGCATCCTCACCATTTCCTGCTGCTTGGCCGCCGATTCATCTCAGCGCTGGCTAAGTTTGTGCTCTGAGCAAAGACCGAGAGAGGTAATCTTCATTCCCCTTCTCTTCTCATTTCATTGTCCCGATCGACACCGAATCTCTGTACAAGGGAAAATGTGAAAGTAACCACGGTTTACCCCCTCTTCTCTACCACTTCTTCTTGGCTGGTACCTGTTCTTTTCCCTTGTGTTTTGTCTTCTTCGGTAGCCCAACGCTGGGCTTTTTTTTTAGCCATTCCTATACCCTTGAAACCAAAAAAACTAGAGCGATTAGAGTAATAGAATCAACAATGAGGAGCAGCAAAAATGGTGATATACTCATGATTTACCGAACAATTGGCATTAATAGGAGAAACTCATCTGTTATCGTTAGCTCTGGAGCATAGAATTTCCTTCCTCTTCCTCTATTCCTTCTCTTTGTTAGTAATGGCGAGCTCGATCGAGTAAATTTCTGCTCATGGCGCACCTAGTTTTTATTAGATTTCTGCCCTAGTTCATGTTAGTGATGAAACTTTGTTTAAGCTCTGTTAGTGGGACCTCATCAAATAATATTTTGTAATTTGAATGCATTTGAGTCTTTAAGATTCGTTTGTTTAAAAGTTCATTTCTTCAAATGAAATGCGAGAGCTGAATGAATGTTTTGATTTTGTTATTGGGACATCTTATGACTAAAGTTTCATAGCTATTTTTTGTTTGAGGAAAACTCAATTTGTGTGCTAGTTGTGCTGATTATAACCTCATAATATGAAAAATCTCTATGGGTTACTTCTTGTCTCATTATCGTTGTCAATGATGACTCATCTAGGAAAATGAATGTAGGATTTGGAACGGATGAGGAGGCAGTAATATTTGTATTGGGACACAGAAATGCAAGCTAAATGAAGAAAATTAGAGAAACCTATCAGCAGCTTTACAATGAATCACTCATTGATCGTTTACATTCTGAACTCTCCGGAGATTTTAGAGTATATTGATCTTCCTTCCCTTCTTTTGTCTTTTTTGTTTGTAAATACAAGTCAAGAAGACATTACATCAGAATTATATTTTATTCACTTATGATATTTGTATATATATCTCAATTGGAAAATAATGTCACTCTGGTGAAATTGCCTTGGTTGTCTGCACTCTGCAGCGAACAACTCTGTCTTGTGTTTCTCAGACTGAAATTCATGATTATGCTTGCTTAGAATATGGAGTTTTTATTTTATTTTTATTTTTTTTATCTCATATGGTAATATATTGTTGGACAAATTGACCACACTGGTTAACTTTTCCTGTTCTCCTTTATCTATCACTCAACGAAAATTTTTCACTATTAGCAGAACTATGCTTCCTATTTAGTTTATATTTATTTTTGTTTTTCTTATATAGTATACTAGTATATTGCTTTTATAAGAGATGTAAGCTAAAGCATCAAATAGGTGATCTTAAAACAGGAGTTCCGTTTCTCAGGAACTTCAATCTTTGATTTAATTTTCATACAACTGTATGAATTGCACATTTGCTTTGTACTTGTGCTTTGTCATTATAAGTTCCATTAGCTATTTGTTCCAAATCCTAACATTAAGCATGTTGGTAGAATAATCCTTTTGTCTTGGAAGAAGTAACCATGTGATGTCTTATTGCACTCTTGAACTTGGGCTTGTGTTCTGTAACAGAATGCAGTGATTCTATGGACAACTGATCCTCCTGAAAGGGATGCAAAATTGGCAAATGCTGCCTTGAAGACTTGGAGAAAAGGGATTAAAGAACTTCAAGTTCTCGTTGAAATAGCATGCGCATCGTCTCCTCATCATCTAATGGCTGTGAGGCAGGCATACTGCTCTCTCTTTGATTGCTCACTGGAGGAGGACATTGTATCCAATGTTTACAAGCCCCTCAGCAAGGTAAAATGTAAAACATATAGTTTGTTACAAACAGAATGAAAACATTTGGAAAATATTTCTGGTTGAGTGTTGGGACCTAGTTTCTGTTCACTGTTAATTGGCAAAAAGTAGTTGTTTGATTGGTGAATTTGCTTGAAAAGCTTCAAAGGAGTTTGTATCTTTTACAATTCTAAATTGTGATTTAAAAAAAAACGGGAAAAAATGAGTTTTATAGGCACTTTCACTTTTCGTGTCACTCTTTTTTGATGCATTACAAAAATTTTAGGATTAATAATTTTAGAGGATCCTTACATCCACCAAATCCCTCAGTTATAAGGTTTAAAACTCAAGCTTTTTGTATTGTTTTTTGGTTTGCGTTTTCTAAAGTGGTTGTCCACAAGCAAGGTATATCCACTGAAACAAAAGCAGAGTATTACAGAAGTTTATTATTATCAATGGGCATATTGTTGATACCCATTTTCACCATATCCACCAAATATGCTTAGATTAAGGTTATGTTCCAATTCTAATTTCAACCATGTTTTTTCAAAATTTAAATTATATCTAAAATAGGTTACTTAAATCAACATATTGTTCTAGAGTTTAGTTGAAAGAAAAAAAGAACAATTAGATGTAATGACTTAAGCAGAGTATTATTAATCATTTGTGTCTTTTGTCCATTTCGGACACCGAGTAAAATTTGGTGGATACCAAAACAAATTCATTTATATAAAGAAAATATGAGCTCTGCTTAGTTGTTGGTCTGGAAAACTTCCTTTGTTTGTTGGCAAAGATCGATTTCGATATGAAACTTGAAACTATATTGATCATTTATTTATTAATTGCTAACAGTGTAAATTGTTACAAATTTCAACAGGAGGAGGATTTAATTTGAGAGAGTGGCATACCCTATGCAATTGTGAGGCCTAGTGCATTGACTGAAGAACCTATTGGAGCTGATCTAATATTTGCTCAAGGAGATGACATTACGGCATTGTGAAAACAAAACTTGGATGTGATCTACTGTTTAGATTCTACTGATATTGGTTATACAATTTTTTCATAATTTTTCCCACTCACTTTATTTCCCTCTCTTTCATTCTCAAGCTTCCTATCTGCAGATTATATTTTGCAGGCAGATTATATTCTCTTTTTGGGAATCCAAATGACTTAGCACTTTTAGGTTTGTCCCTTCGTTTCACTTGTTAATTTTAAAGCACATATTCTTGTATATATTGACCATCAGTTTGTCTGCTGTGATGTATTAAAATATATATACATGTGTGGCTTTTAAGAAACTTATTCAAGTGTTCTTTGAAATTTTTTTAAGGTCATTTATCATTATTGGGCTCTAACACCTTCTGAGACTACGACATGTATGCCACTATCATTTATTTATCAATTGTATTTCTTGCATGTAGATCTTATATATTTATTCTTTATATAATATTAGTACCTCAAACATGCTCATGATATTTTGGATTTTAGGCGAAGGTGCAAGATTGCAAAGATCCTTGTGGAGAACAATTTTGATTTGGCATTTCAAGTGATATATGAATTCAATCTTCCTGGTAGCCAGATAATTTCCTCTTCAATATAATCTGATCTTTATATCTTCAGTTTCACTTTACTGATTTTGAATGGAGAGGTTATATTGTTAATGCAGTCAGCTTGATTTTTTATTGTGTTGTGAAGCTGTTGACATATATGTTGGTGTTGCTGCATCGCTTGCTGAAAGAAAAAGAGGCAGCCAGTTGACATAATTCTTCGAAAACATCAAGGGCACAATAGATGATGATGATTGGGACCAGGTAATTGACTGAATTTTCTTTTACTCTTCTAGTAACTAAAGAAAAGGAAAACATTTGCTGTCTTGATAGAACGCTTTAATTTGGTCTAGAATATTATACCACTGTTGGCAATGAGATTCTTGGAAACTATAACCATTTTTCATACAATATCATAAGAAGAGTGCAATTTTGTTTTTAAGATTGATTATTGCAATTGGTAGTCTAGTTTTAAAATTGTTTACTCATGGGATTGCTTTTCTTCATGTTTGTTCCTTCAATGTTAAGTTTTTAGCCATTGATATTATCTTTACCATAAGTTGAATAACTGAGTGACTATTTTTTGTTCTTCGTAGGATTTGGATCCAGTAACTTCAACCATTAAGTATTGTTGCACCACAGCTGATACATATACAAATCTTGTTTATTTCATGTTTAGAGCAAGCATTAATTTATACTTCATGTATGCATCCAAGTTGTGCATGTTTATCTATAATCAAGAATTTTATCTTATACCTTGTTTCCCATTCTACATATTGTTCTAAATGAAGAATTTTACCCCCATAACTCACTTTTGTTGAAGTTGTACTTTAGTTGTGTAACTAATTCATTCACTTGATTGATTTTATCTTATACCTTGTTTTCCATTTTACAGATTTTTGGCACTAAGGATGCCTACTCGAAGGAAGAAATCGATTTGGTTCGAAACCTGTTGGCTAGACATCTTCTTGGACGCATAGATGATTGAAGTTAGTCTTTATATTGCATAATTAGTAGGAGGAAGCTAGACAACTTTTTGACGCTTTGTGGTGATTGTTGTACATAGAAAAAGTAGTAGTAGTTACCACTTGAATTAGTTAGAGCAAATTGGTTAAGATGAATTGAAGTTAGCCACTTAAAGTTTGTTGTTACTACTTTGCAACCTCTATGTCCAATTCATCATCAACTGTGTCTTGGGATTTTGTTATCTATACATGCATGTATTTTGTTTCTATCTTGTGAAATATAAGGTTGGCTGAGCGGATCTTTTTAGCATATAGGTGTGTTGCTTTTTATTTTAATCACATTGTGGTGATTTCCTGCTGATATGTGTAAGAAGGTTTTTGTAAGGGTGGGCAATCATATATGAAGCAGAATATTAAAAAAAAACACACTAGGACGTCTAATTCAAGGAATTAGAAGCCGTAAGGTCAGACTTACGACGTCTAATTCTAGGAATTAGAAGCCGTAAGTCCATACTTACGACGTCTAATTCTCGGAATTAGAAGTCGTAACTATGGCCTAAATAAGGGTATTCGTGGTATGCATTAGGCGTCTAATACTATTAATAGGACGCCGTAAGTCTGAACTTACGGCGTCTAATTAAAACTTAGACGCCGTAAGTCTGAACTTACGGCGCCCCCCAAATAGACGTCCCGCGTAAAAAGGACGTTAAATGTACCGAAAATAGGACGTTGTATCCCTATTTTGTAGTAGTGCCAATTTTTTTAAAATAATTCTTAATTATCTAGTAACCAAACAAAGTGATTAGCTACATAGAAATTTCCTCACACACTAAAGTATAACCAGAGGTGGAACCAAAAATGTAATTAAGGGGGGCAAAAATTACATATTAGAATCCAGGTTTTCATGAAAGTACATTTCAGCTCCATAAAAATTTCAATATTTTCATTTTAGTCCCTCCATGAAACTTTTAGTATGGACTAAAGTAAAAATATTGTAATTTTATGAGACTGAAATATAATTTCCTAAAAATCTGTGTTTGATTATATAATTTTAGAGGGGGCTAGGGGTGCCCCTAGGTCCGCCCCTGAGTACAACACATCAAAAATTAATTAATTAATTAATTATAACTCCTATTTTATGATAAGTGTATTCTTATATAAAAAAAAATTAGGAAAGTTGAATTTTGTAGATCAACATGCCTTCAAAATTTTAAAAATACTTACGGATCATCCATTAAAAAGTTACTCACACAGTGACAAGTACATGTAAATTAATCAAATAAAATAAAGCATGTATATATGAATTGATTAAGCTACATAAATAAGCTCCATATTTCGTATATTACCTAATAATAAAATTACTTTTTTTTTTATTTGACTAAGGTTTCTGATTTTGAAGTTTAAAGCGCAAAGAGTTTTCACCTCTTTTAACAAGTGCGCTTCTTTGTATTTGAACTTGTGTTCTTTTTTTTTTTTGATATACCAAAGCAACCAAACACTAACTAGCCATTATCCTGGATAATAATCCGTTGAAGCGCCAAGTCAGCCTGCGAGATGATCTGCAAGCCAGGTAAGGACGATAGACTTGCTTTAGCCAACAGTCCGCACTTCATTGGCCTTTCTACTAATCGAGATGCGGTTCCACGCTCCACACACGCTCCGTCATCCTTTTAATTTTCGCAATCGGACCTCCGTCTTCATGAGTTTCGGGCGTCGGGTTGCCGATGAGTTCTACAGCATCAGATGAGTCCACTTCCAGAATTACTTTTCGGAATCCCAAGTCCCACGCAATCTTCAAACCGTGGAGGCAGCCCCAGAGTTCAGCCGACAAGCAATCTCCCTCATCGCCTTTGAATTTAAAACCCTTCACGAACGAAGCCTGACTATCTCGCAAGAGTCCACCGCTAGCAATACCAGGTGTCCAAGGAGAAAACGCTCCATCAGTATTAAGCTTCACCCACCCAGGCGGAGGCGGACACCATGCTTCCACATTTCCGTTCTGCAGTGACTTCCTTCCATGTACTGAGCCTAGTTGATCCCAAGCATCGTTTGAACTACTAACCAGAGCAGCCATGACCGATCAGAATAGAGCAGTTTGATATTCGTTTATCTTCAAACACAACCGAATTCCTTCGCCTCCAAGCCCACCAGCAGATGACAGCAAACCGACTCCGCCAATCCTCCTTCCCCTGGGTACCGTCTCTGGAAGATAAATTCTAGCGGAGCCACTGTTCCCACGGCATGTGCCTGAACCGATGCCAAACCTGGGGGGAAACCAACTGGCGCCATAATTCAAGAGTTTCAGGACAGTCACGGAGAACATGCTGAATAGATTCTGCTGCAGAATTACAAATTGGACAGAAGGCATCCACGCTCAACCCTCTTCTCTGCCTAGAAACATTAGTCAATAGCCTGTTGTGAAGGACAAGCCAAAGGAACATTTTACATCTCTCCGGGATTTTAAGTTTCCAAACTCTCACCCAAAGCGGATCGGGAGGGGAATCTTCCTGGAGAAGAGCATTATAGGCTGACTTCACCGAGAAAGATCCGCTTTTGTTCCATTTCCACCTCAATTGACCACAAGGCATTTCCTCAATTCCATCTTGGACTTTGTTCCACGTACGCTTGATTCCACTCCACAAATTCGAGCCTGGTCTTCCCATAGTGATCCGTGGAATAATGTCATTTCCACATTTATATTTATCCCTGATAACTTTAACCCATAACGCATCCCGTCTAGCTAAGAGGTTCCAACCAACCTTCATGAGGTAGGCCTGGTTATACAGATTCGCATGGCGGAACCCCAACCCTCCTTTAGCTTTTGGTTTACAAATGGTATCCCAAGCGACCAAAGGGATTTTACGATGCTCCTCAGTACTTCCCATAGAAAGCGGCGGTTACACGATCAAGAGACTCACAAGTGCTTGCTGGAATTAGCGAAGTTTGCATTACATACCCTGGAATAGCAGTAGTTACCGAAGAGATCAGAGTAGCCCTCCCTGCAGAAGACAAGGATTTAACTTTCCATTTCGATAGTCTGGTCTTCACCTTATCCACCACATAATGAAAAGACTCCTTCGTGACACGCTTGTGGTGAAGTGGAACCCCCAGATATTTACCCAAATCACTAGTAATAGAGAATCCCAGGGCCGCACACATCTCCGTACGCCGAACATGATGAACATTCTGTGAAAAACATACTCTGCTTTTTTGATGATTAACTTTCAACCCCGAACTATCACAGAAAGACTTGAGGCATCTATTTATCACAGATACTTGATCCATTGACGCTTCAGCAAATAGCATAATATCATCCGCAAAGAACAAATGAGAGACAGGGGGCCCAGTTCTTGTAAGGCGAATAGGCTTCCAGTGACCTTCCTGAATCTCAGCTTGAATGAGGTGAGCTAATTTCTCCATGCAGATAACAAATAAGTATGGTGATAGTGGATCACCTTGCCTTACTCCCCTAGAAGGGTGGAACGTTTCGGCTTTATCCCCATTCCACAGCAGTTGCATACTAGAACTAGATACACACTGCCCCACAACCTCAGTAAGGTAGTTAGGAATGTTAACTTCCTGGAGACACCTCATTAGGTAGTCCCAATTGACACGATCATAGGCTTTCTCCAGGTCAATCTTAACTGCCAAGAATCCTCGCTTCTGCTTTAAATTCCGCATAGTGTGAATAATTTCCTGGGCCACAATAATATTATCACTACTATGGCGCCCCGGAACAAAGCTGCATTGATTGGGTGCGATCACTTGGGGGAGAATAGGTTTTAATCTAGACACAATAACCTTGGAGATTACTTTGTAGATAACATTACACCCCCCATATATTCAGGTTGATCCTTCTTCGGAATAAGCACAATCAGGGTGCCATTAATATCCTTAATAGCCTGCGGGTTAGCAAATAAGAATCGAACATAGCTTAAGACAGACGAAGATATCGTATCCCACTGATTCTGGTAGAACAGAGCATTGAGACCGTCAGGCCCTGGGGATTTTAGAGCGCCTGTACTGAAAAGAGCTCCTTTTATTTCACTGTCTGTAACCTCTCTACTACACCAGCTAAGGAGGTTCTCGTCTACACGGGGTAAGACATGCCGCAATTGAGAATTGGCCTATCAGGGACGTCTTCTGATAGTAAATTAGAGAAGAACTCAGTGGCCAAGCCTTTGATTACTGAAGTGTCATAAACCCATGATCCCTCAGAGTCACGAATGGCCTCAAGACGTTGGGATTTCCGTCGACTGTTGGCACGGCCATGGAAATATTTAGTGTTACGGTCTCCAAACACAGACCAATCTGCTCTGGCTTTCTGCACCCAGATAAGGGGCTCTTGAAGTAACACATCCTCCAGCTCTTTCCAAAGAGAGAGTTGCAGGTCCTCATACCTTGGGGAAGAGCCATACCGGGAAATCGCCCTATTGATTCCATCAAGGCGTCGCAGAAGCTTCTTTTTCCTGCCTTCTGTGTGCTTGAAAACTTCTTTGTTCCATCTGGAACACGCATCAATGAACTGAGAGATATTCGACAGCCATGGCATATCAGACAGCCAAGATTGACGGACAAAAGAGTCAAAATTATCATGGAGCACCCATGCTGCAATGAATCTGAAAGGACGGTTGGGTTTAGAAGATCCTGTGGATGGATCCAGACGGAGGAGTAAGGGCCTGTGATCAGATTTAAAAAATGGCAGGTGCGTGATCGATGCGTTTGGGAAAGCCTGAGCCCAATGATCATTAGCAATAAAACGATCCAGCCTTGCCTCTGAAGCACCCCGCTTCCAAGTAAACTTAGGGCCAATAAAGCCGAGGTCCCTCAAGGCTTGGTTATCAAACCATCTTTGGAAATCCCGGTCAACAGAAGTTGGTACTATGGCAGCAGAGCGTCTCTCATTAAAAAACAAGGTACCATTAAAATCACCCCCTAACAGCCATGCACCCGGAATAGTAGTAGCTAAACGACCCAGATTTTCCCATAACACCCGACGAGAGACACTGGATGGACTAGCATAAATCACAGTAAGCATCCAAGTACTACCAGATGCCCCAGAAATTTGTAAGTGAACAAATTGCTGGTGACGTTCAATTAGCGAGACATGGGAAATAGAATGATCCCAAAGACACCAAATGCCGCCACTGTATCCCTCGCAATCCATTAATTCCATATTAGGGAACCCCAACTTACTTGCCCTGCCTATAGACATTTCCTTTTTGCATCTAGTTTCTAGCACAGCAACGAAATTTAATTGATAGTGCGCTTTAAGGTCCTGAACGAGACCAGGAAAGCTACGTGCACCAGTACCCCTAGTATTCCATATCAACAAATTCATTGGGAAACCAATTGGATGTCTTTGGGTAGACACTGCCTCCCCCTCGGCTTTATCCTGTTCAACCATGCATATATCATCCTGTTGAGGCCGAAGCAATTCGTGGCTGAGTACCAAGTTCTTCCCCCCAACTCTTGCAAACTCCCATCAATTATTTTCAAATTACCGCCAGTATCAAGAGGGAAAGGCTGCTGACTGCATGATGGAACGTCCACGCTAATTCCTTGGGTTCGAATTACGCTAGAATCAGATTTAGCTAGATGTACTTGGGCCTCCTTTCCCTGCAAAACGTCAAACAGATTAGCCTTAACAAGAGAAACATTGGGTCGTGAATTTAGGCCCACTGGACGTGCCACTCGGTTCCTTGCTGGAGGCTTATTCTCCTTCCCTTTGACTTTCCCTTTACTCCCATTTTTCCTTTTTGAACCAACCTGGATCCATTCCTCTTTTTGTGGGCCATTATCCTTAATCACCACACTTTGAATTCGCTTCATAGCTCCCCTATCATCCTGTTTACTATCAATCCGCCTAGAAAGTCGCTGATCCTTATTAATCTGCTTAACGGCCTGATCCTCAATCTTAGTGATTTCCTTCCTTAAACCGTTCTGTATTAATTGGCCTTTAAACTCCCGCCTTAGAATGCGTATTTTCCCAAAATGGGGCGAGTCCGGCACACCACCGCCGGCGTGCACAGGGTCGCCACCTTTGGATTCTTCATTCTTCGCCAACTCCTGTCCACCATCAGGTCCTGTCTTCTGTTCCACATCCTTCCCACCATCGGGTCCTGTCTTCTGGTCCACATCCTTCCTTTCATCCCCACCAGTTCCGACTACAGAGTTCCCACTACCATCCCCTCGATTGGCCTCCTGAGTTGAGTGCAACGGACAGATGTTTTTCTGGTGACCGTACTTCCCACATGCAAGACAGACTTGGTGTAATCCCTCGTAAATGATCGGACGTTCCTCCCCAAACACCACATAAGTCGGAAGTAAAGGTTGTTTTAAGTCCACCTCAACACAAATCCGAGCAAAACCTCCTTTATCATACACCGACGTAGAACGATCAACTTTTATCATTTTACCAATCATGTTACCTATCCGTCGGAGCGACTCAGCATTGTAAAACTCAAATGGTACATCAGGAAGCCGAATCCAAGCGGCAATCTGGCACTGAAAGTCAGCCTTCCAGGGGTTAAAATTAGGTCTCCATTGTTGAACAATCAAATAATGGTCTTCAATCATCCATGGGCCTTCCTGAAAAGCATACTCTTTGTCCTAATTATTAGTGAAAGAAACAATGTAATATCCATTGCTTAAAGGAATCAGTTTCAGTGGATCCTTTGGCCTCCACATCCTGTTAATCCTGTCACGAATAAGGTACGTGTGGAACGAGGCTCCCAAAACCTTAATGATGAGAGAATTCATCCAGGGTAGGCACCATGTGGAATACTCGTCAGCAGAGAACTTGAGGTGCCCAGGTTTTCCCTCCATCCTTCTTGACATTTGGGTATCTTCTTCATCAGACTCCTCCTGAGCGCCCTGAGCATCCCTTAGGTTCATAGAGTGGAAATAGTCCTTCCACCCATTCACAATATCCTCCTTCTCAGCGTGCTTCACCAAAAATCCAGTAGCTCCAGGAGATAATAGTTTATCACGATAAGATGAGATATTCCCACCAAACTTCTCACCCGAGGAACCATGCTTAACAAACCCCCTAACCCCCTTCGTCCCAAATCCCTTCCCAAACACAAACTCCTTCACACTGCTCCCAGGGGATCCCAATTTAGGAGCCCCGCCACCGTCATCAATCGCATCACCTGCTCCTGCCACCTCCTTGCCTCCTCCCTCCGGCACTTTTTCTCGCCATTTCTCTCTCTTTTTTACACCGCTCATTTTTTCTTATCACAAAAGTTATTTGAACTTGTGTTCTTCTCCTTGTGAGGATGAGACCGCCTACCATATTAACTAACAATTTATTGGTAATAATAAAGTTACTTATGCGTCATATATATTTCCGTATGAAAATATTTTTCCCCTTTTCAAATCATATATATGATCACAAGACGTAAGTGGCATCATAATTTATACATTTCAAATGATAGTCTGATTAATCGTGTGTGTAGTGTGTGGGTAAATTAAATAACTACTATCTCCGATTTTAATTATAGGATCAGGTTTGTAGTACAATTTACACTACAAACTTGATCTTATTAGGACCGGAGGAAGTATATTCTATTACTCACTGTAGCACTATTTTATTATTTATAAAATATTTTGTTTGATGTCATGATATGATTTAGACTTTTTTCTTAATTAAAATCGTACAAAATGATATGATGTACCTAAGATTTTTTTAAAGGAACGAATGTATTCAAATTTTGGCTGGCAGGTTGATTTGGCGATCTTGGGCAATTTTGGGATCCTTAAAGTCGTATATACGAGTTCTTAATTTATGCTCAAAATGGAGTGTGAATATCTCCTTCACCTTTTATTTTTCCCCATCCTTTTTCTGTGGTTGGATTGATAAATGAATGGTTAAGATTTTTGTATAAGAAATAAATGGTTGAGATTTAATAATGGACAAAACCATTATTTCATTCTATTTTAAGGTAATCGACATTTGGAAACCATCCAGATTAATTTTTATGGATTAAATGTATGAATTTATTCTTTATGTAATCTTATAATAATAATTTTATAGATTATTAAATATCAACCGTTTGTTTGTTGATACAAGGATAAAGATGATATGAGAAGAAATAAAAAGAGAGAAAGGATGAGGAGATGATACAAATCCAAAGATGTGCTTTGATCGTTAATAATCTATACTTCAATTTTTTACTTGTTTTCTAAGGATATGCATATATATAATACTTTCTCCTTAATATATATAACTTCTCATTTGTAGTATAAATTATACTATGAGATCTTATATTAAGCATATAATGTAATATGTGTATATTGAAAAATATTTTCCCGAGGATACATGAAAAGCTAGTTTTACTCGTTAGTGTTTTGTTTCAACTCTCACTTATTTAAGACATATAACTGCATTAAGAAAAATACAACTCTTTAATTAATCAAGGGATAAATACCAATTTTACCACGGAAGTTTTGGGTTTTGGGTTTTGAGCACCCAGCACCCGGAAGTTTTTTTGGTATCATTTTTGCCCCGTAAGTTTACAAATGTAGCAATCTTGCCCATCAGTTGATCTTAACCGTTGGATTGATCATTTGTGGTATCATTTTTGCCCCGGAAGTTTACGCAAATTTGCTCATAAAAAAAACTCCCGGGGCAAATTTGCTCTTAAAAAAAACTTTCCGAGCATATTTGCTCCTTTTTGTAAACTTCCGGGGCAAAAATGATACCAAGAAAATTTTGGGTGCTGGATGCCTCCAAGCCAAAACTTCCGTGGTAAAAATGATATTTAACCCATTAATCAAGCACTTGCATTTCTTCCTCACAAGCCAACGACTTTTCTATTCTAATTTTTTAATTGATTTTGTTTCCGAACTTTCTCACTTCCCCAAAAAATAACTGATATATACAAGACATTTCCTTTTGTTGAATTAGTGCGTACCAGGTAAATAAAATGTTTAAAAAAAAAAAAAATAACAATGCTGGTACAAGCTGGATTTTGAGGTGCTAAGCAACTTTATCTCATAAGAAGTAGTACACAAGTTTGAATCTCAAAAAAAGTATTTATTGGGAAAGGCAAAAATCGTTTGCACTTTAAACTTTAAACATATAATTATATTCAAATCTAATTAAATGATATAAAGTAGTAACTCCTCGGTTACAATTAAAAAATCTAATCATTAAAAAGTCTTACAATAAGTGAGCACAATATATAATTTGTTGTCATTTGTTACATTGTAATATGTAGCTTGCACCGAATATTATCATTGCATGCTACTTAATTGTTGTAAGATTTTTTAAATACTAAATTGCTTACATATGAGAGGGTTTGTGATTTCATTTTCACCCAATGATGGATGATGAAGGCATGTTTGAACAAAAACTGTGGTTTCTGAAATTGCGGGTCCCAATTTTTTCCTTGCATAAATCGAAACTCCGAAGGACTATAACTGACCCAATTGAAAGCTAACAAAAGCTGCGCTAAAGGACAAACCTTTTGTCTTATCAGTATTTATTCTCCCTTTTCTCTCTTCAAACAATGGCGATGCAGCACAAGAAGATGAAGAAGCCTCTCTATTCCATTTCTTCTCCTCCTCCTCTTAGCAGTATTGATAATAGCGGCGTCTCTGAACAATCTCCGGTGAGGCTTGGAAACTGGGGTCCCAATAATGCTGCATCGCTATCGCCTGAGATAAGCCAGAATTGGCCAGCGACTAGGCCGTATGTTCGATCCAGGTTGCCTCGCCTTCGCTGGACACCGCATCTTCATGAACGTTTTTTGCACGCAGTTCAGAGTCTTGGTGGAGAACACAGTTAAGTTCTTTCTTCTTTCCTTTAATTATGATTTCTTTCACTTCACTGATTTCCTCATGCTTCTCCAATTCAATACCTTTGATTCAATTTTGGGTCCCACAAAGATTTGTTCATTAATTGGTTTTGATTTGAAATACTATTATTCATTTGAAGGGGCAACACCAAAGTCGGTTTGGGAGTTGATGAATCTGAATGGACTCACTGTCTCTCATGTTAAGAGCCACCTTCAGGTATATACTCACTGAAAATGATTTCTCTATTTCTCTATCCCCCTCTCCCCTCAAGAGATAACGACGACGACAAATTTTTTTTGAAAAACAGAGGTTGAGTCTAGTAGAAGAGGCCAATCTCTCACAATGTAACAAACTAGATTAAAGTTCAAAATATATTCTCATAATTGGGAGTTGTCTTCAAATTTAGTATTCAACAATATCTTGAACAAAATTGTCTCTAATAGCGTGCGCTTAGCTAGCAATTATACATATAATAAAATTCCATTTTTTTTTTTGAAAAAAGGAGTATGTATTGCAAACTAATATATAGTTTATACGTTAAATTTTCTGGTGCAGATGTGGAGGAGCAAGAAGCATGAGAGAGAAGGTATACATCTATTGTACATCAATTACTTATGGCACAAATTTGGTGTCCGTATATAAGGATTGATCTTCACTACTAAAAAATGCAATATTTGCGGCGGACTTTGCGAGGGACAATAATTCCCTCGCAAATTTGGGTCACTTTGCGAGGGAACTACTTTTCCTTCGCAAAATGGGTGATTTTTGTGAGGGACGAAGTTTTCCATCGCAAACTGGGTGATTTTTGCGAGGGAAGAAGTTTTCCCTCACAAAATTGGTGATTTTTGCGAGGGAACCCTTCTTCCATCGCAAATTGGCAATTGGCCGCCAAAACTCACAAAGTTTTTGCGAGGGAATCATGGTTCCCTCGCAAAATGGGTATTTTTGCGAGGGAACCCTCTTCCCTTTCAAATTGGCGGCCAATACTCACAAAGTTTTTGCGAAGGAATAAGGGTTCCCTCGCAAAATGGGTATGGCCAAAACTCACGAAGTTTTGCGGGGAGCAAGGTTCCCCTCGCAAAATGGGTATTTTTGCGAGGGAACCCTTGTTCCCTCGCAAAATGGGCACTAAGTTTGTGAGGGAATTAGTGTTCCCTTGCAAAAATCACCCAGTTTGCGAGGGAAACATTGTGCCCTCGCAAAAATTAGAGATTTTTGCGAGGGAACCCTAGTGCCCTTGCAAAATGACGCCATTTTGCGAGGGAGTAGTGGTTCCCACGCAAAAACCCTAATCTATTCAATTCACAATTCGTGTCAGGTCCGCCATTGTTGGCCTTTCTTTGGCTGTCTCCCTCTGCTGTTGTCTCCCTCAGTTCTCATCGTCGGTCGTCGCACCACTCCGCCTCTCCCTCAGTCAGAGCCTCTCGTTCGTCCCTTTCAAGTTTCAAACCAAGAACCCTAAGTCCCAAAATCAACTTCCCTCACTCACTCAGAGCCGTTCGTCACTCTCGAATTCTCAGTTCTCACCGTCGGCCGTCGCACCCGTCCCTTGCTCAGAGCCTCTCGTTCGCCCCTTTCAAGTTTCAAACCAAGAACCCTAAGTCCCAAAATCAATTTCCCTCACTCACTCAGAGCCGTTCCTCACTCTCGGATTCTCAGCTCTCACTGTCGGCCGCCGCACACCTCCGCCCCTCCCTTACTGTGTAGCTGCTTGTGTCTCTTGAAACCTATTGACTCTAATTTGTATGTGTTGCATTTGAAGTTTTAAGTCTATTACATGAAGTTTCGTTTGTTTTAGGTTAAGTTTTTAGAGTTTCTTCTCGTGTAAACACTCTTGTTTTTGTCATGTCTGATTCTCAAATCTGTGCGTGTTGTTCTGTTTGCACTATGTTCTGTGTAGCTGCCTGTATTGTGTTCTGTTTGCACTATGTTCTGTGTAGCTGCCTGTGTTGTGTTCTGTTTGCACTATGTTTTGTGTAGCTGCCTGTGTTGTGTTCTGTTTACACTATGTTATGTGTAGCTGTCATGTTTTGTTTGTACTATGTTCTATGTAGCTGCCAATAGGAAGATTGATTTAGGTTCTGTTTTCTTGGACTAATATGTTCTGTATAACTGAATTAAAATTAGGGAAAATCCATATAGGGGCCCAATTAAGGCCCAGAATTTCAAAAAAGGTCCCAACAACTTTCACATACCAAAAAGGGCCCTAGGGCCTTTTCTGGTATAAACGTTAACAACTAAAACAGCCATATTAACAATAAAATCAATACCCGTTAACAACTAAATCAGTCGCATTAACAACAATATTTTAACAACTAAATCAGTCACATTAACAACAATATCAGCCCCAGTTAAAACCTAAATCAGTCACATTAACAACAAACGTTTTAATGAAAAATCTCAGAAAAGGCCCTAGGGCCCTTTTTGGTATGTGAAAGTTGTTGGGGGCATTTTTTGCAATTCTGGGCCTTAATTGGGCCCCTTTATGGATTTTCCCTTAAAATTATAAATTCACTATTTTACAATTTTCAAAGTAATAACAAGATATGGTGTGGAGAAGGAGTCAAACCATGGTACTGAAAACGTAGATTTTACCTGAAAACGGAAGGAGAATGAAAAATCGTAAATCGTAACGTAGTAAAAACGTAAAAAAATCGTAAAAACTGAAAAGCGTTTGGAAAATTAGTAAAATCGTTTTAATAAAAAAAAATCGTAAAAACGTAAAATCGTTGTGATAAAACGAGTTTTTAACTACCATGAAATAAACTAAATAGAATTCTCGGAAATACATCATTGTTTCCAAGTCAATGATGGAGAAATCACGGGTCACAAATTCTCCAAATCAAAAAAACAAATCAATACCACCATTTTATTATGATACACAATTGTCAAAAAGGTCATTCATCATACTTTCTTTCATCATTACTATAAACTTGCAATACATACTCAACCATCGTACATGGGAGAAGATCCGAATCCAGAAGCTGATAGGTTCTATAAAATGCTTCAAGATGCGCAACGTCCTTTATGGGAAGGTTGTGAACACATTGAAAATAATGAATATTCATCGCTATCGGCTACCCTAGCAACACTAAGCTTGAAGACTGATCACCATATGAGTCAGAAGAATTACAATGAAATGATGCAGATCATGAGTAAGGTTGTTCCCAATGACAATAATTTGCCGAAAGATTTTTACCAAGCAAAGAAAAAGGTGAAAGAGCTTGGGCTCAGATGTGAAAAAATCTATTGCTGCCCCAGAGGATGTATGCTTTATTACAAGGATGATGCTGAATGGACTACTTGTAAATTCTGTGAACATGATAGGTATAAAGTCGTGAGGAATGGAAGGAAAACGACCTTTCAAGCATTAAGCAAGATGTGGTACTTTCCTCTCGTGCCCCGACTTCAGAGATTGTATGCATCACCACAAACAGCTGCTCACATGAGATGGCACTGGGAGCATCTCAGGGATGAAAAATTTGTGACGCATCCATCTAATGCCGAAGCTTGGCTTAAATTTGACGAGGTGAATCTTATGATTGTAAAACTCTTATGATTGTTACCATTTATTTTTATGATATACAAATCTATTCATTTTCTAATTTTTTATGTTTTTCTTCTTCTGTTTTTCTATATATATATTTAAAATAAATTGGATTTTGCGAGGGAAAAGTATTTCCCTCGCGAAATCCTTTGTTTTGCGAGGGAAAGGAATGTCCCTCGCAAACTTGAGGATTTTGCGAGGGAACAATTTTCCCTCGCAAAATTCTCAATTTTCAATTTTGCGAGGGAAACTTATTCCCTCGCAAAATTCTCCAGTTTGCGAGGCTAATTTTTGCAACGGACTATTTTCCGTCGCAAAATCCCCCGCAAACCATTTTTGCGAGGGAAAATGCATGTTTTGCGACGGAAAAGTTCCGCCGCAAAACATGGTTTTTTTTTTTTTGTAGTGCTTCTTGTTCATATATAGTCTTAAGATTTATTAATATACATACAATATGGATATACATTGAAACTAAAATAGAAAAACAAACATACCATACCATATATTATAATGTGACAGTGTGTTTACAGTCATGATGGCTTTGGAGGTTTTCAACATGAAATCAAACACGCATGCAAGCATATTGCGTGCGCACACGCGCATGCATGCACTGCACACATATACATGGAATTAATGTTGGGAACACATATACATATGAATTATTATACTTACATAAATACATACATGGAATGGGAGCGCACATAAATGCACATTCATGCATATATATACAATCCCTCTGGTATTTAATATAAAATATTTTAATGAAGAAATTGAATAGAGATCAGCGACTTTCATGTAGGAATCCAGACGATTTGAGATAAAAGGGCATTGTGACGTAGTTATACATGAGATAAGCTTATGACTTAATTCATATAGCTTTCTCATAGTGGGTCGGTCCAGCACCTTGTACTCTTACAAGTGCCTATGACTTTGATTTGTATCTCCATACCTTATCAAAGTCATACTGGTCTTATTTCATCTTTACTCCCGCATAGATGACCGACCAAGGACATTTATGACAGTCTTTATGATACGTCCAATGATACAGTCATCATAATAAACATGCAAATAATATGATAACAAAAAAAGGAGAAATACTTTAAATAACAATTGTGTTTAAAGTACAATGATTTGCCCTTAGGGCATAATTTCCAATAGTATAGTGTGTGTATAATTTGATGTATGTGATTGTGAGGTGATTGGAAATGTCATGCTTTCAGTAATATAAATACTTGGAATATAATGGTAGAGAGAGAGAGAGATGAGGAAAAGGGGAAAAAACAACAATATAAGCACGTCAGCTAATTAAGTTTTTGCATGATTCTCATATCGGTGGCGTCCATAAAAATGAAAATAGAGCCAATTAGATTTGTTTATTTTTCATGCACTTTAGTTTCAGAAAATTATAATAAGAATATTATTATTCGTTGTCCAAAAGGCTTCTGGAAGAATTTTAAAAAATGTTTGTATCATGGACATGTGTGTGCGTGAAATGGAAGAAACAAAGAGAAGATCGGCAGAAGAAGCCTTATATGGCCAACAGAATGTTGATAATGAGGAACAAGCAGATGAAGAATCCATCAACCTCGGAATTCTGGAACAAAGCTACCCAACTTATCACATTTAATTAAAATGTAAAGTTAAGTAGCATCAGAACCCAAAAGTATTTTTCCGGTAGCACATAGTATTCTAAAGTAATTTTTGGTGTGATTTTTTCTTAAAGCATTTTCTCAGGATCAATGAGCATCTAGATTTAATTAGAAAATTCAGTGCTACTATACTGGAAAAATTCTTTACGGTAATGGATAGAACAAAAATTACCTTTGAATAAGAAAAATATTTCAGAATGCAAGATGCACAAAATTTTTAATTAGTCTAAGATATTGATTACAATTGAAAAATATTTTAGTGTGTTGGATGCTACTTAATCCTATAGTACTCGGAACTCTCTATTTTCAAAAATTGCATGTGAAGTATTGACATCATACAAATTCCAAATAAGAATATATAATATTGGATACATTACACTGTTTTTACGTTATATATGAACTAGAATGTTGAGCTTATATACGACTCTATCTGTTTTTATTAGTTTCCAACCTTAAAAAGGAAACGCATGTATAGCGGCCTCACCTTAGTTTTTGCTGACGAGAATAAAAAAATAAAGACAATTAAAAGTATATGTTATATATATATATACAGCCACAAATATTCAGTGCTATTAAAGTCTCAAATTCGAGGATTGTTTGGCTCAGTTAGTTGGTGGTAGATTATAATTTTATTTTGAATTTGATACGTAAAACAAAAATGCGCACGTGGGTGCACTCGTGTGGGCAAGTAGGTACAGACGTATGTGTAGTAGTAGAAAACATGAGTAATACAGGCAAATTAAATACATGTGTCATTCAAACATGAACCAAATAAACTGAATAATGATCAGTTTGGGTTTGTGTACGTTACAACATGTTGAGTTGAGTGAAATGGCAGGAATCATGGGAGTATGTCGCTAGTTTCCGAGAGCGTGCAACACAAGACCCACCCTTCCTACATCGTCTTCAACGGTCTATTCAAGACCCTTCATACCCAAGTAATTAATTAATTCCTATTTAATATTTATATAATGAGGCTAACAATCAATGCATACATGGATATTAATTGGATTTGAATGTTTGTTTAGGAGAGGAACGATGCTTCAGAAAAGGTGGTGCCTTATCAAAGCCAACTTGAAAATACGAGTGAGATGTCATCATCATCATCAAGAGGTTTGATTCAGCCATATTATAATAAAAGTGATGACGTCTCACTTGAGCTCACTCTGACTTTGTCTGCTGCTCCTAACTGTTCAGCTGTCAATTTCTTTGACCTTAATGGTATGTATAAGCCTTGATTAATTAACGTAGCGCTACCCAGTACTAACGTTAATTGCTTCAGCTCATCAGCTCGTGACCATGAGAGTGCGCTCTTGCAAACTATGATTATGACATCTCTAATCCGTTCAGAACTTTTAATAATGTCCAAATATGATATCTTGTGACAAGGTTTTTCTTAAGCATGCAGATAATCCAATGTCTTAAATTCCTTTCAAGTTGGCAAATTTCAACATAAATATAGCAGAAGGTAGCAAGAATATTCATACTTTGCGTTGAAATTCAACGTACCTTGGACATGCATTGGAATTTCAAATAAAATCCTAATCCTTTTTTTTCATGCCAACAAAGCTAATGTAATACTCCCTCCTATCCTAAATATAAGATAAAGATGATATTTTTGGAGAGATTAAAGAAGCTAATTAAATTACTTTAGAGCATTTTTATTTTTTACTTTTTTTCTTCAAAATAATTAGGTTGACTAATAAACTAATATATAATCTAAGAATACATAACATATGATATGATTAAGTAACTTATTTAACTTCTTTAATCTCTCCAAAAAAAAATAAACTTTGTCTTATAATTAAAATGGGAGGGAGTGATAATTCAGTTTTTAATATTTAAGTAAATTATCATTATAATTCAATGCCAAAATACATGGCAATTTGACCATGGGAGAAGGACATTTATTAAGTCTAAGAAGAAGAAATAATAATGACATTGGGTCAATAGGTCTCCAGGCTTTTGTTTAAAAAAAATGAGTTAGAAATATTGATTCAGACCTCTGTATATAAAAATCTCCATTGTAAATTTAGAGTTATACTTGAAACTTAAATTTCTTATTTTCAATTATAACATATGGACTTGCAGCTATTTGAATTATTATTTGCAACTTACTCCTCCAGTTCAAACATTTATTTTGTAATTCCAAATTTTTTGTCAAAAAAAAAAAATTAATATATTTTATTATGAGAATAAATCTTACCACTTCTGGTCTTGAGGTTTCTGCGCTTGAAAAAAAGAACCTAGGACGTATTGCTCAAATAATTGGTCCAGTACTAGATGTAGCTTTTCCCCTAGGGAAGATGCTTTAATATAATATATATTTACCTAATTTGATTAAATTAAAAAAGTTAATAGAGTTAGTTAATATGATATGTATTTTCTAAAACACTTGAGTCATTTTTCTTAATTCCCTCTCCTCTTTGATTATTGTTGAGAGAGTATTAATAAGGGTAAATTAGGGAAAAAATTGACAAATATGAAAACTATGTCTTATATTTACGATCAAGATTAATTATCCAAATATGTCTTATATTAAAGACAAGAGGGTAGTTTTTAGAAAAAATTATCTATAATTGTCGTTAATTCTTCTTTCAGGACCCAACTATCATTCCCCTCTATATATAAATCATATTATTTAAAATATCAGCAAATAGTAGCTTGTTTCAAATTAATTTCATGCAAATGTATACTATATCCATTCTTACATGGTGGCAAAAAAATATCCATTCTTAGAATTTTTTATTTTTTATTTAAGTATGATTTAGCTATTCTCCCCATTCTACAACATAAGTAACTTTAATTAATTTATCAAAATCAAGAAATGATAGTTAACTGATTAAATTCATCTTAAATTAAATGAAATTTCAAACTTTACTTATATTAAATGAGGGATAAAATATATAGAGGTTATTGGGACAAAATTAACAATTAAACATTAATTACTCTCCAAATTAATTACTACCACACCGTCAGATGATCAGAATCTACCTCTAGCTACTCCACACCGTCATATTTAGGTTACGCAATGTGCCACACTATGACTAATTCGTCCATATCTAAATTACATGAGGTTGTTATTTATGGAAAAATAAAGGGTTTGTTTGATTATGTTTTAATCGAACTTTTTGTTTTTCAAAACAAAGACGATAAAACTTGTTTGGAAACTGTTTTCAATAAATTGTTAACAGAAAGTTGTTTTTTAAAAACTAAAACACACAAACAGTTTTTAAGTGTTTTTGTTTCTGTTTTTTTTTTTAATTTCTTTTTTAAGACTTGATGCCTTCCTATTTTTAATAAATTTGATATCTATTTTGATATATTTAGGAAGTTATCAATGCTAAATTTAAAAAAAAAAAAATCTTGAAATTTTAAGAGGTATCAGTTTGGGTGCATCATTTGTGAGATTTCAACTTAGAATATAAGTTTTTAAGTTTAAGAAAGAAACAATAATGAGAAAATAATAATTGAAAGTTTCTGAAAAAAAGATTAAAAGAAAAAGAGTTTTAGTTTTCTATTATTATTAGTATTATTATAATAATATTGTTTCTCTTTTCTATTGATTGATAGGACGTTGCTTTTGGTATAAAAGGAAAGGGGGATAATCGAAACCATAAGTCACAATTGAAATAAAAGGAGGAGCACTACTACAAAAAGTATATTTAACGACTCTCATATAACGACCGATTAAATGAAAACATACATAGAAAATGAGGCGGTGGCATTTTTGAAATTTTGTTGAGAATATTCAACGACTGTCAGAAAAAGGACGTTGAAAAGTAGGCGGTGGCACCGTTGTAATTTTTTGCTTACCTTTAACGTCCGTTTCCTTAAAAACTGACGTTAAAAATTAATATTTAACGTCTGTTTTATAAAACAGACGTTAAATGTTGTGATACAACGACTGATTTAGTCGTTGTATCCCATATTTTTATCTATTTTCCTAGTATGTAGCATAAAATTTCGATAGTTAAGAGACGAAATCTAACCATATTTTCATTTAATTAGTTTAATATTAAAGTTGATAAATTAGACAACATATCTCTTTTATTATATATATATATATCACGCATTGAAATCAATCAATAAATTTAATATTGGGATTTTAATATGTAAATCTAAAGATTACATGACTGATTGACTGGTGTGATTTCAATCAATATATCTGTAAAAAAATATATCAATATCATTTAAATCACGCATTAAATTTAATCCATAAGCAAAAAAATTGTGCTACTTATCGTTAGAATAATAAAAGCCTTTAAGATTACATGATTGTTGTGATTTTATCTCATATTAATAGTTATTTACTAGTATATAGCCTATAATTTCGATAGTTATATTCAGAGAAGTAAAACAAACGACTGTTTGTAAAACAAACAATCGTTGATACACATTAAGAAAAAAGTCGAGCCCCCCTCACACCACTTTATTTATTTATTTTAAGTTACAACGACTGATTTTTCAATACCAGTCGTTGAAACTCAAATTTTTCGGATATTTCAATTTCAATATCGCGCTTTCGACATTTTGTTGTTCCCTCTCTTCTATAAAAATATAAAGTTTTCTCTTTAAAACCCAACAGTATGCAGATAAGAGTCTTAAGACCCACCCATCTCCTTCACTGCACCCAACGGCCCCACCCTTGCCGCCAACGAGATTCTCTATAGCGGCGTTAGCGACTCCGACTCGTCCTCTGTCGTGAACTACGAGCATGCTCCATAGCCTCCAGATCTGTCGTTTGCCATCGGTTGCAGATATGGGTTGCAGATCTGAGTCTCTCTCTCTCCTCCTCACTGAACAATATGTCGAGCAACGATCCCGAGCATCGTGAAGAGGAGGAAGCCCCCCGTAGGTGATGATGAGAATATCAGAGCTCTATTTCCTAGTGTTTTCTTTTGTTGAAATTCTGAATGGATAGCTCTATTGTAGTGTTTTTCTGCTCTATTTCCTGGTGCTTTCTTTTGTCTGTAAATAGTTCTTTTATTTGTTTTCTGCTTCATTCAGTTAAGACTTGAGAGGTTTTATTTTTCTTCTTATTTTTGTGCTTTGCTGGACATGAAACGCTCTATTTTTTGCGTCGAATATTGAATGGTGCTGCTTATCGTTTATTTTCAATCAATTCTTTTTCTCACAAGGCTTTAGCTTGTTCCAATTGTACCTTATATTGTGTTTTAGATGGTTTTATGGACTACCTAGCATGCTTGCGTACTATAGATTTATGGATATACAACGACTATTATTTAAATAATAGTTGTTGAAATGCAACGACTGTTTTTTTAAAACAATCGTTGTAAGTCATAAACTTTCAACGACTCTTGTTTACACGACCGTTAAAAACAGTCGTCTAAGGGTCTTAAAAACATACGTTAAAAGTGTTTTTTGTAGTAGTGGAGGAGACAATCACATTTCATCATCACCATCTTGAATCACAAGAAAAGAGAAAGAAATGAGTTTGAGTTTCATTCATTCATTCATTCATTCTTCTTCTTCTACACAAAAGGGTGAGTGGATTATATATGGAGAAGAGAAGAGACCAAAGTCGCCATTTAGATAAAGGAGTAGTTGGAGCTTAAAGATGAGGCTTTGGATTAATGCTTTGTTCCTTTTCCCTCTTTTCTATTTTCCTTGAGATTTTGGATTATGAACTTGTTGCTGTCTTTTCCGTAGTTATGTTTAATTAGTTTGTTGTGTAACCTAGAGGATCGAGCTATGAACTTATGGGCGGATTATACTTTGTTTTCATTGTTTAATTATATAAAATTATTATTAATTTTGGTTACCTAATCTTGTTGAGCTTTTTCTATTTAGTGACGGACCATAATTGAATATGAACTTGAGCATTAGGATTTACCTTGACAAAGAGAATTTTAATTATGCTATGAGATTAAGTAATATATTATTAGATTATGATTTAAGTTGTGATTAGGATAGACATATACCAAGACTATAAATTTATTACTTGATACGGCCCGTAGACTTGTAGAGTTATAGACTATAAATTTCCCCCCTACCAAGACTATCATCTATCCACTATCGACACTACACCACCGGCGCCGACCCCTACCACGTCACTTTTAAACAATTTTTTTAAAACAACTATCTACACGTTCTTTTTGTTTTCAAAACTTGTTTTTAAAAACAATTTTATAAAACTGTTTAAAAAAACAGAAAACAAAAACAAACAGATCCATAACTATAAACTTGAATTAATACATGATTTTGTATATTTACTTGTGACTCTCTACAGCATTTACACTGCATTATATTGAATATCGGAAAATACTTGTTAGGAGAAGTAAAAACTCTTTATCCTCTGAATTCCAAAAGGGATTATATCCTTAACCAAATAAAAAACAATGGTTAAGATACGCCAGCACCGTGAAGTATTATCCTTGGTGCATCCGATATCTTAAGGCAATTTGTGATGCTTCTAACACCCTGGAGTATTTTTCTATGTTCGTCTAGCACCCTGAAGTATTTTGTAGCGCAATTTTACTATTGAAAATATTATATTTTTGGAGAAATTTAGCCCAAAAAATATTTTTTTAGGAGTGATTTAAATTACCTTGCCATAAACTTCCAAAAACTCCTCTAAATGAAGGTGTATAAAACACCCTAAAGTATTTTTTTAGTAACAACTTTAGAGTGTTGGATACACCTAAAAAAAAATATTTTAAGGTATTGGGTGCATAACAAATTACTTTAAGATACTATACGCATTTGGAGAAATACTTTAGAGCGTTGGACCAAAAAAAAAAAAAAACAGTGTGAGAGAAAATATTTTGTAAAAATGGAGTTACCGGAGGATCTCTTTGATGACTCACCCGATATACAGCGTGCAGACGCGACTAATTTCAAAAAGCAGATCATACATTGTTCTTATCACGTGTTACATCACCAGAATCATTGGTTAGCGTGAGTTTAATTCCTTATTATATATATTATATAGTAATAAACAAATAATTATATTCCAAACTAAATGATATAAAGAAGTAACTCCCCAGTTACACCTAAAAAAATCTAATTACTAAAAGGTCGTATAATAAGTAAGCACAATAATACAACTTGTCATTTTTTACATCGAATATTATTATTACATATTGCTTATTTGTTGTAAGAGATTTTAAGGATTAGATTGTTTACGCGGAACTTGAAGGGAAGGAAAGGAGCTTTAATTTGTGATTTCATTTTCACCCAATGATGATATGATGAAGACACGTCTGAACACTGTAGTCTCTGAAATTCGGCGTCCTAAGTTTTTCCTTATATCATCAATCGAAACTCCAAAAGACTATAACTGACCCAATTGAAAGCTAACTGCGCTAAAGGACAAACCTTTTGCCTTATTAGTATTTATTCTCTTTTTCTCTCTTCAAACAATGGCGATGCAGCAGAAGAAGATGAAGAAGCCTCTCTATTCCATTTCTTCTCCTTCTCCTCCTCCTCCTCCTCTTAGCAGTGTTGATAATAGCGGCGTCTCTGAACCATCTCCGGTGAGACTTGGAAACTGGGGTCCCAATAATGCTGCATCGCTATCGCAAGAGATAAGCCCGAATTGGCCCGCGACTAGGCCCTATGTTCGATCCAGGTTGCCTCGCCTTCGCTGGACACCGGATCTTCATAAACGTTTTTTGCATGCAGTTAAGAGTCTTGGTGGAGAACACAGTTAAGTTCTTTCTTCTTTCATTTATTATTTCTTTCACTTCACTGATTTCCAAATGCCTCTCCAATTCCATACCTTTGATTCAATTTTGGGTCCTACAAAGATTTGTTCATTAATTGGTTTTGATTTGAAATATTATTATTCATTTGAATTGAAGGGGCAACACCAAAGTCGGTTTGGGAGTTGATGAATCTGAATGGAATCACTGTCTCTCATGTTAAGAGTCACCTTCAGGTATATACTCACTGAAAATGATTTCTCCATTTCTCTATCCCCCCTCAAGAGATGACGACAACGACAAAAAAAATTGACAAACAGAGGTTGAGTCTAATAGAAGAGGCCAATATCTCACAACGTAACAAACCAGATTAAAGTTCAAAATATATTATTGTAATTGGGAGTTGTGTTCACATTTAATATTCAACAATATCTCGAACAAAATTGTTTATAATAGCGTGCACTTAGCAATTATACATATAATAAAATTCCATTTTTTTGGAAAAAAAAGACTATGTATTGCAAACTAATATATAGTTTATACGTTAAATTTTCTGCTGCAGATGTGCAGGAGCAAGAAGCTTGAGAGTGAAGGTATACATCTATTATACATCAGTTACTTATGGCACAAATTCAGTGTCTGTATATGAGGATTGATCTTGTTGTTCATATATAGTCTTAATATGGATCCGGTTACGGTCCACTGCAGTGGACTGTCCACTTCCCTATTTTGCTTAATAAATAACTTAAAACTGCAAGCGGTATCATGAACCGCGCGCGGTAAATTATAAAAAAAAAAATCTGCACCGTTCAACTTTTCATCCAACGGCTTAAATGAGGAAGAAGATGGGAGAGGAAGAGGACCGTAGCCAAATCCGTCTTAATATGTATTAATTAATATACATACATGCAATATGGATATACATTGAATCTAAATTAATAGAAAAACAAGCATACCATATATTGTAATGTGACAGTGTGTTTACATTCATGATAGCTTTGGAGGTTTTCAACATGAAATTAAACACGCACGCAAGCATGTTGCGTGCGCACACGCGCATGCATGCACCGCTCACGCGCATGCATGCACCGCACACATATACATATGAATTAATGTACTTGCATAAATACATACATGGAATGTGTGCGCGTGCGCATAAATGCACATTCATGTATATATATATATATAATCCCTCTAGTATTTAATATAAAATATTATAATGAAGAAATTGAACAGCATGTAAACTAGATCTTATATTAAGGATCGGAGGGAAGGAACTATGTATGAATGTAGTGTGTGTATAATTTGATGAATGTGATTGTGAGGTTATTGGAAATGTCATGCTTTCAGTAATATAAATACTTGGAATATAATGTAGAGAGTGAGGAAAAGGGGGGAAAGCAAAAATATAAGCACGTCAGCTAATTAGAGTTTTTGCATGATTCTCATATCGGTGGCGTCCATAAAAATGAAAATAGAGCCAATTAGATTTGTTTATTTTTCATGCACTTTAGTTTCAGAAATTTATAATAAGAATATTATTATTCGTTGTCCAAAAGGCTTCTGGAAGAATTTTAAAAAATGTTTGTATCATGGACATGTGTGTGCGTGAAATGGAAGAAACAAAGAGAAGATTGGCAGAAGAAGCCTTATATGGCCAACAGAATGTTGATAATGAGGAACAAGCAAATGAAGAATCCATCAACCTCGGAATTCTGGAACAAAGCTACCAAACTTATCATCATATCAATCAGCATCCTCATCCTGAAATCCAACCACAGTGGTACGGTTTCTGTTGCCTTTATAACATATTATGAAGCTTTTTTTTAACCATCTTTTAGACTTGTGAGCAAAAAGAAATATTTTTTTTTAACCATCTTAATTAAAATGTAAAGTTAAGTAGCATCAGAACCCAAAAATATTTTTCCGGTAGCACATAGTATTCTAAAGTAATTTTTGATGTCATTTTTTCTTAAAGCATTTTCTCAGGAACAACGAGCATTTAGATTTAGAATATTAAATGCTACTATACTGGAAAAATTCCATAAGGTGATGGATGCAACAAAAATATAATTATCTTAGAATAAGAAAAATATTTCAGAATGCAAGATGCACAAAAGTTTTAATTAGTCTAAGATATTGAGTACTATTGAAAAATATTTTATTGTGTTGGATGCTACTAAACCTATGGTACTTGGAACTCTATTTTCAAAAATCTCATGTGAGACATTGACATCATACAAATTCCAAATAAGAATATATATAATATTGGATACATTACACTGCTTTTACGTTATATATGAGCTAGAATGTTGAGCACTTATATACGACTCTCTCTGTTTTTATTAGTTTCCAACGTTAAAAAGGAAAATAGCAGCCTCCCCTTAGTTTTTGCTGACGAGAATAAAAAATTAAAGACAATTAAAAGTTCATGTTATATATATACAGCCACAAATATTCAGTGCTATTAAAGTCTCAAATTCGAGGATTGTTTGTCTCAGTTAGTTGGTGGTAGATTATAATTTTATTTTGAATTTAATACATAAAACAAAAATGCGCACGTGGGTGCACTCGGTTGGGCAAGTAGGTACAGACGTATGTGTAATATTAGTAGAAAACAAGAGTAATATAGGCAAATTAAATACATGTGTCATTCAAACATGAACCAATTATAAACTTACAAATAAATAAAACTGAATAATGATCAGTTTGGGTTTGTGTACGTTACAACATGTTGGGTTGTGTGAAATGGCAGGAATCATGGGAGTGTGTCGTTAGTTTCCGAGAGAGTGCAACACAAGACCCACCCCTCCTACATCGTCTTCAACGGTCTATTCAAGACCCTTCATACCCAAGTAATTAATTAATTCCTATTTAATATTTATATATTGAGGCTAATAATCAATGCATACATGGATATTAACTGGATTTGAATGTTTGTTTAGGAGACGAACGATGCTGCAGAAAAAGTAGTGCCTTATCAAAGCCAACTTGAAAATACGAGTGAGATGTCATCATCATCAAGAGGTTTGATTCAGCCATATTATAATAAAAACGATGACGTCTCACTTGAGCTCACTCTGGCTCTGCCTGCTGCTCCTAGCTGTTCAGCTGTCAATTTCTTTGACCTTAATGATATGTATAAGCCTTGATCAATTAACGTAGCGCTGCCCAGTACTAACGTTAATTGCTTCAGCTCATCAGCTTGTGACCATGAGAGAGTGCTCTTGCAAACTATGATTATGACATCTTTGATCCGTTCAAAACTTTTAATAATGTCCAAGTATGATATCTTGTGACAAGGTTTTTCTTAAGCATGCGGATAATCCAATGTCTTAAATTCCTTTCAAGTTGCAAATTTCAACATAAATATAGCAGAAGGTAGCTAGAATATTCCTACTTTGCATTGAAATTCAACGTACCTTGGACATGCATTTGAATTTCAAATGATCCTAATCCTTGTCTTCATGCCAACAAAGCTAATGTAACAATAATTCAGTCTTTATTATTCAAAATACATGGCAATTTGACCATGGGAGAATAACGTTTATTAAGTCTCAGAAGAAGAAGGAATTATGACAATTTCGGTCATTAGGTCCCCAGTTTTTTTTTTTTTTTTTTTTTTTTTTTAAAAGGAGTTAGAAATATTGATTCAGACCGCTGTCATAAAAATCTCTGTTGTAATTTTACTTGAAACTTAAATTTCTTATTTTCATTTATAATATGGACCTGCAGCTATTTGAATTATTATTTGCAACGAACTTTTCCAGTTATTAATGTAAGACATATTTACCTAATTTAATTAGATTAATGAAGTTAGTTTAATTAGTTAATATGATATGTATTTTCTAAAACATACTAGTCATCTTCTTTAATCTCTCATTCCCTCTCCTCTTTAATTATTGTTGAGAGAGCATCAATAGGGATAAATTAGGAAAATATTGACAAATATGAAAACTATATCTTATATTTAGGATCAAGATCAACTTCCCAGATATATCTTATATTAAAGGGAGGAGGGAGTAGTTTTTAGAAAAAATTATCTATAATTGTCGTTAATTTCTTCTTTTAGGACCTACCTGTCATTCCCCTCTATACATAAAGCATATTATTTAAAATATCAGCAAATAGAAGCTTGTTTAAAATTCATCTCATGCAAATGTATACTATATCCATTCTTAGATGGTTGCAAAAAAATATCAATTCTTAGATATATATTTTTTTAAAAAAATGTATGCTTTAGCTATACTCCCCCCTTCTACAATATGTAACTTCAATTAATTCATCAAAATCAAGAAATGATAGTTAAATCATTAAATTTATTTTAAATTGTAAAAATTTCAAACTTTACTCATATTAAATAAGGTATTAGAGAAGGGAGAAAATATATAGAGTTATATTTAAACATTAGTTACGGGAACAAAATTAACAAATAAACATTAATTATTCTCCAAATAAATACTATATTGTAGACCTAGCCGTTCTTGTAGAAGCTGTTTAGACTAGACCCGGAGGGAGTACGTATATGCACCTGTCGTGTGTGTGATCTTAGTTTTATATCGATAAATGTTGAATGACGGCAAGAAGCCAGGTAGATTTTGATCATCTGACATCGTCATGATTTGTTTAAGGGTGTGTTTGGTTTGAGGAAATAGAAGGGGTCCTCGTTCCTTCATTTGGTTTAAATTTTTGAGTGGGAGGGAAGCCAAAATTTTGGCTCTCATTCCCTTCCCTCCCTTTATTTTTGGCTCTCTTCCTCTCTAACAAACCAAATAAGGTAACATACCTCCTTATCCCTCCCCTCATTCCCCTCTTCTCCCTTCAAATCAAACACACCTAGGGAAAAATGTGTTGTTTAGGAATTGATAAGTAGATATTTTATAATTAAATAAGGATAGATTCTGGGATATATTGGATTGAATTTACTAATATTCTACCTATTTAATATATTTATCTATCTTTTAATTAAATATAGGATAAAAGAATATTATAACAGAAAATCTATTGATATCCTATTTTATTGTGCAGGAGATATTATGTGATCTAGAAGAGGTAACAAATTAAATTGAAAATGATATAATAATATAATATATGATTATATTATATTATTATATTATATCTTTAATTATATGCCACATTAAAGATCACGCACAAAATGCCAAGAGCCCAAGGAAAACAATATATATATATTAAATGGAGGAATCAGAATAATATATATCAAAGATCACAACGGCCTTATCTATTCTTAAAGACGCAAACAGTGAACGACGGATAGCAGAGAAGCAAGATATATATATTAGAAAGACAGACGCAGAAAAAAAAACGAAATTAAAGGAACGAAAGCCGAGAATGCCGAATCAGAATTGAAGAAGCAGCAACACGCGGAGTGAGACGCAAGCCGAGAACATTGTGGAGAGCAATTCGGACGACGCAGGAGTAGTTGTGAATTTCATCTCTTTTCTATTAATTTATTAACCTAGCCATGTTTGGCTAGTTTCTTTTAGTAGTTAGGGCGAGGATGAACCCTATGTGAATTTAAAGTATTTATTTGGAATCTTATTTGATTATTGTTTTCTTGACTGAATGGATTACCTGTGCTTAACTCTTTCTTAAAGAGTGATCGCCTTTTAGATTGTTCATAGGTTAGTGTATGACAATAGAGATGTTGGTACATTTAACTAGAACCGATAATTCATCATAGAATTGCATGACCTAGACATAGGCTTACAAATTTATGCGATCGCATAATTCTGGTAAACAAATTGATTTTTCTAAACAATACTAAGACATTAGGTTGTTTTCAAAAATAACGGATTAAAGTAGCATCAAGACATTGAGACTTAGTCTAATTTTAGAGAATTGGTCGTCAGTCGTGAGAATAATAATCAATTAGGGACTTAGTTCAAATACTTAGAGGAACATAGGGGAATTCTATGCCCTAGCTGCGTTTTTCTTTGTTGATCATCTTTTCTAAACAATCGTTCTTGAGATTCTTAATCTTGAATGCTTTTCTTGATTAAATTCCTTAAAAATTCTATTTGGTTACAAATCAACCCCTATTACTCATTGATCCAACTAAAGCTTAAATAACGAATTAGTGGTTGGAGTACTATTCCTCGTGGGACGATCTCTTTCTCACATACTTTATTACTTGTAACGATCGGTGCACTTGCCGAAGTCGCTATCAAGTTTTTGGCGCCGTTGTTGGGAATAGTTTTATTTCAACACTAAGAGTAGTTATTGAAACTCTAGATTGGATTTTTCTTTTGTTATCCTACTCTTGTTTATGCGAGGTACCACCGACGAAATTTGCTGCAGTTTGATCCTGAAATTGAAAAGACAGCAAGGAGAAACCGGAAACTTGCTAAACAGAGAAAAGGAAAGGCTAGTAGCTCTAGTACTGAGACTGAATCGGTTATAATGGCAGAAAATGTTATAGATCCTCCTCCTCCTCCTCCTCCAAAGAGGACCATGGGCGATTACATGACGCTTAATCCTGCCAGGGCTGCAACTAGCATTGTCAATCCTGCCGTGAATGCGAATAATTTTGAAATCAAGCCATCCCTCATAAGCTTGGTTCAACAACGCTCTTTTAGTGGGAGTGATTTAGAAGATCCTAATCAGCATATTGAGACTTTTCTGCAGATTTGTGATAACATCAAGATGAATGGGGTTTCTGAAGCGGCTATTCGTGTGAGACTGTTTCCTTTCTCTTTGACGAGGAAAGCAGGAGCTTGGCTTCGTTCTTGTCCTAATGGAAGTCTCTCCACTTGGGACATTATTACCACAAAGTTCCTTGAGAAATTTTTCCTTCTTCTAAGTATACAAAGTCTGCTGTCGACATCCGTTGCTTTACTCAAGGTAATGGGAATCATATTGTGAAGCTTGGGAAAGATTCAAGGAGTTGCTTAGGAAGTGCCCACAACATGAGCTGCAAGACTATGATCGGTGAGAATATTCTTCAATGGGATGCTTCTGTCCTCTAGGATGATGATTAATGCTGCAGCAGGTGGTACGCTAAAAAATAAAACTCCAGATGAATCATTGGAGTTGTTTGAGGCTATGGGGTCCTTTGAGAATGAAACTGTTACTCCACAACCAAAAAGGGGAGTTCTTCATCTAGATTCTTACAATACAATTTTGGCCCACAATGAGAACATTTCCCAACAAAACAAGATGATCCAACAGCAGTTAGCTACCCTCACTAAACAGCTTGCCTCTTCTCAGGTCTCATCCATCACTTCTCAACCTCCTTTGCTTTGTGATTTTTGCAAAGGGGAACACGCTAATGGACGATGAAGGACAAGTCTGAGAAAGGGGAGGAAGAGGTTGAGAAATGTAATGTGCAGTAGGTTCCAAAGGAGATAGCTACAAAGAAGTCTCCCACTCCTTCTTATGCAAAACCTCCTTACCCCCAAAGGTTCAAGCAGCAGATTCAGAAGCAACAGTATGCCGAGTTTCGGGATATTTTTAAGAAATTGCAGATTAACATTCCTTTTGCAGAAGCCCTTGAAAATATGCCTAATTATGCAAAGTTCATGAAAGAGTTGCTTTCCAAGAAGCATAAGTTGCAAGAGGCCGAAACAGTGGCATTGACTCAGCAGTGTAGTGCCATTATTCAAACAAAGTTGCCACCAAAGCTTAAAGATCCGGGCAGCTTTAGCATCCCTTGTGCAATAGGGAACGTCAATATGAGCAGAGCACTTTGTGATCTGGGAGCTAGTATAAATTTAATGCCCTTATCTGTTTCAAAAGCTCTCGGCATTAAAGAGATGAAGCCTACTATGATGTCATTACAGTTGGCGGATAGGTCCATTAAGAAGCCAGAAGGTGTCATTGAGGATGTGCTTGTGAAAGTGGACAAATTCATCTTCCCGGTGGATTTTGTGGTTCTTAACATGGAGGAAGATGCTGAAATTCCTTTACTTTTGGGAAGACCCTTCTTGGCTCTTGCTAGAGCGGTAATTGATGTAGCTGCAGGAAAATGGAGTTTCAAATGAATGATGAAAGTCACTTACAATGTATTTCAACCCATGAAATACCCGGTGATAATAGTGACCGCTTCAAAATTGACGTGGTTGATGAGGCCATTCAAGAAGTTTTTCAAGAAGGTTCGGATGAGCCTATGGAGGATGATCTTGCTAAATTATTACAAGTGGAAGAAGAGGTTTCTGCAAAGGAGAATTCTGATTTACAGGTTGAGGAGCTGAAGAAGAAAGATTATGATGCGCCACCTGTTACTCCTAAGGTGGAACTAAAGGAGCTCCCTTCTAATCTGAAGTATGTTTTTCTAGGGAAGGATAACACTTATCCCGTTATTGTTAGCGCTGAGTTGTCCCCTACTGACGAAGAGAAGTTCTTTGAAAGTTTTGACTACCCACAAGACTGCCTTAGGGTGGTCTATATCTGATTTAAAGGGGATTAGTCCTTCATTTTGCACTCATAAAATTCTTATGGAGGACCATGTGAAACCAGTAAGGCAGCCCCAGAGGAGACTTAACCCGACTATAAAGGAAGTGGTGAGAAAGGAGGTGGTGAAACTGTTAGATGCAGGCAGGAGAATTGTGTGGATTGTAGGAGGTTGAATAATCCCACTCGCAAGGACCACTTTCATTTGCCATTCAAGAAAAAAACCAAGAGATGGCATGACAGGTGTAATACCCGCATATTTATTTATCTGAAATATTATATTTTGATAAATAAATGGGTTATTTCTCATAAGTGAAATTATGATCGTAAGACTCGTGGAAATATAGTCTATTGTTCTAAGTAAATTTCTGTAGGAAATTAGAGAGTTTAAGGGTCAAAGTGCCAAAATGACGAAAATACCCCTGGAAAGGGTAATTAACTTAGGAAAATTATGAAAAATCCTAAAATGTAGTAAAATTGTTAATTGAATTAAGAGAGTATATTATCTCTAATTCTGGTAATTTAATAAATTATGAACTTGGAGAGACTGAATAAGAATGCTCAAAAGCATTGAAATGACTAAAATACCCTTATAAATTCTAATATAATAAAGGAGACATGAAAACACAAATGTCAATGAAAAGTTATATAAAATAATTATTAAATAATTATTTTATATATTCTTAATTAATTAATTAAATAATTAAAACGAAAATTTAAATAAAAAGGATCAGATTTGACCGAAATATTGGACCCAAGAAAATGAGAAAAAAAATATATATATATATAAGTATAATAGCATTTAGGCAAGTTGATATTATTTTATTATTATAATTGATTAAAGCAAAAAAATGTGAATAGTATTTTAGAAATTAGGAAACGGATTCTATCTAGAGATCTAGGAATGAGATTTCCAAAGTCAGGATCAAATATTGATCAGTGAGTTATTATCTTACGTTAAACTCTTCCGGAAGTAAATTCTGAAGCCGTTTGTGCATTTTCCTAATAAAACAAAATAGGGAAAAATGCATATAGGCATATTTTTGGAAATGAAGAAAATAAATTCTAACTCAATATCTAGGAATGAGTTTGAATTTATCTTGACATATTTGGAATCGGTGAATTTTTCGAAGAGATTGATGTTTCCAAAAACAAGTTTCGACCGGACACGTTCGGACACGTTTTTCGAGAAAACTTCAACTAGACTGTTGGAGCCCTATATGGGATCAAAATTTAGGTTAACTTGGACATTTCTAATGAGTGAGGAAATGGTTTCAAAGTTGTAAATCCAGAAGTTTAAGATTTTTCCGAAATCACGCGAATCGGGTACCTATCGGGGAAATTCTCTTAGACCGGGTTTAAAGCAACCCAAATCACCACTTTTGGACCACTCCAAGGCAGCCACATCAGCCCTGAATTTCGTGCAGCATGCTCCCTTGGTCATGGATTAAACACCAATTCATGTTTGATTTTCCATGGCTTAAACAACTTCAAAAATTTCAACTTTGTCCCTTGAAAAGTCTATAAATAGGATGCTTGCCCTTGAGAAATCTTCACACCAAAATCCTCTCCTCTTGGCCGAAATCCTTGAGTGAGAAAGTAGAGAGAGAAGCTCTGGGGAAAATTCTTCAGAAGTCTTCAACGGGTAAATCTTTCGGTCTTTAGTCTTTAGTCTTTAGCTTTCTAGTTCGGTAGTTTAGTAGAATTGTTAGATGGTTTTAGCAAGTAGGGAGTGAGATTCCTACTATTGATTTTTAGGCCTCATTGCATTGTAAAATATGTCAGACGAGGTAAAAACATAGTAGGGATTGAGTCCCCGAAAGTTGAAATCTTCGTAGTTCTTTCAATAGTTAGAGTAGTAATGCTAGAGTAGCCTTTATGTTTCAAAGTATGATTAGATATCATATGATAGGGCTATTTTAGTCTAGAATTTCGAAAATCATAATTGCGTCGAAGTTCTGGTGAAATTTCGGGAAGAAAATTTGTAAGAGTAACGAAGTGCTGGCGAAATTCCGCCAATTAGGGGCATAGGGGCAAAATGGTAATTTTTACCTAAAATGCCAGTTATAGTGCCAAATCACTAATGAAAGTGATATTACTCTTATAGGACATCAGAAACTCTGATCTGCTGCCGATACGCTGTCCGACGAGCCGCTGTTGGACATTTCACGTTTTTCCGTAAAAAGTACAGTTTCCGTCAAAAACATCTACGTACATCAACGAATGTACGTTCGCGTACTGTAACACTAATCTAGTGCTGCTCATATACATATATGTGATAAGTACATTCACGGATAGAGATTCTGTTAGGGGTCACCGAGATACATTCACGGTTAGAGACTCTGTTCGGTGGTTACCGATTATACATACGGTTTCACGCGGGTTATAGACTTAATGATACCGTTAGAGTTTTCCTAGCGCTGAGGACACGACCGATCATCGTGGCACTGGTTTTTGTGCGAGCTATTATTGTGTAGGACTTATACATACCGCTTTAACGCTTATGTTCTCGTCTCGTGTCACAATCATGCAATCATGCATCTGCTATATGCATAAGTGATATGCTGCTGTTATGTTTTGAATATCTGTCATCCGTATACTGTTTTATTTGAGCATAAGGTTAACCGTTACCTGAGATTCAATTCGATAAATTGAATCTCAGCTATAGCCTCAGGGTTAGGAGGACCACGGATCGGAGATCGAGGCAAGCTGCACGAGTAAGCTCATAGTTGGAGGGCATGTAGCACGAGTGAGCTCTGAGACGGAGATGTCACTTTATCGTTTTCCGTAATTACCTATGAGAACGATAGGATGCTGTATCAACACTGTATTACACTCTGGTTACCGTTTTAATGGGAATCAGTTACTCTTACGCTCCAAGGCTCGACTATGATTTTTAAAAAATAAATTTGGCTCTGGAATTGGGATGTTACACTTTATGGTATCAGAGCAGTTCTTTCTGGCAAGTATTTAACTATGTTACCACGAACAGTTTGGTGCCGAAGGCAAGGCTAGTCTACGTGGGTGTGTCAATCAGTCGCCGTATAAGTCGGTGAGGCCCCCATGGTAGACACTTACCTGACCAATCTGTTCGGATAACGGAGTTAGGTTCTCAAGCCTTTTAAACTTTGAGCACGTTTTGAAAATGAGTACTGATATGACCTTGGTGTAATGTAGTGATGGGCAGAGATAGAAATCCGTACGCCCTATACCCCGGGAAAAGGAGACGCAACGCTCGTAAATCTGTAGTTACAGAGAAAGACAAAACCCTGACAATTCATGAAACTCCGAGACCAATAACGATACGTACATGCAGTATTTGACTCATGTATAAAAATTTCCGATACGTATTTCCGTACCGTTTCTAGGAAGGAACGTGAAGAAGATGAGGAAGATAAATGAGTCTGAGAGATCCCGATCACCTCCACGACACAGGAGAGGAGAGAAAAACGCTCAATACTGGGTTAACCAGTTTTGTAAGCTGACGCCACCAACCTTTCGAGGAAAGCTAGACATGGCAGAGGGTTGGCTGAAGCGATTAGAGAAGGTGTTCAAAGTAATAGACTGCCCGGAGGATCGCAAAGCTCAACTAGCAATCTACCAGCTCGAATGAGAGACTCGAGTTTTCAATGTAGCATCAACTACTATAAGTTGAATAGGGAAACTATTCGAAAACAAATACCCACTTTCCAGGATCAATGATCAACCCCATTATCTAATTCCGGCATCTTGTCAAGATTGCCTTACGCTCGGAACACCACCAGTGGTGAACCAAAACTAGCAGCGACGTAGAAAATAAGTAACAAGCGGATAGAGGCTCTGTTTAAGGTCACCGACTCGGATGGAGGCTCTGTCTAGGGTCACCGACTCGGATGGAGATTCTGCTAGAGTCACCAATTATACATAGGGGAAAGAGACATCGTTTAGGGTCACCAATTATACATGCTGCTCTACACTTAAGTTGCTCAACGGAATTGCCGGGGCAGAAATTTTCTAGATTGGATATGATTGATCACATTTCTAAATAGTTTGTCCAAATCACAAAGGATCGTTAGGATCTTGTGGTGATCATATATCCTTCGAAGCCGGTGTCAATAGAACACTTCAAGGGCGAATGTAGTTCGCATTTCGTGAGATCATTTCAGGAGATCATTCAAGTATTCGTTGAAAACAAACCAGTCACTATTAGATAGCCTTATTCTCGAACATGGTTAGACTTCCAGAACGTTTTCTCAAGTTATATTCGACCGTGATCAAGTCATTATGTAGGAGATATCTTATGTTACCAGACAAAGTAAAGATCCGACGCGTATAGTCCAAAGTCCGAGTGGGACGGAGTTTAGATAGTACAAAGTTTAGATGGTTGAGTACAAATTTCGAGGACGAAATTTTGTTTAAGGGGAAGAAATGTAATACCCGCATATTTATCTGAAATATTATATTTTGATAAATAAATGGGTTATTTCTCATAAGTGAAATTATGATCGTAAGACTCGTGGAAATATAGTCTATTGTTCTAAGTAAATTTCTGTAGGAAATTAGAGAGTTTAAGGGCCAAAGTGCCAAAATGACGAAAATACCCCTGGAAAGGGTAATTAACTTAGGAAAATTATGAAAAATCCTAAAATGTAGTAAAATTGTTAATTGAATTAAGAGAGTATATTATCTCTAATTCTGGTAATTTAATAAATTATGAACTTGGAGAGACTGAATAAGAATGCTCAAAAAGCATTGAAATGACTAAAATACCCTTATAAATTCTAATATAATAAAGGAGACATGAAAACACAAATGTCAATGCAAATGTTATGAGGTAATGAGTTGTTCTAATTAAGAAAATTAGCAACAAGTGATAATAAAGTAATTAGGTAATTATTGACTAATTACTTAAGCTTAAGCAAAGGAAATTATGAAATAATTATGTAAAACCCTAAAATTAGTGGTTATTGTCTTAAAATTAGTAAAAACGTGTTTACTAATTAATTGGAAATTTTGGAGAAAAATATTTGAGTTTAGGTATTTTTAAGCCTAAATACAAGAATTGACCAATAGGGAAATTTTGTAAAAAGTTATATAAAATAATTATTAAATAATTATTTTATATATTCTTAATTAATTAATTAAATAATTAAAACGAAAATTTAAATAAAAAGGATCAGATTTGACCGAAATATTGGACCCAAGAAAATGAGAAAAAAATATATATATATATAAGTATAATAGCATTTAGGCAAGTTGATATTATTTTATTATTATAATTGATTAAAGAAAAAAAATGTGAATAGTAATTTAGAAATTAGGAAACGGATTCTATCTAGAGATCTAGGAATGGGATTTCCAAAGTTAGGATCAAATATTGATCAGTGAGTTATTATCTTCCGTTAAACTCTTCCGGAAGTAAATTCTGAAGCCGTTTGTGCATTTTCCTAATAAAACAAAATAGGGAAAAATGCATATAGGCATATTTTTGGAAATGAAGAAAATAAATTCTAACTCAATATCTAGGAATGAGTTTGAATTTATCTAGACATATTTGGAATCAGTGAATTTTTCTGAAGAGATTGATGTTTCCAAAAACAAGTTTCGACACCGGACACGTTCGGACACGTTTTTCGAGAAAACTTCAACTAGACTGTTGGAGCCCTATATGGGATCAAAATTTAGGTTAACTTGGAAATTTCTAATGAGTGAGGAAATGGTTTCAAAGTTGTAAATCCAGAAGTTTAAGATTTTTCCGAAATCACGCGAATCGGGTACCTATCGGGGAAATTCTCTTAGACCGGGTTTAAAGCAACCCAAATCACCACTTTTGGACCACTCCAAGGCAGCCACATCAGCCCTGAATTTCGTGCAGCATGCTCCCTTGGTCATGGATTAAACACCAATTCATGTTTGATTTTCCATGGCTTAAACAACTTCAAAAATTTCAACTTTGTCCCTTGAAAAGTCTATAAATAGGATGCTTGCCCTTGAGAAATCTTCACACCAAAATCCTCTCCTCTTGGCCGAAATCCTTGAGTGAGAAAGTAGAGAGAGAAGCTCTGGGGAAAATTCTTCAGAAGTCTTCAACGGGTAAGTCTTTCGGTCTTTAGTCTTTAGTCTTTAGCTTTCTAGTTCGGTAGTTTAGTAGAATTGTTAGATGGTTTTAACAAGTAGGGAGTGAGATTCCTACTATTGATTTTTAGGCCTCATTGCATTGAAAAATATGTCTGACGAGGTAAAAACATAGTAGGGATTGAGTCCCCGAAAGTTGAAATCTTCGTAGTTCTTTCAATAGTTAGAGTAGTAATGCTAGAGTAGCCTTTATGTTTCAAAGTATGATTAGATATCATATGATAGGGCTATTTTAGTCTAGAATTTCGAAAATCATAATTGCGTCGAAGTTCTGGCGAAATTTCGGGAAGAAAATTTGTAAGAGTAACGAAGTCTTGCGAAATTCCGCCAATTAGGGGCATAGGGGCAAAATGGTAATTTTTACCTAAAATGCCGATTATAGTGCCAAATCACTAATGAAAGTGATATTACTCTTATAGGACATCATAAACTCTGATCTGCTGCCGATACGCTGTCCGACGAGCCGCTGTTGGACATTTCACGTTTTTCTGTAAAAAGTACAGTTTCCGTCAAAAACATCTACGTACATCAACGAATGTACGTTCGCGTACTGTAACACTAATCTAGTGCTGCTCATATACATATATGTGATAAGTACATTCACGGATAGAGATTCTGTTAGGGGTCACCGAGATACATTCACGGTTAGAGACTCTGTTCAGGGTTACCGATTATACATACAGTTTCACGCGGGTTATAGACTTAATGATACCGTTAGAGTTTTCCTAGCGCTGAGGACACGACCGATCATCGTGGCACTGGTTTTTGTGCAGGCTATTATTGTGTAGGACTTATACATACTGCTTTAACGCTTATGTTACATGCGTGTCACAATCATGCAATCATGCATCTGCTATATGCATAAGTGATATGCTGCTGTTATGTTTTGAATATCTGTCATCCGTATACTATTTTATTTGAGCATAAGGTTAACCGTTACCTGAGATTCAATTCGATAAATTGAATCTCAGCTATAGCCTCAGGGTTAGGAGGACCACGGATCGGAGATCGAGGCAAGCTGCACGAGTAAGCTCATAGTTGGAGGGCATGTAGCACGAGTGAGCTCTGAGACGGAGATGTCACTTTATCGTTTTCCGTAATTACCTATGAGAACGATAGGATGCTGTATCAACACTGTATTACACTCTGGTTATCGTTTTAATGGGAATCAGTTACTCTTACGCTCCAAGGCTCGACTCTGATTTTTTTAAAAAAAATTTGGCTCTGGAATTGGGATGTTACAACAGGAGGATTCTTCCAAAAGAGTTTCATACGGGACAACAGAGATTGAAGCCTTACCATGGTGGAGACATTGAAAGAGGAGGAACCTCCGTGGCATTGGAAGTTGAGAATTAAGGTGACATCCGTCAGGCTCGCGACGGTAAACAAGCGCTGATTGGGAGACAACCCAATAAGTTTTTCTTGCAGTTATTATTATTTTTTTTTGTTTTTTTTTCTTTCATTTTTTCTAGGTTTAAAGATGATCACTCCTCTTGTTGTTGCCAAGTCTTGCGTGTGCACTCGCTCCTCTCTAAAAATTTGAAACATCATGGATGGTACCGGATGAAGAACTCCACATCGGAGTTAGAGACCTAAACCAGGGGAGTAGTAGTTTCTTTCCCTCTTTATATTTTTGCAACATTGAGGGCAATGCTTGATTTAAGTGCGGGGGAGGGATATGATTTCCTTGGTTATGCTTGTCCTAATGCAATTGAAAACATTGAAAAGATTTTTCCTAATGCAATTGAAAACATTGAAAATATTTTTTTTAGATTGACCTTAACTTTGAGCGTTCACCCTCTTAGAAAATATTATCAAGTCAAAAATTAAAATAAAAAAGAATGTTTCAATTAAGTCTCTAAGCCTTAAATTTTTGTAGCAGTCTTGAGATGAACTATGAGAATAGGGAATAGTTTGTAATAGGATCAACAGATTATTAGTTTAGGAATATTTTGCTACATGATTTCTTTAGAAAATTAGATGATGACCTTGCTAGCTAAGTAAACCTTTTGCTCAGGGAAATGACAAAAAAAAAAAGCATAACAACTCCGATGACATCTCTAGACTTGACTTAGTAACCGGTGCTGCATCACCCATGTGCAGGGTCGCGTCAAACGGTAAAGTCCAAGAGAGTTATGAGTTGGGCTAAAAGCCTCTTGAGGTGCCTGTTGGAGTAACTGAGTAACCGGTGCTGCATCACCCATGTGCAGGGTCGCGTCAAAAGGGGACCTACAACGGCTCAAGACCAAAAAAAAAAAGAAAAAGAAAACAGAGAAATAAAAATGAGTCATTGCCCACGTAAGGATCCTTATTAAATTAAATGAAAAGCTTGGTTTAGTAGGGCATTTGAATTTTTCTGGAAAAATTAAGTAGCGTAATATTCTTCTACTAATCTTATTGTTGCTCTTATTATTCACTGATCCTTAATTATGGGATGTTAAGAGATTATTATAATTGTTTAAGGCTATTGACTTAGTGACCTATTCTTATAAGACATAAACTTAAATAAGATTTGATGATATGATCTAAGTGTGGTGGTTTATTGCTCTCTGTGTAGGAATTCCATATGCAATGTTCCTTTCAGATAACTAATTCTTTTTCTTTTGCTTGAGGACAAGCAAATAGGAATCTACTGAAAACTTGGATCTTTTGGTGACCTCACCGACCAACAAGAGTCCCCCTATCCTTACAATATGGTCAATGTTTTCAATTGAAGCAGAAAAGCACGGATTCTATATGAAGATGAAGGACAGGTGTCACCCGCAAAATTTACTTCCTTCACATAAAAACTTCAATTTATTTCCACACAGACACTAACGGCGTGTTTGTTACATGGAAAGTAAAGGAGGAAAAGGGAAGATGGCAGAGTTCCCAAGTGAAAAACACATTTGGCGTTGAAATCCTCCCTGAAAATGAGTTCCCGCCAAATGCTAAGTTCCTTTAAACATGGGAAAGTGACTTCCCACCGAAAGTGGTGGCAAGTCCAAAAGCTTCTCGGGAAAGACAAATTATGGGACAAAAAAGCCCCTTATAAATAGTCAAAATAAAACATAGGAGTGACAAGCTGAAGGAGGGAGTAAAGACAGTTAAAGGACGAGTTGTAGGCAGAGGAAATTAATGTTCGAATCGAGGTAAATGGCAATGGGTGTGTATGTTGTGGTCTGTCAGCATGTTCTATGCAATTTTTTTGGACACACACGCAGATAATGCCTTTGGAAGCTAGTTTTGTGTATTATTTAATGTATAGCGTGTTAACCTATTTTGTTTGTGGTGTGGGTAATATTGAATTAATAATTGTAAAGCATAAAGGCAGTTCAAAAAGGCGATGACGTTGCTTCTGTTTTCCTGTATAGGGTGCTCTGTTTTTTTAAATAATAAAGCTAACTGTTATGGACCTAAGTCTAGGCCCATTAGCTAACCGGTCCATCAGGAGGCAGTCCACGCAAGAATCTCAACCGACCCATTGGGATCCAAACCGAAGGACCTATTCAAGGGGGCGGTAGCCTAGATCCTCGGAGACACATCACAACAGATCAGGAACTCTAACCCTAAGGTACCTTCTATAAATAGATGGTACACTACAAAAAAATTGCCACTTTGTGGCGGTTAATTTGTAGCGGTCAAAATAAACCGCTACAAATATGTGAATTTGTAGCGGTTTATCCCGAAACCGCTACAAATTTGTAGCGGTATGACTCGAGCCAAGTGGCGCGCTGGTTCATGAACGACATTTGTAGCGGTTATCATAAACTAACCGCTACAAAATATGGCGCGAAGTTGGCGCCAAATTTGTAGCGATTATTTTGTAGCGGTTTATTTATACAAACCGTTACAAATATGGCGCCAGTTTGGCGCCTTATGGCGCGCCATTAGTAGCGGTTTTGAAACCGTTACAAAACGCAAAAAAAAAACCGCTACAAATGTGAACTGCTACAAAAACTGTTACATCAACCGCTACAAAGTGTGTAATATTGAAATTTGAATATTTCGAATCCCGCCAAGTTTATTTTTTTAAAAAAATATGTTCATATTTGTAGCGGTTGTTAGTGTAACCGCTCCAGAATGTGATATTTTGAAAAAAAAAATTAAAAAAAATACCAAAGAATTTTTGTAGAGGTTTTGAAACCGCTACAAAAGGCAAAAAAAACCGTTACAAATGTGAACCGTTACAAAAACTGTTACATCAACCGCTACAAAGTGTATAATATTGAAATTTCAATATTTCGAATCCCGCCAAGTTTATTTTTTTAAAAAATATGTTCATATTTGTAGCGGTTGTTAGTGTAACCGCTACAAAATGTGATATTTTGAAAAAAAAAATTTAAAAAAAATACCAATGAATTTTGTAGAGGTTTTGAAACCGCTAAAAAACGCAAAAAAAAAAAAAAAAAAAAAAAAAAAAACCGTTACAAATGTGGACCGTTACAAAAACTGTTACATCAACCGCTACAAAGTGTATAATATTGAAATTTCAATATTTCGAATCCCGCCAAGTTTATTTTTTTATAAAAATATGTTCATATTTGTAGCGGTTGTTAGTATAACCGCTACAAAATGTGATATTTTGAAATTTATTTATTTTTTTAAAAAATACCAATGAATTTTTGTAACGTTTTTGTAACCGCTACAAACGGAAACCGATACAAAAACAGTCACATAAACCGCTAAAAATTGTTTTGTAGCGGTTAAAAACCGCTACAAAATCCGTTACATCAACCTCGACAAATGTTACGTATATCTCTATAAATATCTCCACCACACCACATCCCATACACTTCTTCATTTCTTCCCACCCCCTTCTCTCTCGTTTTCTCTCATTTCTTCCCAACCCTTCCAAAATCTTTCATTTCAATGTTTTATTTTTTCCTTCTTATAATATTGATACTATGTTTTTTTCCTTATCCAGAACTTTAAGTATATTTCCTCAATATTTCTTCTATCATCATCAACTTTCTTGAGATAATCAAATATCATCTAATGTACAACATAATTTTTTTGCTCAGACGTGGACAACACAATAAATCCTTATTATCTCTGATTCTCAATATCATACCTACATAATATTTATACTTATCTAACTTAAGTTAATCAGTTTTTAAATATTAACTATTATCATTTAATTTGTCACTTAAATAATAAAAATATTTAACATAATATTATAACAATGGATACAAATTATGATATTTTTTTTTTCAATTTTGCAATATTTTGTAGCGGTTGTAAAACCGCTACAACAACCGCTACAAAATTTGAGCGCAAATTTTTTTGAAATTCGTCATCTTGTAGCGGTGATTCAAAACCGCTACTAATACAGTAGCGGTTTTATTACATGAGTAGCGGTTTTAGCAACCGCTACAAATCAGCTTGCCACAGTGGATTTTGTTGTGGTTGCTCTAACCACTACAAATGTCATTAGTTGCACCTAAAACCGCTACAAATAGGTCATTTTAACTGCTACTAATGGTCATTTTTTTTGTAGTGGTAAACCCTAAGGTACACATCTTCTTCTACGCTCTCTCTCATTTGCATATACTGCACACAGAGCACACACACCACCCCCTTTGGCTAAACGCCTCCAGTAATCCTCGAACTACGTGGACTTTGATCCTTCTTCAGGGTACGTAGACCCTAGGAATTGCTCCTAGGTCAAGTCCCAATCAATATCAATATACTAGCTCATCAGGGCTAGTGTCCTGGTTCTACACCAGAACAGTGGCGCCATCCGTGGGGAACCGTAAATTTCGATTCCTACAACCAAAGATGGTCAATACCAGAAGCAATTTTCAGAAAGTTCTTCTCCGGGAATGTCACCGATAGTAGACCGAACCCTACCGATCTTAATCTAGTTCAAGTCAAGTCAACAGTGGAAGAGGCCGCATTATTGAGCCCTGCACACCTGAAAAACTTTAGCGCGAGAACAAAAGTCGATTTGCCGCTTATCGTAGATGCCGCTTATTGAGCCCTTTTTGTTTCATTTTTTAATGATCCCCACATGCAAGGATCATTCCAACTCTTGTGGCTGCCATGGGTTTTCCTTATTTGTGGATATTTAATAGATGGCACGCAAAATTATGGGCGCTCACATGCATCATGAAGACTAGTGGTGGAGCACGGATTTATTTCTCAATTCAAAATTTTTGAAGGTGTTTGAGAAAGTGTTTGTCAAAATATGCTGATGCATCAATGTTTAATGTGATTGATAAATCACTAAGTATGGACATAATGCATGCAACTAGAGCCCACCTTCGCAACTATTTTTCTCGGTTTGAGAACTGACTTGTTATCAAGGTGCAGGAATTAAATCCTTCAGAATTTGAGCAATGGCACTTCAAACGACTTGATGGGCAGTGACATTTTTTTTATCCCCAAACATTGGATCCGGCAAAATTTATTTTAAGTATTATATGGAACTGTGTTGTTCCCCAAAACGTGAATGAAGGGGATGAAGAGACAACAATCCTTGCCAAGCCAATAGCTCTCATTGATGTTGCGGGGCAGTATAAGCACATAAGGAAAAAGAAGACGGACCCCTGTTAAACCAAATCTGGTTAAAATCTCGGCTCTGTGTAAATTTGAAGGCGTACCCCGGCTACATCGAATCTGGTTAAAATCCCGGCTCCGTATAAATTTGAACCCCAGTTACACCAAATCTGGTTAAAATCCCGGCTCCGCGTAAATTGGAAGGCGGACCCCGGTTACACCGAATCTGGTTAAAACCCCGGCTCCGCGTAAATTGGAAGGCGGACCCCGGTTACACCGAATCTGGTTAAAATCTCGGCTCCGCGTAAATGAGAAGTAGGACCCCGGTTACACCGAATACAGTTAAAACCCGGGCTCCATCTAAAGTACAGTTGCCCCGGTTACACTTAATACAGTTAAAACCCGGGCTCCTTGTAAAGTACAGTTAAGTCCGTGTAAACTCCGAATCACAAACTGCAAATAAATAAAGAAACTCTCAATCGAGAGCATTGATTCAATCTCCTCAAATTGCTTTAACGACAAAGACATGAACGAAAGAGCGAATACAGGGTCACTGAACCCGGTCGTAATTCAAATACGAACTGAGGAATAAAACCCGACTTTTCAGTCGGAGGGAGTTGTCTCCGTAGAGCTATCGCAGCCCGGACGCCTCCTAACTTACTCCAGGATATCAAGTGGAATTGTCATGCCGACCCTAATCAGGTCAAAATGTTCGGACGCTTCGGTGAAAAACCAAACCCGGACAAGTGACAACTTCCCTTTATCCCAGGATGACCCGATCAACGAACCCGAAATTATACGAGGCAGTTTGAATACTGACCCCTTACCACTTTACGGTTTCAATACCAAACGCGCTCTCGCTGTTTCTGCATATCCCATCTATGACCCTGGCCCGGTCACTCAATAGTACTCCAAAAACAAATGTGAGTTCACTATATCAGTTCATCGTGGACACGGATGAAACACTACATAAATATTCGAATTGATCGGGAAGTGAACAAACTTTCATTAATGATCAAGCCAGCGAAGTTTCAAAGCAAATTCACCCGGACTACATGTCTGGGGGCAATTCAATCAGAATACAAGTAAATCCGGGGCTCATCGAAACTCGGGGGGCTATTACTATACAGTTGTCAATAACCGGGATTAATGCAAACTCGAACAAGCATTCGAAATGAGCAAACTAAGCGATTTGCACACAATAAGTATTTTTCAAATATTGTGATTTGCTTACGTATTATCAAATGCAGGAATATAGACCGGGTAATTATCCTGGGAAAAATTGATACGAAAGCAAGCAAGAAATCTCATTTCTTCCCAAACAATCCGGATGAGCTGGATATATCTCGGCCAAGTCTGTATTTCACAGTCAAGCAAACAATTGACCTCGGCAGCTCAGAGACTTGAACTATCGAGCTTGGGGGCATCTGTTATGGACCTAAGTCTAGGCCCATTAGCTAACCGGCCCATCAGGGGGCAGTCCACGCAAGAATCTCAACCGACCCATAGGGATCCAAACCGAAGGACCTATTCAAGGGGGCGGTAGCCTAGATCCTCGGAGACACATCGCAACAGATCAGGAACCCTAATCCTAAGGTACCTTCTATAAATAGATGGTAAACCCTAAGGTACCGTATACATCTCTTCTACGCTTTCTCTCATTTGCATATAATGCACACAGAGCACACACACCACCCCCTTGGCTAAACGCCTCTAAGTATCATCGAACTACGTGGACTTTGATCCCTCTCTACAGGGTACGTAGGCCCTAGACATCGCTCCTAGGTCAAGTCCTAACCAATATCAACATACTAACCCCTTAGGGCTAGTGTCCTGGTTCTACACCAGAACACTAACCATAATATTTCATGTGTTTTATATATTCAAGTACTTTGTTTTTTAATATTACCTGTACAAGTTTGAACTTGGCTTTTAGTTCGAACTTTCTCATCTCAACTCATCATTCCGATACGACTTAATTAATAATTACTTTAAAAAAAAACAATTGGACTTCTCTCTTTATTTCTTTCGAAGTTCAAATGTTAGGGCAAATATTCATATTTTAATTTCCCCTCGCTGCTCCTATTGAAACTTACCGGGTGAAAAACATTTGGTGTTGCACCCGTAATTTCTTCCATATCCATCTTTCTTCTCACCTCCGGCTTCCATTCTGGTCGTCACCGTCGTTAGGGGCGGAATCAGGATTTGAAATTGGGGAGCGAAAATTACAGAATTTGACCCAAAATTTTATGAAATTATTCTATAGCCTCATAAATATTTCAATATTTTCATTTTAGTCCCTCCATGATACTTTTTGATAGGGGCTAAATTGAAAATATTTAAATTTTTTGAGAATAAAGCATAATTTCTTAAAATTTGGGGTCAACTTCTGTAATTTTAGGGGGGCCACCCTAGCCCCCCTATTCCGCCCTTGATTAAGAGGTTTGTTTCAGCCATATAATGATAAAAACGACGACGTCTCACTTGAGCTCACTCTGACTCAACCTGCTGCTGCAAGCTGTTCAGGCGTTCAGCTGTCAATTTCTTTGACCTTTATATATATAAGCCTTGAACAAATTAATGTAGCGCTACCTAGTACTAACGTTAATTGCTTGAGATCATCAGCTTGTGGTGATCATGAGAGAGTACTCTAGCAAACCATAACATGTCTGTTCAAAACTTTTAATGATGTCATGATATCTCATGACAAGGCCTTGCTAAGCATGCAGATATCCAATATCTTCAATTCCTTTCAAGTTGCAGATTTCAACATAAATAGCAGAAGGTAGCTAGAATAGTCCTACTTTGCGTTGAAATTCAACGTACCTTAAGACATTGGAATTTCATCAAGTGATCCTATAATCGCTGTTTTCATGCCAACAAGCTCATGTAATAATAATTCAGTCTCTAATATTTAAGTAAATTAGCATTATAATTCAATGCCAAAATACATAGCAATTTAACCATGGGAGAATGGCATTCATTAAGTCCCAGAAGAAGGAATTGTGAGATTAAGTCAAAAGGTCCCCGGATTTTCTTGGGAAAAAAATGAGTTAGGGCCCGTTTTGGATCAAGGAAGATCGGGTGCTAGAAATGGAAAATTGAAATTTTCAAAGTATTAGAGACGATATATAAAAATATTTATATTTTAAAGTATGCTTTAGCTATCTGTCCAAAAAAAAAAGTGCAATGGTTTAGCTATGCAACCGAGGCGTGTGTTCTTAGTTTGATATCGAAAAATGTGATTTGACGGCAAGAGGTTGATTCTGATCATCTAACAGAGTCATTATTTGTTTAAGGAAAAATGTGTTGTTTTAAGGAATCTAATGAGAAGTTAGATGGATCTTTTGGTGACCTCACCGACCAACAAGAGTCCTATCCTAACAATAAGGGCAATGTTTTGAATTGAAGCAGAAAAGCACGGATTCTATATGAATGACAGGTGTCAACCGCAAAATTTATTCTCTTCACATAAAAACTTCAACTTCTCTTTCCACAAGAACAATGGTCTCGAGTCTCAACAGCTATATATATATGTACAACTTGATTCATGTCTCTTGTATCACCCACACATTATAGAATTCGATCTCTAATGTCACTAATATGATTTCTTATTATTGTAAGCTGCTTTTGCTTGCTTTTCTTATCCTTCCTGCAGCCATCACTTCTGCAAGGAAGTTTGGGAATGATCACAAGCCTTCTTATGGATTTGGCCAAGACAAGACCTTCGTTCACCACTTTTCCGGCTCCGTTGGTGGGGGATTTGGCTTTGGAGGCGGATTCGGATATGGGAATGGAGGATATGGTGGTGGTTGGGGTGGAGGTGGAGGTGGCGGAGGCAGTGTAAGTGGCGGATACGGTGGCGGGTTTACCAAGGGGCTACAACCTTAGCTTAATTGAGTTCAAAGTGCAATATCCTTCGTTGTTTCTCCTTTAACTCAATGTTATCTATTTAGGCTACGCTATATGTACCCCATTATGACTTATTCATCCATATCTAAATTAAATGAGGTTGTTATTTATGGAAAAATAAAGTTTCTCCTAATTGACACATGAATACTTGATTTCGTATCTTTGCTTTGTGTGTGTGTGTGTTTTTTTTTTTTTTTTTTGGGGGGATGTGGTATTCAGCCTAAACCTATTATTTTCCATGATCTTTAAGAAATTTTACAGATGATATATAAAGGTTTCCGAGTTGCATTATTACATCTATAAAACTTGATTAATATGACAAATTAGCTAGTGATTATGAAGACTCATACACCAATGTTGAGAATCAAACGAGCAGTTAAATATATATATTATCACCTATACCAAGCTAAATTAGTGATCTCTATTATTGTCAATTACATTTTGTGCCGAGTGGCATTGGTCATCATGGGAGAAATGTAGCTGGTGGCAACTATTCTGATCCGAAATAGTTGGAGCTTTGAAGGAATGGATGCGGTGGAGGAGGAGGAGGACGTAAAGGCATCAGTGGTGGGCATGGCCAAGGAAAAGGATATGGAGCAGGAGGCGATCGAGGATGGAGGTGGTATGAGCGGATGAGACGGTGGTAGGGGTGGAGCTGCAGGAGATTCTAGCAACGGCAATAGGTATGAGGCTAGTGGGGGTGGTCGAAGAAGAGTCAATGGCAAGTTATCCTAATGGCAACATCACCTCTCCACTAGAGGTCCAGGGTTTCATACTTTCATCCCTGCATCGGCATATAGGTGTGTGCGTGTGTGTTAAAAAAGAGATGAAGGGGGAGAAAATGACAATGATGAAAGTATTGAAGGAGGAATGAAGGATCAAATCATGGTAGTGGCTTTGGCACAGAGAAGGCATAGGAAACAGAGTAGGTGAGTAGTCAAAGGTGGTGAAGAGTAAATTAAAGGGCATCAGCATGGTGGTGAAGCAACGGAACGGAACTTGGTTGGGTGGAATTTCAAACCATCGGAATTAGATCGATCATTAATATAAAAGATATATTTACCTAATTTAATTAGATTAAAGAAGTTAATTAATTAATATAATATGTATATTCTAAAACACGCTAGTCATCTTCCTTAATTTCCTCTTTCCCTTTCATTTCCTTAATTATTGTTGGAAGAGCATTAATAAAGGTAAATTAAGAAAAAATTGACAAATATGAAAAATATATCTTATATTTAGAACTAAGATGAACTCCCTAAATATGTTTTATATTTTATATTAAAGATTAGAATGAGTATATAGTTGTTAGAATGAACAACCATATGAGTTGTTTATCTATATTATACAGTTATCCTCTCCACACTTAAATCCTCCGAATGCGAGACTTAAAAGGTATCGACCATCATGTATATACCATATATGATATATAATAACAAGTCATGTACAGTAAAACGAAACATTGTTTTCCGCACAACCATCCAACAATGCTGCTTGATTATGCCACATTTAAACATACCAACACTTTCTCAACACAGATTCATTTTCCCCCTTCTTTTTCCTTTTCTCCATGTTGGGCCTATACAATATATTTTCAGCCCCACATTGCTCCACTTCATTTTCTTTCTTTATGACCTTCATCTGCCATAAGATGATCGCACTGGTTTTTCAAACATGCAATACAAGTCCGGGAATTCATGAGGAAATAATCTAAGATTTTGTGCTCTACACTCTTGGCCACTGTGGACTCACCACCTGCACAGTCCGCAACAGCAAAAGAAATTGATAGCAATGTGAACTGTTTACAATCCATATACAGGACAATTGATTCATCAGATTCCAGGCAATCGTGAGAAACCATGTTTAGTTAAGTTAAAAATCTAGCTACAAACCATAAGGTAACAAAACTTGTGGCCTTTTAAGTATTTATCATTATCTTATTGAAGAACTAATAGCAAATATCTCAATATTTGCACTAAATTCTCCCAAACAATAATCTCTAAACAACACACCATAATCCATATCTTCTCTGATCACCCTTTTCTTCTAACCTTTCAGTTTTACAATCTAGTAATAGATTATCACGAGGACTGTGTTTTTGCCTGAGTGAGTTTTAACGTATTCCAGATTGATCGGTAAACATGCCACACAAATATGACCATAATATCTCTAGATATTTCCCACAGAATGTAGTAGCATTAAGCTAACCTCAAGTGTGCTGAAGACTAATCGCATTCGGCTTGCAACAACTGATGGCTTCTCAGCTTGCCCCATGACAGCCAATTGCTCTAGTTGAAGAGTCTTAACAGGAAGCCTTCAATGACCACATAGCAAGCAAAATTGTGATTTACCAACAGAAGTTTATGCTTGTAAATTTACGAATCTTCGCTGTGTCTAATGTAATACAAGTATGGCATCTCACCAAGCCATTCCTTTCATAAAATATGCATTTGCTATGAGGGCACAAAAGCCTTTCCACTGAAGCCTCACTTCATCAGACACTGGAGGTGTAGATGACCATCTAACAATAGTAGGTTGGGGCGTACACAAGATGGTGATGAATATAATGCTTAGCCAGAGAACGCACTCATTAAGCTGCATCAAGCAGACAAGAAGAAAATGATAACAGTGAGTTTACTAAATTAATTTTTGCTGTTGGCCCAAGGCAGCCGATTTGCTACAAGAATGCGCAGAATTATATTGTTAAATAATTGTTTGAGTCAAAAGCCAGAAAGATGTAAGGCTTTTGAAGTTTGAACCATTGAGGTGAGCCAGTTTTGAGACAATACTAATGCTGGCTCTGCAGGAAGGAAGAGAATATGAAGGCAGAATTAACATTGTATAAGCTCTAAGAAACATTACAAGGCCAATACTTGGTATAATCACGACTTCAAATATGCTGTACAAGGATATTCAAGTTGAGGCAAAACATACCTCCTCTGAGATAATCTTGGATTTCAAACTTGTACTCCCACCATAACTCTGCATAGCTTCAATTTCCATACCAGAGTCTTTCATATCATTCAGTTCCTTCCTTATCCCTTCATCAGTGCATCCTAATGCATATGCATTTACCCCAGCAGCTATGAACTCCTGTGAGTGAGAACAGAGAAAATAGGTCATGAAACCAAAAGAAAGGATGAATAACCGAATAAGGGGAAGCAAATTAAGTAAGCTTCTAAATTTACTTTCAGATTTTCACCTCCCCCACGATCGACAGAATTTCTGTATCGCCTAAACAAGCTGATTGCAATGTTGCGTGATGACCGATACTCATCATCTGATGAGATGGAATCATGTAATCCACACTGCAACGAATGTCACAGTAAAACAGATCAATCACCAAGAAGGAAATCATAGACTAAACACAAGCAACAGACCACAGAACAGGCTCACCAGCCATTTATGTGTAGCAACTTGATGCAATATATGAAGGCTCTTTTGCTGCTTATCAAATTTCCGGGAAAATGAAGAACTAAGAGATGTAGTACTGTGAGGACTCCCAAAAGGTTTAGGAAAATTAGAGCTACAATTTAAGAAATTAACATTATTGATCTGGGATGGATATGCTTGTTGTTCAGAGGCTGAATCCTGATACAAATGGCACTTTACAACAGCTCTGGGAGCGTACAACGTTAACATGGCTGACCATGATATTGCAGCCTTCAAAAATTTTTGAAGGATTTGAGGAGAACAAAGTTAGAACTTAGAAGAATAGATTGAAGTATATATATAATCAGATACAGAACCAACTACAACCTCAGCAATTAAAAAGAATGTATTCTGGTTTTTAATTTTATTCACAGAGAGCAATCAAGATTACGATTAAAATTAGTGAAAATTATGAAGAAAACAGCTATAGTGTGGCATGTGTTTGTGGGTTCATATTTCACAATAAAGACATAATTTGATTCACAAACTAACTTATGTGACTGAAAAGTTACAAGTGCAAACCTGAGAAAGACAATAGAATGGGATTAGGTATACCTGTTTGAGGATCGATCAGCTTAGCTCATCCAGCGATAGTATTGGAGCCAATTGGGGGGTTGGGGTTGAAAGAGAGAGAAGAATCAGCAATAGCAATTGAGGAAGAATTTGTGGACAAGAGGATTCACCGGAACCACGAATTATATGAATGGCTGAAGAATACACAGAGGATCGCTTTCAAGTTTCGGAGTATGAAAATTCCAAAATTTCTCAGGGAACAAAAATCTGTAGTCGGGTTGCGACTACGAGAAGTTATCCTTGTTCAGTAACGCCCGGAACTACGACAACGACGACATCGTTTTGTTCGACTCTTTTTCCTTGCACGACGTTTTAAAATTTATTTTCGTTAAATTCATTTATGTGTTAAAGGGCTATTTTGCCAGAAGTTGTTAAGGTGAGGTAATTTTAACCCAACAATTTTTAAAGGTATAATATTTCTCCAGGAATTTTTAAATTGTAACAATTTTGTCCCTGCTATTATTTTAGTTAAGTTTGCTCGTTAGTTGATTAAATATACTGAGATAACAGTCCACATGTCATCCACATTATTTTTATTAAGTTGTAAATTTGCCTGGAAACTATTCATTTAAGAGCAATACTACACGAAAGTTTCAAATCATAATAATGTTATCCTAATAGTTATTTAAGTTAAGTTTGACTATCAGTTGATCGAATATATTGAGTTGGCAACTTCAACAACATTGAAGGAAAAGAAGTTACATATGGAGAAGAACTCACATTTATCTAAGAGTACTTAAGGAAATGATTCAATCTTTGTCGTCGTGCCTCATGGACTCCAAGAAAAACAAATACTCCCTCTGGTCTTAATTATAGGAACACTTTTACAGTGTAAATTGTACTATAAAAGTGCTCCTATAATTAAGACCGAAGGGAGTACCTCTTTCATTTTTTCTTTATTACACATGTTTTCGCCTCTTTAATTGTCTCTAATCCTATAGATGAGATGCATTTTAAAAAAATTATTTATTTTTCAATTCAACTTTGAAAAAAATGAATTGAATAACACATAGACTTGTCGAATTAGCATATTTGGTCAACTAATAAGTAAACTCAACTGGATGACAACCAAGGTTAAATTACTATGATTTGGAAACTTTCAATACAACATTGCTCATGATCGAAAATTTCTAGAGCAAATTTGCACACGAACCCAAAATAAAAATAATGTGGATGACACATAAAATATCAACTCAGTACATTTAGTTAACTAATAGTTAAACTTAATTGAGATAATGGTCCAAACAAAATTGTTACGACTTTGAAAATTTCAGAGTAATATTGCACATTTATCAACTTCAGGGGCAAAATACACTATACACCCAGTTCTAATTAAGTGTTGGTGTAATAAACTTGAAAAATCAGTGGGGACCAGCGATAAAGAAAGTCAACCTACAATAAATCCTAATTTGTTGGGTTTTTTTCGTCCATGCATGAACACCAAATTAAAATGTCAAAATATTTAGGCTTAAGTACCAATTTTGTCCTTAAATAATTTTGCCCCTTAAATTTTCGGCGTAGCAATATTGCCCCTGAAGTCTCAAAACGTAGCAATGTTGCCCCTCCTAACGGTCAACGTTAGGATTTTTAACGGAGGGGCAATATTGCTACGTTTTGATACTTCAAGGGCAACATTACTACATTTTGGCGTAGCAATGTTGCCCCTGAAGTACGTGTCCAGGAGCAATTTTGCCCTTCCGTTAAAAACTCTAATGGTCAATGTTAGGGTTTTTAACGGAGGGGCAACATTGCTACGTTTTGAGACTTAAGGGGCAACATTATTACGCCGAAAGTTTAAGGGGCAAAATTGATCCTCGGCGCGTACGTCAGGGGTAAAATTGGTACTTAACCCAAATATTTATTACTATATATATATACACCTAATAAGTAAATTAAAAAAAAGGTTGAGGTACAATAATACCCACAAACTTTTCTTAAAAGAGCGCTTGATATCATAATTCATAATATTTTATTAGGTACAAAAATACTCATAAACATAACAAAAATGTTAATTATGTTATCTCATGCAAAATATTTTTGGTTTTTGTGGTTCCCACTTTAGCTTTTTTAAATTACTATTTGAAAAAGTAAAGAGGTTACAGAGAGGGGTGAGAAAAGATTGGGGAAGAGAGGGAATGAGAGTAATTTTTTAAATAATAATTTTTTTCTTAAAAAAGTGGGACCCACAAAAACCAAGAAGTAGCAACAATTTGCATAAGATAACATAATTTATTTTTACCTCATTTTCTTTATGAGTATTTTTACATTTTAAAAAAAATTATGGTATCAGACACTTTTTCGAGAAAATTCATAGGTATTTTTACATCTTAATCAAATAAAATATGATGGCTGACGAAAAACATAAATAAAAAATGATGCTGCCGTAAGAAAATTAAAAAATTACGTTTTAAAAGATTAAAGTCATAATCTCTTAAAAAAGTCTACTCTAAATTATTTTTCCTTCCTAAAATTGCAACTTGGGAAGTCCACCATGAACACATGGATTAGAGAATTAGCATAAATAAATCAAGGAGGTTTTTAATAAAGACAGAAGCAATTGTAAAACCAAACACTTTAGTCAAATAATAGCCTATCATTTTGGATATATTAATATAATAATACCTGGTTTGCATTTGATTAAGATATTTCCAATCTATAATATAAGAACTAGCTAATTGGAGGTTGCATTTGATTCTAAATACTAACACGATAAATAACATCTTGTTCCCAATATTTATCATGAAAAATAACACTTAAAAAAACGAAAAACAATTCACTAAAATATCTCTACCCATATCTAAGTTGAAAATTCTTTTTTTTTTTAATGGTGGCAAGGGTGCAACCACTACGGATTCTGCAGTGGTAATGACGATCCTCCTAACAGTGGTATCTCCATACAATGCGGATTACGAGTGGTTTTACCGCAGTTCGAAAATAAAAATAAAAATACTCAAAAATAATTTAATTAGCTTCCTTAATCTCTCCAAAAAAAATCAACTATGTCTTATAATAAATAAAACATCCACATTCACTTCTATACGTTAATGTGCAAAAAATGTTAGACTAATAATTAGTGGGATTATTATTAGGAATGACTAAAAAAGCTTGCTGGCGAATTCGTCCACGTCAGCTCCCTCAATACGAGAATAAGCAGATTTCTTGGCAAGATCTCTGAGCTGAGACAAGCTCCTTCCCAATTTCAAAGCCAGCTTCATCTCAAACAATTCTCCGTTCTCTCTTCTCTCCACATCTTCTTCAATCGTCTCTTCCACTGAATCTTCCAACATCTGAAAGAATCCCGCACAGTTCCTGTACATCTCCGCCACCATCCCCAACTGCCCACCGTGCTCAAACCCATTTATCGCCGTCGACATCGCCCCCGCCACCGCCGGCACCACCGCCGACCACGACGATTCCGCGCTTATAAACACAGATCCCACCGCCGCTACTCCAGTAAGCAGAGGCCCAGCTATAGCCAGGCTCTTGTTTATCTTCAATACCAAATTCCCAAGTCTATCGTAGTCTTCAATGTCCTTCTTCTGAACTACTTCCATCACTTCCTTCAATTCCATCTCTAATCCCTCGCTCCATCCATTCTTCGATTCCTTGGATTTCAAGCTGGTTCTATGTGATGATGAAGAAGGCCACCATGTTGCGTGCTCGAATTTCTTCGGAAATTTCTCGATCATTGCTCCTAAAAGAGGAAGTGGATAGGCTTTATCGAGAGCCAGAACTTTGGCCATTGTGTTCTTAACATGCTCTTCGGTGACTTTTCCGATGGCGATTTTGGTCTCGATCTCGTTCTGGAGCTGCCGGAACAGCCTCGTGGCGTTGCGTTGCTCCTCCGCCAGCTGAGACGGCTGTATCTTGTTCATTATGACGAGCATCCCCGTGGCGGCGGAGAAGAGGAGACCGGAAGAGAGTTTAAAAGCGAGAAGCGGAGCTCCGCTGGCGGTGGCGACTCCTGCGACACCGGCCATGGTAGATGCGGCGAGGGTGATCATGTTAATGGAATTCAGAAGCAGAGTGTTCCAGTTATCGCGTTGCTCGCCGATGTTGTGATGCATCTCAACTCGATCGGCGACTGCTTCGAGGATCACATATAGTTCAGCTCTGATGAGATCGTCGTGAGACTGTGAGACGTTATTGAGGTCGGTGTTGTTCTGAGAGGGAAGTATATTTGAGTGTGAGAAGCCATTAAGTTCTTCGAAGAGCTTCCTGCATGGGACTTTTGAATTTGATGATGGGAAAGGAACTAGTGGGAATTTTGGGACATTAATGGAGGCGTTGACAGTTACTAGTCTTTTTGAAGAAGAAGAAGGAAGAAAAGAAGCAGTGTAAATGGAAGCCATTAATTAAGAGGACTAGGTTTTGTAGAGCTTGAATTTGGTGGTGGAGAGGCTTTCAGTTATGTGTATGTATATATACAGAAGAAAGAGAGAAGGGGTCAGATTAGGACCATTGACTTACCAAATATTGAAAAATGAAAATGAAAATTAAAAATAAAGACTAATGACTGGTTCTTGGAGGTTGACTGGGTACGCGTCCGAAGAGCAAGACGTCCTCACTTACACCATGCAATTTTATTTTTTTCTTTTAAATACCGTTCCTATATATAGAACAAATTTTATAATACAATTTGTACTATAAATTTTATTTTCTATTTAGGATAGGAGAGACTACTGGATATCATTACAACCCTCATCAAGATCCACTCTCAGTCTCTCTATGAATTAGGTGAGGATCGGTCAAGAACACAAAAGCTAATTGTTAAACTATTTTACAACTGAATCCTCAAAGCCATCTCCTCCCACTTCCCTAAGAGCTCCCCCACAACCGACGCCCATGTAAATTTAGATCCAAGTTTTTTTTTTTTTTGGTAAAGATGTAAAAATGCACACGTGTTTTATCCTACGGAGCGTCCAACACCAAATATTTTTTTGGGCTAAACTACACATGAACTTTTAAAATTGGGGTAAAAATACCATAACCGTTAGATTAGCTTAATAGACGTTAGTTACACTTTGAAAAATACCAAAATACCCCTCAACTCAATAAAAAACCCCTCTTCCTTCGGCCTCTCGATTCATCACCCTCCAAACTCTCAATTCATCATCATCCGAGACAAAATTGCAGGATCTTATCCAAAACCTACGTCGATATCCTGTTTGATGAAAAGAATCAAGAGAGAAGCAGGGATTAAAACAAAACGAGAGAGACCGAAAGCTCAAGTCGTGGACAACAATGATTTCACATCAAGCCCATGAATCGGGGAAATCAAATAACCCAAAACCCAAATCTCACATAAGATACAACCAAAAAACAGAGCCTACAATTAGCTAATCCCAAAACGGTAGACACCAACGCCATTACCAGTGAAATCCAAGAACGTCCGGGATTGGAAAGAAGTCTACGATTACCTAATATACTACTACAAAATAGGAATTTAACGTCCCCCAATTAACGTCTTTTTTCTTTCTAAAAAATAGACGTTAAAACCTAGGCGATGACACTGTTGTAATTTTCTCCTTCCTTTTAACGTCCGTTTTTAAGAAACGAATGTTAAAAATGTATATTTAACGTCTGTTTTATAAAACGGACTTTAAATGTTGTAATACAATGACTGTTTTAATAAAAACATTCGTTGTATCTTAGACACATTTATTTTTTTTGTGACACTATTTATTTTTATTTTGTGAAAAATTAGTGCTATTTAACGTTAGAATAAAATCTTCAAGATTATATGACCATTGTGATTTTATCCCATATTTATAGCTATTTCCTAGTTTGTAACCTAGAATTTCGATAGTTAAGAAAAGAAATCTAATCATATTTTTATTTAGTTAGTTACTAATTAAATTTAATAAATTAAAAAATAATAAATTAAACAATATATATATATATATATTATCCCATATTTATAGCTATTTCGTAGTATGTAGCCTAGAATTTTAATAGTTAAGAGAAGAAATCTAATCCTATTTTCATTTAGTTAGTTCATAATTAAATTTAATAAATTAAACAATATATCTCTTTTATACATATCTTTAAAAAAAATATCAATATCATTTAGTTCAAGTCTCCCTCATGTCATTTTATTTTATTTTTTAGTTACAACGACTGGTTTTTCAAGTTTTTCAAAACCAATCGTTGAAACTCAAATTTTTCACAAACCAGAGGAGATTTTGTCGTCAATGAGCCAAATCTGACGATCTGTCAACAATTAAACCAGAGAAGCTTAAATCGTGCATTGGGATCTGAGGGAGAGGGATGAAACCAAGTTTTTCTTAAAATTGCGCGTCGTGCAGAGTTTTTTGGATTTGAGTCCGTTGAGTTGGTATTTTAGCACCTTTACTTTTTTTATTATTTTTTACACTCAATTATCTTTACTCTTGTGTCTCATGCATAACTTTTTATTCTAATTTTGGTGGTAAAATTTTATTTACATCTAAAGATGGCGATCTAAGCCTCTTCAAATAAATGTATGCACTTTTCGGAATTCTTGTGTTATCCTCCTTATTGGATCGGTCAATGGCCACTTACCATATATATCAACCAACTGCTTCTCAATAACTCTTTTAAGTTTGTAGCAAATAGTTGAAAATGAGTAAGATTATTTGTTATCTAAAGAAATACTCATAATTGATTATAATTTTGAAAATATTTAAAAATAAACAGGATACGATCCTTTGGGGAGCTGAGATGTAGTGTTGGCTGTCAAGGTGCGGTGGCAGTTAATGGAGCTGCCAAACGCCGGCGATGCACCGCCCCACTGTTACAGTGTTTTGGTGAGATACCATTTAAGGCATAACCGCAAAATCGTATATACGTGTACGCATGCGTGTGTGTGACAAAGATTATCATTTCCAGTACCATTTCTCAATTATTATTTTTAATCTGGAACTTTTTTATAATTTTCTTAAAAGGGGAGAATTAAGTAAATAAATAAAAAAATGATGCCAATTAAGGATTTGTGTCCTTTTTTTTTAAATAAAATATTGATTGATTGTGCATGTTCAACGTAACTGCTGGCGTAAGGTATAATTGTCTGCACTTAGGGCCCTTTTGGATGGGCTTTTTTCATAAAAAAAGCACTTTTTTAATTCAAAAAAAAATTAATTTATGTGTTTAGATGATATTTTTTTAAAAGTAAAAGTCACAAAAAAAAGCTAAAATGCTGCTTTTTTCAAAAGCTCTAATTTTGAGCTTAAAAAAAAAAGCACTACATGGGGTCCAAAAAAAAAAGCACTTTTTTTTTAAGTCAATCCAAACGGGCCCTTAGTCAATAGATGGCTTTGATTTGATATATTATGAAGTTATGCAAATACTACAAAGAAATTAATATATGTTTGGTAATTATTGGTCCCTTTTCAGTATTAAATTATCAAATTAAATTAATGTAATTCACTCCTATTTATAAGAGTTCAATAATCAAATTACGTAGTTTAAGAAAATAATTAAAATTAGTTAAAATAATAAGTATGTCTAAAATACACTTTATTTTTCAAGTACATGTCCTTATTTATTTATGAGAGGCAAGTAATTTTAAGAAAGATAAATAAAATAAATATAAGTATCACCAATATTTTAATTAATGTAATACATACGATTAATGAGGTGGTGATATTTTTTAAAGAAAAAGTAATTAAATGTTGAAACAACTCTTATCGGGTCTTATAGAAAAGATTAAGACCATTTAAATTTTAAATTATATAAAAAGAATTGTAGGAAATCGTATACGGAGTATTATATAAGAAAATAAAATCAAGGTTGAACTTGAACTTGATAACCAAGGCATAATAATAATAATACTACAATTCATCCCCCGGTCAAAATTCATCAGAGATGATGTGCGCGTCAAGAGTTGTCGCCCTTGCCCTCACGCCAAGGTTCAGGTCAAGTTTATAAAAGGGTCGATGTTAAGCATTAATAAATTAATTCATTCATATTTTTCGCTCATTACTCCTACTACTAAAATAATGTTCCGGTGCCGATGAGAGTTGATACAGATGGTAAGGAACAGGCTCAAGTCCCAGAAGGACGAGTGTTTGATTCCCTCTACCGTTGTGAGGGCTCCTTTGGTAGACGATCTCATAAGTCCCTTGTAAGTGTTCAAAGATCCTTGGGGCCGTGCCATGACCTTGATGGAGGACCGATGCCGAACCCACCTAAACCTTTTATTATCAAAAAAATAATAATAATAATACTCCGGTGTTATACATAAACCATGAACCAGTTTTCGTTCTTAAACGGAAGAGGATTCTCTCCTCATCATTTTTCTCATTTTCCCTCATTAGCTCATCTGGGCCATTGATTGGGAAGGTGAGAGAAATGTTAAAGTGGTATGTGGTTGATTGGATGGATATGATTTAAAGATGATGAGGGATAATGAGAAAGAGATAATGAGAGAAACCCAACCCTTCTTAAACCATGAACCAGTTTTCGTTCTTAATTATAAAAAACTAAAAAAGAATTCAGTTTATTGGATTCGGTGCTAGCTAGAAAGATGCTCTATTGAACTGTACAATATATGTATACGGATACGATCGTACGTTTGAGCACATGCCGTGCTCAATCATCAAAATCATTATCGTAGATGCTTTGATTAATTAAAAATTTTCATTTAAGTCCACCGACGAGGTCAACGCATGGAGAGAAACCAGTGTTTTTCCAATTGTTAATAATTATTTGCATTATTTTAATCAAGAAATTAAAAATCCGATGACATGAAGATTTAATTACCACATGGTGTACCAACTTTATAGACGACCAATCCCTAAATTACTTGGTCTTGTGTTGTGTCATGTCTCGTGTCTTATATATTTCATATTCAATAGGATTCCATATATCGTGGTGGCCCCGTTCAATAATAGATCTGCCCTTCATTAATTATATTTGTAGAATTAAATTTTTTAATTATTTGTTATATATGTATGTATGTGACAAAACCCCGTTTTTTTAGGAAAAAATTAATACCAAAAAGCACTAAATGTGGGGCACCTCTGCCGGCGGATATTCAAACCTTAATTCACCACATTGTGAGAGATTAACTCATTTCATCAAGCTCAACCCCCATTGATCATGACCAGAGGCGGATCCAGGTTGAAGAGAAGGGGGGTAAGTGCCCACCCTTGAATTATGATGAAATTTCAAAGAATAAGGGAATTAAAATTATGATGTATTTGATAGCATTGATAATAAGACAATTATTATGGAATTTCAAAAAATAAGGCCTAGAAAGATGACATTGTAATTATTTTTATTGTAATATACTTTTGTTATTAAAATATATGTACTTAAACTTATTGAGTGTCCACCCTTCATTATAATTTATATAGCTGCATTTTTAACAGCACTTAGCCTTACTTTTTTAAATGACAGGTTTGTAAAATAATTGTCTCTCTTATTATATCATCAGTATTCACTTGATTTCATTAATATTTTTTTGATATTCTTTTCTTTTCTTGTTTATGTTCTTTTGTTTTTTAATGTATTTAAAACTTTCTTTGAAAAAAAAAAAAGTCGATACCCCCGAACCCTTGAATCCCCTCACTAATTGTACAGACACAAACAAAAAATCCTAGTTCCATCAATGATTTCCACCCTTCATTAATTTCCTGGATCTGCCACTGATCATGACAAAACCCATTTATTGTGTGTTTGCTACAAGCGAGAAAATTTAAGGAGGAATTATTATGAGATCTTAGAAAATGAATTTAATTACCTAGAATTCCTAATGATATCTGAGTTGTGAGAAGCATGCAATGGCATATTCCAATGTAAGAAATGACAACACATTACTTGTCATTATATTAGGACTTATTGGTAATTAAATCCCTTATTTAGGACGTCATCATGGTAATTCTTCCAAAATTTTGATGGGTTCGATTTTGAAAAAAAAAATGGAGAGTTGTGTTAATGGTTTTTAATAAAAAAAATTATTTCTTTATCTTACATTTTCTATTTATTAAATTTTTTTAACCTCACCAGTCCATTTCTTTTAAATTAATTGAACTCACTAAAATTTTCCCCTTTTCCACTTTCATTTCACTTGTGTCGAACATGCCCTTAGTCAAGCTATAATTATATCCATAATTTGTAACCAATTTTATTTATATATCTATATTATCTAACTTTGTGACATTATTAATATATTGAATTTGAATTCAAAATTAAAATGTCGAGTTAAATGCATTTTTTATGAACTAAATTGATGCTAAAATCTGTTAATACAAAATTATTTTTCAATATTATATATATATATATAAAAGAAAATTTAGAATATTCTGGTCATCTTTAAGTAATAAATTCCAAAAAAAAAAAATGAACATGAAAAGTTATGATTGAGATTATGTTATATGACAAATCATAAAAAAAATGCAAGACAATGATTTAGATGATCAATGAAATGATAAATAAATGGGAAAATTTTACGTTACTTTGTTCGATGATGAAGCAAATTTATGAAATGTTCTTAGTAATTATAATAAGTTTTTCATTGCAATGATCAAACTATCATTCACTCGCATAAAATATAACTATGAAGAAGCTACGCGATCGAATTTATGGAGAGGTGGGTCCACACATGCAGATTACGTAATTGCTTATGTATATGCTTTATTTGTGGAAAAATTGAACTGAGATTCCAATTTCCAAGCACAAGAAAATATTAATTCAAGGTGTCTTCGAATCTTCAATTTGCCGGCAAGTCTCGGGTGACATTAGGGTAATATAATCGAATTGTGAATAGACCACATTATCCTTAATGGAATAGAGAGAAAATGAGAAAGATTCAAACTCACCCTATTCTTCCACTTCGCTGTCAATAGAGCCCTAGTTCGTCCCCTCTCTCATCATCGCTATCGCATGTCATCACCATCGACAAATCGTTGCCATTATCGCCTAACTAAACATAGCCGTGAAAGCAGACACGCGGCCTCTCTTCTGACTTGATTAGTCTTCTTCTGCAAGTTTTTGTTCGATTTCAAAACTAGATTTGTTGCAGGCATATGCTCCAAGTACATTGGATTTTGCTCGGGAATTATGGACTTTGAGATTAGGGGTGGAAACAGGCCAGGCTAGGCCAGGCCTCGCCCTTAACAGGCCTGGCCTGTTAAGGAAGAAAGTGGCCTGAGCCTGGCCTGTGGCCTGTAACAGGCCTATTTTTGGGCCTGAGCCTGGCCTGTATACAGGCCTGGCCTGGCCTGTGGCCTGTTAAGGCCTGTTTTTTTTTAAAAAAAATCTTGTACTCAGGCTAACAGGCCACAGGCCTCAATGTAAAACAGGCCGAAAACAGGCCAACTATTAACAGGCCGAAAACAGGCCCACTGTAAACAGGCCGAAAACAGGCCTTACATAAATTATTCCTAATGATCTAAATTACCCATATATTCAATCACATGAAACAGCACACCAATCAAAATGAATATAGTTTTTTTTTTTTTCTTGTCTTGTTTTACATATGACGATACAGAGCCAAATGTTTTGAAACTAGTATGAAACTGGTTTCTTATCTTTGACAGAATCAACCATGGTAAAACCCGAGGAAAAAGAATCAACAAGGGTTTCCATCTACATCTAGTTTTAGAAGGTGAACCAAGATTAGAATCATACTCTCTAGCGCCAACTTTGTATATAGGTGTTTGTTAATCTCGTTTCTTGTGCTTCTTAGCAGTAAATATATAGCAGTAGCAGCTTGTCAAATTCTTCCTTGATGTACATCATCCCAAATAAAAAAGACGAGCAGTTGTAACCTGATCAAATTTGCATAAATGTCAAGAGGGAAAATAGTTATTATCAAGAACCATATCTGAGAGGTTTGGATGACAAACATAATTATCAAGAAGTAATCAATAAAATCAGAACAACTGAAACATAAAAAGTAATGTAGTTTTAGAAATAGCAAACACAACTTGAAAATCACAATACAATAATCAAACACATCAATCTAGTGACAATCAAAGTCTAGAAATAGCAAACACAACTTGAAAATCATAATGTTAGGAAGGGCAGCCACAAAATCCCTCCCCATTGAAGGCATCCAAGCTTTTCAAGCAACATATCATAACAAACAAAAGATTGTTAATCACAATAAACAAGCATTGCAATCTAATACGCATACCCCAATTGTAGCCAAAGTTGTAGCCAGGGCCCACTTGCACGCAAGGGCTGGTTTATATGCTGCAACTAACTAATGATTTCAAAAAGTTCACTTACGGTGAAACACTCACAAACAACCAAGAACACCAAATCACAGTTAGTTCAATCTTAAATGCCAAAATCAATCAGATGAAGCCATAAATAAGATATTCAGACCCTCCTATTGTTTCTATCAGAGACTAATAATAGCACACTAAAAATTCAAAGTAGAGAGGAATGAACTAATTGCAAGAACTAAATCAAAAACACACATATAACGTCAGAGTAATGTCTAATGTATCAGAATCGGAGCTACAGTTGACTACGAATGAAAATCCTAACTGTACAACGAAGAAAAATGCAAAAACTTTAAAAAAAAGGGGGGAGGAAACAGAGACTTCACAAATCCAAACCCCAAAACCCAATTCTCAAGATGTTTCCACAACCCACACCCCAAAACTTTGAAACAGAGCAATTTATTTTGTAATTTTAGCATATATCCGTTGAACAATAAATCGCAAGATAAAAGATGACAAGACCAAAAGCCAACAGAAAACCCATAACAACGAGTAGATCTATTCCCAGATTCACCGAAAGCTTCGCGCAAAGGCTGTAGCGACATGAAACAAAACCCTTTTTTTCTATTTTGAGAAAGCTTCGCGCGACGGCTATAACGACATGAAACAAATTAGGGCAGTCGAAGAAACTGAATGAGGCAAATACTTACCAGCAGAAGACGTGCGACGGCCGACGGTGAGATCGACGACTCGACGAGGCCTGAGACGTGCGACGGCCGACGGTGAGATCGAGATTCGAGAGTGACAACCGGAAATGCAAAATGATTTTAGGGTTAGGGAGTCGGGACTTTTCTTTATTTGAGGCCGCGGGAGTGAGGACTGAGGACGGTGACTCCGCCTCGGTGAGGCCGATGGTGGAATCTGGAATGGGGATTTAGGGTCGTCAACTTGTCGCAGATCGCGGTTGAGCAGCGGAAATGAGGGCTTCGTTTTCTTTTTTAATTCCTTTCCCTGGGTTGTACACATAACACAGGGTATAATTTAAAAAAAAAAATACATATTTACAATTTTGCCCCTCTTAACAGGCCGGCCTGTCAGGCTTTACAGGCCTATTTGTAGGCCTGGGCCTGGCCTGTTAAGCCAAACAGGCCTTAAAATAGGCCTGGGCCTGGCCTGTTAGCCTGACAGGCCAGGCCTGTTCAGGCCAAAAACAGGCCAGGCCAGAGGCCCCTGACAGGCCCCTGGCCTGTTTCCACCCCTATTTGAGATGCACTACAAGTTTGGACAATCGAAGTCTCGCGGTGAGTCTTTTTTGTGTGTTCTTTCTCACATTTATATGGGGATGTTGTAAATAATATTTAGAATGGTATCTTTTCATTTTGTAATTCTCCTAGTTCGAGATAATTTACTTGATTAACATTTCTATGAATATTCAATCCTCATCTAAAGGTTGGGAGAGATCACTATCTAGTTCAGGTGCTAGCCCTGATGTTGTAGCTGCTGCTTAGTTTGTTAGAGCTAAAATGCTCCCAGTCCCAAGTGGCAACCTGATTCGGCCATGTGAAGGAGGAGGATCAATCATCCATATTTTTGACCACTTAAATCTCAAGTTTGACTTATTAACAAGTACATATATATATCAGCTTTTTTTCAGATGACACATTTAAATGCATGCATGGCGATTTTTGTATAGGCATGGAGTGTGCCAGAGTTGCTGAGATCATTGTATGAATCATAAAAAGTGGTTGCTCATAAAATGACAATTGCGTTAAGTAGCCTTTTTTAATCTATAGAAACTGATAATGTTACCTTTACTCAAAGTCATATGCTCTTTGCTATAGATTTACATTTTACATTATTTTAGTATGTGATGTATAATAATAAACCCTAAAGAGGATGATGCGTCCATTAAAGATGGTTGCTTCAAAGTTTTTTATTCAGAAATATTCTCTCATTTTGGGTAATTCTTCCCTTTTCCCTTTTTTGACTACCCCCAATACAAGTTTGGACAATAGAAACCATCATTGGAATTTGACATATTGTGACTAATTAGTGTGATTGAGAACATCTCCACCAATGTGTCGTGCGTTTGGGAGAGGGACAATTAAAGTGAGAATGTGTATGAAATCCACTGCTCTTTTCACTGGATTCTTGGTGTATTAGTACTTGTTATTTAATGGTGCATTAGTTTTGAATGCATTATGCATAATTGTGACCTGACATGGTTTAATTTTTTTTTTCCCAAAGAAAATTGCTTATTTCCGCTTCTTGCCAGTGAAGCTACAATTGTAGGGACTTTAATTTTGTGGTTTGCATGTATTGTCTTAGTTATAGATGGTTATAGATGTGGGACGGAGCTAAGCAAGGTGATGAGGGCTACACTTTGCCTTACTACTCAACGCAAGAAGGCAGGTGCTTGTGGTGGCTTGTGACTCATCCGAACACATACATAGTGATAATTAAAACACTGTATTTGCTACAAGGAAGACTCAAAGGAGGAGAATAAAATAGGCAAAGAAGTTTGTTTGTAACTAAGATTAATCACGAATATTCATGAAATGTATTTTGTAATTTAATGTATGATCAACTTAGTGACTTATTAACATCATATCAATGGTAATTTAAGCTTATCCCAAATTTGTCTATCTAACTGGATATTATTATAACAATATCTGTAAACATTATGTTGTCATTGCAATGTGACCATATTATGTAAACATACATAAAGATACATTGACAAGTTGATGGGCGTCCATTGACAATTTCATGCGCCTGTGTTGAAAAGTGAATGACAAAGATTTGACAACGAAACTCTTTGGTTTGTCAAAATAATAACATGCATGAAAATATATTAATAAAGATTATTTATAACCTGAAATTTTAATAAAAAAAGGTTGTTTAATAACAAGGGCTGTTGTATAAACTGATTGCGTTGTGTTAACATATATGGAGATCTATTAACAAGTGCAAGAATTGCACTGACAAGTCAATGAACGTCTATTTTTTTATTTTTAGAATATGTTAAGTTGACTATTGTATCTAGACTTTTAAGAGTTCAAACACGTCTAAATGTTCGCATTTCTTTTTAATCAAACTTTTACCCCTTTTACTAAATTTGTTTAATTATCGCATGATTACACGAGTTGTATATTAGAAGTGTAATGCAGAAAAAGTCAAGGTGTTAAAACCCGGATATGTGATTAAACTGGTTAGGGTATTAGGTCAAAGGTCAGAAGATCAGATTAGAGTCAGGGTATTAATAAGACATATAAAATAAATAATGAAAAAAAAGGAAGGATCATAAATTGAGAGACACATTAGACTATAGGGAGGGAGGAAAGTCAAAGAAAGAGACATTCGACAAGTAGGAGATGTGGGACTGTCAACCTCACCTCCGCTCACACATCACCCACATGGCGGGCCCACCTGCTTCGCCAATTCCCATTCTACCTTTTTTCTTAACCGCTCTTCGGTCTTCACTTGTGATGTTGCTTCATCTTCTTAATTTTTTTCTCTTTCTTCTTCACATACTACTACAAAACAGGGCTATAGCGTCCTATTTTTTATACATTTAACATCTTTTTTATGTAAGACACCTATCTAAGAGGCGTAATAGGAAAGACTTACAGCGTTTAATTCTTAGAATAAAACGCCATAAGTTAAGACTTAAGGCGTCATATTTTTAAAGTTAGACGCCTTAAGTATGCTACAAATGCCCTTCCAGAGTATACTTAAGGCATCTATTTTTGAAAATAGGACACCGTAAGTCTTAACTTACGGCGTCTAATTCTAAGACTTAATTAGACGCCGTAAGTTAAGACTTAAATATTTTTTGTGCTGGACACTCTTGGAGTAAAATTTTTGGTCAATCTACACCTTAACCCATTAAAAAATGATGTTTAAAAAGAATAAAGTCAAAATCTCTTACAAAAGTCTACTCTAATAATATTTTGCCATTCTAAAATTGCAACTTGGGAAGTCCACCGTGAACACATGGATCAGAGAATTAGCATAAATAAATCAAGGGGATTTTTAGTAAAGGCAGAAGTAGTTGTAAACCCAAAACACTTTGGTCAAATAAAAACCCATCATTTTGGATATACTCTCCCTTATCCTTATTATAAAACACCAACTAACAAATTTTTAATGTATATTTAATTTATTTTTTCATGTCTACCCATACTTAATATAAGGATAATGGAAGATAGTACTAATTTATATGATATTTGAGTTTAGGGCAATATGATTTTGGATATATTAATATAATAGTACCTGGTTTTGCTCCAAAGAATCAATATGTCCACACACACTCATATAAAGTATACTTTTTGCAACTGACGACTCCTCATTTAATTTGTGTCTCACTGTTTATGGGCAATATATATATATATATATATATATATATATATATATATATATATATATATATATATATATAACATAAGAACTAGTTAATTAAAGGTTGCATTCGATTCTAAATACTATATATTACAGTAAATAACACCTTGTTCCAATATTTATCGTGAAAAATAACACTTAAAAGCACGAAAAACAATTGACTAAAATATCTCTATCCATATATAAGTTGAAAATTCTTAATTGACAATAGTTTCCATTGAATTTTCAAGATTTTTAATTTGATTTTCTGTCTTTTTTTTTAATTAACTTCATAAGACTAATAAATTAAAAGATGGGGAAAACATTTAATTAGTCACAAATATATACATATATATTGCAATTGATGTTGAGATGATAACATCCCAAAAATAGAATTAATAAAACATCCAAATTAACTTTTATACGTTAATGTGCAAAAAATGTTAGATTAATAATTAGTGGGATTATTACTAGTAATGACTAAAAAAGCTTGCTGGCGAATTCGTCCACGTCAGCTCCCTCAATACGAGAGTAAGCAGATTTCTTGGCAAGATCTCTGAGCTGAGACAAGCTCCTTCCCAATTTCAAAGCCAGCTTCATCTCAAACAATTCTCCGTTCTCTCTCCTCTCCACATCTTCTTCAATCGTCTCTTCCACTGAATCTTCCAACATCTGAAAGAATCCCGCACAGTTCCTGTACATCTCCGCTACCATCCCCAACTGCACACCGTGCTCAAACCCATTTATCGCCGCCGACATCGCCCCCGCCACCGCCGGCACCACCGCCGACCACGACGATTCCGCGCTTATAAACACAGACCCCACCGCCGCTACTCCGGTGAGCAAAGGCCCGGCTATTGCCAGACTCTTGTTTATCTTCAGCACCAAATTCCCAAGTCTATCGTAGTCTTCAATGTCCTTCTTCTGCACTACTTCCATCACTTCCTTCAACTCCATCTCTAATCCCTCGCTCCATCCATTCTTCGATTCCTTGGATTTCAAGCTGGTTCCATGTGATGATGAAGAAGGCCACCATGTTGCGTGCTCGAATTTCTTCGGAAATTTCTCGATCATTGCTCCTAAAAGAGGAAGTGGATAGGCTTTATCGAGAGCCAGAACTTTGGCCATTGTGTTCTTAACATCGTCGTCAGTGAGTTTTCCGATGGCGATTTTGGTCTGGATCTCGTTCTGGAGCTGCCGGAACAGCCTCGTGGCGTTGCGTTGCTCCTCCGCCAGCTGCGAGGGCTGGATCTTGTTCATTATGACGAGCATCCCCGTGGCGGCGGAGAAGAGGAGGCCGGAGGAGAGTTTAAAAGCGAGAAGCGGAGCTGCGCTGGCGGCGGCGACTCCGGCGACACCGGCCATGGTGGATGCGGCGAGGGTGATCATGTTGATGGAATTCAGAAGGAGAGTGTTCCAGTTATCGCGCTGCTCGCCGATGTTGTGATGCATCTCAACTCGATCGGCGACTGCTTCGAGGATCACATATAGTTCAGCTCTGATGAGATCGTCGTGAGACTGTGAGACGTTATTGAGGTCGGTGTTGTTCTGAGAGGGAAGTATATTTGAGTGTGTGAAGCCATTAAGTTCTTCGAAGAGCTTCCTGCATGGGACTTTTGAATTTGAGGATGAGAAAGGAACTAGTGGGAATTTTGGGACATTAATGGAGGCGTTGACAGTTACTACTCTTTTAGAAGAAGAAGAAGAAGGAAGAAAAGAAGCAGTGTAAATGGAAGCCATTAATTAAGAGGACTAGGTTTTTTAGAGCTTGAATTTGGTGGTGGAGAGGCTTTCAGTTATGTGTATGTATATATAGAGAAGAAAGAGAGAAGGGGTCAGATTAGGACCATTGACTTGCCAAATATTGAAAAATGAAAAAGAAAAATAAAGACTAATGACTGGTTCTTGGAGGTTGATTGGGTACGCGTCCGAAGAGCAAGACGTCCTCACTTACACATGTAACTTTTTTCTTTCTTTTAAATATCAATCCTAAATATAAGACAAATTTGGTAGGAAATAGTTGAAAATGAGTAAGATTTGTTAGCTAAAGAGATACTCATAATTCATTATACTTTTTAAAGTATTTTAAAATAAAGAGGATACGAAATATGGGGAGCTGAGATGTAGTGTTGGCAGTCAAGGTGTGGTGGCAATTAATGGAGCTGCCAAACGCCGGTGATGCACCGCCTCACTGTTACCGTGTTTTTTGTGAGATACTACCTCATATTCTAATTATAGAAACATTTTTATATTGCAATTGCACTATAAAAGTGATCCTATAATTAGGACCGGAGCGCAAAATCATATACATATGCCAATTTATGAAATTCAAATAACTAAAGTAACTCCCCTCAGCAACAAGTGATTGAAAAATTAATCTATACATACATATATACACGTGTGATTGAAAAATATAGAAATATAGAAACTTTTTTATAATTTTCTTAAAAGGGGAGAATTAAGTAAAAAAAAAAAAGGAGATGATGCCACGGATCATCGTTGAAGTTTCCATCGATTATATATGAAATATTGATTGATTGTGCAACGTAACGGCTGGCGTAAGGTGTAATTGTCTGCACTTAATCAACGGCTTTGATTTGATATTATGAAGTTACGCAAATACAAAGAAAGTACTATATGATCGGTAGTTATTGGTCCCTTTTCAGTATTAGATTATCAAATTAAATTAATATACTTATTTCATATTCATAAGAGTTCAAAAATCGAATTACGCAGTTTAAAAAAGTGGTTAAAATTAGTTAAAAATAATAAGTATATTTAAAATAGACTTTGTTTTCTAAGTATGTCTTTATTTATTTATGAGTAGTAAGTAAGAAAGAAGAATAAAGTAAATATAAGTATCACCAATATTTTAATTAATGTAATACACGAGGTGGTAAAAAAGGAAAACAGACAAACTCATTAAATCTTGAAACAACTCTTGTCAAACTCTTAAAAAAAAAGAATAAGATAATTCAAATTTTGGGATCTTATAAAATCATTAAATAATCATGTTTCTGATTATTATTATTATTATTACTCACATAAAATTGAAAAAGATTATAATTGTGGCTGAAACAACAATCTAATTGCTCAAATGCAATTTTTTTTAAAAAAACTAAAATCGGTTCAAATCAATGTTTGACTATTAAACCATGAACCGGTTGATTGGTTATAAAAAACTAAAAAAGAATTCAGTTTATTGGATTCGGTCCTAGCTAGAAATATGCTCTAATGAACTGTAGAATATATGTATACGGATACGATCGTATGTTTGAACAATGCAGTGCTCAATCATCAAAATCATTATCGTAGATGCTTTAATTAATTAAAGATTTTCATTTAAGTCCAATTACGAGGTCAATGCATGGAGAGAAACCAGTTTTTTTTTTTCTTCTAATTCTTAATAATTATTTGCATTATTTTAATCAAGAAATTAAAAATCCGATGACATAAAGACCCCAATCCCTGAATTACTTGCTCTTGTGTCTTGTCGTGTCTTGTGTCTTATGCAAGATTATTAAAACCGGATCGGTCAGTGAACTGATCGGGATATTGGGTTAAGGGTTAGTGGTTCAGACCATAGTCAAACCGGAGCTAAACCGGGACCAAACCGGTAAGAAAGTAAATATTTCAATTATTTATTGATATGAAATTATAAAAAAAATTGAAATCTATTTTATATTTATATACTATTTGGGAAGCGTGTGATATGAGTAGTATATCATATCTTCAGAGGGTTAGCTCACAGCTAGGTAGTAGGTAGGTAGCTGTAGACTTTTCCATTTCCCTTCACAAGTTGAAGTAGCTGACCCCGATTTATCGTGCATTTTCCATTTCCCTAAACAAATTAAAGCTTTGCACAACTATGTCCACTCTCTTCATACGTTCTTCTTTCTCATTTTCCACCCACAGAAACTGCTGAACCATCCACCCGCAGCCTCTATTGGTCTCGCTCGATATCCGGTGGCCACCGTACTCGTCGATCTCCAGTGGTTTCTGAGGGCAAAGAAGTAGCCGTCGCTCTGGTCTCCCTCCTCGTCGATCTCACCGGCGGTTTCTTGATAGCCGGTGGCCTTTGTCTGGTCTCTCTCTCTCCTTCCATGTTGCAACTGTTCAGGGGAGCTTCAAAAAAAAAAGAAAAGAAAGAAAGAAGCAGACCCCGGTTTCTATGGTAGATCGGACCGGTCTCATGGCCGGTTCGCCAGTTTCCGGTTGGAACCAGCCGGTCCGGTCCGAGTCTAATAACCATGGTCTTATGTATGTCTTAATCAATAGGATTCCATATACCGTGGTGGCCCACGTTCAATAATAGATCTGCCCTTCATTAAATATATTTGTAGAATTATAATTTTTTAACTATTTGGTGTATATATATATATGCGTGTGTTGACAAAACCCCCATTTTTAAAAATTAAAAAAAGAAAAACTAAAAGCACTATATGTGGTCGCCTCTACCGGCGGATATTCAAATTTTAATTCACCACACCACATGTGAGAAGCATGCAATGATATGTTTCAATGTAAGAAATGACAACACATTACTTTATTAGGGTTCACTGGTAATTAAATCTCTTATTTAGGATGTCATCATGGTAATTCTTTCAAAATTTTGATGAGTTGGATTTTTAAAAAAAAAGGAAAATTAGAATTAAGGACCAATGACAGATAATATTTATGGAGAATGACTGTAAAAATTGTAATTATTTAAGAGGACCAATAACTCAAATTTAAATTTTAAAATACTAAATTACCCTTGATTAAACTTCCTACATTCTCTCCTTCAATCTCTCCCACATCCTATTTTAAAAGTAATTTGAATTTTTATTTTCCTCAAAAATTACAACAACCAAAACCATCAACTATTATTATTATTATTATTATTATTATTATTATTATTATTATTATTATTATTATTATTATTGCTTTTTGAATTAGAAGGATAGATGCTAATAATTTGAGATCAATAAGTAGGTTTCATGGCCACTTTACTCTTCAGCCTTCTCGAAGAGAAGATGGAGATTGGAAAAGAAACAGGCATATGCTTGAAACTTGCGTAAAAAATAAAGAAGGGAGAAACTTGCGTAAAGAATCAAGAAGGGAGTAGGAGGGAGCGGCTGAGGAGAAACAGAGACATCGGAGAAACGGAATCAGATGAAGGAGAAACAGAGACATCAAAGGAAGATACGATGTAAGAGAATGAGAAATGAACCAATTAAAGCTCACTAGCTTTGTGTCGAACATGCCCTTAGTCAAGCTATACTTATATCCATAATTTGTACCCAATTTTATTTATATCTCTATATTATCTAACTTTGTGGCATTATTAATATATTGAATTTGAATTCAAAATTATAGATATTTAGTTTCAAAATTAAAATGTCGAGTTAAATGGATTTTTTTTATGAACTAAATTGATGCTAAAATCTGTTAATACAAAATTATTTTTCAATATATATATATATTTTGAAACAACTAGACATAAAAAAAAAAATTAGAATATTCTGGTAATCTTTAAGTAATAAATTCCAAAACAAAAAATCATGATTGAGATTATGTTATACGACAAATCATAAAAAAATTGCAAGACAATGATGAATAAATCACATTTTGTAACATCCCGTTTTTCAAAAGCAGTATAATTTTTTTTTTTCAAAACATCTTTTCAAATCATCAGAGTAGAGCATTTGAGCGGAAGAGTAACTGATATATAATTATAAAATGCCGTAAGTCTGGCTGGATACAACAACGGTACAATGACCGTGTGTTTCAAAAGTACATAATAACAGAAAGGAAGGCTTCACTGGAACAACAAAAGGAAGTCTTCACCGGGTCTTCTACTGGTGCTTGCCTCTCTCCTCAGTCCTCGGTCCTCCTGACCCTGATGCTATGTTAAGAGCTGAGATCCGCACCGGATCTCAGGTAATGGTTAACCTCATGTATACATACACACATATGGGTTACACAACAACATCCACACAACATATAAACCACACCCAACCAATGCACATGTATCGCTCCCAGCATGCAGACATATCGCCCCCAGCACTACAGATGTATCACTCCCAGCATTATAGATGTATCGCTCCCAGCCTTACAGATATATCGCTCCCAGCATGCATACAGTTATATTCTAACATAATATGCATTCCCACAACACACCACATATACACCTACCATACTCACATCACATACACGCATACTATATGCATCAGATTAGTGTTACAATACGCGAATGTACATACTTCCGTAAACCGAACAGAATGGCCAGGTAAGTGTCTACCATGGGGGCCTCACCGACTTATACGGCGACTTATGGCACACCCACGTAGACTAGCCTTGCCTTCGGCACCAAACTGTTACGCGGACGTACCTTCGTTGACGTTATACGGTATTTCTGGCGGAATACGGCACGACAGTAGGTAAAAACGTAATCAGGGATATCCTATCAACATAACAACGTACTTGTTAAGGATCTATCATTACGACGGACATTTTTAGTCAAAATGACCATTTTACCCCTGACCCCCTAATCGGCGGAATTTCGCCAGCACTTCGTTACTTTGACCCTAGTCTTCCAAAATTTCAACATAACTCCTACTCCAACATTATTTTTTTGAAATATAAATCATATTAATTAATGATTTACATCATAACAGGCATTTTAGGTAAAAATTACCATTTTGCCCCTATACCCCTAATCGGCGTAATTTCGCCAGAGCCGCTACCTTGACTCGACTTTCCAAAATTTTGCCGAACTCGACCCCATCATTGAAAGAATTAAAGACTAAAGACCGGAAAAATTACCCAGAGCTTTGCTGCAGAATTCCCCGGACTCCTTCCTCCTCCAGAGCACCTCTCTCTAACTTCTCTCTAGGATAGCTCAACTAGAGAAAATGGTTTTGGTGTGAAGAATGCAAAGGGAGAGCCTCCTATTTATAGGGAAAGTTGTGTGCACTATTCACACTTTGTCAGGCGGATTCTGGACCGTCGGATCGCACTTTGCCAAATGTCAAGATCCTCACCATGCCACTTGTCCAAACCATCCTCTCCCCCTAGTTGGTGGTTTGTCACATCAATTAATGTGATGTGATGCTTTTGCTTTATGAACTTGTACCGATAAAGTTCCCGATCGGTGTCCGAATCGCGTAATCTCGGAAAAATCTCAAAAATCCGGAATCACAACTTTGAAGACATTTTCCTACTCATTAGAAATGTCTAAGTTAAACTAATTTTTGATTCCATCCAGGGCTCCAAAAGTCAGTCTGAAGTTTACGGGAAAGCGTGATAGTTACAGAATTGAATTCCGGAATCATCAACCTCTGGACAAAAATTCACTGATTCCAAATATGTCCAGATAATTTCAAACTCATTCCTAGATGTTGAGTTAGAATTTATTTTCTTCAGATCCAAAAATGTGCCTATCTGCATCTTTCCCTATTTCGTCTTATTAGGAAAATGATCTACCGCCCTCGGAATCAACTTCCGGAAAAGTCCAAGCGAAGATAAAAATCCACCGATCAATATTTTACCTTGACTTGAAAACCTATTCTCGGGGCTCTAGATAGGATCCGTTTCCTATTTACCTGATCACTATTCATTGTACTTAATTATAAGATTATTATATTACAAAATCCTATCATCTTATCCTCTTAAGATTTTCTTGTCCTTTTTTATTATTATTTTATTAATTTTCGTTTTAATTAATTATTTAATTAATTAATAATATATAAAATAATTATTTAATAATTTTTTATATAATTTTTTTACAAAATTTTCCTATTGGTCCATTCTTGTATTTAGGCTTAAAAATACCTAAACTCAACTATTTTTCTCCAAAATTTCCAATTAATTAACAAATATGTTTATACTAATTTTAGGCCACAAACCACTAATTTTAGGGTTTTACATAATTATTTTTGAATTTCCTTCGCTTAAACTTAAGTAATTAGCCAATAATTACCTAATTGCTTTCTTATCAATAGTTGATAATTTTCTTAATTAGAATGCCTCATTACCTCATAACTTTGGCCCTGACATCTTTGTTTTCATGTCTTCTGCATTATTTTAGGATTTACGAGGGTATTTTGGTCATTTCAATACTTTTTGGACATTTTTATACAATTTCTCCAAGTTTGTAATTTAATAAATTAACTAAATTAGGGACAGTATTATTCCCTATCTCAAATAAATATTTACTTATTTTTTTTATAACTTTCACAGTGTAATACCCCGAAATTTGAATTAGGGAATTTAAGGGCCAAAGTGCCAAAATGACCAAAATACCCCTGGGAGGAGTAAATAACTTAGGAAAATGGTGAAAAATCCTAAAGGGCAATGAAATAATTATTTAAATTGTGAGTATGATAAAGGCTGGGAGCAGTGTGAATAATAGAATGATAAAGGCTGGGTGCAATGTAAAGCGTGAAAGAGTCTAGGGACTAGTGTGATAAAGTCTGTGTTATGCGAAATGTCTTCCCTGTATCTAACGTTTCCCTTAATAAAGGAAAAAGAACACAACATGGTGAATTTAAGAGGAGCCAGGAGCTCCCGGAGGCCGAGGCAGAGGCCGAGGCGGGGGACGAGGTAGACAACCTCGGACAATTCCAGTAGTGAATCTGAGCAGACCAAATCAAGTACCAAACCAACAGATTGCTTGGCATGAGACAATGGGCGTAGTACGTGAACAAAGGGAGATGCTAGATGAACAAAGAGCGATGATAGAAGAACTTCGGGCGAAAGGCAAAAATTTGAAGGCGAGGCGGACATGAGGAAGAACAACATTCGAAGAAGAAGAAAATGAGCGAGTGATGAACACGATGAGGAAGGCGAGGGATCTGATAGGTCCCGAGTCACCTCCACGACGAGGAGAGATATGCGAGACTACACAAAGTTGGGTCACTCAATTTTGTAAGCTCAAGCCACCTGTTTCCACGGGAAGAACGAATTGGCCGAGGATTGGTTGCTTTGAGTCTGGAGAAAATATTTGAAGTTATGGAATGCCCAGGATGATCGGAAAGCTCAACTTGCGATCTTTAAGCTCGATGGTGATGCGCATCGATGGTGGAAGAGCGTCGCCACGACGTTGCGGACCCGATATTGCCCTGTCACATGGGAGAAGTTCATGGAGGAATTCAATGAACAATATTTTCCTCCTCGACACAGGTGATCAAGGAGGCGGAGTTTCTTAGCATCCAACAAGGTTACGAGGAATCCTTCGACGATTACTATACTCGGTTTACCAATCTGTCACGATACTCGTCGTATACGAAGAGTAATGATAACGAAACACGGAAGTCAAACAGGTTGACACACGAGCTAAAATATGAGATAAAGAAAGAGGTGGTATCTCGGCGGTTTCCTAAACTAGCCCAAGCGGTAGAATCTTGCCGACTAATTGAGCGCAACCGAAAGGAGCTGCGTAAACCTCGGCACTTAAGCACAAGCGACGGATCGTAGCGAGGTCGGCGTGAGAATTCCTCGCGGAAAAGAGAGGCACCATGGAGGGACTCGCAAAGGGAAAACAAGAGATCAATCCAGTATGAGCAAGAGCAACCCGAGGATGCCGGTAACCCGACCGTGTCTGATATGGGAAGTACCATTACGGTAGCTGTGGTGGTAGATTGAGTTTGTTACGGATCTGGAAGCGGGGCACATCATTTCAAAGCTGTCCCGAGAAAAGTGTAGAGAGCAGTTTGCTATAGATGTCGAAACAAGGACACATTGCCCGAATTGTCACGAGATAGCTGCGAAGATGAGGCCACAGAACCCGGGCCGAATGTACGCGTTAACCGACACAATGGACGAGAGAACTTAGGAGAGAGTCCAAGGTACTATCTCTCTTAGTAAGGAATTTTCTCTATGCATTGCATGAACTAGGTGTTAGCTATTCGATTGACTTATACGATACGAGAACCACCTCCGTGATGTATTCCATGTTTCTTAGATATTACGATTCGACCCGTGATCATGTCATTGAGTAGGAGGTATCTTGTGTTGCCATGGTGTATGGGCGCCATGGTGACATGTATGATATCTTGTGTTGTCATGGTGTATGGGCGCCATGGAGATATTTTGGTATTTGTGGTGTTGACCGCGGTGTATGGGCGCCTCGGGAGACACTATATATCAAAGTACAATATGACAAGATCTTTATACCTCTGGGAGGAGTAAATAACTTAGGAAAATGGTGAAAAATCCTAAAGGGCAATGAAATAATTATTTAAATTGAGAGAGCGTATATCTCTAATTTTGGTAATTTAATAAATTACAAACTTGGAGAAATTGAGGAAGAATGCTCAAAAAGTATGGTAATGACCATAATGCCCTCACAAATTCTAAAATAAAGCAGAACATATGGAAACAGAAATGTCAGTGCAAGAATTATGAGGTATTCTAATTAAGAAAATTATCAACTGTTGATAAGAAAGTAATTAGGTAATTATTGGCTAATTACTTAAGCTTAAGCAAAGGAAATTATGAAATAATTATGTAAAGCTCAAAAATTTGTGGAAAAGGTTTAAAATTAGTAAAAATATATTTACTAATTAATTGGAAATTTTGGAGAAAAATAGTTAAGTTTAGGTATTTTTAAGCCTAAATACAAGAATGGACCAATTAGGTAATTTTGTGGAATTTTTGGAAAAATTAAATAAATAAATCATTAAATAATTAATTAAATATAAAAATAAATATTTATTAAGATTTAATAAGGGGCAGCCGAATTACACAAGAAAATGGGATAAGAATAAGCTTAAAAATATCATGATATTTTGCACAAGTTGCATTAGTTTATTATATAATTAATTAAAGTGAAAAATGATGAATAGTAATTTAAAAATTAGGAAACGGATCCTATCTAGAGATCTAGGAATGGGATTTCCAAAGTCGGGGAAAAATAATGATCGGTGGAATTTTGTCTTCCGTTATACTCTTAGGGAGAAAATTAAAGTCGTTGGTGCATTTCCTAATAAAACAAAATAGGAAAAATGCATATAGGTATATTTTTGGATATAAGGAAAATAAATTCTAACTCAACATCTAGGCATGAGTTTGAATTTATTTTGACATATTTGGAATCAGTGAATTTTTCTGAAGAAGTTGATAATTTCGAAATGCGTTACGAAACCAGCGCGACCAGGACACGTTTTTCGAGAAACTTCGGCTGAACACGGAATGCCCTGTATGGAACCAAAATTTAGGTTAACTTGGACATTTCTAGTAAGTGAGAACTTGTCTTCAAAGTTGTAAATCCAGAATTTTGAGATTTCTCCGAAATTACGCGAATCGGGTCACCGATCGGGAAATTGACCTGGATGAGGACACGTGTCATCATCCAATTGGCTCATCTTTGGCTTGGAGAGGGGGCAGCACGTTTTGGTGTGTTGTATGGCCAAGAATCACTCTTCAAAATATTAAAGGGAAAATTACAACTTTGGACCCAAAATTTGAGAAGGAAAATTACACTTTAGGACCCAAAATTTGCCTATAAAAAGGCAAGAGCTCTCTTCATTTTCTCACCCCATTCTCAAGTGAAAACCGAAATCCTTGAGTGAGAAAGAAGAGAGAGAAGCTCTGGGGGAAGTTCTGCCGAAGTCTTCAACGGGTAAGTCTTTCGGTCTTTAGTTTTTAGTCTTTAGTTCAATAGTTAGTAAGGCTAGAGTAGTCTTTATTTTTATGATTTGGGTATCATATGGGAGGGCTATTTTAGTCTTTATTTTCAAGAATCATAAATGCGTCGAAGTTCTCGCTATTGGACGTTTTCACGTTTTCCGTAGAAAAGTACGATTTCAGACGGAAGTGCCGTCTACCGTCAACGAAGGTACGTTCGCGTACTGTAACACTAACTCGATGTTTATGGTATGCATATATGTGGTATGTGTGTAGGAGTGTTATCTTGTTTGAGTACATATAGTGGTTAGAGGTATGTACGTATCTTTGGGTGCAATCATGTCTGTATCTTTGGGTGCAATGCGTCAGTATCTTTGGGTGCAATCTGTCAGTATCTTGGGTGCAATCGGTCGTATCTTGGGTGCAATTTGTCGCATCTTTGGGGCAATACATATGCATGGGTTGTGATAGAGTGATGGTATGTCTTGATGATGTTGTGGATGTCTGTCGTTTGTATGTGTATACATAAACATGAGGTTAACCGTTACACGAGATCCGGTGCGCTGGATCTCGGCCCTTAACATAGCGTCGAGTTCGGGAGGACCGAGGACCGAGGAGAGAGGCAAGCGGCTGCATATTTTTGAATCTATATATCAGTTACTCTTCCGCTCAAATGCTCTACTCTGATGGTTTGAAAAGATGTTTGTTTGGAAAAAAAAATTTATACTGCTTTAAAAAGTCGGGTTGTTACATTTTGGTATCAGAGCAGTTGTCCTGGCATAGATCTAACTATGTTATATACAAACCATTGGTGCCGAAGGCAAGGCTAGTCTATGTGGGTAAGCCAATTTGTCACCGTGAACTCGGTGAGGCTCCCATGATAGACACTTACCTGGCCAATTGGTTTGAGTAACGGAGTTAGGCTCTACGCCTTTTTAAAGAGCATATTTTGAAAATGAGTACTGATATAGCCCTGAGTCAGTGTACCACCCTTGGTCGGTGCATCACTCTGATAACCGCCAGTTTGTGCTGGACGGTGATTCTTTCCTAGCATCAAGCTTATATGCGATGATAGGCCACGCCGGATGAAAACCCCGAGACCAATAAAGATAAGTACATGCGGTATTTGACCCATGTTGAGAACTTCTATCAGAGAAATTTCTGTAACGAATTTTCATACTCTTCTGGAAAACTGGATTTGATCCACTTTTCTTCGCATCTGTTTTTGGGTAGAGAGGACCAACGAGAATCTGACGACGGAAATGTTGCGCGCGGTGTGAATACTACGTATAATAGAGTTTAATTGTTGTGAGTATGATAAAGGTGGGAGCAAGTGTGAATAATAGAATGATAAAGGCTGGGTGCAATGTAAAGCGTGAAAGAGTCTAGGGACTAGTGTGATAAAGTCTGTGTTATGCGAAATGTCTTCCCTGTATCTAACGTTTCCCTTAATAAAGGAAAAAGAACACAACATGGTGAATTTAAGAGGAGCCGGAGCTCCCAGAGGCCGAGGCAGAGGCCGAGGCGGGGACGAGGTAGACAACCTCAGACGATTCCAGTAGTGAATCTGGCAGACCAAATCAAGTACCAAACCAACAGATTGCTTGGCATGAGACAATGGCTGTAGTACGTGAACAAAGGGAGATGCTAGATGAACAAAGAGCGATGATAGAAGAACTTCGGGCCGAAAGGCAAGCTGAAAGGCAGGCCAGACATGAGGAAGAACAACATTCTGAAGAAGAAGAAAATGAGCAGAGTGATGAACACGATGAGGAAGCTGAGGGATCGATAGGTCCCACCACCTCCACGACGAGGGAGAGATATGCGAGACTACACAAAGTTGGGTCACTCAATTTTGTAAGCTCAAGCCACCCTGTTTCCACGGGAAGAACGAATTGGGTGAGGATTGGTTCTTTGAGTCCGGAGAAAATATTTGAAGTTATGGAATGCCCAGATGATCGGAAAGCTCAACTTGCGATCTTTAAGCTCGATGGTGATGCGCATCGATGGTGGAAGAGCGTCGCCACGGCGTTGCGGACCCGATATTGCCCTGTCACATGGGAGAAGTTCATGGAGGAATTCAATGAACAATATTTTCCTCCTGGAAGTCAAACAGGTTGACACACGGGCTAAAATATGAGATAAAGAAGAGGCTGGTATCTCAGCAGTTTCCTAAACTAGCCCAAGCGGTAGAATCTTGCCGACTAATTGAGCGCAACCGAAAGGAGCTGCGTAAACCTCGGCACTTAAGCACAAGCAGTACAGATCGTAGCGAGGTCACCGTGAGAATTCCTCGCGGAAAAGAGAGGCACCATGGAGGGACTCGCAAAGGGAAAACAAGAGACCATTCTAGTATGAGCAACAGAGCAACCCGAGGATGCCAGTAACCCGACCGTGTCGATTGCGGGAAGTACCATTCGTAGCTGTGGTGGTAGACGGGTTTGTTACGGATCCGGAAGCCGGGCACATCATTTCAAACCGTCCCGAGAAAAGTGTAGAGAGACGAGTTTGCTATAGATGTCGAAACAAGGACACATTGCCCCGAATTGTCCCGAGATAGCTGCGAAGATGAGGCCACGTAACCCGGGCCGAATGTACGCGTTAACCGACACAATGGACGAGAGAACTTAGGAGAGAGTCCAAGGTACTATCTCTCTTAGTAAGGAATTTTCTCTATGCATTGCATGAACTAGGTGTTAGCTATTCGATTGACTTATACGATACGAGAACCACCTCCGTGATGTATTCCATGTTTCTTAGATATTACGATTCGACCGTGATCATGTCATTGAGTAGGAGGTATCTTGTGTTGCCATGGTGTATGGGCGCCATGGTGACATGTATGATATCTTGTGTTGTCATGGTGTATGGGCGCCATGGAGACATTTTGGTATTTGTGGTGTTGACCGCGGTGTATGGGCGCCTCGGGAGACACTATATATCAAAGTACAATATGACAAGATCTTTATGGTCAAACCAAAGCGAATTCTCGATCACCAGGAGGAGCGGTGACGAGACAAATTGAAGATCCGACGCGTATAGCCCAGAGTCCGAGTAGGACGAAATCTAGTTAGTACAAAGTATAGTGGGATGGGTACAAATTTCGAGGGCGAAATTTTGTTTAACGGGGAGAAATGTAATACCCGAAATTTGAATTAGGGAATTTAAGGGCCAAAGTGCCAAAATGACCAAAATACCCACAGGAAGAGTAAATAACTTAGGAAAATGGTGAAAAATCCTAAAGGGCAATGAAATAATTATTTAAATTGAGAGAGCGTATATCTCTAATTTTGGTAATTTGATAAATTACAAACTTGGAGAAATTGAGGAAGAATGCTCAAAAAGTATGGTAATGACCATAATGCCCTCACAAATTCTAAAATAAAGCAGAACATATGGAAACAGAAATGTCAGTGCAAGAATTATGAGGTATTCTAATTAAGAAAATTATCAACTGTTGATAAGAAAGTAATTAGGTAATTATTGGCTAATTACTTAAGCTTAAGCAAAGGAAATTATGAAATAATTATGTAAAGCTCAAAAATTTGTGGAAAAGGTTTAAAATTAGTAAAAATATATTTACTAATTAATTGGAAATTTTGGAGAAAAATAGTTAAGTTTAGGTATTTTTAAGCCTAAATACAAGAATGGACCAATTAGGTAATTTTGTGGAATTTTTGGAAAAATTAAATAAATAAATCATTAAATAATTAATTAAATATAAAAATAAATATTTATTAAGATTTAATAAGGGGCAGCCGAATTACACAAGAAAATGGGATAAGAATAAGCTTAAAAATATCATGATATTTTGCACAAGTTGCATTAGTTTATTATATAATTAATTAAAGTGAAAAATGATGAATAGTAATTTAAAAATTAGGAAACGGATCCTATCTAGAGATATAGGAATGGGATTTCCAAAGTCAGGGAAAAATAATGATCAGTGGAATTTTGTCTTCCGTTATACTCTTAGGGAGAAAATTAGAAGTCGTTGGTGCATTTCCTAATAAAACAAAATAGGGAAAAATGCATATAGGTATATTTTTGGATATAAGGAAAATAAATTCTAACTCAACATCTAGGCATGAGTTTGAATTTATTTTGACATATTTGGAATCGGTGAATTTTTTGAAGAAGTTGATAATTTCGAAATGCGTTACGAAACCAGACGCGACAGGACACGTTTTTCGAGAAACTTCGGCTGAACACGGAATGCCCTGTATGGAACCAAAATTTAGGTTAACTTGGACATTTCTAGTAAGTGAGAACTTGTCTTCAAAGTTGTAAATCCAGAATTTTGAGATTTCTCCGAAATTACGCGAATCGGGTACCGATCGGGGAATGGACTGGATGAGGACACGTGTCATCATCCAATTGGCTCATCTTTGGCTTGGAGAGGGGCAGCACGTTTTGGTGTGTTGTATGGCCAAGAATCACTCTTCAAAATATTAAAGGGAAAATTACAACTTTGGACCCAAAATTTGAGAAGGGAAAATTACACTTTAGGACCCAAAATTTGCCTATAAAAAGGCAAGAGCTCTCTTCATTTTCTCACCCCATTCTCAAGTGAAAACCGAAATCCTTGAGTGAGAAAGAAGAGAGAGAAGCTCTGGGGGAGTTACTGCGAAGTCTTCAACGGGTAAGTCTTTCGGTCTTTAGTTTTTAGTCTTTAGTTCAATAGTTAGTAAGGCTAGAGTAGTCTTTATTTTTATGATTTGGGTATCATATGGGAGGGCTATTTTAGTCTTTATTTTCAAGAATCATAAATGCGTCGAAGTTACGCGAAATTTTGGGAAGAAAATAGCCTATGTAGCGGAAGCGCCGGCGAAATTCCGCCAAGTAGGGGTATAGGGGCAAAATGGTAATTTTTACCTAAAATGCCGATTATAATGCCAAATCACTAATGAAAGTGATATTACTCCTATAGGACGTCGAAATCCTAATCTGCTGCCGTTCTGTTGCCGAAGTGCGCTATTGGACGTTTTCACGTTTTTAGTAGAAAAGTACGATTTCGACGGAAGTGCCGTCTACCGTCAACGAAGGTACGTTCGCGTCTTGTAACACTAACTCGATGTTTATGGTATGCATATATGTGGTATGTGTGTAGGAGTGTTATCTTGTTTGAGTACATATAGTGGTTAGAGGGTATGTACGTATCTTGGGTGCAATGCATCGTATCTTGGGTGCAATCTGCTCAGTATCTTGGGTGCAATCTGTCCGTATCTTTGGGTGCAATCGGTACGTATCTTGGGTGCAATTTGTCTGCATCTTTGGGGCAATACATATGCATGGGTTGTGATAGAGTGATGGTATGTCTTGATGATGTTGTGGATGTCATCGTTTGTATGTGTATACATAAACATGAGGTTAGATTACGAGATCCGGTGCGGCTGGATCTCACCCTTAACATAGCGTCGGAGTTCGGGAGGACCGAGGACCGAGGAGAGAGGCAAGCGCACTGCATAGGAAGCTTGATGAAGACTTCATTTCGTGGATCGGGCGGAGTCTTCCTTTTGATGTTGTCCTTTATTTCGAAACGCTCGGTTATTGAACCGCCTTTGTAATCAGCCAGATACACTACTGTTGGCTTTTTGAATCTATATATCAGTTACTCTTCCGCTCAAATGCTCTACTCTGATGGTTTGAAAAGATGTTTGTTTGGAAAAAAAAATTTATACTGCTTTAAAAAGTCGGGTTGTTACACACAGGGTATTTTATAACCCGTAGATATTTCAGGGACCTATTTGCAAACTTCTAAACGTTTTAGGGACCTAATTACAAATTATTCTTTTTCAAGAGAAACTACCTCAAAAATAACATAAATTCTTCACAAGATCTTTGAGATCCCATATTCACCTATTTCCAATAGGTATTATTTACTCAATATGATACTTATCATAAATGAGATTTTCAGGGTATTACACATTCCATCTCCGTGCCATCTCTATTAGATGATCAATGAAATGATAAATAAATGGCCAAATTTTACATTACTTTGTACGATAATGAAGCAAATTTATGAATTTTTTGTAGTAATTATAATAAGTTTTTCATTGCAATTATCAACATATTTATTTTCGATTTTAAACAGTATCAAAGTATCATTCACTCGCATAAAATATAAATATATATATGAAGAAGCTTCGAGATCGAATTAATGGAGAAGTGGGTCCACACATGCAGATTACGTACGTAATTGCTTATGTCTATGCTTCATTTGAGGGAAAATTGAATTGAGGTCCAAAGCAAAAGAAAATACTACTCTAAGATCTCTTAAAATCTTTAATTTATTGGCAAGTCCTGTAAAACATTAGGTAGTATATTCAAATTATGAAAAAGATCAAATTACCCTTAATGGAATAGAGAGAAAATGAGAAAGATTCAAACTCACCCTATTCTTTCACTTCTCTCTCGATAGAGCCCTAGTTTGCCGCCTCTCTCAACGCTATCACATGTCATCGCCGTCAACAAATCATGGTCGTCATTGCCTGACTGAACATAGCCGTGAAAGAAGACACGGCCTCCCTTCTGACCTGATTACTCTTCTTTTGCAAGTTTTTGTTCGATTTCAAAACTAAATTTGCTGCAGACGTATGCTCCAAGTACATTGGCTTCTACCCGTGAATTCTGGACTTTTAGATACACAACAAGTTTGGACAATCGAAGTCTCAATGTTAGCTTTTTGTGTGTGCGCGCGCGCGCTCTTTCTCACATTTATATAAGGATGTTGTAAATAATATTTAGAATTGTGTCTTTTCATTTTGTAATTCTCCTAGTTCGAGATAGTTTACTTCATTGACATTTCTATCAATCTTGAATCCTCATCTAAAGGTTGGGGGAGATCACTATCTAGTTCAGGTGCTGGCCCTAACGATGTAGCTGCTGCTTAGTTTTTTAGAGTTAAAATACTCCCAGTCCCAAGTGGCAACCAGCTGATTCGGCCATGTGAATGAGGAGAATCAATCATCCATATTGTTGACCACTTAAATCTCAAGGTTTGACTTATTAACAAGTACATATATCAGCTTTTTTTCAGATGACGTATTTAAATGCATGGCAATTTTTGTTGGGAAAATCATTTTCAGGGCCCTTTTAAGGCTGACAATCCCAAAAAAGGCCCCAAGATTCTGATAATCCCAAAAAGGGCCCTAATGCCTTTTCTGAGATTTTTAAATCTTGGGTGAGTTGTCAATGGGGTTGATATAGTTGTTAATGGGGTACTGATATAGTTGTCAACGAGGCTGATATAGTTGTTAGCAGAGTGTTGTTAACGGGGCTGATTTAGTTGTTAAAACCTACCCGTTAACAACTATATCAGCCCCGTTGACAACTCACCAAAAATTATGAAAATCCCAGAAAAGGCCTTGGGGCCTTTTCTGGGATTGTCATAATCTTAGGGCCTTTTTTGGGATTGTCAGTCGTAAAAGGGCCCTGAAATGGATTTTCCCATTTTTGTTTAGGCATGGAGTATTTCAGAGTTGCTGAGATCATTGTATGAATCATAAAAAGTGGTTGCTCATAAAATGACAATTGCGTTAAGTAGCCTTTTTTAATATATAGAAAGTGAAAATGTTACCTTTACTCAAAGTCATATGTGCTCTATGCTATAGAAAGTGAAAATGTTACCTTTACTCAAAGTCATATGTGCTCTATGCTATAGAAAGTGAAAATGTTACCTTTACCTGACATGGTTTAAATTTTTTTCCCCTAGAGAAATTGCTTATTTCTTCTTTGTGCAGTGAAGCCACAGTTGCAGGGATTCTTGTGGCATGCATGTACTATCTTAGTTATAGATGTAGGACGGAGCTAAGCAAGGTGATGATGGCTACACTATATGCCTTACTACTTAATGCAAGATCTCCATGAATTGAAGGCCAGTGCTTGTGGTGGCTTGTGACTCATTCAAACAACATACATAATGATTAAACATCGTCTTTGCTACGAGGAAGAGTCAAAGGAGGAGAACAAAATAGGCAAAGAATTTTGATTGTAACTAAGATTAATCACGAATATTCATCAAATGGTAATTTAAGCTTATTCAAAATTTGTTTATCCGACTGGCTATTATTATAACAATATCTGTAGTAAACATATACAGTTGTCATTGCAATGTGACCATATTATGTAAACATGCATAAAGATACATTGACAAATTGATGGGAGTCCACTAACAATTTCATGCGCCTGCGTTGACAAGTCAGGGACACAGGGAGTTGACAACGAAACTCTTTGATTTGTCAAAATAATAACATACATGCCTGAAGATATATTAATAAAGATTGTTTTATAAACTGAAATTTTAATATAAAAAGGTTGTTTAATAACAAAGGCTGTTTTATAAACTGATTGCGTTATGTTAACATATATGATGAAGATATATTAACAAGTGTAGGCATTGCACTGTGCATCTATTCTTTTTATTTTTAGAATATGTTAAGTTGACTATTGTATATATACCTTTAAGAGTTCAAACACGTCTAAATGTTCGTCTGTTTTTTTTTTTCCTTCAAACTTTTACCCCTTTTACAAAATTTGTTTAATTATCGCATGATTACATGAGTTGTACTCCCCGGTCCTAATTATAAAACTTAATTGACTTTTTTAGAGAGATTAAGAAAGCTAATTAAATTACTATAAATATTTTTATTTTTATGTTTTTCTTCAAACTAATTAGTTTGACTAATAAACTAATATATAATCTAAAGATATATGACATATGAAATGATTAAGTAACTTATTTAGCTTCCTTAATCTCTCCTGAAAAAGTCAACTAGATCTTATAATTAGGACCGGAGATAGTATATTAGAAGCGTACGTAATGCGGAAAAAATGCCCTACACATTCAGTTCTAATTAAGTGCTGGTCTAATAAACGTGAAAAAACAGTGTGGACCAACGATAAAGAAAGTCAACCTACAACAATAATAATGTGGAGGAATGCTAATTTGTTGGGTTCTTTTTCTTCCATGCATGGCATGAACACCTAATTATAATGTCAAAATATTTATTACTATATATATATATATAATAGATAAATAAATAAAGTTAATATGCAAAAATACCCATGAGCGCGAAAAGAACATCTGCAGGTATCATAATTCATAATTTTTTTTATGTGTAAAAATGCTCATAAACATTTTACAATGCGGTAAAAATGTCAATTTTGTTATCTTATGCAAAATATCCATGCTTTTGGTTTTTGTGGGCCCTACTTTAATTTTTTAATGATTATTTGAAAAATCAAAGAGGCTATAGAGGGGTGAAGAGAGAGTGGGAGAGTGATTTTTTAAATAATCATTTTTTAAAAAACTGGGACACAAAACTAAAAAGTAACTGCAGCTTGCATAAAATAACAGAATTGTTTGTAATGTTTCTGAGCATTTTTGCATCTAAAAAATGTTTATGATGCCAAGGCGCTCTTTGAAGAAAAATTTATGAATATTTTTACACCTTAATCCAATAAAAAACAATGGTTGACCAAAAAAATAAATAAAAAACGATGATGACCAAAGAAAATTTAAAAAAAAAACGTTTTAAAAGAATAAAGTCATAATCTCTTAAAAAAGTCTACTATAAAATATTTTGCCGTTCTAAAATTGCAACTTGGGAAGTCCACCATGAATACATGGATTACAGAATTAGCATGAATAAATCAAGGAGGTTTTTAGTAAAGGCAGAAGCAATTGTAAAACCAAACACTTTGGTCAAATAAAAGCCTATCATTTTGAATATATTCTCTCCGATCCTTATTATAAGACACCAACTAACAAGTGTTATTGGTCTTTTTTATAAAGTACTTGCAAGTTTTCAATGTGCATTTAATTTATTTTTCCATGTCTGTCCTTATTTAATAATAAGGGTAGTGGAAGAAAGTACTAATAATTTATATGATATTTGAGTTTAGGGTAGTTAATAAGAGTAATATTAGAAATCACTTGAATTTTAAAACAACTTTAATGCATTTAACTAATTTTATTGGTTTGCGAGAATTTATAGTTAATACCTTACAATAAGGTATTAATACCTGATTTTGCAGGATTTAGCTCCAAAGAATCCATATGTCCAAACACACATATCTATGTACTTTTTGCAACTTACACCTCCACGTTTGTGTCTCACTGTTTATGCGTAACTTTCTTCAGTTTAAGGAAGAGAATAATATTATTTCGTATGTGCAATATATATATAATTCTGCCATGAAAGTTTGCAAATCGTAATGGTGTTGCCCTGAAAGTTATTTAGGTTAAATTTGACTGTTAATTAATCAAATATATTGAATTAGCAATGTAGGAGAAACTCACATTTATCATAGAGGAATGAAGAAAAGGATTCAATCTTTGTCATCGTGCCTCATGGAAGCCGAGATAAGTAAATATAATACCTCTTTGATTTTCTCTTCATTATATTGCTTATGTTTCCACCTTTTTGATTGTCTCTAATCCTTTAGGTGAGATGCATTTTAAAAAAATTATTTACTTTTCAATTTAACTTTGAAAAAAATGAATTGAATGACACATTGATTTGCCAAATGAGTATATTTGGTCAACTAATCAGTAAACTCAATAAGATGAAAACCAAGGTAAAATTGTTATGATTTGAAAACTTTTAAGGCAACGTAACATTGCTCCCGAATAAAAACTTTTTGATTAAATTTGCACCTGAACCCAAAACAAAAATGAAAAATGATGCAGATGACACATGAAATATCAACTTAGTAAATTTGATCAACCAACAACCAAGCTTAATTGGAATAATAGCTCGGGCAATATTGTTACGATTTGAAAACTCCAGTATAATATTGCACATTATAAAACTCTCAAGGAAAAATTGTCCCAGCTTATCTACTTCAAGGGAAAAATAGCTCTTTAACCCTTCTTTAATTTTATTTATCGGTTATAGTTTTTAAAATGAATATCAATGTTTTAAAAATTCGATTATTCTTTTATTTTTAGAAGAGTAAATACCCTTTCTGGTCCCTGATAAAAAACAATGACCCCATTTTGGTCTGTGAAAAAAAAAAGGTCTTTTTTAGTCCATAAAAAAGACGAATAATGGTCAATTGGTGAACATTTTGATCCCTCACAAATTTCTAAAAGGTCATTTTTAGTCCCATAAAAAAGACGAATAAGGGTCAGTTTTTTTGTTAAGGACCAAAATAGGGTCTGTGTTTTTTGTCAGGAACCAGAAAGAGTATTTACTCTTTTTAGAATATGTTAAGTTGACTATTGTATATAGACCTTTAAGAGTTCAAACAAATCTAAATGTTCGTCCTTTTTTTATTATCAAACTTTTACCCTGTTGCGACTTCGGCAAGTGCACCGATCGTTTACAAGTAATAAAGTGTGTGAGAAAGAGATCGTCCCACGAGGAATAGTATTACACCCACTAATTAGTTATTTAAGCTTTAGTTGGATGAAATAGAGTAATAGGGGTGAATTGTAACTAAAAAGATTTTAAATAATTAAATAAAAAATTAAGAATCAAGAATTTCAAGAACGTTTTAGAAAAGATGATTAATAGAGAAAAACGCAGCTAGGGCATAGAATTCCCCTATGTTCCTCTAAGTATTCGAATTAAATCCCTAATTGACTGTTATTCCCATAACTGACGATCAATTCTCTAATATTTAACTAAGTCTCAATGTCTTGATGCTACCTTAGTCGTTATCTTTAAAAATAACCTAATGTCTCAGTATTATTTAGAAAGATTATGTAAACCGGAATTATAAGATCACATAAATTTGTAAGCCTATGTCTAGGTCATGCAATTTTATGATGAATTAAAGGTTCTGGTTACGTGCACCAACATCTCTATTGTCATGCACTAACCTATGGGCAATCTTAAAGGTGATCAGTCTTTTGAGAAGGCTTTAAGTAAATATAACTCATTCAATATGGTAAATAACATTCAATAGAGAATTTCAAATAAATACTCAGATTAACATAGGGTTCATCCTCGCCCTAACTACTAAAAGGAAATTAGCCAAGCATTGCTAGGTAAAAATTAATAAAATAAATGAAAACCAGAATTGTTCTTCAGAGATTGGGGAAGGTTGATCTCTACAATTGCTTTGATCTTCTTTCTCCAATTCCTTCTTTCTATTCTCCAATTGCCTGCGTCGCGCTCTGTGTAATCTCCAATTTTTCGCTGTGCGTCCCTTTCTATCACGTCGTGCTCTATTCCTTTTTAATCTCTCTTAGGTTTTGTAGGCCCACGCGTTTTAATTCGCCCTGCTTCTTTTTGGTTCCAGATCTCGCATAATTGATCTGCTTCTCTCCTTTTATTCAAAATGGCTTGATATAATATAATATATTATATTATATCTTTTTCTTTAATTGGATTTGTTGCCTCTTCTAGATCACATAATATCTCCTGCAAAATAAGAAAAGGATATCAATAGATTTTTTTATTATAATATCATTTTATCCTATATTTGATTAAAGGATAGATAAATATATAAAATATAATTAAATAGGTATAATATTAATAATTTCAATCCAATATGTCCCAGAATCTACCCTTATTTAATTATAAAATATATACTTATCAAACTCTCCCACACTTAAGTCTTTTCTTGTCCTCAAGATTTTAGAATTCCAAGACAACCAGCTCAAAAAAAAAACCATGGAAGCGAAATTTTTGAAGCAAGCATTACAAAATTGAAGTCAATTCAAACTTTCAAGAAACAAATTTTTTCCAACAATTTTCTCCACATTCCAAGAATGCAAGTAGCAAGACAGTTAATTTGGCAAAGATAAATCACAAGAGAATGTCCCTCACAAGTCAAGTGTTTACACTCATTTCTCAAGATATTCTAGGGCTTGTGTTTCACTCAATTCCACCTATTGCAACTCGTCTACCATAAGCTTGTTTATCATCTCAATCTCCACTTTATACATTATCCAATTGCACACTCAAATCAAAAGGACTTTCTCAAGGTTGTAATGATCAAGGTAGGATAATGAAATGAAATTGATCAAATGGTCTGGAAAAATACTTTAATTAGTGCCAAGTAATTTAATGAAATTCATGAAGAAGAATGAAGGAATACTCACCAAGAGAAAACAAACTTACTAACACCATATGTAACTTTCATCTAAACAATTTTTTTTTTTTTTTTTTTTGTAGTGCTGACTTTCTAACTCCTTCATTCTTTTAATTTGGATCACTTGGCACTTACTAAAGTAATAACATTGAATGGGAAGAAAAGATATAAAAATTGCATATCTCAAACAAAGGGGGACGATGAAGGGGGAGGGGCGGTCCGACGAAGGGGGGTGGGGGAAGATGGGGGAAGATGGAAGAGGGAGGGACGGAGACTGGGGAAAAGGAAAAGGGAGAGACGCAGGCGGTGGTTGGGGAAGAGGGAGAGACTGGGAGTCGACGGTGGGGGGGAAGAGAGAGAGAGGAGGAAGAAGACGAAGGGGGGTTTTTTTTTTCTTTTTTTTTCTTTTTTTTTTGGTGCCGAGCACCGAGAGTTGGCGCTGGGCGCAAATTTGGCGCCCTGGGCGCCAACTTTCTGTTTGAAAGTTTTTTTTTTTTTCTTTCACTCTCTGCCCTTCCTTGCTCAGAGAGTTGGCGCCTTGGCGCCAACTTTGGCGCCCTGGGCGCCAACTTTATGTTTGAAATTTATTTATCAATCTTTTTTTTTTCGCTCCCTGCCCTTCCTTGCTCAGAGAGTTGGCGCCCTGGGCGTCAACTTTCTGTTTGAAAGTTTTTTTTTTTTATGGAGCTTATAGTTTGCTCCATACTTTTCACAACCTTCCTATCCTAGAATAACTACTAAAACTAACTAAAAATGAAAAAGAAAACTTATTGGGTTGCCTCCCAATCAGCGCTTGTTTAACGTCCTGAGCCTGACGGATATCATCTTAATTCTCAGCTTCTAGTGCCACGGAGGTTCTTCCTCTGTCAATGTCTCCACCATGGTAAGGCTTCAATCTCTGCCCATTTACCTTAAAAGCGTCATCTGAACCTATTGGTGCAATTACAATTGCACCAAAAGGTGTAACTTCTTTCACTATAAACGGTCCTGACCACCTAGACTTCAATTTCCTGGAAAAGTTTTAAACGAGAGTTATAAAGTAATACCTGCTGTTCCGGATGAAACTCTTTTGGAAGAATCCTCTTGTCATGCCATCTCTTGGTTCTCTCCTTGTAGAGGCTAGCACTCTCATATGCAAAAATTCTGAATTCATCAAGCTCATTCAACTGAAGTAGCCTTTTTCATCGCAGATTTAACATCAAAGTTCAGCGACTTAGTTGCCCAAAGCGCCTTATGTTCAAGCTCCACCGGGAGGTGGCAAGATTTACCATATAACAGTGAAACGGTGACATGCCGATAGGAGTCTTGAATGCCGTTCGGTATGCCCACAAAGCATCATCAAGCTTCTGGGACCAATCCTTCCTTGACTTCCCAACAGTCTTTTCCTGAATTTGCTTCAATTCCTGTTAGAAATCTCCACTTGCCCACTAGTTTGTGGGTGATATGGAGTAGTGACACGATGAGTGACACCATATTTGCTAAGCAATGATTGAAAGCGTCGGTTACAAAAATGAGTGCCTCCGTCACTGATAATGGCCCTCGGTACCCCGAACCTGCTGAATATATTCTTTTTGAGAAAGGATATCACCACCTTAGCTTCATTAGTGGGAAGAGCAATTGCCTCTACCCACTTTGAAACATAGTCCACAGCTACAAGAATGTACTTGTTGTTAAAAGAGCTTGGGAATGGCCCCATAAAATCAATTCCCCACACATCAAAAATCTCAATAACAAGAATGTTGTTGAGTGGCATCTCATGTCTCCTAGAGATATTCCCTGTTCTCTGGCAACGATCACATTGCTCAACATACTTCCTAGCATCCTTGTACAATGTAGGCCAATAAAAACCGCTTTGTAGTACCTTAGCGGCGGTGCGTTCTCCAATGAAATGTCCACCATAATCGAACCATGACAATGCCGGAGGAAGCGCCGGAGCATTCCATCTGCACACCTGAAAAATAAGAAGGGCTCATCCCAGATATACCGCTGAACATCATGCATGAACTTCTTCCTCTGCTGCCAAGTTAGTCCCTCTGGTATCATCCCAATGGCCTTATAATTAGCAAAATCAGCAAACCAATGAATACTGCTAATTGCTAAGACATACTCATCGGAAATTCATCATGAATCTCCATTTCGAATCATCTTGCGGCTCCTTAACCTGAATCCTAGACAAGTGATCAGCTACCACATTCTCTACCCCTTTCTTGTCTTTGATTTCAATCTTAAACTCTTGGAGTAGCAGCATCCAACGGAGAAGCCTTGGCTTAGCGTCTAGCTTAGTCAAGAGATATTTTAGAGCAGCATGATCTGTAAAAATAATAACTTTGGAACCAATCAAATGGTTCAACTGTGCCTCATTCGAACTTTACTTGCATAATATATAACATGTAACAACTGGCATCACACATCAGCTCAAACGGTAGATCCCAATCAGGTGCTCTCAGAATAGGTGCAGTTGTTAATCTTTCTTTCAACAATTTGAATGCCATCAAACACTCTTTGTTGAAGTTAAAGTCTTCATCTTTGACCAACAACTGACTCAGTGGTTTGGCTATCTTGGAAAAATCCTTGATAAACCTTCGGTAAAAACCTGCATGACCAAGAAAACTGCGAACACTACGTACATTGGTGGGAGGGGCAAGTCTTTGATGATTATAATCTTGGCTCTATCCACTTCTATCCCTTTATCGATATTCTATGACCCAAGACTATCCCATCTTTCACCATAAAGTGGCATTTTTCCCAATTAAGCACCAAATTACTCTCTTGACATCTTTGGAGTACACGAGACAAATTAGCCAAGCAAGTATCATACGAAGTGCCAAAACAGAGAAATCATCCATAAATACCTCAATAAATCTCTCGGTCATGTCGAGAAGATAGACAACATGCACCTCGAAAAGTAGCTGGGGCATTGCAAAGACCGAAGGGCATCCGTCTATAAGCAAAAATACCAAAGGGGCAAGTGAAAGCTGTTTTCTCTTGATCCTTTGGATCCACTGCTATTTGATTGTAACCAGAATAGCCGTCTAAGAAGCAGTAATAAGAGTGAACTGCAAGCCTTTCAAGCATTTGGTCCATGAATGGTAGAGGAAAGAAGTCCTTACGAGTGGCATCGTTCAATCTTCTATAATCCACACACATTCTCCAGCCCGTGACAGTTCTAGTGGGTATCAATTCATTGTTCTCATTCGCACTATAGTGATTCCACCCTTCTTCGGTACTACATGTCTTGGACTAACCCACTTTGAATCGAGATAGGATAAATCATACCGCATCTAACGGTTTCATCACCTCCTTTCTCACCACTTCCTTCATAGTCGGGTTAAGTCTCCTCTGGGCTGCCTTCTTGGTTTCACATCGTTCTCCATTAGAATTTTATGAGTGCAGAATGAGGGACTAATCCCTTTCAAATCGATATAGACCACCCTATTGCGGTCTTGTGGGTAGTCAAAACTTTCAAGCAACTTCTCTTCGTCGGTAGGTGACAACTCGGCGCTAACAATAACGGGATAAGTGTCATCCTTTCCTAGAAAAGCATACTTGATTAGAAGGGAGCTCCTTTAGTTCTACCTTAGGAGCAACGGGTGGTGCATCATAATCCTTCTTTTGCAGCTTCTCTACCTGTAAATTAGAATTTTCATCTGCACAAACCTCTTCTTCCACCTGCAATAACTGAGCAATATCATCCTCTAAGGACTCATCTGAATCTTCTTGAAAAAGAGCCTCCTGAATGGCTTCGTCAACTACATCAATTCTCACATCCTCAATGACACCTTCTGGCTTCTTAATGGATCTATCCGCCAACTGTAATGACATCATAGTAGGCTTCATCTCTTTAATGCCGAGAGCTTTTGCCACAGATAAGGGCATTAAATTTATACTAGCTCCCAAGTCACAAAGTGCTCTGCCCATATTGACATTCCCTATTGCACAAGGAATGCTAAAGCTGCCCGGATCCTTAAGCTTTGGTGGCAACTTAGTTTGAATGATGGCACTACACTGCTTGAGTCAATGCCACTGTTTCGCCTCTTGCAACTTATGCTTCTTGGAAAGCAAATCTTTCATGAACTTTGCATAATTAGGCATATTTTCAAGAGCTTCGCAAAAGGAATGTTAATCTGCAATTTCTTAAAAATATCCAAGAACTTGGCATACTGTTGCTTCTGAATCTGTTGCTTCAACCTTTGGGGATAAGGAGGTTTTGCATAAGAAGGAGTGGGAGACTTCTTTGTAACTATCTCCTTTGGAACCTGTTGCACATTACATTGATCGACCTCTTCCTCCCCTTTCTCAGACTTGTCCTTCATCGGAACAGATTTCTCAACCGGCTGCACCACTATACCACTCCTTGTAGTTATGGCCTTACAATGCTCATTTGGATTGACCTCTGTATCACTAGGGAAGGACCCTTGGCTTCTCTCGCTATTTGCTTTGATAATTGACCAATCTGATTCTCCAAATTCGGATCGAAGCCCCCGATTCTTGAGAGCAGACTTTGTTTCATTTCGGAAAGCTTATGATCCTGTATGTATTCGGTAGTGGTACGAGTCAAGCGTGTCAAAGCCTTTTCCGGATCGGTAGTGGTGGTTTCGTGGAACCGCCGAGGTGCTGCTTGGGGTTTGTAGGAAAAGTTTGGGTGAGCTTTCCAGCCAGGATTGTATGTGTTGCTATATGGATTAAAGCGATTTACGGGAGGATTACCCATGTAGTTAACCTCATTGTTTCTCCATTAATGAATGCTGCACAATCTCCATTAGCGTGTTCCCTTTGCAAAAATCACAAAGCAAAGGAGGTGAGAAGAATTAGATGACACGGAGAAGAGGCAAGCTGTTTAGTGATGGAAGCTAACTGCTGTTGGATCACCTTGTTTTGTTGGGCAATGTTCTCATTGTGGGCCAACATTGTATTGTAAGAGTCTAGCTGAAGAACTCCCCTCTTTGGTTGTGGAGTAACAGTTTCATTCTCTAAGGACCCCATATCTTCAAACAACTCCAATGATTCCTCCGGAGTTTTATTTTTAACGTACCACCCTCTGCAAAGCATTAATCATCATCCTTGAGGACTAAGCATCCCATTGAGGAATATTCTCACCGATCATAGTCTTGCAGCTCATGTTGTGGGCACTTCCTAAGCAACTCCTTGAATCTTTCCCAAGCTTGGCAATATGATTCCCATTGCCTTGAGTAAAGCAACGGATGTCCGACAGCAGCTTTGTATACTTAGAAGAAGGGAAAATTTTCTCTAGGAACTTTGTGGTAATAATGTCCCAAGTGGAGAGACTTCCATTAGGACAAGAACGAAGCCAAGCTCCTGCTTTCCCCGTCAAAGAGAAAGGAAACAGTCTCACACGAATAGCCCCTTCAGAAACCCCATTCATCTTGATGGTATCACAAATCTGTAGAAAAGTCTCAATATGCTGATTAGGATCCTCTAAATCACTCCCACTAAAAGAGCGTTGTTGAACCAAGCCTATGAGGGATGGCTTGATTTCAAAATTATTTGCATTTACAGCTGGATTGACAATGCTAGTTGCTGCCCTGGCGAGATTAAGCGTCATATAATCGCCCATGGTCTTTCTAGGAGGAAGAAGGCGAAGAGGATCTTCACCATTTTCTGCCATTATAACCGGTTCGGTCCAGTACTAGAGTTACTAGCCTTTCCTTTACTCGTTGAGCAAGTTTCCGGTTTCTCCTTGCTTTGTCTTTTCAATTTCGGTATCAAAGCTGCAGCGAATTTCTGTCTATGGTACCTCGCATAAACAGAGTTAGATAACAAAGGAAAAAGAAATCCAATCTAGAGTTTTAACAACTACTTAGTGTTGAAATATTTCTATTCCCCGGCAACGGCGCCAAAAACTTTGTTGCGACTTCGGCAAGTGCACCGATCGTTTACAAGTAATAAAGTGTGTGAAAGAGATCGTCCCACGAGGAATAGTATTACACCCACTAATTAGTTATTTAAGCTTTAGTTGGATGAAATAGAGTAATAGGGGTGAATTGTAACTAAAAGGTTTTAAATAATTAAATAAAAATTAAGAATCGAGAATTTCAAGAATTTCAAGAACGTTTTAGAAAAGATGATTAATAGAGAAAAACGCAGCTAGGGCATAGAATTCCCTATGTTCCTCTAAGTATTCGAATTAAATCCCTAATTATTGTTATTCCCATAAGCGACGATCAATTCTCTAATATTTAACTAAGTCCCAATGTCTTGATGCTACCTTAGTCGTTATCTTTAAAAATAACCTAATGTCTCGGTATTATTTAGAAAGATTATGTAAACCGGAATTATAAGATCACATAAATTTGTAAGCCTATGTCTAGGTCATGCAATTTTATGATGAATTAAAGGTTCTAGTTACGTGCACCAACATCTCTATTGTCATGCACTAACCTATGGGCAATCTTAAAGGTGATCAGTCTTTTGAGAAGGCTTTAAGTAAATATAACTCATTCAATATGGTAAATAACATTCAATAGAGAATTTCAAATAAATACTCAGATTAACATAGGGTTCATCCTCGCCCTAACTACTAAAAGGAAATTAGCCAAGCATGGCTAGGTAAAAATTAATAAAATAAATGAAAACCAGAATTGTTCTTCGAGAGATTGGGGAAGGTTGATCTCTACAATTGCTTTGATCTTCTTTCTCCAATTCCTTCTTTCTATTCTCCAATTGCCTGCGTCGCGCTCTGTGTAATCTCCAATTTTTCGCTGTGCGTCCCTTTCTATCACGTCGTGCTCTGTTCCTTTTTAATCTCTCTTAGGTTTTGTGGGCCCACGCGTTTTAATTCGCCCTGCTTCTTTTTGGTTCCAGATCTCGCATAATTGATCTGCTTCTCTCCTTTTATTCAAAATGGCTTGATATAATATAATATATTATATTATATCTTTTTCTTTAATTTGATTTGTTGCCTCTTCTAGATCACATAATATCTCCTGCAAAATAAGAAAAGGATATCAATAGATTTTTTTATTATAATATCATTTTATCCTATATTTGATTAAAGGATAGATAAATATATAAAATATAATTAAATAGGTATAATATTAATAATTTCAATCCAATATGTCACAGAATCTACCCTTATTTAATTATAAAATATATACTTATCATACCCCTTTTACAAAATTTGTTTAATTATGGCATGATTAGATGAGTTGTATATTAGAATTGTAATGGGGGAAAAACGCACAACACATTCAGTTCTAATTTGGTATTGGTTAATAAACTTGAAAAATCAATGTGGAGTGTGGACCAACGATAAAGAAAGTCAACCGACCACAATAATGTGGAGGAATGCTAATTTGTTGGGTTCTTTTTCGTCCATGCAAGGTATGAACACCAAATTAAAATGTCAAAATATTTTACTATATATATACCTAATAAATAAAAAATTAAAGGTACAAAAATACCTATAAACTTTTCTTAAAAGAGTGTATGGTAGTATAACCTTTTTTTATCTATAAAAATACCCATAATATTTCAGAACGAAGAAAAAATGCCAATTATCTTAAGCAAATTACGAATGCTTTTTTGTTTTTGTGGGTCCTACCTTAATATTTTTAAATGTATTTGAAACAAGTCAGTATTTGATTGACAAAATGTAAGGGAGGTTAAGTAGTTGGAAGAAGCAAAATTTGTCTTTGGCTGGAAAAATAACATTGGTACAATCAGTAACAAGTCAGCTAGCAATATATGAGATGCAACACTCTTATATACCTACTGGGGTCAGACAGGAAATAGAAAGGATGCAGAGGAAGTTTCTCTGGAACAGTGATGGAATTAAACGGAAAATACATGTTGTAAAGTGGGATACCTTGTGTAAGGATAAAAATAATGGAGGTCTCGGCTTGAGGGACCTTGGAACAATGAATGATGCCTTGTTGGGGAAAGTTGCTTGGAACATAATTGCTAAACCGAATAGCCTATGTTCCTTGGTACTTGCTGGAAAATATAGCAGAGGAAGTAACCTAGTGGAGGAGTGTAATATGAAGAAGTATGACTCAGAAATATGGAAGAACTTGTGTCGAATATGGCCTAGAATCTTAGACAATGTGTTGGGAGGTGGGGAATGGAGAGAAGGTGAGATTTTGGCATGATAAATGGCTGGATGATAGTAGGAAATTAGTTGAGAAGAGTACAAAAATTGTGTCGGAAGTGGAAGGAGATATATGGGTGAAGGAGATGTTAAATGATGAGGGTGAGTGGGATTTAGAAAAAAATTAATGGGTGGATTAATGAGGAAGGAAATAAACTCATAATGGCAACACCTCCCCCAAACGAGTTGAATGGTGTGGATGTACCTAGGTGGGGGAAAAGAATACAGAATCAATACTTAGTTGCTGATATGTACCACATGATGCGAAATGAACTACATTCAGAGGATACAGTGTGGAGGAATGTATGGAGTTGGAAGGGACCAGCAAGAGTGCAAACTTTTTTGTGGTTAGCTGTTCACAATCGATTGTTGACTAATGAGAGAAGGTGCATGATTATGGGTGGCACTTCTAATTGTTACAAATGCACCAACATTTTTGAAACATTGATGCATGTTTTAAGAGATTGCAATGCTGCATTTACACTATGGCATGAGTTATTGGAGGGTAAGTTGGAGGCTGAATTTCTGTGTTTACAAGGAGTGGAGTGGTTTAATTGGAACTTAACGAGAAAGGAGGAAGATTGGAAGCTGGTGTTTGGTATTGCTTGCTGGTTACTATGGAATTGGCGAAATAAAAGCATATTTGATGAGGATTTTGTGCTACCTGAGAAATGAAGTCAGGTAGTATTATGGTATGTGAGAGATGTGAACAGGGCAAGAATTGACTTTGGCCGATTAAATGGAACAAGATACTGGTTTAATATTCATTCATGTATACAGGGAGGGAAATGCATGTGCAGATGCCATTGCCAATTATTCTTGCGTTCAGGAGGAGGATTTTGCTGTATATGATAATCCTCCAATGTTTGTTAATAGGCTACTGTATAGAGATGGGTTGGGAATTTCTTTCCCAAGACTTGTTCTGATATAATAATAGTGATGGGCTAATGCCCCGTATTTTACCCAAAAAAAAAATGATTATTTGAAACAGCAAAGAGGTTAGAAAGAGGGGTGATATGGTGCAGAAGAAAATGGGGGAAGAGAGGGAGTGAGAGTGATTTTTTAAATATAATTTTTTTTTAAAAGTGGGACCCACAAAACCAAGACATAATACAATGTAATTGACATTTTTATCCCATTTTAAAATGTTTATGAGCATTTTTGCATTTAAAAAAAAAATTATAGTGTCAAACGCTCTTTTAAGAAAAATTAATGGGTATTTTTGAACCTTGATCCAATAAAAAAAATAGGATTGACAAAAAAAAAAAACTATGCTAACCAAAGAAAACTGAAAAAAGACTTTTAAAAAGAATAAAGTCAGAATCTCTTACAAATGTCTACTCGAAAAATATTTTGCCATTCTAAAATGGCAACTTGGGAAGTCCACCATGAACTCATGGATTAGAGAGTTAGCATAAATAAATCAAGGAGTCAATGTGAGTTGGCATAGATGGTAAGGGATCCAGGACTAGGCCCTTGGGTCGTGGGTTCGATCCCCTCTGCTGTTGTTGGGACTCCTTTGGTAGGCGATCTCGTAAGTCCCCAGTAAGTGCTCATAGAGCCCGGGGCCGTGCCCTGGCCTTGGTAGGAGACTGATGTCGAACCCCTCCAAAACTTTTTTTTAGCAAAAAAAAAAAAAAAAAAAATCAAGGAGGTTTTTAGTAAAGGCAGAAGCAATTGTAAAACCAAACACTTCGGTCAAATAATAGCCGACTCCTCGTTTGTCGTAACTTTTGGATATATTAATATAATAGTACGTGGTTTTGCGTGACTTTGCTCCAAAGAATCCACACACACATATATACTTTTTGAAACCGACTCCTCCTTTGTCGTAACTTTTTTAGTTTTAGGTTGTGTTTAGTTTGGTGAGAAGGTAGTTTCCTTCTTAGAATTAAATATAACCATAAATTTGTATTATTTTTTTGTACAAACATTTTATATCTTGGTCATATATGATTTTTCACACCAAGAAGGGAAACTCTCTTCCCTCCCCATCTCTCCTCTCAAATCAAACATAACCTTAAGGAAGAGAATACTACCTTCAGTTTTAAATAGAGGACATATTTTATAGTATATTTTTACTTTAAACTATGTTTCATATTTAAAACGGAAGGAGTAATATTATTTTGTATGGGCAATATATATATATATATATATATATATATATATATATATATATATATATATATATATATATATATAGTTCCAATCCATTATATAAGAAGTAGTTAATTAATTGGAGGTTACATTTGATTCAAAATACTATTACAGTAAATAACATCTTGTTCCAATATTTATCATGAAAAATAACACTTAAAAGCATGAAAAACAATTGACTAAAATATCTCTATCCATATATAAGTTGAAAATTCTTAATTGACAAATGTTTCCATTGAATTTTCAAGATTTTTAATTTGATTTTCTGTATTTTTTTTTTTTTACTTAACTTCATAAGACTAATAAATTAAAGGATGGGGAAAGCATTTAATTAGTCACAAATATAATCATATATATTGCAATTGATGTTGAGAATTGAGATGATAACATCCCAAAAAGTAGAATTAATAAAACATCCACATTAACTTGTTAATGTGCAAAAACTGTTAGATTTAATAATTAGTGGGATTATTATTAGTAATGACTAAAAAAGCTTGCTGGCGAATTCGTCCACGTTAGCTCCCTCAATACGAGAGTAAGCAGATTTCTTGGCAAGATCTCTGAGCTGAGACAAGCTCCTTCCCAATTTCAAAGCCAGCTTCATCTCAAACAATTCTCCGTTCTCTCTTCTCTCCACATCTTCTTCAATCGTCTCTTCCACTGAATCTTCCAACATCTGAAAGAATCCCGCACAGTTCCTGTACATCTCCGCCACCATCCCCAATTGCCCACCGTGCTCAAACCCATTTATCGCCGTCGATAGCGCCCCCGCCACCGCCGGCACCACCGCCGACCACGACGATTCCGCGCTTATAAACACAGACCCCACCGCCGCTACTCCGGTGAGCAAAGGCCCGGCTATTGCCAGACTCTTGTTTATCTTCAGCACCAAATTCCCAAGTCTCTCGTAGTCTTCAATGTCCTTCTTCTGCACCACTTCCATCACTTCCTTCAACTCCATCTCTAATCCCTCGCTCCATCCATTCTTCGATTCCTTGGATTTCAAGCTGGTTCTATGTGATGATGCAGAAGGCCACCATGTTGCGTGCTCGAATTTCTTCGGAAATTTCTCGATCATTGCTCCTAACAGAGGAAGTGGGTAGGCTTTATCGAGAGCCAGAACTTTGGCCATTGCTTTCTTAACATCCTCGTCGGTGAGTTTTCCGATGGCGATTTTGGTCTCGATCTCGTTCTGGAGCTGCCGGAACAGCCTCGTGGCGTTGCGTTGCTCCTCCGCCAGCTGCGAGGGCTGGATCCTGTTCATTATGACGAGAATCCCAGTGGCGGCGGAGAAGAGGAGGCCGGAGGAGAGTTTAAAAGCGAGAAGCGGAGCTCCGCTGGCGGCGGCGACTCCGGCTACACCGGCCATGGTGGATGCGGCGAGGGTGATCATGTTGATGGAATTCAGAAGCAGAGTATTCCAGTTATCGCGCTGCTCGCCGATGTTGTGATGCATCTCAACTCGATCGGCGACTGCTTCGAGGATCACATATAGTTCAGACCTGATGAGATCGTCGTGAGACTGTGAGACGTTATTGAGGTTGGTGTTATTCTGAGAGGGAAGTCTATTTGAGTGTGAGAAGCCATTAAGTTCTTCGAAGAGCTTCCTGCTTGGGACTTTTGAATTTGACGATGAGAATGGAACTAGTGGGAATTTTGGGATATTAATGGAGGCGTTGACAGGTGCTACTCTTTTTGAAGAAGCAGGAAGAAAAGAAGCAGTGTAAATGGAAGCCATTAATTCAGAGGACTAGGTTTTGTCGAGCTTGGATTTGGTTGTGGAGGGGATTTGAGTTATGTGTGTGTATATATAGAGAAGAAAGAGAGAAGGGGTCAGATTAGGACCATTGACTTGCCAAAGTTTGAAAAATTAAAAATAAAAATAAAAACTAATGACTGGTTCTTGGAGGTTGACTGGTACGCGTCCGAAGAGCAAGACGTCCTCACTTACACCATGCAATTTTTGAGCTAATTAAGGAAAAACTACAACCGTCCGATATCCCTTGTACCCACATAAATTAAATCCATTGATGATATTAATCAGTTTTGCAATAGCAGGAGGAATGGACGTGAGTTTACAACTGAATCCACAAAGCCATCTCCCTTCCGTATCCCTAAGAGCTCCCCCACAACCGCCGCCCATGGAAATTTAGATCCAAGTTTTTTTTTTTTTTTTCACACTTAATCATCTTCACTTGTGTCTCCTGAATCCTGATATAAAATCACTTCCAGTTCCTCATATGGCTGGAGAATCTCGTGAAACCCCAGTTTGGCCTTAAAGCCACTCTTTGCTAGGTAGTCTGCTGCTGAGTTGCAGGACCGAGGCACATAGGATAGCTTTATTGTCCAGTCCATTTGGAGTAGCCGTTGACCTTTTTTTATGATGTCTGAGTCACGGTGATTACTGCACTGTGCATGAAGAAGCAACTCAAGATACTTTGTATAATCCGTTTCAAGCCACACTTTTCGAATCCTCATATTCCATGCAGTTTTCAGCCCCAAAAGACAAGCTCATATTTCTGTAGAAAGCTTATTCCCGTTATCAATGGGATGTATGAATCTTTTAAGAAAGCCTCCTGCTGCATTACTAAAAACTCCCCCACAAGCACACTTACTACTAGCTCTAGAATATGTACCGTTAACATTCACCTTCACCCACCCCTCCTCCAATGGACGCTAACTTTCTCGAGTAGGAGCCAAAGTAACTCCTTGAATCTTTAACCCAGCTAAATAGTCGTTAATAGAAATCATGCAATCCATCATTGCACCAAAACTAGTAATGATATGATCATTCAAAATACATTTCTTTTCGAAAACAAACAAAATCCTGCGTCGCCAAATCCACCAACACAGGATCATGAATCTAGAGGCCCATTCTCTACTCGCTTCCTCTTGACCTCTAACATTCCACCGTACCCAATCCGAAAGATTCATACTCCAGAACTTACGCCACTTCGTTGTGGGCACCACCTTCCTCCATACTGATCTCGAGTAATAGTTGAAAATGAGTAAGATTTGTTGTCTAAAGAAATACTCATAATTGATTATAATTTTTAAAATATTTAAAAATAAACAGGACACGAGGAGCTGAGATATCATGTAGTGTTGGCTGTCAAGGTGTGGTGGCAATTAATGGAGCTGCCAAACGCCGGTGATGCACCGCCCCACTGTTACAGTGTTTTGGTGAGATACCATTTAAGGCATAACCGCAAAATCATATACATATGCCAATTTATGAAATTCAAATAATTAAAATAACTCCCCAAACCAACAAGTGATTAATTTATGCCAGTGCTTAATTTATGGACCAAAAAAAATGGTGAAAAATCAATCTATACATATATATGTGCGTGCGAAAGAGAGAGATTATCATTTCCAATACCATTTCTCAATTACGCAAAAATACACATGTGCTTTTTTCTGAGGAGTACTCAGTAGTAAATGCTTTTTCTAGGTGCAAAAATACATACGTGGTTACAAATTAGGTGCAAAAATATCGTTTGATCGTTAAGTTTGACTTTTTTTGCTGACTGGACGATGATATGACATTTCAAAGGTGCAAAATACACATGTGGTTTGTCAAGAAAAGCGTCCAACACCTTTTTTTTAATTTAATAATTTTATTTTTAGTATCCTGAAAGTACTTTAGTATCGGGCCAAGATCCTTTAGTACAGTCAATACGAAATATTTTCAAGATCGTCAAGATATTTCGTATTGACCGGTACTAAAAGGATACTTGATCGATACCTGAAAAATATTTTAAGTCTTGAATGGTACTAAAAAGTACTTTCAGGATATTGATGGTACAGAAAAAATACTTCATAATCTTGAAAAGTTATTTTAGGATCTTGAAAAAATATTTCAGGTATTGACCGGTACTAAAAGGATACTGACTGATACTGAAAAAAATATTTCAGGGTACTAAAAAAGTCAAATTTAACAAACGGTATTTTTGCACCTAATTTTTAACCACATAGTCACTTTTACACCTAAAAAAAACACTTACTACTGAGTGCTCTTCAGAGAAAAACACATGTATATTTTTGAACTTTAACTCTACTTTTTTTAATCTGGAACTTTTTTATAATTTTCTTAAAAGAAGAGAATTAAGTATGATGCCAGGGATTTGTACCATGCATAGATCATCTTTGATTGATTGTGCAACGTAACTGCTGGCGTAAGGTGTAATTGTCTGCACTTGGTCAATAGATATGACTTTGATTTGATATTATGAAGTTGAGCAAATACAAAGAAAGTAATATATGTTCGGTAAATATTGGTCCCTTTTCAGTATTAGATTATCAAATTAAATTAATATACTATAACTCTATTTATAAGAATTCAATAATTGAATTATACAGTTTAAAAAAAGGGGTTAGAATTACTTAAAAATAATAAGTATCTATAATATAGAATTTGTTTTTCAAGTATGTCCTTATTTATATATGAGGCGCAAGTAAGAAGAAGAAATAAAGTAAATATAAGTATCACCAACATTTTAATTAATGCAATACATATTATCAACAAGGTGGTAAAAATGAAAAAAAAAAAACTTACTAAAGGTTCAAACAACTTTTTTCGGACTCTTATAAAAAAGACTAAGATAATTTAAATTTTAAACTCTTATAAGAAAAAAAGGGGAAGGAATATTATATATAAGAAAATAAAATCAACGCTGAACTTGAACTTGATAACCAAGGCATAATAATAATAATAATAATACAATTCACTCCCCGGTCAACATTCATCCGAGATGATGTGCGCGTCAAGAATTGTCGCCCTTGCCCTCACGCCAAGGATCAAATCGAGTTTACAAAAGGATCAATGTTAAGCATTAATTAATTCATATTTTTGGCGCATTATATTACTCCTACTACTAATAATAATAGGGTTAAGTACCAATTTTGCCCCTGAGGAGAAATTTTACCCCTTAAATTTTCGGTGGAGCAATATTACCCCTGAAGTATCAAAATGGAGCAATGTTGCCCCTCCGTTAGAAACCCTAACCGTCAACTAACGTTGACTGAACGTCGACCGTTAGGGTTTCTAACGGAGGGGCAACATTTCTCCGTTTTTGATACTTCAGGGGCAACATTGCTACATTTCGGTGGAGCAGTGTTGCCCCTGAAGTATCAAAAATGGAGCAATGTTGCCTCCCGTTAGAAACCGTTAGGGATTCTAACGGAGGGGCAACATTGCTCCGTTTTGATACTTCAGGGGTAACAGTGCTCCGCCGAAAACTTAAGGGGCAAAATTGCTCCTGGGCGCGTACTTCAGGGACAAAATTGATACTTAACCCATAATAATACGGTGTTATACATAAATATTTGGTCTTAAATCATTAAAATCATTTTTCTGATTATTATTATTATTACTAACATAAAATTAAAAAATATTATAATTGTGGCTGAAACAACAGTCTAATTGCTCAAATGTAGACTTTTTTTTTTTTTTAAATAAAAGAGTACACCTCAATAACCCAGAATTGTATTATGAATTTAATTGGATAATTAACCTGCCATGTTTGACGATTTTAGACATTTGTACTAGAAATTGGTATTATGTTAACATACATGAAGATTTATTAACAAGTATTTTTAAAATATGTCAAGTTGACTATTGTATCTAGACCTTTAAGAGTTCAAACACGTCTAAATGTTCGTTTTTTAAAAAAAAAAAATTATCAAACTTTTACCCATTTTACAAAATTTGTTTAATTATCGCATGATTACATGAGTTGTATATTAGAAGTGTAATGCGGAGAAAATGGCCTACACATTCAGTTCTAATTAAGGGTTGGTCTAATAAACGTGAAAATTCAGTGTGGACCAACGATAAAGAAAGTCAACCTACAACAAGAATAATGTGGAGGAATGCTAATTTGTTGGGTTCTTTTTGGTCCATGCATGGCATGAACACCTATTTATAATGTCAAAATATTTATTACTATATATATAAACCTAATAAATAAATAAGCTTAATATGTAAAAATACCCATGAGCTTTTTAGGTGTAAAAATACTCATCAACATTTTAAAATGAGGCAAAAATGCCAATTTTGTTATCTTATCAAACCCCCAATACTTTTGGTCTTTATGGGTCCCACTTTAACTTTTTTTAAAAGGGTTAAGGTGCAAAAATACATATATGTTTTACCTCGAGGAGTGTCCAACACCAAATACGTTTTTTAGATGTAAAAGTGACTACGTGGTTACAAATTAGGTACAAAAATACCGTTTGACCGTTAAATTTGACTTTTTTTGCTGATTGGACGATGACGTAGTTTTTAAAGTACAAAAATACACATATGGTTTGACTAAAAGAGCGTCAAACACTCAGTGTTTTTTTTAGGTGTAAAAATATTATTTGACTATTAGTTTGACTTTTTTTTAATGATTGGATGATGACATAGTTTTCAAAGTAACTGTGTGGAAAAAAAAACATGCTGACTAGTCGCAAATCTGAGTTGGGAATAATTAATATCACCATCTCTATCCCTCTATTCACCCCTAATCCCTATAATTAACAACAATGTATCTAAAAATTACAACTTGTCCAATTCGGATATATTTTTCATGGTTGAACGTGAAATTGATAACCAAGCCATAATAATAATATTACAATCCATCCCCCGGTCAGAATTGCCGCCCATGCTCTCACGCCAAGGTTCGGTCGAGTTTACCAAAGGGTCAATGTTAAGCATTAATTAATTCATATTTTTCGCGCATTACTCGTACTACTAATAATAATACGGTGTTATACATAAATATTTGGTCTTAAATCATTAGAATCATGTTTCTGATTATTATTATTACTAACATAAAATTGAAAAAGATTATAGCTGTGGCTGAAACAACAGTCTAATTGCTCAAATGCAAATTTTTATATTTTTATAAAAGACACCTCCATAACCCAAAATTGTATTATGAATTTAACTGGATAATTAACCTGGCATGTTTGATGATTTTAGAAATTTGTAATAGACAATTATAAATACTTTCATTATAACGCGGGTGTGATTGACTATAATTAAATTCAACCTATTATTGATAAATATTATTTGATATATTTTTATTTTTCAAATATACTCTTTAAATTATACTCGTATTAATTTAACTAAAATCGGTCCAAATCAATGTCTCACTATTAAACCATGAACCGGTTTTCGTTCTTAATTAAAACATTTAGAGGTTCTAAACACAAGGTTGATTGGTTATAAAAAACTAAAAAAGAATTCAGTTTATTGGATTCGGTGCTAGCTAGAAAGATGCTCTATTGAACTGTACAATATATGTACCAGTATACGGATACGATCGTACGTTTGAACACATGCAGTGCTCAATCATCAAAATCATTATCGTACATGCTTTAATTAATTAAAAATTTTCATTTAAGTCCACCGACGAGGTCAACGCATGGAGAGAAACCAGTGTTTTTCCAATTGTTAATAATTATTTGCATTATTTTAATCAAGAAGTTAAAAATCCGATGACATGAAGACTTACCACATGGTGTCCCTTCTTTATAGACGACCAATCCCCGAATTACTTGGTCTTGTGTCTTATGTATGTCTTAATCAATAGGATTCCATATACCGTGGTGGCCCGCGTTCAATAATTGATCTGCCCTTCATTAATTATATTGTAGAATTCTTATAAAAAAAAATTATATTGTAGAATTATAATTTTGTAAGTATTTGGTGTGTGTCTGTGTGACAAAACCCCTTTTTTAAACACACACACCAAAAGCACTAAATGTGGGCACCTCTACTGACGAATATTCGAACTTTAATTCACCATATTGTGAGAGGTTAACTTGTTTCGTTAAACTCAACCCCCATTGATCATGACAAAACCCATTTATTGTGTGTTTAAACTCAAATTAATTAATTTTCATAATACTGGTGTTACAGACAAATGCAGAACTAAAAATTAATTAATTTGACATTCTGGGTGCAAAAAAATCTCAGAAAGCAGCATATAATTTAAATATAAATAAATATAATATAAAAAAAATTAAAAAAAAAGTTATGCTTATACCTCTAATTAAAGGTATAAGAACCTAATAAGCACCTAAATCTAAGCATATAATATGTGGACTCATGATTGAGATTATGTTATATGACAAATCATAAAAAAATGTAAGACAATGATGAATAAATCACATTCCATCTCCGTGCCATCTCTATTAGATGATCAATGAAATGATAAATAAATGGCCAAATTTTACATTACTTTTGTACGATAATGAAGCAAATTTATGAAATGTTTTTAGTAATTATAATAAGTTTTTCATTGCAATGATCAACATATTTATGTTCGATTTTAAACAGTATCAAAGCAGTGACAGATCTTGGAGAAAATGTTTGGGGGCCAAATATATACTCATTAACTAATTAAAAAATTTTATGATTATATAACATTTTAAAATATTATATTAAATTTTACATTATATTAAATTTTAAAAAAAATTCTAAGATTTGTCATGATTTCTTGGACTTTTGATATTATGGGTATAATGATCATAATTTGTTAATTATTCATACAAATGATTTCTTGAACTTTTGTTACTTCTTGTTCTTAATTTTGCACAGTAGGTGGTTAAGAAGAAAATTTGAGATTTTGGAGGGTCTGAATTAATATTTTGAGGACTAGGAAAAGTAATAGAAAATTCCCCGGAATTTCTAGAAATTGCAATCAATGAAGAAAATGACTAGGGAAAATTACAGAAAAATAACCATAGTTTTCAGAAATTATAGCACTCTCTACAAAGTTTTTAAATATTTATACTTTAGTCCCTTTTTAAAAAACATTTAAAAAAAACTAAACATTTTTTTTTTGGGAGATCCATATAAGATCCGCCCCTGTATCAAAGTATCATTTGTTGGAATATTTGATTCTGTATTCAATACTGTATTCAATATTCCGTTATTTCTATTTATGGCCCACATTATTGCCGGTTTTGTAACCGTCCATTAATACCGTAACGGCCTAATTAATACGCAATAAGTGCGTATTGAATTCGTTTCCTTTTTAGCTCTGCGATGGTCAGAGGGGAAACGAACGTGTGAAATTTGTCTCGGTCCCCCGAACTCGCTTCGATTTTGAGGAAGCACACCATCTGCAGTTTCAAAGAGAAGGATCAGAAGGGCTGAGACTCGGAGTCTGTTCCTGCTTGCTGGCTTGGATTTGTTCCTGTTTGGAGACTCAGAGTTCGTCCTGTGTGCTTTTGGAGACAAATCAATGGCGGGAGGTATTTGTGATCTCTTACTTCAGTTTTCCGCATTGATCTTATGCTATTCAGTTGTCAAGCATGATTAGATCGCCTTTATTTCTAACATTTGGTATCAGAGCCATGATTCCTCTGCCTTGATTTTTGTTCGATGAAATTGTATGCATACATATTAAAATCTGGGTTTTGCATTTCTGGATTTTTTGTTATAATATATGTGTGTTTATTTCATCAAGAAATCAATCATATGAATTTTTGCATGAACATATGGGTTTTTCAGTCTGAATATGTTCTTAATGGGTGCAATTTATTTTAATTTTCATAATAAATTGTTAATCATGTTGCTTGTTGCTTTCTGCAATTGGTGAACCGATCCTGTGCGAAAATTTTGTGAATTCGAAATTGCGATTTATGAATACCGGTTTTTCGATCCGGGTTTTCCAATTTACAAAATAATATGTGTTTGAAACTACCAATTGTTGAATACGTTTTGCAAATCTGGATGATGCAATCTGGGTTTACTTTTTCAAGCTTTAAGGCTTTTGGTTTTGATCTGGGTTTAGCAAATCGTTGCTTTTTTCGTTTTCAACGGAGATCATGGTCGTTTTCGCGAGTTTTTCATCGGTAAAAACGGAGGTATACGCGATTTAGTTTTGGTTTAAAAATCAAATTTTTAGTCTTGATTTTCATATGGATCCTTGAGGGATTGTTCGAAATCAGGTTTCAATCGTTTTTCCATGATTTCTGCCGTTCAAAATCGTCGGATTTTGGCCCTCAGATCCCCGGAAAAAAAAAAAGTCGCCTGATAGTCGCGGCATTCTGTAACTGTTTTTCCGGGTTGAATCCGGGTCTCATCCGAGTCTCGGGTCGGGTAGGGTTTCCAGAAAACGGGTGAGGGAGAAGGACAACACGACGTCGTTTTGTGTTGTCCAGAAAGCTGCCCTCCTTGCACGCAGCGTTTCATTAATAAGTCAGATGGGCCAGGCACGTTCTTTTCTCTTGTGCCGAGATTGTTTGGTGATTTTTGTTTTTAGTATAAAAAAAAAAAAAAACGCTAAAAAGGGTCCCTAAATGTTTTGAACCCGAGACCTGGGAGGCGAGAGTGCAACTCCTGAAAGATAGGCTTCCACCAGTTGGGCCGTAGACTCTCATGTGCTTGAAATCTAGTTTTTATTATATTTAAACTATTCTTTAGTTGTTGAGCAAAATTGTTTCAAAAGAAACGATCCTGAGGGGTTTCGAACTATGGACAAGTGGGTACATGGCATGCCTTAAAGGCTGGTGTTCTACCAGCTGAGCCATGCGCTCCCTTGTGTGTGGCTATCCGTATTTGCTTAATTTAAATGATTTACAATTGATAACCAAAATTGTAAAGCTGCCACATATGAGATTCGAATTCATGCCCTTCGTTCGGAGCATCTTAATGTTGTGACTAGGCCAATTGTTCATTTGTTTGGAACAATTATCCTGGGCCTTTAAGGGCCCTTTTGAATGGGCTTTTTTCATAAAAAAAGCACTTTTTTTAATTCAAAAAAAAATTAATTTATGTGTTTAGATGATATTTTTTAAAAAAAGTAAAAGTCACAAAAAAAAGCTAAAATGCTGCTTTTTTTCAAAAGCTCAAATTTTGAGCTTAAAAAAAAAGCACAACATGGGGCTAAAAAGAAAAGCACTTTTTTTTTAAGTCAATCCAAACGGGCCCTAAATCTTTTATTGAGCTTATGGAAAATTTTTCTTTTGCTTGTTTATTTTTTTTTTGACAACCTGTTTTATGTGAGATGTAATTTCTTACATCAAGTTGAATTGTTTAAACTGAGAAAAGTTAATTTTGGCAACTTTCACATTTTGAAAAATTAGTACTATTATTTAATTGTCTAAGTATTTGGAAAAATTAAATTTAGACAATTATATAACTTTCAAATTGTTGAAGCCAAATTTTGGATAAATTATGCCAAAATTGATTCTTTAAACAATATTTGGATACATAAAACAGTGGGAGAATTTTTATTTTAATTTGATTATTTAATTAATCAATTAATCCCTCCATTAAGATGTGCATATATTGGATTTATTTTGAATGACATAATAGTGGGAGAATTTTTCTAAGATGATTGTTTAATCACATTTTGTTGATTAAATTAATCAATTAAATTCTCATTAAAAATTTATGCATATTTGGAATCCAAATGCACAATTTTGGTGATTAATATTGGTAATATTAATTTAATCAAAGTGGGAGGATTGTATTTAGTCATTTATGTTGATTAAATTAATTGGTTAAGTCCCCCCATGAAGCTGTGCATATATAGAATTTAAAGTGCACATTTTTGATATTTGTGATTAACTCGCATGCTAGAGTGGTAGTTTCAGTACTCTCTTATAACATGCACAAATAATCACATATATATTTTAGAATATCAATCTTTGAAAGGTGAGTAAATGAAACTTTATTCACATTAATGATTTAGTTGATTAAATTAATTAAATTAAGATTCTTATTGACATTGTGTGTGGTATTTATATTGTATAGATTTGATATTAGTGATTAGCGTACATATTTGCTTAAGGAATAGTTACAATATCCTTATGCACATGTTGTATGCATATTCAATCACATAAGGTTATACCATATCAAAATTATGATCATATGTACAATATACACAATGGTATGATGTCCTTGTGATGACTATGTAGAATCAAGGAGTAGCCAAAACATCCTCACTAGGCACATACACTCTATTTTGTTCTAATAAACAAAATTCATCACACAATGATTTAAAGACATCCATTGTAGTTGAATATGTGGTTATAATTAATCTTTGCCCACAGGTAGATAATTATGATCATAGTTTTTAATTAGGGTGGAATGGAATGGCATTATATTTTCTAAGTAGCCCACAGGCATTAGGGGATATAAGCGCATTCTAGTTTCATCAATTTGAGATAAATTCATGCTATGCTAATGTCTTTACCCACAGGTAGACTTTAGTGATACGAATTTTTTAACTATATGATTAATTAATATCAAATTATATTCTTAATGTACCCGCAAGAATTAAGAATAAGGAAATAATTTGATATTTTTATCATAAAGTTATATGTATGGATCTAATTGAATTATAACTTTAGCCCACAGGCAAGTTGTATGTCAGTAGATTTATATTTTTAAAGCATGATTTACATTGGTAAAACATGACATGGTTTATTAGTCTTAAATTTTTGTTATAAGCATGTATGTTCAATATTACACAGTCATACAACCTACGAATTTTCTCTGATATGAAATGCGACATTCCCGAATTGAGGGTGATAACTATAAAGTATCATTATTTGGGGTGGATGGACATTGGTTATGCTATTAGGAAAGATGAACCACTTTCTATCACTGAGACCAACACTCCGGATGAGATTGATCGTATGAAGGGAAGGCTGAAAATACAAATGGGAGAATTTCTTCAATATGACTTGATTAGTGGGAGCGATCAATTCAGAAACCTTGTTTCTGAAAAACATTTTCAAATAATCGACCTTCCACTTCGAGCTGAAGATTGGTTGTTAACAATGTTCCTTCGATTTAATTGAATATTGTACAACCAGTCATTCAAGATACACAACCTGTTGAGATTGATCCAGAAGATCGAGTTGTTGATGAGGAACAATAAGAAATTGTTGAGTAACTAGTTGAACAACAAGTTCCTCAAGAAGATAATGCAACAACATTAGGGAACTAGAGGAAGAGGTTTACATGAAACAACCGAGAAAGATTTTCCTCTAGAGATGGTGAGCATTTGGTGTGCAAGCTCAAGAAATCCATATATGGATTGAAACAAGCTTCCCGTCAATGGTATTTAAAGTTTCATGATGTTATCTCTTCATTTGGTTTTGTAGAGAACATTATGGATGAATGTATAAACCAGAAAGTTAGTGGGAGCAAGATTTGTTTTCTTATTCTATATGTGGATGATATTTTACTTGCAACCAATGATAGTGATTTACTATATGAGGTGAAACAATTCCTTTACGAAAAACTTCGACATGAAGGATATGGGAGTTGTATCTTACGCCACCGGTATTAAGATACATAGAGACAGACATTAAGTATTCTAGGTTTGTCTCAAGACACCTATATCAACAAAGTTTTGGAAAGATTTTGGATGAGATATTGTTCACCAAGTGTAGCTCCCATTGTGAAAGGTGACAGTTCAATTTGGACCGGTGTCTAAAGAATGACTTTGAGCGGGAACAAATGAAAAGCAATCCTTATGCTTCAACAAGTAAGTAGCCTTATGTATGCTCATGTCGACGAGACTCGATATTGCATTTCTTTGTTGGAATCTTTGGGGAGATATCGAGTAATCCGTATGGACCACTGGAAAGTTGTGAAGAAGGTGTTGAGATACCTTCAAGGAACTAAAGATTACGTGCTTAAGTACAAACTAATTGACAATTTGGAAGTGATTTGGTTACTACGATTCGATTATCTGGCTGCATGGACTTAAGAAAATCCACTTCAGGATATATTTTCATGCTAAGCCGATGGAGCTTTATCATGGAGTAGTGAAAGCAGTCTTTAATTGCTACTTCCACTATATAAGCTAAGTTTGTATCTTGTTTTGAGACTATCTCACATGGTGTGTGAATGAAGAGTTTCATTTCTGAGCTTAGAATTATGGATCCAATTTCTAAGCCATTAAGATTATATTGTGACAATTCAGTTGATGTTTTTATGGCTAAGAACAATAAAGGTGGTAGTCGAATCAGGCATATCGACATTAAGTGTCTAGCCATAAAAGACCGTGTTAAGAATAAAACAGTGGTTATTGAACACATGAGCACTGAATTGATCATTGATGATCCTTTAACTAAAGGCATGCCTACATTGAAATTTCAGGATCATGCGAAAGAATGGGACTGGTTCCCTTATGTGATTTTCGTTGTAAGAACGATGTTATTTATGAAACTCCATTTGTGATGTTTTTCTCATTTCAGTTGTGTACACATTTATTTGTTTAAATTATTTGAGGAACATCATTGAGTTTGGACCTAGAATAAACATGGGGTTTATTCATTAAGTTACTTGGGCATGGGAAACATAATGCATTGTGATACATGGAAGATATTACTCGCTTTAAGAGGACCTATCGCTATGATCCATGCATTTTGTTTCTCGAGGTATATATTGAAGTATGTGGACCAAGTGGGAGAATGTTGGAATATTTGATTCTGTATTCAATACTGTATTCAATATTCCGTTATTTCTATTTATGGCCCACATTATTGCCGGTTTTGTAACCGTCCATTAATACCGTAACGGCCTAATTAATACGCAATAAGTGCGTATTGAATACGTTTCCTTTTTTAGCTCTGCGATGGTCAGAGGGGAAACGAACGTGTGAAATTTGTCTGGTCCCCTGAACCTGCTCTGATTTTGAGGAAGCACACCATCTGCAGTTTCAGAGAGAAGGATCAGAAGGGCTGAGACTCGGAGTCTGTTCCTGCTTGCTGGCTTGGATTTGTTCCTGTTTGGAGACTCAGAGTTCGTCCTGTGTGCTTCTGGAGACAAATCAATGGCGGGAGGTATTTGTGATCTCTTACTTCAGTTTTCCGCATTGATCTTATGCTATTCAGTTGTCAAGCATGATTAGATCGCCTTTATTTCTAACATCATTCACTCGCATAAAATATAAGTATATATATGAAGAAGCTACGAGATCGAATTAATGGAAAAGTAATTGCTTATGTCTATGCTTCATTTGAGGGAAAATTGAATTCAGGTCTAAAGCAAAAGAAAATATTACTCCAAGATCTCTTAAAATATTTAATTTGTTGGCAAGTCCCGTAAAACATTAGGGTAATATATTCAAATTATGAAAAAGGCCAAATTACCCTTAATGGAGTAGAGAGAAAATGAGAAAGATTCAAACTCACCCTATTCTTTCACTTCTCTCTCGATGAGCCCTAGTTCGCCGTCTCTCTCATCGCTATCGCTTGTCATCGCCGTCAACAAATCATGGTCGTCATTTCCTGACTGAACATAGCTGTGAAAGAAGACACGGCCTCCCATCTGACCATCACTATTAGAAAATTGGTAATTTGCGACGGATTTAACGATGGATATTTTTGCGTCGCAAATTTGTTGGAATTTGCAACGGAAAACTAAATCCGTCGCAAAAAAAAAAAAAATTTGCGACGGAAAAATAAATCCGTCGCAAACAAAAACAAAATTGTGCGCCAGACTAAAAATTTAAGCAAATTTGCGATGGACTCAGGGTCCGTCGCAAACTTTTTGCGAGGAATAAACGGATCCATCGCAAAATGGCGACGGATATTGAGTCTGTCGCAAACATTTGCGACGGATACGGGGATCCATCGCAAAATTGCGGACCCTTGGGTCCGCCTTTTTGCGATGGATCAAAGGATCCGTCACAATTTTGCGACGGACTATTTTGCTCGTCACAAAATGGCAGACCCAATGCGACGGACTCGTTGGTCCGTCGCAATTTTGCGACGGATCTCGCAATCCGTCGCAAATCTATTTATGTCCGTCCCCCCCCCCCCCCGGCGGTTCATTATTCCGCGTCTCTTCATCTTCCTCTTCCCCTCGCTCTCCCTCCGATCCGACCTCCTCCGCCAGTCTTTCGCCACCGGTGGTCCCCTCTCCGCCTTCTTTACCGTCTGACGTCCTCCCCTTGCTCGTCGACGCCGATGCTCACTCCTCCAACGTCCGATCTTCCTCCCTTTTCCTGATTCAAGTCCGTCCTCCACCTCTCGCCTTCCGGTTTCTATTTCCAGCCTCTTCACCGTCTTCAATCAGGTATGTTTGTATTTTTTTTTTTGCTGTTTGGTATGTGGTTTTATTTACATGACAATTTTTTTGAATCAATTGTGTCAATGATACTCTTTGAAGTAATGAAGGCTTTAGTTATATATGTTTGAGTGTGTGTATCATGTAAGTTGGTATGATAAAAATATATCTTATTCATATATAATAAGAATTGAGAAGTTAACTATTTGATGTTTGAAAATATAAGAGAAAGTGAAATGTTTGGCATATGCTTAAGGTGATAAAGCAAAGAATTAAAATGTAGTTGTTGTGGATATTCATTAGTGTATGTCGATTAAAAGGTGGTTCATGTTGATAGGAAGATTACTTTTTAGGATAATGTTTACTTTGTTGGAAGCTTACAATAATTGTTATGATGTTGTATTAGTTGGTAATGATATATTAATCTATAAATATGATAGCGTTCAAATGAGAAAAATAATTTTTTAAAAGTGAGATTGAGGGATAAGAGAATTAATTAATTAACGTAAAGTAGAAAGAAGATGTGGGTTTAGGGAATAATAAAGGGTAAAGAAATACACATGTACTTTGCCCTTAGGAGCGTTCAACACCAAGTGCTTTTTTTAGGAGCAAAAATGCACATGTGGTTATGAAATAGGTGCAAAAGTCACACTATCTGTTAAATCCCAAACGTTGACCGTTAAATGAAAGCTTTTTGACCCACATCGATGCTGACTCAGATCGAAAACACAAGCATTTATAGTTGCGTCTCTTTTTGAAGAGAAATGGGTTGGCATTCGTCTTGTGTGAAGCAAAAGTTGAAGAAGATGAGAAGCTTTTCAACCACATTACTCGATTTGGTGTTGGCTGCTATATATATATATATAACTAAATTCCTATAAAATATTCATTCTCTCTCTCTCTCTATAATCCACTAAAATATTCTCTCTCTAACCCTCAGATCACCTTCTCTCTCTCTATAACTATATTATATATATATATATATATATATATATATATATATATATATATATATATATATATATTCTCTCTCTCTCTAACCCTCAGATCACCAAGAAGAACAGATAACGAAATAAAGAACTTCTAGAATTCATGCTTGAAGAAGAAGCTGATGAAGCAAGGGATTGACCCAGCCACCCACAAGCCCTTCGCCTAACAACCTCATCAAATAAATTAGGAGCTCATAAACAATACCTTATTAGAGACACCACCACCAGAACCAAAGCCAATATTGTCTCTGCAAAATATGCATCTTCATTTCTCGAACTTATTAGCCTCCTCACAATCGTCACAGGGACCACGTTTTCTGATAAGCAGCGATTTCAGTTATTACGATTCAGCTGTTTTAACAACAGAAGCAGCCTCTGGAGACCAGATCCTCTTGACGAGCATGAGCAATCATAATAAGCCTCACGAATGGGTTGACCCTCTGTCGTACAATGACTCATTACCGAGTCAGCATCATTTTGGAACAAGTTCAAGCTACGGGATGATGTGTGTTCATCAATGCCGAGTTTGACGAGTTTGGATCGGAACAACCTGTCGGCGATTACAGAATTCGCAGACAACAAAAATGTGGGTTCTAAGATCACTTCAAGCAACAACAGCTCAAATATGATTGGAGAATCATAATAATAATGGAGGGATGGTATCGTGGGAGGGATCTGAGAAGAAGATGGCGGAGGGTTCTTTTCAGTTTCATTTAACGGTCAACGTTTGGGATTTAACGGCTAGTGTGACTTTTGCACCTATTTTATAACCACATGTGCATTTTTGCTCCTAAAAAAGCACTTGGTGTTGGGTGCTCCTGAGGACAAAGCACATGTGTATTTGTGCACCTTTACCCAATAATAAAATTTGTATGTATTATAAAAATTAATTAAATTAGTTAGTTGAGTTAATGTCTTATAAAAATTACTATTAAGTTTTTTGAAAAAAATATCTCATTTACATTTTTGATTTGAATCTATCTTTAACGTAACGTAGAAAGAAGATGTGAGTTTAGGGAATAATGAAATTCGTATGTATTATAAAAATTAGTTAAATTAGCTAGTTGAGTTAATCTATTATAAAAATTACTGTTAATTTTTTGAATCTATCTTTAACAAGTTATACAATAAAGATGAATAATTTTAAAAACTAAATTATAAATTCTGTTTAGATAAATAGGTCATTATAAATACAAAAGATAAAGTTCATTTTGCATATTATATAATCTTGATTAAGTCTTATATATTATGCTCTTAAATAATCTGTTTGACATAGCCCATATATCTTATGAACTCCAAAATACATAGTGTCTTATTCTTTGTTTGCCCCCTCCACATGTATGTCCCTATGTTCTGGTGTGCTATCCTAATTCTCTAGTTGCTTGCTGGGATCTGTTCTTTGTTCAATGCATGTGTGTGTTTCTCACTTTCTTGATTAAGTGACAACTGATTGGCATAAGTGGCCAGTTGTATTGGCCACTTATATAGATTTCTGGCATTGACTTCAATGTTAATTTAGGTTAGTAACTGAACTAGCTAGGAAGTATGGAAGATAATCATGATAGAAGTTGGATGTACAATCGTCTAACTGATAGAAGACAACTAACTCAAGAATTCTTGGCGGGTTTGAAAGAGTTCAACCAATTTGCTTTGGCACATTCAACTAATTCAAGCAGGGCGATCAGTTGTCCGTGTGTCAAATGTAGGTGTTTAAGATTTAAAGATCCTGGCACGGTCAAAATCCATTTGTGTAAAAAGGGATTCATGAAGGATTATGAATGTTGGGAATGTCATGGCGAAGTCCAATAGACACAGAGTGGTTATTACAGGGACAGTAGTCATCGAGACAACCTTAATCAATATGAGCAGTTGGTTATGGATTCCGCGGGACCGTCGATCGGCCAATATTTTGATCCCGTTACTCATGTTGAACCGTCATACATGGGAGGGGAGACCGATCAACATACTCAACCACAATACATGGGGGATGATCATCATCCGGAAGCCCATAGGTTCTATAAAATGCTTCAAGAAGCGCAACGTCTGTTATGGGAAGGTTGCGAACACTTTGAAAATAGTGAAGATTCATCGCTATCGGCTACCTTAGCAACACTAAGCTTGAAGACTGATCACCATATGAGTGAGAAGAATTACAACGAAATGATGTAGATCATGAGTAAGATTTCTCCCAAAGACAATAATTTGCCGAAGGATTTTTACCAAGAAAACAAAAGGTGTAAGAGCTTGGTCTTGGATGTGAAAAAATGCATTGCTGCCCCAGAGGATGTATGTTGTATTACAAGGATGATGCTGAGCTGACCAATTGCAAATTCTGTGGACATGGCAGATACAAAGTTGTGAGGAATGTAAGGAAAATGACCCATCAAGCATTAAGCAAGATGTGGTACTTTCCTCTTGTGCCCAGACTTCAAAGATTGTATGCATTAGAACAAACAGCTGCTCACATGAGGTGGCACCGAGAGCATCGCAGGGATGAAAACTTTGTGACGCATCCATCCGATGCCGAAGCTTGGCGTAAATTTGACGAGGCAAATCCTTTCTTTGCTATGGATCCTCGTAATGTCCGTCTTGGTCTATGTTCGGATGGGTTTGCTCCTTTCAGCAATACGAGCAGGAATTATTCTTGTTGGCCTGTCATTGTGACTCCGTACAACCTTCCACCTTCTATGTGCATGAGAAGAGAGTTTTTGTTTCTTAACACGTTAATCCCTGGGTCATCCAACCCAAAAAGGAAGATAAATGTGTACCTCAGGCCTTTGATAGACAAGTTGAAAATGTTGTGGAGTGAAGGTGTTCTTACGTATGATGTATTATTGAGCAAGAATTTCACCATGCGGGCTGCCTTATTGTGGACGATAAATGATTTCCCTGCATATGGGATGTTGAGTGGCTGGCAAACGTCAGGGAAGCTTGCATGCCCGATATGTCTTAAACAGAACATGGATTTTAGCTTGGAATACAGTCACAAGGTTTGTTGGTTTGACAGGCACCGGCGATTCCTGCCCCCCGATCATCCGTTTAGGAGAAATAGAAAAGACTTCACGTGGAATGTGGTCGAACGAGAAGATCAACCTCGTCGTTTAAGTGGCCAAGAAATATGGGATAGTGTCAAGTACATTCAAAGTGTTGAAGAAGGGGCTGCTTCAATCGAACCTGAGGGATACAGTGTTGATCATCATTGGAACAAACGCAGCATCTTCTGGGAACTACCATATTGGAAAGATTAATTGTTAAGAGACAACATCGATGTCATGCATATTGAGAGGAATGATGGACACCAAGGGCAAGACGAAGGACACACTCAATGCAAGACGGGACATAGAAGCGATTTGCAGAAGGCCTGATTTGCATTTGGTGGAGAATGCCACGGGACAGACTTCCAAACCTAGAGCGCCGTACACATTCAACAAACAACAGAATTTATAATTGTTGCAATGGGTTAAAGATCTGAAACTCCCGGACGGTTATGCGTCAAACTTGAGAAGATGTATCGACATGTACGAGGCGAAGTTATTCGGGATGAAGAGTCATGCTTGTCATGTTTTTTTTCCAGAGATTGTTGCTATGGGCCTTCAAAGCACTTCTGAAGCATATATGGAAAATTCTGATGGAATTTTCCATGTTCTTTAGAGAAATTTGTGCTTCTGAGCTTAATGTTGAAAAGTTATGGCACCTAGAGGCGAGCATGCCAATAACGCTATGCAAGTTAGAGATGGTGTTTCCTCCTAGCATGTTTGACTCAATGGAACATTTGCCTGTTCACTTGGCCTATGAAGCAAAGGTAGGAGGTTCGCAACAATATAGGTGGATGTATCCGTTTGAGAGGTAATATATATATTTCTTTCGCGCGGTTGTTAATTGACAGACATGGTACTTTAGTTTATAAATACCCTCTCATTGTCTATTGTAGGTTTTTACGCACACTTAAGCACAAGATCAAAAATCCAAGGTACATTGAAGGATCTATCGCTGAAGCGTATCTAGTCGAAGAGGCCACAAAATTTGCAACATACTATTATCCCCCTGAAATGATATCAAGATGGAGAGGGGTGCCTCGCGACGATGATGGCGGTGATACTTGTGATCAAAAATCAATATTTAATTTTCCAGGCCGAGCAGTGGGAAAACATTGGAGGTCAACTCTAGAAGGAAGAGATAAGCAAGTAGCGGAGTGGTACATTCTAAACAACTGTGAAGAGGCCGCCCAGTACTTAAAGTAAGATTTCTTTTCTTTTTATTGTTACGGTAAGTATTAAAGTATTAACTTCATTTTTTTTGTTACAGTTACTTCTCTAATTGGGTCCGATCGACAAATCCTTCAATGTCGGAGTCCGAAGTTAATCAATTCACGAACTCTGAGTTTCCTGAATGGTTTCGATCCTACTTCGTGGAAAATCCATCAGATCCCAATGAAGTTGTGTAGAGTTTATCTTATGGAGCTGCAATAATTGTTACCTGGTGCAACAAATATGTAATCAATGGGTATCAGTTTTCAACTGTTGAAGCGAACGCAAATACACTATGTTGCAATTACGGTGTATGTTGTCGAGGTGACCAAGTTGACGGGGTCAAGGGCGCCTAGACGGGAAGTTAATTGACATAATTCAGTTGCATTACTAGTAGGACAAGGTGGTAACTCTTTTTAAATGTGAGTGGTTTGATAACAGTCTGCGTTGGACAAAAGTGGACAAATATGGCAATGTTGAGATCTACTGGACAAAGAGATATACGGTTGGTTATGACCCATTCATCCTTGCTCAACAGGCGGAACAAGTTTACTATACCTTATACCCCATATCCCGTCAAGGGTGGAGGGTAGTTATCAAAACCAAAGCACATAATATTATACCCAAATTGAAAGAGTCGGAAACAAATGACGATATGGCTGAACCGTTCCAAGCTGATGTGGAACATGTACTGCCCCTAAACATTGCTGACGACGATGTACCAAGCAATCTGTTTGATTCGACTGTGGAGTTAGAGTTGATTCCTATCTAAATTGACGATGAAGAATCAGACGATGAAGCAGAAGTGATTTACTCTGATAGTGAATCTGAATTCGACGACTATGAGACTTTAGAGGAAGACGTGCAAGCAGATGTCGAAGAACAAGAATCGTCCGGTTGATTTGTGTTAGTTCTTTGTTTATGACAATCTGTTATACTACATAGTCCGTTACTTCGCTATTGTCATATTAAGTAAATATCTTATTTATATATATATATTGACATAATGTTTATAAGTGTTCAGAGATGGAGCATCCAAGAGGACGTTCAGGTAGTGGATGTAGTAGTGGTCAAGTCTGACCCCGTCCTATCAGAAGGGGTAGGGCGACGCTATCTGGTCCCTCTGTAGGCAGAGGGCTCAGCGCTTCCCCAGAGGTTCCACTATTTGAGATGTCATCTTCACCGTCGGTTTATTTGTCATCTTCATCGTCTCTTTATATGTCATCGTCACCGTCTACTACCGACTCGTACATGGGCGGTACACGTGTGCCAGGACCTTCCACTGGTCCACAGCAAGGGGCAGAGCAGGCTTACTTTATCATTTCTAATTGATTTACATATGTTTAGTTTTCTATAACCATCTATGTACAAACATCTTCAATAGTTCACATTCCTTCATTTAGCACATTGCGTCGCCTCAGAGCTAGGTCGGGGAAGAAGGTAGTTCTTCCAAGGAACCAATCTGGGGATCTGTAGATCCTGCAACAGGGAAGCTTTGGATCCGTCCTATGGGCACCACCGAGTAAGTCATGTAAAGTTACCAGTAATGTTACGATTTTCTACCTTTAGTTTCTATGCTAATATTTGCATCATATCCTCTGTCTTCAGATTTCAACCTTATATTGAGGTGTCTGATATTATCTCAAACCAAATATTTCGTAATTTCAATCTACCTTTCGGCTGTTGGACATAGATTCCTAAGGCGAATCGGGATGCTTGGTTCAATGAGTTCTTGGTAAGTTATGTGTTTTATGGTTATTAATTTCTTATCCAAATGCAAACTGATGAAGTACTTTTAAAATTTGGAGTGCTAATTGTTCGTTATTGATTTTAAGGATAAGTTTAAGACGTTGCCTGAACATCGTCAAGATCTAAAAAAAGCTTATAACCACAAGGCAAGCTAGTGGTTGTCTAAGAAATTTTATAAATTGAGAAAAGGTAGAGGCAGGCAAGATTGGATTCAACCTGAGACTGCAAACCAATTAGTTCAAAATTTGGCCTCCGATGAGAGATTTAATAATAAAATTCAGAAAAATAAGCAAAATCAGGCTAAAATGGAAGGACCTTCATATGTTGGCGGCTCCATTCCAATGAGTGAGCATAAACGAAAAATTGTGAGTACACGTTATTTTCTATTTAAGTATTCAATATTTTGTTCTTTGAAACAATTAATTAACGGTCATCATTTGTGTTTGCAGGCACTGTCTGGGGATGTTCCAACAGAAGATGTTGACTGAACTGCCCTTGAGCGGACCCATTCCCAGCAGTCTGAAGGGAGTGAGCCGCGCTAGATTAACGCCAAGGCACATCAAGTAGCGGTGAGACATTTATATTGCACTTATTCTTTGTTTCAGACATCAACATATTTATTTCATTTCAGATGGCTTATCTATAATGTATTTTTTTTGCTTGTAGGACACCTATAAGAGGATGACGGAGGAGAGAGACTCGCAGAGTGCGACCGACCCCACATCCTCTCAGTCTGATAACGAGAGTCTATTCATTCAGGCTGCAGGCGAATTTAACAACAAAGGTAGAATCTTCGGGTACGGTGCCTCTGCTAGCTGACTTAAGCAAATGAAGTGCTCCTCATCTGACTATGAAGGTGTTTCTGCAGGTAACGTAATACATTTGATATTGATTGTTACATTTTCATTCCCTAGTCTATTTGAATAAAGTACAAAAAATAAACGTAGTTCCTAATTTTTTGTAGATGAGATGAAGAAGATGAAGGCGTTGGTCCGGTCGCAAGCAGTTGAGCTGCAGGAGACACGCGAAATGGTAAGACAGATGCAGCTTCAACTCATGTCCCTTATGAAAAACAAGGGTAAGGAGTCGGCTCCTAGTGATGATGACAATGCTGGCGGTGGTGATGATGATGATGATTATAAAGCTACTGTTTAGACTACTTTTTAGTACATGTTCTTTGCAACACTATTATTTATATTTTGTTTTCTTTCTATGTAAAAACTCTTTATGTATGATTGTTATTATATATATATTTTTATGGTATACAGTTTTTTTATATTTTTTATATAATTTTTTAAAATAAAATTAAAACAAAATTAAAAAAAATAATGAAATTTGCGACAGAACTAGACTCTATTGTAAAATTAAATTTTTTTTTTGTATCGGATTTTAAATCCGTCGCAAATTTGCGACGGAAAATTTGAAATCCGTAATAGTTAGAATTGTGTGTGTGCGGGCGCTCTTTCTCACATTTGATGTTGTAAATAATATTTAGAATTGTGTCTTTTCATTTTGCAATTCTCCTAGTTCGAGATAGTTTACTTCATTGACATTTCTATCAATCTTGAATCCTCATCTAAAGGTTGGGAGAGATCACTATCTAGTTCAGGTGCTGGCCCTAACGATGTAGCTGCTGCTTAGTTTTTTAGGAGTATGTTTGGTTTGGGGGTAGGGAAGGGGAGGGAGGGAAAAGAGGAGAAAATTTATTTGTAGCGAGACCCACAAGATTTTCCTTCCTTTTAAATTTTTTTCCTCCATTTCCCCTCCCCTCCCCTACCCCCAAACCAAACAAATTAGAGTTAAAATGCTCCCAGTCCCAAGTGGCAACCTGATTCGGCCATGTGAATGAGGAGGATCAATCATCCATATTGTTGACCCCTTAAATCTCAAGGTTTGACTTATTAACAAGTACATATATCAGCTTTTTTTCAGATGACGTATTTAAATGCATGGCAATTTTTGTTTAGGCATGGAGTGTGTCAGAGTTGCTGAGATCATTGTATGAATCATAAATAGTGGTTGCTCACTTGCTCATAAAATGACAATTGCGTTAAGTGGCCTTTTTTAATCTATAGAAACTGATAATGTTACCTTTACTCAAAATCATATGTGCTCTTTGATATAGATTTACATTTTACATTTTAGTATGTGATGTATAATATATAATAAACCCTGAAGAGGATGATGCGTAAATTAGAGATGGTCTTCAAAGTTTTTTATTCGGAAATATCCTCTCATTTTGGGTAGTTCTTCCCTTTTCTCTTTTTAATTTGACTACCCCCAATACAAGTTTGGACAATGGATCCCATCATTGGAATTTGCGTGATTCATATCATCTCCACCAATGCGTCATGCGTTTGGGAGAGGGACAAAGTGAGAATGTGTATGAAATCCACCACTCTTTTCACTGGATTCTTGGTGTATTAGTAATGGTGCATTAGTTGTCAATGCATTATGCATAATTGTGAGTTTGTGACCCTGATATGGTTTAATTTTTTTTTTCAGAGACATTGCTTATTTCTTCTTCGTGTAGTGAAGCCATAGTTGCAACTTGCAAGGACTCTTGTGGTGTGCATGTACTATCTTAGTTATAAATGTGGGACGGAGCTAAGCAAGGTGATGACGGCTACACTATGCCTTACTACTCAATGCAAGATCTCCATGAATTGAAGGCCAGTGCTTGTGGTGGCTTGTGACTCATTCAAACAACATACATAATGATAAAACATCGTCTTTGCTACAAGGAAGAGTCAAAGGAGGAGAACAAAATAGGCAAAGAAGTTTGATTGTAACTAAGATTAATCACGAATATTCATGAAATGTATTTTATAATTTAATGTATGATAAAGTTAGTGACTTATTGTATTAACATAATATTAATGGTAATTTAAGCTTATTCAAAATTTGTTTATCTAACTGGCTATTATTATAACAATATCTTTAAATATACTGTTATGATTGCAATGTGACCATATTATGTAAACATACATAAAGATACGTTGACAAGTTGATGGGCGTTCACTGACAATTTTGTTTATAAGTCAGGGACAAGGAACTGACAACGAAACTCTTTGGTTTGTCAAAATAATAACATACATGAAGATTTATTGATAAAGATTGTTTATAAACTGAAACTTTTACAAAAAAAAAGGTTGTTTAATAACATAGGATGTTTTATAAACTGATTGCGTTATGTTAACATACATGAAGATATATTAACAAATGTAGGCATTACACACTGACTTAAGTCAGTGGGTGTCTAGAATATGTTAAGTTGACTATTGTATATAGACCTTTAAGAGTTGAAACACGTCTAAATGTTCATCTTTTTTTTTTAATCAAACTTTTACCCCTTTTACAAAATTTGTTTAATTATCGCATAATTAGATGAGTTGTATCTTAGAAGAAAAAAAACGCGCTACACATTCAGTTCTAATCAAGTGTTGGTCTAATAAACGTGAAAAATCAGTGTGGAGTGTGGAACGACGATAGAGAAAGTCAACCGACAACAATAATGTGGAGGAATGCTAATTTGTTGGGTTCTTTTTCTTCCATGCATGGCATGAACACCTAATTATAATGTCAAAAGACTAATAAATTAAAAGATGGGGAAAACATTTAATTCGTCAAAAATATATTCATATATATTGCAATTGATATTGAGATGATTACATCCCAAAAAAATAGAATTAATAAAACATCCACATTAACTTCTATACGTCAATGAGCAAAAAATTTTGAAAGGAGGGGAGGGGGAAAAAAAAAAAAGGACGGGAGAGGAAAACTTGTGGGTCCCACTACACTCAATTTTGAAATTTTTTTTCCCTCCTCTCCTTTTTTTTCTCTCCCCTCCCCCTCCCCCTCCCTCCACTTCCCTTAAACCAAACATACCTTATTGTGCAAAAAATGTTAGACTAATAATTAGTGGGATTATTATTAGTAATGACTAAAAAAGCTTGCTGGCGAATTCGTCCACGTCAGCTCCCTCAATACGAGAGTAAGCAGATTTCTTGGCAAGATCTCTGAGCTGAGACAAGCTCCTTCCCAATCTCAAAGCCAGCTTCATCTCAAACAATTCTCCGTTCTCTCTTCTCTCCACATCTTCTTCAATCGTCTCTTCCACTGAATCTTCCAACATCTTAAAGAATCCCGCACAGTTCCTGTACATCTCCGCCACCATCCCCAACTGCACACCGTGCTCAAACCCATTTATCGCCGTCGACATCGCCCCCGCCACCGCCGGCACCACCGCCGACCACGACGATTCCGCGCTTATAAACACAGACCCCACCGCCGCTACTCCGGTGAGCAAAGGCCCGGCTATTGCCAGACTCTTGTTTATCTTCAGCACCAAATTCCCAAGTCTATCGTAGTCTTCAATGTCCTTCTTCTGCACTACTTCCATCACTTCCTTCAACTCCATCTCTAATCCCTCGCTCCATCCATTCTTCGATTCCTTGGATTTCAAGCTGGTTCCATGTGATGATGAAGAAGGCCACCATGTTGCGTGCTCGAATTTCTTCGGAAATTTCTCGATCATTGCTCCTAAAAGAGGAAGTGGGTAGGCTTTATCGAGAGCCAGAACTTTGGCCATTGTGTTCTTAACATCGTCGTCGGTGACTTTTCCGATGGCGATTTTGGTCTCGATCTCGTTCTGGAGCTGCCGGAACAGCCTCGTGGCGTTGCGTTGCTCCTCCGCCAGCTGCGACGGCTGCATCCTGTTCATTATGACGAGCATCCCCGTGGCGGCGGTGAAGAGGATGCCGGAGGAGAGTTTAAAAGCGAGAAGCGGAGCTCCGCTGGCGGCGGCGACACCGGCGACACCGGCCATGGTGGATGCGGCGAGGGTGATCATGTTGACGGAATTCAGAAGCAGAGTGTTCCAGTTATCGCGCTGCTCGCCGATGTTGTGATGCATCTCAACTCGATCGGCGACTGCTTCGAGGATCACATATAGTTCAGACCTGATGAGATCGTCGTGAGACTGTGAGACGTTATTGAGGTTGGTGTTGTTCTGAGAGGGAAGTGTATTTGAGTGTGAGAAGCCATTAAGTTCTTCGAAGAGCTTCCTGCTTGGGACTTTTGAATTTGAGGATGAGAAAGGAACTAGTGGGAATTTTGGGACATTAATGGAGGCGTTGACAGTTACCACTCTTTTTGAAGAAGAAGAAGAAGGAATAAAAGAAGCAGTGTAAAGGGAAGCCATTAATTAAGAGGACCAGGTTTTGTTGAGCTTGAATTTGGTTGTGGAGAGGCTTTGAGTTATGTGTGAGAATATATAGAGAAGGAAAAGAGAAGGGGTCAGATTAGGACCATTGACTTGCCAAATATTGAAAAGTAAAAATAAAAAATAAAAATAAAGACTATTCACTGGTTCTTGGAGTTTGACTGGGTACGCGTCCGAAGAGCAAGACGTTCTCACTTACACCATGCAATTTTTTCTTTTAAGTTTGTAGCAAATAGTTGAAAATGAGTGAGATTTGTTATCTAAAGAAATACTCATAATTTTTAAAATATTTAAAAATGAAGAGGATACGAAATATGGGGAGCTGAGAACTGAGATGTAGTGTTGGCTGTCAAGGTGTGGTGGCATTTAATGGAGCTGCCAAACGCCGGTGATGCACCGCCCCACTGTTTCATTGTTTTGGTGAGATACCATTTAAGGCATAACCGCAAAATCATATAAATATGCCAATTTATGAAATTCAAATAACTAAAATAACTCCCCTAATCAACAAGTGATTAATTAATGCCAGTGTTTAATTTATGGAAGAAAAAAAATTAGACAAAATTCCCTGATATAAAAATCAATCGATACATAAATGCATGCGTATGTTTGAGAGAGATTATCATTTCCAATACCATTTCTCAATTATTATTTTTAAATCTGGAACTTTTTTATAATTTTCTTAAAAGGGGAGAATTAAGTAAATAAATAAAGGAAATGACGCAAATCCCTTGCGTAACTGCTGGCGTAATGTGTAATTGTCTACACTTGGTCAATGGCTTTGATTTGATATAATATTGGGCCAGTTTGGTTGGTGGTAGTAGCGGTGGTTTAAAAGTTATCTGACTTTTGTAAAAGTCCGATAGGATAAAAGTCAGGTTGTAAATAGTGATTTGTGTTTGGATTGATGAGAGTAGAAGTGGCGGGCCCATGTCAAAAAGCTAAAAGCTTTTTGGAAAAAACTCCATGGCTCCATAATGGAGCTTTTTCCTTAACCAGCTTTTAGGAGCTTTTTGACTTAAAGTCTAGTGAACTTAAAGTTCAATCCAAATACTCAACTTCTTCTTGTTTTTTCTTCTAGTGTTTTTATTTTTTATTTTAAGTCAGTTTTAAGTTAATTCCAAATAGACTCATTATGAAGTGAAGCAAATACCAAGAAAGTAATATATGTTCGGTAATATTGGTCCCTTTTCAGTATTAGATTATCAAATTAAATTTATGCACTATGGTCATATTTATAAGATTTAAATAATCAAATTACATAATTTAAAAAAGTGGTTAAAATTAGTTAAAAAATAATAAGTATATCTAAAATACATATTGTTTTTCAAATACGTCCTTATTTATTTATAAGGGGCAAATAAGAAACAAAAATAAAGTAAATACAAGTTTCACCAACATTTTAATTTATGTAATACATATGATTACGAGGTGGTAGATATGAAAAAAAATATTAAATCTTGAAACAACTCTTGTCAAATTTTTATAAAAAATAAAAAAAGACAATTCAAATTTTGGAATCTTATAAAAAGAATAGGACGAAATATTATATATAAGAAAATAAAATCAAGGTTGAAAGTGAACTTGGTAACCAAGCTATAATAATAAGGGTTAAGTAGCAATTTTGCCCTAAAAGTTTTTTTGGGTTCAATTTTTCCTCGAAAGTTTTTGTTTGAAGCAATTTTTCTGGGAAAATCACCAATATATAAAAATTGTACCCAATTAAAGCAGATGGAAAAAGATTTACCAAATTAATGTAGTTAGTGGCATCACATCAGGCGACGGTGGCATCACATCAGGCGACGCCACCAATAACATCGTATTTTCTGCATGAAATCTGACGCCACAACTCAGTGGCGTCAGAAAGTACGACGTCACTAGTGGCGTCAAACTGTTAAGTAGCAATTCTTATATTGGTGCTTTTCCCAGCAAAATTACTTATGAAAAAGACTAGAGGGAGTATGTTGCTAAAGATGATCAGTATATTAATTAACCAGTTAATGACAATGAGTACGCTGCTGGATTGTCTGGAAATTTAATTTCTCCTTAAGTGATGACAACAAACAGCAGCTACAACAATTATTATGAAAAATAAATGAGAGAGACAAAAGGCCAACACTACCAACAAGAACACATATTTCTTTTTAATAAATAAATAAAAAGCCGAAAAAAATATATGGTGGAATGAGATAGCAATAATAATTCATTCATGGAGTATATGGAAGTGAAGTTATTGCTCACCTGCTTTAGTACATAAGTTAGTTTCATCTTTATAACATGTATGTTGATGATTTTTCTTCTTCTTAAAATAAGATGGTGAATAGATTTTTCCTTTTTTTATTTATTTATAAATACTTTCATTATAACGCGGGCGTGATTGACGATAATTAAATTTAACCTATCATTGATAAATATTATTTGAGATATTTTTATTTTTCATATACACTCTTTAAATTATACTCGTATTAATTTAACTAAAATCAGTTCAAATCAATGTTTGACTATTAAACCATGAAGCGGTCTTCGTTCTTAAAACATTTAGAGGTTCTAAACACAAGGTTGATTATTGGTTATAAAAAACTAAAAAAAATAAAAATCAGTTTATTGGATTCGGCCCTAGCTAGAAAGATGCTCAATTGAACTGTACAATATATGTATACGGATACGACCGTACGTTTGAACAATGCAGTGCTCAATCATCAAAATCATTATCGTAGATGTGCTTTAATTAATTAAAAACTTTCATTGAACTATTTAAGTCCACCAATGAGGTCCATGCATGGAGAGAAACCAGTCATTTTCTAATTATTAATAATTATTTTCATTATTTTAATCAAGAAATTAAAAATCCGATGCCACAAAGACTTATCACATAGTGTACCTACTCTATAGACGACCAATCCCTGAATTACCGGGTCTTGTCTTGTCTTGTGTCTTGTATATTTCATACTCCCTCTGGTCCTTATTATAAGGCACCAACTACCATTTCTCGCGGACCAAGGAATGAAGGTTAAGTAATTAATGAGGTCTAAAAGTAATAAATATTTCCAACTTTACCCCTACTTTAATGATGTAGGTTTAAATGAGTTAGTTAAAAATGATGGCATAATGGAAAAATAGTAATAAATGAGTTAGTTAAAGTAAGTTGGTGTCTTATAATAAGGACCAAAAGATGTTGGTGGTTGATGCCTTATAATAAGGACCAGAGGGAGTATTCAATAGGAGACTCCATATATCGTGGTGGCCCGCGTTCAATAATAGATCTGCCCTTCGTTAATTATATTTGTAGAATTATAAATTTTTAAGTCTTTGGCATATACATGAGTAACTCGTTCAAAATAAAAAATACAAAAGCACTAAATGTTTGCACACCTCATCCTACGGATATTCAAACTCAAATTCACTACGTTGTGAGAGACTAACATATTTCGCCAAACCCACCCCCGGTTGGTCATGACAAAACTCATTTATTGTCTTTGCTACGAAGGAGATGGATGGGAAAATTTTAGGAGGAATTACTGTGAGATCTTCAGAAAGGAATTTAATTACTAAGAATTATCTAATGATAATTGAGATTTGAGAAACATGCAATGACAGGTTTCAATGTAAGAAATGACAACACCTCACTTATATCTTTATTTTATGACTCACTTGTACTCAAATCCCTTATTTAGGACCTCATTGTAATTCCTCCAAAATTTTAATGAGTTTGGTTTAAAAAAATTGGAGAGTCGTGTTAATGGTTTTTAAGTTTTTTTTTTTTTTAAAAAAAAAACTTCTTTATCTTACATATTCTATTTATTAATTTTTTTTTTAAACTTCACGAGTCCGTTTCTTTTAAATTGAACTCACCTAAAATTTTCCCTCTCCTCCCCTTTCATTTCACTTGTGTCGAACATGCCCAAGTCAAGCTATAATTATATCCATAATTTGTACCCAATTTTATTTATATCTCTATATTATCTAACTTTGTGACATTATTAATATATTGAATTTGAATTCAAAATTAAAGATATTTAGTTTCAAAATTAAAATGTCGAGTTAAATGATTTTTTTATGAAATAAATTGATGCTAAAATATGTTACTACAAAATTATTTTTCAATATATATATTTTGAAAAAAATTAGAATATTCTGGTCAGATTTAAGTAATAAATTCCAAAAAAAAAAATGAACATTAAAAATTATGATTGAGATTATGTTATATGAAAAATCATAAAAAAATGCAAGACAATGATGAATAAATCACATTCAATATTTATATGTTCCATTTAAAACAATATCAAACTATCATTCACTCGCATAAAATATAACTATGAAGAAGCTACGAGAATTAATGGAGAAGTGGGTCCACACACATGCAGATTACGTAATTGCTTATGTCTATGCTTTATTTAAGGGGAAATTGAACTGAGGCCCAAGCAAAAGAAAATACTACTCTAATGTCTTTTGAACTTTTCAATTTGCGTGCAAGTCCTGCGGGACATTAAGGTAAAATAATCGATTTGTGAAAAGACCCAACTACCTTTAATGGAATAGAGAGAAAAAGGGGAAAGATTCAAACTCACCCTATTCTTTCACTTCTCTCTTGATAGAGCCCTAGTTCGTAGCCTCTCTCATCGCTATCTCATGTCGTCGCTGTCGACAAATCGTTGCCGTCATCGCCTGACTGAACGTAATAGTGAAAGCTGGTGCGGCCTCCCTTCCGACCTGGTTATTCTTCTTCTACAAATTTTTGTTCGATTTCAAAACTAAATTTGTTGCAGATATATGCTCCAAGTATATTGTCTTATGCCCAGGATTTCTAGACTCTGAGATACACAGCAAGTTGAGACAATCGAAGTCTCGTGGTGAGGTTTTTTTCGTGTGGTTTCTCACATTTATATAGGGATGTTCTGAATAATATTTAGAATGGTATCTTTTCATTTTGTAATTTTCCTAGTTCAAGATAATTTACCTGATTGACATTTCTATGAATCTTGAATCCTTGCTAAAGGTTTGGGAGAGATCACTATCTAGTTCAGGTGCTAGCCCTAATGTTGTTGCTGCTGCTTAGTTTGTTAGAGCTAAAATGCTCCCAGTCCCAAGTGGCTACCTGATTCGGCCATGTGTAGGAGGAGGATCAATCATCCATATTGTTGACCACTTAAATCTCAAGGTTTGACTTATTAACAAGTACATATATCGGCTTTTTTTTTTTTTTTTTTTTCAGATGACGTATATAAATGCATGGGAATTTTTGTTTAGGCATGGAGTGTGCCAGAGTTGCTGAGATCATTCTATGAATCATAAAAAGTGGTTGCTCAGAAAATGACAATTGCGTTAATTAAGTAGCCTTTTTTAATCTATAGAAACGATAATGTTACCATTACACTCAAAGTCATATGCTCTTTGCTATAACATATATACATTTCACATTTTAGTATGTGATGTATAATAATAAACCCTAAATTTGAGCAAAAAAAGTATAATAATAAACCCTAAAGAGGATGATGCGTCCATTAAAGATGGTTGCTTCAAAGTTTTTTATTCAGAAATATTCTCTCATTTTGGTTAATTCTTCCCTTTTCTCTTTTTTGACTACCCTAATACAAGTTTGGACAATGGAAACCATCATTGGAATTTGACATATTGTGACTAATTAGTGTGATTGAGATAATCTCCACCAATGTGTCGTGCGTTTGGGAGAGGGACAGAGTGAGAATGTATATGAAGTCCACTTCTCTTTTCACTGGATTCTTGATGTATTACTACTTGTTATTTAATGGTGCATTAGTTGTCAATGCATTATGTATAGTTGTGACTTGACATGGTTTAATTTTTTTCCTACAGAAAATGCTTCTTTCAGCTTTGTGAAGTGAAGCCACAATGGTAGGGACTCTTGTGGTGTGCATGTACTGTTCTAGTTATAGATGTAGGATGGAACTAAGCAAGGTGATGATGGTTACACTATGCCTTACTACTCTCAATGCAAGATCTCCATGAATTGAAGGCGGGTGGTTGTAGTGGCTTGTGACTCATCCGAACAACATACATAGTGATAAAGTGTTGTCTTCGTTACAAGGGAAGAGTCAAAGGAAGAGAACAAAATAAGCAAAGAAGTTTGATTGTAACTAAGATTAATCACGAATATTCATGAAATTTATGTTGTAACTTAATGTGTGATCAATTTAGTGACTCATTTTATCAACATAATATATCAATCGTAATTTAAGCTTATCCAAAATTTATCTATCTGACTGGCTATTATTATAACAATATTTGTAAACATACTATTATCATTGCAATGTGACCATATTATGTAAACATACATAAAGATACAATGACAAGTTGATGGACATCCACTAGCAAGTTCATTCGCCTACATTGACAAGTTATGGAGCTGACAATGAAACTCTTTGGTTTGTCAAAATAATAATAGGCATGATGTAATACCCGCATATTTATTTATCTGAAATATTATATTTTGATAAATAAATTGGCTATTTCTGATAGGTGAGATTATGATCTCAAGACTTGTGTTAATATAGTCTATGTTTCTAAGTTGAATGCTGTGGGAAATTAGAGAAATTTAGTGCCAAAGTGCCAAATGACGAAAATGCTCTTGTAGGACATAAATAACTTAGGAAAATTGTGAAAAATCCTAAAAGGCAGTAAAATAATTATTAAAATTGAGAGAGTATTTTGCCTCTAATTTTGATAATTTAATAAATTATAAACTTGGAAAAATTAAAGAGGAATGTTCAAAAAGTATTGAAATGACCAAAATGCCCCCGTAAATTCTAAAATAATGCATGAAATATGAAATGCTAATGTCAATACAAAAGTTTGAAGATAAAGATTTATCTTGATTAATAAAATTATCCACAATTTATAAGAAATTAATTAAGTAATTATTGGTTAATTACTTAAGCATAAACAAAGGAAAATTCAAGGATAATTATGTAAAACTCCATAATTAGTGGTTAATGGCTAAAAATTAGCATAAATATATTGGCTAATTAATTGGAAAATATTGAGGAAAATATTTGAGATTAAGTATTTTTGAGCTTAAAAATAAGTATGGGCCAATAGGAAAAAAGTAAAAAATTATGGAAAAATAATTATTAAATTATATAATAATTAATTAAAAAATAAAATAAAAATTATATATATAATTGTATGTGAGGGCCGACATCAAGGGGGAGGAAAAAAGAAAAAAAAAAGAAAAAGAAATGAAGGTAGTGTATAAATAATAAACTCTTATTAAATATTAATTAAAGTATAATAGTAAAAAGTAAATAATTATCTATAGGAAACGGATCCTATCTAGAGAACCAGGAACAAGATTTCTAAAGTCAAGATATAATATTGATCAGTGGATTTTTATCTTGAAGTGGTCTTTTCCGGAAGTTAATTCCGAGATCGGTAGAAGATTTAGGTAATAAGACGAAATAGGGAAAATCTGATATAAAGGAAGATAATCATAAAATTAGATTTTGAACAAAATAAATTGTAACTCAACATCTGGGAATGAGTTTATGATTATCTGGACATTTTTGGAATCAGTGAATTTTTGTCCAGAAAGTGACAATTCCAGAAGTGAATTCCGTAAACGGGCACGTTTTTCGAGAAACTTCCGCAGGACCGTTGGAACCCTGTATGAAATCAAAAATTTGTTTAGCCCGGACATTTCTAATAAGTGAGAAAATGTCTTCAAAGTTGTAATTCCGAATTTTTAGGATTTTACGCGATTACGCGAATCGGACACTGATCGGGATTTTATCGGTATAAAGCCTTCTTAAACAAGTTGATTACATCATCAAGGATGATGCAATTTTGTGCCACCTAGGCTGGTTATGTCGACCAAGAGGCTTCAATGGACAAGATTGTGCCATTCAATCCAAGTGCAATCCAATGGTTTAGGTCAAATTGGAAAATAACCCTTATGTCCCTAGAATTTTCTATAAATAGCCATGCATCCCCTTCACATTTTTCACATCCATTCCCTTGAGCAAAACCGAATTTAGAGAGATGTTAGAGAGAAGGAGGAGCCCGGGGAATTCTGCAGCGAAGCTCTGAGTAAGTTTTTCGGTACTTAGTCTTAAGCTTCGGTAGTTTTAGTATGATTGTTAGTTAAATCTAGGTAGTAGGAGACAAAAATCCTATTCTTGTTTTTAGGCCTCATTGCGTCGAAAGATGCTTGACGAGGTAAAAACATAGTAGGGATTGAGTTTCTGAAAGTTGGGAGTCAAAGTAACGAAGTGCTGGCGAAATTCCGCCAATTAGGGGTATAGGGGCAAAATGATAATTTTTACCTAAAATGCCCGTTATGATGTCAAATCACTAATAAATGTGATATTACTCTTATAGGACATCAGAAACCTTGATCTGCTGTCGTTACGCTGTCTGACGAACCACTGTTAACCCGCTGTTTCCGTCAACAGTACAGTTTCCGTCAAAACGTACCAAGAGTACCGCAAATCGTCAACGGAGGTACGGACGCGTACTGTAACACTAATCCTATGTTTCTCATATACATATATGTCATAGATATGCTCATATACCGAGGCTCTGTCCAGGGTCGTCGTTATACATACAGCCTTATACGGGTTATAGACATGATAATACCGTTTTGAGTTTTCCTAGCGCTGAGGACACGACCGTACATCGTGGCACTGGTTTTTGTGCAGACTATTGTTGTGTAGAAATTTACATACTGCCCTGTGCTTATGTCCTGTCTGTGTCACAATATCGTTGTGTAGGACTTTACGTACTGCTTTATGCTTATGTTCTGTCTGTGTCACAATTATCTGATGAGTTGCTGTTGTTATGTCTTGAACATCTGTTGTCTATATACTGTTTTATTTGAACATAAGGTTAACCGTTACCTGAGGTCCGGTGGGCATTGGACCTCAGATCTTATTATAGCTTCAGGGTTCGGAGACTCGAGGACGAAGGATGAGCGTAAGCTGTATAGCAGCACATGTGAATAACGCGAAAAGAATCGATCGAGGATATCTAAGATTTGAACAGATAATGTAATGTTCTGCATAAACAGGCGGTTACGCCACTGCATTATGTTGTATCAGTTACTCAATACTCATTTGTTCCAATGCTCTACTCTGATATATGAAAAAAAAATTATACTGCTTTTCAAAAATGGGATGTTACACATGAAGATATATTAATAAAGATTGTTTATAAACTGAAATTTTAATAAAAAAAAAAGGGTTGTTTAATAACAAAGACTGATTATAAACTGATTGCACTTTTCTCTCATTATGTTAACATACATGAAGATATATTAACAAGTTCAGGCATGGCACTAACAAGTCAATGGGTGTCTATTGACAAGTCCATAGCTGTCCACTGACAAGTTAATTGGCATTAATTCTTTAACAAGTTCCACTTCATTTATTGACAATTGAATTTACATCATTTTCATATTACTTGCCTACTTTCATTTACATCTTCAAATGCATTTACAAGCTACTAACTCCATAACCACAGCCCATCCAAAAAAATCATATGGCCTACATTTCTATCCAATTACCCCCTAACTTTAAGTGTGTCTAATGACATTTACAAAAAAAAAAAAAAAAACAATACACAAGCCAACAACATTATATTGTTCAGCTTGGACTATTTGATGTAATTTGATTTTTTAAAGGTCTTTTAACTAAAAAATTTAACATATGGGGTCCTTATTACCCCTTTACTTTAAGTGTGTCTAATTGTTGCCCATGCAGTTGTCAACCCATGCTCCCTAGCTTGTCAGTCTCTGCCCTTTCACTTGTCAATCAATTCTGGTTCAAAATCTGATAAAACTACCCTATAATTTTAATTTCATCACGATTTACATATTCTAATTAATGACAGTTATATAAGTTTATGCACAATGTTTTGGTTGTGATTTCATATAATGTGGACCTGGTACTTTGAGTAAAATTGAGGTCTCATTTTTTGCTACCAGGCTTGTCAATTGTTGCCCATGCAGTTGTCAATGCATGCTCCATAACTTGTCAGTCATTGCCCTTTTACTTGTTAATCAATTCTGATTCAAAATTTGATAAACCTACCATATGATTCTAATTTAATTACAGTTTACATGTTCTGATCATAGTTATACAAGTTTATATATAACGTTCCGGTTATAATTTCATATAATGTGGAACTAATACTTTTAGTAAAATTGACCAACGTTTTGGACATAAATCGAATTGTCAATTTATGCACATGAAGTTGTTAACACGTGCCATTGCACTTTTCAATCACTGTTGTTAAAAAAAAAACTGATAAGATACATTTAGATTAACTCATTTCAATACACATGAATGAGATCTACAAAGTTTATCATCAACCATTGAAATCATGTCAATGCATTGATGCCATTAAGTGCATAATTAGTTAAGTTACAAAATACATTATATGAATTTTCATATTTCTCTTTCTTCCTCTCTCTTTCTTCCTAGTTACATTGCCTATGTTTTCTTCTTCCTTTTTTGACCATTCCCTTGCAGCAAAGGCAACGCCTGATTACCATGTAAGTTGTTCTTGTAAATTCTTCCGTAAACAATTAATGCATAGCCAGAGAAGTTTGACCCCTTTTGTCCACCTTTCTCTTCATTGGGACCTAGCTAGGAGTGATTTTTCCTATTCTTGGCCATCTTAACTTGCAAAAATAACCACTTCGATCATCAAAATTGATTTATGAGAACTTGATAAGGGTACGTTGTTCATTCAAATAAGAGAAGCAAGAGGCGGAAACAACTACAAAGAACATTTCTTTTTCCCTTGTATTTTTTAAATGAAAGGTGACTGAATATATATATCCAGGAAGGTTCCTTTTTATGGGGGGAAACCAATTTATGAGTAAAATAATTTGTGAAATGTTTTAAAAGTACAATAGCACACATGTAAAGCAACTTTCTAATTCTATACATTTCAGCTTCTCCCTATCACACTACTACTGTCTATTACTTGCTATCAAAGCATGATGATCAACAAAGATTAGCAAATTTGCTAGTTCAGCTTGACAAACAATTCCCCAGCTTAAATCAATGCTTTCAAAATATATAAACAAACAAACAAATATAAGAACAACACTTTGGTTTCTTACTAATAGCATATAGTTGGCCCAAAGCTAACAAATGAGTTCATGAATGCAGTAAATACCTTATTTCAAATGCAATGAGATATAATGTTTGGCAATCAATTTAGTCATCCTTTATTTTGGTGCCTATAGATATGGAAGATCTATTCAGTTGAAACATATACGGAAAAGATTAAATTCAATCAAAATAAAGAAGCAACAGTTGTCAGTTTACAACTGTGTCAAATAAACACCATATTCAAATATATAGCCAGGTTAAGAATTGAGAGTATTGTAAGAATACAATAACAAAAGAAACAATTGAATTCTGCCTTACATCAATTGAGTTACTTGCAAAATGAATAAAGGACTTGAGTTCCCCGTTTTTTAATGCCTATGCTCAAGTTGAAAATGACAAAAATAGCTATACAAGTAAAGGAAATGGATATTCATCAAATGACTCGCCTCTCAATAGCTTCAGCAGCAATGGGCAATCTAAGGGCTTGACCCAGCGAGCAAAAAGAAGAAAGGATAAAACCATTTGTTTAAAGTCATATTGTATACCGTCGAAGAAAGGATAAATCTATTGGTCTAAATTCATATAGAAGATTGAAATCAACCCAATCATAATTAGTACCAATCAATACTCAAGTCTTAACTGAAGACATACATAAAATTGTCCCATAAGCTTTACGAAGAAAGCAGAGGAATACATTACCAAAGTTCATAGCTTTTCCATGACAAAACGCAAAGGAGTTTGATTCAACTAAAGATGAATAAACGGATGGCGATGACAAAAATCTTCACTGCAACGAGAAAGAGCTTCATCGGGGATGAGGAAACGCTATACCAGCGACAACAAAAAGCTTCAATGAGTCACACACAATGAACAGCTTCAAGGCGACGATGTGTACTCTTTTTCCTACAATAACGGCGACAGTGAGGAGCTTCACTCAATTAATCTTGCGCTGTGGGAGAGAGACACCGAAGATTGAAAGGATTTAGTAAGGTTATTAAACCCAGACCTATTACTCAACTGGTACTAGGTCGAGGGTCAGAGTTAGAGACCAGAGTTAAACTAGAACTAACTTAGGGTCAAATCAGTGAGAAAGTGAAGATTTCAGGGTTATTAATATAAAAATTTTAAAAAAAATCGATTAAAAAAAACTAAACCGGGTTAATGCTCAGACTGGACCAGTTTACTGACCAATTCGCTGGTTTTCAAGACAAACCGATCGGTCTAATCTGAATTTAATAACACTGGGATTTAGAGCTCAATGGATTCTCATATCATATTTGGGAGAGTTTGAAACTTTGAATTGGGTGAGTGTCTTTTTTCATGTGTTTTATTAAGGGTAAGGGAGTCTTTTCACAATTTCAATTTATTACACTCATGTCCCTAGGGATTTGCAAGTAATTTTGTAATTAGAAGAGACCTAACTGCAGTATATTGTTTTGTTTGGGACCTGAATGTAATTTTCTCTTTATTTAAATGGTAGTGCGAAATAGGCAATGCCATGTCTTGACTAAAATTGGTAAAAAAAAAAAAAAAAAAAAACCCGGCCAACCGATTCAGAAATGGTGAACCAGACCGGAAATCAAGCAAACCGAAAGAATGGTGATAAAAACGTTTCACCACATGGTCAACTTTTTGAAGCGCATAGGAATTTTCTTGCTTAGCTTTCATACCTACCCCACAAGTTAAGTTGTAGTCACGTTCTGGTCATTTGGCTTCAAGTGTTGATGATTGAATCATCAGTGTTACGAAAACCGGATTGGACGGTGGTCCGATCAATTGAACATAGACTCATAAATGGTTTACTAAGACTGAAAAATAAATATGATTCTGATTCTATTTTTAAGTCACTTCTAATATTTCATTGCAATTGTACTTCAAAATTTAATAAATTTTCAACTTTATCTCTACTTAATATATATGTTATACTTAATGAGAGTAAAGTTTATATAATAAATGAAGGATCAAACTGTAAATTTATAGGTAAAAATAAATGATGTGACTTATAAATAGCACACAAAAAATTCTCTATTTTTTAATAACCATCTAGGACACCTAGTGTCTTGATACTTTTTTTAAAGGGTTAAGGTGCATTTTTGCCAACGAACAATTACCTAAAGACCATCCAGCACAAATATTTATTTTAGGCACCTTAAATGCAAAACAACAATTCAACTGAGGTAAAGCCCACAATCCCGTTAGGTATAACTTTAACGGAGGTTGACCTGCTGAGGTGGAGGAGAAAAAACGATGATGTGGCTATTTGTGTCAGAAAAATTTGAAGTGTGGGTTTTTTTTCTTTGCCTTCCTGGAGAAAACGAAAACGATGAATGCTGAGACTGAGAGCAGAGAACGAAATCCAGCACGGCTAAATCGAAGAGGAAAAATCGCAGAGGCAGGCGTTCCCCCACAAATCGTCATTTTGGAGAAAGGGAAAACGAGTTCTTGGAGAAAAGCAGAGAAAAAGGAAGAAAGGCGAAACCCAGAGGAGTCCGAAGCGAAAACGCGATCTCGGAGAGAAGGCAACGGTGATCTGGTTGAATGGCATCTTCTTCTTCATCGACGGCAAGATGCAGGCGGAGGGTGGTGCTTCTTCGACAACCCAGTCGTGAGGATGATTATGAAGCTCCGAGGAGGTACTGTCATCACGGAATGGTGGCATCGAGATGGACGGCGTGGACTGACAACAACCCAGGTCGAAGGTTTTATGGATGCCCATACTACTACCAGGTAAGCGATTTTAATCAAAGGGGAACAAATTTTTGTTTTTGTTGGCTTAGTTGGCTTCCACACTGCTCGCTAGCCATCGTGCTTTGCGCAATAACATACTGAAATGGAATGGAATGGAGTGTATGGAATTGCAAGACAGATAGAGACTCCAAATTTTTCATAATCATCCTTTCAATTTTACACTTGAACGTCATTGCATTTATCATAATCAGCCAAATTTTATTGCACTTGAACGTGGCTGGATTTTTAAATTTTTTGTGCCTTATCGACTGAATTAAAGTGGGGTGGCTCATCAGGTGCTTGACTTCAAATCTGGCTGAAGACTTGCTTTAAATCTGAAGACTTGCTCATGTAAAAATTATGATGTTTTTGAAGACTTGCTCATGTAAAAATTATTTTGAAGTTTGCTGGTTTTGTGCTCATTGTTCTTGTTTGAAAAATTACATGAAGAATTGTAGTTCAAAATTACATGAAAGTGGTTAGTTGCAATTTAATTCAATTTATTTGCTTTTGCATATGAAGGTCTGTGAAATTTTAGCTGATGTATGCTCATGCAGGATGGGGGGTGCAAATTCTTTGCTTGGCATGATAATGAATTCGGTGAGAGGGCAAATACTGTGATTAAGGAGCTGTTAGATGACATTGACAAACTATATGATGAAAATTCCGTCCTTCGAAGAGCAGAGCATGGGCAAAGAGTGAGTGAAGAGCTCGATGCAATACAGTGACTTGAGAAGGCTTAAACGCACACATGATCTATATGATGGGGAACTTAGGAAAGGGGAAAAGAAGTTTAAAGTAGCAATGTCATTGTTGTTTGTAACATGTGTTTGGTTGTATGTGTTGTATCTAAAGATGTAGCTAGTGAGAACTTTGAAATGTGAATTATGCACTTGAACTTTGTAATGTCAATTGGGTACTTGAACTTTGTAATGTCAATTGGGTACTTGAACTTTGTAATGTGAATTGGATAGTTGAGCTTTGTAATGGGAATTAGGTACTTGAACTTTGTAATGTGAATTGGATAGTTGAGCTTTGTAATGTGAATTAGGTACTTGCACTTTGTAATGTGAATTAGGTTGTTGAACTTTGTAATGTGAATTAGGAACTTACACTTTGTAATGTCAATTAGGTTGTTGAACTTTGTAATGTGAATTAGGAACTTGCACTTTGTAATGTCAATTAGGTTGTTGAACTTTGTAATGTGAATTAGGAACTTGCACTTTGTCATGTGAATTGGTAGTTTAACTTTGTAAGTGAAATAAGTACTTGACCTTTGCAAGTGATTGTGCAACAATGGCCACCCTATTTAATTGGAAGATATAAATATTGTGTTGTAATTGGGAACACCCACCGATGAGCATTGGGTTGATACCCTCCTCATATTAGTATGCCAAATAATGAAAAGCAGAAACTTCATAATAAGCTTCAACATCTTTTACAATAAGCTTCAACGTCTTGGACAATAAGCTTCAACATCTTTTACAATAAGCTTCAACGTCTTTGACAATAAGCTTCAACATCTTACAAATATAGGAACACAAGTGTAAGTTTCAAACTTTCCAATCACAAAGCTATTAAACTATAAGTGATGAAGTCAACTTTAGGCAACAGGGAACACCACAGCTTGTTCAAGGACATGGCCAGAGAGATCCAAAACACCAAACAACTACAGTCATGAAGTCAACTTCAGACAACTTCATCGGTTCTGGGTTCAGTTGCTTTAAATCTGAAACTTGCAATCTGAAAGCCTCCCTTCCCTTCAACATATTGCTTGCATAACACCAAACATGACAGTTTAAGAGACATGAATAAGCAAAACAGAAACAATGGAAATTTAATGTGTAGTTAGTTTAAAATTGATCATCATAACAATACTAGAGTTGGCCCCTCCATTTGCAGCAACAACAAACTTCACAAGTTTATTCAAATATATAACCTAATACGCCTAGCCTGAAACTATAATGTGCTCAAAATCAACCTAGACATATATTTATCAGACCCAAAAAACAGAAAATGGAATATAGGTTTCATATTACCTTTGGTGGGTAGAATTCTGTAATAGCAATTGCATCCAAAAGAGGTCCACAGGAAGTGTCTTCTCGGACTCCAAAAGCTAGCATATTTCATTTACACTTGGCAACACATATACAAGCAGAGGATCGATATACATAGTGTCCGATCCAGATTCCACAAAAGTATAAAGTTGGTCATAACACCAAACACAAAACAACTACAGTGTTGCTTGGTTTCAAGTTACATACAAGTTTGGTGATTAAATTGTTATCCCAAAATAAATCACCCAAAATACGGTCATCTAAAAAGTCTACTTTGCGGGGCCACCATAGTCCCGGCCATAATGTCATCGGTTTGTTGTTGAACTGTGATCTTCGTCTACTCAAACTCATTTGGCTTTGTAGTCTGAGTTGTGAGCCACTAATACTTGGTTGGCCGTTCCACTGCAATCCAGGAGGTTGCACTGGCAGTGGAGTATCAGTATGAGATGAGAAGTGAATCTTCCTTGAACCTTCGTGGGAGGATAATGGTGTAGAGGCAGATCTTCGTAATTCCCTCTCATTTGGTATTGGAAATCTTGTTTCAGGGCTGCCATTGTGGTGAAACTCTGTTGGTGTACCCTCCTAACACCTGTTCTGAATTCAAGCCAGGCTGAAAATAAAATATAAACAAAACCAATGAATAAGTCATTATGTTAAAAATAAGCAGAATTAAATCAGAAAATGAAATTTGTAAATAAATCTGACATTGTAAACGCTTCGTCCAGTGTTTTCATCCACCATTACTCCGAATCCTACTGGACGTACTGCTCTGTAACCAGGGGTCCTTCTCCTTGTCTGGTTCCCAGATTGACTAGGAGTTGCAAGTGGTGGTGTAGGTGTAGTGGGCTGTTGTGAGGTTTGTTGGGAAGCTGACCAAGCAGATTCTAAAGGTATTATAGGCATGAAGCAGAAGATAAAAACTTAATAAAAGTCATAAAACCACTTAATAAAAGTAATTAAAACGCCACAAGTAATGAATGAAGCAGAATATAAGCACATCAGATGGACCACCAAACTAGATGGACAACCAGAAAAGTCATCACGAATTTTGAAAGATTATTAATATCCTCATATGGGAAGTAAAGCTACAACATATACCAAGAGAACAAAACCATCTTACTGATGCTCTGGCAAAAGAAGGATGATAATAAATTCACTTCATCCACAAAAAATCACTCACATTATATTAACAAAACAAAAGAGAAAATATAGTAATACAAAAATCTTAATCCATTTCAGCTTGAATTTGTTCTTGCTTTCATCTCCTTTATACTTGTTTATGACATAGCATATGCTTTTTATTTTGAGGACAACAATCACCAGAAATATATCACTCACATTATATCATGTATAGCATATGCTTTTTATTTTGAGGACAACAAAATGAGAATAAAAGCAAAGGGAATATCAGAAAAAAGTAACGAAATATTACAATAAAACTGAGACTTGAGAGAAATATATGCATGCCAAAATATACCAAACTTGCCGCTTGGTTCATTAATTAAAATACTACCACCAAAAACCAGAATAAGATAGCGGTGAAAAGGGAAAGCTAACCAGAATCTGGTGTTCTTCTCTTCCGTCCAGGCCGAGGTTTGTTTGATGGGGGGCCTGGAACAAGGAATAATAAGAATGCAATAAAATACACACCATTGTAGTATGTTTTATTGTCAAATGGTACCACCTCTTTGAATAATAACAGAATTGAATAATAACCAGCAGGAATAGAATAAAAATTAAGTCACCTCTTTGCATGTGCTTCGATTGTGGCCCTCATTCCTACGGAAGCTGCACTTCATAACCTGTCCCTTTTTTGCTTAATTTCTCCGAACGAGGATGCATAACAGCATTGTCAGCCCCTTCCATAGACTGTGCAGCGGAGGTATTGCGTCTTCTTGTCGCTTCTTCAGTCCTTTTCCTTTTCTTTGTAGGTCGGCCAGACAATTTACATACAGGTGGGGGTAGCATAGGTTGGTACTTGTCTGTTTCCCAAAATTTTTGGCCCCTCACGGGTTGAAATTTGGTTCTATAGCTCGCGAGAAAAGTTTCCCTATGGTAATACCGCGAAACTTGAGAGATGGGATCAATGTTGGCATGGTACATTGCACATATGGCACAGGTCCCAGGATCGAAACCTGGCTCTGATACCAAAATGTCTCCGTGGCGCCAATACGTTGTGATAACATAAGATACCTCAGCCGCTAGTTTTACGCACCGCCTCACGACGGATGCAACCTATCCGGTGGCTAGCCGGCAGGCCATGTCGGGGTAAGAGCCAATGCTTCGTCACAGATCACACTGTGAGAACCCCCGATCATGAGTCGAATTTGCCATCAGCTTATACTAGCTCTGATACCATAATTGTAACATCCCAATTCCAGAGCCAATTTTTTTTTTAAAATCAGAGTCGAGCCTTGGAGCGTAAGAGTAACTGATTCCCATTAAAACGATAACCAGAGTGTAATACAGTGTTGATACAGCATCCTATTGTTCTCATAGGTAATTACGGAAAACGATAAAGTGACATCTCCGTCTCAGAGCTCACTCGTGCTACATGCCCTCCAACCATGAGCCTACTCGTGCAGCTTGCCTCGATCTCCGACCCGTGGTCCTTCTGAACTTGACGCTACGTTAACAACAACACAAGAGTATAAAACAGTTGTATGATTCATGATGACAGATCATAAGCAAAGAGCAGTACATATAAGTGGTGACCGAATCTCTATCCAAAGCGGTGACCCCAAACAGAATCCCTATCCGAGTCGGTGACCCTAGACAGAGCCTCTATCCGTGAATGTACCTATCACATATATGTATATAAGCAGCACTAGATTAGTGTTACAGTACACGAACGTACCTTCGTTGACGAACGTAAGTGTTTCTGGCGGAAACGTACTTTTTACGGAAAAACGTGAAAACGTCCAACAGCGGCACTTCGGCAGCGTAACGGCAACAAATAAGAGTTTTTGATATCCTATAAGAGTAATATCACTTTCATTAGTGATTTGGCATTATAACTGGCATTTTAGGTAAAAATTACCATTTTGCCCCTATGCCCCTAATTGGCGGAATTTCGCCAGCACTTCGTTACTCTGACTACTTTTCTTCCCAAAATTTCGCCAGAACTTCGACGCCATTTTGATTTCCAAAAATAAAGACTAAAATATCCCTCCCATATGATATCCAATCATACTTAAAACATTAAAGGCTATTCTAGCATTACAACCCCTATTTTTGAAAGAACTTCAAAAGCTTCAGCTTTTCGGAGACTCAACCCCTACTATGTTTTTACCTCTTCAGGCATATTTTTCAATGCAATGAGGCCTAAAAACAAGTATAGGAATTTCATCCCCTACTTCCTAGAACTAACTAACAATTCTATTAACTACCGAACTAAAAACTCGAACTTGAAAGCTAAAGCCCGAAAGACTTACCCGTTGAAGACTTCTTCAAAATTTTTCCAGAGCTTCTCTCTCTTCTTTCTCCTCTAAGATTTCGGCCAAAGGAGGAGTGGAAATTGGTGTGAAGATTTCAAGAGGCAAGGCCTCTTATTTATAGAGATTTGAAAGGGTATTTTGGGCATTTTCAAAACTCCTTCTCTTTGAATATAAACCATGGAAAATTATGGTTTTGTTGGATGATTCTTGGCCATGGAAAGCCTCCAAAACGTGCAGCTCCCTTCCATGAGTCACCATGCCATTTTTGCTTTTTACCCGTCTCGATAGAATTTTCCCAATCGATGTCCGATTCGCGTGATTTCGGAGAAATCTCAAACTTCAATTCATAACTCGAAGATCTTCTCTTCCTCATCAATAATATCTAATTTAACTTAGATTTTGGTCTCTTACAGGGTTCCAATAGTCCAGTTGAAGTTTTCTCGAAAAACATGTCCGAACGTGTCCGGTTTCAGAACGCATTTCTGGAATTATCAACTTCTTCAGAAAAATTCACTGATTCCAAATATGTCAAAATAAATTCAAACTCATTCCTAGATGTTGAGTTAGAATTTATTTTCGAATTTACTTCCGCAAGAGTCTAATGGAAGATAAAATTCCACTGATCAATATTCTACCCTGACATTGGAAATCTCATTCCTAGATCTCCAGATAGGATCCGTTTCCTAATTTCTAAATTACTATTCATCATTTTTACTTTAATTAATTATATTATTAAAATATTTGCAAGTTGCACAAATTATTTTTCATTTCTTTTTCATTTTTTTTTCATTTTTTTTCTGCCCCTTTTTTTTATTTGATTAATTATTTAATTAATTAAATAATTATTTTTACATAATTTTTACAAAATTTTTCTATTGGTCTATTCTTGCATTTAGGCTTAAAAATACCTAAACTCATCCATTTTTCTCAAAAATATCCCATTAATTAGTAATTACATTCTTACTAATTTTAAACCAAAAACCACCATTTTTAGGGTTTTACATAATTATTCATGAATTTCCTTTACTTATGCTTAAGTAATTAGCCCAATATTACTTAATTACTCTTTTATCACTTGTTGATAATTTCCTAAATTACAATACCTCATTACCTTCATATTCTTATATTAACATTAGTATTTTCATGCCTCTTGCATTTTTACAAATTACAAGGGTATTATGGTCTTTTTACGACTTTTTGGACATTTATACAATTTCTCCAAGTTCATAATTTATTAAATTACAATAATTAGAGATAGCATACTCTCTCAATTCAGTTAACCATTTTACTGCCTTTTAGGATTTTTCACAAATTTTCTAAGTCATTTATGTCCCTTAGGGGTATTTCCGTCATTTTGGCACTTTGGCCCTTAAACTCTCTAATTTTCTAGAGATTTTTCCTTAGAAAATAAGCTAATTATTACTTAATATTTGATATCTCATATTCACCTATTTTTGATAGGTATAATTTTACTAAATTATAATACAGATTTTTAGGGTATTACAGTTGGCATGGGATTCCACTTAAATCCCATGCCCAACAAGTGCATGCTTTCCTATACAGTTGTACAGAATGCCTATCCTTACCCTCAACCACTTCATACCCATCGTCACCATTAAAGAAAACCCTACAATGTATAGCCAAGAACCTATTTGTCTCAAACAAATCAAGACATTTAGGGCTGTAGTTCCCCTTCCAATTTCTAACAATATGATCAGAAGCAGCCCATTTTTCCATCAATCACTAGTGCAAAAAAGGGCTTTAAGACCGTCTCATTTAGACCGGATTATAGAGAATCAGGTCTTAAAAGTATGACCGGTGGAAGTTTCGTAAATATAAAGAACTTTTTGGACCGGATTATAAAAGATCCGGTCTTAAAAATATGACCGGTGACACTTTCGTAAATATATAGAACACTTTTAAGAACAGACTATAAAAGATCTGGTCTTAAAAGTATGACCGGTCTCGCTAACTTAATTCCTAAAATCTCTCTAACAACTTAATTAAGATGATTACAATCGAAATTTAATTACGAAATTCAAAAACCTTGATCTCGCTAACTTAATTCCTAAAATCTCTCTAACAACTTAATTAAGATAATTGCACAATATAATCGTATACGCTAACTAATTAAATAAATAGAACACTTTTAAGACCGGAATTTGTTTCAAATAGACCGTCTGTCTGTTTCAAACAGACGGTCTTAAAAGTACTTTTAAGACCGTCTTTTTGAAACATACGGTCTTAAAAGTGTAAATATATATATATATATATATATATATATATATATATATATATAACTCTTTTAAGACCGGTTGTTTCAAACAGACGGTCTTAAAAGTGTTCTATATATTTACGAAATTGCCACCGGTCAATTTTTTTTTTTTCACTTTTAAGACCGGTTGTTTAAAGCAACCGGTCCTAAAATATACTTTTAAGACCGGTTGTTTCAAAAACCGCCTTAAAAGTGTTAAAAACTACATTCGCTAAACTCGTTAAGTCCGTGAGTTTGCTTTGTCTTCTTGGTGATATAACATTTTCTTAGTTATAGATTCAACAAGTGTCCCAAGAGCCTCACGGGCAAATCCTCAGCAAGAATGTCATCCTCTTCCTCTAACCTACTCGCAATCTTCGTAAGTCATCATAAGAGTCGCACAATCAAATCCTTGGCAACGTTGGCAGTGAAATGCTTCGAGGGTTTTGCGATGGTGTCGACTCCAATCCTCAGCAACAGCGAAAGCGTACTACTTTGAGGATTCTGGACGACGACGGCTCCTTCCTCTTCGATCTATGGGTCCTTCCACGCTGCCTTCGCATAGATCCGGTTTGAAATCAAACCCAGATATCTTCTTGCTTAAGTCTGTTTATTTCCTACATTGACCGCTCCTGCTCAGATCTGGACTTCGATTTTGGTTGCTTGAAGCTTTGCTAGCACCAACAAGAGGATCCTGCTCAGATTTGGTTGCTTTAAGCTTGTGATTTTTTTGTAGATCCGGACTTCAAATTCGATTTTCATGGTGAATGATTTCGTTTCTTGTTATTTTTGTTTATTTCGGACTTTGTAATCATCTTTTTGTTTTTCTTGTTGTTGTTGTTGCTTCCAATCTTCTCTTGGTTCTCCGTCGTTGATGACGGAGGGACATTCAAAATGTTGCCGATCTCGGTGATTTGGGACCGATTGTTTCATTTGAGTTTTTTCTTTTCTTTTTTTTATTATTTTGAAACACTTTTAAGACCGGATGTTTAAAATGTCCGGTCTTAAAGAAACTCTTTAAGACCGTGTAAAAGTCCGGTCTTAAATGTCGACTTTTAATACCGCCTGGAACAAGACTGGTCGCGGGTCCGGTCCTAATGTACCTGTTTTGTCCGGTCTTAAAAGCCTTTTTTTCACCCGTGAATTTAAGCCTAATCCCATCAAACATCTTAATTACAGGGAAAAACCGACACTCAGAAATCCATGCATTAAAACTCTCACTTACATTATTGTCTACAACCATAGAGAGGCATCTATTAGTAAAGTACGCTCTTACCCATCCCTTGACAAGATAACATACTGCTCCAACAGCTGCTTCCTTATTAACCTTCTCCATTGCCTTTATGTTGTCATTAAATTGTTCCTTGTAGGTGCTCCAGGCGCAAGTGAAAAATTTCTTCTTAAGCTCATGTCCCCTCCATTTTTTGCTCCAATTGGCATAAATATGCCTTGCACAAAACCTATGTTCAGCTAATGGTAGAACGTTCGTGACAGCTTGTGCCAATCCCTGCATGTACAAAAAAGTAAGCTAGTTACATATCACTATCATATGTTTTAAAGGTGAACATAATTGATACAAGTAAGACACACTTTACCTTTTGCATGTCAGACATAATTGTTACTTTACCACCATCCTCAAGTTCAAGAGACAATCGCAGCCACTCTATGAACCAAGTCCAATTAACACTAGTTTCCTTGTCGGTCAACCCAAAAGCTATTGGGTACATACTGTCATTAGCATCTAAACCTACTGCAGTCAACAAAATCTCTCTTGCTCTCCCTTTCAAAAAAGTGCCATCAAGTCCAATGAATGGCCTACACCCAACTTTCCAACCAACCTAATACAAAGCCCAAAAAGCAAACATAAATATATACTGCAAAGGGAAAAAAATAGTATTTACCTACAAAAAGATCAAAATACAAGAGCTATAAGTCACAACAATGTCATACCTTCGATGAATTAAAACACAAGTACATCCTTCTAAACACCCTCCTGCCTTGATCTAACGCATCAGGACTTAACTCAACACTTACATCGGATCCTGGATTTGACACTTTTAGCTCATTGCAGTAAGCTTCTAATTTGTCAAATTCATCTAAAAAAACTCTCATCCATGTGTTGCATTATTCTCCTTTTCGCCCTCTTGCACTTATATTTGCTCACACAGATATTCAAGCCATGCTCAACCTCCTTCTTCATCTCACTTGCACTATAGTGAGGATTGTCTTGGACTTTATCCTTGAAGTGTTCAGCGAGCCATCTCACACTTGCTCTACGATTCTTATACACCCTAGCACACATATGTTCGTGAACAAGTGTTTTCAGCATGTACCCAACTCCATCCCTAACTCTAGAAGCGTACAACCTAAATGGGCAGCCATCTTGACAAGTTGCAATTACCATCTTCGTCTCACTTTTAACTATTTTGACATTAACCCCATTCTCAATAGCATACTTACCAATTGCCCTCCTCAACTCACCTCTATCCAAGAATGTCATTCCCACCGTGAAATAGGGCCTTCTTTCAGACCCATCCAACTGCCTTAAAGTAAGCCTCTCTTGTACTGGATGCCCACAATCTAAATTTTCCTCTTCCTCATCACAAACATCAGTGTCTTCATGTATTTCATAATCATCTTCTAAACTGTCATCACTATCACTAGAATCGACTGATCGTGCCATAAAACTATCATCATCACTGTCCAAGTCACCTTCCCCTGTCTCTCCTGCTTCTTGGTCTAATGGAATGTCTTCTACCCCACCTAGGTCATGTAAGCCATCTATATCATCTTCTACCCCACCTAGGTCATGTAAGCCACCTATATCATCTTCTACCCCACCTAGGTCATGTAAGCCACCTATATCATCATCTACCTCACCTAATTCTTCTATTAAATCACCATCAAGCTCATTTTCCCTTCCAAAAGGAGACCTTATGTAAAAGGTCCGAATAGTTTGTTTCTCAACAGAAACAACTTCACTTACCTTCCTCAACTTACTCAAGTAGTTAATTTCCTGTACCTCCTCCTTTTCATTCACTACAGGTTTCGTCCCCTCTCCTAAACCAACTACGCCTTTGACTTTATTTGCCATTAACACTGCAAGCAAGTAACACGCCATAATAGTAAGGAAACCAGAGAAGAGCAATATAGAAATGAACAAGAGGCTCAGTGAATTGTACTGGCCCTTCAGATTCCATTTAGTAGGAAGCCTTCAAGAAATATGAATTTGTTTAGTGGTATTTATAGTGTATATCTGACTTTACAGGGAAGAGTGCATACAGCTAATGAACATTGGGGTAAATCTTTCAATTATTACACTAGAAACTAGACATGATTTTCTTTTTTATTTAATTAGTAGTACATGCATTAACATTGGCCATTCTGTGATCCTCCCTTGGATTATAATTGAAGTGAACAATAACGTTGAAAACCAGTATAGCCTGGAAAAACAAAAGCTTAAACATGTGATGGGTGATTAGTTTACAAGTGGTTGTGGCACTTGCTTGTATATTTATATACCCCGAATGGAATGACCTAGATTGATAATACGAATCTATACAATCGAAAATCATAACAGGAAATTGGAGAAGGCCAACGAAACTCAGGAAATTGGGAAACAGAATAACACAAGAATAATACACAAGAGGAAATCTATTACAACTATTACTATTATATTCTAACAATAATCAGTCAATAAACCACAAAGAATCCCATTTATTCCCAAAAATTGACGGTTACCTGTCCAGAAATTGAAGCTCTCTGAACCCTAGCAGCAATGTCGAAACTGAAATTGCTTGCGCGATCTTAGGAATTTCAGTCAATCTCGCTCACAAGCAGCCCATGTCGGAGAATCACCCATGACAGAACCTCCGATGGGTTTCGAATGATTTCCTTTCGTTCGCTCTCTCTGGTTTTCCCCGATCGCGATTTCCCTTTTCTCTGTTCTTCGTTTTCTTCCTCGTTTGCGTCGTGTGTATTTTGGTCAGCTAAAGGCAACAAAAAAACCCATGGCTCAGTTAATTGTTTATGAGACAAAAATGCCACGTTGGATTTTTGGCTTAATTCCCCTCAGCAGGTAAACGTCCGTTAAAGTGATACCTAACGGGATTGTGGGCTTTACCTCAGTTGAATTGTTGTTTTGCATTTAAGGTGCCTAAAATAAATATTTGTGCTGGATGGTCTTTAGGTAATTGTTCGTTGGCAAAAATGTACCTTAACCCTTTTTTAAATCATATTATCATATATCCAAGTAATTTGCTAATCCGTATTGAGACTTTGCAATCAAGATACCCCCTTCCTAAGGATATTTATCCTATAAATAGTAGCATAAGAATAAGCTGTTTTGTGCATAATGATGTGTGTGATATCATTATAGTGTGAACAAACATAAAAACTAATATCATTAATTAATAGTTAAAAGGGATTATTAGACGATTAAGATCACTTTCATATTATATGGATGACATGGGTTATTTTTTTTAAAACATATCTTATCTTTTTTAAACATATCATTTTTTAATCTTGCATCATACCAAACTAACTTGAATTTGTTTTATGTTGGGTGGGCTAAAAAAAACGACAAGAGTTTCGTATAACTTGGTCTATAAAATCGCGTATTTATAACATAAAAATATAAAAAGGCCAAATTAAGCTGCCTTTGTTGAAGAAATTATCAATGTTTGTCACAAAAAGGAAATTCAAGCACGAGTAGAAATATACTGCTGACATGGCATTATCGGTTGGGTCCAAACAGAAGAAAACAGAAGAATGGCAAATACACACGTTTCACATCAATAAAATAAAATCTGTGGTCATTAATTAATGGACGGCACATTTTAAGTAAAAAAACTAGCCCCAAAACAGTACACAAAGGTAGCCATAGCCTTGTTTAATTTCCCGTGTGAATGTTGAACTATATGCTATTGAGTTCCCTCGTAACGATATTTAGCTAAGAAATAGTTAATTATAAATAATCTAAATTATACAAAATCCCTCTAAAATTTAGGTCATCAGAACCCTCATGACATTTCAAAATTTAAATTGAACTTCATTGACATTTCATTTTTAACTATTAACCCCCTGTCATTAAGTGATCGTTATCATTTTAACAGAAAATGACATGTCAAATTATGAGATGATATGTGACATCATGTGTAAATTATTAATTTCATAAAACCCCTTGAAATTTAAATAGTTGCCGATAACCCCCTAAACTTTGATCAATAACAAATAACCTCTCGACATTTCAAAATTTAAATTTAACTCCCTTCAAATTTTAATTTATAATATTAAACCACATACCGCTACTTTTTATAATGTTAATAAATTTACTTAGATTTTTACTATCGTTTGTCAATTAAATTAAAATATTAGTAATTCTTTTGTATGGTAAAAACTAGAAGAATAATATTTAGAAATTATATAAAAATAAACGTCAAATTCAAGAAAAAAATATGCAATATTAATAAATAAATAAAAAGAGACCAAAAGTGTAATATCCTCAGTTTTTTTTGCTGAGAACTAAATAATATTATGATGTCATTTATCAACTAATCTGATATTAAAAGAAAATCAAAATATATTGCCTAAAATCTTGAAATATAGAATTAGGGAAAGAAATATAGTTGAAAGTTAAAGTGTAGAATTCGAATTAGAATCAATAAGGCCTAATTATACTTTTATAAGGTATCTAATCATCTTTTATAGAAGGGAAAAAAAATTAATGCCGTAGATATTTATTGATATTGATTTGAGTTTAGTGGAATTATTTCTAGTAATTGGAATTTATTATGAAATTATTTGTTTAAAAAAATTAATCAAATGGAATTTAATTTTCAGAAATTAATTCCAAATTATGATTTTTGAAGAAGGAGAAAAACTAAAAAGTTAGATGAGATTAAATAAAAAGTAGGTGGAATATTTTTAAAATAATTTATCATGACTTGTTTAAATATTATGAAATATTTATTTGAGTAGATTTAGCCCAATCGTTTGAAGTATAAGAGAGTGTTACGGGAAAAAAAGAGAGAAAAAAGGTTTTTTTAAAAAAAATTTATATAAGACATAGTTTTTATATTTATCAATATTTTTTTAATTTGCCCCTATTAATGCTTCCTCAACTATAATCAAGGAGAAGAGGGAGAGAGTGAATTAAGAAAGATGGCTAGGATATTTTAAAAAATACTTGTCATATTAACTAACTCAACTAATTTTCTTAATCTAATTATGTTTTATATTTAGTATTGGAGGAGTATTATATTTCTTACAAGGTCTTAAAAAATGTCACTTTTCCAAAGGGATAGGCAAAGTATTCATATCTACTACTCTGATGCTATTTATAAGTCTACTTTTATTCTTAAAAAATGACTTATAAATAGAATCAAAATGATATTGATATATAGCTTCATGTTGACAAACAGTTTACTAATTATCAACACTTGGGTACCTCTTATACTTTGTACAAATATTTGTATTCCCTCAATGCTCTCCACATTTTATTGTAGCACATAATATGGCCAAATCCTTATTTGCATTATTTTGCAGTCTGGATTGAAATTTTTCTTACAAAATAAAGAAAAATTCCAATTAAATATCTAGAAAATTTTAAAATTTCAAACCAGTGATTCCTAGTAAATGTATTGTTATTTTCTCCTCAAGTATAGTAAATAACTAATAAAATGTGATAAATAAAATTAGTTTGTATTTTGATATTTTCATGGCATTTTTTTAGAATATTCCCATTAAACAATTCTATTTTGTCCTAACCAACTGTTTAGGATATTTTTTTTTGACATAGATCCCCCCGAGAAAGGAAACAGAGACTGGGACGTACTTCTCTCTGTTACACAGAGAGCTTCCATTTTTCCGGTGTAAGAAAAAAAACACACACACACAGAACTTCCGGTCAAACTTAGAGCACACATGGGATCCATCGCGAAGAAGGGAATAAACAATTACGTTAAACAGCTTCAGCAACATCCTCTCAGAACCAAGGTTTCACTCTTCCTTTCTGTTTTTCTGCTTCTGCTTCCATTACCGTTGACTCTCTGTTTGATTTGAAATTTCCTTTCTTCCATTCCCTTCCCTTTGGAAATCGAATGTTAAAACATCATCCGGGCTCGATTTTATGTATTTTCTCGCATTAATGTCAGTTTCCTTCTCGGGATTAAATTAAACTAGGTAATCACAGCGGGATTGTTGTCTGGGATCAGTGATATAGTATCTCAGAAGCTAACGGGCATAAAGAAAATTCAACTGAGACGACTTCTTCTCAGAGCGGTAAGCTCATAAATTTATAATGTTCATCTGTAAGATATGTATTGGTTTGTTGATAAGCGACTAGATAATTGAGTAGGAAAAAACAATTACTATCTTGGGCTCTACTTTATACTCCCTCCGTCCCTAATTATATAGGAGCAAATTTTGGAGTTGGTTTTGGTCCTAATTATAAGAGCAAGTTTTAACTTTTGTCAATTTTTTCCTATAATACCCCTATTTATACTTATTATTAGGAACATTATATATGTGTTTACATATATATGTATATTTGTGTTTATGTGTGTCAATATATATATGTGTAGATATATATGTGTGAACACACACACATATATAAACATATGTATATGTGTGTAGATATATGGGTGTGTGTCTCTATGTATGTAGATAGATCTATATGTATACACATATATATACACACATATATGTTTATATAGCAAGACCATTATTTCAATTAGAAAGCGTGTGGAAAGAAAATTAGATCTATATGTATACACATGGCTATATAAAAAGCAACTAATATACATATATAAACTAGTATGTCATGGATATCTAACGTAAGACAAATTAGAAACACTTCTAATTAGGGCAACTTGTGTCATTTTAAATTTATATAAGGACATTTTAGAAAAATGAGTAAAATTAACTAATTTAACTCATCTCCTTAATTCTCCCAAAATCGGTTAAATTGCTCCTATAATTAGGGACGGAGGTAGTAATTGAGTAGGAAGAAAATACAATTACAAAATTGTCCTTCTAGGAAAAAAATGTTTTAAAGTAGAGCCCAAGATAGTAATTGTTTTTTCTTGTCATAGCTGTGAATTCATCTGGTTTTGTTTAGATAGTCAAATTCAACTACAACCGTGTTGGGTGGCATGTGCTTTGCTTTGTTAACATAAAATTTTTATTGCACGCAGATTTTTGCAGGTGGCTATCTTGGACCATTTGGTCATTTCTTTCACATAGGACTTGAAAAGATTTTCAGAGGGAAGAGAGACTCAAAAACTGTAGCCAAAAAGGTAGTAAAACTGCTGAACCACCTGTTTTTGTTATTTATGAGAAATATTGAAATGGACGATCCATATGCTTATCTCACACTTCTGTCCCCTGTGAGACTAACGAACCCGTTTAAGCGTATTACCGTGAATTTCAGCATCAACCAGTCAAAGATATTGTAGATAGCTTTCATGAATTATGTTAATTAAAACCTGAATGATTGATCACCTAACTTAACAGAAAGAAAGAAAAAATGGTTTCTTTCTTTAACGGCTCCTCTTTCTTTACATTGTCTTACACAGGTTTTGATCGAACAGTTGACAGCTTCTCCCTTGAACAACTTGCTTTTCTTGATTTATTATGGTTATGTTGTGGAAGGTTAGTACATTTAGAGCACATAACTTTTGTATTTACATCTTGGACACATGGATACAGAGAAACAGGTGGAAGATGAGGTCAAATAAAAATAACTTGTTCTTGAGGGTCAAATTTTGGGTACCAAGCTTATTGTTTTCCTGGTCAACTTTTGATTGTCAACATTTTATCAATTCAAAATAAAAATGAAGAAACTGAAAAGTTGAAGTTCCAATTAAAAACAATCTTAAGAGCGTGAGGGCTTGTTATCCTTCTCTTTCTGATGAAAAAGTGAATGAAATGCAGGCCGTCCATGGGTGCATGTGAGAGCTAAAGTCAGGAAGGATTTTCCGTCCGTGCAGTACACGTCATGGACGGTAGTTTTTCTATTCCCATTACAGATGATGATGGCAACATGTTCGTCAGTAGAAACATAATTTTTTTAGAAACGAAGCCATTTGAAGAATAAAAGAAAATTAATACAATACAATACAATAGTTCATAAACGTAGATGTTTCAACTGGGGAATCAACCAACACATCTATTTCACTCAGTTTTTATTGGCTTCTTGCATCAACTAGCTCTGCCCTATGTTGATCACAAGCAGTTTTCCTTTAATCATGAACATGCATATGAATATGGCAACTCTGTAGCATGAGTTTCACTTAAGAGTGTATCCATGCACATGTTTATTCATGCTTAACTGGTTTACTCAATGATTTCTCAAATGAATTGTATTGCAGTTCTGGCCTGCTGTGGGGTGGATAAGTCACCAATTCTTGCCTCTCCATTTCCGGGTCATTTTCCGCTTCTTTGTTGCATTCTGCTGGTACTTCCTTTTTTTTTCCTTTTCCCCTACTTTATTGATTTTCTCTTTGGAAAACAACGACAAACGGAAATATAATTCCATGTGTGTTTTGTTTCAGGGGAATATTCTTAAATCTCAGAGCACGAACACTGGTGTTGACCAAAGCCTGATGCAAATGAGATTACAGCACACAGTGGTTAAATTGATCAGGCGAACAGTATTTATTCTACATGTAACAGAAGAAAGTTGAACTAATACAGGAATTTATAAACTGGTACAGAAAGGGGTGCTGAATACTAAAAACTTGAGTCTTCATTGAGGCAAATTATGATTAAGCAAGAGGTGTGCTTATTTCAGACGACACTGATAAATATAATGATGCATTTCAACATATATTCAAAACCATCATTGTAAGGCTGGGAAAGAGTAGATTGTGCCCAAATTTTGAAAGATTGAAAATTCAAATCCACCAGCTTGATTAAGAAGCATCCAAACTAAATAGCACGAACAAAATAAATATGTTTTCCAATGGTTCTTGAGCATTACAACCAAAAGGATTGAGGATGTCTCCGTTCAAGTGCATCACCTTTGTGGAGACTGCGGTGGAGCAATTCCCATGTCAACAGAAGCTTTTTATAAGGGAGTGAAATAGACCAAAGGAGCTTCCAAAAATCATTCAGTAGTCTTGGGAATGAGAGGAAAGAATGAAGATAACGCTTTTATAAATTCCAGATTGATTTTCAGACCAAAGGAAGATATCGTCTTGCTTAGTGAAGGAGATAGGAGTTTTGAGGACAGATTCAACAATAACAGAAGGGTTAAGACTCTTTTATGAGGGAAGTGTTCTTCTGAACTGGGTTCCAATGAAAAGGGGTATACAATAGAATATTTGCGACCTTGAACAAATTCATTACAAGTGTTGATCCTGAATGCATAGGCCACAAGAGAGGGTGGTTTAAAGGAATTTGAGATCCATACCCAACTTGACAATTTAAATCTCAAGTCTCCAAAAGACCCATCCAAATCTTAAACTTTGAATATGTTGGAAGGACTTCATTTTATTTTGATTCTTTTGAATGTAAGTGATCTGGTGGTGGTGTTCAGGCTTTACAACCATGAGTTGTGTTGCTTGTGGCATCTAATTCTAGTCATGAACTCATGATGACTTGATCTGGTGGAAGAAAATCTATTAAGGTATCTATTCTAATCATGAAAATTTACCTTGTTTTTGGCCAAAAACGATGAAAACTTACTTGAAAATGAGGAAAATTCAGTTAGAAATTATAAAAAAGTCGAGTTAAAATATTATCCTTAATTATTATTATTATATTGCTTATCAGGTCTGAAAAATGTCATTTTTCCAAATTGAATTAATACTTGTTTCTTTTTAAACCTTTTTTTAAGGTGCAAGAATACCCATAATCTTTTACTAAAAGTGCGTCTAACATCATATACATTTCAGAAGTGTAAAAATAACCATAATTATTTAAAATGGGAGCAAAAATGCTACAACTATTAAATTTGACCTAACACAGTTACTTTTTATAGTGGAACCACACTTTTTTTGCATGTGTATATGTAACAATGTTAGATCAAATTTAAAGGTAAAATTTTTGTTACCATTTTAAACATTCGTGAGTGTTTTTACATCTCTAATTTTAATAAGGGTTAAGGTGTAGATTAGCCAACGAATTATTACTCGACGAGCATTTAGCACAAAAATTAATTAAGGGTACCTTAACTATCAATCAACAATTAAAAAGTGGGGGAAAAAAAACACAATGTCATTAAACTACCTCGTCACATTATCTTGATGTCTCCGTCTTCCATTGACTGTCACAGTGTTGGCGACATCGACGTCTCCAAAGCTTCCATTGTTACTGAGTGTTCTACTCACCCTCTTGAACTCATCAAGATCCGTATGTAGCTTCAAGGTAAGAATCATGTACCGAAACCAAATCCAGCAGTTTACAGCCTCCGACCAACACTCGCCTTGCAACTTGGTTCCATCCCTCCGATGCCACAAGCAGCAACTGCCGCTGCCACAACGCCTACTCGCGTGGATCCCATCTCTGTTGGTGTTTACATTATCCAGCAAAAAGACATAACTGCTCTTATCTCCAGCGTCTCCGCCAGTGCCTAATATTTTAACGTAATTGTGATAGTTGTTATTTTTTAATTGTTGATTGATAGTTAATGTACCCTTAATTAATTTTTGTGTCAGATGCTCATTAAGTAATAGTTTGTTGGTCAATTTATACCTTCACCCTTTTAATAAAAATTCATGGGTATTTTTGTTTCAATGTAAGCCTTCACCCTTTCTTTCTCCTTATAGCAAGCAACTTCTTTGTTTTTTTTTTTTTCATTTCTAATTTTGGTGATTTACTGTTTGCGAGATATTTTGAAACACGTTGGGCACGAGGTAGATACCGAGAAACGGAAGAGCGACAGGGGCGCACCTCTCACAGTCGCGCAGAGAGCTTCCGGTCAACCCTTTGAGCGAAGATGGGATCAATCGCAAAGAAGGGACTGAACAATTACGTTAAACAGCTCCAGCAACATCCTCTCAGAACCAAGGTTTCACTCTTACTTGATCGCCACTGATTTTCTGCTTCCATTTCCGTTGACTTTCTGTTTGATTTGAAGTTTCCTTTCTTCCACTCCCTTCCCTTTGGAAATCGAATGTTAAAATATCATCCAGGCTCGATTTTATGAATTTTCTCGCACTAATGTCAGTTTCCTTCTCGCGATTAAATAAAACCAGGTAATCACAGCGGGAGTGTTGTCTGGGATCAGTGATGTAGTATCTCAGAAGCTAACGGGCATACAGAAAATTCAACTGAGACGGCTTCTTCTCAAAGTGGTAAGCTCATAAATTTCTAATGTTCATCTGTAAGAGATGTATTGGATTGTTGATAAGAAACTAAATAAATTGAGTAGGAAATTATGTAATGAAGACAAAGTGGACCGTATGAACATAAGCTGTTTGTAGTAATGCCGAGTCGAGTATGTATATGACATATTTAGCGCCTGGGGAGATATTTGTGCACCTCCTGGTTACATTGTGATTTATGAAGGTCAATATGTGAAACTAGGGAAAAAAATGTTATAAAGAAGAGCCCATTATAGTAAATGTTTTTCTGGTTATTGCCGACAAGGGTGGAGTGAACTGCCCTGATAAAGGAGCTTTGATTCGGTTTCTACAAGTTATCCTTTATTGGTAGAACATGGACATTTGCCGAACCCAGTGTGCCTTACTACCTGTCTACATCTGGTCCTGGGCAAAGTTGTAAAACTATACTCAGTGGCAGTGCTACCTAGATATAGGGCAAAGATGTTATTCTTAATTTTTCTAGTTGCAAGAAAAGGGAAAGAAAATTATAGCGGTCAATTCATTAGTTTTTGTTTAGATGGTTAAATTCAACAACAACCATGTTGGGTGGCTTGTGGTATGATTTGTTAACATAAATTTTTTATTGCATGCAGATATTTGGAGCTGCTTATCTTGGACCATTTGGTCATTACTTTCACATGGTACTTGAAAAAATTTTCAGAGGGAAGAGAGATACAAAAACTGTTGGCAAAAAGGTAGTAAATCTGCTGAACCACCTGTTTTTGTTATTTATGAGAATTTTTGAATTGGATCGTCCATATGCTTATCTCACGCTTCGGTCCCCTGTGAGACTATCAAACCTGTTTAAGCGTATTACCACCGTGTATTTCAGCACCATTCGGTTGAATATTGAATAAAATATTGAAAATAGTTTTCACGAAATATGTTAATTAAATCATGAATAATTGATCACCTAACATAACAGAGACAATAAAATGTTGTCTTTCCTTAACGGCTCCTCTTTCTTTACATTGTCTTACACAGGTTTTGATCGAACAGTTGACAGTTTCTCCCTTGAACAACTTGCTTTTCTTGATTTATTATGGTTATGTTGTGGAAGGTTAGCACATTTAGAACTCATAACTCTTGTGTTTACATCTTGGACACATGGATGGATACAGAGAAACAGGTGGAAGATGAGGTCAAATAAAAATTAATTCCTCTTGATGGTCAAATTTTGGGTACCCCTGTGGCCCTGTATATGATTTTCCTGGTCAACTCTTGACTGTCAACATATTATTAATACAAGAAATGAAGAAACTGAAAAGTTGTTGTTCCAGTTAAAAAAAATCTTAGCTGGTAAAAAAAAAAAGTAAAAATAATCTTAAAAGAGCATGACGCCTAGTTATCCTTGAAAGGCATGCCAGCTACTACTTCTCTTTCTGATGAAAAGGTGAATGAAATGCAGGACGTCCATGGGTACATGTGAAAGCTAAAGTTAGGAAGGATTATCCATCAGTGCAGTACACGGCATGGACGGTAGTGTTCTATTCCCATTACAGATGATGGCAACATGTTTCCTCAGTAGAAATAGAGAAAATTATTACGTTTACAGGCCATTTAAAAAGAAAATGGATACAATACAATAATTCATCAACGTAGATGTTTCACCTTGGGGATTTACTGGCACATCTATCTCACTCAGTTTTTATTGGTTTATTGCATCAACTACCTCTGCCCTATGTTTGATCATAAGTAGTTCTCATTGAGTCATGAACATGCATATAAATATGGCAATTCGGAAATATGAATCTCACTTACCCGTGCACATGTTTATTCATGATTAACTTGATTCTTAAATATCTGTAAACTGATTTACCCAATAGTTTCTCAAAAACGTTGCCTTTTTTCTCCTGACTTTGGGATCCCTCAAATGAATTGAATTGCAGTTCTGGCCTGTTGTGGGGTGGATAAATCACCAATTCATGCCTCTTCATTTCCGAGTCGTTTTTCAGAGCTTAATTGCCTTCTGCTGGTACTTATTAGTTATTATTTCCCCCTTTCCCCTGCTTTATTGATTTCATCTATTCATCATTTTGTTGGGTAAACAAAGACAAATTGAAATAATTCCATGTGTGTATTTTATTTCAGGGGAATATTCTTAAATCTCAGAGCACGAACTCAGGTGCTGACCAAAGCCTGATGTAATTGAGAATACGGCGCACTAGTGTTAAATTGTTCATCAGGCTTTACTGTTTCACTTTAAAATTACTGAAGACACCTCAAACTTCCTAAATGTTGGGACGACTTTATTTTATTTTGAATGTAGTCTGGTGCAGGTGTTCAGACATTTTCACACCCTGTAGTTTATCTATATGCATACATAAAAGTTTGCGAACTTTGTGTGAAACTGTATATGTTAAACGAACTCCCATTTGTTTGGAGAAGAATTTCAGAAAGATTGAAGCACGTTTGAATGCTAAACTATCATGAAAGTCAAAATATTTGCTTTATAGATGACGTGGCAAATTCACAATTTCCTTTTCCTCTCTTATGAAACCGAGTATATTTGAGTTTATTGAGGTAAAAAAAAATTGTTAACACCAGTCCTAATTATAAGATAAAGTTTGTAGTGCAATTTGTACTATAAAATTTATCTTATAATTAGGACCGGAAGGATTATTATACTTATATTTGACTTTCAATTGCTTTTGAAGTACAAAGTTCAAAAGTATATGTGTTGGGGACAAAATTTGCTGTTGTATCCTTTTATAATCTTGAAAAACAATAAAGTCAAAACCTATAATTCGAGTTTCCTTTTAAAAAAAATAAAAAAAGGTGATATTTCATCAAACTTGAGATGTGGTCGAGGTGTGAACTTCGGAGAAGTTTGTGGCACTACTATGAGTTGAAAACTGCTTAATAAATATTATGAGAGGGAATAATAATTGCTTAGAAGAATGAATCACTTTTTTGTTTTTTTGTTTTTTTTTTTTGCTCAGCCAGTTAACCAAAACGTATTAATTTGAATTTGCCCCGAATCAGACTCTTGTCCTGAGGGAAGAGCTTCCAACATCATTTTCTTTATTTCCACGCTTCGACCTAAGGACGTAGTTAAGGGAGAGCAAGTCCCTTATCACTTGCTCCCAACGGAACCGTTGTTGGTGAATTAATCACTTTTAAAATGTCATAGCTTGATAATGTGTACGCTATGAAAATTTACACTCTGGTATTTTACCGAACCCACGTGAACAACCCTGTCAAAATGTTACAGAAAAACTTCATTGCTTGCCAGTTTAGCCATGCATTTAAAAATTAATCCAGCGGAGATAGACAACACTTTAATATATAATTAATGGATGGTGGCTATAAAGAAAGACAGGATAAAACTTTGGGTAATAAAAATAAATAATTATTATGAACTTTGAAGCCTCGTTCAAATAAAATATTAAGTTTTGGATGGATGATTTCATGGCTTACTCGTTTGGTCCATGTGACTTGAAAGTCAGAATAGGAAGGAGAACTCGGAGTAGTAGATTTTCGTTGAGGTTTTACACTTCTCTGTCGGTCAGCTTTATCTAATAAACCATGTCGAAACCAACCTACATTCCTATATAAATCATCTCTCTTCTCTATTTATATAAAGTTACAAGATTCTCAATATCACACCGACGTTGTCATCAAAGGACATGGCCAAGCTTCTTGTTTCAAGCCCATCATCAGTTTCTTGTTCTTCATTCTCCTGTCACAGAACAAGAACAATTGCTGCCACAAACACTCTGCCCAAGATCCCTCTTCCAAGGCTTCCTGATCATAATAGAGCTTTGGTGGCGGATCTGAATATAAAGAAGCAAATCCCATATTCTGCCATAGCCACAAATCATATAAAAGATGAGTGTTTTCATTACTCTGACACCAATAGCCGCGAGAGTAATCAAGTTTCCATGGAGGTTGCTAAGCTTCATTTGATAATGGAAATTGTAGCAGACAGAGTGGAGATGCATAAAAACGTTGGAACACAACGTGACAATTGGAATCGCCTTCTTTTGACATCTATTAACATGATGACTCTCTCTGCTGCAACAATGGCTGCTTTTGCATCCATTATGATTGGTACAGGCAATGATAATAATTCTCCACTATTGGCTCTGAAGGTTTCTTCCACAGTTCTTTATGTTGCAGTCACTGGGATGCTTGTGGTGATGAACAAGATCCAGCCATCTCAGCTTGCAGAAGAACAAAGAAACGCAACTAGATTGTTCAAGCAGCTTCATAGGGAACTCAGATCAAGGCTTTCTCTTGGGGATCCTAGTGAAGATGATGTGAATGAAGCAATGGAGAAAGTCTTGGCTTTGGATAAGGCATACCCACTTCCTTTATTAGGCTCAATGCTTGAAAAATTCCCCAGAAAAGTTGAACCAGCAAGGTGGTGGCCAGAATTGAAGCATAGGAACAAAATAAAAAGACAAAAATTTAGAGAAAGATCAAAAGGGAATAATGGATGGGATGAAAGTTTGGTGGAAGAACTAAAAGAGATTGTGAGAGTTCTGAAAGGGAAGGACATAGCAGAATGTGTGAGATTGAGTGAAAAAGCTTTGAACTTTAACAAGCTACTGGCAATTTCTGGTCCAATACTAAGTGGGGTTGCAGCTTTTGGTTCTTCCTTCTTAGGTTCTGTTGATTCATCATGGCCTGTGATGTTTGGAGTCATAGGTGGGGTTTTGGCCAGTGTTGTGAACACAATGGAGCACGGTGGCCAAATTGGGATGATGTTTGAGTCCTATAGGGGAGCTTCTGGGTCATTGAAACGGATGGAAGAGAGTATAGAGCAAAACATGAAGGAGCAAGAATTTGATTCCAGAGAAAATGGGCAACTTTTGGAAATCAAATTGGCTTTACAGTTAGGTAGGAGTGTTTCAGAACTCAGGCAATTTGCTGCATTGTCGTCCACAGATAAAGACCAGACCAGTGATGAAGAGTTTGCCAGCAAGCTATTGTAGGAGTTTTTTTCATTTTATTGATTCATTGTGTACATGAACTTGTAGGATTTATATTTTAGCTTTGCCTCTGATATCTTATTCTTTATACATAATTCATATGTTTTATTATTCAACCACACTGATATCTAATTATTTATTTGTAATCAGGGATGAGATAAATATATTTTGATCAGAAATTTCAAAAGGAAAAAGATGTGACTTTTTTTTAACACACCTATCTAATTAACTTGATTTTAAGTATTGTCACTTTTCCAAAAAAAAAAAATCTATATCTAATGACGGAATCAGGGGCTAGGGTGGGCCCCTGCCCCCTCCCCTAATTTTTTTTTTTTTTTTTTAAACATGAGGAATGGGGAGCCCAAATGAATTACTGAAATGGGGGAGCTGGCTATTGAATAAGAAGAAACGGGGGAGCCCACCATCACCAATTAAATGAATCAAAATCCGTTCCCCCTCCTAGAGGAATCATGGAACCCCCCCCTCCTACTAACACAGTTCGCATTGATGTGGATGGCTCGGCGCGCTCTCATCACCAAGTGGCTTGCTGGGAGTGTTAAGGAACTCTCATGGAGATTGGTTGTTGGGTTTCTATAAATTTCTTGGCCCCTGTTCTATTATTGAAGCTGAAATATATACTATCCTTCTAGGGCTCCAAACTAGTCTCCATATGGGTCTTCAGAGGATTGCCATATATTCTGATTCTCTAGATGTCGTCAATATTTTGATGAGGGATTCTCCTATTGATCATCCCCTTAAAGATATCATTGGGGAGACTCTTGATCTCTTATTTCGCGATTGGGATGTGGAACTCCATCATACTTCTAGAGAGAACATCCCCTGTGCGGATTTCATGGCCAAAATGGGTCACTGTGTTGCTATTGGTGCTAAGGCGGTGATGACTCCCACAATTCCCAAAGGATGTTTTGATATGATTTTGAAGGATCAGCGATCCTGTCATTCTCAGCTTCTATATTTTGTTGTATTTAGGGCTAGAGTTTTATAATCTAGTTCCCTTTTCCCTTCAAGCTTCGGCTTGCCTGTTATATTCAAAAAACAAAAATTAGTTCCCCCTTTTAATTCATTCCTCGAGGCACGCACAGTCGGCATAGAAGAAAAAATGGTTCGGCCGTTCGCAGTTCGGGTCCTTCCATTTTAATTCTTCTTTTCTCTTATAGCGCCGATTGAATTTGGGTGTGTAGGTAAGTGATATAGTTTATCTTTATAGTCTCATACTACCTCCGGTTTTAAATATAAGACACAGTTTGTAATGCAAATTGTACTATAAACTATGTCTATATTTAGGACCGGAGGAGAATCTTTTAGTTGAATGGAATTTGTTTTATAAAAAATTCAGGGATTTGTTAGATTTTGAAATTTTGAGGCTTCTAGATGATCATTTTGTTTTTAATGGAATTAATGAAGCTTGAGTAAAAGTTGTATGGTTTATATTTTTACTTGAGTGGTTGATTTTGAGGAAAATTAAGTTAGGGTTTAGTTAGAAAATTTTTGATTTATCATTTATGAATTGTGATATGGAGTTTGTGATATGAAATTTGCGAAATGGAATGTGTGATATGGAGGTGATTATTATGAGGAAGAGTGTTACCATCGATACTTAATTTAAGAGAAATAACAATTAATCTTTACCTTCTTTTACTCCTAATGTTGAATTGTATCAAATACCGTGACTCCTTCTTCAAAGTCTCCTAGAATTGAAAGTAAAAAGGTAGTTAAAGAAGTTGATCTTACTTCATTGGGTTAAAGGCCTAATTTGCCATGGAAGTATTGATAAGGGGGTACTCAGCACCCGAAAGTTTTTTGGGTACCAAATTTGCCCCGGAAGTATGAAAAGGGTACCAAATTTTCCCAAAACTAACAGAAGGTCAAACGGACGTTTGCCACGTCGGATTTTTTTGGTTAAATACCTAATTTGCCACGAAAGTATTGATAAGGGGACACTCAGTATCCAGAAGTTTTTTTTGGTGCCAAATTTGCCCCGGAAGTATAAAATAGGTAGCAAATTTGCCCAAAACTGACGGAAGGTCCACGTAGGTCGTTATAATGCCACATGGCTAGGAAAGAAACACAGTGGAGACAATGTCGATGAGACCATTGTGAACACCATGGCTTTCCGATGTGGGGCTGAGGACCTGCCAGGCAGTGTGGCAAATTCATACCAAACAATTTTATCCCTTAGACCCTTACAATTTCTCGATTCTCAAGTCTTCATGCATTGCCTCCTCACTCCCCCCCCCCCCCAATTCCCTTATTTTGCTTCTCTGAAAGTTTACGATTTGGTGAAAATTTTGACAATCCATATGACCATCTCTAACTGGGTTTATTGGCGGTTTTTTATTTATCTTGATTCGGAGAACTATTTGGTTTCTTGGTAGAGCATTTTTTAGAGTACAATGGGAATACAAAATTGTTCTAGGAATTATCTCTAACTGATGGCTTTTGCAGTTCCAGAGCTAATTCTAACATCCCGTTTGAAATTTTCTGGGGTTCGAAACCAATCGGATCTGAAGCAAAGGAAGGTCACAAACAAAGTTGGCAGGCATTGTTGTGGAAGCTGGCATACCCGTCGGTGAAGGAGTGGGTGAAGCAGTGGAAGAAAGTTCAGAAGCACGAACCGCCGAAAGCAAGAGGGAAGAGAGAGAGAGATGAATGAGGTGCTTACGTGGTTACATGATTTGGTATATGACTCACCCTCCATTGTGTTTCTTTCCTAGCCATGTGGCATTTTAATGACCTACGTGGACCTTTCGTCAGTTTTGGGCAAATATGCTACATTTTTTATACTTCCGGGGCAAATTTGGTACCAAAAAAAACTTCCGGGTGCTGAGTGCCTCCTTATCAATACTTCCGTGGCAAATTAGGTATTTAACCCAAAAAAATCTAACGTGGCAAATGTCCGTTTGACCTTCCGTTAGTTTTGGGCAAATTTGGTACATTTTTCATACTTCCGGGGCAAATTTGGTACCCAAAAAACTTCCAGGTGCTAAGTGCCCCCTTATCAATACTTCCATGGCAAATTAGGTATTTAACCCTACTTCATTAGAAAGAGATATCATGCCCTCCAATATGAAAATATCCTATAAATCAACAAGATAAAATTATCTTACTTATCTTATACTTGATCCATTTCAATGCAAACTTCAAAATTATCCATCAGTACACCACACAGCATGGACGGTAGTGCTCTATTCCCATTACAGATGATGGCATTATGTTCCTCAGTAGAAATAGAGAAATTTCTTCCGTTTACAGGCCATTTGAAAAAGAAAATGGATACAATACAATAATTCATCAACGTAGATGTTTCACCTTGGGGATTCACTGGCACATCTATCTCACTCAGTTTTTTTTGGCTTGATGCATCAACTAGCTCTGCCCTATGTTTGATCATAAGTAGTTCTCATTGAATCATGAACATGCATATAAATATGGCAATCCGGAAATATGAATCTCACTTACCCGTGCACATGTTTATTTATGATTAACTTGATTCTTAAATATCTGTAAACCGTTTTACCCAATAGTTTCTCAAAGACGTTACCTTTTTTCTCCTGACTTTGGAATCCCTCAAATGAATTGAATTGCAGTTCTGGCCTGTTGTGTAATACCCTAAAATCTGACCTATGATAAGCATCATAGGTTGGTAAATAATACTTATTGAAAATAGGTGAATATGTGGTGTCAAAACAGTGTAAAATACTTATTCTATTTTTCTAAGGGAAATTAGAAGAAATAAAGGCCAAAAATATATTTATGGGGCATAAAATAACCTAAGAAAAATTGTGATAAATCCTTAGAGGCAATAAAATAATTATTAAAATTAAGAGAGTATATTGTCTCTAATTTTGGTAATTTAATAAAGTATAACCTTGGAAAAATAAAGGGGGAAAATCAAAAAGTATTATAATGATCAAAATGCCCCCGTAAATTTTAATATAATGCATGAGACATAAAATACAAATGTCAGTGCAAAAGTTGTGAGGTAATGAGTTATTCTAATTAAGAAAATTATCAATAATTAGTGGGTAATTAATTAAATAATTATTGTCTAATTATTAGATATTAAACAAAGGAAAATCCAAAGATAATTATATAAAACCCTATAATTAGTGGTTTATGGCTAAAAATAGCATAAAATATATTTGCTAATTAATTGAAAAATATGAAGAAAAATATATGAGGAAAAGTAATTTTAAGCCTAAAAACATGTATGGACCAATAGGAAAATTTTGTAAAAAATTATATAACAAAATTATTAAATAATTATTTTATATAATATTAATTAATTAAATAATTAATTAAAACGAAAATGAATAAAAAAATAATAATAAGTACAGAAAATCTCAAGAGGATAAGAGGATAGGATTTTTGTAATATAATAATATTATTTGTGAAAAGAAAATAGGATAAATGACCACCAATAGAAATTAAATCCTATCTGGAAAACCATGAATCAAGTTTCTAAAACCAGAGTATATTAGAAACAATTGAATTTTTATCTCGGACTGGACTGTTTCATAAGTCCTTTCCAAGAACCGTGGAATATTTAGAGAATAAGACGAAAGAAGGTAATCTGTGAAAAAGACAGATAGTCACAAATTGGAATTTGAAGAAAATAAATTATAACTCAATATCTGGGGATGAGTTGGTAATCAACTGGACAAATTATGAATCAGTGAATTTTTCTCCCGAAGTTGATGATTCCGGAAATGATTTCCGTAACCGAGCGCGTTTTTCGAGAATCTTCGGCAGGCCCGAGAAGACCGGAAAGAGATCAAAAATTTAGTTAACCCAAACATTTCTAATGAGTAAGAAAATATCTTCAAAGTTATGATTCCGGAATTTTGAGATTTTACAATATTACGTGATTAGGACACCGAACAGGGACTTTATCGGTAGGAAAACTTCTTAGACAAGTTGATGACATAAGCAAGTGTCATATGGAGGAAAGAGAGAGGGAGGAGGCCGGTTTTGAAGCATGAAGGGTCAAGATTGTGCCATTTTGCAAAAGTGCGATCCCACGGTCCAGAATCCGTCTAACAAAGTGTGAATAGTAACTTGATTTTCCCTATAAATACCCCCAAGCCTCCATTTGAAATCTTCACACCAAAATTCACTCCTCTAGTTCGAAATTTCCTAGAGAGAAGAGAGAAGGAAGAGCTCGGAGAAATTTGCAGCGAAGCCTTGGGTAAGTTCTTCGGTCCTTAGTCTTTAGTTCGTTCAGTAGTTTTAGTAGAAATGTTAGTTAGATCTAGAAAGTAGGAGATGAAATTCCTATTGTTGTTTTTAGGCCTCATTGCATTGAAATATGCCTGACAAGGTAAAAACATAGTAGGGATTGAGTCTCTGAAAGTTGGGAGTTTAAAATAGCGAAGCTCTAGCGAAATTCCGCCGATCAGTAAGGGTAGGGGCAAAATGGTAATTTGTACCTAAAATTCCTGTTATGATATTTATAACTAATAAATGTGATATTATCCCCATAGGATATCCGTGAACAAGTACTGCTGTTGTGCCGCCGACATTCCGCTGTCAACCCACTGTTTCAGTCAAAAGTACAGTTTTCCGTCAACGTACCAAAACGCTCGTCAACGAAGGTACGGACGCGTACTGTAACAATGACACTGATTCTTATATGCTTATATATGTTATGGATAGTTTCATAAAGCCATGAACGGGACCCTGTCCTGGACATGCACTGTGACTAAGGTAGACTTAGATCACTACTTACAGCTTTACGGGTTATAGTCATAATAATACCGTTATGTTTTCCTAGCGCTGAGGACACGACTGTACATCGTGGCACGGATGTTGCAAACTAGGGATAACTTTGCATGATAGTGTAGTTGTTATCTTTTGATCATACGATATACTATATGGATCTATGCTGTATACTAGAGATATCTGTTGTGCATGTATTGTTTATATAAGCATGAGGTTAACCGTTACCTGAGGTCCGATGGGCATAGGACCTCAGCCCTTATTATAGCTTCAGGATCCGGAGAATCGAGGACGGAGGATGAGCGTAAGCTGTGTAAGCAGCACATGCGAAAAACGCGTAAAGAACCGATCGAGGATATCTAAGATTTGAACAGATAATGTAATGAACAGGCAGCTACGTCACTGTATTTTGTTGTATCAGTTACTCAATACTCCATTTGTTTCCAATGCTCTACTCTGATATATGAAAAAAAAAAAAATTATACTGCTTTTGAAAATGGGATGTTACATGTTGTGGGGTGGATAAATCACCAATTCATGCCTCTTCATTTCCGAGTCGTTTTTCAGAGCTTAATTGCCTTCTGCTGGTACTTATTAGTTATTATTTCCCCCTTTCCCCTGCTTTATTGATTTCATCTATTCATCATTTTGTTGGGTAAACAAAGACAAATTGAAATAATTCCATGTGTGTATTTTATTTCAGGGGAATATTCTTAAATCTCAGAGCACGAACTCAGGTGCTGACCAAAGCCTGATGTAAATGAGAATCCAACGCACTAGTGTTAAGTTCATCAGGCTTTACTGCTTCACTTTAATAATTACTGAAGACACCTCAAACTTCCTATATGTTGGGAGGACCTTATTTTAATTTGATTACTTTGAATCAGGGATGGAGCTTAGAAGAGACAAGGAGGCCATGCCCCCCCAAAAAAAAAAAATTGTTCATAAATTCAGATTACAGTGTAGCAGAAGCAATGACCCAGTTAAAGGATTAAACCTGGATCAACGCACCAAAACCACCGGAAAAACAGCTCAAATGGTTCACGAGCGAAAATAGAAGAAGATATGGACACAATAAAACAATTCAACAGAGGAATCCAACACTTCCCTTCAGATAATCAGAGATCTCGAATCTAGTATCCTCTGCAATTCATTCCAGAATTATAAACCTTCGTAGTTTAGACTCTCACAAATAGTCAAAATTAGGGTGAGAAAGAAAGAGAAAGAGACAGAGAGATGAAAGCTTTGAATTACAAAGGCGAGAAGAAGGAGGAGGACAGACGAAAGGCACAGAGAAGAAGAAGACTATGGGCAAGTGAAATGGAGACGTCAGATGTTTGTGGTGAAAAAAATGGGGAAGAGAGGAAGAGATGCCACGTTAGATTTGAATTTCTCGTATTTTTTTTATTTTTATTTTCGTCTTGTGAAGAAAACTGTTGCCGTTGAAATCTCGCAAACAATTGGCCAATTGCCCAATCTTTATCCTCTCCCAAATAGATAAGCATAAATTTATTTGCTTTTGTATAATTTAAGCGAATAATTAGCAAAAAAAAAAGAAAAAATTAAGCGAATAAAATTTAAGAATCATTTTCATTGGATTTTATATTTTTTTTCTCACTCATCCGTTTTTCGAAACACGAATTACAAAATAAAAGTCATTTTCTAATAAAAAATATAATTAATTTTGTATTATAAATTACATTGTTAACTTTTAATATTTTGATATATTATAGAACAGATGAATTTCATGATATCTTCTCATTTTGTAATTGATATGACATTCATACTAGAGATAACTATGTTACCTTATATAATTATAAAAAAATTTAATTAGTTAATAAGTATACATTTGCCTCCAAATATTCATCCCCACCCCCGCTTTGAATGTAGTCTGGGGCTGGTGTTCAGACATTTTCACACCCTGTAGTTTATCTAATATGCATAAGCTTGGTTATTACTCGGAACATAGAAGTTTGTGAACTTTATTTGTGTGAAACTGTATGTGATGAACATAAGCCCAAAGGGAGAGCCCAATCCCCAAAAGCTAGCCTATGAGGAGGGAGAACCCAATGGACTTATAAACCTCACTACAAGAGTTTGGCTCCCCAATGTGGGACTCATTACATAGTCACCCCCTTAAGAGCCGACGTCCTCGGCGGCTCCACACCACGGCACTTCACTCGGCCTTGCTGGTCAGAACCCTCCGCGCACGACACTTCACTCGGCCTTACCGGTCAAAATCCCTCCGTGGGTAGCCCTCTCCGGAACACCGACTCTCAATGAAAGCACCAATGTGATGAACATAAGCCCAAAGGGAGAGCCCAATCCCCAAAAGCTAGCCTATGAGGAGGGAGAACCCAATGGACTTATAAACCTCACTACAAGAGTTTGGCTCCCCAATGTGGGACTCATTACACTGTATATGTTAAAGGAACTCCCATTTATTTGGAGAAGAACTTCAGAAAGATTGAAGCACGTTTGAATGCTATGAACTATCATGAAAGTCAAAACATTTGACTTATAGATGACGTAGCAAAATCGCTATTTCCTTTTCCTGTCTTATGAAACCGAGTATGTTTGAGTTTATTGAGGTCAAAAAAATATATTATATTTATATTTGACTTTCAATTGCTTTTGAAGTATAAAGTTCAAAAGTATATGTATTGGGGACAAAATTTTGCTGTTGTATCCTTTTATAATCTTGAAAAACAAACAACAGAGGTTGACATAAGTGGTAAGCGACTTGTATCGCTTAAATAAGGTTTCGGGTTCGAGCCTTGTAAATGCAAAAAAAAACCCCGCTGGGAGACTGTCCCACTAAAGCTAAATGCGCTACGCGGGTCGGATCCCGATTAGTCGGAGCGAAGCCCCGATGAACCGGGTGGGAACCCAAAAAAAATCTTGAAAAACAATAAAGTCTAAACCTATAATTCGAATTTCCTTTTTTTTTTTTTAAATAATTAACCAAAGGTGATATCTCATCATACTTGAGATGTGGTCGAGGTGTGAACGTCGGAGAAGTTTGTGGTACTACTATGAGTTGAAAATTGCTTAATAAATATTATGAGGGAATTATATGAACGTGATTGGTTAGAAGAAGAATGAATCACGTTTTTTTTTTTCTTTTTGTCCAGCCGGTTCATAACTAATCTCGATTTGCTCCGAATCGGCTCACGGTCATAGGAGATAAGCTCCTAACACCATTTTTTTCATTCTCACACCTTGAATTGAGGACGTGGTTAAAGGAGAGTAAATCTCTAATCTCTTACCACTCGTTCCCAAAAGATATTGATAAATGAATCACTCTTAGAATGTCTTTTTTTTTTTTTTTTTTGCTCAAAATCACTCTTATATAGAATGTCACAACTTGATAATGTGTACACCATGAAAATTTATACTCTTGTATTTTATGGGTTGGGATCCTCTCCTCATCCAACTATCTCATCATCTCTCCTCATTCCTCGTAAGTCAATCTCCACCATTGATTTTATTTAATCTTAGCCGCCCATTTTATATTCTTGATACTCATTTCCAACCTTTTAAATGCTTCCACTCCTGCAAATGTTGTGACCCTTTTTTTTAATATTTTAGGTACTGACAGGTACTAAAAAGAAACTTTAGGATACTGATCAATACTAAAAAAATATTTTAGGATCGTCAAAAATTAATTTAGCTTAGGATCTTCAAAAAATATCTAAGAGTATTAACTGGTACAAAAAAGATACTTTATGATATTGAATGATACTAAAAAATACTTCATAATTTTGAAAAATTATTTTAGGATCTTGAAAAAATATTTTAGGGTATTAACTGGTACTAAAAAGATATTTCAGGATACTGAATGGTATTGAAAAAATACTTCATGATCTTGAAAAATTATTTTATGATCTTAAAAAATATTTATGGGTACTGACTGATACTAAAAAGATACTTTAGGATACTGACTGGTACTGAAAAAATACTTCATGATCTTGAAAAATTATTTTAGGATCTTGAAAAAATATTTCAGAGTACTACACTACTACAAAACAGGGCTACGACGTCCTATTTTTTGCACTTTTAACGTCCTTTTTCCGCGAGACGCCTATCTAGGGGGCGTAGTAAGGGGAACTGCTTACGGCGTCCTAAAAGAAATTAGGACGCCATAAGTGATCTTACGACGTCCTAAAAAATTTAGGATGCCGTAAGTCCTTTAAAAAAAAACATCAACGTCGTCTCTTCAAGTCTCCTTAGTCCTCACATCCCCTTCAGAAGAATATTCCTCCAACAAAGCCAGATCAAACTAACAAACAATCGAAGTAAAAAAAAAACACAAAAGGGAGCATCAAAATAAAGAGACAAAACATCAACGTGATTTCAGCCAAGCAATATATCAAACACGTTAAAGACATTACGAGATTGGGAATACTCTAGAACTAGCTAAGCATTGCGTAGAAACAAAAATCAAAAGGGGAAAAAAACAACAGCGAGTTACAATCTTGGATGCAACGAAAATGAGTGTGTAGAGAGAGACAGATTGTGAATCGAAACAAAAGCAGATCTAAAAGCAAATCAAAACGAGCAGATCTATGGAAATCAAAACATAAGCAGATCCATGGAAATTGAACTTATATCTTTAGATCGCCGCTGATGGTGGATTTTGGTCGAACCTGTGGGAGAGGGAACGAGTTTCGGAGCTCCGACATTGGTAGACGGAGGGCGAGGGGGATCAGACGTAGTGGGAGGAAGGAGGTCCAACGGTGAGAGAGGGAAGACGCAGAGAGGAGAGGAGGGAAGATGCAGATCGAGACGAGGCGGAACGGAAAATGAACATCAAACGCAAAGGTGGGTTTTCTAATAAACGCCAAAAGTTACACTTTTTGGCGCAAGACTTTTCATTTCCCGCATTTTTTTATTTTTTGAATCACTTTTAGCGTCTAAGTTTTAAACTTAGACGCCAAAAGTAATGTTTTTGGCGTCTAATTTTTTATTTAGACGTCAAAAGTGACACTTTTTGGCGCAAGACTTTTCATTTCCCGCATTTTTTATTTTTTGAATCATTTTTAGCGTCTAAGTTTTAAACTTAGATGCCAAAAGTAATGCTTTTGGCGTCTAATTTTTTTATTTAGACGTCAAAAGTGACACTTTTTGGTGCAATACTTTTCATTTCCTGCATTTTTTTCTTTTTTGAATCACTTTTGGCGTCTAAGTTTTAAAATTAGACGTCAAAAGTGATGCTTTTGGCGTCTAAATAACAAACTTAGACGCCAAAAGTCAAATTTTCTCACATATAATTACAAAAATGCCACCGCCTTTAGTTTTTACTTCCTTTTTTTAAAAGATGACGCCTTTTAGAGACGCTGTAAGGCTTTTTTGTAGTAGTGTAATTGGTACTTCAGGATACTGACTGGTACTGAAAAAATACTTCATGATCTTGAAAAAATATTTCAGAGTGCTCAATGGTACTAAAAGGATATTTTATGATATTGAATGGTACTGAAAACAAATACTTCATGATCTTGAAAAAATATTTTAGGATCTTGAAAAAATATTTCAGGTACTAACTGGTACTAAAAATATACTTCAAGATATTTTTTTCAAGATTAGTATCTGAAATATTTTTAAAAAAGAAGTTCAGCATTTGCGAGGGTGGAAGCATATTTGACAGGTTGGAAATGAGTTTTAAGAATATAAAATAGACTGTCAAAATTAAGTGAAGTCAATGATGAAGATTAACTTATGAGGGATGAGGAGAAAGTGGGATGATGGGTGAATCCTTTCCCCGTTACCGAACCCACGTGAATAAACAATTTGTCCTGTAACTCCGTCAAAATGTCACAGAAAAACTTCATTGCTTGCCAGTTTAGCCATGCATTAAAAATATAATCAAGCGGAGATAGATAACACTTTAATATAATTAATGGACGGTGGCTATAAAGAAAGACAGGATAAAACTTCGGGTAATAAAAATAAATAATTATTATGAACTTTGAAGCCTCGTTCAAATAAAATATTAAGTTTTGGATGGATGATTTCATGGCTTACTCGTTTGGTCCATGTGACTTGAAAGTCAGAATAGGAAGGAGAACTCGGAGTAGTAGATTTTCGTTGAGGTTTTACACTTCTCTGTCGGTCAGCTTTATCTAATAAACCATGTCGAAACCAACCTACATTCCTATATAAATCATCTCTCTTCTCTATATATATAAAATTACAAGATTCTCAATATCACACCAACGTTGTCATCAAAGGACATGGCCAAGCTTCTTGTTTCAAGCCCATCATCAGTTTCTTGTTCTTCATTCTCCTGTCACAGAACAAGAACAATTGCTGCCACAAACACTGTGCCCACGATCTCTCTTCCAATGCTCACTGATCATAATAGAGCTTTGGTGGCGGATCTGAATATAAAGAAGCAAATCCCATATTCTGCCATAGCCACAAATCATATAAAAGATGAGTGTTTTCATTACTCTGACACCAATAGCCGCGAGAGTAATCAAGTTTCCATGGAGGTTGCTAAGCTTCATTTGATAATGGAAATTGTAGCAGACAGAGTGGAGATGCATAAAAACGTTGGAACACAACGTGACAATTGGAATCACCTTCTTTTGACATCTATTAACATGATGACTCTCTCTGCTGCAACAATGGCTGCTTTTGCATCCATTATGATTGGTACAGGCAATGATAATAATTCTCCACTTTTGGCTCTGAAGGTTTCTTCCACAGTTCTTTATGTTGCAGTCACTGGGATGCTTGTGGTGATGAACAAGATCCAGCCATCTCAGCTTGCAGAAGAACAAAGAAACGCAACTAGATTGTTCAAGCAGCTTCATAGGGAACTCAGATCAAGGCTTTCTCTTGGGGATCCTAGTGAAGATGATGTGAATGAAGCAATGGAGAAGGTCTTGGCTTTGGATAAGGCATACCCACTTCCTTTATTAGGCTCAATGCTTGAAAAATTCCCCAGAAAAGTTGAACCAGCAAGGTGGTGGCCAGAATTGAAGCATAGGAACAAAATAAAAGGAAAAAAATTTAGAGGAAGATCAAAAGGGAATAATGGATGGGATGAAAGTTTGGTGGAAGAACTAAAAGAGATTGTGAGAGTTCTGAAAGGGAAGGACATAGCAGAATGTGTGAGATTGAGTGAAAAGGCTTTGAACTTTAACAAGCTACTGGCAATTTCTGGTCCAATACTAAGTGGGGTTGCAGCTTTTGGTTCTTCCTTCTTAGGTTCTGTTGATTCATCATGGCCTGTGATGTTTGGAGTCATAGGTGGGGTTTTGGCCAGTGTTGTGAACACAATGGAGCACGGTGGCCAAATTGGGATGATGTTTGAGTCCTATAGGGGAGCTTCTGGGTCATTGAAACGGATGGAAGAGAGTATAGAGCAAAACATGAAGGAGCAAGAATCTGATTCCAGAGAAAATGGGCAACTTTTGGAAATCAAATTGGCTTTACAGTTAGGTAGGAGTGTTTCAGAACTCAGGCAATTTGCTGCATTGTCGTCCACAGATAAAGACCAGACCAGTGATGAAGAGTTTGCCAGCAAGCTATTGTAGGAGTTTTTTCATTTTATTTGATTCATTGTGTACATGAACTTGTAGGATTTATATTTTAGCTTTGCCTCTTATATCTTATTCTTTATACATGATTCAGAAGGATCTGATTATTTATTTGTAATCAGGGATGAGATAAATATATTTTGATAGAAATTTCAAAATGAAAAAGACTTGACTTTTTTTAATACACCTATCGAACTAACTCGATTTTAAGTATTATCAGGCTCAATTGCAAGTAATTTTTTCAAAAACATTTTCTATACCCATACGGACTCAAACTTGAGACCTCATATTTAAGCGGTTAAAGCCAATTCTACTATGATCAATGTTTGTTGGTTTTAAGTTTTAACTTTATAGCTTTGGATTTTGTTCAATAAAACTCTGGTCTTTGCCTCTTTGGCTACTGTGCCATGTGTATTACTCTGTGAGCCTGGGCGTGTTTAGAATTTTTTTTGGTTATTTCTTATAGTTATAAATTCTTAATTCTTTTCTTAAAGTTGATAAAATCAAGGTTGTTGAATCGCAATACGAATCGTGAATCGTTTGACTGCTTTTCTGAATCGTGAATCGTATCGAATCGTAAGATTCAGAAATAAATGAAAAGTGATATAAAAATGTATAATAACTATAATATCCTATAAATCTAAATTAAAAAAAAAAATCAAATTTTTGTGCAGATGCCCTATTAAAGACTTTGCCAATGAATATGAATTTTCTATTCTTTTTTCCTCTTTTTTGTCCTCTGGTGATAGGAATTCTAGTCAGTTACGAGACTTCCTAAAGTTTAAGTTTTCACACCAATGCTGTGAGTACTATCCGGATGTTTCGACCAAAAAAAAAAGTACTATCCGGATGTGGTCAGGGGCAACTTAATGATATTTAATAATATTTTAATATATTTCAAATAGATGAAGATTGAAAACATACTCTCCAGGTCCGCTGGTTCTTCTGAGCAAAAAAAAAAAAAGGTCCGCTGGTTCCGATGGTCTCTCTCTGCAAGATTGGTCCTGATGGTCTCTCTCTGCAAGTCTCTCTCTTCTTCTCCCTCGTCCGTCCCGACTTCAGGCTCTGCAACTTCAAGGTGATTCCCACGACTTCAAGGCGAATCTCTGCAAGTCTCTCTCTTCTTCTCCATTGTCCGTCCCCGATTTTAGATCTCTCTTTGCAGGTCTTTCTTTTTTCTTTTTGTTCTTTTCTAAACTCTGAAGAAAAACGACTCCAACAACTCTTGGTTTTCTAAGAGGTCGTGGGTTTAAAAATTTGAATCACAAATGACTCTTGGTTTTTTGCTGTTGGGTTTAAAACTCTGGTTTTTTGCTGTTGGGTTTAAAACTCATAATCGGAAATTTTCACCGATTCAAGTTTCGGTTCCAAATCATGCGACATAAAATTAAGTTCTTAGAATAAGTTTTTTTTTTTTTTTGTAAAGTTCTTAGAATAAGTTAAGCTGTTTTTTTCTGATAATAAAATTTTAGGAAAGGGGTTAGGCTCACTCACAATCGAAGGGCAGGGCGAAGTCTCCCTTCCTCCTAAGTGATATCAATGTTGGGCAAGGCGAGCCGTCTATCACTCTCAGGTGTTTACCTAGGCACCTAGTAGTTAAGATGCCTTCCCCAGCGCTTTGACCAACTCCACGATCGAACCCCCTCCCTTTGGTGAAAGTGTCTGACCCTTTGCCAATTGAACCTAAGGACGGACGAGGTGTAATAAGTTAAGCTGTTGAGCAAACTGTATTTTCCCAATAAATCCATCAAATATGGAAAAAAAAAATGCTAATTTTCAGAACGAGCCGGACCCATGGAAGAAAGGGCTAGACCAGCCCATTTAAATGGTTATTGGGCCTTTATTCTTTTCTTTTTTTTTTTTGAATTTGGATGGTAGGCAGAGTTGATGAAAAATTGAGGTTTAAATCTCAGACCAAATTTATATCAAAAAAAAAAAAAAATCTCAGACCAAATGATCCCTTGTCCTTGAATTCAACTGGCAAAAGGGTCGGAAACTCTCATCAAATGAAAGGGTTCGATTTTGGAGTTGGTCAATGTGCTGGAGGAGACATCCTAGGCCTAGCTACTGAGTGCCTAAGTAAACGCTTGAGGGTAATAGATGGCTCGCTTTGCCCAACATTAGTATCATCTACAAAAAAAGTGAACTTTCACCCTCCCCACCCTACCTCTTTTCTAAAATTTATGTATCAAAAAAAAAAGAAAAACTCAGACCAAATGTCACTAAGGGCTCCTCTGGTGCCACTAGACCAAATGGTCTTCTTCGACACTATTTAAGAAAATTTGAAATACCAAACTCAAAAATAAAAGAATAAACAACTTTAGATCTACAAATAATTATTAAACAAAGACCGGCGTGATTAAAGGATGATATGTTCATGTGAGGAGATCATGTTGTGCCCACAAACCCTTATTATATAAACGTTAATGAGGTTAGTGAAAAATTAATTCGACTTTCCCATACAAAATAAGTTATAACTACTTTTCTAATGTAAAGATCATCTTGTGTTTTATGGAAAATTATATATGAAATTTCTTTTTCTATTTTAATTTTTATCATTTTAAAATATTTTAATAATTTTCTATATAAACTTATAAAGGAATATATTTTTTGTGAACCCGTGAAAGGGAACAAACCCCTCTTAATGCTTCTTCCTTTAATTTACAAGCATTTATTTTGTGAGTTTCCAAAGAAAAAGCAATCTCCATATATTATTTGATTGGAAATGTGATGACAGATCAAAATTATAATAATTGAAATAAAAACAAGTCTGTTTTTCTTCCTCATTTAAATATTTTATCCTTTCATATAGATTGAAATTAGCCACCAATAAATCATGTTCAATTTAGTCCTTTTTCTTTGGATTTTAGGACGCCTAAGCAGTATTCTAAAATCCAAACACAGAGACCACCAAACACTCGAATCAACTGGTAGAGGTTGTTTTTTCTTAACCAGAAGTTTCAAGTTCGAGTTCTGAAAATGCAGCATTTTTATCCGGCTTAATTTGGATTAGTCTGAATCCTGATAAATCCTCCAAAATAAAAGGAGATAGATTCAGAATACCAAATGCTCGTGGGAAAAAAAAAGTCCAAACACAAAGCAGCAATGAAGGTACAAATATAGTATTAGACGATGCAAAGCCCTAATCTCAACATAATATTTAGCTTAATCAATCTGAAAGTTTTAATACCACAAGTCAAAGTTGTGCTTCCTCAATTTCTTCAAAAGAGTTTCCTCAAGTCATTTTCAAAATGTATTATTTTTTTTTATACAATCATTTTCAAAATGTATTTTTGCAAGGTAGTATATGGGTATCTGGAAAGATGTTTGCCGTGTCTTCCAAAATAAACCAAGTTCGTAAACAATTTGCAGAATTAGGGAACCTGGGTCGTTTCCCAACGAATTTGCAGCGGGCTTGTTCAATAACAATAGTGAAACAGAATGATAAAATGGGGGTTTGGTTTAATGAGAATAGAACAAAACTAAATAACATAACCAAAATGCAACAAACAGAGTCAAACAGAATCAAATAAACAGAGACAGATTAAAGATGATCAACCCAACGAATTGATTCCAGAAACCTCCATCATTGAACGAAAATATAACTAACCCACGTTTGGTTCCGGATGAATCGAAATCTCGCATTCATCCGGAGATTCCTCGCCTAGACGATCGCCTAGAATCTGCCCGGACAGTGGCGTCTCACTGTGCAATCGCACAGCAACACTGTAACCTAGTCCGAACTAAGTCCTTGGGATGAACCAAACCGAATATTAAATCTAATATTCGAACTATTTCAAATCGAATCCGATAAGATGAAAACAGAATCGAGTAGTTACCGATTAGGCACGAGTTCTCTGGATGAATCATGGAATCCTCATCGTTGGGTTAATCACAAGAGTTTAGCCGATCATGGCTGGGAAAATCGAAGAACGAACGAAGAACACGAAGACACGCGAAGAACATGAAGAACAGATGAGAGAAAATGAAAACTTGTATTTTGATCCACTCTAATGTTAAAAACGTGAATGAATATGTTTGTGGCAGCTGTCATACTTAAAAATAACCTAAAACGAAATGGGCTCTCATAGTTTTAGCCCAAAACAGAAATAAAATATAACTGGACTTAAATTACAAAATTCGGGTCCAAAATAAATCCAGAATTGTACATCCGACTTTGGCTCCAAAATTGACCGCCTTCTTGACCGAATTTGCTCTTGATGTCTTCATAACAATTGTAGCTCTCTGAATCATCTGAAATATGAGACAAAAATGAGGCAAATCCGATGTCTGGTTCAAGAGTTATGGTAGAAATAGTGAAGCAACACAAAACTGGAATTTTATTATTAAAAATAGCTAAAATGCAATAAAAGGCCCAAGGCCCAAATAAACATAAAAGTCATTATTTATTAGCTAAAGGGTCCTAAATTATTATTCAAGAGACAAAAATAAGTGTATAAAATATTCAATTATCAGTATCGAATCATTTTCACTACATCCATTTATAAGAAAATGAAGAAAAAGAAAATTTAACTTTTTAAAATATAACATTCTGCTTCTGAACTATAAATTGCAGATCAACTTGTTTGATAGGCCTCCCATTACCAATTATATATGCCTTTCCTTTTCCTTTATTGCACACACGCTACTTCCAACTTTAATCCAACTTCTGATGATGGTAGAAAAAAGAAAAAAATGACAGAAAAAGTATCATTTAAATTTTAAAATCTTGTTGACGATAACACTAATGAAACTAATAAGAATAGTAAAGAAATTAATAACTCGTTTTATTGGAAAATCACTTATTTGAGATTTTAAAGTTTAAGTAATATTTTCTAGGATTTTTCCTATAAAGAAACTCCTTTTACATGTCATTTTCTCACTGAAACTAAGTTCAGTTTTACTCTAAAATAGAACCATCTTCCTTCAAGCTTCTTTGCTACTTTTATCACCACCAAAATCCCTAATTTCAACAATATAATATACAACCAATAAAAAGTTATCTACTTTTCTTCATTTCTCCAGAGCATTAAAAAGTTCCAATTATGTGTGTGTAATTAATATGAAGGGCACCTTGTTTTGATAAAAATAGTTATTTTATTATAATATAAGCAAAAGAGTTTTAAAAAATAGTTTTGAAGATAAATTTTTATATCAATATTTTAATAAAGTAAAAATAGAAATTTGATGAAATAATAATTAAAAAAATATTACAATATATAACAAAAATAGGGGAAATAAAATACAAAGGCATGGTTAATTTTTTTCATACAAACATTTTCACTAAAAAAAATATATCTAGCGAGAAGGATTGGTCTCTGACAACGTGGCCAACTAAGGTTCAAATATCTGTTAAAAGATGTGTCCACCTTTAATTGACACTATCTCAAACATGATTTCTTCTCATGAAAGGAAACTTGTGCTTATCAGTAAAAATTTCTTTTGCTTTACAAAAAATTAAAAGGAAGGAAGATGGGAAAGAAAAGTCACAGGCAAAAAAGCAAGTGAGCAACAGGAAAAAAGAAATTTGGGTCCTTACTGAAATAACAAGAAAGTTAGAGGACTTATAGGGAAAAAAAAACACTGCAAATTTTGAAGCAATGGCAAGATGTGGAAACCCACTCTGTATGCTTACTTCAGAATTGAGAATTCATCAGCTCTCTTAAAGGAGTCTCCATTCTCTGCCAACTCATATTTCTGCTGTCTTCTTCTAAATCAACCCTCTCCTCTTGATTCGAGCTCTGTGATTGAGTGACCTAAATCCTCGAATTGGATCCAGCATTTTCTCTCGTAATTGTCAAATATCAATCAAATAGTAAAGATCTAAAGACTCTGAACTCCACTGCTAAGAGAGATGATTAATTTATTGTTCTTGGTGATATTCTTGGAGATGGCACTGATAATGGTACTGCTATTTAAGACCCCTTTAAGGAAGCTGGTGATCATGGGCTTGGATCGGCTGAAGCGCGGACGAGGACCCTTAATGGTGAAGTCCGTCGCGGGAACAATTATCGTCGTTTTGCTTTCCACTGATTACAGCATGGTGAAGATTCAGAAGCGTGGGATCGAAAATGGAGCAGCAAATCCTACTGATCAGGTTCTTAAGGCTCGGCACCTTCTTGAAGCTACTCTTATGGGTATTGCTCCCTTCACTTTTTCCAGTAAAAATTTGCTTTTAAAGTTGATTAAGGTTTTTTGCGGGGTTAAAGTTGAAATAGGATGGCGTTAAATGAGATCGCGGCTTGTTGGGTGAATCTGATTCAAACTTGGAACAAGGTTTCATTTGCTTTATAGAATGAGTGTCACTTTATGCGTTAAGATCTAACTGCAGCTAATGTACGCTATGGTTGTAATCAGAAGTTGAATGGATTCACCTTCTTTGTCCTTCCATCATGGAGGAATCCAGAATTCGTGTCTAGATGTTATAGTTGAGTCTAGAATACGTCTCTATTAGTTGGTGATTTCTTAGTTACTTAACTTACAGGGAGCGAACTGCTGGTGTATCTGAAGCTATGCAAGCTTCTAAATAAAATGGCAAATGTGAGTTTAGGAACAGGGCATAGGACCTCTGTGTTACTTAACTGTATGGACGTAAGTTTTTGTTATATTGATTGCCTTTTCAAAGGCAGTGCAATCACATGGATAAACAAATCCTTGTACATACTCAATTATTCCTGTAATGTCTTCATCTTGAGTTCTCAGATATACTTCAATTTGAGGGAAGATAATGGATTAGCTTCTGTGCATGATTAGTCTGTGATAATGACCACATTGATAATGTTTGCCTTGCTTCCTGTTTTTCCTGCACGTACTGCATAGGCATTGTGTCTGGGAAGAGTTTCCCCAGCTCCTGTGTAAATAAAGCCTGGTATATCAGTCTGATATAGACTCTAGTGCTATGTGACAATTCTTTTATTCTGATCTTGATGGCCTTGATATTTCTAAGGTCCTTTCCTCACTAACATGTAGCTACTACTGATTGCCAACAATATTTGTGTATTTGAAATGGCTGGAATTGTTTAATGAATATTATTAAATATTTTTCAACAGTAATCTTATCAACACATAGTTGCAATTTTGTACAGCAGAATATGAGCAATTTTACCTTTTTCTCAAGAATTTTTCAAAGTACATAGATTGCATTTCCCCAGATGCTTCTTGATCAAGCAGCTTTTTTAAGCACAGTGTGGAAATTGTATCGTGAATAGCAAGACTACTTAGCTTCGTAAGAAAGAAGTCACAGAATGACAAATCTGTTCTGGGGGCTTGACTATGCAGAGATCTCCATTTCTTTGTGGAGGGGCTTACTTACTGTTCTTGTTTTCTTTCATATCTTTCTTTGTCATATATCATTCTCTTCCTTGTACAATATATGTAAACATAGTGAAATCAAATGTGATTTCACGAGGAATATTGGCAGTTCAACAGGGAAGATAATTTCTTTCACATTATGATGCCTTAACAATCAATTCATTTGGCTTAATGTGCTTTCATTAAATGCCTAGAACCACCGTTCAATCCTTAAAAACACATTAATGATGGCCATATCTTAAATTCCAGTCCAATCTAGACAAGGATGTCTAGAGCTCCAGGACCTGTAGTTTACCTAATATTCTGATCAATTCGAGGATATTCATTCTTTTTGGCGATTAATTGTTTGGTTTTGGCAAATTGTTTGCAGGTTTTGTCATTTTTCTTGTATTTATGGTTGACAGACAACACCATTACATAAGAGAACTTCGAATGCGAAGAAAGAGCATGGAGGCTATTAAGAAACAAATACAAGGGCCCGAAGATGGAAAAATTGCGAGTCAAGAAGAAACGAAAGCCTTGGAAGAAGAATCAGCCAAGTTGAGAGCAGAACTCAAACGATTGGAATCTGAGCTTGTGTCAAAAGCAGAAGATGTAAAAGTTGCAGAAGCCAATGCAGTTGCTCTGAGGAAACAATCCGAGGGGTTCCTTTTTGAGTATGATCGCTTGCTCGAAGAAAACCAGAACCTCCGCAACGAACTTGATTCATCAGATTGGCGATTGTCACACTCTGGTAGCAAGAAGAACATATAAAGAACACATTTTCGTGTGCACTCTTCTGGAGTGCCATGGCACTTTGCTGACAAGAGGCTATCAACCTTTCCCATCATGTTCTTCAAAGAGAAGAAGTTTCTTTCTTTAACTTCAAATTTAGACTTCATTGCTGAAATAGAATGAAGTTGCATAAATTTTGTGCTAACAAACTGATAAATCTTATTTTCATACACAATGCTGGATTGTTTTTGCCTGCTATAGATGAATTCTTTTTATTATTCTTTTTCATTTAGTGAAATATAGAGAATTTGTTTTACCTAAGATTTGACAAATTATGTATGGAAGCCTGATGCATCTGCTGCTGACTTGTGAATTGTGATTATAATTGGTCCAGCATGTTGGGTTTATTTAATACTAACAAGTATAAATAAACAAATCCAGGAAAATTATAAATCATCAGCAAGCATTGCCACTCACAAAAACACTCTTTAATAACCTTCTGTGTTTGGCCACCTTATCTTGAAAGGAGAAAACTTATTTAATTTTCAATCAAATTAAGATATGTGAATTTTTATATATTATTTATTCTATAACAAATTTTTGATTTTAGTATTTTTACTTTAAAATTAATGTGTTCTGATTTAAATGGACAGTACCAAAGTTTTCTCCTTTTGGAAAGGGAGGATTAGAACATCATCTCATGTGTTGCACTAATCCACATTTCTAGATTAGACATTTATCAGAAAATCAAAAGCTTTACTGTCAACGATTATTTAATTCCTGTAGCTATATTATACTAGGAGATTCATTGAATGAGGGGATACAACTTTTTACTTGCGGTGTACCAAAAAGAAAAAAAAAAAACTTTTTACCTGTGGTTCAATGGGACTCATAATAGAAGATTTCTGATCATAGATAAGAGAACATTGCTCTAGTCTGATTACATTGCTGACTGAAATAGAACAAAAGACCCATCATACTTATGCAATGTTATGTGGATTAACCCCTTCTGTTAAAGCTAACACCTTTGGTTATTTCGCAGCAGTTTTTTAACTTGAAATATTAAATTAAAAGCAGTCATGTCTTTGATCTTTTTCTAATCTAAATCCATCAATAAGTAATTTTTCCGTTATTCATTCTCACCACATTAATTGCACAGGATTGCAACTGGAGAAACAACAGGCAAAAGAAAGCTGAAAGCAAGTCATGCAAAATATTTCTATTGAGAGCCATAATTATACATTGTGAACATATGGATAAAGATTCTCTGATACAACAATCATCATCAGTATTACAACACTCGCTCAATCCAACTATACTAACTGTTCTGGGTTCATTAGTAACAACCAAATAATTGTCCTCCCTGATGTAATTTGAACTGTCTAATCCATAATTCTCTGTTTCTTCATTAGATTCTCTGCCATTGAAGAATCTCCCTGACTCTCTGTTGCTTATTTCTCTTACTGTGATCCATTCATCCTCACATTCCCAATTCCAATTGGGCATAGAGGAAGACAACCTACCAATTCTACTTCTGGGGCAAGAAAACACATGATCATGGGTCGGGTTTGGGTTCGGTTCTGGTGTTTGGGTTTTCTGAGACCCGTCAAACGAGTACCAGAAATCTCGATCCAACAACACACTAGTTGGAGAATTTGAACTAGAATCATCAAATTTCTTCGACTCATTGCTTGAATCCTGAACGAACTCATGTTTGAGAAGCTCACTTGCTGACCACCTCTCCTTCGGATCTGTTTTCAAACACATGGTGACAAAATCCTTCCCTTGCCCCGACAAGACATTCGGAATCTTCGGCAGCTCACCGGAGAACCCGACCCGATAGAGGACACTCACCGGGTCGGAAACGTCATGCCACGGCGCTTTTCCGGTGATCATCTCTAGCACAGTACAGCCAAGAGCCCACACGTCAGCAGGGAACCCCTGCTCCTCCCCACGCGCCACCTCCGGTGCCATGAACGCCGGAGTACCGGCAATCACCCCTCCATAATCCGGCGCCGCCGTAACTCTCCGGGCACAACCCAAGTCAGCAATTTTAGCCCCTTCATCGGTAATCAAAACATTCTGGCCTTTCAAATCACAATGCACTATCCCATTGGAATGTAAGTAATTCAACCCAAGCAGAATCTGACGAGCATAACGTCCAACCATAACATCATCCAACCCACCGTCACGCTGGCGAATTTCGTCGGCGATTGACCCGTAAGGCGCATACTCCATGAACAAGTTATATATGAACGCACCATTTTCAAATGTGGTGTCACAACCTTCATATGCCACAACATGAGGACACTCCAATGTGGAGAGAATACTCTGTTCTCTCCTGAGCAATTCCGACCGTTGAAGCTCCACGGACTTCACCGCAAACATCTGACTAGACCGACGACACTCAGCAACCGACACGGTGGCAGTAGAACCCCGGCCGATCGTGTGGCCCCTAGTCCACTCCATATGTGAATTTAGTCGGTTTAAGATTAGTCTGGTAGAAGCTACACCTTTCTCGTGTTATACATACATATATATAATATACTCCTATAAAGGTTGAGACTTTGGTGAGATGTGATTGGGTGAGTGATGGAAAGAGAGGAGGTGATGTTGGAATGAAAAGTGTTTTTGTTGTTTGCGATGAATTTATGGGCGGCGGCCGTACTGAGGAGTGTTGGTGGGAAGGGGGCACGTGGCAGGAGGAGAGGGAGAGGTAGGTGGTTGCTTTTGTTGGTGTTGGGCCGGCGATCAATGGGAAAAATGATGCATAGCTTTGGAAGCGACTCCTACGGTATTTTAGGAGCATGTGGTAAAGAGGTTAAACACTCTCTCGGAAGATTTAATCCTGGAATTGGTCAAGGGGTTGTGGAGGTATCCTAGGTTATGTAAATTTGTGGAAACGCAACCTGAGGTAGAGGCATGTGTATTCTCAGTCCTATATACTCTAGGGAGAGTAAAGTCATAACGTCATGCCCTTAGACTGTAGGTGAACCCAACCCCTCTCTTAAAATTTCTTTATCAAAAAAAAAAAAAACTCCCCTACTGTATTATATACAAGGGTTTAATAACTGAATTATCCTATTAAATGAGTAATTAAAATTAGTTAAAAATAATAAGTATATCTAAAATAAATTTCATTTTTTATTTATAAGAGGGTATTTAAGAGAAAAAAATATAAGTATCACCAACTTTTAAAATAATGCACTACACATAATTAATGAGGTACAACTTACAAGTGGGAAAAAAAAAACTCATTCAATGTTAAGACGAACCTTATCAGACTCTTATGAAAATGATTAAGGTAATTTAAATTTTGAGCTTTTATTAAAAGGACCAGAGGGAGTATCACTCTTATCCTATTTATAAGTTTCAATTACATAATTCACACATAAAAGAAAAGTTAGTTAACTCAATAAATATAAACAAAATTAATAATTTTTTTTTTTTAATTTTACCCTCGTTTATAAATGTGTAATTTTCACCTACTTCTTCTCTCTACCTATAGCGGGGGCAAAATTGTAATACTCACATTGATTAGTGGAGTTATAATAAAGATTAAATGTTTTTTCCTAAATTGGTCTTATACCAGAGTGGTAAAGCTTAGGCAATGTGTGAGGCACATGGCGGGACGTGCTTTTGCATCTAATGCGGTGATTTGGATAATAGTTCTCATTATGATTAAGATTATTATTATTATTATTATTATATTCATAATAATAATAATAATATGTTTAACAGATCACAGATCACAGATCATTCCAGGAATGGTGCATTATGCAATGTATGACAGCCTATCTGCGTCATTTTCCACTCCTGAGTTTCTCTCTATGCCTTAGAAATTGAAGCGTAATTAGTGAACGTGATCTTCTTATTAATTATGCACATAACAACATTATCTAATCTAAATTAATTAACTACAAACAGTGTGTGTTACTAAGGACGGAGTAAGAGATGTGTTCATGTGCTGTCCAAAAATGCTTTTTAACAAGGGTATGTTAAACTACTAATATACTCCCTTTGATGATTAATATATATGAAATATTTATTTAATTTGATTATATTAAGAAGGTTAGTTAAATTAATTAATATAACATATGTTTTTTAAAACACTCTAGTCATATTCTTTAATTCTATCATTCACTTAGTGAGGGCACAAAAGAAGAATGAAAGAGTTTGGTAGGGTTCGGTCATTTGCTCACTCTCTCTCACGCTGCGCTCGCTCGACTCCAACATTAGGGTTTCTCTCGCCGTTGGCGAGCACCAACTCAAGCCACAGTTGCGATAGATTCGTAGATCGGTGCTCAGAGAACCAGAAGAAGGTAACACCAGAGTATTTTGGAGCTGCAATTCTCATATCAGCCGCAAGATGCATAGTAGCGAGCCTCAATCTTCTACGACGCCGACCCTCCTATGTTCTCCGTCTGATCTCTGTATGTGACTGTGGCCCTCTCTCGCCTCTGGGGCAAGCTTTTCCTCTCCCTTTCTAGATATTTTTTTGAGGCGGTGGGAGTCTTCTTCCTCGACGTGTGAGCTATTGTAACTATGTCTTCCTCCCCGGCGGTCTCCTTCAGCATAGGGGACGTTCGTCTTTTACTAAGTTTTTTGTGTTTTTGATTTTTAGTGGTGGTGTTTTCTGTTGTGGTTCGAATTCCCGTTTTTAGGGGAAGGGTTGTATTAATGGTCATTGCTGCAATATGCTTAACCTCTCTGAGAACCATTGTTAGGATTGTTTGATGGTGCCGAATCCAAATCGTTAGTGTTAGCCTTAGTTTGTTCGGTAGGTGGTCGACGCCAGATATACTTGATTGGAGGAGAAGAAGTATATATTCTTCAGACATCATTTGTCTTCTTTCTTCTAAAGTTGGGTTTTTTCTGATTCTTACCCTAAATCGGGGTAATTGTATAGCTGATCAATTTGTAGCTTATGCTTATAAGGAGATGTGCCTTATATGGTGGTTTTGCAATCAACACCTTCTTTCTTGTCACTTCTAACCTTAGATGTCCAAAAAGCCGGTGCAGTCACTGACGCAAATTTTATTTGTTTATATTTTCCTCTTCAATGGTTTTGGTTATTAGTGTGATGTACCTTTTGATATAAGTATTAATATAAGTACCTTTTAAGCAACAAAAAGAAAATCTATCATTCACTCCCCTCCTTAATTATTGTTGAAAGGGCATTAATAGTTTTAAATTAAGAAATATGTTTTTAGATTTAGAACCAAAATCAATTCCTTAAATATGTCTTACATTAAATATCAGAGGGAGTAAGAATAAAATATAGTACATAGTTTGCACTATAAAATGTGTCTTATACTACCTCTGATTATAAATATAGGATAAAGTTTAGAGTGTTAGTTATGTTTATGGAGATTGAAGTCAATGCATAGGCGTTGACCTTTTGGTAGGGGTCATGTCTGAAGTAGATTAAAAAAGCATCGATAAGAAATGACCCAACACAGAGTCTAAACATAATTCGAGACAAAAATTCATGAACCTTGTTGCTTTCGTTCACAGAATAATGGTAGGATCGGTATGAATATGATAACCCTTCTTTCTTTGACCTTGGTATCATAATTATCAAACATATTCATGTTATTTCATTGAACCACAAGACCCTTGAATGCTTTTTGTTTTTCAAATCATTGGAAACAAAATAAGTGGTTCATGGTAAAAAATAAGTGGTTCAGACGTATTTATAAATTGATTTATAATCGATGCGAATCATGTTGTGGTTAAGTATTACTGTCTCTAGTCTTTATTATAAGGCATTAACTAACAATTTTTACTACCAATAAAAACAGTTAAAGTCATTAAATTTTTCCTAAAATTTAAATAATTTCTTATATTACCCATATTAATTGCATTAAACTCTAATATCATATTAGTTATTAAGGAAAATTCATTTCAGGACCCTTTTAATAGGAAAAAACCCAAAAAAGGCCCCAAGATTCTGACAATCCCATTTTCTGGGATTTTCAGAATCTACTTGAGTTGTTAACTGGGCTGATATAGTTGTTAACGGGGTACTGATATAGTTGTTAACGGTATTGATTTAGTTGTTAGAGTATTGTTGTTAATGGTACTGATTTAGTTGTTAATGACCTACCCGTTAACAACTATATCAGCCCCGTTAACAATTCACCCAAGATTCTGACAATCCCAGAAAAGGCCGGGTCTTTTCTGGGATTGTCAGAATCTTGAGGCCTTTTTTGGGTTTTTTCCTGTTAAAAGGGCACTGAAATGAATTTTCCCTAATTATTACTCTCTCAACCCTTATTAATTATCGCCATACATGGAAAAAAATTATTTAATGTTCTTTGAAAACAAGCAAGTGTCTTATAAAAAAGATCAAATATACTTGTTAATCAGCGCCTTATAATAAGGACTAGAGGGAGTATGTGTCTGTTTGACTAGCATTTAGAAAATATTTTCACACAAGCTGATACAATTTTTTTTCACATACTTATCTTATAACCCGTAAATCACGTTAGAAAATGGAAGCAGATCCTTTCATGATCTTTTTTTCTTATTATCCCTCATGAGTCCATCTGAACCGTTAATTAGAAAGATGAGAAAAGTTAAAATAATATTGTGACCTTTTACATTGATTGAATGGACATAATTTAGAAATTATAAGAGATGATGAAAGAAACATGACCCTTAGAAAAGTAGTTTATACCACTGATTCAAACAAACATTATATTGTAGGTAAAGTAAGAGGGTTAGAGAAGGAGGAAAATACTAAAAAACCAACAAACTTGTTCCTCTAAACTGGCATGCAAAAGGATAGTAGGTAAAAGCTAGTCTGGCTTATTGAGCGGCATCCTAATTAAATACATTTTACTGTTATTTGAATCATTTTATTTTCTTAAAAAAATATGTTTTTGTGTGGATAATTGATCCAATTAAAATAAAAAATTATTGTTATTAAATTTTTAAATAGTCAAATTCCAATAATTAAGTGAAGGGTCCACATTGAGTGTAGTACATGCATGCATGAGTGGTGGTGTGAGGGAAAAGCAAAAGGAGGGGGTGACGTGATCATGAAGCAATGCTTCATTCACATGCCGCCCCAGCACCCACCTTTCATTCATTCTTCATCACCATCCTAACTCTTAGGACCCGTTTGTTATAAAGAAAGTTTGGGGAGGGAAAAGAACTTTGGAGGAGGGAAAGGAAAGGAAAGAAAGATTTGAAAGATGAGGGAAGATGGTTTGAGTTGTTTGGTAAGAAGAAAATGAAGAGGGAAAGTTGGTAAAAAATTAGGAAATGTCTATTTTACCCTCAAAAGAAATTAATTCAAAATAAGAAAAAATATTTTTTTTCTAAATATATTTTAAAAAAAATATATTATTGTTAAGTTCGAACTATTGAAGAAAAAATTTCGCCAAATTTGAACTTTCCCGCCCTGGACTTTCTGTGTAACAAACAGCCAAAATCCATGGGAAGATTGGGATCTTCCCTTTCCCACCCCAAACTTTCTTTGTAACAAACGGGTCCTTAGGACCCGTTTATTACAAAGAAAGTTAGGGAGGGAAAGAGAAGATCTCAATTTTCTCATGGATTTTTGGTGTTTGCTACAAATAAAGTTCAGTCAGCAACTCACCAAAATTACTCATCTTCCCTTATTTGAGGGAAGATGCTTTCCATCCGAAAATGGAAGGAAGGCTGTCATTTTCCCAGGAAAATGGTTTTTTGACAGATTTACCCCTGAAATTCAAATTTGGCGGGAAGTTCGAATTTGGCGGGAAAATTCAAATTTGACGAATTTTTTTTTCATGAGTTCGAATTTAACAATAATATATTTTTTTAAAATATATTTTAGCAAAAAAAATATTTTTCTTTTTATTTTGAATTAATTTCTTGAGGGTAAAATAGACATTTCCTAATTCTTTACCAACTACCACCTCTTCATTTTCTTCCTACCAAACAACTCAAGCCATCTTCCCTCATCTTTCAAATCTTCCTTTCATTTCATTTCCCTCCTCTAAAGTTCCTTTCTCTCCCTACCAATTCTTTGTAACAAACGGGGCCTTATTATACTACTAACGAGTTACACACTTAAAAAAAAATTAGTTAAAATTTGTTAGAAATAATAACCATATCTGAAATGCTTTTTTGTTAGGTATGTCTTTATTTATTTTATAGGGTTTAATGTTTTTGCTGCAGATTTTTTTTTTTTTTGTCACACTCACTTAAAAATGAGTGGATCTCATTATAAAAAGAATAGAGATAAAATATTAGTAGGACCCACTCACTGTTATGTGAGTGTGACATGAATATTTTTTTGCAACAAAAGTAAAAATATTAAGCCCTTATTTATTTATAAAGAGTAAATAAAGAGAGAGGGAGAGAATAATCATAAATATCATTAATATTTTAATTAATGCAATTTGTATAACTAATAAAGGGGCAAAAATAATTTTAAAAAAAACTCATTAAATATTGATGCAACTTTTGTCGGACTCTTATTAAAAAAATCAGGGCATCAGTTCAAATTTTAGGCTCTTATAAAAAGGACCTGAAAAAAATGTTATTTAATAAAGAAATCCATGCATGAATTGTTATATAATATCATTTTTAATTTTAAATTGAGAAAGTCAGTGAAATTCCATGTTTAAAAATTTTATTGACGGACTTGAATTCGAATCCAGTATTTTTTGCACTTGAAATCCTATAAAGTATTAATATTTTTTGTGTATAAAAACATATCAAATCCTTCTTAAAAATAAAATTTTTAAATAGAGACTTTTCACTGATTTGTTTATTTTAATTTGATGAAAAAGCAAGGTATTGTCCCTCAAAATTAAATTAAATTAAATATATTATTTATTTTTCCTATAAATTTATGAAATTATAATGAAATAAATTTTTTTCTCATAGCATATTCTCTTAGAAGCAAGGTTATTAAACCCGAATCGGATATTGAACCACTCGGGCTATTGAATCAAGGGTCAGATCAGAATTAAACCAAAACTAAACCGAGACTAAATTTAAGATTTCAATGTTATTAATATGAAATTTTAAAGAATATTTTAAAAAAATCGAATTAAATTATTTTTTTCAAATAAAAAAATTGAACCGCTTAAATTGGTTCTCTGGCCCGACCAGACCGTTTTTGTGACTAGCTCGTTAGTTTTCGACTTAAACTGGTCAGTTGAATCCAACTTTAATAACATTGCTTAGAAGAGTCAAAATAATCCTGAGAATGAACCATCAAGTATGTGTCAAGGGTAAAAGAATTTCATATAGGATGTAATCAAATTAAAGTACTAAAATATTATATAAATGAAAAACTCAATGCGTTGTGAAAAAATAATATTTAGGGTAATGGTAACAGAAGCAGTTTTTTTTTTCAATATGAATTTTACAAACTTAAGATAGGATAAAAGTCATTTTATAAATGTGAATTATATGTGGATTGACAATAATAAAAGTCTATCTACACTGTTAAAAACAAGTCTTAGTGACTTTTTCTTAAAAATATTTTTGGGCCTAAAACCCCATTTAAAAAAATATCAACTCAAACATATTATTTTACTCCCATTGTACTTTTTCTCTCTCTACCATAATTTTTCAGCCCCTGTATCAAATAATAATAATAATAATAATTTTTCAGCCCCCACACCTTCCCAAACATGCCTAGTACTCACAATGATGTAATATATGGTACTGAGATACTTTAGAAATAAATAATTTTTTTTAACAATAAATGGAGTTTTCTTCTCTGACACTTAAGCTTGTTATGAAAGAGGCTTGTTGAAACTGAAACTAGTCCATCCAGCATTCGATGGAAGTGGGAGAGGCATGGAGAATTCACAATGAAATCTGCGTATAGCATGACTTCAAGGAACATGATGGAACAGGGGAGGGACTGGGCTCATTTGTGGAAGGTTCGAGCACCACACAGATGCAAGATGCTCCTCTGGTCACAAATGCAAATTGAATAAGACAGGGATTGACAACTGATCAGAGTTGCACTCTGTGAAACAAGAGTAGAGGATACTGTTCATGTCTTTCAGGATTGTGCTCATTCGAGATCGTTATGGAGAAAGGTGGTGCCCCCAGAGAGGTAGCGCAAATTCTATAGCATGACCCTATCAGACTAGTTATGGTAGAATGTTAGTAGATGGATAGAAGCGAGCAAGAAGAGGGTTTCTAGGTTCGTCATATTCTGTTGGTGGATCTGGAGATGGAGGAATTTGTTTGTGTTGAAGAGATTCACTTTGAATAATAATATTCTAGCTAGTATAGATGTGATGATGGTGTCAATGATTTCTACTAATAACTGTCTAGTGTAACATCCTAATTTTACTTTTAGGATTTAATTGTCATTATAAAATAAGTATATGTGGTTGTGAGTGAAAAAAGAAAAATAATAAAATAATCACTAAAATAAGGTTGGGGCTTTAGTGGTAATTTCCACCATTTTTTTTTTTAAAAAAAAAGGGTGAAACGTGGTGGCAGAAGAAAAGGGAAAAAAAATGAAATGAAATGATTAAAAATTTTCTACCGCCTTTGACTATTGAACCACCTGCCTATGTGTATATTGTGTGTGATGTGTCGCTGTAGAGCTGGGAATCAGGGCCGGCCCTCCAGGGCCTGAGGTAAGAAAAACACATGTTTTTCAAAGTCCGACTCGAGAGTACCAGGGCCAGGGCCCGAAAATTACTATTCCAAATTTTAATTAATTTTCCTGTTTTTTTTTTAAGAAATATAATTAGTAAATTACATTACAAATCATCCAACAAATAAGCACAGTCACTAATTCATAATCAAAAGCAAACTATGTTCACAAATAACTAACATAAAATATAAGAAACATAACACTAAGCGACATTAGTACGATGACTATTATTGTAACAAATAATTTAATCTGTTAAACATAAGAGTAATTTTATTTGCAACAAATAATAAACCAAATCATAAAATTAGAGTATAGTTATTATGTATTTGTAGTTAAATGGATAAATAACTCTATAACAAAGACAAAATATATATAAATTAATAAATTAAAAAGAAAAAGCTACGGTGAAAAGGGCTGCAGGGAAGTTTGGCAGAGGCCCTCGAGGCCGCCCGTTTAAGCCCGAGGCCCTCCAGGGCTGACCCTACAGGGTCAATTTCAAATATCTCGTCAATTTTTCAAGCCCGACCCTTGACGGGCCAGGGCCTAAACGGGCCGGCTTGATGGGCTCGGCCCGATTTCCCGGCTCTAGATGTGTGTGAGGGTGAGAAGAAAAATCGAGAGGAAGGGACGGCGAGAGCGAGGTAGAGAAAAGAAGCAGTTTTGGGTTTAATAAGGTATGTTATCTATCTTATAAGATTATTTTGGTAGTTAAATAAACTTCTTTTCAATAAACTTCTTTTATGAAAGTTGTTCTATATATTTTTCTCTTTCCAATGAACTTAATATCATGTTGGTTAGAGAAAATTTTGAGATTATAATTTTGGAAAAGTTTTGAGTTTTGACAATAGATGACTGTCTATATGTTCAGAACGATTAATAACTAGTTTTAATCGGTTTAGAATTTTTGATTGGTTGTTGTAAGAATTTAAATTAATTTTTCTACTCAAGAAATCAGAATTTATATCGTACCGGATATTTCTACCGATTAAAAGTTGTATAAATTTTGTTTTGGGTTAATAGAGGAATTACAGAGATTTTAATCGGTTAGTTTTGGAATTTGAAGGATTAAACTGTTAATTTTAGTTTTTATTATGATAATATATATATTTATCTGAATTTGTGTAATTTAAGGTATATAAAATTATAATTGTGATGATGTAGAGTTTATTTGTGACCGGTGATTGTTCGTGTTTTACTCCCCGTGATAAGGTTTAGCTTGGAGTTGAGGTAACCAGGGTTAATTTATTTTATATGCTTGTTTTGGACTGTAAGGTGTTTTCTAAACCTTACTTTTGTATATACTACTGACATGTGTTCTGAAAAATTAAATGTATATCTGAATATAAAGTTATTTCAGGGGAGCAGAGTATTGTCCATTTTGTATGTGTATATGAGATTGTTATTGTGGTGGTTGCTATAATGTTTGTTGTGGGTTGTTTTATATGGAACAATAAATTTTATTAGATATTATTGTTATAGTGTTTGTTATGAGATGTTGTATATGGAATATGTTGGGTTGTGTGGAAGAGATTTAGGGTGAAATTGTGTCCATCGGCTCTCTCATTCCTGGCCCGGAATTTGAGTTGAGTGTTTTGGGCAGACACCTCCATGTTGCAGTATATTGGTGGTAGCATGGGAGGGGACAGTAATCTTGAAGTGACTAGCTAACCTTGGCCAGGTATACTAGCACTGATAGGCTGTACCACGTTCAGACAATATAAGGAGGAGCAGGATGGATGAGTGGGGATGGTTCTACTTATTGTTGATTATTATGGATTAAATAATTGTTTGTTGTTGATTTTATAAATATGTTAGTGAACATGCTTCTCTGACTTGCATTCCTTTCTTGCATATTTGATAAACTAATTTTTGTTACTGGGACTTTAAGTCTCACCCTGTCATATACAATATTTTCAGGCGAGACTTCTAATTCTCCTAGTAGCAAAGGGAAGCAACCAGAGGCGTAATAGTTGTGAACTTTGTAAGCCTCTTTTGGTACTGGTGTTGTATGAGTTTATATATTGCCATTTTAGGGCCTACATGTTTTGAGAATACTATTTTAACTGTTTTGGGATAATTGTTGTTCACTGTTGAACTAAAGGTTTTATTTTATACGCTATAATATTTTAGTGGATCCACAATCAAAACCTGTGAGGAAATGTTTTGGTGTAGACCCTTGTTGTGAAATTGGTGTTGAAAGACTCGTGGGCTGTATATTCCTTTGATTAATAACCGTGCCCAGAGTTTTAATCTTTTGTAGTGAGTTTGTGGGCAGAGTTTGTGCCCTAGATTCCGATGTATTTATTTTTGAAAGGAAAACGGATTTTCCTTAATCACTTGTTAATTCGGTTTTGTGAAGCCATTATGGTTAATTAATGTTTTGTGAGGAAGGGTCTTTTCAATTTGGTATCAGCTTTTAAATTTCCTGGACCTGTGGTGCATTGCATATAGAATATGGCAATATATGATCTTTACACACATGCTTCCCTTTTCTGTTGTGTTTTGTCCTTGTTCTTATTCTTCGCCATCCTTGGTGGGTTTTGCCCTTAGGTGGGGAGAGATGGTGAATTCTAAACATATAGAAATCGGTGATAACGCCCATGCAGACGTCGGTAACAATGACCAACAGGGACCTAATGGGCCTCAGGATCAATTAACCGAGGCTGAGATGTTGCAGCATCTGTATAGGTGGACTTGTTCAACAGAGGAACGGTTGAAAAGGCTCGAGGAGGGTAGAGCCAATGAAGGGCATAGTGGGGGAAGTAGGAGTCATACTCAAAAAGTTCATGCAGAAACAGAGGAAGAGAATAGTGCTCATTCTAGGGAGTCGATTTCAAATCCATCAAGTTCTAGGCCAGAGGAATCAGCAACGCGAGGGACTGCTCTTGACATGCTTACAGTATGGAAACATTTAGATGGTTTCCATCCTGAGACTTTCTGAGGAGGATCGGCAACAAAAGCTGAAAGTTGGATCAATCGACTAGAGATGTTATTTGAGTCAATCAACTGCGATAAATATCAAAAGGTTATAGCTGCAAAGGCTTTGTTAACAGGCGCTGTTTTAGATTGGTGGAACACAGTGAAGCCTGTTGATGGTCATCAACTGGATTGGGATGAATTCAAAAGAATGTTCTTTGATTACTACTTCCCTATTGAAATGAGACATCAAAAAGAAGCTGAGTTTTTATTTTTGCGACAGGGGGATTTGGATAAGAAACATTCATATCTCAGTTTATGGGGCTTGCTAAATATGTGTCAAAGTTGAATAGAACAGATGAGGAGCAGAATAATTGGTTAGCGAGACAAATGTTCGAGAGATGCAATGATGAGGTCAGGGCAAGAATGGGGGGTTTATGATATCACTACTCTCGAGAAATTGATCGCAAAAATTCGAGAGGTCTGTAGAAGGTGTAGAGAAGCCGAGATATCTGTGAGAAGGGATTCGCAGGGCCGATTTAGTGGTAATATGGGAATATCAGGAGGCGTCAGTAAGAAGAATTACCCTTATAGTTTTACTGGATCTGGAAGCAGGAGGACTTTTAATCAAGGGAGCTCCCAGCAGAGGAGACATCCTCCAATGGCTCAGAGCCGTCGGAGCAACACTAAAGCTAGTCAGAGCTGTCAACATGAATCAGTGGCGTCAACTCCGAGCATGATGCAACGCCCTCCCTGTCCTCGATGTGGGAGAGCGCATACAGGCGAATGTTGGACTTGCTTCAATTGTGGAGAGAAAAGATTAAATCTTACTATGGGTGATTTGTTATATGACTTGGTTGTGTCTACTCCTACTGGTATACAAGTAAAAACTGCGATGGTATGTAGGAAATTGATGTTTGTGTGTGATGGTCGTGAAATGACTATTGATTTAATTTGTCTACCCATGTGGGGTATGGATGTGATCGTGGGTATGGATTGGTTAACAACCAATGATGTGTCTTTGCGATGTAAGGAGAGAGCTGTGCAATTTAATATTTGCACAATAACTAAGGAAATTCCCCACGATTCGATGATATTGTCAGCGGCCCAGGTTGAGAGAAGTATAAAGAAGGGTTGTGAAGCTTTCGTAGTGTTCTTCTTGGTTCAGGTGGAATCAGAGGGAAACATTGAGCAGATTGAAGTGGTTAAAGACTTTCCCGATGTGTTCCCGGAAGAGTTGACCGGACTACCTCTAGAACGAGAAGTTGAGTTCGCCATCGAGTTAGCACCGGGGACAGAACCGATTTCCAAGGCTCCTTATCGGATGTCACCTCTAGAGTTAGCAGAATTGAAGAAGCAGATTGAGGATTTGTTGGAGAAGGGTTTTATCCGGCCAAGTGTATCTCCATGGGGTTCACCGGTGCTGTTCATGAAGAAGAAAGATGGTAGTTTGAGGCTTTGCATTGATTACCGGTAGTTGAATAAAGTCACTATAAAAAACAAGTACCCGTTGTCGAGGATAGATGATTTATTAGATCAGCTAGTAGGTTCATCGGTGTTTTCAAAAATTGATCTGAGATCGGGATATCATCAGTTAAGGGTAAGGGCGGAAGATATTTCAAAAACCGCTTTCCGTACTAGATATGGCCATTATGAGTTTCTTGTTATGCCTTTTGGATTAACTAATGCGCCAGCGATGTTTATAGATTATATGAATCGGATTTTCAGACCTTATTTAGATCAATTTGTGGTGGTATTTATTGATGATATCCTAATCTATTCAAAAAGTGAGGAGGAACACCGAGAGCACCTTCGAATAGTACTGCAAATCCTGAGAGAGCATCGGTTGTATGCAAAGCTAAGTAAATGTGAATTTTGGCTGAGAGAGGTGAAGTTTTTGGGTCATGTAGTCTCAGAAGATGGAGTAGCAGTAGATCCTAGCAAGATTGACGCTGTGTTGAAGTGGGAAACACCTAAATCTGTAACAGAGGTACGTAGCTTTGTTGGGTTGGCTGGTTACTACCGTCGTTTTATCGAGGGATTCTCTCAGATTGCTGCACCACTTACCATATTGACTAAGAAAGAGCAACCATTTATTTGGGATGAAAAGTGTGAGATAGCTTTTCAAGAGTTGAAGAACCGGTTAACCACTGCATCTATTCTCATCATACCCAACCCACACAGACCATACACGGTATATACAGATGCATCACTGAAAGGCTTGGGATGTGTGCTTATGCAAGACGGCAAAGCCCCAAATTTATCAAAAAGAAAAAGAATAGAAGAATTTCACACGCCACGCGGGATATTTAAATTAAATTACTAAAATATTATATAAATGAAAAACTTAGACACTAAAAAGATTACACAAGAATATTTAATATTCAAAATAACGTCATGGTACTTGGTGAGTAAATTCAAAAGCTTATGTAGCAGAAAACTGATTATTGTGGGAATATAAATTTCTTTTAATCTCTGCACATTCCAATTTCTTCAACTTAGCCCTTAAGATGGTGGTTTCAAATCGTTTCTTCAAGGCATCAATACGCTCTGCTTTTTCTGGGATGGTCTCTACAATATCAATATTTCCATCTTCATCCTCAATTATCATCTTATGTTTCTTCGAAATACTACTCTTGCCATATCCTTCTCCTCTCACTGTGTCTTCTTTTTGCCCTTTTGTTTTTTCTTCCATTATCATCATCTTTTTGTTATACTCAAATATGTTTGATTATTAGATCCCTTTGAAAGTTTTCTTAATCACATGTCCTCACAAAGTATGTGTATATATAGAGAGATAGGTGCATGCTAGCACTAGGATTTGATTTTCCTTTTAAATTATAAATATCCTTAATTATCTTAAAATGATTTGAATTTGCTTCTTTTTAAATTCAAAATATATCCTCAAATATCTTATTAAGATATATGTTCATATAAATTTTGTACTTATCATCTTTGTTAAAATTCAATCCATATGAGTATTTCCTCTTTTTCATTCATTCGTTCATTCATCTGTTCATTCATATTTTTCCTCTTGAATGAGGTAAAAGATAACTAATTCTCATCTAATAACAATAATTTAAATTCAAATCTTAACAATAATTTAAATAGCAACAATAATTCAAATTCAAATAATTCAAATAATAATTAAAATTCAATTCCTATGTTCAACAATCTTATTTTAATTTTTTTAAGAAAAAATTATTTGATGTGTAATATAAATTAATTTTTAATATCTAAATTTAATATAATCAAACTTATTTTCAAGCTTGTAAAATACTGTTTATATATAAGCAAAGATAAAGATATTAATGAATCAGATATTGATTTTTCTCAAAAATTTTATCATTTTATCTTATACTGATATTAATTAAATTTGTGTATTAGATTTGAATATAATCAAACTTACTTTTTAGATTGTAAAATTCAATTAAATTTATTTTTTTTCTATAATCAACTTATTCTTAAGCTTGTAAAATGCTATACATATATCTCTGGTTAGTGATGAATGAAATATTTATTTATTTTACTCGATATATTTCATTTTCTTAAAAAAAAATATTTTCCAAATTTTTTATTTCAAATAAATTGAATTCAAAAAATCAATTTAAGACTCTGGCATAAAGTGGAGTTAAATCGTCATCTTAATAATGAAACTGGGGGTTAATTTTACAAGGACAATCAATATAATTCAGGGCTGGATTTTTTCCAAGTTATTTTTCATATTATCTGAATTAAATGTTCAATTTATCTTCTGAGTTATATATATGTTTATTATAATATTTTTACAATTATCTTATATTAAATACTATTTTTTTTGGTCAAAATATTTAATACTATTGACTATCCGCGCAGATTGGAAAATATAAAAAAAATATGATTAAGTAGCAAAATAGGATAGGCAAAAGGTCTATTTCGATCCTAAATACAATTATATTTGTCTCTTAAATTTATATTTTTACCCTAAAATATCCCTAATAATTATATATATTAAGCAATTTTTTAGAAGAGTCAATTTTAGAGGATATTTCAAGAAAACTAACACCTTTATTATAAACAAATAATTTTACTAACTTCTTTTAATACACCTTAAGGACATGATAGGAGGGTAAATTAGTTATTACTACTCTGATCTTATTTATAAGTCCATTTTAATAAAAAATGTTGATCATATTTATAAGTTATCTTTCAAGTAATAAATGAGATTTACTATGACTCTGATCCTATTTATAAATCCATTTTAATCAAAAAATTGGATCCTATTTATAAGTAATCTTTTAAGTAATAAACGAGATTATGACAATCATAACCATATTGATTGTACCAATAAAAATAGAGAGAGAAAAAAGTTGAAAGATACACATTAATAAATTAGAACAAAGTTACAAATTTATCTCATAATGATTGAACTAACTAACTCTTCTTACTATGTGTGATTTAGTTAAAATAGATTTATAAATAGAATCAGAGTGGATGTTCCACTATTCAAATAAAAATAAAAAGTATATTCTAAAGCCAGGTTGAGTATCGCTACTTTTTTTGAACATTGTCTCTCTAACTAATTCAAATTACGCGACTCTACCGATTTGTATAAAACAAACCGGGTATCAAGATATATTAAAAATTAGATGAGTTATTATAGAAATCATTGACCCAAAAATATAGATCATTATTCTCTATGAATAAAGAATAGGTTAAAATAGAATAGCATTTAGTTGGTTTATCTGCTTTTCCATCTTTTATAAAAAGTATTGCTCTCTATCCCTCAGTATAAAAGTATCATTATCATCTTCAACACGTTTAACGAATTGATCAAACACCGAAATTGGTTGCCTAGCCAACAGAAAAGACAGCAAGTAAATAATAAATCCAGAAAGCCATATCTACAAACCCTTTAACATAACATTTAATCCATAGTTTTAAGTCTTAGTCCATTACCAGTCACCAATATGTACACAAGCCATAACGCTTAAAAAGGTCCGTTATGATTGCAAAGGATCCAAAAGCCATAAGCAAATAAACATGGTCTTTCTTAAACATGGTTTTTCCTTAAGCTGCTTCAGCGAACCCCACTCTCTGCTTTCCAAAATCAAACACTGTGTGATATCTGCCCATGAACACATCTCCAAGGATCCTGCATTATCATTGTGTGTCAATGTCATTGAGTCAGAATCTTGATCAAAAGCAGGAAAATGAATCTGCATGCGACTATGGAAGTAAAAAGTTTATGTACCAGAGCGGGCCACGTGGTGGAGGGATGTCCAAAGCAATGAAACCACTAATGCATTGAGCTGCATGGCCTTCACCAACCTTGAGAATGTACTGAAGAAAACCACCCCATAAAGAGAAACTGAATGAGTACAGAAAAGTACCGAGAGAACTATTTTGCAGTTTCATGAGTAATTTAATCACTAAAACGTCTGACAAGTGAATAGCTAATAATGACAAATTCTAATTCAGAAAATGACAACACCTCACTTGTTGTGGGGCTTTTTAGTGATTAGATTGTTTATATGGGATTACACACTGTACCTCCTCTGGGGCAAGATCAAAGGTTTTTTCACCAATTGTGAAGGAAACAGGAGGCATTGTTGAGATTTTCTCGCAGTCAACAGCTGATTGTCCATTGGGGCTAGGCATTTTATCACACAGCTGCAAAAAACCATCACGAGGTTAGAGTCAAGAGGAACAGCAGGATCTGGATGTATACTTTAAATAGAAAAGTGAAAACTCACATTGTTAATGTAGTTTATAATTTTATCCGCTGTCTGATTCTGCCTCAGCTGATTTTGCATCCATACGACAGCCATCTCACATGCTCGACAAGTAGCATCTTGTGCAAAACCAGATGTTTTTCCTTCGTTCTCGTCCACCACACTCTCAATGCCCATACTATAGTGGAAACAGAGAGACTATTCATTATAATCACAAAACACCAAATAGGTGACACAGACAATAATTGAAAACCCCTGGGGTAATTGATCTTTAGGCCTTACCTAACACCGTGAGTACCATCAAAGGTGCACAGTCCAATTTGGGAGCAGATCTTCTTTGGTTGTGCCTAAAGAAGTCAGGGAGCCACAAGAAAAATTAATTATCCATTATCCAATATAACCAAACTTGATAATCACAGCAAAGAAAATGCCAAGAATGATTAAAAAAAGGTCCTTACTTCAGCTAAAAGCAAGTCAATGATTGTTTGTCCATATTGTGAAACAACTGCCTTGCATTCTTGGCTAACGATTCCAGCAGCTCCAATAGCATGATTTATCATAGTAATTACCGTCTAAAAGAACATAATAAACACATATTTGATCAGCAAAACAAGTCAAGCCGCAAGCAATCGACAAAAGTTTCCTACATTTAAATATATAACCGGGGAACTTAATTATCAAATTACAGGAGCCTAAAGAATACTGAGGAACTTGACTCCATTTTCATATACAATAAGATGTGCACCTAGCAGGGATAATCAATTGGTTGTCAGGTTCGATATCACCTTATCAAAGAATGGAATCAATCGCATAATCAATATGAAAGGAGGAAAATCCACAAAAGCAATGCCTACCATAAGTTTTCAATGCGTTCAGCAGTCAAAGTTTAGCTATGATGCACCGAAACGCCATTTTTGCAGAAAAGAACGTTTCCGAAACGCGTTTCGGTCCGAGACGCTGGGAAACGGAAAATATGCGAATCGAAGGTGTGAAATATTGATAATGGCAGTTTTGTAATTCTCATTTAAACAGAAGGGCATTTTGTACCTGATTTTTTTTTAAAACAAAAATGCTAAGCCCCCAAATCTTCATTCGACATTCTGTCATTCTCAACCCCAAAATCCCAAATCGACATTCGAGTTCGACAGTGTCTCCCCAAATCGAGTAGCCTCCTCCGACCTCCGTCTCCGTCGCCTTCGTCTCTCTGTGGCCTCCGTCTGACCGTCTCTCCGTCGCTGTTCCAGTCATCCAGTGTTCTGCCGTCGACTGTGACTCTGTGAGAATGAGTGTTTCGCTGGTTCTGTTCTGGTTCTGTTTCTGTTCTGGTCGCTGGTTCTGTGCTGTTTCTGTTTCTGTTTCGCTGGTTCTGTTTCTGTTTTTTTTTTTTTAACATACTTTGGCTTAGGATAAAAGGGAGTATTATTTAAACATGAGACTCGAAGACTTGGCACAGTGGCGTACATGCATAGGTAGTAACTATTTATCATTTTATATTACTAACAAATTAACTCATTTGCAAACATTTTCGGGTCCAAATAGAAAAACGTTTCTTTGTTTAGTTCTTTTTATTATTTGTTTAATTATGCTAGTGATTTATCTTTTATTATATTTTGTTAATGTGAAATACACTGTTTATATTATAAATATTATTTAATACCAAGACGTTTCGGAACGTCTCGAAATATTGGTATTTTTAAAGTAACGTTTCGATGTCACGTTTCGGCAACGTCTCGAAAATGCCGTATCGGTTTCGGTGCAACATAGAAGTTTAGCATTAGCCACAATCAACTTAGTTATTTCTTACTTAAATCAGCATTTCAGTCGTTTTACTTTTTCTTTCTTTTTACTGTTTAGCTCAAGTGATCAGTACAGAATCTGTAGGTTTACCAAATTCTACTGACAGAAACGAGGAGTTGCATAGCAAATAGCAGCATAAGCCTAGAAGCATTAGTTCATACCGTAGGGCCTGCCAACAATGAAGTCCCAGAATCTGCTATAGCTGAACAACCATCAGCACAAAATCCTGAAGGAAAATATGCTCACGTCAGTACCAACATATAGAAACTCAAACCGAGCAACCATGTCTTAAAGAAAACATATCAGCATCTCTTGTTAGTTTCCTAAACGTACCAGTGGATTTACCATCAACAAAGACATCTCCCATGTCAAACTATCAAACCACCAAAACACAAATAACAATGAGTAAAAAATAAGTCGGAAAAATGAAGCTAAAATAAATGCATAAGAAAGTGGGTGATTAACAAATAATTTGAAAAATAACCTGCCAATAGCCTCTTTGCGTTACAGGTACATAAGTGTGCTTGCCCTTGTAGTGAGCAGGATCAGAACCACCAAAGACAATCTCACCCCCTTCCTCTTCATTTGGATTACGATTCAACCAGAATGAAAATACTGGTTCCTTAACAAGACCTTGTTCAACCATGTTGTACCTAAGACAAGCATATGCCTTATAATCACAGAAAGATTTAATAAAAGCCAAGCAAAATGTTGGAACGAAATTTAAATGTTCATTTACCACACTGGAACAGCCTTTCCAACCGAGATCTCTTGAAATCCAAGTCCTAATATACCATCGAATTTGCCCATCAAAAAAGTAACACCAGGCTCTTTTGTTGCTTCAATAAATACCTGATAGGAAACGTAAGGTACTCTACATCAATATATTCAACTCTATAGTAAAAGAACTCAGCTCTTTTCTCCCACATCCCCCCCAAAAATCAACCCATTCGAAATAAAGAAAAAGGTAAAGGATGTAGAAGGGATTGGCACTCGGTATTACCTGTTTCTTAACAACTATGTCACCAACTCTGACATTGTCATGGCTAAAGAAGCCAGAAATTGCTCCAGTACCATACTGTATTGCAGCAGAAGTGCCTACAACATCAGAAAGACAAATTTGAGTGTTGGACAAGAAAACGACAAATCAACATCTCTTTTTCAAATTGTCAATTTTGAGATCAGACAAACTTTATTCTACAGAAACTCCATGTTTCGGTCAAATTGAGTTTCAGATCAGACCAGAGAAAACTTCAGTAGTAAAGAAAGACAGCAAGATTAACAAAACAAAACAAAAACTCCCTCCGGTCCTTATTATAATTATAAGACCTACTCTCAAGGAGTTGATATTGGTCTTAAATATAAGATATATTTTTCATATTTGTTAGTCTTTTCCTAATTTACCCCTAATGATGCTCCTTCAAGAATAATCAATAAGGAAGGGAATGAGAGAATTAAAGAAACCCGGGTGTTGTAGAAAATACATGTTATATAGTAACTAACTTTCTTAATATACCAACATAGAGTTGGTCTAGCCATGTCAAGCTCCGCTAGATCCCTTTAGATCTCGAATTCAAGTCTTAGAGGAGACACTTGTATTAGGAGGAACTGAACCGAATACGGGGATGATAATATTAAAAAAAAAACTATTTTCCTTAATCTAATCAAATTAGGTAAATATGTCTTATACTAAAGAGGAGTACAGAAGGGAGTAACACAGACTGAACAATTGTAGAGTCTTTTTCATTAGGAAGAGGTAGACAAACCATTCTTCCTGTAGGTACTGGATACGGTAGACTTGTACTTGGCATGGAAATAGCACGAAATCTGCACCTCAAATGCACGAATAAATTAGCAAAACGAGGAAAAGTAAATCCAATATAGAAGTATTATGAAAGGCATAAGTTTATAAAAAGCTGACCGAGAAATAACACTTGGATGATGGCACCCACAAATTAGAGCTCCCCGTATCAAAAATAACAGTGAATTTCTGAGGAGGGGTGCCAATGGCTATTTCACCAAAGTACTGAGCATCCATGTAATTCTTTAACCCAACAATATCAGAGCCCGCAGCAGGATCTCCAAGATTACTTGGGAGATGATACTTTCTAATGGAAGATCGGAACGCCTCTCCCTCATTGGACCCGAGCCGAGCAGCAAGCCGGTTGTTCGGGTCAAATTTTACTTTCTTTAATCCAATCCTACGCAGCCCATCACTGGGCTCGCAGGAAACCAGCGAAACCAACAAGCTTGAAAGAAATAAACATAACAGAGCCGCATTCATCTTGTTTCCCATTCCGAACTGGTAGACCAAATAGAGATTCAAATTCAGAAAACATAAAGCTAGTAACAAAAATTATATAATGACTGCATGCATTCAGGAAAAAAAAATATGACTGATTAGAACGCAAGATATTCAAATTGTGAGAAAACGAATCGATGAAACAAAAAAAGAAAAAAGAAAAGAGATTAAGATTCCTTTTTTACCTTCGCAACAAAGGAATCGAAAAATAAATCATCAGAAGGCATGAGAATGGTAAATAAAACAATAGAGAATACGAATCGAAGAGAAAAAAGACACCACAATCAAACCGGTATGATCAACGATCATCACAAGAAATCAGCAGTAAAATCCACTCCGAATCGAAATGAAAAACTAAAAACAAGAACGGAACAAAGAACCAAAAAGCAATGTTGAAAACAAAGTTGCATGATCATAAACAATCAAACCGGTATGATCAACGATCATCACAAGAAATCAGCAGTAAAATCCACTCCGAATCGAAATGAAAAACTAAAAACAAGAACGGAACAAAGAACCAAAAAAGCAATGTTGAAAACAAAATTGCATGATCATAAAAATGGGAATGGAAAACTGACCTGGATTTCTGGAGAGAGATGAGATGGAACGGAGTTAGGCGAGAAGAGGAAAGTGAGAGAGGCTTTAATAGAAGAGGTGAGGGGTTAGAGTATGAAGGAGGGACTGAATGACGTGATTCTGCTGGAGATAGGCGAACAAGGCGGTGGAATCTTTTATGGGAACCGTACGATGAAAAAGGAGTAATCTGGCACCGTCAAAAAAGGATGACCCGATGAGAACGCGACACCTCTACCCCACTACGCATTTTCTGTCCTTTAGTGCGTTTGTTATAATAATAATAATTAAAAAACGGTAAGCGCATAAGAACAAATATTCGCAATAAAAAATTGTTATAATCTCAGGTGGAAAAAAGAAAAAATAAAAAAGGGTTATAATCTAGGAGAAACTACTTAAAAGAACCTCCTTTGCAAAATATAAGGACCCGTTTGTTATAAAGAAAGTTTGGGGAGGGAAAGGAACTTTGGAGGAGGGAAAGGAAAGGAAAGGAAAGGAAGATTTGAAAGATGAGGAAGATGGGCAGTTGTTTGGTAGGAAGAAAATGAAGAGGAAAGTTGGTAAAAATTAGGAAATGTCTATTTTACCCTCAAAAGAAATTAATTCAAAATAAAAAAATATATTTTTTTCTAAAATATATTTTAAAAATATATTATTGTTAAGTTCGAACTTTTGAAGAAAAAATTTCGCCAAATTTGAACTTTCCCGCCAAGTTTAAACTTTCCCGCCAAGTTCGAACGTCCCGCCAAATTTGAATTTCCGGGGTAAATCTGTCAAAAATCATCTTCTGGGAAGATGGCGGCTTTCCTTCCATTTTCGGATGGAAAGCACTTTCCCTCAAATGAGGGAAGATGGACCCTCACTTGGAAGATCTTGTTGGACTTTCTGTGTAACAAACAACCAAAATCCATGGGAAGATTGGGATCTTCCCTTTCCCTCCCAAGCTTTCTTTGTAACAAACGGGTCCTAAGGTGCAGTTTGCACGCATGAAGAATAGTTCCACCCGTGGAATAAATCTTACACATGGCCACAAGGGTCATTAAACAAGTTTTAAATACGTGGGTGATAAATTTTCCAATATTAGATTTTTCAGCAATTTTTCATCTTTAAATGCGGGCATCAAAAAATAGTGAAATTTAAATAGTGAAACTTTTAAATTAAACATTAATTATAAGAATATTTGCTGACTCTTACATTTAGATATTTAAAATTATACATTAGAAGAAGTAAATGCATACTTGAGTTATATAGTTTTTAGGATTAAGGTGTAAATTTGTTCTGAAAGTTTTTGTTGAGGAGCAATATTGCTCTCCTAGAAAGAGGGTGGACACCGCTTGTTTGACATTGAGTTTCTGGTTTTCAGAGAGAGCCTATGAAGGAAGCTAGATTAAGAGATTGATCAGAGCGGTGGTAAGATAATAAAGTGGTGACGTTTTAGAAAGGGAGGGAGGAGGTGAGGGCATCGCCGGCGAGATCATACGGTGCTTTGATGAAGAGGACGGTAATGGAATGATTTTTGTGGCAGTTGGTAAGGGGAGAGCCAGGATTTTTTGTGTTTGTATTTGCATAATTAGTAGGGGATTTTCTTTTTAATGAAAGTTTTAAATGCATTGAAAAACAAAAGAATATAGAAAAGAAAAGAAAACTTCTAACTTAACATAGAAAAATAATAATTAAGAGTCAACTAAGCTATTACAACAGAATCATTACAAAAACATTCTTCGATTCTTCATTCTTTAAAAATATTGCATTATATCTTTATCATCAATTTTATCAAACATATCACGTTTAATATAAGTTAGCAAAAGGTATATAGAATGAGAAGAATATGTAATGTTGGAGAAATTGTCCAATCTTGACAGGTGGCAAATTTTTCCAGTTAGTAATCAAAAGAATTCGTGGAGGTAGAGATCATACAAGAATCAAACAAGCAAAAGGTATATAGAATGAGAAGTTGAAGACCATGCAAAAGAATTAAAATCAACATTATGTTTTAAGAGTATGACCTCTCTAGAATTCTGAAGAGGCAGATAGCACCCAATCAATCATACCCCATGAAAGGAAGCAATGAAGTTTTTAATAAACAGATTTCCAAAGCCGCAAGAAAACCAAAGAAAGAAAGATATATGATTGCACTTTGAGAATGTAACTTGTGCATATGGTTTAACAGACAATGTTGGTGTAATCTGACTGCACATTTTTTTTTTTCCATTTATTAAAAAAAAACAAAATTTATGTTTGCACTTGCTAACACTTGCACCAACGTGGTTCCACCACTAGACGGTTGGTAACCCATGCCTAGTAGTTGTTTTTCCATTGGTCTAGGTGAAGTGAGTTGCATAGAAGATACCTGAATACTATTTGCAGAACTCATAAAAAGAAAAGTAACGGTGTTTAGAATATCTAACGGAGATGTCATTTTTTTGCTCTGTTTGAAAAAGTTTATGGATATTTTTTAATCTAAAAATTGTTTGTTACCAGACATTCTTTTGGGAAAATATCAAAGGCATTTTTGCACCCTCCCTTGTTTAAATAATGACCATGCCTGAAAGAATTAATTAATTATGAGGATGACGACGGATATATAAGATATTATTATAATGCAAGATATATGAAGAAAACGAACGCTGTGTTAGGCCAGAGAGAAAGCTTAATACTTAATAAAACTTTTAAGTGAGAGATTGAGATTGGAGCATGTGTTAAATATTCTAAAATTGAAAAGGGCTAAATATTCTGATGGACATTCCCTCGATCTCCAACAAACCATTTGTTTTGGAACTCCAAGTTTGCTCTTCCTTATCTATGACTTGCCTTGCATCACCAAACAAACCCGAATCAACAATGTTATGCAAATCCTTGTTCCTTCATTTATGCCTTCCTCCAAGAATCACCTCATTTGTATGCCTTGTGAAAGTCTTAATTGACTAATTTAATCAAATTAACGAAGTTTGTGAGTATTTTGTAAAATGATTATGAGAATGAAAACGGTACATTGATATAATTTAAATTGTTTATTGAGATTGAGAAAGTTATGATGATGTTGATAAGTATTTTGATAGAAATAACCTTGTGAAATTTAAAAGTGTTACATACATATACATATATATATACATATACATACACACACACACACACACACATATATATGGGGATATCATTTTTGCATCTCATGCAGATAAATATACCTGTAGCGACCACAAACGACATTGTTTTCTCTTCTTTCTTTTTTTAATTAATTAATCAATGTGAAAACCGAAAAGGGTGGAGGATTTGACAAAAAAAAAAGGTAGTGGACCCCACCATGAAATAATTGTGTCTTTGACCAAGGAAAGCTTCTGACAAAAAGAAAAAGAAAAATCTAATGGTGTTGTGGGTTGGAGACTTGTTACAGTTAATACTACTTCTGGTCCTTCAAAAACCTCAACCCAGAGCTACTGTTTGACCAAAAACAAAACCCAGAGCTGTGAAATTCAGGATAGGCAAGATGATCGCTGGAGAAAGAGTGAGCAACATCAGAACAGTCGCAGCATTCAATGCTCAGAAAAATATTTTATCCCTCTTCTGCAACGAGCTTCGTGTCCCACAGTGAAGTTGTCAGCTCCGTCTTTTGTTCAGACCGAGTGAGGGACAAACAATGCATTTGCAAGCACAATCCCTTCGCTCACAGGGCTTTGGCAGCTCAACACAGCAGATCTCAGCAACAACGAATAAAAGGAAAAGAGTTTATTTACGTTCTTTGGTTCATTTACGTTTCTTTTTCCTTTGCTTATATCGGTCACTTGCTTATATGTCGAAATTGCGTCGTTTTTTGTACTGCTGCAGAAAAGTTTTTCTGCAGAAATGATTTCCTATATATATATATATATATATATATATATATATATATATATATATATATAGTTGAGAATTGAGATATTATAGCATGTGTATGAAAATGATTTGAATGTGAAAATCTTGAGAAATTATCATTAAGCTATTTATGGATAATTATTGTAATGATTGGATTGGGATGAGATAGAGTAGTTTGTTCTATCACGTGGTATAGCTTCCATTTACGATGATTGGCTTTCTATTATCTCACTAATTCAATAAGGGACTAAAAAGACCCTTTCTTACTAAATAACAATTAACCAAATTGTTTTCTTAAAACTGGATTAATAGGTAATTATGAAAAACCATTTTCTTTTCAAACAGCACACCTAGGTGTCTAGGGTACAAAATTTTTCCCACAAACCCACCACAGGAAATCCATAACTCTAGGCAAAATTAACTAACAGTAAAATACATAGCCCACGAGTCTTACAACACGAACCCCAACAACAAAGGGCCTTCACAAAACAATTTCGCATAAGATAGGAATGTGGATCCACTATAATTTGATAGTGTATAAAATAAGGCCTTCGGAAAATCAATAGTCACCCAAAAGTAGTTAATGTAGTATTTCAAAAATATGAGGGCCCTATGATGGCAATATATAAATCAATACAACACTAATACCAAAAAGAGGCCTACAAGTGCACGACATCTATGCCTCTGACTGCTTCCCTTGACCTTTAGTAAGATTAGAGGTCTCGCCTGAAAAATTTAATAATAACGGGGTGAGTCATAAAGTCCTCATAACCAAAATTAATTTATCAAATATATAGGAAATGATTGCAAATCAGAGAAACAGGTCTATTAAAATAATAATATTATTATTTAATAACTAAAATAATACATAATAATAAACAATGATTAAAACCAATAATACACAATAGTCTAAAACAATTATAATCATCCCCACTCATCCATCCTGCTCCTCCTTATTTCCTTTGGACATGGTATAACCTATCAGTGCTAGTATATCTGGCCAATGTTAGCTAGTCACTTCAAGAATATTGTCTCCTCCCATGCCACCACGATATACCGTAACAGGAAAATGTCCACCCAAAACACTCAACTCAAATTCCGGGCCAGGAATGAGAGAGTCGATGGGTACAAATTCACCCTCAATGACCACACAACCCAATATAACCCACAACAGAGGAAATAATATAACACTAAAATTTTCAACAATATTTTACTAAATTATTATTATTCCATATTCCTCATCTCACAACAAACATTATAACTATCACAATGATAACCACCCAAATAATAATATTCACTTATATATACAGATTGGAAAATACACTGCTTCACTAAGATAATTTTTATATCCAAACATACACATAATTTTTCAAAACACATATAACTAGTATATATGAAAGTAAGGTATAGAAAAACACCTTACAGCCCAAAACAAGAATATAAAATAAATTAACTCCGGTTACCTCAATTTCAAGCTTAACTTTAGCTTGAGGAGAACCACCCGTACAGTTATCGGTCACAAGAAGGCTCTACATTATCACAATTATAACTTATAATTTCCTATAACTTAAAATAAAAATCTAAAAATAATATATTATTATAAATAAAAAACTGAAAATGACATTTTTAGTCCCAAAATTCTAGAAATTACAGTTTTGCCCTAAAATTCCAGAAATTACAGTTTTACCCCAAAATTCCATAAATTACTGTTTTGTCCCAAACTTCCAGAAATAACAGTTTATTCCTTTATATATAAAAACTAAATTGATTAAATTCCAACAATATCTCCCTATCCCAAATAAATTTTTTTCACAACATTTAATCAGTAAAAATATTTTATATATAGGACATAAATCCTAAACCTCTTAAACGGAAAAATTCATTTTAAATTTCTTAAAGAACCAAACAATAATGACCAGTGGGCTTTTTAGTAGCCAGTGACATGGATAGTAACTTAGCTCATGGGTCTAATTGACGAAAATAAGGCGGTTTGGTCAGATTAATGGGAGGCAACTTAAGAATTGTGAAAATTGTTATTTAAGTAGTTTGATAATTGGGTTTGATATTGGGTTTTGTGACTTCGTAAAGTCCAATGCTCAAGTGTGTTGGTAAAGTATGGAGTGGTTTGTGAAACGACAAGGAAAATTTTATTATTCAACTTTTGACATTTTATAAATGTTTGTAAAATAATATTATTTTAATTATTATTTTAATTTTTTTTATTTTCCATCGGTTTAGTCCCAGGTTGACTGCGAACTGATCCACTAACCATTGACGTAGTGCCTTAACCAGTCTAGAGGCTAGAGTCTGGATTTGATAACTAGAAACGCTTTATATTATACATAATGCAAACCCAATAATTATTAGTTAGTGGATATTGAATGAATATATCTTTTCAAGATTGCACATATCCACGTCTAATTAATTATGAGAAAGAAAGGAGAGGAGGAGAGAAAGGAAGGAAGGTGTAGCGTAAGAGGCATGAAGAAGGAAGGTGGTGTGGAGGAAAGCACAAGACATAGAGTGCAAGGCACAGCCTTTTCCCATTGGGAGAGAAGAGGAATTCTCTTTCCATCCCTCCAAGCATTTCCTATATATCCTATTCCCAACAACCACTCCTTTACTTTTCTTACTTACCACCATCTCTCTCTCTCTCTCTCTCTACACATACACTCACTCTCTTGTCGTGTCCCTCTCATATTCTTTATCTTTTGTTGCTTTGTTTTGAGTGTTCCATTCCTTTACCTATCACTATCACAATACATCTATTCAATTCGTTCACTTTTCTTACTCACTCTTCGTTACTGAGTCCGGTTTCTCTCATTTTCGGATTTCTGCCCATCCCTCATCATCTTCTCATCCTGACCGTCAAAATCTTGATCAAAGGGCCCAGAATAATTTTTTTTAAAACCGCATGCGGTCCCGACACCGCATGCGGTTTTTAAAAAAAAAAAATTATTCTGGACCCTTGGATCAAGATTTTGACGGTCAGGATGAGACTGTGAGGGATGGGCAGAAAAACGCTGATGAGAGAATCCTCTTCCCTTCATTACTATCCCCTCCATTACAAGTGTACTTTCTATACTACATTGCTTCTTCTTCTTCTTCCTCCCCACTACTGGATGTTGATAGTTTTATATTACGAGCATGTCCTAATTATAACACTGGGTTGACTTTTTCTAGAAAAATTAAGAAAGCTAAATAAGTTATTTAATCATGTCATATATTGTGTATCTTTATCTAGTTCTTATTATAAGCTACCAACTAACAATTCTCACAAACCAATAAAAATAGTTAAAGTCAATAAAGTTGTCCTACAATTTAAGTAACTTCCAATATTACCTCTACTAATTGCACTAAACTCTAATATTATATAATTATTACTCTCACTCACTATTCTTATTAATTAGGGGCACATGTGGAAACAAATAATTAATGCTCTTTGGAAACAAGCAAGTCCCTAATAAAAATGACAAAATAAATTTGCTAGTTGGTGCGTTATAATAAAGACCAGAGGGAGTATATATTAGTTTATTAGTTAAACTAATTAGTTTGAAGAAAAAAAATAAAAATACTCTAAAGTAATTTTATTCACTTCCTTTTTTTTGAACACTGTTTTATTCACTTCCTTAATCTCTTAAAAAGTCAACTTAGTCTTATAATGACCGAATGGAGTATTATTTACTATTAATCCATCTATTGTGGGATTCACAATATTGCTTATCTTTTGATTTTACTGCCATCTCTTGACTTTATTAGTTTTCATGTTTCAAATTTGTTTTGTTTTGCTTTGCTTGAGATAAGCAATGGACTGCGTCATAATTTTATATTTTCTGAAAATTATTTAGTTACTCAGAGTTGCACTCTATTTTGAATATTTATATTCTAATTTTTTACTCTAATTTTTCAATAATAAAAAAAAAATTTGCGACTTTTTTGAAAAACATGCTAAACTATATGGGCTAAAATGGGTCCATTGGCCCACCATCCCATTTCTATTCATCTTTAGCCTGTTTATGTAGAGAGCCAGCTAGCCCAACTTAACCCACATGGGCTGGACTTTTTTTATATTGGTTGGCCCATCACAACATAGGACAAGCCCTAACAATAATTTATGTCATCTTGTTTCACTTGGATCCTTTTTCATTCCAAAATCAAGGGGAGAAGCGTTTTGCTAAAAAAAAAAAAACAAATTATATATAAAAAAAAAACAAATAAAAAAACTTTTTTTCAGTCATCAAACTTTGAAAGAGTGTGGTTTGTTTTAACTTTTTAAAAGTGTTTTTATGATTTATAAGGTAAATATGTGAAATAAATTTTGTTTCGGTTTACGAAAAATTGTTTAAAAAAACACTTTCGTGCTTTCCCCAAACAAGCATACATGATACGTAGTGCTCTTGTCTTTTTATATAAGACTTATTTATCTAATTTGATAGATTATGAAGATAAAATAAATTATGTGATTATAAATATCATGTCAGTCTAGAAGCAGCGGTGATGGTTCAATGAATGTTGAAGAAAATAAAAAAGGAGAGATTGAAGAGCTTCACGAGAGGAAAGTGACTGGAAATTTGCTCACATGCATGCATGAAACCAATTAAAAGCCTCTGCTGGCTCTTCTTTTCCTGAACTTGTTCTTCCCTTTTTGCATCTTCTTTATTCTTTTTGGACTTTGGTATCTTCATATTTACATGTCATTAATTGGTTGGACGGATAAGAATGGCCTGAACTTCTAACTTTTCTTTCTCTAGAATGTTATTAGCGCAAAGAAAGGGGGACTCGTCGTAAAATCGCATACCTAACATTGAAGATAACAAATGATTAATCAGAAAAATTAATAGAATAAAAACGACCGTTATTGAAGGCGTTGTTGGGCCGAAACACTCGTTACGAAACAACTAATGAGGCTTTTAGTACTTCTCAACAAAATAAATAGTTATTCTTGGGTTCAACTGACGAAGGGGTCGGACTTCCTCACCTCAAGGGAGGGGGTTCGATCCCTGCCTTGGTTAAGGCGTTGGGGGAGGTACCCTAGGGGTTTAGGAAGCAGTGGAAACGCTGGTAGAGGTGGAGGCATGTGTACTCTCTGTCCAGTATGCCCTGTGGATTGGGTTCCAAGCGCCCTGCCCTTGGATTGTGGATGATCCCAACCCCTTTCCTAAAATTTTTTTAGCACAAAAAAATAAATAGTTAAAACAAACTATGAATCCCGAATCGGACACTCATCAATAGGAGGATATATATGCTTAGCCAAAAACAAACAAAGGTTGGTCTAGTTGATAAATAGATTGACTCATAACTATAAAGTTGTGGGTTCAAATCTCACCAATGTGAGAACCTTGCTGATTAGTGATATGTAAGTACCTATATAAGATATCTTTGAGATCGAAGGCATGCACTAGCCTTGATAAATACCAGGACCCAACTCACCTAAACTTTTTATTATAAGAAAAATAAACAGTTAAATTTTAGAAGCAAATTATATTGAACACCACAACCTTTATTATCAAATCGTCAAACTAGAGACCAACAGGGATTGAGTATAGCGGAATGGACTAATCCCTCGTAACATGGAAAATCAAGGTTCAAATTCTCGTCGGAAGAGGTGTCTCGAACAAACTATATTCAATATAAGGATACATGTACTTAGACACAAAGTAGTCAAACAACCTAAACGAAGCATTGTGGACCAAAACATGATATGGTACTTTTCATCCTTTTTATTACTTTATGGATTTAGCTAGATCTTGCATATTTATCTTGGACGCATGCAGATCTAACTTGATGTAGAAGAAATGAACAAGTCACTTTGAGAAAATTGGAAACTAATCAACTGGTAATCACATTTTTTAACATATCATCTTACTTTTTTTATTAATGTATTTAGTTACAGTGAGACCCATGCCAACACAAGTTGAAATTTGCAGGTGAAGTCCCTTATATTCTATATAGATTATCTCTTCCTTATTTTGTTGTTGGAAAATGATTTTATTCATATTCAATTTCAAAACAAACATATACATAATTAAGAGAGTATATAAAAAAATTAATCATACATTTTAAGGTGGAAAGTTCATGATTCAAGCCTTCGCTAGAAAAGTATAGTTAAAAGTATGATACTAACATTAATCACTCTAGCTCCAAAGTCCAAATTAACCTCATTTGTCCGCAATGAGCTAGATCAATCTCTTATTCTTGAAGAAATGTTCTATCTTTTCAAATAGATGGAACTCAATAAATGCATATCATATCATATCTTCTTTGTCAGTAATCTATATCAGATTTCATGGATCTGCATAGCAGAGAATAGAATAGTCTTGAAAAGAAGTGACGATTTCACAAGCAATGGTTTCAATAAATGTGATTGGGCTATATTTTCAAAGATTGTTATAAGTTGTCAATAAATTCAATTTGGATGAGTCTTCCACCTTCACATGCAATCACATGAACCTATTCACAAAACTATGCTTTTTATATCTGACTTCCCAGTTCTCTTCCATTGTTTATCTGTTCACGCGCACACAAAATATATATAATTATTAATGAAGTAGTCGTCTATCCGTACCTCCACTTACAATTACGTGTTTTATACTAAAACTCGATTATATATACGAGCTGATTTTTCACGTACTATAACTGATTGGTTGTGTTTTTACACAAATATACACATATTTTTACCAAAAAATATTTCAGATGAGTAAATAATTATGTCTAGAAACATCAATATAAAGTTAACTTTCGAAGAGGTGTGTTCTACAAGAAAGCTCGGTCCGAAAACAACATTTGGTGATGATAAAAAAACAAAGAAATCGAAAGGTTTTCATTTTTTACTTATAGTCAAAGCTTTGAAAAGTTACAAACACTTGAAATATAATAGTGGCTCTCCCTTATGACTCTGATCTTTTTGTGTGTTAATGTCTAGGTCAAAAAGAATGCAAAAATATCGAAACAAAATCGCAATATATATTTATAAATTTGTTATGCTATATAAATAGTCTTGTTGGGAATAAAGCGTGATTATTTGACTTTCGCTAAGGATAATATTTGGATTGTTCTCTATTTTTTGGTGAAAGATCGTTGCTCTCTCTCTCTGTGTGTCCAGGGGCAGAAAATTACAAAAGGGGCACAATTGGCAGGGGATTCGGGGGCAGCGCCCCCGATTTTTTTTTTTTTAAAAGAAAGTTTTAAATACATTAAAAGACAAAAGAATATAAACAAGAAAAGAAAATCAAAAAAACATTCATGAAATCAAGTGAATACTAATGATATAATAAGAGATGCAATTATTTTACAGACCTGTTATTTATAAAAGCAAAGCTAAGTGCTGTTAGAAATGTAGCTACATAAATTACAATGAAGGGTGGACACTCAATAAGTTCAAGTACATATATTTTAATAACAAAAGTATATTACAATAAAAATAATTACAATGTCATCCTTCTAAGCCTTATTTTTTATAATTCCATCATAATTGTCTTATTATCAAGGACTAGACACTCAATAAGTTCATATTAATATATATATTAATTGCCTTATTATCAAGTGTATGCACTAATTAATTGCTCACATCAAAGACTGGACATTTATTACCAAGGGTGGGCATTAATTATTGGGATTAGTTTCCCCTCTATAATTTTCTTTTCTTTATGTTAATTTATTTTGTATTTTTTTTAAAATATATATATATATATATATATATATGCTCACATCAAAATTTAAGGGGGGCACTTGCCCCCTTCTCATATGAGTAGATCCGCCTATGTCTGTGTGTAATTCACTAGAAACTACACATATCATATTGTATTAAAAAGAATAAATGATGTTTCTTATATTTTACTCTATTAACATGTACGATCGCTGATTGGATGTTGTCATGTTTAGAATTAGGACAAAAAAAGATGAGTGTAAAGAGGTCATTGATGCATGTAAATGTGTGATTGCACTAATATCTTTCGTTATCTCAGTATATGTACACTTATTTCTTTTTAGGCCATTGTTGCGTACCATGTTTTATTACCTTAAATTATCCCCCCAGGCATGTCTATGTTCTATGTACCATCTCAACTATTCATCCACCTCCACCAGTTGATTCTGTTTGGATAAGCTTCTTAAAAGTGATTTTACCTTGTATATATATGAATATTGAGCTGGATTTCATAAAAAATAATACTACATCTGATTCTAAATATAATATCTAATTGACTTTTTTGAAAAAATTAAGGTATATTTAAGTACAATATATATTGTGATTAAGTGATATTTAGTTTTATTGACTTCTCAAAAAGTCAACTGGGTTTTAAATTTAGAAATTGGGGGAGTATTGAGTTGGGGCATTATGCTGGACATATATTTAAAACTTCTTATATATAGTTTCACCTAAAATACCAATATGCTTCCGATAGTTTATATTCAGTAATGGATAGTTTATCTAATATGATTGCCTTCAGTAGTAGTATCCAATACTAAATATAATATTTAGTTAACTTTTTTTATTTTGAAAAATTAAGGAAGCTAAATATATATAATTATATGGTACACAATAAATGATATATATAATTAAATACTTTATTGTTACGGATTTATATCAGGCTCATTAGTGATGCGGCCCAATAACAGGCAGATCTATCATGATCACTAACGGATCAGATAAGATTATAATCAACCTACAATCAAGGAGATAATCAAGGGAAATCCACATCGCAAATAGAGGGCCCATGAGCCCAAGACCAACAGGTACACTCTATAAATATGAGTTAAACCCTAAAGGTATACATCTTCTACCCTCTGGCTATTTACATACTGCCTACACAGAGCACACACCCCACCCTCTTTGGCTAAACGCCCCCAGTATCATCGAACTCCGTAGACTTTGATCTCTCTCTACAGGGTACGTAGGCCCTAGCCATTGCTCCTAGGTCAAGTCTTAACCAATATCAACATACTAACCCCTTCGAACTAGACATCTGTGTTCTATATCAGAAAATTTATCTAACTTCTTAATTTATCTAACTTCTTAATTTTTTTTAAAAAAAGTTAAGACGCGGGTATGTATTCTTTTTTGCGGGAGTGGGAGAAGGAAAGCAAAAGTCAAAGGTGGAAGAGGAAGAAGAAGCCGGAGTGGTACGGTGGATAAGGTACGGTGCGACCATGCCAGAGAAAGAAATTACAGAAGCGACGTGGTGGAGGGGACACCTTCATCCCCATCCGTCTTGATTATTACAATTATTAATTATTAATTATAAATATAATCGCTAGTCTCTCACATGATTGGGTTTAATGGCACTAACGTGTCGTGAACCTCATAGAAAAGTAAAACCTAGTCAAAAATCCTCCACCCTCCCTCCAATCAAACTCCTTCTGTTCTTTCTGTTCTTTCTTCTTCGTTGACTCTACCATTACTCTAATTTCTCTTTCTTCATTCTTTATTACTCCCACGTAAACCTAGGGCCCACGTGGTACTTTCCACGAACCTCCCTTTTCTCTTTCTCTTACCTGTCTCATGGCCGTATTTATTGACCAATCACATTAATCCCTCCATTATTCTTCATAAACAAACCCTTCCTTGCCTCTTTCTTGACGCTTCTTTTGTCCTTCTCCCAAAGCTGTATCCTTTCTACTTCCCCAGATAACGAAATTGTCCACCATGACCATCAGATAAGGTAGATGATGATCAACATGCCAAAGACTAAAAGAGATATTTATTAGTCCCCGTCCTAATTATATAAGTACATTTTTAGAGTTGGTTTTGGTTCTAATTATAAAAACAAGTTTTAACTTTTGTCAATTTTTTCCTATAATACCCCTATCCATACTTATTATTAGGAGTATTTATATATATGTATACATATATGTATATTTGTGTTTGTATGTGTATATATATATATATGTACACACACAAACACCCAACCACACACCCTATATATATATGTGTGTGTAGAATATATGTGTAGATAGATCTGTATATATACATATATACACACATATATGTTTATATAGTAAGACCATTATTTCAATTAGAAAGCGTGTGAAAAGAAAAATTGGTCGGAGAGTATGTGGTAGGGTTGTAATTCACTTTTACTTATGTCATTTTAAATTTATATAAGGGCATTTTAGGAAAATGAGTAAAATTAAGTAATTTAACTTCTCTCCTTAATCCCTCTAAAATCGGTTAAATAACTCCTATAATTAGGACAGAAGGGAGGGAGTACTAGTATTTAGTTTTTTCCTTGTCGTTTTTCAGACGGTGACTTCTGAATAATGACTTTGAGCTGAGAATCTTTTACGTGAATAAAGATCAGGTACAAGTGGAGGATAATGAACGGCACTGATGATATTACCAGAAAAAAATTTGTAAAAATTGAAGCCACAAGATACAAAGATACATAGCTACTATGTCTGTTCTTTTCTTCCTGTCTATTTACTCAACCAAGTTATTCAAAGATGAGATAACAAAGAAATAATAAAACTTCCCCGTTCTAAACCTTCCTCCCATGGTAGACAAAGAAAAAAAATTGAAAGAGAAAAAAACATATGAACATTTATCGTTATGTTCTCCGGATCCCCAAAAGTATGAAAGAAGAAACAAATTTACGGGAAAACGAAAAATACAAGAGCTTTTTTATTGATTCCCTGAGAAACTACTGATTGTGGTACCACCGGTGATGTGGGGATTACCGCTGTTGTTGTTGTTGTTGACAGAGGGAACACCGCCGCTATTAATGATGGAGGAGATGGCGGCAGCGAGCGCCGCTGTGAAATTCGGGTCGACGGTGATGGCCGCAGTGGCGGCGCTGACAGTCTCTGCCAACGATGACATCGGCGGCGGCTGGTTTGGCTGCACTGGCCTGGGAGGTTGGTTGGCTAATTGGGAAGAAGATGAAGAGGACGAACCCATATCCTGAGACAAGTGAAGGCCAGAGAACTTCGATTGATTGTAAAGTGCTTGTGAAAATGCCTGAGCCAATTGATGATGCTGACTCGATCCGGTTGGTTGAACTTGAGGCTGTCCTGGGAAATTAGGTACTTGAAATGGCGGTCTCTGGAATTGCATAGGATTGTTCATGGTACTGTTTGAATTGTGAGTGAGGTCCAATGTTATAGTAGGAAATGGAGCTGAAGCAGAAAGTGTAGCCATGGTAGACGAACAAGGAAGAATAGCTCTGGCCAGCAAATTCGGATTCATTATCCCGTCTGCACTTGACATTGAACCTGACAACAACATGCTCGCAGCTGCCGTTGTCGTTGATGCCATGGCCATTGCTGCAGGTGGGAGCGGATGGTTATGGCTTCCTTCGTAGGTAGTTATCAAAATTGTCCTGTCCTCCGCACAACGTTGTACCTTAACAAATCCAAAAAAGAAACCACATAACCTCGTTAGCCTTCCACTCCTAATATATTAACATCATATTAAGTAATATATATGTATAAAACACACAAGGAGATGAAACTGCTTACTTGTTTTCGAACTGGGCAACCAACGGCCATGGTGCATCTATAGTAAGCACGAGGACAAGGGTTTCCCTTCGCCATTTTCTGTCCGTATTTTCGCCATTGACATCCATCACTGATCTGTAAAGAGCCAAACAAATAAAGATCAATCTCAATTATTACTATTTAAATTTTTAAATTTTTAAGATTTTTCAAAAATTTAAAACTGTCAATTAAAAAAAAGCTATATGGTATCTTAGATTTATGAAAAACCTTAAAAAATTGAAAATGATTCCGTTTTTCACTCATTTCAGCTAAAATCTAATGATCAGACCCATAGAAAAAACATTTGGGAAGAGGCGCAGCTAAGGAGCCTTCCGGGCAATTTTCAGTTGTTGATAATTAATTAGAAGTACAATATAATAGACATACCATCGGTGCTTCAGATCTGGCCCGAACTGAGACGCGGGCTTTTCTCATGGTGGCTTCTGCCGTGGTGGTACCGGTTGATGGGTCGGTGGAGTTTGATGATGAGGGGTTCAGCTTCTGAAGCTTGTTATTAGGACCACTATTGCCCCACCCATGTGGGTGACCATCTGAGTCTGGACTCTCTTCTCTTTCATTAATTTTACCACTGTTGGTGTTAAGGGGAGGAGTGGTGGATCGTGTTCTTTCATCGGAAGTTGAATTGGACACCTCGTTATTATCTACCTCAGCTGCTCCGCTAGTAGGCCCCAATTCCAGAAGCCGCATGGGTACAATTTCTCTTTTGTCATCAGGTTTTAATCGAACAACCTAAATCATATCAAATTAGGCAAGCATAACTTCAGATTCATATAGAAAACTGGGCCAAATCTTTATGCTTCTAGGTGCTACTGTACAGTTAGTTTAATTACCTCGTTTGCTGTGCTCTGGGTACGTTGAATCTGTTGGTGTTGCTGCTGCGTTAATGCAACGAGATGCATTTGCAGAGCCGTGTAATTATCACTCACATGGGTCAACATGTCCCTCAGCTTCACGTTTTCCGCATTCATACGCTGTAGCTCCTCTTGAAGTTGCGCCAACTGTAACACACATCCATAATTCTCAGTTTCTCAGACTTTCCGGTAATCAAAATTATTAATTATAATAATAAGACATAAAAAATTTAAAACCGCGTAAGATATCTAAGAATTACCAATAGGGATAATGATACCTAAAATGACCATAAACAGGAATATATATGGTAGATCTTGTCAAAATCAAGTAAGACCATGAGCTTTTACCTCGGTGGAACTCTTGGCTCGCTTGATTTCAGCGTCAGATGAAACTCCGTCGTCGACGGTGGACTGATCGCTGCCAGTATGAGCAGTAAGAAGTTGCAGGCCAGTCTAATAGATAAAGAAGAAAAAAGAAGAAGAAGAAGAGAATCAGCATCGTAATTAACGACAAAATAAAGAAATCAGAAGAGAGAAGATGCGCATGTGTGAAGGGTACTCACGTTGACATCGGGGGTCGGAATCTCGTTCTTGACGGGTTTAAGAAGCGGAGGGGGAGGGTGGTTGCGATCGGAGAAGAAGTCGAGCTCGGCGGAGGGGCGGGAGAGATTGACGGGGAAGCCTAAGGAGGGAAGCATGGCGTGAGTGTGAGAAGAGTCGAGAGCGAGACGCATCATTTGGAGAAGAAGAGAAGAAGAAAGAGAGGAGGAGGAGGAAGAGGGAGAAAGTGAGAGAGAAGTCTTCAGAAGAGTGAAGGAAGAGAGGGTTATAAAAGAAGGAGAGCGAAATGAAAAACGTCAGAGGGTGCGTCAGGGGTTGAAAAGAAGGGAGGGGAGGGGAGGGAGGAAGGAGGTTTCGTGAGGAAAAGAGTTTGACTGCTTCTTCGATGAAATGAAGGGCACCGCCCCGAATAGTGCGGCGTCTTCCACGTGACCCAAATCAATCAAAGTCAACTTCTTTGACCAACAACCCCTCCTCCTCTTTTCCTTCCTTCACATTTCATTCATTCACTTGTTAAGTTCCAGCTCTATCTCTATGGGAGTCCACATCATCTGAACATCATTATGCGTTCATATCTTCATTAGAGGTATGAGTAGTTTTTTTTTTTTTTAAAAATATATTGTACTACTCTGATCCTATTTATAAGTCCATTTTGACCAAATCTCATATACTAAGGAGAGTTGGGTATCTCAATGATTATGGAGCAAATTTCCAACTTTACCATCATTTATGAATGGGTACCTTTTAAAATTTATTGTCAAAACTCTCTCATTTTTTTCTTTTTCCAACATGGCTAACCAATCTCTCTCATCCTAATTAATATGGGCAAAATTGTCACAATCTCATTTATTTGGTCAAAATGGACTTATAAATAGGACCAAATTTTTTGTCAAACTAGACTTATAAATAAGATCAGAGTGGTATTTATTTATATTTAAATTATATGTTATTTTATGAGATGCATGTTTGTTGCACCCAATATCTCAAATTAATTAGTTTCTATAATACTGGTGTAACAGACAAATGCAGAACTGGAAACTAATTAATTTGAGATATTGGGTGCAAAAAAAAAAAAACCACACAAAAACCATATAATTTAAATATAAATAAATACAATATATAAAAAAATGCTCATACCTCTAATAGAGGTATAAACACATAATTATGTGCACATAATGTGAACTCATCTCTATGGATATAATGTATCACCCGGTCCTATTTATAATTTTAGTTTGTAAAATAAAAAATTGATCTTTATTATAAATCAACTTTCAGAATTTAAAAAAAAATGAGAGGGTTACAATTTGATCCCTATTAAGTATATAATAAAAAGAAAAATGTGAAAGATATGAAGGTGGAATATCACCTAGAGAGGGCGTGAATAGGTGATTTAAAAAATCTTCCTTTAATTGCTTAAGAACACAAACAGAGACAGAGAAGAGAAATGAACACAAAGAAATTATACTGGTTCGATCTAACTCGTCGACCTACGTCCAATCCCCAAGCTCCTTGGGATTTTCACTATCTTTTAATCACAGTTACAATTACACACTTCGTACTTAGGATGATCCTCTCACACTAGGACTCACTCCCCCTTACAAGCTGTAATTAAACACCCGCACTTAAGGTTTCACAACCTTAAGATTTGACTAATAAACAATAAATCGATAAGTGTTTAACTCTCTCACAGAGCAGATAAAATGATGAACACTGAAGTACATGAATAATATCCGAAGATATTAAGCTAAGTTAATGAAACAATAAGTTGTAGTTGAGTCGAATTGATTGCACAACGTTTCGGTAGTTGGAAAATTCAACGCTTCTGATATTTATAGTTGATGGCATTTATGACCGTTGAAGAAGCTTGAAAACTATCCGTTGAGACTCTTCAAATTTCCCTTTAGAAAGATGAAGCGTTGAATCATTAATGCTCTGGATAATCACCGTCTTCAACATTCTTTAATTCCTATTGTTTTTTATCGTTGAAACTCAGCAAATAGAATGAAGATATTCTTCCCAGAAACGTCTTTCGAATGCTCAGAAGAATGGATGTTGGATTAGTGTCTCGAATAGGCAAGTGCATTTAATGCTCTGACACGTAAGATTGCTTTATCCAATAACAATGTTAATCCATATTCTAATCATCTGAAACTCATCATAAACTGGTTAAATATAGTTAGGAATAATAATGATAGATGATTATGGAGCATCTAAAAACAATATTGGTGAATTGAAAGATTCTAACACGGAGATGTTTCAAAAACAGGATAATTGGCTCGAATCAACATTATCCTGACTTGAGTCAATTTAACTTAGAAGGCACAACGAAGAATGATTCAAGCTAGCTAACTTGAGTCAACTTTTCTTGGCTCGAGTTTAGGCTCACACTCGAGGCACAGAAATGATGGCTCGAGTTAGTGTTCATTTGATCACTTAACATTTGAAGAAACTTTAACTCGAGGCAGTGTGGCGTGGCTCGAGTTGAGGTCTAAATTCGAGGTAGCAAAACTTGGCTCGAGTCAAACTCAATATTTCATTTTGAACAAAATCTGAAAGAGGTATTTCTGGCTCGAGGTGATAAGTGAAGGCTCGAGTTAAAATATATTTGAATATAACGGTCGAAATGTTGGCTCGAGTCATTATCCTCTGGCTCGAGTCAAATGAAATATACTTTCGAAAATCATTTTAAGTTCATAGATGATTGGCTCAAGGCACACAATGCTAGCTCGAGTTTATCTCCAAACTAGAGTCTAATAAATGTGGCTCAAGTCAAAATAGTATCTAAAAAAGAATAGAACTCAATTTGGCTCGAGTTAAATAGTTTAGGCTCGAGCCAATTTGACAGCAAAAACGACAGATTGACATTAACCAATTTTGAGCAAGATAAGACCATTTTAGCTTGAACCATATGTCTTAATCTGGTTATAATGATTAGTTATCATCAAAACATACTTAGGGAACTAAAAAATACTTTTTTGAGCAAAAAAAAAATTATCAATTAAATCATAATATTTATTTTATGGTTAAAAAAAGTCAACATTTATTGAGTTAATTAATCTTCTTTAATATATAAAAATTAGATAATTTAAACTTATAAATAGCATCAGACTGTATGATAACTAAAATAATGGATACATTCATTGTCCCAAAATATATGAGATTTTACCGTGACAACAGGGGTATATTTCTTGTGCCTTACCAATAATATTCAAGAATTTGAAAATAAATGATTAAGAAATTACTACCTCAGCTCCGGTTTTTTAACGTAAGATCTGGTAGTGTGTAATTCACGTTATAATTAAATACCAAGGCTAGCAATTAGTGGTATGAAAATCAGCCTAAATTTTTGTAGTGTGTATTTTTCTTAAAAGAATTCACATCACACGTTACAGCTGAAACAAATAAAAGAATAATCCGCGGGAGTCATACATACCACTCTGCTCCTATTTATAAGTCCAGTTTGACTAAAAAATTTGGTCCTATTTATAAGTTTATTTTGACCAAATAAATGAGATTGTGACAATTTTGCCCATATTAATTAGGATGAGAGATATTGGCTAGCCATGTTAGAAAAAGAAAAAGATGAGAGAGTTTTGACAATAAATTTTAAAATGTACACATTCATAAATGAGGGTAAAGTTGGAAATTTGCTCCATAGTCATTGAGATACCTAACTCTCCTTGGTATGTGAGATTTGGTCAAACTGAACTTATAAATAGGACCAGAGTGGTAAGTACAAAAGAAAAATGGTTAGGAGGAATTAATAATAAATAATAAATCAGAAGAGGAAAAGAGAGAGAGAGGAAAACAGGTGAGGCAAGAGCGGCTTGCCATGGAAAGGGTGTGTGCGGGTGGGCCCACCCACCCCTCGGATCTGCCTCCCCCGGGAACTTTGTTGACTCTTTACTCATGGGTCCCACCCCCTTTTCTCCTTCCCTCCATTTTCCTACTTTTCCTCTATTTTTTAATTGTCTCTCTTATCCTCAATATAACATATAATTGTTTTTTTTATAAAAATTAAAGAAATTAAATAAGTTACTTATATAATTGTTTTTTTATAAAAATTAAAAAAATTAAATAAGTTACTTAATTATATCATATGTGGTGTATCCTTAAATTATATATTAGTTTATAAATTAGGTTTAATGTTTCTTATTTTAGTGCAGAAATATTTTTTTTGTCATACTTACATAAAAGTGAGTGGGTCCTACCGTAAAAAGAAGAGGGAGAAAATATTAGTGGGACTCACTCAATTTTATGTGAGTGTAGCAGAAAAAATATTTCTGCTACAAAAGCAAAAACATTATACCTTTACAACTCAGATAAAATAGTTTGAAGAAAAAGTGACAAATATAAATATTTTAAAGTAATCTAATTAAATTTCTAATATATCAAAAAACGCCAACTCTGCCTTATATTTAGGATCGGTGAATATTTCAATTATTCACATCACAACTATTTATTTAGTTTATATTATAACCCTATTTTCCATTCAATTCTCATTAGCTATAAATATATAAAATATAAATAAGTTGTTTTAGATTGGTAGGTGGATACCTTCTCATCAACCACGCACCACACTTTTATAATTCAGTGATATTTTCTAATTGCTAATCCATAGTCCTAATAATCTGTCAAGTAATATATGGTAGCCCGTTGTTTATTGTTTTGAATTTGATCAATGCCAATCACACCAAAAACATAGAAAACTTGCCACAATCATTGATGGATATTATTGAACTCTATAAGTTCTTTATCTTTCTTGGTTCACATTACACATATATAGCTAAAAACAAAATTTTCACGATTTAATTAATACTTTTAGTGACTTTTCTTAATTTCTCTAGTGCAAATCACTTGACTATGTGTTTAGTTGTGACATTTCAACTACACATCAACATTATTATATTGTGAAAATTAATTATATACACTTGCTACTTTGGTTGTACTTCATATATGGTTGGATCCCTTGTTTGGCTATACTTGGTAAGTTGCTATTATCATTTTCCATTTTATGCATACATTTGATAAACAATACCATACTTATACAATTGTAATGTAAATGACTTATAATAAAATAATCTTAATACAATATACTACTTCTAATTCTTAATATAAGAGCTTGTTCAATTCGTAGTGTAATCTACATTACGAACAAGTTCTTATACTAAAAACCAGAAGTAATATTACTAAATATTCAATCTATAACCAACATGTGCTAGCCATAATCTAGGGGATTTTAGCCGTTTAAACATGAATTTTCAAGTTTGAGTTGATAAAAAATGTAAGAAACGCATCTAAGAGAGTGATTTTGATCAATTTGACTATTCTCAATTTTTAATGAAATTATAATGACGAGAATGCATGTGACTTTTTGTTCCTGCACAGTTTTACAAAACCAAGTGTTGATAAGAGAATCAAATAGGTTAATTAATGGTAGCTAGTGACTCATAACCACTCTCATCACTGATGGAAACAACTTAACAGACCTACAATAGACTACATAAAAATAATAAGTATCAGTTGTCATCATTTTGAAAAAACGCAGGAGCGGTAGATTATTATATCACTATACATGATGTGATATATATATTTGCTGCTGCTAGGGATAGTAACTGATGATTAATTCCTTATAATGTTAAAATTATTCCCACTTGCAGTAACCTCCAACGAAGTGGATTAATTTTCGCCCCCTAATATTCTTAAAAACAACGTTGTTTCTTCTTAATATCAAGTGATGTTTGATTTTTACTCGGCAGAAGACTTTTTATTGGTTGATAGTATTTGATTTGATAAGCCTGTAAGTATACGTGTGAAAATACAACACAACATGATGATGTAAGATCAATGTGGAAAAAGACATGTTTGTATATTTCAGTCCAACCATTGTCAAAAGGTGACAAGCAGGGACGAGAAAATAAGGAAAAGCATAATGATAATGGCCGGCCAACACTAAAGTAGAGAAGAGAGAAGAAGAATAATGAAAATTATAAGTAAAAAATTATACACAGAGGAAATGTTAAACCTTGTACATACTACTTTTTACTGCTTTCCATGCAATTGAGGAAGCAAAAATTCAAAATGTTGCGACGTTCTACGTTGGCTTTTGGTCTCTTTAACGTTGTCTTTCAATGTTTCTTTTGAATAAATAAATAAAAACGGCACCAGATTTGAGAGGAAAAAAAGGCATTCCTTGGTGTGCCTTACCAAACAAAGAAAAACCCAACGTTTCGACTACTTTCTATTCATTTAGCTTCCCTTTCTTTACCATGACTAAGAAGGAGGCTTTCTTTGAAACGAATACTACTTCATTAATTGAACATGGCCCATTACACCGAAAAAGCCAACGTCGGCTTAACTTTGACTATGTTTCTTCTTGTCATTTTTTTTAATACGTCAATGTTTTACTGAGAATATTAATTATTATACCCCATGTTATCACGAGCCTGCTTCCTTTCCCATGTTTTCAAACTATGATTTATTATTTTCCATTGCTCTCACGTATTAGACATTAGACTCCAATTCTCTTCCTAGTAAATTATAGCAGGAGCCAATGGCATAAAAAACGAATAGCATGAATGAAAGCTCTCTTATACGTAGAAGTTTACTGAGTTCAATCCGATTTATAACCTTAGCACCCTATATAAAAGGATAGGAAGGAGTATATGACAAGTGATCATGATCATATTGTGGTTTTTCTTTTGGTGAAAATTATCATACTACCCTCTTTAGTTTTTTTTACAAGAGCCCAAAAAATAAATTGCTTAATTTCTTTTTATAAGAACTAGACAAGAGTTGTCTAAACATTTCATGAGTTTTTCTCTCTCCAATTTTTGCCCCTCATTAATTATATAAATTGCATTAATTAAAAGGTTAGTGATACCTATATTTTTACTCTATTTCTCTCTCGTACTTACCCCTCATAGATAAGGGCATACCTGAAAAAAAAATGTCTATTTAAAACATACCTATTATAGTTAACTAATTTTAACCACATTTTTTAAATCGCGTAATTTGGGCGGTGGAGTATTATTTCGAATGAAGCCATTATAGACTGTGTAACCTGTACGACGCATGGGATTTCAAAACAGGAGAAGAGAAGTGAGACTCTAACAATATTATAATTAATTCGCATTTATGGTCATCAACTACTTCCCTGGAACAGTTAATAATTCGTCATTGACAGATCGTTCAGAGAAGAAAATTTCAGTTTCTTGTTGTGATCCATCACCCAAATATTCAATTCTTATTAAAAAAAACTTAACGTTTCATCAGCAACAACGGTTGATCCAGTGCAAAAAAGAGTCCATGAGAAAGATCAGACATTCAGATCTGGACTCAGTAATAATTCTCGAATCTACTATACACACACACACACACAAACGAAAGTTTCAAATCATGATTATATATTCACGGGATTGATGCTATTTCGTGACTTAATATTAAATTGGTGTGAAGGAATCTGCCGGCGATTGACTAGAAATACACAGTTCTTTTTTTGTTTTGGCCAGCAGAGTTGAAACCATAAATATATTTATTCTAAAGCCAGAATTCTTCCTACTAGTCTCACACACCTCTTTTGTTATTTGAACAATCCTAATTTAGATGAATTATGTTGAAGCCCATAATATATAGTGGTTAGAGTAATTTTCTGTGGTTTTTATGGAACTTTGAAACATGTTTTTATCAAATCGAGGTAGCTGCATTTCCTTTTTCCTACTTAGCATATATATATATATAAAGTTCTCAGAGTTCACGCATGAGGATGAATGAGGTCGAAATCAGAGATTTTTCCTGTGATCAAACTTGCGGCGGCCAAAGAAAATGAAAGAAACGATTAAACAAAAGGCAAAGTAGAGAGATAACTTTTTTCCAAAAGCTTGAGAAAATGAATTTTTTGTGTGGATATAAATAAAACAACAGGTTTAGAACGTGGTTTACTATTTTAATTTTTATAGTCTCAGATTAACTTTATTTTCTGAGATGTCTGTTTCTTACTACTGTGTATCTGAGAATTCAGCTAATAATTCAGTTTCAAAGCACAACTTCTCAATATATCACATCTTAGCAGCCATGGCCTGACTAGTGAACAGTTATATATTGATGCAGGCAAATTATAATTAAGATTCATTTTATAGTTGATCATGGATAAATAATTTTTTCACAGCTTGATTTATTTATTTCACATTCGTGACTCCATCTTTTGGAACTACTCATTATTGTCGGTAATATAACTTCAAAAAAACAAAAAAGAACCATCGCCATTCTCAGCTGTTTTCTTAATAATTTTAGGAATAATTAGCAGTGCAATCTCATCAGTAAAAAGAGTTTATAATGAATAAGCAACATGCAATCTGCTGGACTGAATCTTAATTATCATTGCTTGCTAGCTCACTGAATCTTAATAGCTAATTAATCAAAAGGTGAATATATTTTCAGTAATGTCTATATTTGATTGTTTGGTATATATGCAATTATTTTGGTTAAATATTCTAAGTCTATTTGTATAAAATATACTGATAAGAAATAATTAAAAAAATAATAAACACACTTTTTTGTTAATTTCGAAGTGAACTACTCTACATGAGACAAATTGTAGTTATACTTTTTTTTTTCTTGGTCATGACGTATTTCTTCATGTTGGATACCAGTTAGTCAACAAATGCAGGTAATATCTGGAAAATTCAAAAACCATAGACGCTGATATAAATTCAGAAAAAAAGAAAAGAAAAGTGCGAGTCAATTAAAGACAAACGCATGCATTACGCTGCTTATTTTTTATATACTAATTTTATTTCATTGACTGATCTCCCTCACCGTTAGATCAAGAAATTAATCTGAAATGGCAAAAATGAAGGTCAGAGATGTAATCCCACTATCAAAATAAAGTACTCTATATTTAAAAATTTAAATAGAGCTTAATTTATTTTAAGACTTGATTTGAATTATTGGGGATGGACCCCCAAAGGGACATAATTAATGGCACCATAAGAGGAGACCTAGACCTTTTGAAAAAGAGAGAGAAGATGGAAGAAGAAAAAGGGTGTAGGGTTGACTGGGATTCACATTGACCAGATGATCCTACCCCACGTGGCTTACTTGCATGACGTAGAATTTTGGGATTATAGAAAGAGGTTAGGTTTTACTAGATCGCAGAGTTTTTTTTTTTTTTGGAAATTAAAAAGGGTTAGGATCGCCCATGATCCAAAAGTAAGGTGAAATTTTCCTTTATTAATATCAATGTTGGGTAGGGCGAGCCGTCTATTATCCTCAGGTATTTATCTAGGCCCACAAGAAATATGATGCCTCTTTAGCGCCTTAACCAACTCCAAGATCGAACCCCTCCCTTTAATGAATGTCTGATCCCTTTACCAGTTGAATCTAAGAACGAGGGTTACTAGTAATAAAGAGTTGATTTTACAGTATACAGCCCCACCAAATATTTTTGGGTCTCAAGTTCGTCTCCCAAAAGAGACATTTATACTGAGAATGATAGCCATGAACATTGAAACTGGAATAACCAGCTTGGATACTTTTTTTAATAGATCTAGAAAATACACCGGATTAATTTTCTCCAAACTGATTAGTTTGATTAATAAACTAATATATAATCTAATAATACATAATATATATGATATGATTAAGTAACTTATTTATTTTTCTTAATCTCTCTAAAAAAATCAACCCAATCTTATAATTAAGGTCGGAGATAATATTAAAAAAGAAATAGAAAGAGGTTAGGTTTAGAAACAAACCGAGTGAGAGCTCTGAACGGCATTGTGACAGCTTGCGTTGCGTACGCTCTTAAGCTACTCACAGATACTTTTCACATTGAAGTTCATTATTATTTACTTTTTTTTTTTAATTAAGAAAAAGAAAGAATTTGGTAACCATGACCGAGAAGGCGACAAGTCGTATGGGGTTCTCTTTTGTCGTTTCAACAACTCTCTTCTATTTTCCCTGGTTTATTATAATGACGCTTCAAACTCATTTCTTTTAATTTCAAACTTTAACATTAGTGTGAAGAAAACCCCAAATCAGGGGTTAACGTTAGTCACCTGCGTATATATTTGGGCACATCAACCCTAAGTTTCTTCACTTTTATTTTTCTATATATTCCCCTTTTACTAGGGCAAGCTAGGGTTTAAAAGAAAATTCAAACAGAAATTAGTATTCCCTCCGGTCCTAATTATAGGAGCACTTTTAATTTGTAGTGCAATTTGCACTACAAAAGTGTTCCTATCCTATAATTAGGATCGGAGGTAGTAATTATATGGTCAAAAAATCATAATAAATATATTTTAACGTCAGAGCCTTCAGATGTAGTAATTTTCAGAAGCAGATTTTCTTAGATAGTAGCGAGTTTCTCAGTATTCCTCAATAGCTTTAAATCCTATCCATTCAACATTGATCTAAGCATCCAGAAAAAGATACATAATTTATTTCAAATTACCTCACACGGTGGAGATGAAATTTTAAAAAGTAGATGATGTATCTCTTTCTAGATGCTTATATCAATATTGAACGGATATGATTTAAAACTATTGAGGGATACTGAAAAACATGCTATACTGAGAGAATCCGGTTCCGTAATTTTCTTGTTTTACAGTATTAGATGATGTGGCACCTCTGATTTTGTTTTTATCCTTGGGATATTTCTGACCTTCCTTCTTTAATTTGTTAATGTTATCTTCTTTGTTTGGAGTACTGCATCATATATATAAAAAATAATAATAATAATGGAATAATTACATGAATACAAAACTGCGAAAGCTACCAGAATTATATAAATATTATTGGGTACGTACAGTGGACAATTTAAATCGTAGTCGTCTTCTTCGTTGTGTACGTTTTGTTTCTAATTTGATTGAGCCATCTGTGTTGTTTTGTATTCCAATTTCCAAGCAAGCAAGAATGGAAAACCCTAGATGATCGAAAACAACACGCTGAAAACTACTGCTACTAAAATTAATTTCTTGCATAAAGTCAAAGGAAAAATTTATAGACAAACGAAAAATGGGACCATATATGGTTGAACATAAATAATTCATATATACTTGAATTATACATAATATATTATTTCTGTGCAGATTGAATTATACAACTTGGTAGTAAATGGGATCATTTTACAGGCATTTTCAAAGTCTAAATATTTATTTCTTGCCATTTGATTAAATAATAATTATAAATTATAAAGTATGATTGATATATAGTTATCAACATATTAATGTTATTATAGGAGTATATATATTAAAGGAAATTATATACTTAATGGCCAAGAAAAATTATATACTATTCATCAGTTTGTAAGTTACATAATCTAATCTCATAAGTTTAGCTTATAGAATTGAATGAATTAAAATGAAATTTTCAGTTAAACTGTAATTGTATTGTAATTGAGATTGGCGTTGGAAATTCTCAAGTAAAAAACGAAATTAAAATCAAGTCATTTTCAGGATCCCTTTCAGGGTCTGATTTTTAAAGATATTCTTTATGTGGTAGAAACTTTGGCCCTTTTGGTTCGTAAATTTTTTATGTATAAATGAAAGGATGAGATTGGAATGAGGATGAGGTTTGGATGTTTGATAGAATGATAAGATGAGCATTTTGTGTTTAATTGGACAATAATAGCCCTAATATATATTAGAATATTTGTAATTAATTATTCCAGGCAAAGATATTTGTAATTATTTTCTTAATAATTGAAAAAATATTTTCAATCAATTCAGTTAAATATTTTTTAAATAGACAATACTTATGTCCATTTGCTTATAGCTAGACTTATAGTCATTAGGCTCAATTTTTCAATCAAATCTTTCTATATATGTGTGGTTTTTGTCATTAATAACGTTCGAACAAAATTTTAAAATTTTGTTCAATGTGAATTTTAATTATTAAGAAATGTCCATAGGTTAAGATTTGAATGAGGAATTAAGTTTTGTCCTTTTTTAATCACCACATAGAATAAAATATTTCATCACAAAAATTAGGAAAATAATTTTCCAACATTTCAAATTTTTTTTAGTGGTATGACATCATCACATAGAATAAAATATTTTTATCAACAAAAAAATCACATCGACTAGGATAAGGCTTGTTGTATGATTCAATCAATTAGTTCCAAAAATTCAAAAGGTTATATTCTTTTTTTTTTTAAAAAAGCCGATGTACTTAATTTAATTAGAAACAAAATTCCATTCATAAAGAGGATAACTTTGTGAGTGAATTAAAAAAACATTCACGGAATCATATGTAAGGATATAACGACACAATTAGTTTTCTAAGTGAATTGAATAATGCTCATTCCTTTTTATGCAGGAATCATCTGCTGGCGTGTCGATGCCTTGTCAAGCACTTTCTTTTAGGTTATAAATTCGAGTTCTTAGTGGTGGGCATAAAGGATATATATGTCTTTTATAGCAAAAGAAAACCCCATACACACATATTTGAGGGAATTACTAGCTATAAGATCCTAACGAAGAGATTTAATTACAAAAAAATCCTATTACAACAGAAAAACATGCAGTTATAAGTTGGAAAAATGAAAAAAAAAAAAATCATTTGAACTTCAAATTCCTGTTGACAATAACAAGAACAATAAAGGAATTAATAATTCGTTTTGTTTGAAAATCACTTGTTTGAGATTTTAAAATTCAAGTGGTATTTTTTTAAAAAAATTCCAAGTAAGTTCTCCTACATGAATTGATAACAATACAATTACACTACTTGTTTGTTATATATTGAGACTTTTTAAAAATAAAAATATTTCCTTGAACCTCATATAGTAATTCTCTCTATATATTTTGCTAAAACTATATGTGTGTGTGTATGTAACACAAACGCATATACATAAATATATACATATGCACGTACACATATGTGTGTGTGTGTTTGAAGGTTGAATATTCTTATTTATGTTCCAACGTGTACAACTAGTGGCCATTGCTTTCAACCAAACAAGCAGGCTCTGGTTCTTATCATTATTATCTTGTATGGATCAAACTTTTCCATCAGGGACCAGTCACTTGCGCAAATTGAAAAAGAGAAGACATGGATAGAAAATAAACACATTTTTGCCATAAATTTCTCTAACTTACATTTATTGTTCGCTTTGACGATAGCATAATAATGAAGTTTTAAAGTTTTCAAATATTGTGATCCCTTGTAAGACCATCCACTGAATTACCTAGAAATTTCAAATGTTAGATATGAAAAACTTGGATTGGATAAAAAGAGAAGATAATACTTCCTCCGGTCCTAATTATAAGAACACTTTTGTAGTGCAATTTGCACTATAAAAGTATTCTTATAATTAGGACCAGAGATAGTAATAAATAACAGACCTTTTATAGTTTTTGTGTGGATTATGACCAGTAATAATAGAAAGCTATGTATACATGTGATCTCTCCGTGTCATGAGCGTAACAATAATCTAGGCAAAACTCATAGGGGTACTATTGTTTTAAAATTATTATATATATATATGGTGATTTTTTTATCTTCATAAATTTCAATCACACATAGAAAAGGCAATACTGGGGGAGGTGGGTTCGTCTTCGTCCAATCCTACCTATGTGATATTGTTCAATCCTAAGTTATTTTTTTAGTTCCACATACAACACAAGATAATTTGACTCATACCCTAACTCAATCTCAATCCCCTAAACTTGCGTAACTATAGGTGTTAATTCTTACAGCAGTGCATCTTGTCATTGTTTGTAGAGCTAGAGGGCATTTTTGCCCCGAAAGTTTTTACCGAGGGGTAGTTTTACTTCGGAAGTTTTTTCGTGTGGCAATTTTGCCCTAGTTGTTATCCCGATTAATTTTGACCGTTAGTTAATCGAATATGTCGAGCTAGCAGTTCACATACCATCTATATCGTTTTTGTTAAGGTGTAAATTTATTCCGGAAGTTTTAACTCTAACTTTGAAAAATGATGAAATAAATGACACATGAACTTCCGGCACAAATTTACACTTTAATAAAAATTACGTGGATGATATGTGAACTGTCAGCTCAACAAATTTGGTTAGCTAATGGTCAAGATTAATTATGATAATGGTCGGGGCAAAATTGCTCTTTTTTTACTTAGGACAAAATGGTCCTCGAAAAACTTTGGGAAAATCCATCTCAGGGCCCATATTGGCAAAAAATGTCAAGAAAGGCCCAAGAAAAAATCATATGTCAAAAAAGGCCCTAAGACATTTTCTAATATTATTTCATAAAACGTTAACAACTAAATCAATCACATTAACAACTAAATCCTAACAACTTAATCAGTCTCATTAACAACAATATCCTTACAACTTAATCAGTCTCATTAACAACTAAATTAGTACACGTTGACAAGTCCCATTAACAACTAACGTTTTATGAAATAATACTAGAAAAAGCCCTAGGACCTTTTTGACATGTGACTTTTTCTTGGGTTTTTTTTTTTTTGACATTTTTTGCCAATATGGATCCTGAGATGAATTTTCCCAAAAACTTTCAGAACAAAAGTACCATTTGGTGAAAATTTCCGGAGTCAAATTGCCTCTTAATAACCCTTATTCATATATAGTCTACACTGAACAACCCTTTCAGAAATGTTTAGCAATTATTTTCCCAATTTCAAAAGAATAAAGTAATAAATTGTAAATGAAACATTTAGAGTTCTAAATGTCATTTTTTTTGGGTAAGATTACTCTATATAGATTGTTTGTAAACACTGGAAGCATCTGGCATAAGCAATTATGTGAGGAAGCATCTGGCATAAGCAATTATGTGAGGAAGCATCTGGCATCTGTCATCTGGCATAAGCATGAGGAAAAAGAGTACACCATTCTTAACTAAGTTTGCTTCATATGTAAGGAATTTAAATCGTTAAAATGGCCAAGTGTGAGTGAGACTGAGTTGATGTGGCAAGTCTCACACCAGATAAAGTTGGACATAATAAATAATAAAGTGGAAGGATTTATAAACTAAAAAAAAAGATCTTGAGTTAACATGTGACATTGATTCAATTGCCCAATTTTGTTTTCTCTTCCACTTTTTAGGCTTTGATCCTTATTCCTTCAAAGTGACGTCAAAGTCCAAACCTTGAAAGAAGACGTTGGAAAGCCATAATTATGTAGATGGACTCACACTTGAACTATATATAATAAAATGAGGGGACCCATAAATTAAGATATTTTTGGTAAACTCATTCATAGCTTCAGTGAGAACGACATTTGTGAGGTGCCATTAAAAGCCCAAAAGTACTTATTTAGGCCTTACATGATATTTAAGATTGGGCTGGATCTCCATAGAAATTTCCTAAATGAGATAAGGCATGGAGCTAGTGGACTTCTCTTCCTTTTCCACAAAGAAACCGTTGCCTCAATGGCCCACACACGGTACAAAATCAATGTTAGCTAGTATTAGTATATCAATAATAAATATTAACCCCTGGTCCTTGGGTTCAACTTGCAAAGGGGTTGGACACTCTCACCAAAGGGAGAGGGTTTGATCCTAGAGTTGGTCAAGGCGCTGGGGGAGGCATCTTAGGTGATGTGAAGCAGTGGAAACGTTGGGAAGAGGTGGAGACATGTGTACTCTCTAACCCAGTATACCCTGCTGAGCGGAACCAAAGCGCCCTGCCCTTGGACTGTAGGTGAGCCCGACCCCTTTCCTAAAATTTTTATATAAAAAAAAAAAAATTAAAACCCCACTTCCTTTGCCGGATTGAATTGGCAAAGGAGTCAAATACTCTCACCAAAATGAGAGGTTTGATCCTGGAGTTGGTTAAGGTGCTAGGGGAGACATTCTAACTCCGGGATGTTTAGGTAAACACTTGAGAATGATAGATGGCTCGCTCTGCCCAACATTGGTATCACTTAGGAGGAAATGAGATTTCTCCTTACTTTTGGATTATGGGTGAGCCAATCCCCCTCCTAATATATATATATATATATAAAGAAATATTAAAAAAAGTTCCTATGCTTGTTGGGAGATGTACCTATATTGTGCCTTGAATATGATTACCTCCAATAGTAGGATACTTGTGCTTAGAAAAAAAATCAAAACTCCAACAAACAAATTACCTCCTAAATTTAATTGAAGTCTGATAGGGCAAAACTTTAAGCCTAAAACTCCGCAAGTATACGGGCCGTATCAAGTAATAAAGTGATGATAAAATTATCGTTCCCACGAGGACTCAATCTAACTAGCGATTAGATATTAAATTCCTTTATTCGTTTAAGTTGAGCGAATCAGAATTGTTTTTAAGAATAAAAAGTAAATCAATAAGAACTAATAGTAACAAAAGAACGAATTCAAATATCAAGAAGTACAACCTAGAGTCACTAATCCCTTGTTGGTTTCTTAGATTTTATCCCCACTAAATTACTTTTGATTTAACTTAATCAGCTAATCTAGAGTATTAATGTTTATAAATGCCTTCCAGTCCATCTATATACCTATCTTAATTAATTATGTAAGTCCTCACACAACTAAATAAGGCGTTTTCTAGAACGGGCTCACTCTAATTTGATTATGCAGAGCTTCTAGGTATATTCCTATCTTAGACGCAAATTAGATCAAAACCGAATTCTACATTAAATCTAAACCTAATTCCACATTATTTACTCCCATGGTCAATTTAGGATTCCCTCTTCCAAGTTCAACCCTAAATCCCCAAAACATGTTTACTAGTGGCCAATTAATAAGCAATAACAATAAACGCGAGAATAAATAAACTGACATAAAATTAATAAAAATAATCCGTGGGAATAATGACTAGAACCCAAACAAGTTCATAGGTTCTCTAGGTTGAAACGGAAAATTAGCCACACATGGCTATAACCAAATCCATAATCAAATTAAGAAATTCAGATTCAAAGAAGACAGGAAAAGAGAAGAGAAATCAAGACTCTCAAAGAATCCCTCAGTGCTCCTCCTTGTTCTGTGCGTCCGAATATGCGTTCCGTGCTGATAATCTCCGTTGCTATCCGGCTCCTTCCTTGGCGTCAATTTGATGCGTTCTCTCCTTCTCTGTGCGTGCCGTTCTTCTATCTAATATATCCAATATATAGATTTAGGTTCTGCTTGCGTTTTGTGCGTGATCTCCTTCTAAAGATATATCATATCTTTTATTTATCCTTTCCTTGTGTGGACCCCACGTATGTCTTTAACCCTTTGATCCTTTTTAATTTCTTCCTGCCACGTCATATTGCTTTAATCCATTGAAATATCACATCTTCAGTTTCACGCTATCATCATCCAAATCTTGTCATTTGAACAAAAAAAAAAACCAAATCTTGTCCTCTTTATATATGTTTACATATATAAAATAACTCCTTGCACAATAAGTTAGGATATGAGTAGATTTTCTGTTATAATATTCTTTTATCCTAGATTTAATCAAAAGATAGATAAATATATAAAAGATAATTAAATAAGTATAATATAATCAAATCCAATATATCTCAGAATCTATACTTATTTAATTATAAAATATACACTTATCAAAGTCTCATGTTCCAATTTTATGGTACAAAAATCATGTTAAGAGAATTATTAGTATAATAGTATCTGAATGTAAAGTACCTAATAATATCAAATGAAAAATAATTGCAAAAAAAAAAAGTCACCCACAGTTTAAGTTAAAATTATTAGGAGAATGAATTTAAGTCCCAAAAAAGGGAATTAATGGCAATTACGCCTCTCAAAAAAATTTCGGATAAAATAAGTTGTCCATTTAAGCTGTTAGAATCAGGAATCTCAGTTGTAAATTTAAAGTTATATTCAAAACTTAAATAAATATTATTCATAATTTCGACTTATAAATGTATATTCTTTTGAATAATTATTTATAGCTCTTTTTAAAAAATTAAATAAATAAAGAATGAAACCGACATTAATTTTCTTTTTCAGCGTATACCAGTAGTTTGTTGAATAAGCAAAAGTGTGGAGCATGCAAAGAGTCTCCTTATCCCTTTTCATTTTTAGATCTGGTCGTCGAAATTTTGATCTAAAGGGTCAGAACATATTTTCCGAACTACTGCATGCTGTAGTTTGAAAAAAATGATTCGGATCTTAGATCAAAATTTCGACGACCAAGATTTGAAGATGAGGAGGGATGAACAGAAAACGATGCGCAGAGAAGAAACCGGACTTTGCAAAGAGGTGAGCTAGAATATATTCCTAACCGAAACTTCACTTCATCATCAAAACAAAAACAACTCGTAACTTGGAATTCCTCACTGATCATGAACTGTCGACTCGGTTCCCTAATTCTCTTTAATCTCCATATTCTGTCCCCAGCTTCAGAACTCAGAAAGCAAAAGCAACATATAAAGATAAACAAGCCATGGATTAAAGCAAGCAAAAGCCAACAAAAGCAACGCCTAGACAAAGATTCTTTCTTTCTTTTTGCTTCTTTATACACTCACTTTACTTCCTCCTTCCTCTGCCTATGATTCAAAACACATTTAATTTTCTCATCTCTCTTATGGTTTTTCTTCTTCAAACCCCCAACCCCATTTCCAAAATGATATCTTTCATCACTCATCTCACAGTACTCTTATCATTCTTCATCACCTTCACAACAGCTCAATCCAGCACTTGCAGAACATCTTGTGGTGGAATTCCCATAAACTACCCTTTTGGCATCGACGATGGGTGTGGAAGCCCGTATTACAGACACATTCTGGTTTGCTCTAATTCAGAAAAACTCGAGCTGAGAACCCCATCTGGGAGATACCCAGTTCGTAACTTGAGCTATTCTGATCCACACATTCTGGTCTCAGATCCACTCATGTGGAGCTGTGAAGATGGTGAGCATTTTAGACCCATTAGGCCATTTAGCTTAGACACAAGCACACATTTCAAGCTTTCCCCACAAAACGAATACTTGTTCTTCAATTGCAGTGAAGATCATGTGATCATGGAACCAAAGCCTGCATTCTGTGAGCATTTCCCTGAGCATTGTGATTCTTCATGTGATAGTGCTAGCTATCTTTGTAGGCACCTTCCTGGTTGTGCTTTTGCTTTAACTTCGAGTTCTTGCTGTTCTTACTACCCAAAAGCCACTGAATCTTTGAGGTTGATGCTTAAGTATTGTACAAGTTATACTAGTGTGTATTGGAGAAATGTGGGTGCTCCTCAACCGTATGATCAAGTGCCTGAGTATGGAATCAGAGTTGATTTTGATATACCAGTCACCACTAGATGCCTTCAGTGTCAGGATCCAATGAAAGGAGGTGGAATTTGTGGGTTTGATACACAGACCCAAAATTTCTTGTGCCTCTGTAAAGAAGGAAATTCCACTACCCATTGCAAAGGTACATCAAAGATCAAAATCAATATAACTCCCCTGTTTTCTTAATTTCTGAGTATTTTGTTTTTTGTTTGTGCACCCGTCAATAATTTGGAAATTCAACAAAATAACATTGATTGGATGGATTTTTTCTGGGGCAGATCATGATATTGCAAGGCATAATAAGATGGTTCATGTGATTGCAGGTAAAAGAAACGAACTTTTTGACAATATATATATATATATATATATATATGTTTTTTTTTTAGAGGATGTGAGGCTCATTTGTGGTTTTTTGTGTGTTGAAAATGTGGATTCAGGGACAGTTAGTGCGGTTTCAGCAGCAGGGGCATTTGGAGTTGGAGCTGGAATTTGGTACTTGAAGAAAGTGAGAGCCAAAGCACCTGTAACTTGTGGAGTTCAAAGCAACGACAATAGGCTTTTCTGAATATTGACCAGCCAAAAGCTGACAATCATACACATATATACCTTCTTTCATTCTTAGTTTATTGATATATATATATTTATACAACATTCATGTACGTAGAGGCCATTATAGTGCTTCTTATGGAGTTTCTTCCCAATTTTCCCCACTTTCTGATTGGCATCTTTGTTACTCTAATGGTGACGATTGTAATTTAATTTTTGTGTGTCTTTGAGAAACAAAAGACTCTGCCAAACAATATCTTTCACACTTGTTTATATTAACACAGCTTCTTTTCATCTTCTTGAGAAAAACATAAGCCACTATATCACAACTCACAAAGCCTAGTGTTATGCAGAGCAGGTTATAGGGTTGTCTTGTACAAAGTCCTCTAAACTGTCAGAAATTCTTAGGAGAAATATCATGCTCAAGAATTAATGGAACTTCATCGCCGTTCAGAACATTTACTTTTATAAGTTCTTATCAGCTTCTTATTAGGTTGGTAACTTGCAACAATTTTTTCAAAAGTACTCTGATGTTCGCGGTCAAAGAATGTAACTCAACATCGGTATGGAACCAGTTATATGGAGCATTTGGACCGATACAGTCTATATTTCATATTTTTTAACTCATAATTTTTAAAGAAGAAAATATATTTTGTAAAAATATTAGTTAAGATATTATCTTTATTTTAGATTTCTTATCAATTAAAATAATTCTTCTAAAAAATAAATTTGAGCTGGACGAGCTCTTGGTGCCCCTATGTTTTGGTGTAAGTAGTTCCCTCCCTCCCCTGCTTACTCTCTCACTCCACCGTCTCTTACTCTTCTTTTCCATTATTTAAAAGAAAATAAAAACTCTCCTCTTCTTCTCTTCCCTCTCTCCCGCTCTATTCTCTTCTTCAAAAATAATACTCGTAATATGAAACTAATGGTCTCTTATTCCCGTTCCCAGCATCGACACTCAATACAAAACCCACCATTATCAAATATTAGGAGCAATTAATACTCATCATACATGTATTACCAAGATAAAAGATATCATTGTAGGGGCAGTTGACCTCTCTAACTATAACATGTAGGTCTGTCCTACCTCTATAAGAAGAATCATCGATGAACAACATCGAAAAAAATCAAGACAAAGAACAAAAAAGAGACACAAAACAAAAGGCAAAAATTAACAAGCTTTCCCAACAATACAACTCAGAGGACCAGCTTGAAGGGTCAATGAAGGCACCAAGGATGCTGAAGCAGGAACAAAAGATTGAGAACTTGAATAGTAAGGGGCACAACTTCCAAACCCAGATGGAACAAAATAGGCTCCATTCACAAATGCATCTTTAGAAGTCCTCCATTTCCAATTCTTCCAGTTTCCCTTCACTATCCTCTTGGTAACCTGTAATACAATATCATATTTGTAATATTCTGCATTATGATGATATAGAGCAACATTTATGCACAACACTCCTCTGTTTTATAGGACACTTCCAACATTTTTCACTTAGGGACAATGAAAACCTTAAACCTTGTTAGTTTTGTAATAAAATTCAACAACTTTTTAACTCTATCTCTACCACTCTGGTTCTATAAGTCTATTTTCACTAAAAAAATTGTTCTTTATTATAAGTATAGTTTCAGGGTAAAAAAAATGTGATTTTTATAATTTTGCCCCAATTAATTGCAATAAATAAAAAGAATTTATTCATATTGACTCTTATAACCATCCATAGATGAGGGCAAAATTGAAAATTTAGCTCACATATAATGAGTTAACTAACTCTCCTTGATATGTGAGAGTTAGCTAATTAAGACTTATAAATAGGACTAGAATGGTACTCCCTCTAATCCTTATTACGGAGTATAATGCACCAACTAACAATTCTCACAAACCAATAAAAACAGTGAAGTCAATTAGGGCAGAGCAATGGGCGGGTTGGGTAGCCCATGCCCTAACCCATAGCCCGCCCATTTAATTTTAAATGGGTATGGGTTAGCCCATACCCATACCTCAACCCATTTAAGCCCGTGTAAATGGGCTAACATATAAATGGGCAGGTTTTCATTGGGTTTTGGGTAACCCATTTATATCTGACTTGTTTATTTTTTGGAAAAAAAAACATACATAAGCATTAAACATAAATCCAAATTCATCATTCTAAATTTTGAAATCTGAATCTTTGAAGTTCAATAATAATAATTCACACAAGAACCTAAATTTAGGCAAGTACCATCATAACATAATTTTGATGTTAAAACTCCAACTTTTAAATTAAAACATTACAACTAAAGTTCAGAGATTAAAAAATGGCATGTTTCCATTGAATCGCATATTTCGATTGTGACGACTCGCTTGATTAAAATAGGCAAATATAAGAGAAAGAGAGTAAGAGTCAATAGCAATTAGGGTTAGGGTAGTTAAAAAAAAAATACACACTAAATGGGCGGGTATGGGCGACCCAAAGGTGTACCCATAGCCCGCTCATTTAATTCTTAGATGGGTTGGGTTTTAGCCCAACCCATTTAATTCTTTTTGGGCGGGCTCAAATTGGCCCAATTACATCGGGCTGTGGGCGGGCTCACTGGGTTATGGGTTTCCTGCTCAGCCCTAAAGTCAATAAAGTTGTTAAAAAATTTAAGTAATTTCCAATATTACCCCTACTAATTACACTATACTCTAATATTATATTAATTATTACTCTTACCTATTACCATTATTAATTATGGGCGTATATGGAACAAAAAATAATGCTTTTTGTAAACAAGCAAATGCCTTATAAAAATGACCAAATACACTTATTAGTTGGTGTCTTATAATAAGGACCGGAGGGAGTACTTAGTATACATAATATCACTCTGTCATATTTTTAGTCCAAATTAACTAACTCTCACATATATCAAGGAGAGTTAGTTAACTCATTAATTGTGAGATAAATTTCCAATTTTGCCATTTTCTATGATTGGTTCCAAAAGTCAACATGGATAAATTCTTTTTGTTTATTGCAATTAATATGAGCAAAAAAAGTAAAAAAAAACACATTTATTATTCTGAAAGTAGACTTATAATAAGGACCAAAATTTTTAGTTAAAATAAACTTATAAATAGTCAACATGGATAAATTATTTTTGATTATTGTAATTAATAGGGGCAAAAAAGTAAAAAACACATTTATTATTCTGAAATTCGACTTATAATAAGGATCAAATTTTTTGGTTAAAATGGATTTATAAATAAGAACAGAGTGGTACTAAATGTAAACAAAGTCAACACAATAATAAGTGAATGGTTCAATTGTACATTCACCTCAAAACTTTAATAAGATGCCTTATAAAATAGGACCAAAAAAAATTTTCTTTCTGCTTTATAAATAGGACAAGAGATGAAGTAAGTATATATATGTACTCCCTTTGGTTCTTATTATAAGACACCAACTAACAAGTTTATTTAATCCTTTTTATAAGACACTTGCTTGTTCCCAATGAGCATTGATTATTTTTTTCAATGTCTGCCCCTAATTAATAAAGGTAACGGGTGAGAGTAATAATTAATATAATATTAGAGTTTAGTGCAATTAGTATGAGTAATATTGAAAATTACTTATATTCTAGGACAACTTTATTGAATTTAACTACTTTTATTGATTTGTGAGAAAAATTAGTTGGTGCATTATAATAAGGACCAGAGGGAGTATGTATGTATGTATACCGGTTCATCACACGAGAAGATTTGCCAGAAGGCAATGAAGATAGGTTTAACCACGAATGATTTTTTGCTATATATATATATATATATATATATACACCTGTTTCACACTGGGGTTACTTGGAGCTATAAAGTAGTTCCCTTCACTCAGAATGGTTGGTTCAGCACTACCACCAATGGCATACATCCTCCAGCCATCATATCTGTTGTTGACCACATGGGCGTACCCAAATCTTACCCTGCACAACAAGTTCATCACTACGTGAATATATACAAATTCTACCCAAAATTGTATTTTTCGATCAAATTTTTCTATGGTAATCCGTCAGTATATTTAATTTACCAAAATATTCCATCAGTACTTTTTTAAAAAAAAATTGTCAACCGGCTCTGTAGCCTAAAGAAGCTAAGTTTTACATATAAATCACTAGACTACTCTAATTAATTACCTTGGCATCCTTTCATATAGGCCGCTAGCAAAATGGTTGAAAGCTATTGTCACTTTCATTACCTTATCTGCTTTGTATCCATCGCTGTGTCCTAATAGCATCACCTGCAGAAACATGATTAGTTTATCAGTCAAAAGCACCATTAATTTCAAAGACATCAATGAGAGGAGAAGAATTAAATTGATCATACTTTATCGTGCTGAGTGAAGTAATTGTTGGAAATGGTGATGGAAGTTGAGGCGTGAATAATATCAATGAGACCGTCGACACAACGAGCAAGGAAACAATGGTCAACCCAAACATTTGAGGAACCAAATACGCTAATGGCGTCTCCATCTGAACCTAGACGATGTCCTACATGATCATACTGCTTCTCACCAACCCAGCTTTTCCTGCTCATGCAAAAACCAGCCAAGTATACTCATTAGTTAAAATAAAACTTTGAGACACACAAAAGAATAAATTATATTAATATTCCTCTAGTCATTTTTATAATCAACTTTCTCTCTCTTAGAGCTGACCCTTAATATAAGAAACTTTTTTTTTTGTCTCAAAATTTAAACTACCTTTTCCTTTTATACTCTTATTAAATACACATTTATTCTTAATCATTACTAATTCTCTTTCATTTAATCATTTATTACACATCCTCTCTCATATTTTTTACTCATACTCTCTCATATTTTTCACTTATTATCTCTCCTATCATCTTTTCATAAATAGGGACATATTTGGAAGAAACATAATATTTTTGACACATTTATATTTTTTTTAAACTAATATTAACCCCCAATGGTTTTTGTGCAATTAATAAAAAAGTTGCTTATAAAAAAGACTGGGGGAGTACATTTCTATGCATCACTCCTGTTGTCCTATAGATAGGGTAGAGGGAGAAGAATTTTTTTTGGTCCAATTTATAGGGCAGAAAGAGAAATTTTTTATATGAATGTACAATTTTACCCCTAACTTATTATTATATTGACTTTATTCTCATGGAATATAATGAAATATTAAATAGGGGTAAAGTTGGAAAGTTGTAAAATTTTATGGAAGAATGAATGAAGTTTTAGGTTTTTATTGATTTGTGTGAAATTTGTGGGAAATGCCTTATAAATAAGATTGGAGGAGTACCTGGCTTACAATCGTGGATGCTAATCCCATGAATAATTACGTGAGTGACATATTGAATGGTAATGCAAGGTCCATAAGCAATCTCCACTTTGGCTCCTCTACCATCAATGGTCTTATAGCTATTCACTATAAGCTCGTTCTCGAGGGTAATAACCATGTCCTTGGCGAATATGATCCAAAGAGGCCGTGTTTGGATCACACCATAACGAAGTGTCCCTGGTTTAGGGTTCACAGGGTCATCGGAGGCATCAGTGACCTCATATATTGCACCAAACTTACCTCCAATGGCATTTTTGCCAAACCCAACAGCACAATCAGTTAGGGTTTGGCGATTTGATGCCCAGTTTGAGTTGGATCTCCAGCAAGAGTCTATGGTGTTGAGGATGAGGTTCTTGGGAGTAGTGTAGGCATATGATGAGCTTGAAGCTATAAGTGGTAGGATAGATAATGCTAAAAGGAAGAAAATTAGTGGTTTGAAGGTAGCCATGTTTGTTGGTTTTGAGGAATTCATACGGAATATTTGATGAATTTATAGGTGATTTTGAGACGTTGGAAGTCCACTCAATTTTGGGGTTGACTTCAGAAAAATGTTGTGGTTATTTCTTAAATTTGAATTTTTGAGCTCAAACGTGCTTGCACGAGCTTGAGTTATTAGTTGACTTGCGGGTTGTTACGTTGTTAATAAATTATGTTTATATTGCGATCTCTAGCTAGAAGCATAGAGCTAGTTAGACTACTACAAAACATGTACTAACTATACATGCAGTGAAAGATTACTTGTTGATTGGAACATTATATTGAAATGAATGATTTTTATGGAATATTATACAGGAAGGTGTGACACAATTAAAAGGTTTTGACACCCCAACCGGCCACTGAATCAATCGGGTACTAAGTCAATGGTTAATATGTCAGATCGGAGTCAATCCGGGGCCTAGACCCATGAAGTATAAAAAATTTGAAAATAATTTGATTTCTCATCACACAAGCCAAAATTTCAAAACTTTGAATCATTAGTAAAATAAGCCTAGACTCCAATATTTGTCACATATTCTTTACGATTTTCTTTACAAATTGACATCACAGTATCATATCCCTATGACACCTAAATGTGTAATCAGTAATCACAAAATATTCATTGTAGCAAAATATCAAAAACAAGTATATGATGACAAAATATTCTCACCTACGTGATAACAAAATATACTCACATTTAATCACTAAACTAATCATCATCATCATTGTAATTATCATTAACACCATTCAACACTCTAGGTATTGAGACATCATGAGGTGGAGTTATAGGAGGAAAAATAAAGGCACTAGATGCAACATGATCATCATTTAAAGATGGAGCCCCAGTACTAACATCATCATCACCTATATATGAAATGAATAGAATTATTAATACTTATGTTAAAAACATAGTTATATTCTTTTGTGTAAGAATATAATCTTAAATAATAGAAGAGATTAGATAGTTAGAAAACTCTAAAATCCCTCGTCATTTGTTCAAGTTGAAGATTAGTCGCTTCTACATAATCAAATTCAGCAGTTGGATCTTCTTCAAGCACCCAAAAGTCTAGTTTATCAATTGATTTGTAATCAATGGGATCATAATTATCTTTCTTCTTCTTCAATTGATTCATATAATGCCAACACGATAGATGTAACACCCCAACTTTTCACAAGCAGTATAAATTTTTTTTTTATTATCAAACATGCACTGGAGCTATTGAGTAACTGATATATATATTAAAATACCCATGGTAGCATGTCTTGCTGTTTAAACAGCGGTACAAGAGTGATTCAAAAGTATAATAGAAAGAAGTCTTCAGCTGGGACTCCTAAGCGTGCTGCTTGTCCTTCTCCTCGATTCTCGGTCCACCCGACCCTGAAGCTAAGTTAAGAGCTGGAGTCCATGCATTGAACCCCAGGTAACGATTAACCTCATGTTTATATACACCATATATGTACGACAGAAATTTATAGAATTTTGGCAACACTTACTATGGTCAGACATAGGGTATACATAATCGGATACGTATCGCAATAACAATACAGTCGGATGTAAGGTTAAATCACAATGAGAAATGTACATAATCAGATATGCACGGCCATAACAATACAGTCGGATGTAAGGTTAAGGCACAACGGATAGTCATACAGTCAGATGTAAGACAACAAGACAGTCGGAGTACGGTGTAATAATACAGTCGAGATGTACAGACAATAGTACATCAAAGTACGAGAACAATAGTACAATCGGATGTACGAGACAATCATACTGATCGGATGATAGACAATTGTACAGTCGGATGTACAGACAATAGGCATGGCAGAACAATAGTACGATCAGAGTACAGGCATTATACACACATGCATACAATAAACATCAGAGTTAAGGTTACCAGTACGCGAACGTACCTTCGTTGACGGATTACGATATTTCTAGCACGTTTTACGGAAAATCGTGAAATCTCCAACAACGGCTCGTCGGGCAGCGTAACGGCAGTAAACTAGGATTTCTGACGTCCTATAAGAATAATATCACTTTCATTAGTGATTTGATACAATAACTGGCATTTTAGGTAAAAATTACCATTTTGCCCTTCTACCCCTAATTGGCGGAATTTCGCCAGACTTCGTTACTCGACTACTTTTCTTCCCAAAATTTCGCCAGAACTTCGACGCAACTATGATTTTCGAAAATAAAGACTAAAATAGCCCTCCCATATGATACCCAATCATACTTGAAAATTTAAAGGCTATTCTAGCATTACTACCCCTAATTTTGAAAGAGCTATAAAAGCTTCAACTTTTTAGGTACTCGATCCCTACCAAGTTTTTACCTCGTCAGGCATTTTTCAATGCAATGAGGCCTAAAAACAATAGTAGGAATCTCATTCCCTACTTACTAAAACTATCTAACAATTCTACTATCTTTCGAACTAAAAACTAAAGCCCGAAAGACTTACCCGTTGAAGACTTCTGCAGAGCTTCTCTCTCTTCTTTCTCACTCAAGGATTTCGGCCAAGAGAGGAGAGGAATTGGTGTGAAGATTTTGAAGAGAGCTCTTGCCTATTTATAGACTTTTGAAAGGACATGGATGGAATTCTTGAAGTTGTTACAACCTTGGAAATTCAACACCATAATGGTGTAAAATCCTTGACCATGGAAGAGTGTTGGCCGAAAATGAGGGCTGGTGTGGCTGCTTCCAATTGGTCCAAAAATGGTGCAAAAACTTGCTTTATGCCCGGTCTAAACGAATTTCCCCGATCGGTACCCGATTCGCGTGATTTCGGAGAAATCTCAAAATTCTGGATTTACAACTTTGGAAACAAGTTCTCACTTATTAGAAATGTCCAAGTTAACCTAAACTTTGATCCCATATAGGGCTCCAACAGTCCAGTTGAAGTTTCCTCCAAAAACGTGTCCGATCGCGTCCGGTTTCAGAACGCATTTCTGAAATTACCAACTTCTTCAGAAAAATTCACTGATTCCAAATATGTCAAAATAAATTCAAACTCATGCCTAGATGTTGAGTTAGAATTTATTTTCTCTATATCCAAAATATACCTATATGCATTTTTCCCTATTTTGTTTTATTAGGAAATGCACAAACGACTTCAGAATTTACTTTCGTAAGAGTTTAACGGAAGACAAAATTCCACTGATCATTATTTTTCCCTGACTTTGGAAATCCCCTTCCTAGATCTCTAGATAAGATCCATTTCCTAATTTCTAAATTACTATTCACACTTTTTACTTTAATTAAATTATAATACTATAATATATGCAACTTGCAACAATAATTTTCACTTCCTTTTTCATCATTTTTTTTATTATTTTCTGCCCATTTTTTTCGTTTTTTTTATATATTTATTTTTGATTTAATTATTTAATTAATTATTTAATTAATTAAATAATTATTTTTACATAATTTTTTATAGAATTTTCCCTTTGGTCCATTCTTGCATTTAAGCTTAAAAATACCTAAACTCAATTATTTTTCTCAAAAATTTCCAATTAATTAGTAAATATACTTTTACTAATTTTCAACCATTCTCCACTAATTTTTGAGCTTTACATAATTATCTCTGAATTTTCCTTTGCTTACGCTTAAGTAATTAGCCCAATATTACTTAATTACTTTCTTATCAATAGTTGATAATTTTCTTAATTATAACACCTCATTACCTCATAACTTTTACACTGACACATTTGTTTCCATGTGTTCTGTATTATCTTAGCATCTATGGGGGTATTACGGTCATTTCAATACTTTTTGGGTATTCTTCTACAATTTCTCCAAGTTTGTAACTTAATAAATTACCTAAATTAGGGACAATATCCTTCCCTATTTCACATAGATTTTTACTTGCTTCTTTTATAGCTTTCACAGGGTATTTATAACCCATAATGTGCTTAGGGACCTATTTGCAAATTTTCAAACGTCTTTAGGGACCTATTTGCAAATTATCTAATTTCCAGAGAATTTACCCTAACAACAAGGTAAACTCAATACAAGGTGTTTGAGACCTCATATTCACCTATTTTCAAGAGAAGTTACCCTAAGTCAGATTCTGGGGTATTACAATAGAAGACCAACATTAATGAAATGTATATTACTATATGTAATAAAACTATAAAACAAGCAATCAAAAGTCGCGAAGAAGAAGTTTACCTAAACTTTAACCTCAGATTGTAGTTAATGAAAACCAAATTATCAAGCCTTTGATGATCTAATGTATTTCTTCTTTTAGTATGAATACATGCAAACAAGCTCCAATTTCTTTCACAGCAAGAAGAAGTTTGACGAAGAACACATATAGATTTTTTTTGCAATTTAGGTACTGAACCCCTATAGTACAACCACCACTCATTTGCAAAATAAAATAAAAGACATTTAGTATGTATTAATATCTCAATATATGTTTTTGAATATGAAATTTAATATACTTATGATGGACTAGGTTTATGGGATGTTTTTTCACATGAAACTTTAGAAAATGATTTTTTACGTTCATGGTATACACCAATTTGCTTCATCATTGTAACAAAATAATCAACATTCCCAGGCGAGTTTGCCTCAAACAAATCAATAATAGCTTCCAAACATTGATGCTTTCTAACAAAGTTAGGACTATACAAGAATGCAAGATTCAACAAATATGTCGTTGCATGAAGTTCATTTTTCAAACGCTTATCCCAACCACTTTGACTAATATTTGTGTAAGGTGTGTATTGTCCCTTTTTGCCTTTGAAACATGTCATTCATTACATTTTAAGCCCTTTGCATGCCTTTATAGACATAAGGCATTGAAGGCTTTCTCATTCGAATCAACAACCCTCAACAATCTGATCAACAGAGACACAAGTCTCACAACTTGAAAGCTATCGTTCTAGAACTGATTATCTATAATGATTACACTGAAAGTTTTTTTGGCTTCAGTGGTTGCTAACTTGTGCTGCTAAAAATGCTCATCAATAACCAAAGCATGTAAGTCATGTTTGTGCGAATATACCCTATGAAGATTGATTAATGTAGTAGCAAATCTTGTTGCACCAGGATGCACAATTTCCTTCCAATTAGGTTTTTTTTTTTCTAACCATGACAAGAAGACCAAATGGTTATATGCAAATATAGTGAGTTTGGACGTCTTCTTTGCAAGGTATGACACATGAGGAATAGATAGATGTAATATCTTTCAAAATCACATTCAAATAGTGAGCTGCATAAGGTGACCAATAAATGATTTCATATTTCTCTTTTATCAGTCTACCTCATGCTATATATAGTTAACAACATTGTTAGTCACAACATGAACTATATTTTTAGGACCAACCCACTCAATAACCACTTTGAACAATGAGAATAATGAATAATAATCTTTAATTGAATCTGGAGCATCAATAGATTTCACAAAAACCATGCCATGTACTGAATAAACTAAAAAATTAATCAAAGTTTGATGTCTAACATCTGTCCAACCATCAACCATGAGTGTGTAACTATTTTCTTTCCATTTAGCTCGATGGCTATCAATTACAAGTTGACGTTCTTGTTTACAATCTCTCAATTTGCTAACTCTGTACTCATGATAACTAGAGACCTTAAACCCAGGCTGATTGAATCATATTTTTATATGACTTTTCATAATTAAATTGGGATTCTTAATGCATTTTCTGGAACATTATTGTATGATTAAGCACTAATTTGAGTCAATGACATTTGTATTGAATTGAGTGTAATTAGGGGTAAAACGGTCATAATTTGTTATGCAAATAATTTCTTGAAATTTTGATACTACATTGTGCTTAATTTTGCATTGTAGGAATTTTGGAAAATTTGAAAAATGCCAACTAAGGACCAGAATTAATGTCAGAAAGGGACCTTAATTAATGTTAGAGAAGGTCCAAAATTAATGTCATAGAAGGACCGAAACTAATGTCAGAGAAGGACCAAAAGCCAAAACTCTGCGTTTTGGCCATTGGTTTTAGGTCAGGAGGGAGGGCCCCAATTGCAGTAGCAACATCAATAGCCTTTTGAAATTAGAGACAAGTCAATGCATTAAATATGGAACATAATTCACATAAGCCCTTTGACCAAAAACTATTTTCGCATTAAATTGTGCTTCTTGACTTGCCCATGCACTCTTAAACACCATCTAGTCCAAGAGGGGGAAAAACAAAGCTCTCAAGTCTCAACGGAGTCAAGGAAAAATGGAAAAAAAAACTAAACGGAAGAATGAAGCAAAAGAAATCGAGAAACTAACCGAGCTACAATGTCTGATCTTTGCAACCTTTCATGGAGAAACCAAAAATGGAAGTCAAGAACCCAAAAACCAACTTGAAAAAGTTCTGTAACTAGCGACTTATACTGGAACCGAACAAAACAAAACAACAACCTTTCACGGTGAAACGAGGATGACTATTGCTCACCGGAGCTTTTGAAACTTGGTGCCACGGATGGAGCAATTGAGCAAGACATTTTGGACGAAGTCGAAGGGAGAGGGTTTGGCGGAGGTTTCATTCAATTATGACTTTTGAAGTATTGAATATTGAGTTCAATATGATGAATCATCACTAATCACTCCCATCCTGAATTTTAGTTTTCAGTCAACTTTTAAATAAAAATGCTAACCAACAAAACGATGTCATTTTGTCCAGTAGAGCTAGGTTGAAACAAAAATTAAAGAGGTGACTCAGTGACTCGCTCAACATAGCTGAATTACTTCGAGTTGGCCAAGTTGACTCCAAGTAAGCTCTAAACCTGGTTTAGCAGTTAAATCAGACAGTTTTCTAACCAGTTTGCCGGCTTCCATTCCGAATCGGCCAGTTATGTCCGGGTTCCAAAACCATGAACAATTAAGTCCAAAAGAATGATTTAGTGACAATTTAGTTTCTGTCAAAATTTTTTAAAAGATGAATTACTAATATCAATTCACATAATTGTAAATTCAGAAGACTAAATTGCAGATAAAGCATTTAAGTTTCAAATGTAACTCTCAATTTATAACTAAAAATCCTACTTGCAATGATCTCTATCCATATTATTGCATCTCATTTTTCAAAAAATTATTTTTTAAAACATAATTATCATTAAATCAATTTTTGAGACTTATATCTCATTTCCCTTGTTATGCACATATAAAAATTCTCATAGTTAATGTAACATCCCATGTTTGAAATGCGGAATTTTTTTTTTTTTCAAACAAGCAATCAGAGTGGAGCAATAGAGCGCAAGAGTAATTGGATTCTTAGCCAAAACATCAACCATTGTGTAACATTATATAGATTACAGTAGTCCTAAGGTTTAGAAAGGAAATAGCGTAATAACAAAATACGATAAGATAGAGATTGTCTTCACCGCACGCCTACTCCGGTACTTGCCTCGATCCACGAACCGTGGTCCTCCCGACTGAAGCTACAGTGAGATTCAATTCATCATATTGAATCTCGTGTAACAGTTAACCTCATACCCAAACAACACAAGATATGGCCAATGAGATATTCTAGAGCTAATACAACAAGATATCACAAGCATACTAGAGATGCATGATCATTATGCCGAAAAAACATAAGCACGAGCAATATGTAAAGCCCCATAAGGTAAATAACAACAACAACTGCACTATTCACCGGTGCCACGATAAACACTCGTGTCCTCGCCGCTAGGAAAACATAACGGCATTCCAAACATAACCCGTTTAAAACTGTCGTATAACGGTCTACGACATATCCTTGACATATATGCATTTAAGAAGCACAAGATTAGTGTTACGAAGACGCGTCCGTACCTTCGTTTGCGACGTTAGGTACCACCGGCGAAAACGTACTTTTACTAAAAACGTGAACTTCAAACGGTTCGTCGGACGGCGTGACGGCAAGAAATCGAGATTCTGATATCCTATAAGAATAATATCACCCTTATTAGTGATTTGACACTATAATTGGCATTTTAGGTAAAAATTACCATTTTGCCCTCTACCCCTAATCGGCGGAATTTCGCCAAAGACCGTTACTCTGACAAATTTTCTTCTCGAAATTTTGCCAGAACTTCGACGCAACTATGATTTTCAAAAATAATGACTAAAATAGCCCTCCCATATGATACCCAATCATACTCGAAATTTAAAGGCTATTCTAACATTACTACCCCTATTTTTGAAAGAGCTATAAAAACTACAACTTTTCAGGTACTCGATCCCTACCAAGTTTTTACCTCGTCAGGCATTTTTCAATGCAATGAGGCCTAAAAACAATAGTAGAAATCTCATTCCCTACTTACTAAAACTATCTAATAATTCTACTAACTACCGAACTAAGAACTAAGAACCAAAAGACTTACCGTTGAAGATTTAGGACAATTCTACGGGGCTTATTGCAAGATTTCCGAGCACTTGCTCTCTTCTTTCTCTCTCTAGCTTTTTCGGCCAAGAGCAAGAAAGGGAATGGTGTGAAATTTCTCAAGAGTTGAAGGGGTATTTATAGGCAAAAACAAGGGACTTGTTTGGCAAATTTAAGGATTTGTTTGGAAAATCAAAGTTGTAATAACCCTTTAATTGCAACTTGTTCAAGAAGCCAACTCTTCAACACTCACACACTCTTGGTCGACATGAGGGGCTGTGTGGCAGCAAAGAATTGGTTCAAAAATGGTGACTCATGTCACCTTAAGCGATCTGCCCGAATTTCCCAATTGGTACCCGATTCGCGAAATTTCGGAGAAATCTCAAAATTATGGATTTACAACTTTGAAGACAAGTTCTCACTTAGTAGAAATGTCCAAGTTAACCTAAATTTTGATTCCATATAGGCCTCCAACAGTCCAGTTGAAGTTTGCTCGAAAAACGTGTCCGGTGTCGGAATTCGTTTTCGGGATAACCAATCTCTTGGAAATAATTCACTGATTCCAAATATGTCTAAATAAATTCAAACCCATTCATAAATGTTGAGTTAGAATTTATTTTCCTTATTTCCAAAAATATGCCTATATGCATTTTTCCCTATTTTGTTTTATTAGGAAAATGTACAAACGGCCTCGGAATTAACTTCCGGAAGAGGTCACTTGAAGGTAAAAACTCACTGATCAATATTTCACCTTGACCTTGGGATTCCTATTCCTAGATCTCTAGATAGGATCCGTTTCCTAATTTTTAAATTACTATTCACACTTTTTACTTTAATTTAATTATATTATTTTTATAATGTGCAACTTGGCCACTTGCTCTTCTATTTCATTTTTATATATTTTTTTCCATTTTCCTTTCTCTTGGAATTTCAGCTGGCCCTATTCTTAGATTAATAAATATTTATTTTTTATTTAATTAATTATTTAATGATTTATTTATTTACTTTTTCTTAAATATTCCACAAAATTATCTAATTGGTCCATTCTTGTATTTAGGTCTAAAAATACCTAAACTCAATGATTTTTCATAGAAATTTCCAATTAATTAGTAAATACATTTTTACTAATATTCCACTAATTTCCACTAATTTTTGAGCTTCATATAATTATTACTGAATTTCCTTTGCTTATGCCTAAGTAATTAGCCCAATATTACTTAATTACTTCATTATCACCTGTTGATAATTTTCTTAATTACAATGCCTCATTACCTTCATACTCTTGTATTAACATTAGTATTTTCATGCTTCTTGCATTTTTAGAAATTACAAGGGTATTATGGTCATTTCACTTCCTTTTTGAGTATTTTCCAACAATTTCTCCAATTTCACAATTTATAAAATTACAAAAATTAGAGATTATATACTCTCCTAACTCACTTGGTCATTTAACTGTCTTTTAGGATTTTTCCATAAATTTTCTAAGTTAATTACCCTTTCTAGGGGCATTTTGGTCATTTTGGCACTTTGGCCTTTAAATTCCCTAATTTCTTGCAGAAATTCTACTTAGAAAATAGACTGTAATTATACAAGACCGGAGATTGAAATTTCACTTATCAGAAATATCCAACTTTTATTTATAATATTCCAGATAAATATCCGGGTATTACAGTTAAACTTCATATGAGGACAGCAATATTAAAATGGGTGCATGACTAGTATTAGGCCTGTTTGATACAATGGAATTAAAATTGTAAATATTCTATGAAAAATTTAATAGAAAATAATCAGAATAGAAAAAGGAGAAGAAGTAGAAATTTCATGGAGTGAAACATTTAGGACCAAATATAGTGAAAAAAAATTAAATTTTTATTAAAGCTAATTTTGCATTGACTTCTTGTTTTTGAAAAATGAAATTAATTTCTTTTTATACAAATCTGCAAAGACGGAGGGGAAGAAAGCATCATTGCCCTAAGAGTAATTTTAATATAATGGGGGAAATGAGGTGGGTGTGTGAGTAATAGCTAGCTAGTAATTCAGAGATCTTGAGACAATAGAAAAGAAAGAATGGAATATTTCTTTGGAGATCTATTAAAAGTATTTTGCAAGAAAGATTTTTTTTTTTTCTATAGGCAAAAATAATTTTTCCGCATGAAAACTGAAGCTAATACACAATAATTTACCAGTATATTTTCCTAACGTCACCAATAACGTGTATGCATGGACGGCATCTAGCTAGAAGATGTAGTTTTCTTTTTAAAAAATATACTAACAATTTAATCTGCCAATGAATTTACATAAATAACCATTTAATAGTAAGCTTTCATCTCTAAGTTTTTTATAGTGTTCAAATCAATATCCCTAAGAACATTTATTTCAAAATTACGGATAAATTAGTTGTCTTTTCTCCCAGGTTGTATTATCGCTATGCGAAATTATTTCATGTCATTTTTCAATTGTATGCCATTTTATTGGATTGATACCTCTAATAAATTCAAATCATGTTCAGTCCAAAAAAAAAAAAACTTCAAATCATGGCTGAGAAGTACATACAAGTGCATATCATTTATAATTTATATTATAGTAAATTATACTATTCACAAGTTATATATAACTTATAAATAGTATGACTTCTTCCTTATATCTTCTAGAATACGCCAAAAAATATGTATAGTTATAAAGATATAAAATGAGATTCTAGCCTTTTGGGAGCCGAAGCGGAATGTTTTGGCAATTCCATAGCTCATTTTGAAGTACTCATGAAAATGGAGTTAGAAAAAGGATTTCCTCGCAATTCCGAAGCCTCTATGGTAGTTTCACTCTTGAAAGCGCAAACCGGCCGGCTCTAAAACAAGCTTCTAAAATTTTGGGGGACAAAACGGAATGCTTTGGCAACTCTTATTAGTAAATTTGTTTGATTTTAATTTGCATATTTTATATGAGAAAAAGAAATATAAGCACGCATATAATATCTTAAAATAAGTGATAATCTAATTAAGTTCAAAAAACATACGAGTATCCATTGCATTTGGTCATTTTGCTCTGACCAATAATTGTCTATAAATATATCCTAGAGGAATGTTGCTTCAAGAGTATACTATCACAAATCAATTAGCTTTTAGCAAATATGGTAAATAGTCGTACGTGGAATACATATTTTACTCGCAATCTCAGTACATGACTTTCAAAGATCCCATTTCAGGCTTCATCAAAAAAAAAAAAAAAAAAAAGCAAGAAGAAGAAGAGGAAAATGCATCAAGCTAAAAATATATATATAGTTTTATGAACAAGCCTTGCCAAGAACACAAGGAAGAGGACCAGCATTGAGAGTTAATTGAGGGACCAATTTGGCAGAAGCAGCTACAAAAGATTGTGAAGCTGAATAATAAGGGGCACAACTTCCATATCCTGATGGAACAAAATACGCTCCATTCATGAATTTATCCTTGTACGTCCTCCATTTCCACTCATTCCAGCTCTTATCACTTGTTTCCCTCTTCGTAACCTGTTATATATTCATATATTCAATGCAATCAATTAAGGAAATAAACTATTATTAATGTTTGAATGTGTTAATTTGTGAATAATATAATATTATATTGACCTGTTTTGCAGCAACGTTGTTTGGACCTATGAAGTAGTTGCCTTCACTTAAAATGGTAGGGTCGGCACTGCCTCCAATGGCGTACATAATCCACTCCTCATATTGGTTGTTCACCACATGCGCATACCCAAATCTCACCCTAATATTACACTCCAAAACCAATATGTATTTATATGCCTATATATATATATATCGAAATTCTGTTGCTGATCAATACGTCGTGATAGTACATTTTACGACGAAATTATCAAAATCTGTTTCTGAATTCCGTCGTATTTTGCAGGGCACGTGAAAAATAAAAGTACTCTCTTAAGTAATACCTTGGCATTCTCTGTACGAGGCCGGTGGCAAAGCGATTGAAGGCTACTGTCACTTTCATTATTTTATCGGCTGTAAATTCGTCGTTGTGCCCTAGCAGCATGACCTGCAGGCCACATTATTCATCATGCACCTGGCTAGCTCGCTATATATTGCTTAATTATGATTCCTAAGTTCTGTTTACATAAGATCTTACCCCATTGATCCTTAATACAAGACCTCTTACAAAATTTCATTCATGAAACATCAATGACACGTTTTTTAAGAAAAAACATTTATAACTTCATCTCTTTAATTTCACTCATTACTTAAATAATGGCTTTAATTGATTTGATTTAGGGTAAAATGCATGCACGTCTGTAGTCAAACGATGAAATTAATTAAAATTTGTTCGGCTTACTTTGTCATGCTGGGTAAAGTAATTGTTAGAGATAGTGACAGAAGTTGAGGCATGAATAACATCAATAAGGCCATCTGTACAGCGAGCCAAGAAGCAATGATCGATCCAAATATTGGAAGAACCAAATATGGCAATGCCATCTCCATCTGAGCCTCCTCTATGTCCCACATGCTCTTCACTACTCCTAACCATCCCAACTTTTCCTGCAAATACATACATATGTGCAACAAATTAAACGTAACAATATTCATCTCAAGATTATACTAGCTCTCCGATCCTAAATATAATACCCAATTAACTTTTTTATTTGAAGAGATTAAGGAAACTAATTAAGTTTAATCATATCATATGTTGTGTATGATTAAATTATATATAAGTTTATAAATAAGACAAATTAGTTTGGAGAAAAAATAGTAAATATAAATAATTTAAAGTAATTTAATTAGTTTTTTTAATTTCCTAAAAAAAAGTTAATTGAGCCTTATATTTAAAACTAAAGATAGTATATCAGAATATCAAATAAAAGAAGGATGCATCAACCGGCATCCTAGTGAAAAGTGTTTATCTACTAAACATGAGTTATCAAAATCAACTTTGTATGAATGCAAAAAACATCTCTAGAAAAGTTATCTCAATTTGACTCGACAATACTTAGATTTGACCTGGTCAATAGGCATATATATATTCTGAGCAAAAAAAAAAAAAAAAAAGGCACACCCACATATAGATATACATATATGTATATGTATACATACATACATAAAAGAAGGATGCATCACCTGGCTTACAATCATGGATGCTAATCCCATGAATAATGACGTGAGTAACATCTTGAATGGTAATGCAAGGTCCATAAGCAATCTCCACTTTGGCTCCTCTGCCATCAATGGTCTTATAGCTATTCACTATAAGCTCGTTCTCGAGCGTAATAACCATGTCCTTGACGAATATTATCCAAAGAGGCTGTGTTTGGATCACACCATAACGAAGTGTCCCTGGTTTAGGGTTCACAGGATCATCGGAGGCATCATTGACCTCATATACAGCACCAAACTTACCTCCAATGGCATCTTTGCCAAACCCAACAGCACAACCAGCTAGGGCTTGCCGGTTCGATGCCCAGTTTGAGTTGGATCTCCAACAAGAATCTATGGTGTTGAGAATAAGGTTCTCAGATACGAGTGTATAGCTTGAATATTTGAGCCCGGGAGTATTGAGGTAATTATTGTCTGTTGAATCTGCGTACGAGGTTGTAGTCAAGTATGGAAGAAGAAAGCGTGAAAAAAGGAGCAGGGTTATTGGGGTTAAGGTGGCCATTGATTGATTGATGGTAATGGTGTGTTTAATTTGTTTTGAGACAATAAGAGAGGACAGGAGTTGATTAAATAGGTAATAGGTGAGTCGTAGGTGGGGCACACGACTTAGGAGTTGTGTTTGTTTTGAGATTTTAATTTTGTCTGCATAAAAGACATGCTTGCACGCGCTTGGTCGGTTGACTACTGCATGATAATTTCTTAGTGTTAAACAGAAAAGAAATTATTAAGTGTGGAAGAAGAGAAGAAAAAGGGTGCGTATGTGTGGGAACTAATTTCAATGCACATCGAGAGTGATGAGCACCAAATCTGCACTGTCCATATCTAATATGAATGATGGTTCAGATTTAATATTTTGAACTTTTATTTCTTAAAAAAAATTATTTAAACTGTAGTTGTTGGACAGTATAGATCACCTGCGAATGAAACTGATTTGTGAGAATGGTATTAGTGATGGATGTCAATTAATCATCGAGCCCAAATGAATCCATTGTATTAAAATAAAGCCAATAAAAATAATAGTAGTTTTACAGGCACCCGCAAAGCTCATCAAATGTGTGATGAGCACTTGCTCTTTTATTAGTCATAATAGGCTAACAAATTTATATATGTTGACTAGTAAACTAGACAACTGGACCCTATAATAACAACACTAATTCACACAAATTTTCTCATATTCTTACCGGCTAAACCAGTTTAATTCCATTTTTATTCAAATATAATCATGTTTAGGTTAAATAAATATAATTAATTAGGCGTAGCTGCATATTCCAAAGACACAAGAATCGCCATTGTTGCACTTGTTGCCACATGTTCCACAGTGATTATTGCTAGCCATAGGGTTCACACACTTGCCTCTGCAACATATCTGCGAGTACTTGCACTTCCTCCCACATTTTCCACAGTTGTTTCTGTCTGTTGACACATTCACACATTTCTTCTTGCAGCAGTCCGGCCCCTTGCTCCCCGCCGCTCGGCAAATCCTCGGATAATTATTACATGTCACCGCCTGTCGGTAGTGGTTCTGGCGGTGTTGTCTCCGGCGAAGAAGTTGACTACTTGATTCTTGTTCCAATATCGGTGTTGTTTCTGAAAGAGCAATGGCCAAAGCTGCCACCAGCAAGCCCAGAATGAAGAGAGCCTTAAGGGACTTCATATATATAAATATGAGTTAATACAAGAGTTGATGTAGAGATTATTAAGAACTGTGAAACTGAATATTAATGGTTTTGATGGATGTAGATGAAGCAGGGGAATGGTGTGTATATATAGGAAATCGTATGATTCGAAGGTCAAATAAATAAGTGGTTAAATAACGAAGTTAGGCTTAGTTGCAAGTGGAAAACTTGTAATTCCGTGGGAATGTGAAAACTGTCCAACAATATTAGAAAATGCCAATAGCTGCGAGAGTAGCTAGGTAACAACTAACCAATGGGCAAATTAAATTTTGTTCATACACATTTTCTTACATTAATTCAATGTCTTTCCTTGGTGAGGACGTACGAATTTTCAATTTTAGAAGTCAGACTATGCATAGTGTGTAGGAAAATAATGAAGCAGACGCCAAAAGTTGCTTGTTCAAAAGTTTCAAGTAAAAATGTTCTTTTTCAATTTCATAAGCCAAAAAAAGTCAGTTACAGAAGCACTGATTTTTCCCTTTATGTGTGTATATATATTCTTTATATAGTTTGACATTTTTTATTAATGATTTATACCAACCCTTTGATGGTGATTTAGACAGTAGGTTTTTTTCCCCAGATTTAGACCGTAATTAACTGAAGAGAAATGGTCAATTCTTGGATATAACAAAAAATATAAGTCCGCCTATACCAAATGCAAAGCCAACTTTCAAAACAAAACTACTTGGGTTTGCTTTATATATATATATAATAACTAATTCCTACTTGCACAAAATTTAATATTCAGTTTCACAGTTCTTATATATATATATATAATAACTAATTCCTACTTGTACAAACTGACAAAAGCAGACCCGACCCCTTGTCCTTGGGTTTTACGATGAAGACGAGAGCAAAAGCATGTAGTTGTTTGGGCCTTTTCTGGGCCCAACTTTGATTCTGATTCATGGGCCCAACTTTGATTGAACTTCAGTTTATGGGAATTTAACTGGGCCTCCACTTGAATCAAAAAACTGGGCCTCCACAAATGTGTTCGGGATCTTATTGCATTTATGGTTTTTTTTTTTTTTATCATCCGATATCCGGTTTGGAGTTTATGCTTGCCTCTCCTAACACAAGTAATTTCTCTAGGACTAAAACTTGAGATCTAAAAGGATTTAACTAGGCCTTACATCGCTAAACCAACTTTATGTTGGTCATTTATGAGATGTTAGGAAGCAATGATGTGTGATGTGGTGATAAAGGATATATAAGTTTGATGATGCCAAATTGCCAATAAACGTTGTTTGAATTGGTAATGACTTAATTTACAGCTCATAAAGTTGTAAGTTCAAATCTCACTCTCAATGTGAGAACATTGTTGGTGGATAATGTAACTATCTCTTTAAATACTAATTGAGTTTATAGGCATTCTTGATTTTGCTGAGTCCAAGAACCCAACTCACCTAAAATGTTGTGTACCTTAAAAGAAGGATAGATAAGTATGATGGATGGCCAAAGTCACTGATGGCCACCAAGAGAGGTTTCTTCAATTACTTCATGGACTTGTTTGTGTTTAGCAGTAGGGATTTACAATATACATGATATATATATGTTTGACTGATATTATTGAAGGGAACTAATTAAGGATCTTAATTAAAAGCAAAGTTATATTATTTGATGGAGTGTGAAAAATATGGTATATTTTTTTAGTGAGAATAAGATAAGAGCTTCAACTTGGCATTTTGCATGCGAGTGGGGCTATGTAATATTTATTAAAATCTTATACGTATTGGTTAGTTAGTAGTGCGTTGGTCTAAACCTAACAAATAATAATATGATAACTATGTTAGGTCTCATCATAGTTACTATGATCGATATATGTATGTACGTAAATAAGAAGTGGTATGCAAAATCTAGTGTAAATGGATCGGGTGTTTTGTTGAAGTCCGATGAAACCAGAAAACCGTTATAAAGCCATCTTACGTACGTTAGGTTTAAAAAAGCCTTAAATTTTGACATTTTGAAATAGAAAAGGAGGAAGCGTCAAATTATCGGAATTCAGACTTTGATAACCAAAAGCCTGCATCTTGTGATGAACTACTTTTTTATTTTATTTTTTATTTGGTTTTAATCTTGTAATCTTGTCAAAATAGGCACATGCACTTACCAATGTATAACTTTCCATTATAGGCATATAAACTTGCCAAAATAGACATATAAACTTGTCAAAATGGGCATATACCGCCAATGTATAACCCCTGTCAAAATATAAGACATACTCTCCCCAATGTAAAACTTGTCAAAATAAGACATACTCTCGCCAATGTATAACTTATCATTATAGGCACATAAACTTGTCAAAATAGGCACATAAATTTGTCAAAATAGGAACATATACTTGCCAATATATAACTTGTCAAAATAGGCATATACACTTGTCAATATATAACTTGTTATTGTAAGCATATAAACTTGTCAAAATAAGGGTATAAACTTATTAAAATAGGCACATACACTTACCAATGTATAACTTGTTAAAATACACACATTGACCTGTTGTCAAAACTCTCTTCTCCAACCATGGTTCACACAAGGACGAACATATCAATGTGTGTATTTTGACGAGTTATACATTGGCAAATGTATGTATTATATTAAGCACCGGAGGGAGTAATATGATAACTATGTTAGGCCTCATCACAGAGTTTCTATGACCGATAGATATATGTGTGTAAATAAGTAGATAAATAATTGAAGGCAAGTTTTCTTTCATTTTCTTCTAGCTCATAATCTCATATCTATCCTCAGATTAAAATAAAAATGATTCAAATTCAATATTTTATAAAATTATTACTAAAAACATAAATAAGTAGATTTAAACTCTTAAAATTCTATCTATACAGTTCAAAATTGTAATACAGAAAAAATAAATAAATTTTAATTCATAAAATATTATGACAATAATTTTATAAAATATTAACTCTACACCATCCATTTCATTATTTGAGGGTGGAGATGAGATTATGATAGGATAATGAGAAAGAGAAAAATAAGAGTATCCTTTTCCCAGTCTGGTGTAAATGGATAGGATGTTTGGCTAATTTCTGAATTTGCCCCTTATTAAATAACTATTTACCAAAATGCCCCTGTCAGAAACCTATTTCCCAAAATGCCCCTGTCAGAAACCTATTTCTCAATCTGCCCCTGTTTAGTCGACTAAAACATTTGGTTTAGTCGACTAAATGGAGGGCAAAATTTTTTTTCCAGGCCCCCGACATTTAGTCGACTAAACCAAATTGTTTAGTCGACTAAATCCATTTAGTCGACTAAAAAACTCATTTAGTCGACTAAATCATTAAAAAAAAGTTAAAACTTCGGAAGGCCGTAACTTCGGGCTCGGGAGTCCGAATCAAACGATTCTTTTTTTGATTCCACATAACTTTTTGAGATCTATGCACTGATATAAAAATTATCTTCAAATTTAATGAAGAGAAAGGAAACAAGTGATATACCAACAATTCATTAAATATAATCAAGTGATTTTTTAATTTTATATATATATATATATATAGTTTTGTTTTATTTGATGTTTTATATTCATTAAATATAATCACTAATATCACTAACCAACAGACTCGGTAAAACAAATTAAAATGACTCCACTACTTCTTAAAAAATAGCTAACCACATGTTTACAATAATATAATAAAAGATCAGCACACTCAACACAATAAACAATTAAAAAATAAATAACTTAATCCTTCTTATTGTGGAATCAGCAACGTGCGGAAATCAGCGACATGAATCATGTAGAGAAAAAACTGGGATTATTAACTTCAACAATACTAACAATTCATTAAATATATATCATAGGCTTTTTTCCCAATTTGCTATATTTAATGAATTGTTAGTATTGTTAGCATTTTAATTTGTTTTACCGAGTCGTTGGTTAGTGATATTAGTGATCCTAGATATTAGCTATGATCCTAGATTTTAGTTAGATTGACTACCGTGCTATCACAACATATGATCTCATGCATAACTTCCCAACACTGTTATTCCCCCTAAAATCAAGCCCCACAAATTTAGCGTCGATAATTTTCCTATTTTTATTTTCTTTTAAAATCCAGTATTAATTGTTACGTTGAAATTCAAAGTTTACCAAATACATGGTAGAAAAATAAAGATATTAAAATCTAAAATAAGGTCAATTAATTATTATTAGATAATAATATTAGAAATAATGATTAATTAATTTTACAATAAATATCTCTCAATTAAATATACTTAATTTCCTCCATCCTGACAAAACCCTAGGATTGGTACCATCATTTCCCACTCTATCTCCTTTTCCTTGTGGCACCGCCCCTCTCCCGCGATCGTGTATACACACACATATCTTATCTTTATTGTACCGGAGATATTATATGATCTAATAAAAAAGAAAACATCAAATAAAAGAAAACTATATATATATATATTATTATATATATATTATTAAAAAATCACTTGATTATATTTAATGAATTGTTGGTGCGCAATAAAGAATCACTTGTTTCCTTTCTCTTCATTAAATTTGAAGATAATTAGTGCATAGATCTCAAAAAGTTATGTGGAATCAAAAAAAGAATCGCTTGATTCGGACTCCCAAGCCCGAAATTACGGCCTTCCGAAGTTTTAATTTTTTTTTTTTAATGATTTAGTCGACTAAATGGATTTAGTCGACTAAAAAATTTGGTTTAGTCGACTAAATGTCGGGGGCCTGGAAAAAAAATTTTGCCCTCCATTTAGTCGACTAAACCAAATGTTTTAGTCGACTAAACAGGGGCAGATTGAGAAATAGGTTTCTGACAGGGGCATTTTGGGAAATAGGTTTCGGACAGGGGCATTTTGGTAAATAGTTATTTAATAAGGGGCAAATTCAGAAATTAGCCTAGGATGTTTTGTTGAAGTATGATGAACCCCGAAAACCGTTACAAAGCCATCGTACGTTAGGTTTCAAAAGTATTTTATTTTGACATTTAGGAATAAAAGAAGGAGCTGAGGCAGCGTCAAATTATTGGAATTCAGGTTTTGGCTAATTAATTCTCCTTCAACTAACCAAAAGCCTGCATCTTGTGATGAATTTCAGTCAGTTATAATAATCAAATGGCTATGATTTGTAACAAATTATTAAAAAACACACACCCAGAGGTAATCGTGAAATATTGGTATGGCTGATCGATTTGATTGCGGACAACTATTATATTGTTAATATGTAGAGTTTGTACATGTGTGTATGACAACAAATGAGAAGTCCTGAAGATGCTTAACAAATGAGAAGTGTTCAATTATTAGGCACTAACCTACTATACCTTGACAAAATATAATCTGAAGGGTTGAATTCGTTTTTGACTCCATATTAAGAAAAATTATTTTATTTTTTTTAGGGAAAAAAAAACCCTAACATGCTGGGTGGCCAATTTTTTAGGCCGAATAAGCTATAGCATTTTTTACATTTTTGTGGGCGCAGCTTTTTTTAAAGAGTAAATACCTTTTTGGTCCCTAACAAAAAATACGGACCCCATTTTGGTCATTTAAAAAAAAGGTTCTTTTTAGTCCATAAAAAGGACGAATAAGAGTTGATTGGTTGACATTTTGATCCCTCACAAATTTTGAAAATGTCATTTTTAGTCCCTAAAAAAGGACGAATAAGGGTCGATTTTTTTGTAAGGAACCAAAATGGGGTCTTTGTTTTTTGTCAGGAACCAGAAAGGGTATTTACTCTTTTTTAAATTAGACTAACAGGGTTTCTAAACTGTTATTTGGTCTTTTTAAAAGGATTAAATTTGTTTTGCTATGGTGTGTATGCAGATTTATTCCTGTTATATTATGACTATAAACAAGGATATGAAAGTATTTTTCTAAATCGGAAAACTCAATTTTTTTTCGTTATTTATAGTATTGATGTCATTAATTAATATTTGTAAATTTGTATATCAATTTTATGATAATTCATATTTTGATTTCATAATTGTTATGCTATGTTCAAGAACATATTTGTAAGAGAATTTTTAGAAAGAGTGGTTCTCGACTCTCGAGTCTCCATTATATATGATGAAGACAACTGAGAAACTGAATATTATATGTAAGACGTTCAAACCCAAAAAAATAGTTTCCTTAATATAAGGCCTATTTATCTATTTTGATTAAATTACAGAAATAATTGGTTAAGTTACTTAATAGGGTCAAATATCATTTTTGCCATGGAAGTTTAGTCTAAGGAACACTGATTACCCCGAAAATTTTTTGGGTCTCATTTTTTCCCCCGAAGTTTAAAAACATAGCAATCTTACCCATTCGTTGATCTTGACCGTTAAATTGTTGCTCTTCTTTGTAAACTTCTAGGGGCAAAATTTCTCCTAAAAAAAACTTCTGGGGCAAATTCGCTCTTAGAAAAAACTTCTAGGGCATATTTGCTCAGTTTTATTAACGTCTGAGGCAAAAATGAGACAAAAAAACTTCTGGATAACCAGTGTGTAACATCCCAAGTTTGAAATGCGGAATTATTTTTTTTTTTAAACAAACAATCAGAGTAGAGCAATAGAGCGAAAGAGTAATTGGATTCTTAGACAAAACATCAACCATTGTGTAACATTGTAATGATTACAGTAACCCTGAGGTTTAGAAAGGAAATAATGTAATGATAAGATAGAGATAGTCTTCAGCTGCACGCCTACTCCGGGTACTTGCCTCGATCCACGAACCGTGGTCCTCCTGACCCTGAAGCTACAGCTGAGATTCAATTCAACGCATTGAATCTCAGGTAACGGTTAACCTCATACCCAAACAACACAAGATACACCAATGAGATATTCAAGAGCTAATACAACAAGTATATCATAAGCATACTAGAGATGCATGATCATTATGCCGACAAAACATAAGCACGAGCAATATGTAAAGCCCCATAAGGTAAATAACAACAACAAACTGCACTATTCACCGGTGCCACGATAATTAGTCGTGTCCTCGCCGCTAGGAAAACAAAACGGCGTTATCAAAACTATAACCCGTATAACTGTCTGTATAACGGTCTACGAACATATCATTAACATATAAGTATTTAAGATGTGCAAGATTAGTGTTACAGTACGCGTCCGTACCTTCGTTGGCAACGTTAGGTACTACCGGCGGAAACGTACTTTCTACGGAGAAACGTGCAAAAGTCCTACAATGCACGTCGGGCAACAGTAACGGCAGCAGAATCAGCGTTTCAGATATCCTATGAGAATAATGTCACTTCTATTAGTAATTTGACATTATAATCGGCATTTTAGGTAAAAATTACCATTTTGCCCCTATACCCCTACTTGGCGGAATTTCGCGGCGCTTCCGCTACATAGGCTATTTTCTTCCCAAAATTTTGCCAGAACTTCGACGCCATCATGATTTTCGAAAATAAAGACTAAAATAGCCCTCCCATATGATATCCAATCATAAAAATAAAGACTACTCTAGCATTACTAACTATTGAAAGAACTATGAAAGCTTAAAGCTCTGCAGGAAAACTTACCCGAGCTTCGCTGTAATTTTTCCCGAGCTTCTCTCTCTAAAATCCTCTCTCTAGAATCGGTTTTGCTCTTCAAAATGGTTTGAGAAATGAAGAGGAAACTTGGCTATTTATAGAAGAAAATGTGACACTATTCACTACTTTTTCATATCGGATATCGGTCGCCGGATCGCACTTTGCCACATGTCACGATCCTCACCGGGCCACTTGGCAGCTGACATCATCATTTAAAGCCATGATGTCATGGTGGTGATGTCACTTACTTCCTCAAGAAGCTGTCTTACCGATAAGTTTCCGATCGGTGTCCGAATCGCGTACTTTCTGAGAAATCTCAAAATTCTGGTTAACTAACTTTGAAGATCTCCTCTTACTTACTAGAAATTTCTATTCTAATCTAAACCTTGATTCCATACAGGGCATTCCGTGTTGGTAGAAGTTTCTCGAAAAACGTGTCCGTACGGTCCGATTACTTAAACGCGTTTTCGGAATCACCAATCTCTAGAGAAAAATTCACTGATTCCAAATATGTCTAAATAAATTCAAACTCATTCCTAGATATTGAGTTAGAATTTATTTTCTTTATTTCAAAAATATGCCTATATGCATTTTTCCCTATTTTGTTTTATTAGGAAAATGCACAAACTACTTCTAATTAACTTCCTAAGAGGTCACTTGAAGGTAAAAACTCACTGATCAATATTTTACCTTGACCTTGGGGTTCCTATTCCTAGATCTCTAGATAGGATCCGTTTCCTAATTTTAAAATTACTATTCACAAATTTTGCTTTAATTAATTATAATAATAAAATATTGTGCAAGTTGCACAACTTGCTTCCTATCCTATTTTTATTTTCTTTTTATTTTTATTTGGCCCAAAATTTCGTTTGCCCCTTTAATTAATTTAATAAATATTTATTTTTTATTTACTTAATTATTTAATGATTTATTTATTTATTTTTTCCAAAAATTCTAACAAAAATCCCTAATTGGTCCATTCTTGTATTTAGGCTTAAAAATACCTAAACTCAACTATTTTTCATAGAAATTTCCAATTAATTAGTAAATACATTTTTACTAATATTCCACTAATTTTCACTAATTTTTGAGCTTCACATAATTATTACTAAATTTCCTCTGCTTATGCTTAAGTAATTAGTCCAATATTACTTAATTACTTCATTATCACTTGTTGATAATTTTCTTAATTACTATGCCTCATTACCTTCATACACTTGTATTAACATTAGTATTTTCATGCCTCTTGCATTATTCCATAATTACAAGGGTATTTTGGTCTTTTACTTCTTTTTGAGTATTTTCCAACAATTTCTCCAATTTCATAATTTACAAAATTACAATAATTAGAGATTATATACTCTCCTAACTCACTTGGTCATTTAACTGTCTTTTAGGACTTTTCCATAAATTTTCTAAGTTAATTACCCTCTCTAGGGGCATTTTGGTCATTTTGGCTCTTTGGCCCTTAAACTCCCTAATTTCTTACAGAAATTCTACTTAGAAAATAGACTGTATTTATACAAGACCGGAGATTGAAATTTCACTTATCAGAAATATCCAACTTTTATTTATAATATTCCAGATAAATATCCGGGTATTACACAGTGCTCCTTAGGCTAAACTTCCATGACAAAAATGGTATTTAACCCTAGTTAATGTGACATTTGTTAAGAGGGGTTTATATAGGAGGAACAAAGTCAAGGAATCATGGAGATTTCAAATTTGGTTGTATATATATGTTTCCATTTATTTTATTCATTTTTCTGATATCGTGGTCCAATCTATGGGTTGAAGTTCAAATTAAGTTAGGCTTGTTACCACAACAAAATTGTAAGTGTGGGAAAAAAACTGAAGCCTGCCCGAAAACTTCGTACGTTGAGAATAATCTCATCACTTGCATGTGTATTGAAACGTTGCTTACATAAGTCATAGTGATTTATTTCTTAAGATTTTATCCATTTTAGGAAAGTTGCAAGTGCGTGCCTGGTTAAAAAGCAAAATGAGAAGTGTATAGATAACCAGCAAACTTAGCTTCTATCTTTTATTTATTGTCTAGTTAACAAAAATATAGAAGTTGCACTGTAAAGTGTGGGGCCTATATATATATATAGTTGGAAAATAAACGTTAAAAATTAATGTATATATCTCTTGAGGTCCAGTGACATGTATACCAATAGAGCAACGATTCTGATCAGATGAATATGATCAACATATAGATGTAAGTTGGTGTGTGTGTTAATGAAGCCGCCAAGTCGTACTTAATGTCTCAAGTAAACGGAGCAGTCTTTTGTTGAAGTCTTAGGAAACAAGAAAAACCGTTACGAAGCCATCGATCGCTATGTTTAGAAAAACCTTTTAATTTTGACATGTTTAAAATGGAAAGACGAGGCAGCGTCAAATGATGGTAATTCAGACATGACTACTTGACTCCGTATTTAAGAAAGTTTAAAGCCCTAAGTTTTGTTTTTACCCTAGAGTCGAAGGTGGCACAGTACAATATCGCTAATCATGTATGAATTAAAAACTGAAACATGGTTGCGGATTATAAGAAAATTAATATCAATCAAGTCCGTCCTCAAAATTACAAATAAATGCAAAGAGACTAGTGTTATTTCTTATTCGTGTAAAATATCAAAAATACCATTATATTTTGATCGGCTCACCATTGTTGGCAACACTGCTGGAGTTAGTTTTTTTTTTTTTTTTTGAAAAAACAAACAATAAGTTCAATTCAGACCAGAGAAAGGGTTGTCCCCAAGAGATGCCCAAAAAAAAACATCACTAAAAGTTATTTGTTGAGGTAGTAAGCAAGCTCACCCCCATAATAAGGAGAAAAAACTATATGAGAACCCCACCTTATTAACATTAATTTTAGCAAAAAAAATATTAAACTTAGGGCTCAATTGGTAGTTGGTACGTACGTAATTAATTAATGGCTTAGTTAGAGAGAGAAAAACTTTAACAGATATAGAAAGAGAAGTTGTTAGAGAAAGAGTTAACCAGACAGCCACAAAGTGAACTTTTAAGAAAAGAGCAATATATAATATTAAACTTAGGGCTCAATTGGTAGTTGGTACGTACGTAATTAATTAATGGGTTAGCTAGAGAGAAAAAAAACTTCAACAGATCTAGAAAGAGAAGTAGTTAGAGAAAGAGTTAACTAGACAGCCACAAACATAAATTCATAAATATATATATTACAGCTGATTTATTTATTCATATGTGTGTATGCATGTATTCATGTATACATACATAGATATGCATTGTCATATATCTGGGGTATAATAAATGAAATAAAAAGAACAAATAACAATTAATGTATTGGCAGCATTCATCAAGCTAACATGCTGATGATCTCTGCACTTTATTATTGATTATCATAATCATCATCACTATTCTTAATTAATGAACATAAACGAATATGTCTTCAAGCATAACTGCACATCCCATACAAGCAGGAGCTGGTTTCTTCACACTTGTTACCACATTTGCCACAGTGCTTCTCGTTCTTCATAGGGTTTACACACTTTCCCTCACAGCATATCTTCTGGTGTGGACATTTCTTCCCACATTTTCCACAGTTTGATGAATCTATCTCCACATTCACACACTTGCTTTTGCAGCAATCTGGACCTGCACTTCCTTCTTCAAGACAAACCCTAGGGTTTATCTTGCAGTAGGTTATACCAGCCAGGAAGCGATTTGTGAACCCACGTACAGATTTGGGTCCTTCTTCTTCTGCTTTGGAAACAGTAATGGTTGAAGCAGTAACTATGGTGATGATGAGAAGGAAGAGAACCCTCATGGACTTGTTCATGTTTGGAAGTGTGTATTTGGGTTTCTGAGAGAAGAATTTGGAGAAGGTTTGAATAGAGAAGATGGTGGTTTGATATAGGAATGATTATAAGGTTTTGGATGAGATAAATAAGGGACGTAGAGGGGTTTATATAGGAGGAAAAAAGTAAAGGAATCATGGAGAATTGGAGATTTCAGATTTGGTTGTTATGGTTTCATTTGTTTTATATATTTTTCTGACCCGATGGTCCAATCTAGGGGTTCAAGTTTAAATCAAGTTAGGCTTAATTACCAGAATAAAACTGAAGAGTAGTGGGAAAAAAACTGAAGTCTGCATGATGGCAACTAAGACTGTTTCCAAGTAACTTCGCAGCGTGATAAATTTTTTTTTTGATACACCGGAAAGCAAAACAACAACAAAACTAACTAGCAGCAGTGGATATTAAGTCATTAAGCTCGTCAGGGCCTAAGATCTGAAGACCGCCCACTCAGAGCCTTTTTCGCTAGCAAATCAGCTATAACATTGATGTACTCCTTTTACAATAATGGAGAGGAAAGCCAACGAGAAGTGACATAGTTAGCTAAAGTGTCGGTTTTTACCTTAAAAGGGAAGAGTTCGATATCCACTAGTCAATGTGAGGGGCTCATTGGTGGGTAATTTGTAAGTACCTCTGTAAGCGTTCTGAGCTTGGAGGCGTGCCCGGGCCCTTGTTGGGTTATCGTGTCTACTCCCACCTAAACTTTTCTACACCAAAATAAAATCTAGGAGGAGAGGGTAGGAGAATTAAAAGAGATAACTAGGGTATTTTAAAAATACATTTCATATTAACTAATTTAACTAAGTTTTTTAATCTAAACAAATTAGGTAAATATGTTTTATATATTAACAAGCAGATAGAGTATTATTATATTAACGTTCGTGGATAAGTTAAATAAAACGATGATAAAGGATTTTTTTTAATAACAACGCATCATCTCATGATTATGTATATATGCCTTTAAACAAAGTTCTTTTTCAAAATAAGTTTAATTTTCCAATTTTTGGAGTCAATGTTTTAAAAAAATGTCACAATTAGTTGGCGGATCTTGAATTAATCGCATGATATAGCAAAAAGGAAAGTCAAAGACAAGAATCTGGTCATGAAGCATTAGGGTTCCTCGTAAAAATTTTCAGATGTAATTGAGTCTGAACCAATCGGTTGGCTCTGTGCGTTAATTTTCAGCATGCTTAAACTATTTTAAATTTATAGATAGCAGCATACCTCATAATAAAAATATTAAATCTCTTGTAGAAAATTTGGGCAAAATTTCCTCTATAAGTTACCCTTCCCAAAAATTCTACAATGGCTTTACAATGACACAAATTTTCATAACAGCATGAGCTCCGCTCCACCACAAAATATACACATACATATATTTCAAAATACAAGGGAATATAGAATCACAAGGGAATATAGGGATCCTGAGCACTTAAACAAGATTTATCAATGAATACAAAAGAACTTAAAGTTTTACATTGAATTCGGAACCGTTCAAATGGCGCTTCAACTTTAATCTAGCCACATAGACCTTCAGTGATCAACAAGAGGAACATGATCATCAGCTGCACTATCTGAGGCAAAAATTATATCCGCTGAATAACGTCAAATATATATAATTTAATCGAATAATGTAGAAAATAACTTAAACATATTTAACTTTGAATAATATCATGATAATAAATTTTAGTATCTATGATATACAATCATAGGTATGAATGAAACTATATAAAATATCATTACTCAAATGAATTCAAGAACGTAATACAATAGTTTATTCAATAGAATCAGTTTAAAACAATAATTCTCAAATCTTATCTTTTCATAGGACTTCAACAGACAGATAACATGCGTGGACACACAGTCCATAGGGGTAACTAACCAAACGCAATTCAAGGCCATGAACACAAGCGTAAACATGTAGTCCACGAGGGTAAGTAACCAAGTATGACTCAAAGCTACAAAAGCAAGCGCAGACAAAAACTCACAAATAACAAGCGTAAGAACGAATCCCATGAATATCAAGCCTGAGCACTATGCCCATGAATGTCAAGCGAGTTCGAGGTTAACCATGGCATGCCAATAACTAACAGTACTACTGTTAGTAACCAGCATTTTGTATTTAGTCATCTTAAAAACTTTTTCAAAAATGTTTGGGGCCAATTTATCAAAGTAATTAATGAAAAATTCTCCTTCCAATACCATGATGCCTGGTATCAAATATGATGTAAAAGTATACCCTAGTAAAGTTCACAAACCTTATTTCATGACTTTCCTTCAAATTCAATTTGTCAACAAAACTCTTCCAAATAATAAAAGATTGCGTACAAACATTTCAAAATGCAACACTATCTTAACATAAAAATTTATAAAAGAGAACTCAGAAATTTTCCTTATCATTTCCATGCATAATCATGAATTATACTATGAACCAATAGAAGAATAGATAATAACAATAGTTACAATCGTCAATCTTTACTCATTTCAATATCAATAAGAAACTAAATAAGTCTCATAAACTTTTCATGGTAAAACCATGCTTAGAATGTGGTAATTAATATAAAAATATAACAGGTAGTAAAATATAATTTATAAATTTATAAAGATTATAGTGAAACATTATTCACTCACATGGTGTGGTAATTAATATAAAAATATCACAAGTAGTAAAATATAATTTATAAAGATTATAATGGGAAACTATTCACTCACCGGTGTATGTATTCTCAAAATATAATTCACTCTTTCCAAAACTTCTCAAAACAATCACCCTTGTAGCCACCTAAACGCCTAAACAATAGAATAATATCAACACCGCAACAAAATTCTTTTATTTAATCTATTCTCAAGATTAAACATCCATCCTAAACTCAAGATAATTTTATTAGTTCTTTTCTTTATTAAATTGCATAGCCAAACGTTCACACTTGTAGAAAAGAAGACAAATCTCTTCCAATAACTTTAATTTTTCAACCAATAACTCGATAGTCTGAAAAAAAGATATCTTTCATTTTCCTTGTTTAAGCATACCATAAGACTTATTTCACCGAGCAAGCCTCTTGATTTCTATAGAATTTCTATATCATTGTGATGCATATAAATTTGTTTCAAGTTCAAACATTCATGATAAGTGTTTTCTACACTGTATAATTATGTCAATGCCACTTTGACAGTTTAACATACTAATGAATTCAATTTAATTAAGTTCTTTCATCCAACGTTCCACACTTTATATGTACCCAAATGCTAACAAAAAAATAAACAACTTAATCTTTGGAATTTTTCAATAGACCTCTTTCCAACATCACCATGAGGATATACAGTTTTCAAATTTCACATTTGAGCAAGACTTAAATTCAAGTTGATGTGTGTGAAAATAAGTTCATCACCACCATATCAATACTATAGCAACATATCAAGTTAAGTCTCATTCCTTTCAAACGTTTCAACAAACATGTAGGAGACACTCAAGATTAACTCATAAAACAAACATCTTCCTCACACTCATTTGCCAACACTCAAGTTTCACAAACCAAACAATTGATCAAACACCTCACAATAATCAAAGTTCAAGTCATAATTTTTTTTTTTTTTAAAAAAAAAAAGCCATCCAAACCATGGCTATCCCAACAGCAAAATCAGTTGTCAAAGTTTCTTTAATTTCATGATTTAGTCTATGATATTTTTAACCATTAGTTTTAAATACTCCTCTCAAACATTTTATCAAACACCCTACGTGCACTCTATTTTACAAGCTTCAAGAATAATCTTTTTTAAAATTACAATCCAAATTTCGTATATTTAAAACTACAAATATAATCTTAACTAATTAATGTAACTCAACCCAATTACAAATTAACAAAATAGTCACCCAGCCCTTTCAATCCACCCACAACACAATAAAAAGAAAATGCAGCAATTTATGCAAAAAAAATCAGACTTGGAAGCATTCAGGAAATCAGAGAAATAGGAAGAAGCTAATATGCATACCCACACAACTGACGCAAGAGAAAAAGAGAAGGCAGTGCTTTTTTGCTTGCACACATACAGCAACGCCATGATGCAGAGGAGGATGGAGAAAAGAATTAAAGCTTCAAATCACCCACACCGCAAAGACAGAAGAAAGCAACAAAGCCGACTGAAGATGAGCCGCTCGACCATACTCACTAACGGCGTCGAATGGGGTGGAACAGTGGGGGAGTGACAGAAATATCGAACAAAGGAGAAGGACGATGGAGACTCATCCCCCACCTATGCACACCAACCTCGGAAAAAAAAAAGAACGACGACACTAGATATAGAAGGATTGAGCTTCCAGAAATTCACTCCTCCTCTTCTGCACTTGTTCATCGATAGAGAAGAGGGACTAGAAGGTTTGGAATGATAAATAAGTGAAAATTGCAGGCGGATCCAAAAATTTACGGAAGGGGCACCATTGGCGGGGAATTTAGGGGTTTGGAGGTAGTGCCCCCGAAATTTTTTTTTTAAGAAAAATTTTAAATGCATTAAAAAACAAAAGAATATAAACAAGAAAAAAAAATATCAAAAAAATATGCATGAAATCAAGTGAATACTGATGATGTAATAAGAGAAACAATTATTTTACAAATATGTCATTTAGAAAAGCAAGGCTAAGTGCTGTTAGAAATGTAGCTACATAAATTACAATGAAGGGTGGACACTCAATAAGTTCAAGTACATATATTTTAATAATAAAAAATATTACCATAAAAATAATTACAATGTCATCCTTCTAAACCTTATCTTTTGGAATTCCATCATAATTTCTTGATTATCATCAACACGTGCCAAACTTCAGTCACTCATTCGCAACTTTGTATGGGGGACTTCAGAATAGCAAAAAAGCATACACCTCCTTAAATGGAGCACCATGTACGTCAACCAAAGAGCAGTGGAGGATGTGGTCTTAAGGACCACCAAGGTCTGGGTGAAGGCGATCCAAGTTAAGTACAATTGGCAAGAATTGAGTAACTAGAAGCTTTTTTTTATATATATATAGAAGTAACTAGAAGCTAAGAACTCACAACGTGTCTTGGGTAATAAGTATAGGCCTCAAACAAGAAATGGACAACAAGTATGTTTCTGGATAGACCACTAGGTGGGAGACGATGGCCCTCTATGCCTCAAACATGTATGAATTATCTATATTTTTTTAAAAATAAAAAATAAAAACCTCAAATTCAAGGGGGGGGCACTTGCCCCCTTCTCTATAACATGGGTCCGCCCATGCACCTAGGTCCCAAGACAGAGAAAATATTATAACATGACCCTTTGAAATTTCAAAATTGCAGTGAAGTCTCTTGGTACTTTTTTGCAATATTTTTCAAATGTTAAAAGACATAAATGCCCCATGAAGGCTCATAGACTTGTCATTTGTCAATACATTCACACAAACTTGTTAACACAGACATTTAGACTTATCAAAACATGCACATGGACTTGTCAAAATATGCTCATGGACTTGTTAACATAGGGACATGGGAGCATTTGTGTCTTTTGAAATATGAAAAATATTGCAAAAAAGTTCAATGGGACTTCACCGCAATTTTGAGATTTCAAGGATCATTTTTTTCGTAAATTCCCTTACTTGAGACCTAAGTGCATGTAATTTCCCTTAAAAATCTTATAGATGTATGTATGTATGTATGTATGTATGTATGTATGTATGTATGTATGTATGTATGTATGGTATGTATGTATGTATTGGGAAAATTGCATTCAGTTCCGAGTAAGAGAAAATATGACAAAATGACCCTTTAAAATCTCAAAATTGCATTTAAGTCTCGTAGAACTTTTTTGCAATAAATTTCAATTGTTAAAATGTCCATGGACTTATAAATGGACGCCTATTGACTTGTCAATGTAGTATCCATAGACTTGTCAGTAGACGCCCGGGGGCTTATCAATGAAATTTAAATTTATTGTAAAAAAGTCTTGCGGGACTTAAATGTAATTTTAAGATTTTAATGGACCATTTTGTCGTATATTCTCTTGTTTGGGACCTAAATGCAATTTTACCATATATATTTAGTTTTTTTTTTCCTTTCTTTGCTCTTTCTTTTAAAGGACAAATTAAAAGGGCATTATAATAATTTTTAGAATGTTAAAAGAAAAAAAAAACTTTTTGCATAGTAGAAATTCAAACCTAGAGGTAAACAACAAACTTAATTTTCATCACACCACCATTTCATTTTGCTAAATTTGCTCAAAGTCTATTAAAATAAAAATCAAGCCTGGTTTATCGTATATATTTTTTTAAAAAATAAATATTTAGCTTGAGTTCAATTCTAAGATTTTATACCTTAGTTAATTATTTTTTTTTAAATTTTTTATCAATTCATTTTTTAGAATTCCTAAATTCTTGGGTTATTACAAATGTAGCTCATAATTCTTATTTCTGAAATCGAATGTGCATATACCTATAACCCTTGCATAGTCCTTATTTTTTTCTAGACCTCTAGAGAGCTGATCCAGAAGCTGCTTGAACAACTTGTTTGATATATAACTGTAAGCTTATAGTCCTAACAAGTAGTGTAATTATTCTTTATAATTTCATCAACGTTGTATTATAGCATTGAACATTATATACATTTGGTTTTTAAGATAATGGAATTTTTTCGCTTTGAGCCATGGTCGTTTGCTCTCACTCACATTGAGGGAGAGACTTTTCTCCGTTAAATTATTGTGTCTCCATTTATTATTTTGTTACTCATTTTATTTTTTACTTTTATTGATTCCATACTATCATTTTTATTATGAAGATTTAATATCCATTGCAATCTTCGCTTCACTTGCAAACATTTTAAGTCGTTAAATAAATCATTTCATAAATACATTAAAGTTGAGCATTTTCCCCTCATTAAACGCAGTTGTTGTTTAATTATAATTAGTTATTACAAATAAAGTTATCGTTTTTTTATAATTTGGTCCAGAACTAGAGTTCATTTCATCAATAGAAGGTCCATCTAATTGTGTAGAGAGTTCGATGTATAATCAAACAATTTATAATTTAACCAAAAAGTATATATAGTTCATGTCCCAAAACATAAAATGTTAATTGGATTTACAAGCAGATTCATGATTCAGTTACTTCAAATGTGAGCAAACAAGATATTTTATGTTACTATAAAGTCTCAAAGACTCTTCTCTCTGTTTATCCCATCAAAATTATCACGCCACTGAAGATTGCTACAAAAAATAATCTAAGGCAGTCAAAAAAATGTACAAAAATATTGATGTTAACCTGTTAGGGAACTTCTCATGTAATTTAATAGTTGCCCCACACACACAAAAAATCAATTGAAAGTGAAATAATTGAAGAGCACAATTAATCGACAACCACAAAAGTAAATAAACAACACTGATTTATTCGCATTAATTTATTCATGAGTACATATGCATATGCTCTTTAATATCTTCAATATAACAAATGAAAAAAAAAAATCAATGCATTATTGGCAGGACTCATCAAGCTAACCGCTTGATGGCTGCACTTTATTATAATTATATTATAACCATCACATCATTATATTATTTTCACTGAAATTTGAATAAGTGATGAGTAATTAATTGTGCTGACGTTCAAGCATAGCTGCACATCCCATACAAGCAGGAGCTTGCTTCGTCACACTTGTTACCACATTTGCCACAGTGCTTCTTGTTCCTCATAGGGTTCACACACTTGCCCTCACAACATATCTTCTGGTGTGGACATTTCTTCCCACATCTTCCACAGTGTGATGAATCTATCTCCAGGTTCACGCACTTGTTGTTGCAGCAATCTGGGCCTGCACTTCCTTCCACAAGACAAACGCTAGGGTTTATCTTGCAGTAGGTTGTACCAGCTAGGAAGCGACTCGTGAGCCCACGCCCGAAGCGGAAATGTTCTTCATCTTCTTGGGAAAGAGTAGTAATGGCCGAAGCTGCAAGTATGGTGGTGATGAGAAGGAAGAGAATCCTCAATGACTTGTTCATGTTTTGAAAGTGTGTGTTAGGGTTTTGCAGAGAGAAGAATTATTGGGGAAGACTTGAATAGAGAAGAAGGTGATCTGATATAGGAATGATTGTGGTTTTGGATGAGACGAAAGAAGGGACGTGGATGGATTTATATAGATGAGGAACAAGTGGAGCAATCATGCAATATTTCAGATCTTGGTTATTTTATATACTTTATTTATTTTATTCATTTTAATTCAGATGTCGTGGTCCAATAATATTCTATGGGTTTAAGTTTAGATCAAGTTAGGCTTACCAGAATATAAATGATAGTTGGCAGATTTTGAATGGGATCAAAGCAAAAACAGGCAAGTCAAAGACGCAAATCGGATTGTGAAGCATTATATATTAGGGTTCGTCTTAAAATTCTTTAGATGCGGTTAGATCTTTTAGCTAGTCTATAAAACTTGCGTTGCTGTTTTGTCTTACACTTCATTACCCAGAACACACAAAGTAAATTTTGCTTTTTATTCTTGTATCCAGATCACTAGCTAGCTAGGGAAATAAATTAATTAAAAAATCAATATACTGGAATATTTAATATCAATGTTTTTATATTTACTTATCAATAATTTGATTCTTGTATTTCAGCCCTTTAGAGTTTATTTAATTAATTCAATGAGTGTATCATTGTACATATGTAATAAGTACTATCTTAACACCCTGCATGTATAATTCTAGCCTACTCATAATTTCTTAACATGGGTTTATAATATTTGTGAGACTTAAAATTATGAGGATGTGATTTTTTTTAGTGCCCTTGATGGGCTGGGGATGTGATTTTATTCTCAATTATGCTTGTAATGACAACTATATTAATAATGTTAAACTAATTAACATATGAGATTTTACTTTTATTCTTAAATATTCCTATAACAGTTAATACAACTGTAAAGACAATTAAAATAATTAACTTTAAATCTGAATGTGTGTGTGTGTGTATTTCAAGTTCTTGGAATAAGTTTTCTGAAGCTATAATGACAAAAAGGGGAAAGAAACTTTGCAATAGCTAGGAATTCACGTATTACTCCAGACAGTATTAATTTGCTTGGATTGCAAGCCAGACAGTATTTATTTCTTGTTTACATCTAAAGAGAAGTGAAAAAGGAATTAAAGAATTGATTATTATTCCAAGTAATTCTTGAAGAAGAAGAAGAAAATCCTTCTAAAGAGTGAAGTTCCATATATATATATATTGGCGCGCCAATATATACATCAAGTTTTTCTTGAAATGTATGAAACTAAATGAAAAAGGGGAAAGATAATAAGTAGGGAAAGATGTAAAGGAATAATATCTGACAGTTTTTTGCTATTAAATCAAGCCAGGCATCATTCCTTAGTCTCATAAGAAAAGCACATATTCCCTTCAAACAGCTATCTAATATCCACACACTGTCTGTAGCATCTTCAAAATTAAATATCTTCTCTACTTTTGAACATGACAAGTTATAATAAGTGAGTACTATTGTTTGCATTGAATTAAATTTGAGGATTGAACCGATATTAATTAGAATAACAATTCTCTGAGATTTTTTGACCTCAAAATCAAAGGCATATATAGATGCCAGAAATTCCAGATCTGCAGAGTCCACATTACGCTGCTAAAACAACGCATTTGATATCATACAGAGATCATTCTCTCTCCCACCAGCATCATCAGCATCTTCTTGCAACTGTAAGCTCATTAATATCAAGTTTAAACACATCCTGTATCATATATTCATCTCAATGTTGTGAATTTCTCTAAGCATCACTATCTAAGGAACAAAATATTGATTATATATATATATGGTTTGGTAATGAATTTGTTGTTAGGCTGAAGGGATTCTGATAGTGATAGGATGGGGTACTTTGCTGCCCATTGGGGTGATGATTGCAAGATTCTGCAGAAAAGTTCCCATGAAATGCAATGAATGGTACTCAAGTCACATAGCTTGCCAGCTTCTGGGATACATTCTGGGCACCATTGGCTGGTCCATTGGCATTTGGCTTCAAACTTCTTCACCACAACACTATGCATCTGCAACACAACGCACTCTCAGGATCGTTGCTTTCACTCTCATAAACCTACAAGTAAGCCTCCTTATTATAGTTCTCTTCTTCTTCCAAACTTTGCTGGTTATTATAATAATGAATATGTTTGTGTTGATGAAATCAAAGTTTAAAGCTACCTCCACTCCTTAATAAATATCAGATCCATTTGACTTTTTTTTTTTTGGACAGATTAAGGAAAGTAAATAAGGCACTTAATCATAACATAACATATGTTATGTTATGTATCATAAAATTATACTTTTTCAGTCCTTAATATAAGATATATTGACCAAATTTGATTAGATTACGGAAGTTAGTTAAATTAATTAATATGACATATATTTTTTAAAATACCCTAGTCACCTTCCTTGATTCCTTCATTCTCTTTCCTTCTTGATTATTGTTGAGGGAGCCGCATCAACATGGGTAAATTAAGAAAATATTAACAAATATAAAAATGTAGTTTTATATTTAGGACTCAGATCAACTCTTTAAGTATATATGTCATATATTGAGGACCGAATTGAAGGGAGTATATCAGTTTATAAACCAGACAAATTAGTTGAGAAAAAACGATAAATAGTATAAGTACTTTTAAAGTAATTTCTTTAGTTTTCTTATTAATCTTTTCAAAAAAAATCACATGGATCTTATATTTATATTAAAGACCGGGAGTAGCATACGTTGAACTTTTTGCTTCTTCATCAGATGCTTTCCATTTGTATGAGGCCAAAGAAAGACCAGGGTTATTGCATGAGCTGGAACATATGTCACCATGTAGTTGGGTATGGCATAGTTGTGATAGTTATAGCAAATATATTTGAAGGTATCAACACTAATCAGAGCGATGAAGCTGACAAGTTGATGAAGTGGGCTTATTTGGGGATACTTTGTGTTTTGGCTCTCATAGTTGCAGCATTGGAAATCTTCAGATGCATCAAGTCTAAAATGTTGTTACAATCTGTGGAATCTGCCTCCACTATGTATAGCAGTTCACCAGAAATCAAATGAAGTGTATGTTTGTTCTTTTTGATCGAAGACCTTGATAAAGGAGGAAGACATTCCAAACTTGTACCTTCTTTATTTCCTTATCAGTTACATGGATCATGAATCACACTGTCCTTTGTCCGATATGACTTCATATAGTCCCGTTACATATATTCATATAAATTTAAAAGAGAAACAAACATAACCATTAATTTATTTTAGAATATAGTTATAAAAACAAATAATCACAATTCTTAAGGTTTTTCTAAGCGTGATGTTATGAGTTCGAACCTTAGCTTTATAGAGGAATAATGTGTGTGTGGGTTACAACAAAAAGAAAAAAGGACTGAAGAATTACAACAGTTATAAATTTAGAATTAAAAATATATTGATATGTTGAAGGATGATTAACTAAAGAATTTAAAAATAAATTTCATGTGAAAACCCTTTAATTAATTTTTTTTTAATTTGTGTCCATAGTCATCTAGCTAGACGGTGTCAATATTGAATCTATACCATCCAGATTGGCACATTCCACAATTTAGTTTTAATTTAATTTAATTTTTTATTATTTTGATAGATCTATAATATAGAATAAAATACTTTTTGTAGCTATTAAATTTAAAATAATGATATATTAACGAGGAGAGTATCATGAGAAAACGGCAGGTCGTTTTGTTATCTTCCTCGCACCCGTCATCTTCCATCACCAGTTCACGACGAATTTTGTAGATACCGTTTTCAAGATGCATCGTCTTTTGGTTTTTTTATGTGGAGGATCGGGAGCTCTGTGTCAACAACGACGAAGTGGTTTCCCTTCCCCGTACTTGTGGTGAACAAGCTCAATCAAAACCATCAGGATTTATGGCCGCTTCAGCCGCCTTGGACGGCGTTGCCGCGTCGTCGTTGAGGTCTGTCCTACAACGGGTTCAACAGGCCGCTGAGCGGTCCGGCCGAACTGCCCAGCAGATCCGACTTGTTGCCGTTAGCAAGACTAAACCAGTTTCTGTTCTCCGCGAGGTCTATGATGCGGGCCATCGATGCTTTGGCGAGAACTACGTTCAGGAGCTCGTTGAGAAAGCTCCTCAGGTCCATATCTCTTTTTCGTCTCCCCCTTTTGTCGAAAGTTTGATTAAAGCTTTATTTTTTGCGCCTTTTCGTTTCAATTTTTCGATGAAAACTGATTGAACATTTCTAATCTGCTTGATTTTGCTATACTTACTGCCCAATGTAATCCGTAATAGTGAAGAATCCGATTGTATAAATTTTTGCTTTTGCAGCTCCCAGATGATATCGAGTGGCATTTCATTGGGAATTTGCAGAGCAATAAAGTGAAGCCTCTTTTGGGTATGTCATGAGATAAATTGGACTGAAAATTGTGACGAATCTTGCTTTGCCCCTAGGAACTGGGACCTATGAGTTTCAGAGGAGAATTTTACGATACAGATTAATAGTAAAATTATGCTTAATCTTTTGTTGTTGCTTATTGGAGTGACTATTCTTAATACAGATGAGCTATTCTGTTCCCTCTTCCCTAAAAGGCTCCACTGAATGTTTGAGTTGTTTATGCATTAATATTGACTAGCTTATGCATATTATAGAATTATGCTCAGTTTTACTCCACGCATTCATCTGATTTCTAAGATGGTTCCATTTTCCATTTACAGCTGGTGTTCCAAATCTTGGATATGTAGAGACTGTAGATGATGAGAAGGTATGCTTTTCATGCGTGTTTTTGCTTGCTCTGGGAAGAGTGGTGCATTAAGGGTTTTGAGCACATAAAATTTTGTTTGCTAAATTTTTTGGGAATGAGAGACACGTTTGTCTTGGTTTTTATACTAAAATGAAGGGATTTTGGGGCTTTTCCTTTGAAGGTAATATATAATGTTTTATAACGTACATAGTCTCAACTTTATAGTGTTTAAGTTCTCCAAAGGACATCGTCATGGTTAGCTGTAGATTTCACTAGTTAACTTATCTCAACCGATGTTTACTCTATCAATGTGTTTAATTCCTCAAGTTACACAAGCAAATTTGTCCTAATTCTTTTTTGAAGTTCAATTCTTATCCAATGGACTAAAATTTCTGCTCTAACTTTCTTCTTCAACCTTCTTCAGTGCTATGTTCGATTCAACAAAGCTTAATTTGAAATCTCATAAGAAACTGTAGTTTACCCTAGTTGTGTGAAATAATGCTTGTAGCGTTATCATGCGCATAACTATAGTACCTTTCCATTTGCTGGCAGATAGCAAATCATCTTGACCGTGCAGTAGCAAACATTGGCAGAAAGCCTTTGAAAGTTTTTGTTCAAGTGAATACGAGTGGAGAAACATGTAAGCTACACTGGTTTTTCTTAATTTTTCAGTTTATGCAATGTATTAATAAAATGACTTGCTTGTGTTAGATGTTCATTGACCCTATGTTACACTGCTTCTATTAGATGAATCCCAAAATAACATCTGGGCTTCCAATCATATTATTGGATTTATGTCCTACAGATCACTCCTGTAAATAGATGAAACCTATACTAATGTTTATCAGACTAAAAGCCATATTGATGGGCTACGTGATGGAGAGTAGGTTGCTGGTTTACAGTTTGTACCCTGAATCTTGGAGTACATTTCTGTTTCTTAGTATTATAAATCATATGACCAATCTTGTCATAATGTTTTCAATTTGAAGATGATAAATAATTTGCTATCTTCATACAGCAAAATCAGGTGTTGAACCTGCCGGATGCATTGACCTTGTAAAGCATGTCAGGAGCTGCCCTAACCTTGAGTTTTGTGGTTTAATGACAATTGGTATGCCAGACTATACATCTACGCCAGAAAACTTAAAGGTTGCTGCCGGTGCCTTAAATTTTCAACTCGTATTTACCCTCCTTTGCTGGTGAATTTCCTTGAAACTATTTGTTTTTTCTATTCTCCAGGCATTATCTGATTGTAGAAGCGAAGTTTGTAAAGAACTTGGAATATCAGAAGAGCAATGTGAGCTATCAATGGGCATGTCCTCAGACTTTGAGCTAGCTGTAAGAAATCTACTTGTGACTTACATGCTTTGAGCCGAAAGGACAAGTAATGTCTAAACACTGTTTAACAAGCCAACTTTATAATTTTTGCAGATTGAGATGGGAAGTACAAATGTGAGGGTTGGATCTACCATATTTGGCGCCAGAGAGTATCCAAAGAAACAAAACCAGTAGCACTCCGAATCTTGCAGCCTCGTTTAAGTTCCCAACATCTCATGCAGCAAAATTGTGGGGGGATCATGAACACAGTTTTTGGGGATTACAAGGAGTCAGTGTCAGAATAACCTGAACAAATAAGGGGGAAAAATATAACTCTTGATTTATTATTGGCCACAAATCCTTGAATGTCTAAAACAGCAATGCGAAGAAGAAACAAACCAGAATTGGTCATTTGAGAAAGCAAGTTGATTCCTGCTTAAGCTTCAATGCTTTTTTTTCCCCGATAACAATGCTTACGGGAAGAATCAGAGACGAGCCATGAGAAAACAAGAACAATGCTCTAAGTACACACCATTGTCTAACAACTGAAGGCATTTTATATTTTTTCCAGTTCAAATATGAGGTATTTTTTGGAAAGTGATATGTTATTACAGGATACTTAATATTATTTCCAATAGAAATCAAGTAAATTTTGTTATACTCCTGTTAGAATTTTAGATAAAAATATTAATTATCCTTATAATTTAATAAAGTTCCTCACATAGGATTTTCCCAAAAAAAAAGGGGGGGTCTTGTATTTGAAATGGAGATAGTATTTTTGAAAATTCATAATATGTAAACATTCTTACCAGAGTCATGTAATTGATTTATTTGATTATTTTCATAATTAATATTAATTTGAGAATGAATCAATTCAGAGAGGATTTTTAATATGCAATACTTTATAATCTTTACATTCTTAAATTACTCAATAAAATGATTAATATACAGTGATTTTATATTTAAGGGCTTATGTGCAAAAATATCCTTGAATTTTTATCAAAAAATTTGTCCAGCACCATATGTGTTTTTAAATGTGCAAAGGTACTCATAAGCTTTCAAAATGAGAGAAACGTTGATGTGGATGTTGACATGGCCATGAAAATTTCCTAGCTGTCAGTATAGAAAAAGAATTGAAAGAATTAAAAGATTAAAAATTTCCTAATTTATGACGTATATTTAATCTCTTATCAACACGAAATACTTTCTTGAAGGGCAGTAAGAGTTTAACAATTGAAAGATGGGTTAAGGTGCGATTTTACCAACGAACTATTGGCTCGGGAGCGTCAAAGACAATTAACTATTAAGTGGACCAAAAATACCAACAAACTTTTTAAAAGGAGCGCTCAGCACAACGCCATTAACACCGTTAACAAAAAGTTAACCTCCGTTATCTAAGGTGCAGATTGGCCAACGAACTCTTATTTTAGGAGCGCCCAGCACAAAATTCTAAATTTTACTAAATTAAATAATTTTTTCTCAATTATCATTATTCAAAACTACTTGTATAGATATCTATGGACAAAAAGTATTCATTCTTTAATTTTGTCAAAATTATAATTTGCTAAAATAAACAAAAGTTTTAATTAAAAATATAATTATATGATTTAAATAAAACTCAAGGTGTTTTATATTCTTTTCTTTCGATTTTGTCGTTAACTTAATATCATTATATTCAAGATAGATAATGTATCGTTGGGAATAAGTTATACGGCAATTGACACAATTGAGCTTTAAGAACTACTAACCTAAATTTCTTGCTATAATTTAAAGAGGGAAACAAATTATACTTATAAATTTAGATTAATAAGACTTATATTTAGAAATAAAATAAAAATAAAAATCATGATAGAATAAAAATACATACATAAATTTACTCTAATTTATCTGATTAATAAGTGCACTTTTACATATTTTACTCTAATTCTCTCATATCATTTATCATACATTCTTTTACTCATAAAAATTATTATTTTATTTTAGAAGAAATTTATGTGAGTTTTATTATAAAAATAAATCATATAATTTTTGTTTAACATATATAATAAATTATAAAACACCTTGAGTTTTATTTAAATCATATAATTATATTTTTAATTAAAAATTTTGTTTATTTTAGCAAATTATAATTTTGACAAAAATTAAAGAATGAATAATTTTTGTCCATAGATATCTATACAAGTAGTTTTAAATAATGACAATTGAGAAAAAATTATTTAATTTAGTAAAATTTAGAATTTTGTCTTTGGCGCTTCGGAATAAGAGTTCGTTGGCCAATCTGCACATTAGATAACGGAGGTTAACTCTTTGTTAACGGTGTTAATGACGTTGTGTTGAGCGCTCCTTTTTAAAAAGTTTGTTGGTATTTTTGGTCCACTTAATAATTAATTGTCTTTGGACGCTCCTGAGCCAATAGTTCGTTGGTAAAATCACACTTTAACTCTTGAAAGATTAAACTATCACTCCATCCAGTATAAAACATATTTAATAAATTGATTTTGGCTTTAAATATAAGACATAGTTTTTATATTTGTCAATCTTTTTTTAATTTATCCCTCTTGATGTGCCATCAACAATAATGGATGAGGAAAGAAAATAAGGGAATTAAGAAAGATAAATAGGTGTTTTAGAAATTACATGTCGTATTAACTAACTTTCTAAATCTAATCAAATTATAGAGTAAATACTCTTTCTAGTCCTTGACAAAAAACACGGACCCCATTTTGGTCACTTAAAAAAAAATCGACCCTTATTCGTCCTTTTTAGGGACTAAAAAGGACATTTTGGAAATTTGTGAGGGATCAAAATGTCAACCAATCGACCCTTATTCATCCTTTTTATGGACTAAAAATGACATTTTTTTTGTAAGGGGCCAAAATGGGGATTGTGTTTTTTGTCAGGGACCAGAAAGGGTATTTACTCCAAATTATATAAATATTCCTTCCAATCGTAAATATAAAACATAGTTGATTTTTTTGGAAATATTAATAAAGTTAATTAAATTATTTTAAAATATTTATATTTATCATTTTTTTCCTCTAAATTATTTTGTCTAACTTATAAACTGGTATATAATCTAATGATTTACAATATATAATATGATTAAGTAACTTATTTAGCTTCTTTAATCTTTCCCAAAAAAAATCAACTCCATCTTGTATTTATCTTGTATTTATGATAGGACTATAGGAGGGAGTAATATTTAATTAATATTCAAAGGGTTTTGTTTGATTCATTACGACGTCGTTAACTCCCAAGCTTTGCCAGCAGCAGTGGAGCTGGAGGAGGAACTATATTTAGCAAGTAGCAACATATTCGAAAGAAATAGACGCGTGGAGATGTAGATGGTGAGGCAGTTTATTTGCAGAGAGAAATACGAAACAATTGAGGAAGATCCTTTTTCTCAGTGGAAATCCAGAGAGATGAACAGGAAGCAAAAAAAGGCGTTGAAGTTGTTTTTGTGGATACTGGCACTCACTCTCGCCGTTTACATAGCCGGACCACCTTTATATTGGCAACTCACAGAAGGTTTCGCCGCCGTTCGCCGGCACGCCTCTCCTTCTTCTTGTCCTTCTTGTCCCTGCGATTGCTCTCTTCAACCCCTCCTTTCTCTTCCCGACGGTGCTTCTCTTTTTCTTTCCTTCTAATTGTGAACACATACACACATTTTATAGGACATAGCAGTCTCCGATATGTGCAATTGGATTGTGTTAGATATAAGAAGAAATGGATACTTTATTGCCAACATTTTCTCGTTGTTTTTTTTATTATTACCCAGTATCCGGTTCAGGGTTTGTGATTTCCGCTTCCAACATAAGTGTCTTATACCGCTACACCAATTCTGTATTGCTCACATTTCTTTGTTGTTGGTCAAGTGTGATTAGTTAATTGCGAATGGAAAAGAAAGGAAAAAAGATCACTCTGTAAACAATACTCCTGACTCTGATCATGCATTTTACAATGGAAAATATAAACATGATAATCTTTTAGCAAATGTTGTTTATACATATTACTTGTATTGAGATATTAATTGCTGATTGCTATTATTCTCAGTTTTCATTTAGACCTTGATCTTGCTTATTGATTGTGCAAGATTAACTCAGTTTCTCTGCCTGTTTTCCAACTGCAGAATTGAGCAACAACTCCATTATAGGTAAGTGATCTTTCCACCTTTATTACACTTGGTTACATAAAGCAATCAGAATGAACTCAAATGGCAATAACGAGGCATCGATAAGATACTCTTTAAGCATCCTAAGTGTCTAGATGATCTGACCTAGGCTGAGGCATTCTTAGATGGTTAAATTCAATTCTGAATGTGGGTTAATATAAATGATTTCTTAAACAACCAAAATGGTCATCAGTCCTGATGTTTGTTGCATGTACCTGTGTTATAAAAAATGTCAAAGATAATCTTAACTCATTACTTGAAATCTCATTTCAGTATCATCTGTTGTAGGGGCAACTAATAGAATGTCTACAGGATAACATACTGAAAAGGCCAGTCATAGAGAACATTAGTGAGATCTTAATATACTACCTCTGGTTCTTAATATAATAAGACCTCGTTAACGAGATTTTATATTAAGGACCAAAGATAGTATCTCGAAAGTTCAAATCTTGTCACCTTTCATGCAAAGACAATTGTTCAAATTATATTTAGCGTATATGCAGATTGCATGAGACAAGATCCAGAGGTGAGCGAAGAGATGCAGAAAGGTTTTTTGGATCTTTTGACAGAAGAAGTGAAGTTAAAAGAAGCTGAAGCTCTGGAAAAACAACGGCGAGCCGAAATGGCTCTTTTGGAGGCTAAGAAAGTGGCATCACAGTATCAAAAGGAGGCAGACAAGTGCAATTCAGGGATGGAGACATGTGAGGAGGCAAGGGAAAAAGCAGAAGAAACACTCGAAGATCAGAGGAAAATAATGAAGCAGACGCCAAAAGTTGCTTGTTCAAAAGTTTCAAGTAAAAATGTTCTTTTTCAATTTCATAAGCCAAAAAAAGTCAGTTACAGAAGCACTGATATTTCCCTTTGTGTGTGTGTATATATTCTTTATATAGTTTGACATTTTTTATTAGTGATTTATACCAACCCTTTGATGGTGATTTAGACCGTAGTTTTTTTTTGCCCAGATTTAGACCGTAATTAACTGAAGAGAAATGGTCAATTCTTGGATATAACAAAAAATATAAGTCCGCCTATACCAAATGCATAGCCAACTATCAAAACAAAACTATATATATATATAATAACTAATTCCTACTTGCACAAACTGACAAAAGCAGACCCGGCCCCTTGTCCTTGGGTTTTACGATGAAGACGAGAGGAAAAGCATGTCGTTGTTTGGGCCTTTTCTGGGCCCAACTTTGATTGAACATCAGTTTATGGAAATTTAATTGGGCCTCCACTTGAATCAAAAAATTGGGCCTCCGCAAATGTGTTCGGGATCTTATGGCATTTAAGGGGGTTTTTTTTTTTTTTTTTAAATATTATCATCTGATATTCGGTTTGGAGTTTGTGCTTGCCCCTTCTAACACAAGTAACTTCTCTAGGACTAGAACTTGAGACCTAAAAGGATCTAACGAAGCCTTACATCACCAAACCAACTTTATGTTGGTCATTTATGAGATGTTAGGAAGCAATGATGTGTGATGTGGTGATAAAGGATATATAAGTTTAATGATGCCAATAAAAGTTGTTTGAATTGGTATAATAACTTAATTCATAGCTCATAAAGTTGTAAGTTTAAATCTCACTCTCAATGTGAGAACATTGTTGGTGGATAATGTAACTATCTCTTTAAACACTAATTGAGTTTATAGGCATTCTTGACTTTGATGAGTGTAGGAATCCAACTCACCTAAAATGATGTGTACCTTAAAAGAAGGATAGATAAGTATGATGGATGGCCAAAGTCACTGATGGCCACCAAGAGAGGTTTCTTCAATTACTTCATGGACTTGTTTGTGTTTAGCAGTAGGAATTTACAAGATACATGATATATGTTTGACTGATATATTATTGAAGGGAACTAAGGATCTTAATTAAAAGCAAAGTTATATTATTTAATGGAGTGTGAAAAATATGGTATATTTTTTTAGTGAGAATAAGATAAGAGCTTCAACTTGGCATTTTGCATGCGTGTGGGGCTATGTAATATTTATTAAAATCTTATACGTAATGGTTAGTTAGTAGTGCGTTGGTCTAAACCTAACAAATAATAATATGATAACTATGTTAGGTCTCATCACAGTTACTATGATCGATATACGTATGTACGTAAATAAGAAGTGGTATGCAAAATCTAGTGTAAATGGATGGGGTGTTTTGTTGAAGTCCGATGAAACCAGAAAACCGTTATAAAGCCATCTTACGTACGTTAGGTTTGAAAAAGCCTTAAATTTTGACATTTTGAAATAGAAAAGGAGGAAGCGTCAAATTATCGGAATTCAGACTTTGACTAACCAAAAGCCTGCATCTTGTGATGAACTTTTTTTTTTTTTTTTGGTTTTAATCTTGTAATCTTGTCAAAATAGGCACATGCACTTACCAATGTATAACTTTCCATTATAGGCATATAAACTTGTCAAAGTAGGCATATAAACTTGTCAAAATGGGCATATACCGCCAAGGTATAACCTGTCAAAATAATAAGACATACTCTCGCCAATGTATAACCTGTCAAAATAAGACATACTCTCGCCAATGTATAACTTGTCATTATAAGCACATAAACTTGTCAAAATAGACACATAAATTTGTCAAAATAGGAACATATACTTGCTAATATATAACACGTCAAAATAGGCATATACACTTGTCAATGTATAACTTGTTATTGTAAGCATATATACTTGTCAAAATAGGGGCATAAACTTTCATTTACCAATGTATAACTTGTTAAAATATATACATTGACCAGTTGTCAAAACTCTCTTATGGTTCACACAAGGACGAACATATCAGTGTATGTATTTTGACGAGTTATATATTGGCAAGTGTTTGTCTTATTTTTAGTAAAAATGTTTTATATTAAGCACTGGAGGTAGTAATATGGTAACTATGTTAGGCCTCATCACAGTTACTATGACCTATAGATATATGTGTGTAAATAAGTAGATAAATAATTGAAGGCAAGGTTTCTCTCATTTTCTTCTAATAATCTCATATCTATCCTCCAGATTAAAAAAAAAAAATGATTCAAATTCAATATTTTATAAAATTATAACTAAAAACATAAATAAGTAGATTTAAACTCTTAAAATTCTATCTATACAGTTCATTGTAATACAGAAAAAATAAATCAATTTTAATTCATAAAATATTATGAAAATAATTTTATAAAATATTAACTCTACACCATCCATTTCATTATTTGAGGGTGGAGATGAGATTATGATAGGATAATGAGAAAGAGAAAAATAAGAGTATCCTTTTCCCAGTCTGGTGTAAATGGATAGGATGTTTTGTTGAAGTATGATGAAACCCGAAAACCGTTACAAAGCCATCGTACGTTAGGTTTCAAAAGTATTTTATTTTGACATTTTGAAATAAAAGAAGGAGCTGAGGCAGCGTTAAATTATTGGAATTCAGGTTTTGACTAATTAATTCTCCTTCAACTAACCAAAAGCCTGCATCTTGTGATGAATTTCAGTCAGTTATAATAATCAAATGGCTATGATTTGTAACAAATTATTAAAAAACACACACACACACACACACACACAATGCTCCCCACTTATTACTACTAATCTTCTCTGAAGGATTAGAGGTAATCGTGAAATATTGGTATGGCTGATCGATTTGATTGCGGACAACTATTATATTGTTAATATGTAGAGTTTGTGTGTGTATGACAACAAATGAGAAGTCCTGAAGATGCTTAACAAATGAGAAGTGTTCAATTATTAGGCACTAACCTACTATACCTTAACAAAATATAATCTGAAGGGTTGAATTCGTTTTTGACTCCATATTAAGAAGAATTATTTTATTCTTTTTGGAAAAAAAAAAACCCTAACATGCTGGGTGGCCAATTTTTTAGGCCGAATAAGATATAGCATTTTCTACATTTTCTTGGGCGCAGCTTTTTTTTTTTTTTTTAATTAGACTAACAGGGTTTCTAAACTGTTATTTGGTCTTTTTAAAAGGATTAAATTTGTTTTGCTATGGTGTGTATGCAGATTTATTCCTGTTATATATTATGACTATAAACAAGGATATGAAAGTATTTTTCTAAATCGGAAAACTCAATTTTTTTTCGTTATTTATAGTATTGATGTCATTAATTAATATTTGTAAATTTGTATATCAATTTTATGACAATTCATATTTTGATTTCATAATTGTTATGCTATGTACAAGAACATATTTGTAAGAGAATTTTTAGAAACAGGGGTTCTCGAGTCTCCATTATATATGATGGAGACAATTGAGAAACTGAATATTATATGTAAGACGTTCAAACCCAAAAAAATAGTTTCTTAATATAAGGCCTATTTATCTATTTTCATTAAATTACAAAAATAATTGGTTAAGTTAGTTAATAGGGTTAAATACAATTTTTGCTATGGAGTTGAGCCTAAGGAACACTGGTCATCCGGAAGTTTTTTTTGTTTTATTTTTGCCCCGGAAGTTTAAAAACATAGCAATGCCCATCCGTTGATCTTGACTGTTGAATTGTTGCTCTTCTTTGTAAACTTCCCAGGGCAAAATTTCTTCTTAAAAAAAACTTCTGGGGCAAATTTGCTCTTAAAAAAACTTTCAGGGTATATTTGCTCCATTTTGTTAACGTCCAAGGCAAAAATGAGACCAAAAAAACTTTCAGATGACCAGTGCTCTTAAGGCTAAATTTTCATGGCAAAAATGGTATTTAACCCTAGTTAATATGACATTTGTTAAGAGGGGTTTATATAGGAGGAACAAAGTCAAGGAATGATGGAGATTTCAAATTTGGTTGTATATATATGGTTCCATTTATTTTATTCATTTTTCTGATATCGTGGTCCAATCTATAGGTTGAAGTTCAAATTAGGTTAGGCTTATTACCACAACAAATTATTGTAAGAGTGGGAAAAAAACTGAAGCCTGCCCGAAAACTTCGTACGTTGAGAATCTCATCACTTGCATGTATTGAAACGTTGCTTACATAAGTCATATTGATTTATTTCTTAAGATTTTATCCATTTTAGGAAAGTTGTGCATGCCTAAGGATGGAAATAGGTCAGACCTGAGCCTATAATGGGGGTAGAAGGTCTGGGCCTAAGCCTGAATGCAAGCTTTTTTTTAGGCTCAAGCTTGAGCCTTTATAAGGTTTGGTCGAGTCTGAAACCTTTTTAAAAGCCTACTTGCAATGTAGGTTTTTAAAAAATGCTTCATATTGTAGGCCTTGAAGGCTATAATTGTACACTCTGAGCCTATCAAAACTATATAAATATAAACTTTTAGTAGAATATAAGAATGAAAAATAATAAATATTATGTTATTTATATAATATAAATATAAATATATTTATTTAATATGTAAACAGGCCTGAAGGCTTACAGATGCTTATTTACACATTTAGGCCTTTAAATAGGTCTTGGTCTCATCTTTTTAACAAAGAGGCTAGGCCTAACCAGGTTCTAAACAGGCTAGGCTATAGGCCGCTTGATAGGGGCCTGACCTATTTCCACCTCTATGCGTGGCTGGTTAAAAAGCAAATTATGATAAGATAAGTGTATAGATAACCAGCAAACTTAGTTTCTATCTTTTATTTATTGTCTAGTTAACAAAAATATAGAAGTTGCACTGTAAAGTGTGGGGCCTATATATATATATATATATAGTTGGAAAATAAACGTTAAAAATTAATGTATATATCTCTTGAGGTCCAGTGACATGTATACCAATAGAGCAACGATTCTGATCAGATGAATATGATCAACATATAGATGTAAGTTGGTGTGTGTGTTAATGAAGCCGCCAAGTCGTACTTAATGTCTCAAGTAAACGGAGCAGTCTTTTGTTGAAGTCTTAGGAAACAAGAAAAACCGTTAGGAAGCCATCGATCGCTATGTTTAGAAAAACCTTTAATTTTGACATTTTTAAAATGGAAAGACGAGGCAGCGTCAAATGATGGTAATTCAGACATGACTACTTGACTCCGTATTTAAAAAAAGTTTAAAGCCCTAAGTTTTGTTTTTACCCTAGAGTCGAAGGTGGCACAGTACAATATCGCTAATCATGTATGAATTAAAAACTGAAACATGGTTGCGGGTTATAAGAAAATTAATATCAATCAAGTCCGTCCTCAAAATTACAAATAAATGCATAGAGACTAGTGTTATTTCTTATTCCTGTAAAATATCAAAAATACCATTATATTTTGATTGGCTCACCATTGTTGGCAACACCTACTGCTGGAGTTGAATTTTTTTTTTTTTTTGAAAAAACAAACAATAAGTTCAGACCAGAGAAAGGGTTGTCCCCAAGGGTTGGCTCACTAAAAGTTATTTGTTGAGGTAAGAGGCAAGCTCACCCCCATAATGAGGATAAAAAACTATATGAGAACCCCACCTTATTAACATTAATTTTAGCAAAAAAATATTAAACTTAGGGCTCAATTGGTAGTTGGTACGTACGTACGTAATTAATTAATGGGTTAGCTAGAGAGAAAAAAAAAATTCAACAGATCTAGAAAGAGAAGTAGTTAGAGAAAGAGTTAACTAGACAGCCACAAACATAAATTCATAAATATATATATTACAGCTGATTTATTTATTCATATGTGTGTGTGTATTCATGTATACATACATAGATATGCATTGTCATATATCTGGGGTATAACAAATGAAATAAAAAGAACAAATAACAATTAATGTATTGGCAGCATTCATCAAGCTAACATGCTGATGATCTCTGCACTTCATTATTGATTATCATAATCATCATCACTATTCTTAATTAATGAACATAAACGAATATGTCTTCAAGCATAACTGCACATCCCATACAAGCAGGAGCTGGTTTCTTCACACTTGTTACCACATTTGCCACAGTGCTTCTCGTTCTTCATAGGGTTTACACACTTTCCCTCACAGCATATCTTCTGGTGTGGACATTTCTTCCCACATTTTCCACAGTTTGATGAATCTATCTCCACATTCACACACTTGTTTTTGCAGCAATCTGGACCTGCACTTCCTTCTTCAAGACAAACCCTAGGGTTTATCTTGCAGTAGGTTATACCAGCCAGGAAGCGATTTGTGAACCCACGTACAGATTTGGGTCCTTCTTCTTCTGCTTTGGAAACAGTAATGGTTGAAGCAGTAACTATGGTGATGATGAGAAGGAAGAGAACCCTCATGGACTTGTTCATGTTTGGAAGTGTGTATTTGGGTTTCTGAGAGAAGAATTTGGAGAAGGTTTGAATAGAGAAGATGGTGGTTTGATATAGGAATGATTATAAGGTTTTGGATGAGATAAATAAGGGACGTAGAGGGGTTTATATAGGAGGAAAAAAGTAAAGGAATCATGGAGAATTGGAGATTTCAGATTTGGTTGTTATGGTTTCATTTGTTTTATATATTTTTCTGACCCGATGGTCCAATCTAGGGGTTCAAGTTTAAATCAAGTTAGGCTTAATTACCAGAATAAAACTGAAGAGTAGTGGGAAAAAAACTGAAGTCTGCATGATGGCAACTAATAAGACTGTTTCCAAGTAACTTCGCAGCGTGATAAATTTTTTTTTTGATACACCGGAAAGCAAAACAACAACAAAACTAACTAGCAGCAGTGGATATTAAGTCATTAAGCTCGTCAGGGCCTAGGATCTGAAGACCGCCCACTCAGAGCCTTTTTCGCTAGCAAATCAGCTATAACATTGATGTACTCCTTTTACAATAATGGAAAGGAAAGCCAACGAGAAGTGACATAGTTAGCTAAAGTGTCGGTTTTTATCTTAAAAGGGAAGAGTTTGATATCCACTAGTCAATGTGAGGGGCTCGTTGGTGGGTAATTTGTAAGTACCTCCGTAAGCGTTCTGAGCTTGGAGGCGTGCCCGGGCCCTTGTTGGGTTATCGTGTCTACTCCCACCTAAACTTTTCTACACCAAAATAAAATCTAGGAGGAGAGGGTAGGAGAATTAAAAGAGATAACTAGGGTATTTTGAAAATACATTTCATATTAACTAACTTAACTAAGTTTTTTAATCTAAACAAATTAGGTAATATGTTTTATATATTAACAAGCAGATAGAGTATTATTATATTAACGTTCGTGGATAAGTTAAATAAAACGATGATAAAGGATTTTTTTTAATAACAACGCATCATCTCATGATTATGTATATATGCCTTTAAACAAAGTTCTTTTTCAAAATAAGTTTAATTTTTCAATTTTTGGAGTCAATGTTTTAAAAAAATGTCACAATTAGTTGGCGGATCTTGAATTAATCGCATGATATAGCAAAAAGGAAAGTCAAAGACAAGAATCTGGTCATGAAGCATTAGGGTTCCTCGTAAAAATTTTCAGATGTAATTGAGTCTGAACCAATCGGTTGGCTCTGTGCGTTAATTTTCAGCATGCTTAAACTATTTTAAATTTATAGATAGCAGCATACCTCATAATAAAAATATTAAATCTCTTGTAGAAAATTTGGGCAAAATTTCCTCTATAAGTTACCCTTCCCAAAAATTCTACAATGGCTTTACAATGACACAAATTTTCATAACAGCATGAGCTCCGCTCCACCACAAAATATACACATACATATATATTCCAAAATACAAGGGAATATAGGGATCCTGAGCACTTAAACAAGATTTATCAATGAATACAAAAGAACTTAAAGTTTTACATTGAATTCGGAACCGTTCAAATGGCGCTTCAACTTCAATCTAGTCACATAGACCTTCAGTGATCAACAAGAGGAACACGATCATCAGCTGCACTATCTGAGGCAAAAATTATTTCCGCTGAATAACGTCAAATATATATAATTTAATCGAATAATTTAGAAAATAACTTAAACATATTTAACTTTGAATAATATCATGATAATAAATTTTAGTATCTATGATATACAATCATAGGTATGAATGAAACTATATAAAATATCATTACTCAAATGAATTCAAGAACGTAATACAATAGTTTATTCAATAGAATCAGTTTAAAACAATAATTCTCAAATATTATCTTTTCATAGGACTTCAACAGACAGATAACATGCGTGGACACACAGTCCATGGGGGTAACTAACCAAACACAATTCAAGGCCATGAACACAAGCGTAGACATGCAGTCCACGAGGGTAAGTAACCAAGTATGGCTCGAAGCTACAAAAACAAGCGCAAACAAAAACTCACAAATAACAAGCGTAAGAATGAATACCATGAATATCAAGCTTGAGCACTATGCCTATGAATGTCAAGCGAGCTCGAGGTTAACCATGACATGCCAATGACTAACAGTACTGCTATTAGTAACCAGCATTCTGTATTTAGTCATCTTAAAAACGTTTTCAAAAATGCTTGGGGTCAATTTATCAAAGTAATGAAAAATTCTCTTTCCAATACCATGATGGCTAGTATCAAATATGATATAAGAGGATACCCCAGCATGAAAGTTCACAAAACTTATTTCATAACTTTCCTTCAAATTCAATCTGTCAACAAAACTCTTCCAAATAATAAAAGCTTGCGTACAAACATTTCAAAATGCAACACTATCTTAACATAAAAATTTATAAAAGAGAACTCAGAAATTTTCCTTATCATTTCCATGCATAATCATAAATTATACTATGAACCAATAGAAGAATAGATAATAACAATAGTTACAATTGTCAATCTTTACTCATTTCAATATCAATAAGAAACTAAATAAGTCTCATAAACTTTTCATGGTAAAACCATGCTTAGAATGTGGTAATTAATATAAAAATATAACAGGTAGTAAAATATAGTTTATATATTAATAAAGATTCTAGTGAGACATTATTCACTCACATGGTGTGGTAATTAATATAAAAATATCACAAGTAGTAAAATATAATTTATAAAGATTATAATGGGAAGCTATTCACTCACCGGTGTATTCTCAAAATATAATTCACTCTTTCCAAAACTTCTCAAAACAATCACCCTTGTAGCCACCTAAACGCCTAAACAATAGAATAATATCAACACCGCAAAAAAATTCTTTTATTTAATCTATTATCAAGATTAAACATCCATCCTAAACTCAAGATAATTTTATTAGTTCTTTTCTTTATTAAATTGCATAGCCACACATTCACACTTGTAGAAAAGAAGACAAATCTCTTCCAACAACTTTAATTTTTCAACCAATAACTAGATAGTCTGAAAAAAAGATATCTTTCGATCATTTTCCTTGTTTAACCATACCATAAGACTTATTTCACCGAGCAAGCCTCTTGATTTCTATATCACTATGATGCATATAAATTTGTTTCAAGTTCAAACATTCATGATAAGTGTTTTCTACACTGTATATTTATGTCAATGCCACTTTGACAGTTTACATACTAATGAATATTCAATTTAATTAAGTTCTTTCATCCAACATTCCACACTTTATATGCACCCAAATGCTAACAAAAAAATAAACAACTTAATCTTTGGAATTTTTCAATAGACCTCTTTCCAACATCACCATGAGGATATAAAGTTTTCAAATTTCACATTTGAGCAAGACTTAAATTCAAGTTGATGTGTGTGAAAATAAGTTCATCACCACCATATAAATACTATAGCAACATATCAAGTTAAGTCTCATTCCTTTCAAACATTTCAACAAACGTGTAGGAGACACTCAAGATTAACTCATAAAACAAACATCTTCCTCACACTCATTTGCCACAACTCAAGTTTCACAAACCAAACAATTGATCAAACACCTCACAATAATCAAAGTTCAAGTCATAATAATAAATAAATAAATAAATAAAAGCCATCCAACCATGGCTATCCCAACAGCAAAATTAGTTGTCAAAGTTTATTTAATTTCATGATTTAGTCTATGATATTTTTAACCATTAGTTTTAAATACTCCTCTCAAACATTTTATCAAACACCCTAGGTGCACTCTATTTTACAAGCTTCAAGAATAATCTTTTTTAAAATTACAATCCAAATTTCGTATATTTAAAACTACAACACAACAAAAAGAAAATGCAGCAATTTATGCAAAAAATCAGACTTGGAAGCATTCAGGAAATCAGAGAAATAGGAAGAAGCTAATATGCATACCCACACAACTGACGCAAGAGAAAAAGAGAAGGCAGTGCTTTGCTTGCACCCATACAGCAACGCCATGATGCAGAGGAGGATGGAGAAAAGAATTAAAGCTTCAAATCACCCACACCGCAAAGACAGAAGAAAGCAACAAAGCCGACTGAAGATGAGGAGACAAGATGAGCTGCTCGACCATACTCACTAACGGCGTCGAATGGGGTGGAACAGTGGGGGAGTGACAGAAATATCGAACAAAGGAGAAGGACGATGGAGACTCATCCCCCACCTATGCACACCAACCTCGGCAAAAGAAGAACGACGACACTAGCTAGATATAGAAGGATTGAGCTTCCAGAAATTCACTCCTCCTCTTCTGCACTTGTTCATCGATACAGAAGAGGGACTAGAAGGTTTGGAATGATAAAAATGGGAAAAGTGCACCTAGGTCCCAAGCAAGAGAAAATATTATAACATGACCCTTTGAAATTTCAAAATTGCAGTGAAGTCTCCTAGTACTTTTTTGCAATATTTTTCAAATATTAAAAGACATAAATGCCCCATGAAGGCTCATAGACTTGTCATTTGTCAATACATTCACACAAACTTGTTAACACATACATTTAGACTTATCAAAACATGTACATGGATTTGTCAAAATATGCTCATGGACTTGTTAACATAAGGACATGGGAGCATTTGTGTCTTTTGAAATATGAAAAATATTGCAAAAAAGTTCAATAGAACTTCACCACAATTTTGAGATTTCAAGGATCATTTTTTTCGTAAATTCCCTCACTTGAGACCTAAGTGCAATTTCCCTTAAAAATCTTTTATATATATATATATATATATATATATATATATATATATATATATATATATATATATATATATATATATATATATTTGTATTGGGAAAATTGCATTCAGTTCTAAGAGAAAATATGACAAAATGACCCTTTAAAATCTCAAATTGCATTTAAGTCTCGTGGAACTTTTTTGTAATAAATTTCAATTGTTAAAATGTCCATGGACTTATAAATGGACGCCCATTGACTTGTCAGTGTAGTTACCATAGACTTGTCAGTAGACGCCCTTGAGCTTATCAATGAAATTTAAATTTATTGTAAAAAAGTCTTGCGGGACTTAAATGTAATTTTAAGATTTTAATGGACTATTTTGTCGTATATTCTCTTGTCTGGGACCTAAATGCAATTTTACCATATATATTTAGTTTTTTTTTTCTTTCTTTGCTCTTACTTTTAAAGGACAAATTAAAAGGGCATTATAATAATTTTTAGAATGTTAAAAGAAAAAAAAAATACTTTTTGCATAGTAGAAATTCAAACCTAGAGGTAGACAACAAACTTAATTTTCACCACACCACCATTTCATTTTGCTAAATTTGCTCAAAGTCTATTAAAATAAAAATCAAACCTGGTTTATCGTATATATTTTTTTTTAAAAATAAATCTTTAGCTTGAGTTCAATTCTAAGATTTTATACCTTAGTTAATTATTTTTTAAAATTTTTTATCAATTCATTTTTTAGAATTCTTAAATTCTTGGGTTATTACAAATGTAGCTCATAATTCTTATTTCTGAAATCGAATGTGCATATACCTATAAACACCCTTGCATAGTCCTTATTTTTTTCTAGACCTCTAGAGAGCTGATCCAGAAGCTGCTTGAACAACTTGTTTGATATATAACAGTAAGCTTATAGTCCTAACAAGTAGTGTAATTATTCTTTATAATTTCATAAACTTTGTATTATAGCATTGAACATTATATACATTTGGTTTTTAAGATAATGGAATTTTTTCGCTTTGAGCCATGGTCGTTTGCTCTCACTCACATTAAGGGGAGACTTTTCTCCGTTAAATTTTTGTGTCTCCATTTATTATTTCGTTACTCATTTTATCTTTTCTTTTATTGATTTCATACTATCATTTTTATTATGAAGATTTAATATCCATTGCCCTCTTCGCTTCACTTGCAAACATTTTAATTTTTTAAATAAATCATTTCATAAATTCATTGAAGTTGAGCAATTTCCCCTCATTAAACGCAGTTTTTGTTGAATTATAACTAGTTATTACAAATAAAGTTATCGTTTTTTATAAATATCTGGGATTCCGGGGGTTTGGTCCAGAACTAGAGTTCATTTCATCAATATAGAAGGCCCATCTAATTGTGTAGAGAGTTCGATATATAATCAAAGAATTTAAAATTTAACCAAAAAGTATATATAGTTCATGTCCCAAAACATTAAATGTTAATTGGATTTACAAGATTCATGATTCAGTTACTTGAAATGTGACCAAACAAGATATTTTATGTTACTATAAATTAAGTCTCAAAGACTCTCTTCTCTCTGTTTATCCCATCAAAATTATCACGCCACTGAAGATTGCTACAACATATAATCTAAGGCAGTCAAAAAAAATGTACAAAAATATTGATGTTAGCCTGTTAGGGAACTTCTCATGTAATTTAATAGTTGCCCCACACACAAAAAAAATCAATTGAAAGTGAAATAATTGAAGAGCACAATTAATCAACAACCACAAAAGTAAATAAACAACACTGATTTATTCGTATTAATTTATTCATGAGTACATATGCATATGCTCTTTAATATCTTCAATATAACAAATGGGGAAAAAAATCAATGCATTATTGGCAGGACTCATCAAGCTAACCGCTTGATGGCTGCACTTTATTATAAATATATTATAACCATCACATCATTATATTATTTTCAATGAATCGAAATTTGAATAAGTGATAAGTAATTAATTGTTCTGACGTTCAAGCATAGCTGCACATCCCATACAAGCAGGAGCTTGCTTCATCACACTTGTTACCACATTTGCCACAGTGCTTCTTGTTCCTCATAGGGTTCACACACTTGCCCTCACAACATATCTTCTGGTGTGGACATTTCTTCCCACATCTTCCACAGTGTGATGAATCTATCTCCAGGTTCACGCACTTGTTGTTGCAGCAATCTGGGCCTGCACTTCCTTCCACAAGACAAACGCTAGGGTTTATCTTGCAGTAGGTTGTACCAGCTAGGAAGCGACTCGTGAGCCCACGCCCGAAGCGGAAATGTTCTTCATCTTCTTGGGAAAGAGTAGTAATGGCCGAAGCTGCAAGTATGGTGGTGATGAGAAGGAAGAGAATCCTCAATGACTTGTTCATGTTTTGAAAGTGTGTGTTAGGGTTTTGCAGAGAGAAGAATTATTGGGGAAGACTTGAATAGAGAAGAAGGTGATCTGATATAGGAATGATTGTGGTTTTGGATGAGACGAAAGAAGGGACGTGGATGGATTTATATAGATGAGGAACAAGTGGAGCAATCATGCAATATTTCAGATCTTGGTTATTTTATATACTTTATTTATTTTATTCATTTTAATTCAGATGTCGTGGTCCAATAATATTCTATGGGTTTAAGTTTAGATCAAGTTAGGCTTACCAGAATATAAATGATAGTTGGCAGATTTTGAATGGGATCAAAGCAAAAACAGGCAAGTCAAAGACGCAAATCGGATTGTGAAGCATTATATATTAGGGTTCGTCTTAAAATTCTTTAGATGCGGTTAGATCTTTTAGCTAGTCTATAAAACTTGCGTTGCTGTTTTGTCTTACACTTCATTACCCAGAACACACAAAGTAAATTTTGCTTTTTATTCTTGTATCCAGATCACTAGCTAGCTAGGGAAATAAATTAATTAAAAAATCAATATACTGGAATATTTAATATCAATGTTTTTATATTTACTTATCAATAATTTGATTCTTGTATTTCAGCCCTTTAGAGTTTATTTAATTAATTCAATGAGTGTATCATTGTACATATGTAATAAGTACTATCTTAACACCCTGCATGTATAATTCTAGCCTACTCATAATTTCTTAACATGGGTTTATAATATTTGTGAGACTTAAAATTATGAGGATGTGATTTTTTTTAGTGCCCTTGATGGGCTGGGGATGTGATTTTATTCTCAATTATGCTTGTAATGACAACTATATTAATAATGTTAAACTAATTAACATATGAGATTTTACTTTTATTCTTAAATATTCCTATAACAGTTAATACAACTGTAAAGACAATTAAAATAATTAACTTTAAATCTGAATGTGTGTGTGTGTGTATTTCAAGTTCTTGGAATAAGTTTTCTGAAGCTATAATGACAAAAAGGGGAAAGAAACTTTGCAATAGCTAGGAATTCACGTATTACTCCAGACAGTATTAATTTGCTTGGATTGCAAGCCAGACAGTATTTATTTCTTGTTTACATCTAAAGAGAAGTGAAAAAGGAATTAAAGAATTGATTATTATTCCAAGTAATTCTTGAAGAAGAAGAAGAAAATCCTTCTAAAGAGTGAAGTTCCATATATATATATATTGGCGCGCCAATATATACATCAAGTTTTTCTTGAAATGTATGAAACTAAATGAAAAAGGGGAAAGATAATAAGTAGGGAAAGATGTAAAGGAATAATATCTGACAGTTTTTGCTATTAAATCAAGCCAGGCATCATTCCTTAGTCTCATAAGAAAAGCACATATTCCCTTCAAACAGCTATCTAATATCCACACACTGTCTGTAGCATCTTCAAAATTAAATATCTTCTCTACTTTTGAACATGACAAGTTATAATAAGTGAGTACTATTGTTTGCATTGAATTAAATTTGAGGATTGAACCGATATTAATTAGAATAACAATTCTCTGAGATTTTTTGACCTCAAAATCAAAGGCATATATAGATGCCAGAAATTCCAGATCTGCAGAGTCCACATTACGCTGCTAAAACAACGCATTTGATATCATACAGAGATCATTCTCTCTCCCACCAGCATCATCAGCATCTTCTTGCAACTGTAAGCTCATTAATATCAAGTTTAAACACATCCTGTATCATATATTCATCTCAATGTTGTGAATTTCTCTAAGCATCACTATCTAAGGAACAAAATATTGATTATATATATATATGGTTTGGTAATGAATTTGTTGTTAGGCTGAAGGGATTCTGATAGTGATAGGATGGGGTACTTTGCTGCCCATTGGGGTGATGATTGCAAGATTCTGCAGAAAAGTTCCCATGAAATGCAATGAATGGTACTCAAGTCACATAGCTTGCCAGCTTCTGGGATACATTCTGGGCACCATTGGCTGGTCCATTGGCATTTGGCTTCAAACTTCTTCACCACAACACTATGCATCTGCAACACAACGCACTCTCAGGATCGTTGCTTTCACTCTCATAAACCTACAAGTAAGCCTCCTTATTATAGTTCTCTTCTTCTTCCAAACTTTGCTGGTTATTATAATAATGAATATGTTTGTGTTGATGAAATCAAAGTTTAAAGCTACCTCCACTCCTTAATAAATATCAGATCCATTTGACTTTTTTTTTTTTGGACAGATTAAGGAAAGTAAATAAGGCACTTAATCATAACATAACATATGTTATGTTATGTATCATAAAATTATACTTTTTCAGTCCTTAATATAAGATATATTGACCAAATTTGATTAGATTACGGAAGTTAGTTAAATTAATTAATATGACATATATTTTTAAAATACCCTAGTCACCTTCCTTGATTCCTTCATTCTCTTTCCTTCTTGATTATTGTTGAGGGAGCCGCATCAACATGGGTAAATTAAGAAAATATTAACAAATATAAAAATGTAGTTTTATATTTAGGACTCAGATCAACTCTTTAAGTATATATGTCATATATTGAGGACCGAATTGAAGGGAGTATATCAGTTTATAAACCAGACAAATTAGTTGAGAAAAAACGATAAATAGTATAAGTACTTTTAAAGTAATTTCTTTAGTTTTCTTATTAATCTTTTCAAAAAAAATCACATGGATCTTATATTTATATTAAAGACCGGGAGTAGCATACGTTGAACTTTTTGCTTCTTCATCAGATGCTTTCCATTTGTATGAGGCCAAAGAAAGACCAGGGTTATTGCATGAGCTGGAACATATGTCACCATGTAGTTGGGTATGGCATAGTTGTGATAGTTATAGCAAATATATTTGAAGGTATCAACACTAATCAGAGCGATGAAGCTGACAAGTTGATGAAGTGGGCTTATTTGGGGATACTTTGTGTTTTGGCTCTCATAGTTGCAGCATTGGAAATCTTCAGATGCATCAAGTCTAAAATGTTGTTACAATCTGTGGAATCTGCCTCCACTATGTATAGCAGTTCACCAGAAATCAAATGAAGTGTATGTTTGTTCTTTTTGATCGAAGACCTTGATAAAGGAGGAAGACATTCCAAACTTGTACCTTCTTTATTTCCTTATCAGTTACATGGATCATGAATCACACTGTCCTTTGTCCGATATGACTTCATATAGTCCCGTTACATATATTCATATAAATTTAAAAGAGAAACAAACATAACCATTAATTTATTTTAGAATATAGTTATAAAAACAAATAATCACAATTCTTAAGGTTTTTCTAAGCGTGATGTTATGAGTTCGAACCTTAGCTTTATAGAGGAATAATGTGTGTGTGGGTTACAACAAAAAGAAAAAAGGACTGAAGAATTACAACAGTTATAAATTTAGAATTAAAAATATATTGATATGTTGAAGGATGATTAACTAAAGAATTTAAAAATAAATTTCATGTGAAAACCCTTTAATTAATTTTTTTTTAATTTGTGTCCATAGTCATCTAGCTAGACGGTGTCAATATTGAATCTATACCATCCAGATTGGCACATTCCACAATTTAGTTTTAATTTAATTTAATTTTTTATTATTTTGATAGATCTATAATATAGAATAAAATACTTTTTGTAGCTATTAAATTTAAAATAATGATATATTAACGAGGAGAGTATCATGAGAAAACGGCAGGTCGTTTTGTTATCTTCCTCGCACCCGTCATCTTCCATCACCAGTTCACGACGAATTTTGTAGATACCGTTTTCAAGATGCATCGTCTTTTGGTTTTTTTATGTGGAGGATCGGGAGCTCTGTGTCAACAACGACGAAGTGGTTTCCCTTCCCCGTACTTGTGGTGAACAAGCTCAATCAAAACCATCAGGATTTATGGCCGCTTCAGCCGCCTTGGACGGCGTTGCCGCGTCGTCGTTGAGGTCTGTCCTACAACGGGTTCAACAGGCCGCTGAGCGGTCCGGCCGAACTGCCCAGCAGATCCGACTTGTTGCCGTTAGCAAGACTAAACCAGTTTCTGTTCTCCGCGAGGTCTATGATGCGGGCCATCGATGCTTTGGCGAGAACTACGTTCAGGAGCTCGTTGAGAAAGCTCCTCAGGTCCATATCTCTTTTTCGTCTCCCCCTTTTGTCGAAAGTTTGATTAAAGCTTTATTTTTTGCGCCTTTTCGTTTCAATTTTTCGATGAAAACTGATTGAACATTTCTAATCTGCTTGATTTTGCTATACTTACTGCCCAATGTAATCCGTAATAGTGAAGAATCCGATTGTATAAATTTTTGCTTTTGCAGCTCCCAGATGATATCGAGTGGCATTTCATTGGGAATTTGCAGAGCAATAAAGTGAAGCCTCTTTTGGGTATGTCATGAGATAAATTGGACTGAAAATTGTGACGAATCTTGCTTTGCCCCTAGGAACTGGGACCTATGAGTTTCAGAGGAGAATTTTACGATACAGATTAATAGTAAAATTATGCTTAATCTTTTGTTGTTGCTTATTGGAGTGACTATTCTTAATACAGATGAGCTATTCTGTTCCCTCTTCCCTAAAAGGCTCCACTGAATGTTTGAGTTGTTTATGCATTAATATTGACTAGCTTATGCATATTATAGAATTATGCTCAGTTTTACTCCACGCATTCATCTGATTTCTAAGATGGTTCCATTTTCCATTTACAGCTGGTGTTCCAAATCTTGGATATGTAGAGACTGTAGATGATGAGAAGGTATGCTTTTCATGCGTGTTTTTGCTTGCTCTGGGAAGAGTGGTGCATTAAGGGTTTTGAGCACATAAAATTTTGTTTGCTAAATTTTTTGGGAATGAGAGACACGTTTGTCTTGGTTTTTATACTAAAATGAAGGGATTTTGGGGCTTTTCCTTTGAAGGTAATATATAATGTTTTATAACGTACATAGTCTCAACTTTATAGTGTTTAAGTTCTCCAAAGGACATCGTCATGGTTAGCTGTAGATTTCACTAGTTAACTTATCTCAACCGATGTTTACTCTATCAATGTGTTTAATTCCTCAAGTTACACAAGCAAATTTGTCCTAATTCTTTTTTGAAGTTCAATTCTTATCCAATGGACTAAAATTTCTGCTCTAACTTTCTTCTTCAACCTTCTTCAGTGCTATGTTCGATTCAACAAAGCTTAATTTGAAATCTCATAAGAAACTGTAGTTTACCCTAGTTGTGTGAAATAATGCTTGTAGCGTTATCATGCGCATAACTATAGTACCTTTCCATTTGCTGGCAGATAGCAAATCATCTTGACCGTGCAGTAGCAAACATTGGCAGAAAGCCTTTGAAAGTTTTTGTTCAAGTGAATACGAGTGGAGAAACATGTAAGCTACACTGGTTTTTCTTAATTTTTCAGTTTATGCAATGTATTAATAAAATGACTTGCTTGTGTTAGATGTTCATTGACCCTATGTTACACTGCTTCTATTAGATGAATCCCAAAATAACATCTGGGCTTCCAATCATATTATTGGATTTATGTCCTACAGATCACTCCTGTAAATAGATGAAACCTATACTAATGTTTATCAGACTAAAAGCCATATTGATGGGCTACGTGATGGAGAGTAGGTTGCTGGTTTACAGTTTGTACCCTGAATCTTGGAGTACATTTCTGTTTCTTAGTATTATAAATCATATGACCAATCTTGTCATAATGTTTTCAATTTGAAGATGATAAATAATTTGCTATCTTCATACAGCAAAATCAGGTGTTGAACCTGCCGGATGCATTGACCTTGTAAAGCATGTCAGGAGCTGCCCTAACCTTGAGTTTTGTGGTTTAATGACAATTGGTATGCCAGACTATACATCTACGCCAGAAAACTTAAAGGTTGCTGCCGGTGCCTTAAATTTTCAACTCGTATTTACCCTCCTTTGCTGGTGAATTTCCTTGAAACTATTTGTTTTTTCTATTCTCCAGGCATTATCTGATTGTAGAAGCGAAGTTTGTAAAGAACTTGGAATATCAGAAGAGCAATGTGAGCTATCAATGGGCATGTCCTCAGACTTTGAGCTAGCTGTAAGAAATCTACTTGTGACTTACATGCTTTGAGCCGAAAGGACAAGTAATGTCTAAACACTGTTTAACAAGCCAACTTTATAATTTTTGCAGATTGAGATGGGAAGTACAAATGTGAGGGTTGGATCTACCATATTTGGCGCCAGAGAGTATCCAAAGAAACAAAACCAGTAGCACTCCGAATCTTGCAGCCTCGTTTAAGTTCCCAACATCTCATGCAGCAAAATTGTGGGGGGATCATGAACACAGTTTTTGGGGATTACAAGGAGTCAGTGTCAGAATAACCTGAACAAATAAATTGACGTTGAAAATAAAATAAATTCACTTACTGAATCTGAATGGGATGTGTATTGTTTTTCTTTTTCCCTTTTCTCTCTTTGGTACCTCATGATTGTTGTCCCAACAAGGGATGGGGGAAAAATATAACTCTTGATTTATTATTGGCCACAAATCCTTGAATGTCTAAAACAGCAATGCGAAGAAGAAACAAACCAGAATTGGTCATTTGAGAAAGCAAGTTGATTCCTGCTTAAGCTTCAATGCTTTTTTCCCCGATAACAATGCTTACGGGAAGAATCAGAGACGAGCCATGAGAAAACAAGAACAATGCTCTAAGTACACACCATTGTCTAACAACTGAAGGCATTTTATATTTTTTCCAGTTCAAATATGAGGTATTTTTTGGAAAGTGATATGTTATTACAGGATACTTAATATTATTTCCAATAGAAATCAAGTAAATTTTGTTATACTCCTGTTAGAATTTTAGATAAAAATATTAATTATCCTTATAATTTAATAAAGTTCCTCACATAGGATTTTCCCAAAAAAAAAGGGGGGGTCTTGTATTTGAAATGGAGATAGTATTTTTGAAAATTCATAATATGTAAACATTCTTACCAGAGTCATGTAATTGATTTATTTGATTATTTTCATAATTAATATTAATTTGAGAATGAATCAATTCAGAGAGGATTTTTAATATGCAATACTTTATAATCTTTACATTCTTAAATTACTCAATAAAATGATTAATATACAGTGATTTTATATTTAAGGGCTTATGTGCAAAAATATCCTTGAATTTTTATCAAAAAATTTGTCCAGCACCATATGTGTTTTTAAATGTGCAAAGGTACTCATAAGCTTTCAAAATGAGAGAAACGTTGATGTGGATGTTGACATGGCCATGAAAATTTCCTAGCTGTCAGTATAGAAAAAGAATTGAAAGAATTAAAAGATTAAAAATTTCCTAATTTATGACGTATATTTAATCTCTTATCAACACGAAATACTTTCTTGAAGGGCAGTAAGAGTTTAACAATTGAAAGATGGGTTAAGGTGCGATTTTACCAACGAACTATTGGCTCAGGAGCGTCCAGCACAATTAACTATTAAGTGGACCAAAAATACCAACAAACTTTTTAAAAGGAGCGCTCAGCACAACGCTATTAATACCGTTAACAAAAAATTAACCTCCGTTATCTAAGGTGCAGATTGGCCAACGAACTCTTATTTTAGGAGCGCCCAGCACAAAATTCTAAATTTTACTAAATTAAATAATTTTTTCTCAATTATCATTATTCAAAACTACTTGTATAGATATCTATGGACAAAAAGTATTCATTCTTTAATTTTGTCAAAATTATAATTTGCTAAAATAAACAAAAGTTTTAATTAAAAATATAATTATATGATTTAAATAAAACTCAAGGTGTTTTATATTCTTTTCTTTCGATTTTGTCGTTAACTTAATATCATTATATTCAAGATAGATAATGTATCGTTGGGAATAAGTTATACGGCAATTGACACAATTGAGCTTTAAGAACTACTAACCTAAATTTCTTGCTATAATTTAAAGAGGGAAACAAATTATACTTATAAATTTAGATTAATAAGACTTATATTTAGAAATAAAATAAAAATAAAAATCATGATAGAATAAAAATACATACATAAATTTACTCTAATTTATCTGATTAATAAGTGCACTTTTACATATTTTACTCTAATTCTCTCATATCATTTATCATACATTCTTTTACTCATAAAAATTATTATTTTATTTTAGAAGAAATTTATGTGAGTTTTATTATAAAAATAAATCATATAATTTTTTGTTTAACATATATAATAAATTATAAAACACCTTGAGTTTTATTTAAATCATATAATTATATTTTTAATTAAAAATTTTGTTTATTTTAGCAAATTATAATTTTGACAAAAATTAAAGAATGAATAATTTTTGTCCATAGATATCTATACAAGTAGTTTTAAATAATGACAATTGAGAAAAAATTATTTAATTTAGTAAAATTTAGAATTTTGTGCTGGGCGCTTCTGGAATAAGAGTTCGTTGGCCAATCTGCACCTTAGATAACGGAGGTTAACTTTTTGTTAACGGTGTTAATGACGTTGTGCTGAGCGCTCCTTTTTAAAAAGTTTGTTGGTATTTTTGGTCCACTTAATAGTTAATTGTGCTGGACGCTCCTGAGCCAATAGTTCGTTGGTAAAATCACACTTTAACTCTTGAAAGATTAAACTATCACTCCATCCAGTATAAAACATATTTAATAAATTGATTTTGGCTTTAAATATAAGACATAGTTTTTATATTTGTCAATCTTTTTTTAATTTATCCCTACTGATGTGCCATCAACAATAATGGATGAGGAAAGAAAATAAGGGAATTAAGAAAGATAAATAGGTGTTTTAGAAATTACATGTCGTATTAACTAACTTTCTAAATCTAATCAAATTATAGAGTAAATACTCTTTCTAGTCCTTGACAAAAAACACGGACCCCATTTTGGTCACTTAAAAAAAAATCGACCCTTATTCGTCCTTTTTAGGGACTAAAAAGGACATTTTGGAAATTTGTGAAGGATCAAAATGTCAACCAATCGACCCTTATTCATCCTTTTTATGGACTAAAAATGACATTTTTTTTGTAAGGGGCCAAAATGGGGATTGTGTTTTTGTCGTGACCGTAAAGGGTATTTACTCCAAATTATATAAATATTCCTTCCAATCGTAAATATAAAACATAGTTGATTTTTTTGGAAATATTAATAAAGTTAATTAAATTATTTTAAAATATTTATATTTATCATTTTTTTCCTCTAAATTATTTTGTCTAACTTATAAACTGGTATATAATCTAATGATTTACAATATATAATATGATTAAGTAACTTATTTAGCTTCTTTAATCTTTCCCAAAAAAAATCAACTCCATCTTGTATTTATCTTGTATTTATGATAGGACTATAGGAGGGAGTAATATTTAATTAATATTCAAAGGGTTTTGTTTGATTCATTACGACGTCGTTAACTCCCAAGCTTTGCCAGCAGCAGTGGAGCTGGAGGAGGAACTATATTTAGCAAGTAGCAACATATTCGAAAGAAATAGACGCGTGGAGATGTAGATGGTGAGGCAGTTTATTTGCAGAGAGAAATACGAAACAATTGAGGAAGATCCTTTTTCTCAGTGGAAATCCAGAGAGATGAACAGGAAGCAAAAAAAGGCGTTGAAGTTGTTTTTGTGGATACTGGCACTCACTCGCCGTTTACATAGCCGGACCACCTTTATATTGGCAACTCACAGAAGGTTTCGCCGCCGTTCGCCGGCACGCCTCTCCTTCTTCTTGTCCTTCTTGTCCCTGCGATTGCTCTCTTCAACCCCTCCTTTCTCTTCCCGACGGTGCTTCTCTTTTCTTTCCTTCTAATTGTGAACACATACACACATTTTATAGGACATAGCAGTCTCCGATATGTGCAATTGGATTGTGTTAGATATAAGAAGAAATGGATACTTTATTGCCAACATTTTCTCGTTGTTTTTTTTATTATTACCCAGTATCCGGTTCAGGGTTTGTGATTTCCGCTTCCAACATAAGTGTCTTATACCGCTACACCAATTCTGTATTGCTCACATTTCTTTGTTGTTGGTCAAGTGTGATTAGTTAATTGCGAATGGAAAAGAAAGGAAAAAAGATCACTCTGTAAACAATACTCCTGACTCTGATCATGCATTTTACAATGGAAAATATAAACATGATAATCTTTTAGCAAATGTTGTTTATACATATTACTTGTATTGAGATATTAATTGCTGATTGCTATTATTCTCAGTTTTCATTTAGACCTTGATCTTGCTTATTGATTGTGCAAGATTAACTCAGTTTCTCTGCCTGTTTTCCAACTGCAGAATTGAGCAACAACTCCATTATAGGTAAGTGATCTTTCCACCTTTATTACACTTGGTTACATAAAGCAATCAGAATGAACTCAAATGGCAATAACGAGGCATCGATAAGATACTCTTTAAGCATCCTAAGTGTCTAGATGATCTGACCTAGGCTGAGGCATTCTTAGATGGTTAAATTCAATTCTGAATGTGGGTTAATATAAATGATTTCTTAAACAACCAAAATGGTCATCAGTCCTGATGTTTGTTGCATGTACCTGTGTTATAAAAAATGTCAAAGATAATCTTAACTCATTACTTGAAATCTCATTTCAGTATCATCTGTTGTAGGGGCAACTAATAGAATGTCTACAGGATAACATACTGAAAAGGCCAGTCATAGAGAACATTAGTGAGATCTTAATATACTACCTCTGGTTCTTAATATAATAAGACCTCGTTAACGAGATTTTATATTAAGGACCAAAGATAGTATCTCGAAAGTTCAAATCTTGTCACCTTTCATGCAAAGACAATTGTTCAAATTATATTTAGCGTATATGCAGATTGCATGAGACAAGATCCAGAGGTGAGCGAAGAGATGCAGAAAGGTTTTTTGGATCTTTTGACAGAAGAAGTGAAGTTAAAAGAAGCTGAAGCTCTGGAAAAACAACGGCGAGCCGAAATGGCTCTTTTGGAGGCTAAGAAAGTGGCATCACAGTATCAAAAGGAGGCAGACAAGTGCAATTCAGGGATGGAGACATGTGAGGAGGCAAGGGAAAAAGCAGAAGAAACACTCGAAGATCAGAGGAAAATAACTGCTTTGTGGGAACTAAGGGCTCGCCAAAGAGGATGGAGTCCCCAGTAGAATAGGGCAGTGCCCTTTTTATCTGAGCAAAAGTATCATCATCTAACATGTTTATCGTTAGTTTTTTTTTTTTTTTCTCATTATTATCCTATACAGTGATTCATTTTTGTGGTTACTTGGTTTTAGCTAGTAACTAAGAAGTAATTTCCCATGAAATATCCAGTTTCAGACTGGTTTGAATCTTATTCCTGATTGGCTTTGTTCTTATTCAGCCTATCTCTCATCTCTTGGTTGGTTTGAAACTCAAACTTGCACTTCCATGACCCATTGAAAATAATAAAAGTGAACGTGCTTGCGTGCAGAGAATGCTTGCTTACGCCATGTTTGAGCCTTTGATCATGGCTTCGAAGACCAACGGTGGGGTATAAGCAAATCACAAGCAATCATATATCATCTATTTTTTGTTTCCTAAAACCACATTCTTATTTTCAGAGTGAAACGAAATCAGACAATCCAAAAGTTTACAGAAATAATCGCAGCTTTTTGAAGCCTTTTTTATCTTTATAAATTAATAATTCATATAACAGATCGCCGTTCTACAACTGAGGTATTTGTATGAAGCCTCCCTACAAGGCAAGATAAAATTATCTTTGTCTGCTTACTACTAACCATACCTACGTCCTGCTGAATAAGACTATTTTCAGCTGCGGCTATCTCATCCCTTTTTATCTGCAAAAGCTGGGGCAGTGTAAGCTGTCTTTAAACTTGAAGTAGCTCCACTAGGCGTTCCAAGTATAGATTGTATGAGTTAGTATATGGCTAGAGTGCTTCATGAACATATGCATCACGTCATGGATGACTGTCTAACGATGACAATGCTTCAGAGCCGCCAACGGAGTCATCACTCAACAGGCGCATAGCAGCTGCCTGAGAGAATTTCCGAGCAAATAAAAAACAAGGAACGGATGTTGAATTGTTACGGCACCATTCTGTCCGGTACTCTGTCTCATAATATATATGATTGATGCCCTGTGTAAAAGAAAAAATCTCCACATGATCAGCATTTAGTTGCAGTAGCAAGATCGAAAATAAAATCTAATTATAATGATTGAAGCTAATACTACAAATCAACTAGTGCTAGACATATTGATCAAAAGAGAAAGAATCTCACATTGATGGAGCAGAAAAATAGAAATAAGTACTCGGAAAGCATCTACTAAAACAACTATAACAGGTGAAAATCATGAGTAATTATTATCTATAGACCTTTCTTTATCTCTCCACAAAACCATTTTTTATTTCCAACCCATCAAACTTCATATCTACAATAATAGGGGGAAGAATATGAATTATAGCAATACATTGGATGATTCAGGACCAGCTCAAGTAGGCATTTCCAGCACAGATTTCAAGAAGTTCTGTCCAGTCATTAACACCACATTATGGGACACAGCAGTAGAAACATCAATTTTTCATTAATATCAATTAGAAATCATCTTTGTGTTTGCTTTTCTTTGTGGGGAGAGGATTTGAGGCTTTAAGCAATGTTTTTTCAACTAATACTGCAAGTGAGACAAGAAAAATAACCTTTATTTCCCTTATTCTTTCAGGGCTAGCATTTGCATAGCCGAAGGTCATAGGATGCCACCGTTTATTCTCCATTTTTGTTGCAGTCTCGTTCCACACTGTATAAGTTAAAGTTCTTCTTTCAAGTTCACCTTCAAGGCCATGCATCTGAAACAAAAGCACAAGAATAAGAATGGAAACCATGACTTCTAACAAAAATTATGATCAAGGTCATTAATGATTTAATTGGAAGGGGAAGATAGTGTAAATTTATTAGCCTGATGCATTCTATGAACATCTAATACAGAAATTGAAGGAAAAATTATCTCAGCATCTTACCGCAAGCAATGTCGGGACATAGTGTTCATCTGGGATACAATTGTGCTGCTTCTGAAGTTTCTGTGCTTACACCAAATTATTCAAAACTACCACACATTAAAAAATCAAGACACATGGGCTTTACAAAATCAATATTAATATAAAGAAAATCAAATTACCACCACTTACAAGATTGAGCTTTCCCTTTCTGGCTTCCACTGGTGGACGTCGCTGCAAAGCAAGAAGAAAATGAATAGGTTTTGTATTGATAATCATACAATGCCTACTTACAGATTAGTCAGAAATGAACAATAATGTATAGTAAATAATTTGATTTTGAATTGTTTGATTTTCAGGGTAACATGATTTTCATATAACATCAAATTAAACTAACTAATGTAAAAGTGTAAAGAGGAGACAAGAATTTATCCAACTACAGATTAACTAAATACCTTGCAATATTTTCTAAAAACTGGAAAAACGACTTCATCATCCACAATCACTTCTGCATGGCTGCGAATCAAGGTGATCCACTGGAATTCAAAAATAATTTCCAATTAATGCATAATTATAGAAAAACGTGGCCAAAACTGTCATTCTCTATACCACAGAAAAAATAAAAGCCCATTCGATATGTAAAAATAATTGTGGCTAAAAACTATACTGGTTTTCAAATTGGAAATGTTGGCTCCTTCATGCTGTGAGGAGAGCCTTCAGATTATACAGGGCTAGTTATGAAAGTCAAATCAATTCCATAGCATAACAGTGACTTGATTTTCCTATCAAGCATGGAATAACGTTTTTTCCTCCATTCAACTTGGAAAAATATGACATTCTTGCCTCTGTATTTCACACCATTTTTAACTCAATGACATGAATAATAAGAATATCTGAGTTCTGTTATCGTTTAGAGTTGTTTCCCTGGTTCCTCATCTATCACTGCATCACTCCTCAACTAGTATGATGGGAAGTATTTGTTCACAAGATCCTGCAAAGTATCCCTAACCCATAGGCTCTAAATGACTGCAAAGCAAAATATCCTACAAAATACGACTGAGGCAGCAAAGAAACCCAAGCAACAGGCAAAACAATTTTCTTTAGAGGCCATGGATTCTCATAAAAACAAAAAGATAGATGCTGCAAAGATACATTTTAGCTAAGACAAATTACCTGAGACCCTTTACGCCATCTTTCTCTTGGTATTTTAGGTGACATTTTTGGGTTGTAGCGGCCCTCCTTCACGTCAAGAAAGCTGCAATACAAACAAACTAGTAAGTTGCAGCTTCAAAACTTCAGCATTATACAGAAGGGTTAGAAATTGCATTATGAAGTCATTTTGATAGACCCGGTCCAAAATGAATTAGTGCTAAGCACCTCCAGAATCAAAGTCGTCTTCTACCTGTCCACGAAACTCCTTGGTGAACCCATGACATAATTGTACACATAGTTAAAGTTGTACAGAGGGACACAACTGCACAGGGGAAACAGGAAACAAAGAGAAGTAAGTTCGCACACGTATATCCCTGGCCTCAACCCTCCTCTTCCTTAGAAAGAGAATTGAAACAGTAAGCTAAGGAGGTGAAATCAATAAAGGCTTATATATTAATGGAAATTTATGTTATAAATTGATAGGCCGGAGAAAGTAATATGAAAATTAGTCCTGAATACAAACAGAGGTGACTATCGAATGAATTATTTCAAGAGGCGCAAAACTCAGAAATTTGATCAAGCGATTATAAACCAAACATTTACAGCAGTATATGGCGATGGGGATGAAAAACTCATGCATGCATCGAATCGCCATCAACACAACCTGTCAGAGAGAAGAACAAATCTTTGATTTGCAGGGTCTTCCAAAGCTGCGTCCAGTAACAACCTTTCAGCCTGAATCATACTCGATTCGCCCCATAAAACCTATAATAGGCAACGCCAAATAAGTAAATTCTTAATTCAAATAAAATAATAATATTATTAACATGAAACACCTAGCCATAAATTGGATTCCGTTTTACTTTTTCTTTCTTTCCCTTAAAGAGCTTTCTAGTTTCCAACCTCCGCAATCGTTTAAAGGAGAAGAAACTTTTTGGTTGAGCTGCTTTTTTCAACTACTGTCTTGGCGAAGTAATTACTTTACCTGAATGCTATTACTCAATTGTCGACCGTAAAAGTAGTGCGACCTCGTGGTAGATTCATCAAACACAAAACCTGGCGCCGAATGAACATAAATGGAGAATTTAGAAACGTCCCCATGCTGCCAACACCAAAAATCCAAAATCAGAACACAGTAAAACCCGAACAATTAGTCAATAAAAGGCGATCGCAGCGAACCTCGAAGAAGGTTTCCCAGAGAAAATCGAGAGGAAGTTCGCGGCGGGCGAGGAACATGAAGGCGGTCTTGGGAGGGCCATCGAAGGTCTCAAGAGAAATTCGGGGTCTCCTCCAAGAATAAGGAGTGGAAGAAGTGAGTTCTGATTGAGAATGAAGCTTGAAGAAAGCGAAGGCGCAGAGGGAGAGAGACACGCAGAAGATGATCATTAGCTTGAAGCTAAACCGAGTAGCTTGGCGTCTCGCTAATGGAAGCGCCTTCTTCGTCATTCCTAATCCTGCTATTCCCAAAATGGGGAAGTTGAATTTCATTCGAAAAGAGTTCAACAAGCATTTCAAAATCGAATTGCTGATCACCATTACCGTGGTGTTGGAAGATGGGCTGTGACTCTGCGAGCCAGCACTGAACTCCAAATTAAGCTGAAAGGCTTTCAAGTTTCTTCAGTAACGGTGTCAATACGTCGTCGTCGGAAATCTCGCCAATCTACCGAACTCGAGGCGATGGTCATACCGTACCCTACGGGCTACGATACACAGGGACCGATGTGGACCTTTTGCCGTGAGCAAACTAAAGGCGGAAAACTCGGAAACCGAAGTAAAAGCCAAACAAAGTATCACTTTGTTCTACCGACAAAGAGTTGAATTGCTTAGATCTTTTTAGGTTTTGTGTTTGAATATTTGGGACGCGCCGCTATAAATACCAAACTGAATACGAATACGAATACGAGATAATAATATTTAAAAAGCGGTAAAGGAGAAAAATACATATGTGCTTTACTTCCAGGAGCGCCCAGCACCATATGTTTTTTTTAGAGTAAAAATATACACGTGGTTACCATTTTAGATGAGAGAGAAAGAGATGAAGTGAACAGTAACATAATGGTGAGATGTGACTTTTGCTCTAAAATGGTAACCACGTATGTATTTTTGCTCCTAAAAAAAATATATGGTGCTGGGCGCTTCCAAGGATACCAAAGATAAAGCACATGTGTATTTTTGCTCCACCCTTTAAAAAAATATCACTTTCTTCTCGGCAAAAAAAAAAAAAGTATTCATCTCTCTTGAGCTCAATATGATATATAAAACATATTAGAAGAGTTGTTTTTTATTTTAAATATAAGGCAAATTTATCTTTTTTTTTCTAATATACCAATATTAATACTCTGTCGATAATGATCAAGAAAGAGAGGAAATGAGAAAATTAAATAAGATAACTATAATATTTTAGAAAATACATGATATATTAATTAACTTTCTTAATATAATCAATCATGTATTAAAGATTGGGGGAATATAACGTGTTTTTATACTACCAACCGTTTTCTAACTACTCCAGTTTTAGAGTTTGTGGTTACCCTTTCAGCTACAAGCACCTACTTTGCAAAATGGAACGTGGAACATTCAAGAATGGGGAAAATTCCTTCCAAAGTGGGGAACGAGATTCAGTGCTTGTCCTATAGACAAGCAGGGAGAGCTTGTCCGTACGGACAAGCTCTGGACGGTCCAGATCCCATCTGGACGGTCTAGATCTGATTTTTTTTAATTTTTTATTTAAAATAATTTTAATGGGTAAAGAATCTAAAATAAAGATAATCTCTCAACTAACATTTTTTAAAAAAATGATTTTTCAGGTAATAAAAAATAAAAACAAAAAATAATTTTAAAAAAATCTGGACCGTCAGATGGGATCTGGACGGTCCAGAGCACTGAATCTGGTTCCTCCAAAGTGGATGATTGACATACTGGTACATACAAATGAAAATCCCTGCAGGGGTTGAGCAGGACATGTATGGCTCCAATTTATTCATCATAACCATCGTTCATCTTTTTCTAGATCTGACTTGCATGAATCGAAGGATGGGGCTAGCAAGTAGCCATGGACTCAATTTAGTGGCAGATTCAGGAAATTAATGAAGGGTAGGTACTAGTGGCAAAGTTAGAATTTTTTGTTTGTGTCTGCACAATTAGTTGGGAGATTCAAGGGCTGCCCCCGAATTTTTTTTTTTTTAAGGAAAGTTTTAAATGTATTAAAAAAATAAAAGAATATAAACAAGAAAAGAAAAAAATATCAAAAAAATATTCATGAAATCAAGTGAATACTGATAACGTAATAAGAGAGACAATTATTTTACAAACCTGTCATTTAAAAAAGAGAGACTAAGTGCGGTTAAAAATGTAGCCACATAAATTACAATGAAGGATGAGCACTCAATAAGTGGAAAATCCATTTATTTTAATAACAAAAGTATATTACAATAATTAAAAAATAATTACAATATCATCCTTTTAGCCCTTATTTTTTTGGAATTTCATTCTAATTATCTTATTATCAATGCTATCAAATACATATTTAACAAAAAAAAATGGAAAAGACAAATTCAAGGGTGAGCACTTGCCTCATTTCTCATACACCTAGATCTGCCTCTGGAGGGCCATGGCCTAAAGTTTCTAGCTAGTTTCATATGCTGGAACTTATAGAAAAACATATGCAGAGCAGCAGAGGTGCCATGGATGGAACCGGATCTCAGCCAAAGTAGTTAGTTACCAGTTGATGGAGGCAGCTGATGAATGGCGTTTTCAACACCATATCTTCAACTTTGATGGAAATACATGCAGAGTTTACTTGGCCATCACCACTGGAAGGACATGTTCGACTAGACGTACGACGATGGATTGGTCAACAATTAGGGACATGCTTCATGCAGCGGCAATTAGGGACTCAAAAGGTCAATGGCTTTAATTATGGAGGCGTATCAACTGATAAATTCAAATTGTGACTGTAATCAGCCACTGAGGATAGAGATTATTTTAGCAATCAGAAATATGATATACTTTGACTGGGAGATTGAAATTAGTTACGCACGCATCATATACATGCAGACATGATTTTCATGCAGGAACGACCCACTCGGAATGTCACACTCTTTTGGAGCAGGACATACTGGATATATAGCTTACGTTCTTCGGAGTTTGCTCATGTATAGCAACATCAAGCGTTAGGCTTGCCTTTTGATTCAAGAAAAATTATATTTTTTTACCCATCACATACAAAAGAAAAAAATAACCCCTCGATATTTGAATTTTATGCATATAAATTTACCCCATAATTGGAAAAGTTATTTTCATAAACGTATGAGTTTGAGGGGATGTATTATAAAGTTATGTATAAAGAACATAAAGCTTAGAAAAATTATGTATTCTCGTCAAATTTTTTTTTTTTTTTTGATAAAAAAATTTTAGGAAAGGGGTTGGGTTCACTCACGATCCAAGGGCAGGGCGAAATCTCCCCTCCTCCTAGGTTATACCGATGTTGGGTAAGGCGAGACATCTAATTAATTAGGGAGAATGACATGTAGGTTCTAATTAAAGAAAATAATTCATTGGCAAGTCTTATAAGTTGTTAATTGTAACTGATTCACTTGTCAATGAGAACAATTTTTTGATATTATTTCTTTTAGTTGAGACCTAAAAGTTATTCTCCCTATGAGCAACAGATGTACATAGACTTTTACCCTATACTTGGACAAATAGAAAATTAAGGGAGAAAAAAAATATTAGGAGAGAAAACTCTAAAAAATACTAGTAGTAAAATTTTATCATTTTTTGAAGTTTTTTTTCTTAGTATTCTCTTGTCCTTATTTTCCCCTCATTTTTCTGTCCATCCAAACGTAGTCTTAACCTCTCATATCCTAGTCTCCATTTATGAATAGTAGTTGGGAAATTAAAAAGCTCCTTAAGGTACATTCTTATGTATAAACATTGTGAAGGGTCACATATAGTATACATTCATGTGTATTAATTATGAGTTTAATGTTTCTGCTTTAGTTGCAGAAAAAAAAATTTCTGTCACATTCATATCAAAGTGAGTGGGTCCCATTGAAAAGAGAGAAAATATTAATAGGATCTACTCACTTTTATGTAAGTGTAACAGAAAAAATATTTCTCCATCAAAATCGGAAATATCAAATCCATTATTAATTATACTATTCATTGCATATGACTCTTGAAAGTCTATAAATAGATAAATAACACACAAGTAAATGGGAATTACACTTCTTTTCTATTTGGAATTTTCTCTTCTTTCTTATCCCAGATCTGTTTTAATTTTACAACATGTATAGTTTTGCTAATTTTTTGTAGCAACTCCCATCTCTCCCAATTTGAATTGCGTGGAACAAAAATTTGACAAATTGGATTCAACAAATACATACCCATAATTTGCTTTGGTAATGAACAATAATATAATTGATGAGAATAGGCTTTATGTGGACCACAATATAATTGAAATAATAGTACCACCAGTTCAGCCTTAACAGACGATAACTGTAATTGAAGATTCAGATTCAGATTCAGATTCTTATTTCATGAAGAAGAAGACAAAAGAACATGATGAAAATTCTGAAGCCTTCTCCACCGAATTTCTATCTAAATGGGTCTCACAAAACAGAAGCAGATGCCGCCACAAGTCATTAACCAAACTCCAAGGCTTGTTAGCTTTCACAAATCTACCAACAGAGGTTGGCATAAGTGGTAAGCGGCTTATGTCGCTTAAGCAAAGTCTCGAGTTCAAGCCTTATAAATGTAAAAAAAAAAAAAAAAAAACCCCGTTAGGAGACCCTCCCACCATAGCCAAGTGTACGACACGGGTTGAATTTAGATTAGTCAGGACGAAACTCTGGATACGGAATAGGCAACAACAAAAAAAAGCTTTCACGAATCTTGATAGTATCTCATCGTTTCAAATCCATGACACGTGTCGGCATTCTAAAGATGGATAGTGGGACCAAATAGTACTTGGCGATACTTGTCATTCAGGAACCAATTTTGGTGCCTATCCAAAGGATAGGTTTGGATAGGCGCCAATTGCCTATCTGATCTGGACGGTCCAGATTTTATTTTTTTCAATTGCTGCTTTTTGAATTAAAAAATCATTTTTTGAAAAAATGTTAGTTGAAAGATTATCTTTATTTTAGATTTTGTACCCATTAAAATTATTTTTTTTGAAAAAATATAAAATAAAATAAAAAGATCTGGGCCGTCCAGATTTATCTGGACAGCCCAGGAGGGAGGAGCTCTCTCTACCTATCCTTTGGATAGGCAGGGAATCTCATTCCTTGTCATTCATGGATGGGGAAGGAGTAAAAGCCAAACAAAACATCACTTTTATTATTCTTAAAATTATAAGACAAAGTTGACTTTTTTTTTTAAGAGATTAAAGAAGTTGATAAAATTATTTTAGAGTATATTATTATTATTTTTTCTCCAAACTAATTAGTTTGATGAATAAACTAATATATAAGCTAATGATGCACAACATATGATATGATTAAGTAACTTATTTAACTTTCTTAATCTCTCTAAAAATTGTCAACCCAGTCTTATAATTAGAACAGAAGGGGGTATTATGGTTTATGGCTCTGCAACATCACTTGTACCATGTTTGAATTCATGCAGAGTAATACTTGGCATATCTTATGATAGTGGGACCAAATTAGTTTTTAAAAAATAATAAATATAAATATTTTAATATAATTTATTTAACTTTCTTCGTCTTTCTAAAAATAAAAAGTCAATTGTTCAATTGTTTCTTATATTAATAGGAGGAGGGAGGAAAAAAAAAAGAGAGATCCATTGAACTTGTACCTCTAACACCTTTCGTGGACTCTCCTTTTTCACATTAAGATGCTCCAACTAAAGACTTCGTGACTCAAAAATCTCTTCCATTAGGACCAACGTGATACTTTTATGCACTGTCCATTCCATAGTTTGAGATCGCTTGTTTTTTTGTTGTTTACCCGGTCACAAGAACCTTTAGTTCTAACTAATCTGAATTTGTCTCAAGTTGGGCCTACGGTTGTGGGGGAAGAACTCCCAACACCATTTTCTCTATCTCCATGTCTCAAACAGAAGAGATAATTAAGAAAAAGCAAGTCCGGCCCTTTTCACTTACTTCCATTAAACGTTGGTTTTTTGAGGTGCCTTCTTCTGTAGTTGAATATTTGAATAACCTGTGACTCACATGGCCCATGTGTGAAAGAGTCCATGTCTGTCAGGAGAGCTTTCGGCGTGACAGATTTATAGAATCAATGACAAATGACACATTTATGATTCCACCTCCAAATTCTGTTTTAAAGGCATGGGCTGTTTTTCCGCCTCACCTAAAAACAAACAGTTGCATTCACCCACATTCTGAAATGTAGGATCCATTGATACAAATAACTGGAGTACATCAAAAAAGTGGGGGAAAATAACAAGAAGAAAACCACTATCATTACATAATACAACAACACAACATATCATTCTGCATCTGACATGGACTATCTACAGGAAATAGCTTTAATACGCATGTTCATGTACACACAACCCACTATAAAAAAACCTTGAAGCACGTGTTGTCACTCTTTTACTTCAAGTCCTACGCCTCTTTTTTCGCTGGCCGTCAGCTTTCTTAAAGCTTCCCTTTTTTCTTTCCCAAATTCAACTTTCTTTGGAGAGTTGACAGCTTGGCCACCATGATGAGGACTAAAGTCGGCTGTTGCTACTAGCTCCCAGTAAAACTTGAACACCATACAGGACAAAAGTAGCTACTATACACCCACCTTGGTCTTTTTAAGGTCCAAAACAACATTCAAGATCTTGCCAGGGACGTAAATTCTTTTCTTCACAGGGTTACCGTCTAAGAACTTGGATAGTTTTTCATCCCTACATGCCAATTCAAAGGCATCCTCCTCTGTACATGTTTCTTCAACCTGGATGGTACCCCTCGTTTTTCCATTGATCTGAACTGGGAGGACGATTGTGGAATCTTTCAAGTACGCAGGATTTGCCTACAATAACATGAGACATGACCACAAATTAACATGATATCCAAAATCAAAAATAAATTAACGTTCATTATGAAGATTGAACCTCAAAAATATCTTCTTAGCCTGACAACTTGAAAGGAAAACTAAATTAAGAGAAGTTTATGGAATAAATAAAATTATAAAAAAGAGTGAATTATTTATTTTAAGGAGTTCTTAAATTGTGACACATAACGAAAAGCAGTCAAGAACTAACATAATAAGCAATGAAAGACCGGTTTGGTTTGATTTGGACACCAATTCATACCTTAGGGAAAGGCTCATACGCTAAGGAATTTGTGTGTCCTAGCCGTGACCAAAGCTCCTCAGCTACATGTGGTGCATAAGGTGAAAGCAGCAAAACAAACGCCTCAATAACTGATCTTGGATGTTTATCCCACTGAAAATATAGGTCAAGAAAATCTTAATATACATAATGAGTCAACAAAAAAATGTCGTCGTCAATTACCAAAGAGTGGGGAAAGTAATCAAAAGGAAATAGTGACAGAAGGAAGTGAAAGGAACCCTTTGACAACCAAAAAAAGAAAGCAGCATGAACATGATAAGGGACAACACAGGAATTGATTGTGATCCATGTAGCTACCCTCGCTTAGTGGAATATGATTTATTGACTTATTGTTATTGTAATCAGCCTATGAAACCAATTACAGTGTCATGAATCACACCAAACACGCTTTGACTACAAGATTTCATTTCATTCAATGAAAGAAAAACTACTCATCCATGTACTTTTAGTTACTCTTCTTTTTATGTGAAATCAACAACATCAATGACAAAACCAGAAACTAGGTCTAAACATCCGACCTTAACACCCCTCTCTGCCACAAGAACAAAGTAAAGGAGGGGAAAAAAGATCCAAGCAAATTGTAGAAAGATATCAAAGAAAATAACTTGAAAACAAGATACCTTGTAGGCCACATTTAAGAACTCCATCATTGCTGAAATTCCTGTGTTGAATCGTGTGCCCTCAATTTCCTGTGTTACCTGTGTGCTGAAATTGAACTCTTAGGCCAAATGTCCAAATTGAATTGCTAAATTGAATAAAATCATTGAAAATAATTACAAAATCCAACTCAAAAGTTAGGATATTGACCTTAGCAATGCATTTATGGAGAGATCGAAGTTGTTCCACTGTAGGTTCCTCATCAACTGTTAAAGTCCCATCCTTGAATGTGCCATCAGCCAAAGGTGAGCCAACAATGAGCCTCCACGTTCGTCCTAAGAATCTATGCACACCTTCAATACCGCTTGTACTCCAAGATTTTGAGTCTCTTGGGGAAGATTAAAGAAAGAAACAATAAGAAGGATGATGTCAGATTAAAAAAAGGGAAGGGTTGCATTAACTCAAAACTCAATCCCATATCATTTCAATGTCACAACTAAACTTATATGGTCAACTCACCTTAATGGGCCCATGAACATTTCATATAAGCGGAGAGAATCTGCACCATACTCAGAAACAACATCATCAGGATTAACTACGTTTCCCCTACTTTTGCTCATTTTATAGGCACGAGCAATTAAACGAATGTGAGGGTTGTCTTTCAAGACAAAAGAATCCCCAGATTTCATGACCTGAGTCAGCAGAAAAAATCCACGTCAAAAGAGTAATTTTTTGGCTTATTACTTCAGCTACGTTTATTAAGAAATCCATTAAGATGGAACAAGGAAACAGGCACAAGAAACCTTTTCCTCGGGAACATTTTCTAAATTATTTTCACCCAATGCTGGATCGGCAGATATCAAATTCCCATCTTCATCCCTTCCAGCCATATATTGAACCTGCCAATAAAGCCATCAGAAACTACTGATGATGAAATTTCCCCCTAGTTTTCAAACAGAAATGAACTTACTTCCCCGAGGATAAGCCCCTGATTTATAACACATTGAAAGGGTTCCTTGGTGGATACAACACCAATGTCATAGAGAACCTGAAATAGAATATTGAATCAAGTTGCAAATATGGTAGCAACATTGAATACTTTAAACAGAGTACTAGAGACACCTTATTTCACTCATTTATTTCATCTCAGGATAAGCGGGTAATCTTTTGGTCAACCATGTCACCAAATACCTTTTTAACTGCTAAAAGGGATACTAACATTTCTTTTACGATAGCACTGGAGGAAATGGCCATTTTATATGTTATTCAAGAGACGGAAGGTATCAGTGGTAGATGATGGTGACAGGAATATTGATGGCTCACCCCAACCCATGAATACTACCACAACCTATAGCAGGAGACACAAGGGAGTGACAGAGGGAATAAAATGGGGAACTGATGGTCTAGAAGAGAGTATAAAGGTTTATAACCAAAAAAAGAAAGGAAGTGAGGAGGCAAAAAGAAGAACTCAAGATGAAAAGGTGATAGGCATTAGGCAGTCTGAGAGGAGTTGGAAAACTGGAAGAGTATATGAAGGGGGGAGTCTGAGGATGCAAGCAAGGATTTTGGTTGCAGAGAGCTAACTTCTCAAGAGCTAGCACCTGGCTGCTGCCATTGTCATTTTATTCAGTTCTTCTGTTCCATCCGTCCTGTCCTGTAATGTACATTGGTTGCTTTACTCTCATTCTTTTTACGTGATGTGTGTTAAGTAACTTTAACTAGCATTCATCTTTTGGTTTCTGGTTTATGCCTGTGACTGGTCTGCATTAGTATCTGTGTTGACAGTGTTCTTCAGGCAATTCCGCAGGGTATAGCAAGGTCATGAGGCACGGGGTAAAACAAATCACAAAACAATCTGACATAAAATACAAACCTTGTGCCAGAATCTAGCATATAGTAAATGAAGAACCGCATGCTCAGCACCACCAACATACACATCAACTGGGCCCCAATACCTTTACAAATGGTAAGTTTGAAAAATTATGTGATCTAATCATTCAGAAAATGTAGAAGTACATAAAGAAACAAGGAGCAAACGGGCAAACAAACATGAACAACAGAAGATTTACCTTTCTTTTGTCTTGTCAACCAATTCTTTGGAGTTCTTAGGGTCCATAAATCTCAAATAGTACCTGGATAAAATAAACCAAAACTGACATATTAACACGTAGAATTATAATTCATCACCAAGATTTGAGAGTCTTAAACCTTAGAACAATAAAAAAAATAATTATAATAAGATATCTACAGCTAATCTCACATCAGAATCCTTTACACAAGAAGTTATTGAAGGGGGAAAAACTACAACTTCAGTCTTCTGTTGTATCTAATGCATAGAAAATCGTGAATCTAGAAAACTAAGCCACCAAAAGAATTTGCAGAAATGAATCCATATCTGGAACAGCCAAATAATTTTGTAATAATAGCCTATGTACCAGTAGAAATATTTTTATAAACAATTTAGTTTTTGTCACTATAATCAATGAATGATCTTAAACAGATTTAACTCGAAAGGGGAAAATCTTGAACAGAAAGGCAGAGAACCAATAAAGATATTCAAACAAAGATGATTAAAGACTAGGCTTTGGGTCTCAGTTTAATTATGAGGGGGGCCCAAAATGAAGGTCAACAAGATCCTATATAAAATGAAGCCCAGCCCACAGTAAAGTATATTTCAAATCAACAAAAAATAAAACTAGTGAAGGTTAAGTGCCAAACCAGCATGAACCAGCCCACTGTGGCATAGTGTTTGTTTCTCGGGTAGCTGGTCTTCCAGATAAAGTATCTGTAGTCTTAACCTGAAGCAGAGAATAAAAAATTACTATACAGGACAAAATCAGATTAAAAAAAAAAAGACAAAATAAATTTGAACAGAATACCCAGATTAACTAAGAAAATATTTACTTGAGTCTTCCGTGGAATAACTGAAAATAAAGATAGAGCCAAAATATTCTTAAATCACTTTAAGTCCTCTAGAGCTTAGACTTTTAACAAATGCCTTGCTACTTCCACTTTAACCTAGCATGGCCTAAGATTTTGTCACAGCTTGCTTGTTACTAGCCAATGACATTAACGGATGCTATAGCAGAATGACTCTCAATCAGAAATGATTAGTCTACAGAAAAATAGATAAGTAGAGCTGCAGAACAACTCTCTTAAACATCAGAAAAAAATTCAGGTGCGAGTATACCTTCTCTTCATGTTTCAATTTAATGAATGTATAAAAATGCTTTAACTTTTCGAAAGGTTACTCTAAAGCTCAATCTCATTTTTAGCCACAAATTTCTTTGTATGGTGGTGAAGTCTGAAATTAGAGACAAAATGATAAGAGGAGATTCGATTTATGTTAATATCTGGCTAATTGTCAGTGGACTGGGCTGTTTACATGCATGGCCTATACAACAAGACATTAAGCATAATTATCTTTTTATTGAGCTGTTCTTAATTTTATATGCTTTAAGTATCTAGACTAATTTTAATTTGTAACAAGAAAATCCTCTAACTAAGGAACTCCTATGGATGGACATTCTAAATCATAAAATTTAGAAGTCTTAAACTGCCATAATGAAGACATAGCAGGGGTGGAATATAAAAATACTACCAAAAAAAAAAACAAGAATAATTGGCATATAGAGAAAACGCATTTATTGGTTTATGCATACCCAAGAAACAGCCTTGGACAATGGAGGGTCCCCTGTTCCACTAGGAGTGAAGTCATCCAATTCAGGCAACATAAGAGGCAGTTCAGTTTCATTAAGTGGAACTGTCTTTCCAGTTTCATCTAAGAAAATGACAGGGATAGGTTCACCCCAATAACGTTGCCGAGCAAATAGCCAATCCCTTAACTTGTAATTTACCTTAAAGGAGAAACAACATAACTTAGACTTAACATACCATCAAAAACCCCATTACAAACAAACATGTCAAGATTAAATTGAGATTAAACCTTTCTCTTTCCAGTTCCAGTTTTCTCTGCCCACTCAATGACTTCCAAAGCAGCATTTTTGTTGGATAATCCATTAATGTCAAGTCCCACCATCGCATTTGATGAATTTATAATAGTTCCGTCACCTGAAAAAGCCTTTCCAGACTCAATGATACTTTTATCATCTGGCGTTACAACCCAATTTACTGGAACACCATGTTTCAAAGCAAAGTCATAATCCCGAGAGTCATGTGCAGGCACGGCCATAATTGCTCCTGTTCCATAACTGGACCAGCAAAAGCATTCATAAGTTGGTGTCATATTTACCAAATGCAATTCATGAATCATATGCACATAGCATGCTGAGCAGTCAATAAATGCATTTTGCAAAGTGTTATACACAAATTGGCATCCTAAGCATATGAACTAGACAAATGGAAATTCATCAATGATATTATAAAAAGGGGTTTTTAGAGACACAAATACCTCCCCAATACATAATCTGCCACCCATATTGGAATGGCTTCCCCATTTGCAGGATTTCTTGCATAACAACCCGTAAAGACCCCAGTCTTCTCCTTCTGAAGCTCAGTCCTCTCAAGGTCACTTTTCCTTGAGGCAAGGTCCTTATACTCCTCCACCTGTAGCCAGTGAATTTTCATCTTATTGATTCCCATAGTGCAAAACTCTGATGCGACTGGAAAATGAGAAAAGAATAGCTTACATATTTGCTCTGGGCTGTGGAAACTAATGATGACAAGAAAGAATACTCTGGTGCAACAACCAAGTAACTGAACACAATCAACGAGAACATGAAATATTTAAAAGTCACTTTACAGAGTCGTTCAGATTTCAGCTAATATTAAAATTTATACAAATCATCAAAAGAATGAATAGAAAGATACGTTGCTCCAAAGATTGTATCTGGCCTCGTAGTGTAGGCAATAATCTTTAAGTCTCTCTCCTTTCCATCACTATCCAGAACACAAAATTCCAGCTCAGCCCCTTCTGACCTTCCTATCCAATTTCTTTGCATTTCCTTTACACTTTCAGGCCAATCAAGGTTATCTAAATCTTGGAGAAGGCGATCAGCATAGGCAGTGATCTTGAGCATCCATTGCCGCATTGGCTGCTTGTTAATAAACAATGACACTGTATAGATTATGAAACCATTCAAACAAGGAAGAAAAGAGATAATCACCAAAGGATTCAGAAACAAAGATAGGTATGCGAACAAACACACCTTTCTTATCACAGGATGACCCCCCCTCTCACTAACACCATCCACCACCTCCTCATTGGCTAACACAGTGCCTAGAGCAGGGCACCAATTGACAGGAACTTCAGCCTGTATATACAACAGGAACACCATTAGGTCTTCGTTGGTCAGGATTATAGACAGCAAAAGTTTTATAAGCTATCTTAGACTCAACCTGATATGCTAGTCCTCTCTTTAACAGCTGAAGAAAGATCCATTGAGTCCATTTGTAATAATCAGGATCAGTAGTAGATATTTCACGATCCCAGTCGTATGAAAAGCCTAATGACCTTAGCTGTAAAGAGAAAAGTAGACATATTATGAGAGAAAAATCAGCAATGCTTATCGTCGGAGTAGATCTTAAGACTATTTGAATGGTGCTACTGATCATTTCAATCAATAGCAGTAGTCAGCTGAGGAAGGGAGCAAAAAAAAACATTTATTTCTTTGAGAATCGCCAAACCAAACATATGGGAAGCTATTTTCCTCACTTCAACTGGAGTACCGTCACAACTCTTTCTAGTAATTAGAAAGACCAAATATACCATGCAACGATCTCCAGATGAAAGCTAGCAAAGCAAACCACAAACAAAAAAATTAAAGAGGTTGACACTGTACTGGGTATTTTAATTCTCCCATCTTCTTAATAAACCTTTTATAGTAAAATTAAAAGTATAACTTTTCTTTGAGAGAGTTGACACTGTCTCATCATCATTCATTCATTTGATCAAATTTTTTTTTGGGACTGAACATTCATTTGATCAAATTACCTGAGAACGAAAGCGATTAATGTTGCTCATCGTAGTGATCTTTGGGTGAGTTCCTGTCTAAAATACAGACAGACAATTAAACCAAAAATAAGAATTGTCACGATATCTCTAAATAACACAAGTCAGAGGCCAGACCCAAAAAACAAACCTGAATAGCATATTGTTCAGCAGGCAACCCAAAGGCATCCCATCCCATTGGATGCAACACATTGTATCCCTGCATGCGTTTATATCTAGCTAGAATATCCGTGGCAGTATATCCCAAGGGATGGCCAACATGTAGCCCAGCTCCGCTGCAAAAATTAGTTCAACAAAATGATGAACAGTGACTACATGGATGAAACCAATTATGGGAAGAAAAAGAAAATACTCAAATCCCGTTGCACTAGACAAACCTGACAACCTAAATAGAAAATTGATAGCAGAAACTGCAAGTAAAAAGTAACTAAAATGATAAGTAGGGGAGGAACCTGGGATAAGGGAACATGTCAAGTACATAGTATTTAGGTATAGAGGTATCGATATCATCATCTGGTGTTCGAAAAGTTTTGTTCTCCTCCCAAAATCGCTGCCACTTGGGCTCAATCTCATGGAAAGGGTAAGGCCTATTCACAACTTGCTGGTTCGGCTTCTGATACTCCACTTCATTGGCTCCCCTGGTCGCCGAGTTCCTAACACAAGTGCCATAACTAAAGCTCCTATAGCACAATCTACGCCCAAATTGACCATTCTTAGTCGTTGAAACGGGGAAATTTCGAGAACGAGGCCACTTTGTATGAAAAGGAAATGTAAGTGAGTGAAGCGAAAGAGGCTGAAATTGAAGCAGCTGAAGCTGTGCGTGAGCGTGCATGAGCTGTGCGTTCATTTGGCATGAGATGCAAAGAAGAGTAAGATAACCAGTGGCCGAGAACTCAAAGATAACAGGAAGATGATGGCGCTAACGCCCCCGACCAAAGTTGATATATATATATTCACAAACACACACATATATTTTTTTTTTAATACTAAAATCAGAGGGGGTGACCCGATCAGACAATTTTATTTTATTTTTTTAGGTTTTTTTTTTTGAAATTTTGCCTCACACTACTGTTTATTTCTTGAAGTGGAACCGTGAAAGAGCTTTGTTCATCTCGATTTAAAGCTTCGTTCCATTGTGCAGAGCTTCAGGTTTATTATTGTTGAATGTTTTAATAATGAAGGTGCCTAGAATACTACCACTCCCAATCTCGAGTCTAGCAATCCTCTCACACATTCTGGTGTTAAAAAGGATCCTGCTTGAGAATATTTTATCATCATATACTTGTTGGGTTGACCCCGGTCTGACCCACTAACCCTTAACCCAGTACCCCGACCGGTTCAGTGACCGGTCCGGGTTTCAGAACCTTGATACAGACTGAGAGTACACATGTCTCACTGAGTTTCCACAATTTCACATCATGCCTATAAAATAAATCCGGATTGGGCTGAGTCACGAGAGTTTGGGTCACCTGGTGTATTTTTTTTTTTTTTTTAGATATAGTGTCACCTGGTTTTTTAAACATATCAAATGTTAGGAAATTCCTATAAAAAAAATGTTAGGAAATTTAGTGGATTTAAGAAAGATTAAAAATTAAAGCCTAATGAGAAGTAAAAGCAAAAAAAAAAAGTATGGAAAGGGGGAAAAGACCAAGAAAATATTACTTGAATTTTAAAATCTCAAATTAGTCTTATTGTTTATAAGAGTATAGGTATTAACGATAAGAGTATAGTATTTGATAACTCATCCTAATTGTAAATCACTAATTATTTTGAACTTCAAGCAGTATTTTTTTCACTTTTTTTTCCATATGAAAAAACCACCTTATATTCCAGTCCAAAAGCGACGAGATTGTATTTTTTTTATTTCCCTACAAGAGCTAATCAAATTACTTATTTATACTACTTCATGTTCTTAATGTAAGTGACAGTTAAATTTTTTTAGAAATTAAATAAGTTATTTAACCATAGCATATATTATGTATTATTACATTATATATCAGTTTATAAAGCAAGCAAATTAATTTAAAGAAAAATGATAAATATAACTATTTTAATACAACTTTTTCAGTTGCCTTAATTTCTAAAAAAAAAAAGTCAACTCATATTAAGGAAAAGAGGCAATACTACCTCCGGTCCTAATTATAGAAACACTTTTGTAATGTAATTTACACTATAAAAGTGTTCCTATAATTAGGATCAGAGGGAGTACTTTGTAGGAAAATAGAAATGAGTAAGCACAACTTTGAGCCAATGTAAAGGAATTATTAGAGGATAGTATGAATAAATATTAGTAAATGTTTTAAAGCCATGAAACTTATCTAACGAGTTTCAGTTTGTTTGAGTTGACGTTAGAAAAGCATATTTACGCAAGTTGAAACAAGTCTCCTCTCACAAACTTACCTTATTTCATCAAAGTCATACTGGTCTTATTCCTACATGAGAGTCGTTAATCTTTGACCTAGTCAAAAGTCACCTTTGACTGGGTGATGATAAAGGCTTCGATCGGGATTAGTGGTTTTCATGCAGAGGAATGTGAATGGTCAAGATGAGATTTGTCCCTCACATTTGTAGAGAGATATTACTGGGCCCCTCGATGAGTAAGTCTGAGAAAAGTATGGTCATATTACGATGGAAAGGAGTTTCCATTTCAATTGTTAGACTACTCAAGAATCGAGAAAGTAATGGTTAAGAACAAGAGGACGACATTGTTCATGCTTCATCATTGACCAAATTATCGCGTGACAAAAGGGACGTGGCATGGTTGTATGATAGATTGCATCGTATCATCGATCCTCGTATGAATTGGGTAGTCGTAATGTCTTGCTAGAGGCTGCTTGCGACTTGTGGGCTAGTACAGTGTTGGCCCGCTGCCAATTTCATGTGGGTCTACAAGGTCGCATACAAGAATAGCCCAACACGAGTTATAATGTCCAGATTCATTAAATCTAAGATATGTTTGAGATTTAATGAATACAATGTTTTATATATATATATATATATATATATATATATAAAGATCCAATAATGATTGGATAAAGATAGGAGGAATAATAAGTGATGATTGAATTAAAAATGATTTTGAATTTTATTTTAAGATATGAAAGTGATTCATAATCTTAAATTATTATTTAATTAAGAAATAAATGTGATCCATCATCTTAAATGATTGATGCAATCAATCAATTAAGATATGAATGTGATTCATCATCTTAAATTCAATCAATCAATCAATATATGTATTTAATTCATTTTGATTTGGAATTTCCAATTCAAGCTTGGATTAGGCCTTTCTTGTAAACACTTAAATTAGGGTTAGACTCTTATAAAGTGTTGATTTTTTATATATCTTTTTCTGAACGTTTTTCTAAGAGAAAAACAAGATCCTTATGCTCTCTAAATTTCGGCCTTTACCAAAGGTTTAGAGAGGAAAAGGCTGTTGGAAATTATGGCCTAGGAGCAAGTCATTGTACTTTAAACGTTTATGTTATTTAAAGTATTTCTCCGTTTTGTTATCATATCATTTGCATGTTTATAATGATAATTGTATCCTTGGATGTATCTTATAGATTATCCTAAATGTCCCTGGTAAGTCATCTACGCGGGAGCGAAGATGAAATAAGACCAGTATGACTTTGATGAGCATGGAGATACGAATCAAAGTCATAGGCACTTATAAGAATACAAGGTGCTGGACCGACCCACTATGAGAAAGGTGCATGGATTTAGTCATAAGTTTATCTCATGTATAACCGCGTCACAACGCCCTTTGACTTGAGGTCATCATGGATTCCTATATGAGAGTTGTTGATCTTTGACCTAGTCAAAAGTCATCTTTGACCGAGTGATGATAAAGGCTTTGATCGGGATCAATGATTTTTATGCAGAGGAATGTGAATGGTCAAGATGGAATTTGTCCCTCACATTTGTAGAGAGATAATACTGAGCCCCTCGATGAGTGAGTCTGAGAAATGTATGGTCATACTACGATGGAAAGGAGTTTCCATTTCAGTTATTAGACTACTCAAGAATCGAGAAAGTAATTGTTAAGAACAGGAGGTTAACATTATCCATGTCTCATCCTTGACCAAATTATCGCGTGACAAAAGGGACGTGACATAGTTGTATAATAGGTAGTATCGTATTATCGATCCCCATATGAATTGGGTAGTCGCAATGTATTGCTAGAGACCGCTTGCGACTTGTGGGCTAGTAGGCTCGCTGCCAATCTCATGTGGACCTGCAGGGTCACACACAAGAATAGTCAAACACGAGCAATAGATATGTCTAAGATTTAATGAATACTGTATTTAATCTAGAATATGTGTGTGTGTGTATATATATTATTAAATTCGAAAATAATATAATAATAGTATTTAATAGAGATTATAATATTATTATATTTGTTTCGTATTTAATTTATTTGATAAATTAAATATCTAAAATAAATAGAGATATTGCATCTCAGATTTAATTTTCGAATAAAGATATCATATATCTGATTTAATTTGAATTGAGATATAGTATCTCAAATTTAATTAAATAGATAGATATCATATCTCAGATTTAATTTATAGGGATAAATTAAATCAGCAGGCTTTTAATTCGGATTAAATAAATAGATTAGATTAGATCTTTATTGGATAAATTTAATTAATATATTATTTTAATCCAAATTGAAATCTCAAGATTAATAAGGATTAATTTTGAATATATATAATACGCCTGTTGGGTTTTTAAACCTACGGGACATTTTGCTAGACGTATTAGAAAAGCCGCGAGAAATCCTAGGGAGAAAAGAAGAGACGCAAAAATACTGAAGGCGCTAGCACGCTGCCATCGGTATTGGAGGCTATTCGTGTGGATACCGATAGAGGGAGTGGATTCGTAGAGTCGGCTCCTAGAGATTGATCGAGCAAGAAGGCGTTAGCCCACGAGTTTGAGAAAGAACGCACACGAGTTCGCAAAGGTACGGTTCTTAACTAACCCGATTTAAACGTCGTTGAAAGATCCTCCTATGGGGTTCGTTAGATCTAATGGATGAAATTCCTTCCACTGCGTGTACGGATCCCAACAAATGCGTCATCCATAGAAAGGCAAGGTTCCAATGATCTTGCTCCTCTTATCTTTAACCTAATCCTAAGAAACCATCATCTTCTTGCAAAAGAGAAAACCCTAGAGGATATGGAGAAAGACGTTGGAGGCGCTAGCACGCTGCCTGAGTTTTGTTCGTATGGATACCGGTAGAGGGAGCTAGTTTATTCAGTTGGCTCCTAGTGATCGAACAAGATGTATACGAAAGGTACGATTCTGACTACTCTAATTTAAACGTCATTAATAGATCCTCCATGGGGATTCAAAATTATTTTGATAATTTTCTTCCGCTGCCTGTTCGAATCCTAACAATAGTTTCTCATTTTTAATAGTTGATTGGTATTTAAACTCCTCTTAAAACATTTTTGTGTCAGGTACTCATAGTATAACATTTTATTGGCCAATCTGCATCTTAACCCTAGGTAATTTGATATTCATAATAGATTATATGCATTGTTTGATACATATATAAAAATCAAATCTAAAAATAATAAGATATGATTAAAAAATTGAAAGTGTGTGTGTGTTAATAGGAAAATTGTATTGAGGTCCCAAGATAGGAAAAATATGATTAAAAGGTCCATTGAAATCTCCAATTTGCATGTAAGTCCCGTTGGACTTTTGGGTAATATAATCAAAATGTTAAAAGACACAAGTACCCTTAGTGTTAGTTGCCTCACCTGTAAGCACATAGACTTGTCAATGGCCGCTCATAAACTTGTCAACGGATACTCATAGAGTTATCAATGCAATCCCTGTAGTTATAAATATGTCCACACATAATATGAAATTTGAAGTTGTTCATAATCTAATTGCACTTTGACCACATTATGTAAACATAGCTAAATATTTATTAACAAGTGCATGGGATTGCACTGGTAAATTCATAAATGACCATTGACTAGTTTATGTGCCTGCGTTGACAGGTAAGGTAGTTGACACTAAGGGTACTTGTGTCTTTTGACATTTCGATTATGTTACCAAAAGTCCTATAGGACTTGCATGCAAATTGAAGATTTCAAAAACCTTTTAATAGTATTTTTTTTTAGTTTGAGACCTAGTGTAATTTTCCCATATTAATATTTTAGTTGAATTCCGATTAGCCAACTTAACTCCCTTAGTTAAGCATATTAGCGGACTCTATGCACCTCCTAGAGGATTTTATTGGATAGAAATGTAGAATACATATGAGGTGGTGCTCTGAAATATATGTGAGAAAAGAAGAATAGAAAAAATAAGAGAGAAAGGGGGGGGAGCAAGAGGAAATTTCTTATGTCCCACCAGGTGTGGGACCCACACCAGTATGAGGAAATTTCTTATGGCACACCATTACAAATGAGAAATTTCCTCAAAAGCAAGAGGAAATTTCTTATTTATAATGGTGTGGGACCCACACCATTATCATATCCATTTAAAGATCGTGGGGTGATGGCTTCGTCTCTCACTTCGTCTTCTTCCTCTCCTCTCATCTTCAGTGTGGCTGCTCCATTCCATCAACGTTTATTTGAGATACTTTCTAATTCTATTTCTTACTCAAAAATGACTCCAACCACAGAAATTATTTCACAAATAGTTTCTACATGATGAAAGCTTTCTTAGAATATAAACTTTACTGGGAGCCAACCAAGTTTAAACATCATGGTTTACAACAAGTGTTGAGTTTCAACAAATAGGAATCATGAAGTTGTAAAGGTGAGTAATTATTTATGTTTAACCAACTGTTTTAAAATTTTTATATTATATTATTAGAGAGATTTAGAGTTAGGGTTTGAATGTTGGACTCTTAGATTAAGGTTATTATTAATAAGATAATCTTATTGATTAATATGATTTGAATTATGTTTATTAATAGTAGAATTGATGTTTAATCGGTTTAAAATGTTATTAAAAGCTTGTAAACTAAATACTTGTATTTTGGTTGAAACCCTAAATTAGATAAATTGGGCATTCCATCAAAGTTTCTCTCATTATCCTTTTTTTCATCATCCCTCATAATCTCTAAATCATGTTCGTCGAATTAATCTGAAATATCACGATACTACTTTGAATTTTCTCTTATCTTCCCAATCAACGGTTCAGATGGACTCATGAGAGATAATGAGAAAAAAAGATCATAAGAGGATCTCCTTCCGTTAACAATTTTTTTTTAAAAGTAATTATTTCCTAAATAATCATGATAGACCTTTAATATGTAGTTTTATTCTTTTTTACTGTAGTAGAATATAAGAAACAATTGTCACATATACCACTTCCCTGTCTATAAAAAACATGGAGAGAGTGTCTTAATTTTTATTCATTACTTTTCCATTTTGCTCCTACTCTTAATTACCCATATTTCTCACATTCTCTCCCTACTAAACATTTTCTCTCTTATACAATCATGCATCTTTATTACTCCAACATTAATTTTCTTTTTCCCTCTCTTGAACAATCTTCTTTTTATTCTCTATCTCTTATTTCCTATATCTTCATAAATAAGGGTATTTTTATCAAAAAAAAGTTGCAATTTTTACATATTTATTATCATTAATCGCCGCTATAAAAAGGAACGAAAGGAGTACTTTCGTAGAGTGAGTCCACTGTCTATTGTTGGGTTTAATTCTTTATCATTATGGTAGAACACTTAAATGGACTTGGCTTCCCTCCTATACCCATTCTCATCATTTTCCCTCTTTTTTTCCTTTTTTATCGTTGGCTTAAGATTTCAAAAGTCCATATTTATCATATGATAAAAATATTATTAAAAGGGAAAAGGATGGGAATGTGTATAGGAAGAAAGCCAAGTCCCACTTAAACAATAATTCAAATGTGGTTTAGAAATCAAAGTGTTACAATTCAAGTCAACAAAGTGGGTAGGTATGATATTCTAGGGTTAAAAAAAAAAACCCCACAATCTCTTATTTAAAGTGCGTTAAACACCATATATTTTTTGGATGTGCAAAACTACCCATGCTTTTTAACAATGAGAGCAAAAATATTATAGCCATTAAAGATAAATAACTAGACAACCTATTTGTTACAATGGGACCCACACTATTGTTATGAATAAAAATGTAACAACGTTAAGTCATTTTAACGATTGTGACATTTTTCTCTCATTTGTAAAGTTTATGGGTAATTTTATGTCTATTTGATACACCTTAGGTAAAAGTTTGTGGGTATTTTATTGTCTTTACCCATCATTCTATTATTAATTTATTTTTTATTTATACAATTAATTTACTTTCCCAGAGTTTGTGTTTTGAAAAAGATTTTGTAAATCCCTATAAATGTGCCCAATAATCAAGGTTAGTTGAGATATATATGATCAATTAGTTAAAATTCTACTAAGAGTCTGCTAATGCAAATCTATAAGGCCCTGTTTGTTAGAGCAAAAGTTGGGGTTGGAAAGGGAACATAACAAGGTTCCCTCTGAAAAATCTGTTTGGTGCGCCCATCTTCTTTCGAGTAGTATTCCCGCGAGCGTCAAAGTTCCATCAACCATTGGAAGGTTGATTCCATCCGAAAGAGGTGGGAAGATCAAAATGTTCCTGGGAGAATGAAAATTGGGACAAAAAAGCCCCTGTAAACCAGATGCTTGCGAGGACTGATACGATAGTGCAGCGCTGTAGAACGAGAGTAGCAACCTTCGGCTCCTCCGCTCGACCTTCCTCCTCCCACAACCACCGTCACTTTCACTGCCGGCGAGAACTAGAGGAGAGAGCACCGCTGATTGGGAAACACCAAAACAGACCCGACATCCTTGAACACCAGAATGTCGTCACTTGCCAATTCCGTGAAACCTCGAGGTGTGCTTTTATTTACCAGAAGTTTTGAATCTTCCTGACCCATCATTTATCATTGATTATACAAGTTCATATGATACTGTAATCATAAATTCATGCTAGCTTAGTAATTTTATCCCTACAGATTCATCTACAAGCTTTTTTTAAATCATAATCATGGAAATTGAGCCAAACGTGTTCTTTCCATTTAAACCGTTCCTTCTCTACATGCGTCTTTGTTTTAGTTTCTGTGTTCTAGTGCTCTGGTTTTTTTATTTATAGGGTTGTGAAATTGTTGATGTAAACCTCAAAACACTGTCAGATTTTAAGTTCGAACACAGGCGATTGGGTGCCTATTACGTTCAAACGTAACTTTTTTGTTTGAACGTCTGAAGGGCATTTTAGGAATTTTACCTCACCTTCCCACTTAACCAACACTCAATTCTTCATACTAAACAATTCATTTTCCCTCAACTTAAGTTCTCTTCCCATGTCTACCGAATAACTCAATTTTTAAGTCCCCTCTCAATCTTCCTTTCCATTCCTTTCCTCCTTTTAAGTTGATTTCCTTCCTAAAATCTTCTTTATACCAAACGGGGCCTAAAAAGAGAGAACTAGGGCCTGAGATAGAGGCATCCATACCTTGTCAACCCCATCTTTTCTTTGAATTGGTGTTGCTTGGGGTTCTCATATCTTGTGCTTATTGTTGATTTCATTCATGTCTTGCAAAATCTCTTAGATAAGGATATGAGCATAGCCAGATCCAAGGTAAATTGATCATGACCTTCTTCACACAATTTCTTGATTTTGATTTTTATATTTGAACTGAAATTTCATTTAGGGCAAATGACAGAAAAATACTACTTGAATTTCAAAATCTTATTGACAAAAACAATAATGAAATTAATAAAATTAGTAAAAAAATTTACAACTTGTTTTATTGAAATCACCTATTTAACATTTTAAAATTCAAATAGTATTTTTTTGGGATTTTCCTTTTCATTTACTATGAACGATTATTATTAATATTTAATCTTATGTGTTTATTGGTTTAATGATGCTTCCTTTTGACTAACTTTCCATTAGCTTAATATATAAGTTGCATATAGCATAGATTTCGCAATAGCTATTCTCTTATTGTGTAAAAACAAGTGAGCTAGTCTACTCAATCAATTTCCAATCTCCTGTGATCATGAACACTTGTTTTCTTTTATGTTGAAAAAATTTAAATTTATTCATTATAAACGGAAAATTACAAGAACTTGTTTCCCAAAATATGCACGGCTAACAATGAGGAGTTGTTCCATTGAGGGAACAATCAGTAATTACGCTCCTGAAAATTTCCTACTGTGCAAATTTTTTTTGGCAAAACCAAAAAGAAGTCCAGCTCCAAGGATCAGGGGAGAAGATCCCATACTTTGGTTGCTGCAGCATCCAAGCCAATCAAGCACACTCGAGCGAGGAATCAAAATCTTTGAGAATTTGGTCAGCAGCATACACTATCATCTTATTTATCTGTTCCATCAAAGAAAAGCAACATTAAGTTTATTGTTTAGATTGATTTAGTCTTAATTATGATTTCATAGAGTAGAGAGGCAAAAGAGAAACATGAAATAAAAGTTGGAAGCACACATCACCTCAAGTTTATCTTCTCTGGCCCTGTGGTTCTTGGGAAGCCGCCGGAACTGATTAGTTAAACGCAGACACTCATCCAAATTTTCTGGGGACACAAAGTCCGCAGCAACTTTTGTGCATGACTGCAGAAAACCAAAGGTTTAGAACATTTACAAGTGATTTGCAATCAAATGAGTCCACAATCACAGATAGGAAGCATGGAAACTAATAAATGCAGAAAATCAGGTATTTATTATTTGAATTGTTCTGCATTGAGATGATATAATTGAATTGAATATATACACAGAGAACAAGGAATCTGCTGCCCGATTAATTACAAAAAATATTCTCTCCTCTTAAATTCTCATAAAACACAATGGTGATATTCCTAATATAACAACAAGAAGACTGTTTAATCCTTAGAATTCAGAGATCTTGACACTTCCTCAATTTGAATCATGGGATATCAATCATGTTAAATTCGCTAAGTCCTCCAACTGCTTGGTGTGCCATACCTTTTGTGAGGATATCTCCTGTTTATTCTTGGGAAAATTCCTTTCAGATCCCAAGGGATCAAGAAAACATCAAAAAAGTCTTAAGGAAAATTCAGATGTCAGAAAAGTCCCAAAGAGTTGTTAATCCCACAGATGGGAGTTGTTAATGAGACTTTTCTGACATCTGAATTTCCTTTGGGACTCTTTTAACATTTTCTTGGTCCCTTGAGACCTGAAAGGAAATTTCCCTTTATTCTTTGCCCCTATAGTGGCAATATAGGTCCTACGAATAACTTATACCACTTTTTCTTTAATCAAAAGTCTATCAACCTCCACATGCTAAACCCTATTATGTTGTACAGGATAATGGCTCCTTTACAATGACAATAGATCTTGAAGGTAAAGCCATGTTAATTTGTAGTTCTTCCAAATTCCAATAGCTTCTATAGCTCAAAATTCCAAATTCCTCCATATATGCCTTGAGTTATTGCTTTAAAATCTCTTCTACATTGCTTCTAGCCTCAATATTTTCTTCTTGCTTCACCATGTTACTAGATTCCCTCGCACAAATATATGAAGTCTAGTTATCAATCTCGTCATTTGATGGATTACCTTAATCAGCATATGTGAAGAGTTCTATTTGAACTTAATTACCTTTCTTAAATGGAAGTCTTCTTCCCGAGGAGCCTTCTCGATATCTCAAGAAATCGTACAACATGAAGATGTTCTTGCTTTGGAATATGCATATTCTTCCTTCGAGCCTCTGATTGTGTCACTAGATTTGCATCCCAACTTATTGAGTTATATTTTTCCTTATCCTTTTTCTTGATCTTGCAATCTCCATTCACAAGTACCTTAATTGACCCAAGTCCTTTACTTCAAACTTATAGGCCATTAGAGCAAGATTTCAATAAAATCTATGTCATCTCAAAAGATATCCATACATTCAAGGAAGGCACCTAGTGTTTGATTCATGAAGTTTTGGATATTTGCATTGAATTGAGTTTTAACCATTGTAAGGAAACTATTGAACACACAAGGAACCTTAGATTCCCAACTAAAACATGTAGTTATCACTAGGCGAGACAAATTGCTTTGTGAGTTCTATTAGGTATTTATGAGAAACCCCACACATCATTGTGAATAAGGGTAGAGCCTAATAATTGTATTATTAGGTTTGCGACCTAGCATAGCATGTTTCTATTTTCTCAAACACTATTCCCTTTTCTTGAGCTCGCAATCTCCATTCAAAAGAAGAATTGACCTAGGTCCTTTACTTCAAATTCGATGGCCATTAATGCAAAGATTTCAATAAAGTTGATGTCATGTTAAAAAATATTCATGTGTTCTAAGAAAGGTGTGATTAAAAAATTCAGCACCGTTTTTGGGGTGCAAGATTTGGATATAAGCATTAAATCGAGTTTTAACTATTGTATGGAAATTAGTGAACACTTAAGGAATCTCATATTTATCTTTTAATAGATACATCCAACTAAGACCTATGGCCACTAATAAACAAGACAATATGTTTTATGCGAGTTCTATTAGGTATTTATGAGAAACTCCACACATCATTGTGCATACTAGCAAAAGGCTTTGTTGGCTTATGTGTGAATCTTAGGTAGTGTGTTAAATTGGGGTGACCTATATGTCGATGCCATAACATCGTATAAGCATTTGGAATTGTCAGTCATTAGTTGACCTATATGTCAATGCCATAACATCAATGACATCTCAAGTTCATTGGTTGATAGATAGCAAGTTTCAAAAAGGGGAGAATGAATTTTAAATTATAGAACTAGAGATATTATATTTCCTTTAACGGCTACGGTTCCATTTGCATTTAAATTTTCTGGTTACCAACATCAGGAGGAGTGTACTCAATTATCAGTCATGTGATCTGAAGCACCAGAATCAACACTTCATGAATAAAGAGAAAGAGAAGTTTTGAGAGCATGACAAAAGTTACCTCGATAAGGTGTATATGAAGTAGAAGTATACTTTAGGTAATTGACCAAAATGTTTGTAGTCCAAACAACAGCTTTATTGTTGTCTCCTTGAGATTTTTCGGACAATAACCTCGCCCTTTACTTTTTCCGAGCTACCAATTTGCTAGCTTTCTATGAATTTCCCAACATATCTCTTGTGTGTTTATGCAATGTTCACAAAACATTCAAGCCCTTAGTTGGTCTTTCGAACTTAGTTCTGGCCTAATATTTTGGGTCAGTAAACCCAATCCATCTATAGCATTTTTCTCCTCTTCCAGCATCACCTTTCCTCGAAGCCTCCACCCTCCTAACCTCAGCAAGTGCTTCACGAATCATCAGAAGAGGAGTTTGAGCAACTAACATCATCAAGGTCCTTGTTTAAGCAAACAACCAATTCAAATAGTATGCCCTTCTCAAATTCAAATAGTCTTTCCTTCTCATCTCGACACTTGAACACGACATCATCCTTAGTGCATCGCCATTCTTCTACCAAGTTGATGTCAAGTTCTTGCCAAAAAGTCATCAAATTGACTCGTCCCCCGCCTTGCTTAGTCTGCCATTAAGGAGTCTTGATTTTGAAGATCAAGACCGAGTTTTCACAGTTGGGATATGCCTCTTTCATCTCATCCCAAAGTTTTTTTGCACTGCTAAAAGCCATAAACAGGTTATTAATCATTGGGATATTGAACTCATCTACCAAGACATTACAAGGGAGTAATTGGTGTTCGGACTTCTCCATTGAGGCACTTGATGTTTCCTCTTCCTTCGATGGCCAATTGAATTGCTCTTGCATATTTTATGTAGTTTTTTCCATCAAGTTTTTCAATGGTGAGGAGAAAGGAGGATTCATCCGAACCTGAGGCCAACATTGGTAGAGCCTCAGTCGATGTTCGGTTTGAATCCTAGGTATTTGAGATGAGCTGCCCTTGATAAATCAAGCTAGAATGAAACCTGGCCCACCATGTAGTAATTCAGGTATGTATTACTTTATTGTTGTGTACTGAGATGATATCAATTGAATAGAATATATACAAACTACTGCCCAATTCATTACAGAATACTCTTTCTTAAATTATCATTAAACACAATAGTAACATGCTGAATAAATCAAGATCATCTAGGGATATTGAACAAGAGATGCATAATCCCATGAACATGGCAATAATGAAAACTTTAAAAGTACCATATAAAACATGTAAGAAGTTTATCGTTACCATGAGATTTCTGACTTGGTGAGGGCATCCAGCAGGAATAAACACGGCCTCCCCAAGCTTCTGCTCAAATGTCCATGGTTCAATACCTTAAAATTTTGAAGGGTTCATGTTAGCAACAAGTATCAACTACTAAGCAACAAAGGCGCACATTAGTTTATGGTGCTAACCAAATTCCTCCTTCAGCTTCTTCTTGTGCTCCATTGTTAAATAAAAACATTGATCATGAATGGGATGGAAAACCTTCAACCAAAAATTAGAGACTCAAGCAGAGCATAAAAGTTAAGGATAATCAGAAACATGGTTCAAGTGGAAGGAATTGTACCTGTTCAACTGGAGAACAAAACGTATGTCTAAACTCTCTTGAGTGTTTTCTTAAATATGTTTCTAACTTCTCAGTATCTTCTCTTCTGAAAATGTCCCAAAGAGCAGCACCTGCTTTACTTGTTTCATTTTCTGCAGTGACATCAAGAAGTGTGACCCCTTTGGGCACATCATTTGGAGAGATATTTCCATTGATTTCAGCACAGCACTTCTCTTTTTCATCTTGGACCTTATGTGCCATTTTCAACTTTGAAACAGACAACCTTTGCTCATCATTTAACTTTACTTCTGCTGTATGGGTCAAAATATTCACCTGTGAAATTATACAATACTAAAAAGTTAATATATTAAGACAAGAACCATAGTATTTGTATATAAACAACACTGAAGAAGCATACCGCATCTGACATGTCACAATGAAGCTTAGTTACAGAATCTCCTCTGCCAAGTTCTTCTTTTATTCCATAAGCAATATATGTTTTTGGACCCATGTCAGGTTTCAAGACATGCATTGGCAACTTGACAGCAAGATTGAGGATTCCAGCCCGAGGATCAGTGTATTCTTGAAATGGTAAGGAGCAAATAAACTCATCACAGTGGCGGGGCAAAAGATCTTCAAACTTATCAGAGGGAGGCCAGTCTTTTAGCTTTAGCATCTCTGGCCAGAGATTTCCATATGTTCTTCCTTCCACATAGCCTTTAAAGAACTTGTGAGTGCTGATTTCTACCTGCAATATTTGAAAAGACCAAACAGGTCAGTCATGCAAAAACTATACCATACTTCAGAAGATAGGAATCTCCATGATGTGGAATCTAAAGCACAAGGAAAATGACATTGCAATATGAATTTAGACAAAATGGCCTAAGCATTGTCTTTGGTCAAGTATTCAAAGAAAGCATTGAAAAAGAAGATACTGGAAATTTACCTCACAACCTGCGAGACAATCAATGGTCTTAACTTCCGACATTTTTGGGTTGATTTTTGAATTTGAAGCTGCACATACTGCCCTCCAAATTACCATGGGCTCCCAGCTCAAACCTGTTGCTTGTTGAAGAACATCACGAACTATAACAGGTTCACCATTAATCCAATGCCTTTGAAAGATTGATAACCCCTCATTTATAATCTCCCCTGAAGAAGGGCAGTATATGTCATTGTCACCACTGCCTTCTCTGGAAGCAGCTCTTCTCATGGAGTAGTTGCAGCTTGATGCTGCTGCTTCTTTGTGCTTCAAAAGAGTTTGTTCAGTCACGCATTTTCTCAACAAATCACCAGCTTTAGCTTCCAGTTCAGATATCCATCCCCGTGGAAGAATATGCTTGAGCTCCAACATGCAGTTTCCACATCCCCCAAACTCCTCCGGGGCACAAAAAACACTTCCATTGCTTTCTGCAGTCCACTCAATAGATTGCTCAATACAAGGATCATCTGAACTCTTGGAATCACAGGACTCTGGCAGAGGATCACCACCATGCATATAATCATAACCCTTATTCACATACTGAAACCTCATTTCAGCTCGAGGCAAAATAGTCCCATTGCGAACTTCTTGGCAACATTGGAGGCAGAGTTCATAGGAACACTCAGGGCAGCTTCGGTGAAGGTCAACAATTGAAGTAGCACAATGGTTGCTGCCCCAGGATCAAAAGTATAAATTAAGCAACCTTGACAACAATGAAAAAGATTTATGATTTTATGTATGGTGAATTAAAAAAAAAAAAAAAAACTTACCAATAGACACGTTCTTCATCACTACATGGAGTTTGCAGTATCTTAATCTCAGAGCGTGATGTCCCTGACATATAAGAGTTTATTGTTACTGATGTTCTGAAAGTTAAAAAAGCAAACCCAAAGCTGAAGCTGAACAAAAACATAAAACAGTTCCTTTTTCCCTGATATGATAGTTTATTGTTAATGATGTCTTGAAGAAAATAATACCACACATGATACCTTGTATTCTAGCTTCGATCTCTTCCTCTAGAGCTTGTTCTTCACACATTTGTTTCAGAAACGGACGAACTAAGTTGATACAATAATGCAGATATTGAAACTTCTCATCGGCAGAGATATCCCTGATGGATGTCTGGTAGGTACATAACAAATTAATTAATAAAAAAATTGAAAGAGTAAACTCATTAAAGAAAGCGGCAAAATTTTCCAAGGGATAACATAGTGAATCAAACCTTAATCACCCCACTTGAGCACAAGCAGGCATTGCAATTACAAGTTTTACGGCAAAATGGGCAACACTCTACAATTTCTGCTACTGTCATATCAGGATACCTATGTGCATTAATGGTATACATGGTTAAATTTGAAAAGACGCCTCATAAACTACAAGAACGAATAAATTAGAGTATTAGACCACCAACAGGTAAAATTTTGTAGATGAAAACAACTCACCATTGCTTGATGCACTTATCACAGTACAATTTCTTTTCACATTTACTGCAAGGGACATAGTTTAATCTATCCTTTTTCATGCACTGATGACAAATCCAGCGACCTCTCTTGATATTCTGTTTAACATAAGAAGTTTAGCATTCGTCAGTTTTAGAGGTAATAGACAGTACATAGTAAAGTTCCTCTCTAGTGAAAATATAAGCACACATAGCAACGCATTATTGAGTCCTTGGCAGTTCACGCTTACCCTCCTACTTGATGCAATGTAATCGTCATCAGTATGGTTTCTCGAATCGGAAGAAGGCAATGCGGATGCTGGTGTAGAAGACGATGTGGTAGTGCTCAAGGATGGACTCTCTGCACTTGATTCTGGGCCTATGTTATCCATAATGGAGTCCATTTTATGAGCTCTTCTCCTGGACCTTATCTTGGCAACCACGGCTTCTTCTTCATCTTCCAAATCATCAACCAAAAAATCATTTTGCAAATTTCTTTTCCTTTTAGAGGAAGCAATAGATTTCTTTGGTTGATCCTCTCTTGATTCTGGGCCTATTTTATCCACAATGGAGTCCATTTTATGAGCTCTTCTCCTGGACCTTATCTTGGCAACCACGGCTTCTTCTTCATCTTCCAAATCATCAACCAAAAAATCATTTTGCAAATTTCTTTTCCTTTTCGAGGAAGCAATAGATTTCTTTGGTGGATCCTCTCTTGATTCTGGGCCTATTTTATCCACAATGCAGTCCATTTTATGAGCTCTTCTCCTGGACCTTATCTTGGCAACCACGGCTTCTTCTTCATCTTCCAAATCATCAACCAAAAAATCATTTTGCAAATTTCTTTTCCTTTTCGAGGAAGCAATCGATTTCTTTGGTTGACCCTCTCTCTTGTATGAAGAATTAGGCTTCCTCTTAGAGCAAAACAGAACGTCGTCTTCATCTTCAGAGTTTGGAGTATACTTATGTCTCTCTCGAACCTTTCTCCTCCTTGAAACCTCAAAAACGTTTGAGCAAACCACCTCCATTCTCACCAACTTCTAGTATAGCTTAAACCTAAGCAACAGTTACGGTCAGTGACACACTAATCAAGAAAGCATGTTTCAGAAAAAATGAGATACAGCATGCAAGGATAAAACCCAGAGTAGAAGATTAGACAAAATGATCTTACGATTGTCATATGCAGGTTCAGTTCAATACAAAACAGTGAACCGGTACTAAGTCAAGTCAACCCAACAACATTGGTTTTATGGTAAACAAAACCCAGAAGAAAATCGCCCCTAATGGGGGAAAACAAAGTAAGACGCAGTAATTGCAATCGCATTAATTACAGGCACGATACCGTAGCACATTCGAGATCAAGAACAAGATTTAGATTTTATAACCCACGCGAGTCAATGACCAAAGAACCCCCCGCTCGGCAAATCAAACGAACATTACAGGTTTATGCGATGACCGCCAAAGAAAATTCCCAGTAATCGAAAGAACAACAATAACAGGAATCGCATTTTGCATTCCCCAAAAATTAGAACAACATTCGAAACTAACGTCGTCCGATATTCCGGCATCAACCTGTTATTGAACGCGAAAAGCGAAACCGAGAGGAAGCAGAGAATCCAGATAAAAGACCACACCACATCGAGTCAATGAATAAATAATAATAAAAATTTACTGGAAGTGAATCGAACGCAACCTTGTGGTTGTGGGCGGGTTTTAGATCTGTGGGTAGGATGAAGAAAACAGGAAACCGGTAAATGTCCAAAGAAATCACTTTCTCAGTACTCGTGAAACTGGCGTCACTTAAGAGGTTTTGTATATTTTATGCCTTTTTTTAGATAATACAATTCGTTTTGTTATACAATAGGAAATCAATAATACGATTCGTTTAGATTTGAAAATCTTATCATAATCGGCCCGAACAAATTATAATTAAAATTAAAATATCAAAATCTCATCTTATCTTACCTTATTTATAATTATAAATTGTTTTCCAAATGTTTGATGGAAACTAAGAAAATGCAGATCTATTAAAAATCTTTTTTTAAAATTATCTTGTATATAATAAATTATAATAAAAAATAAATTTCTATTATTAATTTAAACAGGCACGCTTTGATTATTTGATTTATGAAAAATTATTAAAAAGATTATGTATAAGATTCGTATACATGCGTAGTTATGTCAATTTCATGGTAAGTGTAAGTTTGGAGTGGCATTTTAGTAAGGGTAAAGGATTTCTCCAGTCACTGGAGATAGAGTTATCTCCAGTTACCCCAAAACTACGTCATTTTGGATTAATGAATGGTGTTTCTGTAATTTTGTTTATTTTTTAATCATATAAATTTTACCAAAACACCATTCATTAATTCACCTAAAATTACTAACACACCCTTCATTAATTCAAAACGACGTAGTTTTGGGGTCACTGGAGATAATTCTATCTCCAGTGACTGGAGAAATACTTTTCCCTTTTAGTAAATATAGTTTCTAAGTATTATTTATGATTATATAAATGAAAATGAAAATGAAAATAGTCCTCAAAAAACATAATTTTATTATTTCCAGAAATGCAATAAATCATTAAATATTCCCCCAATCTAAAGACTGAAACGAAAGATCAAAACAAGGCGCTGTTTTAAGGTTTGGTGGGTCCCGTCCCCACTTCCTTGTTTTACTCGTGTTTCTCGTTTTGGGATTCTAATATTTTCAGAATTTCTTTGGGATATTTTTTATTTTCTTTTTTTTTTTTACCGGATTCATTGGGATATTAGTTTGAGTAAAATATATATATGGTCAGATATAATTTGAAATTATTAGAAGATTCTGATCCCGATCTTTATTTTTCTTCCCATAATTCTGATCCGATCACACCACAATTAAAATGTTAATTTGGATTAAATGTATGATACCAAGGATATATTGCCCATAAATTTTTACTATTATATTTTTAAAAATTGATAGAAAAAAATCACAAATCGAGTTTAATATTATGAATTGATAAAGTAATAACGAGATTTAATAAATAATTTATAATTTATTTATAAAAAAATACCTAATTTAAAATTTTACAAAATTTCAAAATTCTTTTTTCTAACCTTCTCCCTTTTTCTTTTAATAGTAATAATAGCATTTCTTCCTAAATAAGCTGGCTTTATAAAGTAATGAAGTCGTTGTAAATTGTTATTTTACCAGCATTGAGACTTGAGAGGAATCATTTTGTTCACTTTTATAAATTTGGAAAATTATGAATTTCGTTTCAAATATTTTTATTTCCTCTCTCCTCGAAGTTCTCAATAGTATGATCTTAACCACAAATGATTCAATGATTTTAAAAAAAAAATAAATAAAAAAATAACACCAATGCGGGGGCGTGGGGTGCAAGCACAAGTATATATATAGTAATACCCTATATATAAATTGATAAATTATAAATATCTACGAATATCTATATAATATAATTTTTTTTTATCAACCCTTACTATTTAAAAAGGGACCTTACTTTATCCAAAAAAGGGACTTCGCTGGGACGAAAAGAATTAAGAGAAAATTATTCATAAGCATAAGGTTAAAAAATTAAATTCTAAGGATTCTAAGAGAATTTAATCTTTTTATAAGTTTAACTTGCAAATGACATAATTAAATTCTTAAAGATTAAAAACGAACAAACAACAATAACAAAGTCTTTATCTCGTTATGTGGAATCGATTACATAGATTGCACGATATTATTGTGGTCTATTGAAAATCAAATCTTTGGATAGGTTATTAACCAAAAAATCTCACTCTATAATTTTATTGAATGTTTGTTTTACTTTTTCTCGATCTCTTTTAACAAGACTCAAAGACTGCTTGATGAACCCTTTTCACTTAGCCTCATTTGAACATGTTCATAGTACCTCAAACGATTTTATACCATTTTCTCTTTTATAGATGTCTTTGCGACTTGTTCGATTATATGATACTATGAATCTTATTTTTTCTTGTCATTAGGTACTACAAAAAAAAAAATTGCTAAAATTTTTTCTTGTAGAATTTATGATCTAATTATACATAGAATTTAGGGTTAATTCCACTTTCGGTACTTGAAGTTTTACCTAATTTTGATTTTGGTCCCTTAAATTTAAAACAAATGATTTTGATCTTCAAATTTACTCTGTTTATAATCGCTGATTCTTGAAGTTTGAAAATGACTAAGCTGCATTTGATAGTGTTAGTGTCACGTAGGAGAAACTAATACAGTCAAACACAACTTCGAGTCATTTCCAAAATTCAGGGACCAATAGTTATAAATAGAGTAAACTTTAATAACTAAAATCACTAATTTCAAATTTAAGAGACCAAAATCAAAATTGGTGAAACTTGAAACACGAGAAGTGATGATAATCCTATAATTTTCTTAATAATTCAAGTACAACCCATGCTAAGCTAGTATAATTCTTTTTTCTTCTACCTTCGACTATGTACAAAATAAGAAATATTTACCCATAACTAAGAAAAGTGTTCCACCTCACAAATATATGAGCCCTTGATTACTTTTGGAAATGGGAGATTTTATTTTTGCCAAAATGAAAAATGTTTTTTTAAAATAAAAATAAAAATCAAAGGCATTAATAATTGTGAGAAAAATTGTGCCGCACAAAAAAGCTTTTGAAGTTATGGTTTGGGATTTCCCTAATGGAAGATTTTTAGGGGTGCACATAATTAGTTGTCCAATTATGTGCTTATACCTCTATTAGAGGTATGAGCATATTTTTTTTAATTTTTTTATATTTTATATTTATTTAGATTTAGATTATATGATGCTTTCTGGAATTTTTTTTGCATCCAGTATCTCAAATTAATTAGCTTCCAATTCTGCAGTTATCTGTAACACCACATGGAAATTAATTAATTTTGAGATACTGGGTGCAAAAAAAATTTCAGAAAATAACATATAATTTAAATCTAAATAAATACAATTAAAAAAAATTAAAAAAAAAAAATATGCTCATTCGATTTTTAGATGCCATTTGGGGTGGGGAATTCTGAAATAATGATGTTAGCACTTCGGTCCCTATTAGTGACGTCAGGTGAAGTTAAAGCAGATTAGACAGATAGAGAGTGAGCAGTGGGAGACGCAGAACCTGCGACCTAGGCAGTCTGGGACTGAGCCCTAAGTCACGGCCTCACATTAAGTAGCTTTCACACTCAATCACATCAATCAGTACTACTAGGAGTACTACTCCCTCTAGTCCTTATTATAAGACACCAACTAGTAAGTTTATTTAATCTTTTTTATAAGACACTTACTTGTTCCCAAAGAATATTGATTAATTTTTTTCATGTATACCTATAATTAAAAAGGATAATAGGTAAGAGTAATAATTAATATAATATTAGAGTTTAATACAATTAGTAAGGGTAATATTAGAAACCACTTAAATTACAGAACAATTTTATTGACTTTAACTGTTCTTATTGGTTTGTAAGAATAATTAGTTGGTGGCTTATAATAAGAATCAGAATACTGTTAGTAATATTAGATAAAGATGGTTTCCGCTAACCTTCTAGTTACTTCCTCTCCATATGATTTATCCATCATTAAATTGAGATTTTATGATATTTTAAAAATATTATTATAGTATTAAAAAATAATAATATCAATTTAATAGTGAATAAATTAAGAAGATAAAGTGGAGAAAGGATTAGCGTTGACATTTTTTTCCCCATCCGATGGTTGACCTTAGGTCTTCTTTTGGAAACAAATTTTGAAAACATGAGAGCATGTACCTATCTTGGCATGGGTTTAGCTATAATCCACTTCTCTTTCTACCCTCTTCTCTATTTCAATTGTTGGATTAAAATCTCAACGATTCAGATTCAATGATTTATAAAAATATTATTTCAAAATAATTTTTTAATATTTTTATAAATCATTAAATCTGAACCGTTGAGACTTCAATCAAACAGTTGAGATAGAGAAGAGGATGGAAAGGGAGGTGGACTAGCGCCAAACATGTATTCGCATAACATGTTGGAAGTCCCACGCTGTTTTGGAGGAGGAGATTTTGATTCCAAATTTATCCTTGCCGGGATTTGTGTGGGACAATTATGTTTATTATATATTTATCAAACCATAAAATTAAATGGAAAAATGACATATAGAGAAATTTAAAATTAATAGAAAATCACATAAATTCTCTCATACGTTTTTTTTTTAAGAAAAGTAACCCACTGGGTATTTGATCCTCACAATTTGTTTGCCAAAAACAATGGTAGCCATTAACTAACATAGAATTAGTATAGTGATGTAAGGTTCAATTAGATCCCTTTAGATCATAAATTCAAATCTCAAATAAGACATTTGTGTTTGGAGAGAAAGCCACAAACCTCAAATCAGATACCAGATAATCCTAAAACAAAAACCGTGGCTAATTAATTCACCCATGCTTTTCAAAATTTAAAAGGCAACCAAATATATATATAAGTTAACTATTTATCTTTTTTGGGTTAAGGAGCAATTTTACCAACAAACTATTGGTCTAGGAGCGCCAAACACAATAAACTTTTAACTGGACAAAAAATACCAACAAACTATTAAAATTGTAAAGTTGGCACAATCTGTTACAAAAGCAAATTAACGTCTGTTAGTTCCACTGTAGTTGCTTCAGATGTGCATACACGTGTCAACAAACAATTGATCATCTTCCCTGTTCACTCTCTCACCCACCTCCTATCGTTTTAGTTGTTCGGCTGTTCCCATTCTCTTTCTACCTGCAGAAAGGGAAGAGAAGAAGAGAGCGTGGAAGGCATTTCGGTGGGCACGTTGAAGGGAATAAAGGAGTACTGGAACAAAAGAGGGTACCGGAGATTAAATGGGTCGGGTCGTCGGAGCGGCGAAGGCGGAGGAGGAGGCGACAACGGAGGAGACGAGGGTGGTGGAGGTGAAGAAGAGTGAATACCAGTGCTACCCCCCGAGCTACATCTTGGAGATGTACGCTTACCCGCCTCAGATCTTCAGCGACGAGAACCCAAATGCTTGCTCCGTCATGTAAGGGGTATAATGGGAAATCAAGGGGAAATTCTGAAACCCATGGATACTGATTTCTCCCTCCATCATTGCTTCTTGTATAATCTACAGATATGCTGTAGAGTTTTGTTTTGAATTTCAGCATATAAATAACTGCAGTACCCATATCTCCATTTTATTAATATACTTTTGTATATTATATATTAGCTTTTTCTGAATTGAGGCTAATCTCTTACTGCGTTAAAGTGGGGGAAATAATAAAATAATAAAGGCAGTGTTCCAATTTATCTCCCAACTCTTCAAATTACTATTCGCCAAATTTATAGTTCTCTGCTTCTTCTTTTACTTCCATTGCTTAGTGGTTTCAATTTGTGTTCATTGTGCTTCGGATAAAAATTGCAGATCTTCAATTTTCTTTCTCTTCCATTTCCAGTCAAAGTAACAGACGTTAATTGGATTTTCTAACGGATTGTGCCAACTTTACAATTTTGAAAGTTTGTTGGTATTTTTGGTTCAGTTAAAAGTTTATTGTGTTGGGCGCTCCTGGACCAATAGTTTGTTGGTCAAATTGCTCATTAACCCATCTTTTTTTAGTGAAAACTGAATACAAATCTCAAAAAAGACAGATCTACGATGAAAAACAAAAACATAAAATAAAAGCTTAGGTTCCTCCTATCCGTCTTTGACTCAAACTCATTTACATTTATTAGTATTATTAAAAAAGTTACCACATTTTATAAGGTATTAACAACTTTCATTTATCAAGTAACAAATCTACATTATTAGGCCATTCACAAGTTTTGTTAATAAATTCACCACATTTAATTAAGTTTTAATAATTTTGGTTTACCAAGTAACAATAAATACATACATTCAGCTCATTCACTACATTTGTTAAATAATTCACCATATTTCATCAGGTTTTAACAACTTTTGTTTACCAAGAAATAAAAAATCCACACAATCAGATCATTAACAACTTTGTTCAAGCATTAACAACTTTTGTAAAAAAAGAAATGGCGCTCTCGTTGACAACAATCCCTGGTCATGTTCCTTTGTCTACAGAGGAAAACGATCTTATCCATCGCAGTTCAAAGAAGATTAAAAATGGGGATAATAGCAAATATGAAGAAAGCTGGCCTAAGCTTGGTACTGTACCAATGAAACAGTGGGGGCCTGGTTTAACCTTTGCTAAGAAACTTCAAGGTTTGAACCAGGAAGAAGATATGACAGAGATCAATAGGGACGATGAAGATATTTCTGAAGATAATATTTCTGATAGTGAAGACAGTGAGCTACTTTGTGTGATTAGTGAGGATCCTAATAGGAACTTTCCGACTTTCACTTTCTCTGAAAAAATGAAGAAACGCCTATACAAGGCTTGGAGTAAAGCTGTTATAGTGAAACTTCTGGGAAGAAATATAGGATACAAATTACTTCTATCCATCCTCCAGAAACTCTGGGCAAAGAAGGGGGTTATTAGGCTGATCAACATTGGGAACGGATTTTTTGTGGTCAAATTCACGAATAAGGTAGACTATATGAATGCATTAACTGGGGGCCCTTGGATGTTGTTTGACCACTATCTTACGGTAAGGCCATGGGAACCCCAGTTTAGAGCTAAATCGACCACTATCAATAAAGTGGCGGTATGTGTTAGGCTCCCTGATGTTCCTCTTGAGTATTACAATAAGGAGGCTCTGGCTTGGATTGGAGACCGTATTGGGGAAACTTTAAAAGTGGACATGAATACTTCCAGCCATTTGAGGGGATATTTTGCAAGAATATGTGTAATCGTGAATCTAGAGAATCAGCTAATGTCTGGGCTTAATCTGGATGGTGAGGATCTTTACCTGGAGTATGAGGGCTTGCATTGGCTCTGTCTCGGGTGTGGTATGTACGGGCATAAAACCGATGATTGTAAATTGAGGAAGAAGGATCCTGGACCTGGAACAAAATCAGTTGGTGGTGTGATTAAGGAATCAGGGAATACAACGGAGGGTGAAGTGGTGTCAATGGAAATCGGTCAAATGAAGAATAATGAAGGGGATACCTGGAGAGTGGTCCAACGTGCTCGTCGGAGTAAGAGACTCAGCAAAGACATGCAGAATGGCGATTTCCGGAGAACTGAAAGCGGATCCCGGTATGGCGTGCTCGCCGAGGACGGAAACGGTGATGATGTGTCTCAGACCAGGACATCCCCTCTTGTCGTACAAGGCGTGGCAGTCGAGAGAAGAACCCAACGATCAAATTCTGAGGTTATTTCTTGGGATAGGGAAGGTGAAACACAAAAGGCTCTCAGGAAGGATAATGGTCAGATGGGTGAAAAGGGAGATTTGCAGCAGAGTCGAAAGTTTACGAGGAAGGAGAAAAGACAGAGGGATTCGGCGAAATCAGGGAAGAAAAGCACTGAGCCTCTGCTTTTGACTTTTGGGGAAGATGAAGGAGAAAACGACAAATATGGAGCAGGTTCTGGGAGTATTGACGTTGAGGGTATTATCGACGCTGAGGGAAATCAAAAAGGGGAGGAGACGCGAGGTGGATCGGGTTTCATCACTGAGGTGGATCATAACCCGGATCCGGTTTGGGTGGCTGATGGGATCGGGCTGCTTGCTCCTGATGGGCCGCACGGACGGTTCTGGTCTGGGCCTGAGCAACCTGATCTAGACTCCAACATGATTATTGAGGGGAATGTTGTCCCTGGGCTTTCTAATCCTGATCCAGATATTAAAATGGCCTGTGAGGAAAGTGAAGACGTGGGCTTTGTTTTAGTTGTGCCTGAGACACAAGGAGATGCAGGGATTTAAATTGGGTCATCCTTATTAGGATTTAATTTTATTAATAATCAGTATTATTATTTCTGGTGTTATGTCTAATTTCCAAAAAAATATAATTTATTGGAATTGCAGGGGAGCTAATAGTAGGAGCTTTTGTAATTATTTCCGCTCTGTGTGTAGTGGGTCCAAGCCGTGCATGGTCATTCTTTCGGAGACTAAGACTGAAAATGCCTCTGTGTTTCGTTGCTTGGAGCGGTGTGGGTTTGATGGTCTCGTGTTTGTGCCTAGTGTGGGGCAGTCTGGTGGTCTTGTGGCTGTATGGAAAAAATCTCTTATAAATATATCTGTTTTAAGAGAAGAGAGACAATTTCTCCATTTTCTCTGTTATTTTCCTGGGGAGGTTCCCTTCCATCTGACAGCTGTTTATGCGCTTCTGATTCCTCGGTTTAAGCAGATGCTCTGGAATGATCTCAAGAATATTGCTGACTCTATGTTGTCTCCTTGGGTGGTGATAGGAGACTTTAATGATATCCTTTCTTCTAATGATCGAATAGGGGGAGCGGGCGTCAATTTTGCAAGAATCCATTTGTTTCACGATAGAATCTTGTTGTGTAATCTTTCTGATATGGGTTTTTTTGGTCCGAGATTTACTTGGAGAGGCCCTCGAAATGTTGGCTCCTCCCGCCTTTTTGAACGGCTTGATCGTGCTTTGGTTAACGCTTCTTTTCTATCAAGCTTCTCCGAAAGTGCTCTTTAGGTTTTGCCTCGAATTAAGTATTCTGATCATAATCCTATTTGTCTTTCTGTTGGTGGTATGAATGTTGCTAGAAGGGGTGGTAGACCTTTTAGATTTGAGGCTATGTGGATTAAACATGAGCATTATAGTGATTTTGTTGCTAGTAATTGGGTAGCTGATGCTGGGCTTAATTCTGCTTTATCTCAGTTCCAGGAGGCTATTGTTATATGGAACAGGGAGGTTATTGGTTTGGTAGAAAAACAGATAAATAGAATTATGAGACGCCTTGAGGGTATTCAAAAATCTAGGGCTTACCCCTATTCGGACTATTTATGCAACCTTGAATTTGAGCTCCAGGATGAATTGGAAAGATTGTTTAAACTGGAAGAGATTAAGTGGTTCCAGAAATCTAGAACTGAATGGGTTGCGAAGGGGGATAGAAACACTCGTTATTACCATCTTAAGTAAAAAATGAGAGGTCGCCGGAATAGAATTATCTCTCTAAAAAATGATGAGGGTACTTGGATTGATAATGAAGTTGAATTAAAGCGGCTAGTAGTTGACTTCTTTACCTCTCTCTACCAAGATGACAGTTGCCACCCCTGGTCCCTCACTACCAGGACTAAATTTCCCTGTCTTGATCAGGCTTCCGTGGGGAGCCTTTTTGTTTCTCCGGATGATGAGGAGATCAGAAGAGCGGTATTCTCTATGGGGAACTACAAGGCCCCGGGGGTGGATGGTTTTCCTCCTATCTTCTATAAAAATAATTGGAACACCGTTGGTCATACCATGTGTGAGTTTGTTAAGCAATCCTTTCAAGGTGCAATCCCTCTAAGGAGCTCTAGCAAGACTCTAATATCTCTAATTCCTAAGAGAGACCCGAGTTGGTGTCCCACTTTAGACCTATATCCCTATGCTCAGTTCATTACAAATGTGTTGCTAAAGTAATATCTCATAGACTCAAAGGGATCTTAAATGACTTGGTGTCCCCTTTCAAGCCAGCTTCATTAAAGGTAGGCACATCCAGGATAATATTGTTATTGGACAGGATCTGCTCCATATCATGAGTTTGAATAGGAGTAAGCGAGGTCTTATGGCTATGAAAATTGATCTCGAAAAGGCTTATGATAGAATCTGATGGGATTTTTTGAAACAGGTGCTTAGTGAGGTTGGATTGGAAGAGGGTTTCATTCGCCTTATTATGGAGTGTGTCTCTTCGGTCTCCTATAGTGTGCTATGGAATGGAAGTCAAACTGATTACTTTCGCCCTCAAAGGGGCTTTCGTCAGGGCGATCCAATATCACCCTTGCTGTTTGTTCTTTGTATGGATAAACTGTCTCATGTAATTTGTAATGCTGTGGATGACGGTAGATGGAAACCTATCTATACTTCTAAAGATGGTCCAAAGATTTCTCATCTTATATTTGCTGACGACCTTTTATTGTTTGGGGTTGCGACTGACGATCAAGCGATGTGTATGATGCAGTGTTTGGATAGCTTCTCTAAGGCATCCGGTGGGAAGGTGAATCGTGCTAAATCTTCGATCTTTTTTTCACCTAAGGTGTCGAGGGTGTCTAAATCCAAGATCAAGGATGTAACGGGAATGCAGGTGTCTGGTGAAATAGGGAAATACCTTGGATTTCCCCTCACTAGAAATAGGAGACGGAAGGAGACATTTCATTATATTATAGAGAGGGTTCACTCGAAGTTATCGGCATGGAAAGCAAGTTGTTTGTCTACTGCCGGTCGTATCACTCTAGCAAAATCTGTAATAAGCACTATTCCGTTGTATCCAATGCAGGTTGCCCAAATCCCCAGGAGTATCTGCCTTGAGGTGGAACGCTTACAGAGAAATTTTGTGTGGGGACACGAAGGCTCGCAGAAGAAGTTTCACCCGGTAGGTTGGGATTGTATTACGAGACCGAAAGAGTTTGGTGGTTTAGGGTTCCGAAGACTGTCTTCTTTTAACCAAGCATGTGGAGCAAAGCTGGCATGGAGATTGGTGATGGGACAAAATGGTTTATGGACTGAGGTTCTGCAGAAACGGTATATGATGAGGGATCAGGATTCTCTTTTAAGCTATCACCCAGGGGATTCTAGATTGTGGCGTTTTATCTCGTCTCAGAGTGCGCTGATTGATCTAGGGACTAAGTGGCATATCAGGAACGGCCAATCGGTGAGTTTCTTTAATGATCACTGGTTGATTGATGGTAAGGGTCTGGAGGGTTTGTGTACGAGACACCTTACTTCTGAAGAGTAAGGCTCATGTGTGAGTGACTGGGTACAGGGAGGCACATGGGATTTTACTAGACTTGCTGAGTGTGTTGCCTCGGAGGTAATTCAGAGACTCATGACTGTTCTTCCTCCTAGGGGGATGCGGGGGCATGACGTTATGGTATGGGGTGCCACTGCTGATGGTACTTTTTCTATTCGAGTTCCTACTTCTTACTGGAACCGAATCCACCTCATCTTAGATTTAAGCTCCATAAAGTAATCTGGAAGTGGAAAGGGGCGGAGAGAATTAAGGTGTTTATGTGGATGACTGCTTTAAATAAACTCCCGACCAATGAATGGAGGAGTGGATGGTCCCGATCGTCGGCTTTATGTGGCTTCTGCAGGGATGAGGTTGAAGATATTCTGCACATTTTACGGGATTGTCACTATGCGAAACAAATGTGGCTCTCTCTTCTTTCGACTAGTCACATGTCTTCCTTCTTCACCGCCGGACTTAGAGATTGGTTAGGCATGAACCTCACAGGTAATCTTGGGAGAGGTGTGGGTGCAAATTGGAGTATTATCTTTGGGGTTGCTATTTGGAGGTTATGGGGCTGGAGGAACTCTGCTATTTTTATTCCCAATTTTGTTAAGCCCTCCCATCCGGCGGCCACCATTCTACATTCTTGGAGGAGGTTTGCTATTGCTCCTGGGATGGCGCTGGAGTCCCATAGGTCTGACGTTGTCACGGATGGGTCCTTAATGTGGGTTAGGCCTCCTGAGGATTGGGTTAAGCTGAATGTGGATGGGGCGGTTAGTCAAACGACGTCCTTAGCAGGAATTGGGGGCGTGTTACGTGGAGGTCAATGTGAGTGGATTGCTGGCTTTACCAAGAAAGTTGGCATATGCAATGCTCAGTGTGCGGAAGAGTGGGCTATCTTGGAGGGCCTTAGTCTTGCTTGGGACTTAGGCATTGAGAAGGTAATTTTGGAGTCAGATGCCAGTGTTCTGATCACTAATTTATTAGACAAGAATTTCATTACTGGGAGTCTATTGTTCTCTCAGATTCAGGCTTTTTTGGGTCGTCAGTGGAATATATCTCTTCGCCATATCCCTAGGGAATGTAATCGGATTGCTGACGCTCTTGCAAAGTCGGGATTGTCTAAATCTGGTATTTTGAGTGAATGCCCCATGCATCTTAGGCCTTGGGTGGATCAGGAGTGTTTGAGATTAATTTCCCCCATGGGTTTGATTATGTAATTTATTGTTTTTAGGCTTTCTGCCTACTTTATATCAAAAAAAAAAAAACTTTGTTCAAGCATTCCCTTCATTTCATTAGATCTCAATAACTCTTGTTTACTAAGTAATAACAAATACGCACATTCAGTTCATTCACAACTTTTATTAAGAAATTCATCACTTTTCATTAAGTTTTAATAACTATCATTTACCAAAAAAATAACAAATTCTCACTATCAGGTTATTCACAATTTTTCTTAAGAAAATTTCAACATTTTACTAAGTTTTGACAACTTTCGTTTACTAAGTAATAACAAATCCAATAAAATGTGGGGAATGACTAATGAAATGTGGTGAATTCCTTAACAAAAATTATGAATGAATTAAATGTGTGTAATTGTTATTACTTGGTAAACAAAAGTTGTTAAAATCTAACGAAATTTGAGGAGTTCTTCAATAAAAATTGTGAATAAACTTGGGTCAAAGACAAAGAGTTAACTTACATATATTTGTTTGCTTAATATATATTAAAAAGTATTGGTGGCTCAATGATTACCAATGTTTTTGGCAAATAAGTGGCAAATCCCACCCCACCATTTTGCTAATAAATATGCCCACCAGAGCTGTAGCCTTGGCCACAGAGGCTTCAGCATTGATAATGTCACTGACCGCTTACAGTCGCCAGCGGCTGATAGGGATGAGGGTTTTTTTTTTTTTAAAAAAAAGATAAACTAGACCTAATTCTTCTTTGATATTATGAATATTAAAAGCATATTTATATCCTTTTTATTTTATTTTTACAGTTATTTATCTATCATTTTCCTAAATTACAATTGAAAAGTCAAACCGTCAATTTAAATTAGGTAAAATAACTGTCAATTTAGACAACCCAAATTATTTCTAGCCTATCTTAAAAAGAGGTGTGTCTCCATTTACCAATCTCTCCATTTATTTTCCTTGTCATTGGATTAAGTTCCGATGGTTAAGATTTAAAATTTTATAACAATATATTATAACACTTTTTTATACATAACAATATATTATAATCTTAAATAACAAAAAATACAAAATTAAATTTAAACTATTAAAATCTAACTTGAAAAGTTCAGAAGTAAAAGAGAGAGCAATTTAAAAAATTATAAAGAATTTTGATGAAAGTCTATGAAGTTCGAGTAGTTAGGTCGGATTTTGACCTGCCAAGTTGACCTAGTCACTTTGTCGAATCTAAGCAAGTAGATAAACCAAGGGAAAAATGACCTGGTGCAATCTGGTCTACCGCAAGGCAAACTAGCCAAACCCAGGGTAAACCAGTTGAGTTGGGGTTGACCCGGGTTGCTTTTTTCCTTACAAAAATTTCAAGGAATGCAAGAGCTTCAAGAAGAAAGATGTTTACTAAGAAAAAAAGGAAGAAATAAGAGGAAAAATAGAAATGAAGATGTAACAAATATATTGATAATATAGAAAACTGCAGTTTGTACTACTTGATATTTTGCAAGCTCTAATCTAAACAAGATATTACTCCTTATTTCTGTTGTTTATGTTTTGTATTGGGTTTATTTTTGTAGTTTTTCATTTTCTATTTATTCTATCTTGAAACGTTAGTGCCTTCTAGATTGAAAAATACTCAGAATGACCATGGTCTGACACAAACCATGTTAATGGTACTGAGGTCCAACGGCCTATAGCCCTTACACCTCTCACTTGTCTATTTCTTGGTTTGAGGGAGATGAAAAATCAAGAAGGGAACAACATAACATGCACATCAGAATATTCTTGTCAAGAAGGGAACAACATAACATGCATATCAGAATTTTTTTTAGTGAACACTTGAGTAGCACACTCCAGTGTGCACTGGAGTGTGCCTGAGGGCACACTCAAGTGTGTATTGTGTGAATATGAGTGAGTATGGTTTAAAATAATATTTTTTATAGGGGTAAAATGATATTTTGCCTCATTTTTCTACCTTATTTTCTTCCAACCAAACAAAAATTTTCCTATCAACCCATTTTATACCCATTTTATTTTCTAGTGCGAACCAAACGTCAAGGCAAAATATTTTTCATTCTATTCATTTCCATTTCAACCTTTTCTTTTTCTTTGATCTAAAGGGGGCCTAAGTAGTTACCATTGTAGAACCACAGTCACATCAAACGTTAACCCACAAACGTCCCTTCTGTTAAGTTTGAGTCCTCCGTTCAGGATCTCCAGAGAAGCACTGTAGAGAGCTTCATAAGCCCAAATATCCTCACCTATTATCTCAGGGAAAAGCACCAAAGTAGCAACTTTTAATAAAAATTATACCCAATCGGAGCACTTTCAACAAATTTTACCAAAATAAGGCAGTCAAAGGCGTCAGTTGACTGACGCCTCTGACGGCGTCAGAAAACTGACGCCTCTGACAGAGGCGTCAGTCAACTGACGCCTTTTCAGCAAGAGGCGTCAGTCTCTTTCCCCCACTTTTTTTTTTTTTCCAAACCCCCTCCCCAAACACTCCCCCCACCCCCCCCCCAAACACAAACACATCCCCTGTGGTCCCCACCCCAAAAGGCGTCAGTTGACTGACGCCTCTGTCAGAGGCGTCAGTTTTCTGACGCCGTCAGAGGCGTCAGTCAACTGACGCCTTTGACTGCCTTATTTTGGTAAAATTTGTTGAAAGTGCTCCGATTGGGTATAATTTTTGTTAAAAGTTGCTACTTTGGTGCTTTTCCCATTATCTCACCTACCTCCTTCAGTCTCTGCAAACCGCCATCTCTGAAGCCACCGACCTCTCTGATCTCTTCCATAATGCAGGCAGCGACGGTTCTTCACACCTCGTCGAGAAGCACAGAGGTTCAATTCAAGACTGTAGAGAGTTCATCTCTCAACATTTGTCTTCCCTCGAAAGATCACTCTCTGGTGTTCGTGATTCTCCCACTTCTTCCAGAAAGCTCGCCAATGCTCGAGCCTACCTCAGCGCCGCTATCACCAACAAATAAGTATATATATTTCAACATCAGTATCAGATAATATCAAACTTCAATCAAGCCTCGAAAATTCTATTATTTGAGCACAATCTAAAACTTTGATTTATCAAGCTGTCATTTCGAGGTTAGTCTTTCTACCTCACGCTGTCAGTAAATGTTAATGAGTATTGATCCAGAGGGCAGGATTATAACATGTTCCAAAACAAGAATCAATTAGAGTATATGCTGGCCCGCATTGAGATGCTCCCCGCCCTCGGTGGTGCCCAAAAGAACAATACAAGAGAGAGAGATGAAAATTTTGGAAAGAAGTTTTGACCAGAAGGCTAATTGATTAAGAAGGTTGGCTTCACAATGCCCTTAATCAGGGGTTGGACTGATCAATTGTGGGGTCATTCGTGTTTCAAGGCCAACATTGTTAAGAGATGAAGCTCTTTACAGTCTTGAATTGAACCTCTTTGCTTCTCGACGAGGTGTGAAGAACCGCCGCTGCCTGCATTGTGGAAGAGATCGGAGAGGTGGGTGGCTTCGGAGATGGCGGTTCGCAGAGACTGAAGAAGGTAGGTGAGATAATAGGTGAGGATATTTGGGATTATGAAGCTCTCTACAGTGCTTCTCTGGAGATTCTGAACGGATGACTTAAACTTAACCGAACAGACGTTGGTAGGTTAACGTTTTGTGTGACTGTTGTTCTAAAATGGTAACACGTGGGTAGTTCTGCACCAAAAAAAGGAAATTTGGTATTGGACGTTTCCGAGGTTAAAGTACATATATATTTTTGCACCTTTACCCAAAATGAATCTATCAAAAGACTTGACCCACTTTTTTTTTGTGACATTAGGGGCAAAGGCCCAGCAACCATTCCACCTTTTTATAAATAGAGTTAAAAAGTGATGATTATTTAAAAAAATTAAGATAAACCAGTTAAAATTGTTTTATCAGTACAAATAAATTAGGATGTTTTGCCTTGTTAAAAAGAAGGGTTTCGATGTAAAAATACACATGTGATTTTTCTCAAAAGTGTACCCTATATCAAGTGTAATTTTTTTGTACAAAAGTGACAATGTGGTTATAAAGTGGAGTAAAAATACTCATTGACCGTTAGTTTGATTTTTTTTTTTATATTTTTAAGGCTGATATGGACGATGACTCGCCTAAATTTCATCTTAGCTAGCCGTGGAGAACTAAAGAAAATTACATAAAAGGGCCCAAATAGTTTTGAAAATTACATAAAGGCAGCAACGACGGCGAGGAGGCGAATATGGGCGGCACGAGGGTAAGATTGAGATTGGGATTGGGATTGGAAGAGAGAAGGGGGATTAGAGAGAGAAGGGCTGAACTATAACTTTCAAAATATCCATGTCATTTTCTGTAGTTTTCTCCAGTTCTTTACTGCCAACTAAGATGAAATTTAACTAAATCATCGTCCATGTCAGCCTTAAAAATACAAAAAAGTCAAACAAATGGTTAATGAGTATTTTTGCTCCACTTTCATAACTACATAGTCACTTTTGGAAAAAAAAACACTTGGTGTTAGGTGCACTTATGAAAAAATCATATGTACATTTTTACATCTTAACCATAAAAAAGAAAATAAAAGGAGCATACAATATACCTACTCTTTTGGTTCACAAAATAAGCCTTATTAAATAATAGTCAAGAAAATTATACTTTTAAATATATAAAATCGTACAAATTTTCAAATATATTTGTCAAAAGTCAACATAAAAATGTGCGAGATTGAAGATTTTGAAGTGTGAGGGAAAGTGCCCTCTGGAAAAGATAGATAGAACACTGAAATGAATGTTCAATGATGAATAGAAAAGGGTTAAGTATCAATTTTGTCTCTGAAGTATACACCCAAGAGCAATGTTGCCCTGAAAGTTTTTTTGGGAGCATTATTGTCCCAGAAGTCTAAAAACGTAGCAATGTTCCCCTCAATTAACGACCGTTTATGTTGACTGAAATTGTTGATAAGGCAGCCACATATACTTTGATTTTGCCAACTCATGATTATACCTCATCCTCTCTCTCCCCTATGTCTATCTCCTTCGTTAGATGTTTCCGGAACAACACCGTTGCTCGCCTTCCGGAACAACACCGTTACTCCGCCCACCATCCCCTGGCGCCTTCCACCTCTTATTTATGACTGAATCACAGCGACCACAACGCCTCCATCCTTATTAGCTGCAACGGCCACCGCAAGCCCAGGGGAAGGAAAAAAAACTAATTTGGACCCTTTGAAATAGCTTCAACGGTTGATGGACTTTGTAAAAAAACTATTTTGATAGAAATAATTTTTTTCAACTTCAAACATGACTTTTTTCAGCTTCTAGAGAAAAAATGTCATGGACAAGTGATCCAATAAACAATGTACTATTAAATATATATTTATATGCATTCTAATTTATCAACTATAATATATTTAGTCAAATACTTTAGAGTTTTTAAATTTTTAATAATGATTTAATTTATTTTATCAAATTTAAATTTAAATTTTTATCTACAATTGTCACAATATACGACTAATATGTGTGTGTGGTATGCAATATTAAGATTAATGTCATTTTCAGTTATTTTATATTTCAACTGACTTTTCAAACGCTATTTCAAAAGACCCCATCTAAAAAAAAATCACTTCTATCACCGCTATCCCAAATACAACTCATATCTACAATGACTTTTATCTCCCAGTTTGCAAAAGCCCATTAAAAAAAAAAAATCACTTCTATCATCACTATCTCAAATGAGCCTTTTAAAACCCCAAAAGGAAACCCCCAAAAAAAAACAGCTAGAAATAAAATAATAAGAAATCCGTGGAATACTTTTCGGCTTGCGGAATTGTACAATGGAAAAAAAATACAGAACAACCAATGTAATGACAAATGTTGGGCCCGAAAGCTTAGCCCAGTTTAAAATTTAGAGTTTATTGGTCATTGCACTTATATATCAATTATTAAGCCCATATATCAAAAAAAAAATTATTAAGCCCAACTCTATTTAAAGTGAGACTTCCGACATAAGTTTTAAGCCCTTCTCAATTTTTGGATTAATCTACATCATTCACTTTAATATATATGAAATAGTATTACAGAATCTCCATTAGAGCTAGCTGTGGTAAATCTCATCAAGTATAAAATCCACAAAACCAGCCTTTTTCAATGAAGGCACAGGCAAAATTCACTAATTTTCCCCCTCATAACCTGTGTGAGATCATAACCTGTATTTGGTCAATGATGATCACAACATCAAATTTACAACAACGTTGCTCCCTTCAAGGCTCTGCATGATTTTGGACACCGTCAGGAAGAGACCGTGGAGACGAGACACCACTGATTTTGCTTGGCAACGGCGTGTTCCTCCGGGACTGGCGCTTCGTGGGCACAAGCGCGCTCTCGGTTTCCCACTTCTCACTGAGCATTTCCTCATCATCAGAACTATCACTGTCCGCGCTGGCTTTGATAACTGGATGAATATAGGCATTCTGAAGGTAACCTTTCAAGTTCAGGCTAGGTTCAGTGGCTTTTTCCAGTGTATCTTTCATCATTGCTTCCTGTATTAGCCCCACAACAAAAATGTTGGCAATGTTTGATTTTTCAGCAACAGATTAAAGGGACAATATACTAAAGATGATATGAATAAATGTTGTCAATAGCAATGCAAATGATCACATACCTGTAGGGGATATCTTACAAAGGCGGACTCGAAACGGCCTTTGCAGTACCTATGGAACCATATGGTTAGTATTGGGAGTGCAATGAGAAATGGAGTTGATGAGGCAGCTTGTTTGGTGCTCAAGATTCCTAACAAAACTAACTGGGAAAATAACAGCGCGACCACAATACGAAAGTGAACATCGGGCCAGAATGCCGCCGCACTCTCGTATTCCTGATTATACACGTTAATGATCTGCAGGGGGAAGATTCATCTTATATATCAGCAAACAGCAGATAATATGGTAACTTGTAGAATAACATGTACTTGGAGATCTTAAAAGAAAGCAAAGAAGAACACGGTGTTTATGATAGAACCTGTGGTTCTAGGTGGCAGTCCTAAAAAGGCACAATTCAAAAGGATTTGATTTTGGCCAACCAATGGAAAAAGAGGCACGAGAAATGTAAACATGAATAAAATCTTGAATTATCCTAGAATTTTATATTGAGTCGACAAATCTGTACCTGATGGCGAAACACGACATAAGCCAGCCCAAAGAAGATTATTATGAAAGGAAGAACAGCAGGTGTAACTGAAGCATAGACCAGACCCAGAAGAAAGTACAGTTGAATACGAGGTTCTCCTGTGTTGAAACCGATGCTGCCGGCATCCATGGCCTCTTCCCTATCTTTTTCGGTCTTAACCAAGAAGAAATTCTTCAAGTGATATATTATAAGTGATTTCACCATCAAAATCTCTCCAGCTATGCCAGCCCATCCATCAACCATTATATAAGTAATGAAAAAAGTTGCTTTCATAGGAATTGCATTCCCAATTGTTTCAGGATATCTGCCAAAAAGTATTGCAAAAAATGCTCAGTCTCACGAGGGGTTGATCAATCAAGTGAACAGATATATTCACCATAAAAAGTAGATTGCTGCAAGAAGGAAAACATTTGAGTTCAAATGACATACTGATTGGCTGGTTGGTGAATAAAAGACTTCAGCTGTTCCAATGCTGATCCTGTAAGTATGCTTCCAAGAAACACATTGATGAAGTTGAAAATATAATATCTAGAAGCTGATCTTCTCTCAAGAGATGACAAAGATGTAAAGCCTTCAAATTTCGACATGATCATCAGTATTGCTGGCAAGAAAATGAGAAAGAGCTTCAAAGCAAGACCAGGAAGAAATCCCTGAATAAATGATTTGACAACCTTCCTGGACAACACAGCATGAGCTCAGATAGGTCTTCCAATATTTAAAAAAAAAACGCCAGCTTCAAAAGTCCAACAATGAAATGGACTTACATATCGATAAGTGGCTTCAGAAATGGTGCTGCTTTCTCGATTCCCTCGATACTTGCAAGCGATTGTACAAATGCAATGGGGATCATGAAGAAGAAAGTGAGGAAAAAGAAAGCAACGGCTATGATTAACCTCCTGACAGTGAGAGAAACGTATGGAATTGCCAAGTTTGGCCAATAAACATCTCTTGGCTCTGGAGCCCACTCAGTCAACCAAAGCGTTGGATTTCTGGTTTGTTGAGTCTGTGCACAGACAGCAGCACCCCATCGACTTTTGAAGGAAACAAACGAAGTAGGCATAATGCTCTTGGGGTCAGTTCTAACCTCTTCCTTCTCTATAGCTATCTGCAAGAAGTGACCAGTTTCAATTACTATGAAACACGGTAAAAATACATAATATAAAAATAAAAATAACAGTTCTAAATTAAATTTTTCATCAACGAAATTTCTAAGAGATCTGTTTGGTTAGTGCGATCATCAAACATGGCCCCCAATCTCAACTGATATTACGAGCTACTTGGTTGAACCTGTTCCGCATCCTAGAATCCGGATGTATCATTCTCTCCCTCTTTAGAGGAGGTGGGTCATTTTTAATGGGGGTGGGATTTAACCTGTGCAGACTCTAATACCAAACTTCAAGAACAAAGCGCTAACCATTGTGCCAAAAGATTAAGTTGATAGTAGATGCCCACACTAATTCTTTTAACCTAGGTCAGACACTGGCCCTTAGTCTCCACTCTCCACCAACTTTGGGTGCTACACACCCCAAAAGCCGAAACACATCATTTCTCTAAGGCGAAAGAAGTGGAATGTAAACCCATGCAGGTTATAATACCAAACTCTAGGAACGAAGTGCTAACCATCGTTCCAAAAGCTTAAAACCGATAGTAGATATGCACTCTAATTCCTTTAACACATCAGACACAAGCCAAACTCGATCCACACCCTAGACTTGGGATAATATCATTCTCTGCCTCAGGCTTGGATACCAAACCTTAGGGATGAAACACTAACCATCAAGCTAAAAGCTCAAAATAATAGTAGAGGCACATCCCAGTCCCTTTAACTCAGATTAGACACAAGCGAGCCTCCACTGATTTTGGGTGCTACCTAGCCGAACCCAATCCAAACGCTTCAGACTTGGGACATATCAGAAGAATAGTTACCATGTAACATTAGTGAATCGTGATAAAAACCATAAAGCTTGAGAAATTCAAGATGTCAAAATCTACTATGATATTAACTTAACAAATTTGGCATTTGATTCACGAGCCAAGTAGTTTCATTTTTTTATACTACTACAATCATGAAGTGGGGGTAAAATTTTCAAGTCATAAATTGGACACATGTGCTTACTTCTTTTGTCAGCTTCTGAATTTCAGTTGTGTGATGATTAATAGCATCCACTTTTTTCCCACAAAGACCAAGGAAACCAGTCTGGTAAAAGACAAATAAGAGGATAAGCTTTGCAGTAACCTAAATACAGTATAATAATACTATACTTGAATGCACATCAGATTAAACTTAAAGTACCTTCATTTCAGGTCTCTTTGAAGTTCTTTCAAGTTTATTATTATAATAGACGAGCCAATTCTGCAACTTATTCTTCTTCTTGATCAGCTTAGCAAGTTTGTTTGCATTATAAACAACCTGTATAGTGATTCAGTAAGTCAAAAAATGTGCTTTTTCCTCACCACATTAATGAATGATCTTGGGGACCAATTACAAACTAGATCCATTTTAAAAAAACATTACTGGTTAAAGGCATTACTAAAAAGGAGGAAATACAGTGCCTATACATCATATCAATCAAATTTGTAACTGGAATTCAATTTACATGGAAAGCAAAGCACGTTGAAGCCATAAGAAATACTTATTAATAATTATATATATAAATTTGTTCAAAATATCAAACTTTAAATTATTTATACTTTTATTATTTATTATTCAAAATATCAAATTTTATATCATTTATACATCCTCCTTTTATTATACATATTACATACCATAAAACTTATGTCGTTTTTAGTAATTATACATTTAAAAGTACGTTCCATATATGTCATCCTAACAACTTCCAATCTACTAAAGCAAAAGTCTAAAGCAGGAACAGACCTGGTTAGTAAGATAGTGATCTGGATGGTTGACCAGGAAAAAGTGCTCAACAAGCTCACTAACAGATTCATCTGGGTCTGGAGGAATATTTCTTACGAGGACCTGAGGAAAAAAAATGTATCTATGAGAAAAACAAAATCCATATAACAAAATATCTCTAGTCCTACTGCTATCTGAGTTCCAGCTTAAGGCAATTTGGTCCATAACCCAAAATTCATTGGATTTGTCAACCATAAACATAAAGAGGAATTGCTACTGCTATCTGAGTTCCAGCTTAAGGCAATTTGGTCCATAACCCAAAATTCATTGGATTTGTCAAGCATAAACATAAAGAGGAATTGAATTAGCATAGTCGAAAAATATTCCTGAACAATAAATTTGAATGAACACTCGAGCTTACAGTAAACTGATCAGGTCGACGTTTTTCTGCTGCAACAAATTGCAATCTCATCATGGCAACTTTCTCATATTCCTTGAACAAAACATAACATGTCCAAAAAGTAAAGGCATAAGCCACAACTATGTGCCCCCAAAACCTGAAACAGAGTTAAAAAGAAAAAAATTTCACAAGTGATTTAAGAATCACACATATTAACATGAACCATAATAAGACTAACTCTAACTTCAACAACAGAGTGAGATTAACATGCAAATATCATCAAAGAGAAGAAAATGCAATAAGTTGAGAAATAAACCTCTCAGATTTTTCATGGACGTTTGAAATTGAGAGCTTATCGATGTCGCTGGAAGTTACATTGGTTATCTTGGCAGCTTCTAGGCCACCACTTGTGAAATTGACAGGAACTAACACAGCCCATGCTATAAATGCTATAGGAACAAAGATTTTAAGCCTGCACCAAAAAAAAAAAAAAAGAATAACTGAATCCAACTTAATACCAAGAAAGGTAACTCTTTTGAGGAACTCTGATACATTAATATTGGTTCATTACTTACCCAATTAAGTAAATCCTCAAGTACACAGCAGAATCCAATCCAGCATGTTCAATAAGCTCAGGTTCTGGCATTTTAAGTGCTTCAGGCATCCAATTCAGAAACCGAAGATATGCTTTCCAGTCTAAATTCACAAACTTGCGCACAAATGCTCCTCCATGAACAGGATCAGTTCTTAAACCTTTCAAATACCATTTTGGAAAGTAAACCCTATCATTGAAAGGTTGAAGTCTCAAAATGGCAAAAGCCACTAAGAAAATGAAGGCACTGAGAATATTGATGGCGGCCGAAAGCCCGATATCAGCTAGTGACGCCATTTAATTTATTCTCCTAGAAAGTTCTTATTCCTGCAAAAGAGAGGTACGGAGACATGAATAAAGACTGTTGCAATTATAACGCAGGAAACTTGAACAACTAAGAAGATCGTGTCTTTGCAGTGAAGATTTAATATTTAATCAGAAGCACTTACCTTAAACAACGTAATAAGAAAGAAGCATAACTTGATTTCAAGAAGAATTAGAAATTTTTCATTTATACATTGCAACTTACGTTTTTTGAGGCAGTTTTGCACTCTCAGAAGCCGAAGCCGAAAATAAATTAAGAGACGACGAAACTCCAAACCAAATTATATAACAAAGAGCTTTCTGATCGACGTAATTATCAAGGGAAAAAAAATGCCCCAACCGAGATTAAAAAAAGAAGTTGTCTGCAATATTCTACTGCAATTTTCAAACAGTTCAACCGCAATTCAAAATCAAACAGAACTGAGAAGTAAGCGAGAAGGAAAAAAATATGGTAATCTCTCCCCCAAACCTGAGCCAGAGAAACTAGAAAGTTGCAATTTTTCAGAGAAAGAAGAAGAATTCATTAACACCCAAAATCAATCCCACAAGATTTTCACAATTAAAACAACCAAAGAAGCCATCAACAGTGGACAAACAGAGGGTAAAAACACAAAAAAGGGCTCGAGATTTAAGCGTGTTACTCACAATTTGGCCGCAGAAATGGAATCCCAGGTTAATCCTTCAATAACAGAAAATCAAAGCTCTACATAAAGAAGATTTTAACGGAAGAGAGATTAGGATGTAGGATATCTTTGAAAGCGAACTAAGCAACAAGATTCGAACCCCTCTTTCCAGTGAAATGGACTTTAGAACACACGCCACTATCAGAGCCTTTTCCTCGTTGAGAAACCAAGTAATTGAAGACAGCTCTCTCCAGAAAGAGAAACTAATTAATTATTAACAAGAAAGAAGAAAGGCTTATTGGTATACGAGAGGATTCACAGAAAGAAAAGAACAAAAAGCAGTGTGGCTCCGATTTCCGGCAGGTGAACCACACCAACGGTATGTGAGTGAAGTTAGATCGATGGATAGGCCTAGGACTAGAGGGTTCGTTCCCTTTTGAGGCCTATAAGCTCTAGTCTGAAATGTATAAAATCTCATTCATTTGTTAATGAAAAAAGATGAGATTTTCTTCAATAAATAATAGAAAAAAGGTCACAGAACATCTGATCGCGGAATTGCAATTAGTGAAATAAAATAATTTTATTATGTCGGCAAAATGCCACGCGGACGATACAACGGCTACTTTTTTTGCGGTTACAGTATTGAAAGGGGACAACTAGGATTTACTTCCGGACTGAGATTGGGGGAGGTTAGCTGTACGCGAAGGAAGGGCGCGTGAAGAAACTGACCAATGGAATGATGAGAGAGAGGGAAATGTCAGAAGGATGAGCTGGCAACAGGAATGGCGTGTAGGGGGCGTGGGATAAAGGCGTGGACGTCGTGGGAGAGTGCCACGTGGGTTTAGAAGCTGTGTGGAAGGACTAGATCATTCTTTCTACCGTTTTCGTTGTTTTCGCATAGCCATTTTCTATTTTCTTCATGCATGCGTCAGCTTAAAGGATAATTCTTGCCGTGATGCCAACATAGGCTCCTCTTTTTTTTTTTCTTCCTAATCCCTTAAAAAAACTTTAAAAATGAAAAATAAAAGTGTTCTGACTATTCATAATGTCAAATAAGTGTTAGGGTCTGATTTATCATTTTTAAAATTAAAAGGAAATGACAAAATTGTTCATCGAAATTTGATTTTCATTCTGACAGATTAATTGTGAAAAAATTATTCGAACTCGTAAAACCTTTATTAATCTTATGAAACCCTTATCAAATCTCGTGAATTTTCATTTGCAACTTGTAAAATTCTTTTGAGAATTTGTGAAAGTATTACCATAACTTATGAATTATTTCTCAGAACTTGTAAAACTCTTGCTAGATCTTGTGATTCAAACTTTGAAACTTGTGAAATTCTTTAACGTAGAGTAAAAATTCTCACCCGAACTTATGAAATCCTTATAAAATATCGTGAATCAAAATTTGTAACTTGTGAAATTATGTTAAGAACTTGTAAAAACTTTATTATGTCTTGTGAATTCAAATTTAAATTTGCAACCTGTTACGGACCTAGCCTAGGCCCATGATCTCACTGGCTAGTACAGGGGGCAACCCACCATCCGTGGGACCCAGCCATGACCTTGGACACGCACCCACGATCCTGGACATGCACCCACGATCATGGATATGCGCACACGATCCCGGACACGCACATGACACGTACGGCGTGGCGCCAAGGGACTAACTAACCAGTATACTCTATATATACAGAGGAAGGAGACGGGCGCCGGTGTACATTCATTCTAAGCCTTGACTTATCTACATACAATACACGGCACACACAAGACTCCTTAGGCGAAACGCCTGCTTGTGTACCGTGATCATACCCTCTCCTGAACGCTTGACCCATAAGCATACAGGAAGGGCACACAGATCCTATATCAAACCACCGGACCTTCAATAGGCCAGACATCTGAGTTCTACACCAGAACAGTGGCGCCGACCGTGGGGATCAATAAACTTCTATTCCCGTGACCATGAGGATAAGCACTCGTGCTTCGTGCCAAAGACAATCGGAGGCGGATCAAGCGGGGACAACCGTCAACCACCGCGTCAACCACCCCGTAATGAGCACTGATTAACCGATGCGATGGAGACCATCGGGAAGGAGAAGATCGGCTTTCTCGGCCCGGAAGAACCATTGATTCCCAACAATGAACGACATCAAAGGACAACTCGTCCGACACGGAGTCCTCGGCTCCACGAAACCAAGACCGTGGACCACGGAATTCCACTCGAGGAGGCCGGACATCCCACATGCCGAGCCAGACTTTCGATCTCTTCAAGCCGGGATGCTTGCGATAATGAGACGGGTGGACAACATAGACAAGCGCCATACCCTTCACTATCGGCCGAGCGGAAGAGCGGGAGAAAAGGCGGACCCACACCCTTTCCAGCGAGGACCGGGAAGATAAAACTTGGAGAGAGGACGACGATGACGAGAGCTCGGCTCGCCGCACCGACAAGCGGAAGGCGAAACCGTCGACAGCCAGGAGGGCCAATAGGAGGAACCGAACCAGGATGAAGAGGGTCGACCTCGGGCGAGGAACCATCGAGGTGACAGGACGGTTCCCAAGTGGTTTCCAGCCGACGAAGATATGTCACCAAATGCACAATAGCTTTTTCTCCAAGGAGATCCGTAACGCCCGATTCCCGGAGAAGTGAATTTGGGCGAGTTGACAAAGTATGATGGCACACAAGACCCGACGACTCATTTAGAAGACTTTGACGTTCACATGTCGGTTAGAGGTCTCAAGGAACCAATTGTGCCCCGGATCTTCGCCGCGACGTTAAAGGGGCCGGCGTTGAAATGGCTTCACACTCTTCCCTTTGGGTCGATCCACAACTTTGAAGACTGGCCGAGGCCTTTGAGTTGCACTTCGCGACTAGCAAACGGCAACCAAAATCCCGAGATTCTCTCTCCAAAATCGACGGCGGTCGGAGAGCCGCTCCAAAGTTACCTCGGACCGCTTCAATCATGCGGTACTGCAGTGCGCGGACTTAACGAAGACGTACACGTTCACTTATTGGTGGACGGCCTCGATAAGGAGTCCCGCCCGGCGTAATCCTTTTTAAAGGAGCGGGCAAAGAATCTCAACGACTTCATATCTCGCTCAAAGAAGTACTTGGACGTCGAGCGGATGCGAATGGCAAACAATCCCAATTCGAGGCGGGACCAAGATAGAACCTCCTCCCGGGGGTCGAGACTTCTCGACAACAGGAATAGGGATTCCGGAGAAGGGGGAATGAAAGCAAGAGCCGAGGTGGCAAATTTGATCAGCGGAGCAAGTACGAGAAATATTCAGCCCTGACGGTGCCTCGATCTCAAGTTTGGAAGGAGGTAGCGACGACCGAGATGAAGAAGGTCGATCGGCCTCGTCTGTCCTACCGAAGATCCGGATAGACCAGTCTAAATATTGCTCGTTCCATGATGGTCGAGGTCATACAACCGACGAATGTTACGAGCTCCGGATGCAATCGAACGATTTGTTCGGGAAGGCAAACTTCAACGAGACGTCATAGAGCATCAAGGAAAAGGTGGGAAACGAAAGACCAAGAACCGCAGTAGGACCCCCCTCGAAAGTTCAAAAAGCAGGAAGATAAACGAAAGGCTCCCGAGGCCGATGACGAATTTCCGTAAGCGGAATTCGACCGTAATGTAATCAGCCGGAGCAATGGGCGGTGGCGGTGATACTATAAGCCGCCAAGGAAATACCTTCGAGAAGTCCTGTCCGTCAGGGACCGACCTAAATTCAAGGAACATCACACTGAGGTAGCACGGCCTCCTTTGTTTTTCACAAGAGACGACCTCAAGGACGTTGTCCCCGCCATCAAGATGGGCTAGTGATAACCGGCAATCGTCCAATCGCCGAGTCAAGCGGATATTTGTGGATGCCGTAGCTCGGCCGACATACTAAGTCGGGAAGCGTTCAAAAGAATGAGCTTGGACCGGACGACTTAAAGCCTTGCAAGACAACCCTCATCGGGTTTAATGGAGAACAATCTCGTCCGAAGGGGTTTATCGACCTCAGTTCACCCTTGGAGTCAAAGACGCCTTTAAGTCCGAAAGAGTGCGGTTCATAGTGGCCGAGTTCGTTTCACCTTATAACATAATTTTGGGAAGGCCAACCATCCACAAGTGGGACATGCTGGTGTCCACAAAGCATCAAAAGCTCAAGGTGATAGGCAACCAAGGAACCGTGGTCACAGAATCGGGGATCAAAGAGAATCTCGCAGTGCTATTTTGAAACCGTGAGAATTGGGGAGGCGGATCTTCATCGCAGCCCCAAAGAATCGCCTATATGGACCATTCGGACCGGGATTCTCCGACGAAGAAGTTAATACTGTGGAATTAGACATCCGAGACGATGAGGCTCGCCTGAACCGGCAGGAGACCGGAAGATCCGGTGATCGGAGACCCTCTCCGCACCACTAAAATTGGCAAACACCTATCTTCCGAACTTAGAAGTCGGTTGGAGGGATTCTGAAGGAAAACAGGATGTCTTCGCCGGGATTCATCTCGTGTACGGAATAGACCCAAAATTTTGTTGTCACAAGTTAGAAGTCTATCCGGCTCAATCCCAGTGTCGCAGAAAAAGGAACCACGGACCAGAAAAAGGAAAGCGCTGGAAATTCACATCCAAGAATTGCTTGAAGCGGGATTTATTCGGAAATACAAGATACAACCCGGTTATCAAATGTGGTGATGGTAAAAGCCAAATGGGAAGTGGAGAGTGTGTACCGATTACAAGAACTTGAACAAGGTATGCCCGAAGGACTCCTACCCAATGCCAAACATCGACCAACCGGTCGACAACGCCTCAGATTCCAGCTCCTATCCTTTATGGACGCGCATCTCGGATATAATCGATAGCGATGTACCCGGAGGATCGAAAAACAGCCTTCATTATCGAAAGAACTAACTATTGCTATAATGTCATGCCTTCGGATTGAAGAATGCGGGAGCTACATATCAAAGGATGATGAATAAGGTCTTTGCGGACAGATTGGCCACAATGTGGAAGTGTATATAGATGACATGATCGTCAAAACCTGGATCAAGAACGTCATATACAAGACCTGGAGCAGACATTCGCCAAACTCAGAACCTACCGAATCCGATTGAACCCGGCCAAATGTGCTTTTGGCGTCCCTACTGGAAGTTCCCGGGTTTCATGCCGACTAACCGGGCATTGAGGCCAACCCGGACAAATGTAGGGCGGTGATGGAGATGAAGGCCCGAGTACTAAAAAAGAAGTTCAACAGTTAACCGGAAGATTGGCCGCCCTAACTAGGTTTTTGCCAAAATCAGCGGAGAAGGCTTTACCCATGTTCAGGCTCTTAAAGAAGGAGGCTTCGGTGGAATGGAATCCAAAGTGCGATGACGCATTTGAAGACATAAAACAATGTCTGGCCAACCCTCCTGTCCTCTCAAAACCTCAGCCTGGCGAGAGTCTTTTCCTTTACTTGTCGATCGGCGAGGAAGCAGTCAGCGCGGCCTTAGTAAGAGAGGCGGAACACGGACAAATTCCTGTATACTTTGTCAGCAGAACCCTGCAGAATGCCGAGATCCGATACCGAAGCTAGAAAAAGTGGCATTCGCTCCGCTTATTGCGGCCCGTCTGCTAAGACCTTATTTCCGTGGTCACCATATCGTTGTTAGAACAAGCCACCAATTCGACAAGTCTTACATAAGCCGGACCTAGTGGGGAGGATGACTAATTGGGCGATAGAACTCTCCGAGTTCGACATCACCTACGAAGCTCGCCATGCAATCAAGTCACGTGCGTTGGCCGACTTCATCGAGAGCTCACCCCGACTTCTAAGTCCGACGAGACACCGGCAGCGAATGGAAGGTGTATGTCGACGGATCGTCGAACACGAAAGGAAGTGGAGCCGAGTCATTATTGAGAGTCCGAGGGGGTTACAATTGAGCATTCGTTGCATCTCAACTTCCCGGCCAAGTACACAATGGTGGAGGATCAACTTTACCGAAAAGGATTACATTCTCCCATGCTGAGATGTTTGAACCCAAATGAAGCGGGGTATGTCCTGGCCGAGATTCATGGAGGGGCCAACGGTCAACATATGGGGGCTAAGGCACTCGCCCGAAAACCCTTCGAGCAAAGCTACACGGCCGACGTTGGAGGCCGATTCAAAGACCCTTGTAAGACAATGTGATAGTTGTCGAAACATGCCGAGTTATTTGGGCGCCCCACTAGAGCTTCATTCCATCACGGCCCCCGGCCATTTTACAAATGGGGTATGGACATTCTCGGGGCCATTCAAGACAAAGACCTGGCAATCGCGCCGGCTAATCGTGGCGATAGACTATTTCACCAAGTGGATTGAGGCCGAACCTCTCACAACGATCTCCTCGGCTCGCGTGCGGCGGTTTGTTGAGGTTAATATAATTACGCGCTTCGAGCACCACCGAGATAGTAATGCACAACGGAACTCGGTTCACCGGAGTCGGATTTCGTGACTTGATTTACGAATACGGAATACAAAGATCACTTTGCTTCCGTGGAACACCCGCAGTCTAACGGGCAAGCTGAGGCCGCCAATAAGGTCATCCTTGATGGTTTGAAGAAACGTATGTTGGAGGCTGACACCTCTTGGGCTGATCAACTACCTTTTGTCCTTTGGGGAAATCGAACAACTGCCGTACATCCACCCAAGAAACTCCTTATAGACTGGCCTACGGTTGTGAATCTATGATTCCTGTGGAAATAGGGATGATGTCTTGGCGCAGGAAGAGCATTCTATCACAAGGTGAAATTGCCAATAATGAGGCGTTAGCAGTAGAGTTGGATCTGGCCGATGAGGCCCGGGTCACCTCCCATTGTCGGGATATTGCAATGAAGCAGCTGATCGCGGCTCGTTATAACAAGAAGGTTAGACCAAGAAGATTCCAGCCCGGTTGCTTGGTACTTAGAAGGGCCGACATCGGGAACAAGAACTCCAAAGACGGCAAGCTTGCGGCTAATTGGGACGGACCTTATCGCGTTCGAGAAACTCTTGAGAGAGAGCTTACATTCGGAAAATTTGGATGGAACCCCTATCAAGCGAACATGGAATGCGGACAAATTAAAGGCATATTTCAGCTTAGGCTTATCTCGTTGTTTTTCTTAAAGCATCGTTTTCCATTATGCTCTTTATTCAACGTTGGCCTGCTGGCTTTTCCCTTCGCAACAATTGTTGTGCCAAATATGAATGAAACTCTCGTTCGAGGGTATCTATTGAATTCCAAACATTGTCTTTTTCAAGATTCAATTGTTATTAGCTTTTCAGCTGAAGAAAACACGTCTGATAGCTATCGCAGCCTGTACACGCTAATTTACTCCGGGTATCAATAGAAAATGTCATGCCGACCCCGATCAGTCAAAATGCTCTGACGCTATCGGACAAAACCGAACCCGGGCAGTGGCAATTTTCATTTACCTTTGATGACCCGGTTACTATACCAGAATTTTATAAGACAAAGGCAAACACTAGCACTTTAAAACACTATGGTCTTATGACCAAAAAGCGCGTTCGCAGATTCTCGCTTACCTTCATATGACCTTGGCCAGTCAACCGCGATAACCGGTAAAGTTATATTCTTATACGATGCATTATGGTGGCTAAGTTACCATCTATTGTTAATCGTAGCCAAAAGTGGCCATATTGGCCAATCTGCTCAAATAAAGTCATTGCGGTGAAACAACCTGATAGATTATACAAGTTAAAAAGAGAAAGAAAAAGGGAAATCAATCCGTGTGCTTGGGGGCGGTCGAGACTTCCTCACCCCCGCTCAGCCTCCAAGACGGCCGCATCGCCATCTATCCGGTCTCTGAACCAGCAGGAGGTTCCACATAGGGGACAATCCGCCCTCACCACATAGGACCTAAATGATGCCCCGTAGTGTTGAGCTCGATCCCCGGTTCAAAGCCCGGATCCGGGCAAGTGAATTCTCAAACGCTCCACCATCGAACCCAATAGCAACTCCTGCAATGGGTTATCTCCATGATGATGTGTTGAGGACGCCTCCTCGGCTTTTATCCCGTCCACTTCGGCTCGAACTCGTCCCTTCACTGTCATGGCTTTTAACCGCTCTTCGCTTCTAGCTTGAGCCGCCTTAAAGCCTTCAATTATTACATTGGAGTCCGCCAAGAGCCCCTGGCCTCTTTTAGTCGAAACTCCACTTTCTCCACTGACCTCACGAGCTCGGAACTCGCTCAAGCGACTTGCCATTGTTTCGCAGCTTCGTCGCGGTCTGTGCGGCACGCTTCGCCTCCGTGGCAGCCTCCGCATATTTGTGGTGCAGGGTGAGAAACGACTGGGTCAAACCAAGACCCTTCAAGAAAGCATTTCCCAATGCCTGGACCTCTCGTACGCCTACTTCCCGCAAGGCCACCGGCTCTTGATAACGGGCAGAGGCGGGAGTGCAACGCCGAGTTCCTCGGTTATACCCTTACTCCACAAATGTGAACGGGAATGACGGTGGAAGGACGAGGGGAACCGAGGTATCGTGCATGGAGAGGGCTCGGGGATCCCAGAAAGGTATTGAGGCTCTTTCATCTTAAGACCTGTACGAAACACATACAACATGATTAGCTACTAGGAAAACAAAGATGATCAATACAATACTAAGACGCGGAACAACGCCGATGTTAAATAACAAAAATGCCATACTCGGCCCTGACGCCATCTCATCTTGACGCTGTGCCTCGGCCCGATACTGGGCTACTAAGGAGCCGGCCCTACAAGACCGTTCGCTCGAACGTGGTCTATTATGGCATCAATGGCCTTCCTTTCAAAGCTTCAGCAGATTGGACCGCTCCACCTTATAGGCGCTAGGGGACACATTGTGGTGATCTTGACACCAATACAAGTTAAACTCCCGCCGACCTTGGAGAGTCCGCCCTTTGAGGAACCAAGGAGTTGTACCAGTTTTAGCGACGACTTTGAAAAAGTTGCCCTTGAAGCGTTTGAAAGAGTCTGAGACTGGGGTAAACAAGCGCCGATTGGCTATTCCCCGAATGGAGGTCCAGCCCTTGAGCTCCGGCGGTTCCTTCCCAGAGCGAGAGGTGTGGGGGTTGAAGAAATAGAAGAACATGGAAGTGGTGCAAGGCAGTCCAAGGCTCATGCAAAACCACTCAAAGGCAATCGTAACCCCATCCATTGGGGTGTAATTGCGAGGAGCTATACTAAGAAACTGAAGGGTGGCCATTTGAAACTCGGAAAAGGGGAATCGAATCCCAAGCCTGGTGATATAGTCAGCATAGAAAAAGAAAAGGAGTTGTGGCTCCTCCCTCACCGAGCACACAGCTCTTCCTCTTCAGGAGACAAAGCGAGTAGGTGTTAGTATCTCGAACCGGAAGACCTTCCAAGTCTTCCATGGTCACTTCGACCGATAGGATAACACCTCTCGGGTAACCCAAGGAATTGGTCAATTAAGTCTTGTGGGGGCTAGCGCGGTTGGCGTTTCCAGATTCGACTCACCGCGTGAGAAGAAGAAGACGACGCCATTATACCTAACACAAATAAGGCCCTTGGACCCGAGCTGGCCACTTTGTTAGACTGGCTATTCGGAAGGTCCGGAGAAGTTGACACATCGAAACTCGGGTTAAACTCCCTCGGATTAGGAAGAAGCGGGAAGGAAACATTCGGACTTCCCCTAACCGACGATGCATCGTCTCGGATTTTCGTCGGCCCACCACCGAAGTTCTTCCCTTGCCTCCACGATGATCGGTTAAAGCAACGGTTTGCGCGTTGACGGAAGATTCATCGCCCCAAAGCCACCAACGGCTTTTTCCTTGACGGTGTGGCGTAGTTCCGCCGCTTCTTCTGGGGTCATATTCTTTATGTCCTTTGACATGGGAGCCTCTCTACTAAAGGTATTAAGGAAAAGGAAACGACTCACTCGAAAAACAGGGGAGTTTTGCACAAATGAAGGAACCGAAAACAGACTACGCGAAAACCCACTCAACAAGGGAATTTACCCGAATTTCAACTAAATACTGACGCAATCTCACAGGAAACGGCAGATCGAGCAAGAACAAAAGAAAGAGGCAAGGAAACAAGAATACCTACCTAGAATATGGAGATGATCGAGGGAAGTTGTGGAACGAAGATAGTTCACGACACAAAGTTATCCTTCTGGAGAGCGAGAATCGTCGGGAGAGAAGTTCTTCAAAGCAACGTTGATAAAATAACAAGGAAGGAGACTTGGCGGGTATAAACCTTTCGAAACCCAATCGACGGGGCAAAAGCGCCTTTTCCATCGGCCGAAAGGATGACGTGACCTTCTCATTTAATGCGCGTCTGTCGTGCATTAATTACCCCAAAGCCCGTATAGGCCAAGCACCCCTCAATTCGGCTTCACGACAGTCGAGGGACGCCAGCTGGCATAGGCAAATGATAACGTAGAAGAGAAATCGACAGCCAAGATCCGGGCACAAGGAGCAGGAGTCACGCCAATTATCCCGCTTGCTCGTTAGGCTAATCGGCCTCGAGAAAGGACCCACATTTGGAGTCTTCGACCGTGCAAGAAGCGAGCCCGATGGTCGAAGAACAACAAAATTTAAACAAGCATAACCCGACCACATGTCTGGGGCAATTCAACCGTAAGACTTGTAGTTCCGAGATTGCTTGAAACTCGATAGACACCTTATCAAAGTAAGACGGGGCAGCTCCGATACAACTAGAGGATCCAAGAACATGTTCACCCGGCTGACCAGATACTCCTGGACAACCCTACTGGGGCAAGGACATCATGTTACTTCGCGATCAACAATGACTCGACTTCAACAAAGACTCGAACTTTCGTTCTTCAAGCGAACATCTAAACTCTACGCACGTGAGACCCGAGCAACCGAGCTTGGGGCAATCATTACGGACCTAGCCTAGGCCCATGATCTCACCGGCTAGCACAGGGGCAACCCACCATCCGTGGGACCCAGCCATGACCTTGGACACGCACCCACGATCCTGGACATGCACCCACGATCATGGATATGCGCACACGATCCCGGACACGCACATGACACGTACGGCGTGGCAGACAAGGGACTAACTAACCAGGTATACTCTATATATACAGAGGAAGGAGACGGCGCTGTGTACATTCATTCTAAGCCTTGACTTATCTACATACAAATACACGGCACACACAAGACTCCTTAGGCGAAACGCCTGCTTGTGTACCGTGATCATACCCTCTCCTGAACGCTTGACCCATAAGCATACAGGAAGGGCACACAGATCCTATATCAAACCACCGGACCTTCAATAGGCCGGACATCTGAGTTCTACACCAGAACACAACCTTTAAAACTTTTGTCAAAATTTGTGAATTTTGATTTACAACTTGTGAAAATCTTATCTAAACTTGTTAAAACCTTTATCAGAATTTATAGAATCGTATATTCCTGTTTTTTCTTATTCTAAATTTAAAAGGATAATCATATCCTTTCTTTTTAATTTTAAAAATGACGAATCAGACACTAGCACCTCTTTGATATTATAAATATGTGGAACACTGTTGTATTTTTTTAACAAAGTTTGGGGAATTTCCCTTTTTTCCCTCTCATCTTCTAAGAATCAAGGTAATTTTTGTCAGCTTAAAGGATATTTTTTTGTCGCAATGTCAATATAGGCTTTTTTTCCTTCCATTTTTTATGATTTTTTTTTTTTTTGCCACCCCATTTTCTAAGAATCAATGCCATATAAGGAATTGCTGTCTCATGGCATCTTTCTCATCAGGGCCGTTAATTAGGTTTTTTTAAATATCTCCAAAAGAATCCATGCATATATGGATGCAGTGACAGAGATAGGGAAGTTAGAGGTGGCCCCGCCCCTCTTAAAATTATAAAATAGAACATAAAATTTTAGAAAATTATATTTTAGTCTCATAAAAATTTTAATATTTTCTTTTCAATCCCTATTACGTGTTTTGTGGGAGGATTAAAATGAAAGTATTAAAATTTTTATGAGGCTAAAATATACTTTCATAAAAATTTGGGTTCTATTCTATACATTTCTCCCCCCTTAATTACAAACTTAGCCCTTCCTTATAACAAAATGTCAAAATGTTTAAATAATTTGAAGGGCACGCATAATTTGGCGAAACACCTGCAAAAATGTTAAATTCTGAAAAAAGAATGGATTTTTTTTTTTTTTTGAAAAAAACTCTTCAACTTGCTTTTTAATAATCAAAGACATGAATAGCTTCTGCCATTATTGCATTTGTGACCATAAAATTAAATTCAATGGAATCGCGTTAATAGCGTGGTAGCGGCTATCTAAATTTCAATAATTGTACTTTTTATAAAATCTAAGCCAAATCCACGACATCAATATGATATCGACCTTTATTTAATTAATTACTACCTCCATTCTTAATTATAGGAGCAATTTAACTGATTTTGGGAGAATTAAGGAGGGGAGTTAAATTAGTTAATTTTATTCATTTTCCTAAAATGTCCTTATATAAATTTAAAATGACACAAGTTGCCATAATTATAAGTGTTTCTAATTTGCCTTACGTTAGATATCCATGACATATTAGTTTATATATGTATATTAGTTGCTTTTTATATAGCCATGTGTATACATATATGTGTATACATATAGATCTATCTACATACATAGAGACACACACCCATATATCTACACACACATATATGTTTATATATGTGTGTGTTCACACATATATATCTACACATATATATATATTGACACACATAAACACAAATATACATATATATATATATGTAAACTCACATATATATAATGCTCCTAATAATAAGTATAAATAGGGGTATTATAGGAAAAAATTGACAAAAGTTAAAACTTGCTATTATAATTAGGACCAAAACCAACTCCAAAATTTGCTCCTATAATTAGGGAGGGAGGGAGTAATTTTTATTTTCTATTATCTCATGACAAAATTAACTACTTCATGATTTCTAAAAATTGAGTATGTAATTTTTTTAATTTTATCTTTCCCAAAATTAATATCCATAATAAAGTGTACTATTAAAAATAATAACATACTGATTCCTCTAAAAATAACAACAATTCAAACCTCGGAATTCCTCTAAAAATACTTATACAAGAACGACGACAATTCAAAGTTCAAACCTCGGAATTACTAATACAGAGGAAGTTTTTTTTTTTTTGTTGAAAATATACCACTAAATTAATGTATAAAGGATTATTTTCAAAATAAGAGGCTCAATTAACCCAATATAATCGAGGTTTAGCTTTACTTAAAGGACAAGTCAATTCCACATGTGACTATTAAAGTTGTATAGAATCTCTTAAAATTCAATTCACTTACATATAGTTTTTCTAGCTTCCAATATTTAACAATATCTTTTTAAAATTTTTAAATCAACCATTATATATATATATATATATATATATATATATATATATATATATATATATTAAATTAATGACTTATGAATAACGATGAGATTTGATGAATATGAATTATTTTAAATATGAATGAGTAATTTGTGTATTTGTGTTAGTCTTTTAAAATATTTATTTTATTGATGATTATAATTTTCATATTTGTGATTCTAAGACTTGTAGATTATTTTATTGATTTTGTTTTTGAACGTGTCTTGTAATTGTACAGCATACGGGTCTATTCTATATATACAATTTTTGTCCATTTATTAATTTCTTGAAAGAGTATAATAAATTAAAAGAATTATATGCGAATTTCTTAAATTTAAAAGGTTCCATGAATGTCAGGTAAACAAAAAACAAAAAAGGTTCCATGCATACATAATTCAAAGTTTGAGAAGTTATAACTCAAAATGAAATTTAAAGAAAATCATCTTAACATAGTACTTTTTTTTTTCCCTCCAAACATCTTAACATATTACGTTTCATTAATACTAAAATAACTATTATTAAGAGAGTTATTTTATACAAGTTTAAAAAATTAAAATATTTAATCGATTACTTATATAAGACCTTAAATACTAAGAGAAAAATTGCAATTTTCTATTTGATTAAGGAATTGTGATCTTCCAACTGAGAATTGGACAAAAAATAATAAGTTTGCTTTGAGTCAATTCTTTAAATTTTTTATTTACTTTTATCCAATTATATGAAGTGGCATATTTTTGGATTAAGTAAAAACTATCTAAATCCCTAAAACATTTGTTAACAAATAAAAATAGGCAATGATTCGACAAAAAAAAAACAAAAAAAGGCAATGAGGCACATGTTAGTTAAAAACTCGTTTTACAACTACGATTTTACGTTTTTACGATTTTTTTTCATTAAAACGATTTTACTAATTTTCCAAACGCTTTTGAGTTTTTACGATTTTTTTTACGTTTTTACTACGTTACGATTTTACGTTTTACGATTTTTCATTCTCCTTCCGTTTTCAGGTAAAATCTACGTTTTTACTACCATGATGAGGCATACAAAAACTGTAATGATTTAAGGTTCAATGTTTGTTGAGCTGTTTTTTTTTTAAATAAAAAGAAAATCTTTAAAACATATTTTTTTATAATTTTTTTTTTGGCCAAAATATAAAAGTGGATACTTTGGAAATGATAATATGTATGGCAGTCATTTTCATAAAATAAAGGTCGGTATGGAACATGTGCACATGGAATGGGACTAATTTGTGGGTAACATCCCCATCAATCAACTTCAATTTTATCTCATATATGGCCCAAGGTCCTGAACCAAAACCGGTCAAGAGTCAGTGAGTCAGACCGAAATTAAACCGATGAGAAATTGAAGATTTAAGGGTAATTTATATGAAATTCTAAAGAAAATTGTTTTTTTTTAAAGTACTAATTTAATTGGTCCGGTCCGAGTTTCAGAACAATGATATGGCCATGTTTAGTATGCCACTAAGTAATATTCGTTTTCCAAGTGGTCCCTATTTTACTCAATGAAGTTGAGAATAATCTTTTGATAAAATAACTCATAAAATAAAAAACTATTTCCCACATTTATTTCCTCAAGCTTCCATTGTAAAATGCTATCTACACATATATTTCTTCTTAGTAATCCATCAATCGACAAATCGTATTGAGTAATTATTCCAAATTATAAACTTTTTTTCTCTTCATATTGTTATAATCTATTTTTAAAAGATAAAAGTGAAGTCTATTTTTAATTACAATATGTTTAAATTATATGATTTATTTAAATAAAACAAACTTATATATTACACATGTTCTATTCAAAATACTTTTATTTGTTTATGTGACATCAACCGTTGAAATTAATATGCTAAAAAAGTAAGTGTTTTGTTGGCACACAAGTGTTGAAATTGACTATTTTGGAACAAATGGCCAAGATATTAGCATGATATTGCTTTTTTTTTTTTTTTCAACAGCATGATATTGCTTTGTCATCATGTTATATATGACTGAACTATATACAAGGCAACAACTGGAGAAAAAATCAATTAATTTAGCCTCAGAAGACTCAGTTTATTTATATAAAGTATTAAACTCCATCCATAATTAATACACACACATACTTCCAATAACTGATGTGACAGAATTTGGACCACCGCATATCAGTTTGTCCCCATTACCATAATTGACATAAAAAAGAAGATAAAAAGAAAGTAGTCCAGAAAATGGATTAAAATGGAAATTTCTATTGACAGTGGAAAGAGTCATAAACTTGACTGTTAGGAAATTACTGAATCTTATCATGATTCTTGTGGACTTGTCTCCAGGTTCAAACAAGAACAAAGTAAGGCCTCTTCATGTTCACACAAAGTAGGATAAGAGGTAGAAGCTTAAAACTAGGAGACAATTTGTACTCTCTTGAGTTTTGTACATTATCTTCAAGGAGCTAGTTTCAGAATATGAGAAGCTTTCTCTGCACAAGTTACCTTCCTGACATGAGATGAATGAGAGCTTGGTTTGCATCGAAGGAACCCACATCCCAGTCCTCTCTTGGAGACGAAAGTACCATCAATGCAAATACAATTGATCTCATGCTTGGCCTTACTTGTGGATTTTCCTGTGTGCAAGCTTTCGCTAGCTGACACATCTGCAACCCACAACAACAACAACCTCCTTTCATCAAAAACAAAAAACAAAAACAACAACAGCAACAAAGTCTTATCCCAGGGGTCGGATCATATGACGCTATATTGCTCTATCAAAAACAAGATTTTTAAATAAATTATTAACTGAAAGATCCTGCTCTATGACATCATTGAGTGTTCTGTCTTCCTCTACCTCTTTCCAGAGTACTCTATACAGTTTGATCTCCTTCACTTTTCACTTTCATAAATGAAAATTTAGATATTAACTATATGGACATAGCATGTCACCTTATATACAGAGTCAAGAGGGTATTTGTCACCGAGCCTGGGGTCAACAAGTTGACGAAGGTCTTCTTCTGGGTTTTGATGATTTAGAACCTCTTCAAACTGCAATTTCATCAAGTTAATGTAAGAAATTTTGAGAGAATAACTATGGAGGAATGATTCTGAGACTTATTATTATTATTTTGGAGAGCTAAAAGAAGGGAAGTAAAAACAACCAGGGCAACTAGTCCCTTTGATTCATTCGCAAGCTCCTTTGTCTTCACAATAGCTTCTTTTGCGGATATGAGTTCATAGAGAACAATTCCAAATGCATATACATCTGTTTTGAGGGAAAAGTCGCCATATTTTACATATCTGCACAGCAACACTAATCTTGGTCAAAATTATTAAAGATCATGATAACAGTGAACTCTGTCTGAAACTAAAGAGGCTGGAACATCGTTAAAGTGAAAAAAAGCATTAAAAAAGGATTACTGAAAACCACAAATTCACCAACCTCCTTTATTCTGTTAGAAATTCAGTGTAATAATTATAGACAGAGAGTAAAGCAGAAAAAGCTATGGTGGCCGACATACTAACCCCATTTTGTTCGCACCTGGAAAAGAATTATGCAATCCTAATCAAAAGCTATCATGAATGCGGGTTGGCTCAACTTGTCTGTATTCCAATGCAATTATTCCCTTGAAAGAAGACTTAACTGCCGCACTGAGTTATAGCTTTAAGTTACTATTGACATCATAAACTTTATTTATTAGTCCTATCTTGTTCCACAGTGCTACTATGCTTGAAAAGAAGAAAACCCCTTACAGTTGATTTGTAATAATCAAATTAGGCTTGCAGACAAAATGTCACTGAAACGTTACTGAGAAAAGATGATAACAATAAAGGAAGGAGCTTTCAACCCCTACCAATCAGTGGCCAAGAGGTCGAAAAAGAAAGCCACCAATCATGTCTTCGAAAGGCTTCAAGGGCACTTACTTCAGAAAAGGAGCTGTTCATATTTTTCTTCGTGGTACGAGATATTTTAGTTGAAGTAAGTGCGACGCTTGACCAAAATTATTCATAACAATTTAAAATATATGTGTGTTAACTATTATGGAGCATATGTGGCATCACTCCGTATGTACGTGCTTCTTAGTTAGTCTATTTTGCTGAATGTATTTTCCAATATTTGCAAAGGCCTCACATGATCCAGAGCAAAGCTCCCTAAGATATTGTCACAGTTGCTACCAAATAAAGACATAAGTTTTTCTTTTCTCCAAAGTCATATATATATATATATATATGCCATGCAACTTCAATGGATTATTACAAATGTAAATTGACTTTTTGCATTGTAGGGGATTTTTCTCTTTTCAAGAAAAGCAGATTACAGAAACAAATGCTCCGGAAAAAAAAAAATGGTACAGAACGAACCGAGGCATCAACACTCTAGAACAGCACAAACATCATACGGATTGAGTGGTAACATAACTGTAGGTTCAAAAAGCTAAGAAAATCATAAGCCCAAAAGGGTTCATTTAAATCCTTAATTGAAATTTAATCTCCAAATCAAATAAAAGAACTTATTGAAGAGGCATTTGCATCACTTAACCAACAAAACTAAGAAAGTGATAAGTAAATCAAATTCTTACTCTGGAGGCATATAGCCAAAAGTGCCCACGAGAAGTGATGGCATTGAAGAACTAACAAATTCTGTCAAATTTGTCTGACCAAAATCTGCAACCTGTGAAGATGTTAGCCTCAGAATTTCTAATTTCATTATATATCTAATCAAAACTCCAAAAAGAAACAGTATTTGCAAACCTTTCCTCGAAAGTTTTCGTCAATCAATATGTTTGGAGATTTAATGTCTCCATGGATGTATACAGGAACTGTTTGCTCATGGATGTATGCTAGTCCTCTTGCTGCATCCAAGGCTATTTGCACTCTACTTGGCCATGTTAATGGCTCCCTCTCTAAGAGCAACAAAATTAATAGTCTTTAAGTCAAAATGGAGATAGCATTTTTGAATCAGAGACAGGAATATAAGACAACATATTATTATGTGACAAGAAGTTTAAGACAGGAATATAAGACAACATATTCTAACGTGACAAGAAGTTTAAGTACATTTAAAGTATCATGATGTTGTGGTTGATGCTGATGTCAAGACATGTATTTGATATAATACATTTTCAAATATCTGTGAACATAAAAGAGTGAGAGAGCAGGGCCCTATATTTTTACCTGAGCCACGTAAATGTTCGCTTAGATTGCCATTCTCAATGTACTCATAGACCAAAAATAAGGAGTTCTTGACACAATATCCAATCAAGCGTACCTGCAAAGAGCATATATACATGGAATCATTATTGTGGGTGTCTAGGTAACGAATGTCAAGTATCTTGGCATAGAAAGTAACTAGAATTCTAGGCATAGAATGTTCGGTTTTACTGTTTTAGCTTATAGCCATGGTGAAAAGTGGAAAAAGAACTTCACTTCCAAAAAATAAATGGGAGAGAAAAGATGCACTGTAGAAGCATTATTGGAGGAGGTTTCTCAGGTGATTGTTTTATCTAAATAACCTTGTATTTAAATTTTCATCGTAAATTAATCCGAATAACATAGCTGTTATCCCCTCACGAGACATCACAAGCTGTTCTGGAAAAATCTGTGCAAATTGATAGACATGAAGATAAGATAAAAACACGAGGGGAAATCATACCAAGTTTAGGTGATGGACATGGGTAAGAACCTTCAGTTCAGTGCGGAATTCTTTTGATGCTTGCATGTCCATCTTCTTAATCGCCACTTTCTGTAGGAAATTGTCAATTTCTAGCAATTATTAGAATTTCTGCTTCAATTTTTAGATCAGCCTTAGAATTATGCAGACTGATAAAATGGGGCTGAATATAGAACAAGAGAATAGCATTGAAGATTTGAACCTAAAGGTTAGGTTTATCTTCAAAGAATGGTATGTCCATACTATTAGAAATTATAACAAAATTATTTAAATTTTGAATTTATGTAGTAATTAACACAGTATAAGTTTTAAAATCTATCTTTCGTGAAGACAAACCTCATTTCGAAGTTTAGCAAAGTAAACAGATCCAAAGCCTCCTTGTCCAATCATATTAGCCGTACTAAAGCCATTGGTAGCTTCGGCAAGCTCCTCATATGAGAACTCCACTGACTTGTCCACAGTAATACCTGACAATCTAGGAGAAGCAACACCAGCCAATTCTGATAGCTTCTCTGAGCTGCTTCCATAACCTGAATCCAAGAAACACATCAACTTCAACTTGTAAAAACCTAAATTTAACATTTCCAATTCTAGAATAAAAATAGAAAGAGACAAAAATGGGTGTTGTATCACGATCTGCTTATTAATCTTGCTTTGTTCGTGTCTGACTTTTATTACGGATTTGAGTTACTAGAGGTCAAATCAGCAGTTGAGTTTTGATCATGTGTCTGCTCTCAATTCCTCAATTGTTCCTTGTTTTTCTGAGAAATTCATAAATCTAGCTTTCCTCATTCAGCAAGTTGTTTCTATGATATGTATTTTCTAAAATACCCTAGCCATCTTCATTAATTCCCTCATTTACTATTCTTCTTGATTATTGTTGATGGAGTATCAATGGAGGTAAATTATGAAAATATTAAGAAATATGAAAAATGTATCTTATATTTAAAACTAAGATCAACTCTCTAGACATGTCATATATTAAGAAGCGGAGGGAGTATTTGTCAATGCCAAGAGATTGATTAACCTAGAAAGCTAGGCATAAGAATAGATTGGCTTACGATGTCCAAGTTGATTATACTTACCTTCAAATGCTAGTGGATTTGTGAAAAGGGATACATCTTCCACTCTACTTCTTCTACATAGCCCGAAATATAGTAGTCCCAAGAGTAAGGTCCCAGAAATGCTTCCAACAACTATACCAGCAATAGCTCCACCAGAAATTCCTACTTAAAATGATTCAACGATGTCAAAATCAGATGCCATAATATTAAGCTGTAAACTTGAATAGAGCAGTGTGATATCGCCATCATCACCTGATCTGCAAATGGGTACAAAATAACAGACATAGATAGGTGTTGAAGTTAGAGGATTTGAGCAGCTTCCAAAAGAATTTATTAAACTTACAATGAAGTGTAAATTATCTAAGTTTGTTCTTGAAGTTACTGAAGAACCAAAATAATGAACAGGCCAAATTGATATCACAAGATCACACGGTAGTATAAAACAACTTGCCTCAACTTCAATGGTGGATAGTTTCCATTTTCATCTGCAAAAAAGGATATAAAACATCATCATTAGGCACACAAAGCTCTTTGACAACTTTCATCAAACACATGAACTGCAAAATCCGAATCCCTACCTACACACGAAATTTAGTAATGGACTCTACTCGTTTCCATGGGAAACAGGGAAGAACCTGGGGAGTACCGTGTGGGTTCATTGGGCTCTTGTTTTATTAATTGAGCAAACAAGTCTTTCGAGCTTTTGATGAGCTAATGAGGTTACGTACAGTTACCATAAACCATAAGGGGTAAAAAAACTAAAATAACACAACTTACAACATTTTTCTTGCACAAAAAATAATGAATTTATTTTATTTAGAAATCACAAATAATGTAATATCATTTCTTAGATTCGATATAATATAAAGAAAAAATGTATTAGCCGTCGATTATCAAAATATAATAGTAAGCAATATGATTCAATTCTACAATTTTATATTATCTTCAGTCCTAAATATAAAATCTAATTAATTTTTTTAGAGAAATTAAGGAAATTACTTTAAAGTCTATCACCTTAATCTTATTTATAAGTCTATTTTAACTAACATTTTGATCTTTATTATACGCCTAGTTTCAGAATAATAAATGTGTTTGTTTACTTTTTTTGCCCTTACAAATTGTAATAAACAAAAGAATTTATTCATGTTCATTTTTGAAACCAATCATAGATAAGGATAAAATTAAAAATTTAGCCTATAATTAATGAATTGACTAACTTTTCTCGTTATGTGAGAGTTAGTAAATTTGGACTTATAAATAAGACAATAGTGGTTATATCATTATCGTATTTTCTCCAAACTAATTTACATGACTTATAAACTAATATATAATATAATTATATATAACATATAATATAATTAAATAATTTATTTAACTCCCTTAATTTTCAAAAAAAAAATTAATTGGGTCTTATATTTAGATTCAAAGTGAGAGAACAATAAGAAGAATATATTTGGTATTCCAAAATATAGGGTCTGTTTTATATTTTTTTTTTTTTCAAAAACAGTTTTATAAAATTGTTTTTAAAACAATATATTTAGATTTTTTTTAAAGTGACATGGTGACAGTCGTCAGATGATGTGGTGGTGGTGGTCGTTAGTAAGAAAACACCTAAAAACTATTTTTGGTTCTTAATATTTAAAAACAAATTTTGTTTTTTGTTTTCAAATATTTTTTAAAAAAAACAGTTTTTCAAACAGTTTTTTTAACAAAAAAAATTTGGATTTTAAAACAAAATCAAACAAGCCCTCCATCATTTATATTTTACACGCTAGCATGAGCCCTCGTTACTTTTCCCAACTCATACCCCATATAAATAACTTTCCAACTGAATCAATCGATATTAATTATATTAAGTAAATTTTTAAATATCTATCATAAAAACAATATAAAATGTATATAAGGTAAAATGTTTATCGAGTTGCATTACTATTTATAACTTATACGTACACAAATGTTTTGTATGATGCATGAAAACACACAAATAATGTTAATTTAGTTGAATAATATTCATAAGATTTTTCTTAAAAAAATATCCACAAGTCTTAAGACTAAGATTTTTATTTAACTTCTTTAATTTAAATTTAATTTTTTTTTTACTAAAATCAACCCAGTGTTATTTAAGGAGACTAGGGAGTAACTCGTCCAACTTGCAACAACAGAAACAAAGAAAAGCAGCAAAAATAGCAAATCCTATTCCAACTAATACTTCTTTAACGATTGAGACTTTCAAAAACAATTTTTTAATCATGATTTATGATATATGAGAAGAGTTTTGTCTCGATTTATATAAATAAACATTATAAGAGATAACCCTGATAAAAGAAGAGGTGGTGGGCATAAAAAAATGTTAAGTAGCAAATTTGTCTCAGAAATTTTCGCTAAAGAGCAATGTTACTCTGAAAGTTTTTGTTGTCTTAATATTGCCCCGAAAGTTTTAAAACATAACAATGTTGCCTATTTATGTTAAAAAGTTGACGGTCAATGTCAATTTTTTAACGATTGATGTTAGTTTTTTAACGGAATAGGGGTACATTACTACGTTTTGAAACTTTTGAGGTAACATTGAAATAATAAAAAATTCTAAGATAACATTATTCTTAGGCATATATTTCCAAAGAGGATACCTAGTCAACCCTTAAAATACAGGGAGCACTTCTTTGAGAGTATTCTTAGCAAGCCAGTCAACAAAAATAAAGTGATTTGTTATTATAAATTTGGGAAATATACTTTTTCTCATAACGTAGGAGAAGTGTATTCTTATGTCATACACACATGAAATGATGAGACCTATATCTTTTAAAAAATAAAAAAATAAAGATGTGGGTCCCACCATTTCATGTGTGTCTAATCTTATTCTTCTCATACAATATAAAACTATTGTGTCACTGTCGAAGTCTGTTAGCAGTTTGTACTAACCTGTAGCCGGCACAAACACCAGATGGCCCCCGCTGAAATCGGACTCAGGATTGTACCTCTGAAGCAACTCGGCCGGAACACCATTCTCCGCCGCAACCTCTGCCAACCCCTCGCCGGGCAAAATTGGATACGTCAAGAACAGCCCGTAATCGGGGGACACGTGTGCATCACCACAGGAGCAATTAACAGTAACATTGACCCGAGTCCCGCTGGGTATCCGATTAGGATCGAGAAGGTTGAATCGGCTCACCCACTGCTCATCGGTGAGACCGGCGAAAGTCTGATGAGCAATCGACTTGTAGGTATCGCCATGCTGCATTGTGTAAGAGAAGGTGTGAGCTAAGAAATCTTGGTTCAAGCAGCGGCACGTGAAGGGCACACGCAGTCGAATCTGGGTTGGGAGGGTCGTCGTAGTGTTGTTAGGGTTTGTGAAATTGGGATTGAATTTGAGAATGTCTGGAATATTCTGATTGAAGAGTTGGCTGATTCGAGTGAGGGTGGTGTTTTCTCCGTTAATAATGGAGTAGGAAGCTAAAGCTAGGTCGCAGCCATGCTTGGGCCTGCACTCGGCTTTGATTTTGAAAATGCATAACTCTAAGAGAAGAAAGACCAAGAAGAGTAGGGTTGGGTTTCGTTGTGTGGCCATTTTGAGGAGGATGATCATGACAAGACCATCGTCGTTGCTTGAGCAAAGCACGATGAGCTCGCTTCACTTTTTGTGTCTGTATATATATTCTTTGAGAAAATAATTAAGATATTTCATTATTTTAGTTAAATCATACTGTCTCCACTTGCAAGCTGGTAGAGAAGCTGAATTATATTTCATTCAAATTTATAAATATGCGTGCAGTCTGCAGGATAATTATAGCAGGATGATATTTTATGATATTTGTTATAAATAACTAATTTAATTTAATTTTTAATTAATATATATAAATTACTCCCTCCCAACTTATTTTTTAATTAATATATACAAATTACTCCATCTCCATCTCGTCGTTAATATATGAGTACGAGATATTTAAAGAATTGATATTGGTTATAATATAAGATATGTTGATGGTCTTCAACAATAATCAAGAAGGGAATAATGATAAAATTAAGAAAGATAACTAGAGTGTTTTAGAAAATATAGATGTCATATTAACTAACTAACTTAACTTTCTTAATTTAATCAAATTAGGTAAATATATCTTACATTAAAGAATAGAAGGATAGAAGGAGTACTAGTAATTATCTGGCTCCTGTAGGAAGCATCACTCTAGGGAGTATTTAATTAGCTTTATTTTAATTTTAGTTCATATATCATCTAACTGCAGTACAAATTACGTTCTTTAATAAAAGCATGTAAACAATATTTTATGTTTTTTAGAGTAGTCGCATACTTGTTTGGGATCACTTTTAGACAGTTAAATAGGGTTTATTCTCATAGATCGAGATAAATCTCCTCTCTCTCACGTACTTACCTCACATGTTATAAATCACGATTGAAAAGATACTTTTTAAAACATTCAATTACCAGCACATGTCTTATTCCCATAGCTTCTTCGAAACATTCAAATACGTTCATGTTTGTGTGTAACACATTATTATTGTTTCTTGCTGGCTGAATGCAGTACTAAGGTTTCTTTAATTTGCTGTCAACGGTTAGTTTGATCCTCTCTCTCTCTCTCTCTGCGTCATTGTCTTCTTTTGTGATTTTTTGCCATTAAGAAATATATATAAATGATGATCATATATATATATATATAGGTTGAAAGCTTCGCGCGAAAAAGGATGAATGGTGAGTCCAAATGGGCAATCCAGGGTTTTGAAGGATTAATTAATAAACGACTGTACGTACTGCATTTTACAACTGAGCTTGCGTCTAATGAATTATATCTCTCTCTGTCTAATATCCATATGAAAGCGATTTGTTTCCGCGTCGTCCCAAATTAATAAAAAGGGCTTTGTCTCTTTGAAACGGTCGTAGGTTTTTATTCATGTTCCTGCATCGTAAAAAATGAATCATATAGAACAAAAGCAAAGTCGTTCTTCTTTCTTTGCAAGTCCAAGTTTACTCAACTCACCAATGATGATGAGTATGAAGATTGAAGACAGACTCAAAAAAGGTTGGCTCAAAAATAGGAATTTAACGTCCCCCCATTAACGTCCATTTTAAAAAAATGTAGACGTTAAAATGTAGGCGGTGATAATATTGTTGCAATTTTTTCCTTAATTTTAACGTTCGTTTTAAAAAATGTAGACGTTAAAATATAGGCGGTGGCACTGTTGTAATTTTTCTCTTACTTTTAACGTCCGTTTTTAAAAAATAGACGTTAAATGTTGTGATACAACGACTGTTTTAATAAAAACGATCCCGAGCTCCATGAAGAGGAGGAAGCCCCCCACAAGTGATGATGAGGTTACCAGAGCTCTATTTCCTGGTGCTTTCTTCTGTTGAAAATTTTGAATGGATAGTTCCATTTTAGTGTTTTTCTAATATATTTCTTGGTGCTTTCTTTTTCGGTTGCCCATCCGGTATCCAGAACTTTGCCCTGACTAATCCAGATCCGACCCGGGTCGCGCACCTAGCTATGGTGGGTGAGTCTCCCAACGAGGCTTTTTTGCATTCACAAGGCTCGAACTCGAGACCTTACTTAAGCAACACAAGCCGCTTACCATTTGTGCCAACCCCCGTTGGTTTCTTGGTGCTTTCTTTTATATGTCTTCTGTTTTATTCAGCTAAGATTTGAGATCTTTTATTTATTTTTTATTGTTCTTGCATTGAATCTTGAATGATGTTGTTTATCGTCTATTTTTAATCCATTTTTTTCTCACAAGGCTTTAGCGGTTCAAATTGTGCCTTATATTGTGTTTTAGATGGTTCTATGAACTACTAGCATGTGTGTGTGGACATTCAATGACTGTTATTTAAATAACAGTCGTTGAAATTTAATGACTGTTTTTTAAAAAACAATCGTCATATGTCATAAACTTTTAACGGCTCTTTTTTTTTTACGTTTCTTGAAAATATAGTCGTCTAATGGTTTTAAAAACAGACGTTAAAAGTGTTTTTTTTGTAGTAATGTATGTTCTAGTTTTTATTTCTTTTTTGAGTTGAAAAAGAGGCTAAACTCATCCTACAGAGATCAAAGCCACCACTACCTCCCCTATATATAAGGAATCATTTTGCATCGCATCGACTTTTTAATTTCTATATATGATTGGTAGAAATTATTGAATAAGGTTAATTTTTAAATTAATAATTTTTCATTTTAAAATCACAAGATAAAAAATGTTAAATCTTAACCTTTGACGACAGTCCACAGGGACTGAGCACCCCCTACTTATCCATCTAAAGGATAGGTCGGGAAACAGAGTCCACATTATGTGTTTATATATCTAACATATTTTTTTAATGTATTATATTTATATAGATATAGATTTAAATTATATGCGACTTTCTGAGATTTTTTTTGCACCCAATATCTCAAATTAATTAGTTTCCAGTTCTACATTTGTCTGTAACACCACTATCATATAAACTAATTAATTTGAGATATTAGGTGAAAAAAACATCTCAAAAAGTCGTATATAATTTAAATCTACATAAATATAATAAATAAATATATATTTATATACACACAGTCACACTCATACCTCTAATAGATAGAAGTATGAGCCAATGTGAGTTGGCATAGATGGTAAGGGATCTAGGATTAGGCCCTTGGGTCGTGGGTTCGATCCCCTCTGCCGTCGCTGGGACTCCTTTGGTAGGCGATCTCGTAAGTCCCCAGTAAGTGCTCATAGAGCCCGGGCCGTGCCTACAGCGCGCAGTGGGGGCGATGTCGAACCCTCCAAAACTTTTTTAGCAAAAAAAAAAAAAAAAAAAAAAGATAGAAGTATGAGCAATAAAGCTATGTGGACTCTGGGAAACGCGGTCCCTTTTATTACCCTCTCACTCTCAGCGGGCCTTACCATTACATTATTATGGTTATGCTCTCGGGGCCACTGGAAAGTATTATTATTATTATTATTATTATTATTTAATTATAAACTAGGTCTAATCATGTTATCAAGATAAAACAGAAAGTGATTAATTCATTAATTTTATTTAAAAATAAAAATATATTCATGTTTAAAAATATATTCAAGAAGAATTGTATCAAAAATATTAAATAGGGACAAAAACATAATTAACACCTCATTTTATTACTTACAATTAGTACAATATATATATAAATATTAGAAATGCTTTATAAGAAGAACTGGAGTAATATATGATGATATCCTTGAGGAGATATATAGTTTGTATCATTGTTGTCAAACTCGCGAGTTGATATATTCCGAGTTTACTGTTTTTACGCTTATAGTTTACAAAAACAAGTCGAGTCACCGGTAAACTCGTGTCAGTTATAAACTCGGTTAAGCTCTCGAGTTTATACACCGAATTCATCGTTTTTACGTTTCTAACTTACAAAATTGTATTAATTTACTCTTAAACTCGTGTTAATTTTTTGGATTTGATAATAGTCAATGACTTTATATATAAATTTTATAGAAATTGCTTTGTTAAATATGATAAATTCTGAATGTTGATGGATTTAATTTCAATTATTTGGATTTAAAATATATTTAAATCAAATTGTTGTCATTTTTATATTTTAATTATTTAATTATACATTAGTAATACCTATTTAATAATAAAAGTAAACTTTTATGAGTTTACGATTCAAATTTACAATATAAGTTTACGTCACTGTCATGAATTTATTTAAATTCGTGAGTTTGACAACTTTAGTTTTATGATTAAATGATGAATAAGGAAAGACGTGAGGAAGGAATCATCAATAAAGCAGACCGGGTAAACTAATGAATGTCACCACCTTTTTATTAATTGCATTTTATAATATTCGTATGTGCATATTCCTTTATTTAGACCCAAAGAAAATTATCTGCCCCAATATATATATTATATATATATATACACACACACCTAAGCTTAATTAAATGCCTTTCTCTACCAATGATCCATGTGAGACGCTTCAACACGCAATGAAAGAGCGATGAGTTTTTAATATGGAAAAACCATTTCTCATGTTGTAGGAGAAGTGTTTTCTTATGTCACATACATATGAAATGGTGGGACCCACATATATATATAATGTTCATTATATATATATGTATGGGTCCCACCATTTCATGTATGTATAGGAATCTTCTTTTTCTCATGCAACATGAGAAGTTTAAACCCTTTTTAATATATATGATACAATTATGTCACCAACAAAGAAAGTTTTATATATATATATATATATATATTCTTTAGATTCTTTTGTTCACCACTGTTTGATTCTGAACAGGTACGAGTGAGTGTTTTGATAACTTCTAAAACTTTGGTTTCAGAAGCTCTAGCTTTTCTGCAAGCCGAGATAAAACTTTTCTCATATACTTATCTCATAAATCGTAAAATCAATTCTCCAGAAACTAATCCAAACAAACTAATTAGTTAAAGACGTAGTAGGGTTGAACAACAAAAAGCTAGTCTCTCTCTCACATAAATAGAGAGAGAGAGAGAGATCAGGCGATGGTTAGTTGGCAGGGGAGATTGAATTGGCTCCACTTTTGAGTGCTTTGCATGTGCTTTCGAGGCTTCTCGTCAACCCTCCCATGCACGCAACTAAATTAAAGTTGCCGACTACTCTCTCTCCCACTCACACCAACTCATATATATATATATATATATGTTGCGGCTCAGCATTTTTCTTTGGAACGATAAAGCCACTGGTATCCAGATCCTATTATTAGGAATCCCAATATTGCTTTTGCCCAATCCAACTGGTGGGGTACCTTGAACCTCTCAGTGATTGTTTTTTTCATGCCCGCGAATCAAACCTCGCCTGATAAGAGGTCAAGGTACTTACCATCTCCATCAACCTTACGTTACTGACTTTGCTTTTATTCATTATCAAAGCTTGCGAGCGCACAGAGAGAGAGAGACACACACACACTGTTATCCCCACTTAAAGCTTTCCATTTTCATAGTGCTGCAAAACGCCTTCAACGTCCACGTCTTGCCTTGCCCTTATCTAGCTATTTCTATATATGACGACACACACACATAATCACATCATGCTTTATATCTCAAAACCCACAAATCATGTTTATTCATGCTAAACCCAATCAAGTGCGCGCATTATACGCACGTATATATACACGTGTCGTTACGTGAGCGAGTTCAAAAAAACCACTTGACTGATGTCAACATATATTGTTGTCCATTTCACCTCGTCTTTTTCCTCTTTCTTCTTCGTCTTGTTTCCTTTTTCTTTTCTTGTTAGATTTCTCTCATCATCATTTTTTCATCGTACTTCATAATCTTTAAATCATGTCTGTTCAATCGATCTGAAAGATCACAATACTATTTTGTTTTTTCTTTTATCTTCTCAATCAACAATCCAAATTGGGCTGATGAGAGAAAATGATGAGAAGTGATCAGCTTCTAAAAAGGCTATTGGTTTTTTCCTTCATATAAATTTAGAATAACATGTAATATGACGACTTCACTTCATTCTGCATTAAACAACACTCTTCTAATCAGAGTGTTGGGAAAGAGTGATTCTTCTTGTCTAATTTTAGAGTCGAATAATGTGAAACTATGAAGCAAAACAATTGCAAGAGATAGTCTATCTCGGGTTATCAAATTCATACCGCGAAACGTTCAAGCCCGACCCGAGTAATTAACAGGAGAAAGCTTTGCACTGAGTAGAAAATAAATATCAATGGAAACAACAGTGAAGGACAATAAGGAAGGCCAATGGAGTAACAAGAAACGATGAATAATTTAAAACTGGGGGAGTGGCATTTTCTTGTTAAGCCGATGTTTAAGGTTTGATGTTACGGCCTCATAGAAATTATCACTTTCTGGACAGAAAATCAAAAGTCATCATGGGACCTAAATAAACACAGAGAGATACATACATATATATCAAGAGAGTCAAATACATAACATGTTTCTAAGCCTCTGGTCGAAGCTTTACAACACACACAACAGCAGCGCAGCCAGTCATGTCGTCTTTTGACAGTCTTGTCCCTACAACGGTCATCTCTTCCGCCGCTTGGGCTCCACCTGCCAGTTCATATAAAGTTTGATCAATTAGTCACAACCTCATCCTAAAGAGCACGTGGGAAACCTGGATTAAATAATAACCTTCACAAGATATTTTCCACTTCAAAGCCATCAAGATAAGTAAAGCCACGGTGGAAGTGTAAAGTTGTGGTGACAAAAGAAGAAAACTTTAATAGCTTTTAGATGTCTTCTATCATATTATCTCAAAAACAATGACCTGTGGTTATTTACCTCAGTTCTTTCAGAAGCTTTAATGTTTTCTAATAAACACTTGAGACGTCTTAAATAAGGCTATATAAGTGTCTGTTTGAGTTAACCTTAAAGAAGCACATTCATGCAAGATAAGATAAAACTTCTCTCACATATTTACTCCGTACACCGTAAATCACATTGGAAAAACAGATCCAAACAGGTACTAAAACGTTAAGTAAGCACACACTGAATATTTTCTCAAGCACCATAAATAGATAGATATGCTGAAGAATGCAGTGCAAGAACAAAATAACAAGTATGTCAATCCATGTCACCTTATCTTGTACAAACAAAAAATTGGCAATCCAATGAAAGAAACTTTGAGAGCCTTTTATACTCTCAAAATAAATAAATGGGAATTTTAAATCCAGACACTTAGTTTACGTGGATTTTGAGAGTAAGACTGCACTGATGAGTGGAATTTATGTCCTCAATGGAAAAAGCTTCAACAGAAAGAACTTACACAAATCAAATGACCAAAATAAGGAGTGATATGTACAGAACGATGCATCCAGAAAGGAAGTCAACTGAAGGTGGTATAACCACTATATACTATCTTTGAAGAAAATTAACAGCTTTTTTCCATAAAAAGGAAGAAAAATCACTTACCCACAAATGCACACAGGAACTTAAACATGCAAACTCTCATCTTATAAGAATAAAACCACACATGACATATAACTGAAATCCAAAGCTGCACTTTAATAACGTACATAAAAAAATTAAGCCCATTTATACCATAAACTAACCTAATGAAGGAATGCCACTAAAAAATAATGCAATGGCACTAAAAACGATTGAGCTTAATTAGATCAAATAACACCAAGAACGAGATTGACGATTTATCATACCTTCAATAACACATCTTTACATTTATTTTATAAATGGCAACAAGCATGGTAATCACCAATCCAACTTCCTATAAGTTTCAGCCTATCTCCATAAAACAAACATGATATGGATTGAACTGTACTTTTGAACATCAATAACATATGGTTTCAACCATTAAAAGATAATTCCTGAAAAGTCATAACTATTGAAGAACGTGCAGGTAAAATTCACTGATGATGAAAAGTTCATTAACAAAACTAGTGGTAACAGAATCTAAAATTAAAGGAATAAGGGTTCACCCAGGAGAAAATTGCTTGACCAGAGTTTTGTAGTTTTAGCCATTTAGGAATTGGTACAAGACTAGATCATGGAAAGCCTAACAACTTTGTTCGGATAAACTAGGTGAAAGAACAGCTTGAGCAAGACAGAAATGTAAAACTAGCATGATAAATACTAACAATTACTGAAAAGCTCATTAGGACAAAAGCATCCATACACTGATACACCCAGCCCAATTCAATTGTTTGATTTGAACCAACACACAGCCCTAACTAACTATAATTTGCTTATTCAAAATAGGAAAATAAAAATAAAAAACAATTCAGTTTATCATACATATTCAACTGAAAAATATAATTGGCTAATGAATTAGTGTGCAAGTTTGGTAAATTCTAGTTTTTACCAATTTTATTAGTGTCTCTTTGAAACATGTTCCCTGAAATAAATAACTAAAATGACACGGAAGTTTCACTTTTCACACAAGAACCAATCCAGCACTCTAATCATATAAATGCAGAGACCAGCTGTGCTATAGTTAGTTTCAAGACCAACAATCCTGAGAGCACACTAAGGAAAAAAAAGGTCATCAATCTCCAAATGATACACCAAACATCGAACCAACCAACTGTTCCTTGCCAATGTTTTCACCACCTTTCTATACCTCTACGGAGGGTGGTGGTTTGATGAATAGGTTGAGGAAACAGGTCAATAGAAGCAAAAGTAAACGGCATATAGAATTATCAGGGATGAGAGCAGGCAGGTTTCACCTTGCCATCAGATGTCGGTGATGGAGAAAATGTAGCATGGGGTTTTTTCATGTCATCATCAGAAGAACATTCAGAACATACAAAATGGTCCAGTTTCTTTGCTTCTTCGATCGTCATGCCTACACAAGCAGGATGATACCTGCAAGAAACCTACAAAGATTGAAATATGTATTTGATAAAGCATATAGAGATATTAAAAAGTAAAAACATATCAAAATCTATAATAACAATATTTCTAGGACATTCTAGAAATCTAACAATCTTGCAATGTATCTGTGGGAATATTATACATTTATTATGAATTATTTAGAGTAGTCATTATCTTATTATTATATTAGATATAGATATATTATATCATATCTTAGGATTAGATATAGGTATATTATATCTTAAGATATTTCCTATTATATCTCAATTAGTTTGAATGATTTTGATTTGATTTGATTTATGAGATTCTAGGGTTAACTCTAGGTTTGCCTATATAAAGGCCCGTATGTACTCTCTTTTATTCAGAGATTAATTAAGAATTATATTTCTCTCTCAAAGTCCACATGGTATCAGAGCTAAGTTAAAAATATTCAACCCTAGTAATGCAGAGCACTTTTCTTCATCAACGACCCATCTCCTCTTCGACGCTGTCATCGTCGATCGTTGTTGGTGGTAGTTCCTTTGTCATCGTGCCTCTCAACCCGTACGACGACTAGTCCCGTTGTCCTCAACTCGTCTGACGACTAGTCCTGTCGTCCTAAACTCAGCATCGTCCTCAACTCGTCCGACGATTGGTCCCATCGTCCTAAACTCAACATTTTTCCCGCCGTGCATACTGTTCATACAGAGAGCCCAACGAGCCTCTTCACCCTCCGATCGACCCATCCCTGGCGATTCGATCTCATTCCAACGGCACGTGGCATACACGCGCAACGCTGACAACCAGCTCTTACCGGCGCATGAGAGCGCGTGAACCTCTTTTTCCGACGGATACCGACACTGTTCGATTTGTCTTGCTAAACCCGCCCGTTCCAGGTGGTCTCGTGGTGTGGGTCTCTCTGTTTGGCACTGTGATCACAATTCTCAGCCTCTCATCCTTTCTTTTGTCGAGAGATATCAATTGGTTTATCACTAGGCTCCATTTATCTGTCGGGCTTCATTTGTTGATTGGGTGTGCTAAGGAAGTTGAGAGTTGTATAAGCAAGTTGTACATGATTCACATCCATGATCCAACTTGAGGGGGAGTGTGGGAATATTATGCATTTATTATGAATTATTTAGAGTAGTCATTATCTTATTATTATATTAGATATAGATATATTATATCATATCTTAGGATTAGATATAGGTATATTATATCTTAGGATATTTCTTATTATATCTCAATCAGTTTGATTGATTTTGATTTGATTTGATTTATGAGATTCTAGGGTTGCCTATATAAAGGCTTGTATGTACTCTCTTTGATTCAGAGATTAATTAAGAATTATATTTCTCTCTCAAAGTCCACAGTATCAAAGTATCATGTCATAAAAGGTAGTGTCAATTAATGTACTATATCTACATCCCCAACCTTGCATGAATTTAACAAACCCATCCAAGCAAACTTTTCAACAATAACACGAAACCAATAATTGGAGAGAAGGAGCAAATGCATCATTCAAATTATATTGGCTAACTTTTATTTGGGAAAAGAAACATCATAGAATTTGGAGTGGTAGAACGAAGGTTGTCCAATAGATAGGAGATAAAGAATCCATAGTTTCAACATGCAAAACATTGGAATGCCAAAAAAGAGGGAAAATATTAAAAATTAATGTACCATAGGACTTATCTAAGCATCTTTTCAAATCTTTTTACCATAAAAGTTGTAGTTCTTAAATCTTCATCAGTTTCCATCATGTTTTAGGGTCAATAATGACCTAAAGCTTATTAGAACTCCAGACTCCTTCTGCAGGTACGGGAAATTGTATCTAATGACTTCATCCCAGTAAAAAAACACTTATTAATACTTAAAAGACCAGAACAACTAAAAAGCATGCGCAAATACATTAGTAGTGAGCAGAGTGAAGCAGAATACAATGATTTTACCAATCCTTGCACCCCTCGCATTGCACCATGAGATCATCCGGGTTATATGGCATCTCGCATTTGCAATACCTTCAATATGCAAACCAGATCAACAGAAACCCGTTGGTTATTGGAAACCAATTCTCCAAACGCCATAATTCCATCAACAATAAAGGAAATAAGAAAACAAAACTCACACAGCAACACGGTCCGGCGTAAAAGCCCCGGTAGCAGCCTTGTATTCAAATCTACAGTAGTAATCTTCAGCTCCTACATTCTCAAGCTTAGTGTAGTTCTTGAAAGAGTGTACAATACACTTCCCTTCAATGGTGTGAGCACTCTGGACGTCATAATGGTCCGACAAGAACAGCTCTTTCGCTCCATGAAATTGCCTGCGTCCTCCAATCGACTCTTCCGGCCGATAATACCATCTCACGCGGACTTTAACGTTGTTCCTATTATCTTGTTCGATCTTCTCCACGCGAGCCACGTATGGAGGCTTGCTGGTGTCGGAAGGTCGCATCAGTACACAGTCTCCAGCTGCAAAAAGAAGCACAAAAGCACATCTTTGGAAATCGAAACCCAGAAAATCAAGGAAGGAACGATTTGTAACATAAAAACAGAACTGGGTATTTTGTGAGAAGAAATAGATAGCGATTTACCTCTGACGACCTTGGTGGTACCTCTGATGGTATATGAGTCCAAGTCCTTTCTACCCGGTCTAGTTTTCGCCATAAGATTGGAAATGTATGAATTGCAAGCCCTAAGATTTTTGGCGAGAAGAAGAACAGAGGAACCCTAAGGTTGAAGCTGAGGAACTTTGTTGCTGTTGTTTGAGAGGAACCAGTATGTGTGACGCTTCGCCTGAGTTTTACCAGTGATTCGAGAATCGATACAATACGGTCTTGAGGTTCATTATCAAGATTTTTGGCGTGGCACATATATGTCCATCACCTAGTTTACAACTTTATTCCTCTGTTGATTATTTTTTTGCTTAACCTTTTGCCAAAATCCACCACGGCCTGTTCCTGAAGATTTGAGGATGTTTCTCCAATTTTTAGAGACAACAAACAAAAACAAATCTGTACTCTTGAAACTAATTATTAAAAAAATCCTTACATTGAGAAGATGAGAACAAACCATCTCAACTAATAGTTTGTTCTTCATTTTAGACATATTACTAATATAATTTTTTCCCCTAATATGCAATGATTAAAAAAATATTAAAGAATTAAAATTCACTGTTATAATGAACATAAAAATTGTTTTTTTATATAATTAGATTTAAGCTTTTTTTTTTGGAAGTGCTGAAAGTGTTACTTGAAATTTTGTGGATGTTACTTATCCCAGTGTGTTGGAAAAAAAAAAAGGAAAACTAGTAGAAAGAAGCACAAGTACAGATTTGTACAGAAGAAGCATCAAGCTGGAGACAGAAAGGGAAAAAGAACAACAGTGAAGTCGCAATAAAGAATTCCGAGCAAAAAAAAGTCGCAATAAAGAAAGAAACAATGGTGTTTCTGAGATTTATCATCTTTGAGCAGCCATGCTTGGCAGATCGAGGATAACAATATCAATGGCAAAAAAAAACGAGGATAACAATATCAAATTAATAGCAAATAAGAATGAGAACATGTAACATATACTCTTGGGGATACCATCCATGAGAACTTGATTTGCTTAATCAAATGAGAAACCTGAGCACTTCAATTAAACTATCAAAATTCAGCCTTCAAAGTTCCTAAAATTACAAGCTTCAAAACAGCAAATTTGGCGTTACTTGCCCAGCTTTTGATTGACGAAAATCGCATACACCTTGGTCTACTTATGTTGTACAGAAGAGAGGAAGAAGGAGGGTGGGGTGAACCATTCCTAATTCTGAGTCAGAGACAACCGAAAACTGCCTTAACGGTTTATTGGAGTGTGCATACGCTCAACAATTCTGTTAACAGCATCACGGGACATCACCAATGTATCATGCAGTAAAATACTGTAGACATTCAAACCCTGCAAGAACATGTGAAACATAAATTAGCAAAGGAAACTTCCACAGCGTCTGATTAAGTTGACAGAATCTCTAAAAAGCCTGCAATTTCTATACAGAATAACACCCGTTGACTCTAGGAAGCTGATTTTTAAATTATGCTCTTATCTATATAGAAACAAGAAGGATGAAAAATTTAACTTACAATGGAGGGAAGTACGTTAACATAGTGTAAATTTTGTGTAGCCAGCTTCAACTTTTCCTCTATGGGACCACCATCTACGAGCAAAAGTTTCTTCGCGTTTTCCATTTCATTGACATAGTTCACAATGTTCTTGGTTTTGTGGGTGGGAACCTCCAAATTGTCAAGCACAAGAAGCTGTGTGTATATATGCAGTCGTCCATAATTAGGTTTACGTGAAATGAAAGTATAAGCACTAATTCAACATAAAATGCAAGGTAAATACAACCAAAGAAAAAGTTAGAAAATGGTACAAACGAATTATGGAATGAAAGAAGCTAAAGGTAACAATATCCATAACTGAGTTTCAAGAACAGACACCCAAACCCACTCTACCAGAGTCAAGAAAAAGCAGCTTGATAAAGTAAACTATCGTATATGGTATTCAATCAGAACAGAGCTTGATACACGTCCAAAAGAGCAGTCAAGCTTCAAAGAAAAGGCAATCCTTTGACATGAAATACACACAAACCAAAAAAAAAAAAAAAAAAAACTGCACTTATATTTTTTGTCAAACCACATGAAACTTAGACAATTAAACAATATACAAATAGAAAATCAGACAGCTTGAGGTTCAACAGAAGCTTCGGGGCGTTGGAACATAGATTCTGGGTTATGAACATAAAAGTGAGGAGTTATGAACATAGATTCCTAGATTTGGAGAGAAGGTAATCAGTACCCTCCTTATTTCTTGAATGACATCTGGGTTTTTTTTGTTAGTAGCATGATACAGAGTTAACCAAGAATGTGAATTTGCATCTTTACCCTTCAATTTTTAGAACTTAGACCCTCTTGTGTCAAGAGATTATTACAGAAAGAAATGGCATTTGAATGCAGAAACAGCTTCGTGAAAAATCAACATAAAAGTTAGAAAATAACAAATGAAAAATCAAGATTTATTTATAAGCAGAAACACGCACATGCAAATACTATAAAATATACGCACTTGTCACTGCTATCTCTACATAAAAATTATAATTTTGCCTTTGGAGAGAGAGCATGTTATTGCATAAAGACAGCAGAAATAGTAGTATCACAGACATAACTAAATGCTAAATTAACATTAGGGGGAATAGCAATGCCTATCAAGCTAATAGTTAAGCAGAAGTATTATTTCAGAAAGAAAAAAGGAATGTCATATAATCAGGCCTTGAGAAGCAAAGATAATCAACCTCATATAAAAGGTAAAAATAAAATGTTGCTGACATGAAAAATCAAACTAAAATGAGCATAAAAAAAATTCTTAAACTCACACAGGACGCATAGTGTCTCAATGATGAAAGAGAAACAGTGATGTAGAGCAAAGATCTGTAAATTTTAGAGGGGGTAAGGAAGAGACTTGCCTTTCCTTCTGCTGCACGTGCTGACAGAGCAATCTTCAGCCCCAAACGGCGGACCTTCTTATTGAGCTTGAAGGCATGGCTCCTGGGCTTCGGGCCATGCATAGTAGCACCACCTCTAAACTGTTACCCATTCATTGATTTATTAGATTCAACTAGCAAAAATGTTAATGGTGCAGCAAGATTCTGAAGAAAGGAAGGAAAGATATGGGTAGTTAACCAATAAGCAGAATGCTATGTTACCTGAGGCCCACGCAAGGTTCCATGTCTTGCTCTACCAGTTCCCTTTTGTCGCCAAGGCTTTCTCCCAGTCCCACTGACCTCACTGATAGTTTTTGTTGAGTGTGTTCCCTGTGCCACTCAATTAGCAGAGGCCTAAGTTCCCTAAGTAGAATTTCCAGAGCTAAAACTCCGCACCCCCACTACTAGATAATTTATGTATCTGATACTATAATGTCCAAGGGCAAGACAATATAACTATATTAAGACAGTTCAACTACTCACTGACGGAGGACAAGAAATATTACATCCTCTAACTTTAATACAAACATGTCAAACCACAGTTATTGTTCAAATACATATGCTTCTCACATTCTCCCCTATTCAACCCTCCCCCCTAAGAAATTGTCAATGCAACAACAAAACAACTGATGAAACAAAAATGATTTGGAATTTCAACATAAAAACCATCACCAATTATTGTTTGGTCAATATTATAAGATCACAGTCAGCAGCCTCCCCTAAGTCAAATATAGAATTTCCCCAAAATAACACGTAAATTATATAGAATCAAGCTTTGAATTTGAAAGCGTCATGAACAGTTACTACCTGCTGTCGTTTTGCAAGTTGCCACCTAACAACACGATGGATAATATCCTTCCTAATAGGAACATCAAAAACATCACCAGCTAAAACCATCAAGCCCTTGTCTTCATTATTAAAATTGGTCACCGGAATCAAAAGATCTTGGCAAAGCCCTACACTATCATAAAACAAATTAATTACAAGCTCTAAAATATCATTTAAAACAAAGAAGGCCACACCCAAATACATCAACTCATCATCAAGACTTGACGACTGATATGATTGATGATGGATAATGAAAAGTCCGTACATGATCAAGACGCACTTCAGTTTTCATATAAGTTAACAAGCCGCACTATCTATAAGCCATAAACAATACAACTCATTCCTTAAGCCCAATGCAAGCATGGGAAAATGTGCTAATTCATTATAAAATATAATCACAAAGTATTTGAATATCACCGTCATCCTTATTTTAAAAAGTGATAGATGCATAATTAAAGAAAACAACATGAACCCTTAGACTTTAAGACCACAAAAAACACAGCACACTAATAAGAAAAATGTGAAGTGCATGACTTTTGAAAGAGGATGCGAGATATGAAAGAGAAATCCAAAAAAAGTTCATATTTTAGAGTAAAACTAGATCATTAAACACATATAGTGCTTCATTCTCCAAGATAGAGAAATAAGTGTCACATATTGTTTGCAAGTGATCAATTATCTGAAATTGAACATATTTAAGAACAAAGAATCAATTATATCCCTTTTCCTTGAGAATGCATTCAGCAAACTCTGGCGAGAAAGATGAGTTTATTCTATGCCCTTCATATGACGTTTATGTGGGAATGGGCGAATGGCACATCTTTCACCTTTTAAGAGAAATACAGAACAAAAAAAGGAACTTCAAAAATAGCCTAGTTATCTAGAGTTGAACCAGAAATTCTTCCTGCAAGACTAAATTTCTATTGTTTAACAATATAGTAGCATCAATTTTTGAGGACAAATGAAGCATTATGAAATTCAGGTAGAAAAATTAAGAATATCACTCATACCTATAGTACGCTCAGAAGCAGCCCCTGGTACTTTAGACAATAAATCAGATGGAAATGTACTATCACCAGGCTCAGGAGTTAAAACAGAAGTTGAAAACTGCTGATGAGAACGGATCAATGACCTGACCTACATTTAAATACATAGTCATACATTATGAAGCGGTGAACACAAAACCATAATCATATGATAATGCTTCATTGATTAAATATTCATCCTTAGAAAAATGCATCTGGAGAACGGAAAATAAATGCTATGTCAACATACCGAGAGAAGGCCAGAACGTTCTGCAGAAAACAACCTCTCCCCAGCTAAACTGTTGCATATATCTGCAGATGCAAAATAATTGGGAAGTCATGAAGTTTATAATAAGCAAAATAAAATTTAGAATTTGAAGTAAGCGGTAACATGAAAGAATGTACATACCATCTGATCTAATTAAAGGCGGATGACTAAGATTTGATGAGTAACAACGATGGCCAATTGAATACAAGGAACCAAAAGAACGTTGGAGCCTTCTGGAGACTAAAGCTGCCATACTTCATTAAACAAACTATATCAATAATTTAGCCCCAACTACGCATTCCAGCATGCGGATTCGTACCTGACAATTCGAAGTCTCAGAAAGTCAAGCTTTCTCAAACAGAACAACACAAGCTCAAACCGACCAAATCACACTATCAGTTATGTCCTACAACATGTTAGACTTCCACTTTCGCTGGATAACAGAAGGATTTTAAAAATAATGTTTCTTGCAGTGACTGTCCAACGACAAAAAATAGAAGGGAAAGAAATGAATAGCTCAGCAGTCAGCACCATCAGTCACCATATATACATGTCTGTTTATCTACATGGGATTCGTTCAAATTCTGAGTCGGGTAATCCATAAGTATAGAGAAATACTTTCATACAAACAATGTGTAAAAGGGAGACCTATGGACTAAATGATCAGAGAGATGAGATTCAAACTTCTCAACTCAACAATTTCGAACACACCCGAAGCATGAAATTCATCAAATGCCATAAACCAATGCATAAAAAGTGTATCAGATGAAGTAGTACCAGTGTACCACGCTTCAGATAGGACCAGCGATTGAGTAGCAACTCCCCACTACGTTGTTCTGATTTTGGAACGGAGGCGAGGGATACGCGGGGAAAAAGAAAATGAGACCCGCGTTTTATTCGGGTTGGATCTATTGAAGCCCAAAATATTTTGGGTATTGGCCCAATTTAAAAGCCTAATATTATATACCAAAAGTCTGGGCCATATTTTCGTTAAAAACATTTAAGGCTTATGCAAACCCATAAAATTTGTTTGATTTTTTTGTATAACTTGAAACTATTCTTGAAGCGTTGACCCAAAAAAAAAAAAATTAATACTTGGAGAGCAGATAAAAATTTCGTTTTGATGTGGAAAAAATGTATTCTAATTCCCATTTTACCCTAACTTTTCTCTTCATAAAATTAATTTTTCAGTTCAGTTTTTTGTAGTTACAGATAAAGTAATTCTTAATTCGGTTTGTCAAAAAAAATTGTCCTTTCTCTGTGATCTTGTATAAATGTCCATCTTTGAGCAAAAAAAAATATAAATGTCCATCAACAAATGAAATTAACTGTAAATGAATAGCCAAAGAGAGTTGGCATAGATGGTAAGATATTTGGTCAAGTCCCAAAGGGATGTGTGTTCGATCCCCGCTGTCGTCGCTTGGATTCCTTTGGTAGGCAATCTCATAAGTCCCCATTAAGTGCTCAAAGAGCCTGGGGCCGTGCCATGGCCTTGGTGGGGGACTGATATCGAACCTCTCTAAAACCTTTATGTATCAAAAAAAAAAAAAAACTATCAATGAATATAGAACAATATTATTCGGAATCCATAAAAATGAAGTTATATATTATGAAGTCACTTTCATCTTCAGTAGATTGATTAAAAAAACACACATTAGTGAAGGCAATTTTATTTATGAAAGGCCAGATAGAAATTTGCAGTTTTAACTTTTAAGTAACAAAAGCTATGAGCGATTAAATTGAGAAATTAAATGATGAAACACAAAAAGGAATTTTATGAAAAAATAAATTAAAAACATTTTATTCATGCATGACAGACTAAAATTAATTGAAATTATCCTTGAATAAATCCGTTGTCACTTGCCCGAAACAGTAAGATATCAATGTACTATATATTTTATATGCAAACCACGAACCAGAGCCACAAATGTTATTCTCAAGTTTTCATTACACCGTGTGTACTGAAAAGATACTTAAAAATACTGATTGGTACTGAAAAAATACTTCATAATCTTAAAAAAATATTTCAAGTATTAACTGACCGGTCAGTATCCTAAAATATCTTTTTATTATCATTCAGTACCTTAAAATATTTTTTGCAATATCTTAAAATACCTTGAAAAATTTTAGGATCTTGAAAAAATATTTCATGGTACTGACTAATACCAAAAAAATACTTTATGATGCTTAATGTTATTTTTCAAGAAAAGAGTGAACAGTTTGATTTTGCACCAAAACGTTGCCGATTTTAAAGAAAAGGAGGGCAACAGAGAGATTGGAAAAGGAAGGAAAACTTGGTCAAAAAGTATTTACATCCTAACAAAAAAGTACTATTGGACAGCGTTTTCAAAATTGCTCCCCTGTACTTATGGAAACGCAGGCTGACGTGGAGACATGTGTACTCTCAAGCTTGTATAGGGAAGCAAAACCATAGCGCCCTGCTCTTAGATTGAGGGTGAATTCAACCCCTCTCCTAAAATTTTTACATGGAAAAAAAAATTGCTCCCCTGTAGCTTCTCATATCTAGTTTAGACTTCTTGCAAAATACACAACTCACAATCTTTTTCACATTAAAATGTGGGACAAAACTTCCATCAAGTGCTTTAGGTCTACAAGGTCAAGTGAGCCAATCAGATGCGATCACTTGGTTTAATTTTACACATTAGTAGCGACTTCGGCAAGTGCACCGATCGTTACAAGTAATAAAGTGTGTGAGAAGTCCCACGAGGAATAGTATTACAGCCACTAATTAGTTATTTAAGCTTTAGTTGGATGAAATAGAGTAATAGGGGTGAATTGTAGCTAAAAAGGTTTTGAATAATTAAATAAAAAATTAAGAATCAAGAATCTCAAGAATTTCAAGAATGTTTTAGAAAAGATGATTTATAGAGAAAACGCAAGTTAGGGCATAGAATTCCCTATGTTCCTCTAAGTATTCGAATTAAATTCCTAATTGCCTGTTATTCCCATAACGACGATCAATTCTCTAATATTTAACTAAGTCCCAATGTCTTGACTTTACCTTAGTCGTTATCTTTAAAAATAACCTAATGTCTCGGTGTTATTTAGAAAGATTATCTAAACCGAATTATAAGATCACATAAATTTGTAAGCCTATGTCTAGGTCATGCAATTTTATGATGAGTTAAAGGTTACAGTTAAGTGCACCAACATCTCTATTGTCATGCACTAACCTATGGGCAATCTTAAAAGTGATCAGTCTTTTGAGAAGGCTTTAAGTAAATTTAACTCATTCAATATGGTAAATAACATTTAATAGAGAATTTCAAATAAATACTCAAATTAACATAGGGTTCATCATCGCCCTAACTACTAAAAGGAATTTAGCCAAGCATGGCTAGGTTAAAATAAAAGAAGAGATGAAAATAACAACTACTCTTGCGTCGTCCGAATTGCTCTCCTTCTTTCCGTTCTTCTCTTTGATTTTCCTCACGGCGTCTGCGTCTTTCTCCAATTATTCCGTGTTGTTTCGTTCGTCTGTTCTTGTTTTTCTTCTGTTCTCGCTGCGTGGCGTTCAAATTGCTTCTTTTTATTCGTTCGTCCTTTCTTCGCAGCGTCAATTCTCTCTCTTGTGCGTGGTGTGCCTTTAATATATATAATTGATGTACCTCCTCCTCTATTCACGTGATCTCTCATCCGAATATAATATATTGTTATATTATATTATAATATAATATATATAATATAATATTATATTATATTATATATTTTCAATTTAATTTGTTGCATCCCTTAGATCACATAATATCTCCTGCACAAATAAATAGGATATCAATAGATTTTCTGTTATCATATCATTTTATCCTATATTTAATTAAAAGATAGATAATTACATAAAGATAATTGAATAAATACAAAATATCATTAAATTCAATCCAATATATCCCAGAATCTATCCTTATTTAATTATAAAATATCTACTTATCACACATAAGCACTTAAACCCAAAACCAATGTTAAACCACCATTAGTCCATTAAAATTTCTGGGAAAAAATTAAATATAAGTATCCTTTTAACACTTCTAAGTAGTCTAACACCTAACAGTCGTTTAATATCTTTAGGGGATAAAAGCTAAACTCAGCTGACCACATTTTATTAGCTCACTTAATAGACCCAAGGCACTAGACATAAGTAGTATATATATAATTAGATTATTTGAAAAAATTCAGGAAAAAATGAATTGTTGAAAAACTAAAATATTGATTATTCAATTTTTGACCATAAAAAATAAAAATTAAAAAAAGAACATGTTCCATCACACAGGGATGATCACAACAACCTCTTTAAAAAAACAAAAATTTGAACATTAAATATTGAAATTTTGGAACTGGATTCCTCCCTTGTTCATCAAAGCACCTATATAATCTTGGGAACAGACGTCATAATCTACATAACAAAATAGGATTCACATAAAACGTATAAATAATATTTACACACCACTATAATACAGATTACCATTAATTAATAAGGTTTATGGTTTAAGAGAGGTGCACAAGAGAAGTTTTTGTTAACTTATGAATACAAGGCCTTGATTATTGACAAGGCTATGAGAGATTGCAGAATAATAATTATTAAAATAGCAATAATATCAGAATATATATGGGTTGTTCAGGGCATAATGTGAGAGAAATCCAAGGGATATGGAGAGGCCAGAACGTTGTCCATGAAGTAGTGATGAGGATGTATCGGGTCCACCACCACGAACTGCATGTCTTCTGAAGGTTTCCAGTGACGTTTTCTTTGATTGATGAACCAGTTGTTTATTTGCTTCTGATCAAGCCCTGTTGATTCTGCAAGTGCCAGCTTTTGTGATTCCTGTAACATTTCATCGCACCATTCATCATTAACTTCATCCTCCAAGACTATGTTATGGGCACGAGTTCAAATGAGAGAGCTTAGTCCCAGAAGATTAGCCTGTGAGAAATGAGGATGCCAACTTGCCCAATTGATCCACATTACGACACCTCACTCAAGGTCATATCCTCCGTTGGTAGCCCTTTCAGTGCTCTCAACCAAACACTAGGTAGTATGGGAAATTGACTAGAATCGGATGCTCAATGGGCTATTTAAATGGATTGTTTCTCCCACTTACGATAAGTTTCTCATCCCACATGGGTACCCATCAATTTATACCAGAGCCTGGAGGGGCTACCCATGGAAGGGGTAGGTTTCTCATCTCACTTTACCCATCAATAGGAGAACTCCTAGAACTTTTAACCCTACTTTTCTTGTAAGGCTCCCGGTGTGGGACTCATAACTCATAACCAACTATCATCGCTCTTGTCCAAAATAACATAGCATTAACAAACAAACAAATTTGATAGAATGAAATAATATACTCCCCTTGGTCCGTAATATATGTGGCATATTTGAAGAGTTGATATTAATCCTCAATATAAGACATTTTTCATATTTGTTAATATTTTCCTAATTTAACCTTATTGATGTTTTCTCAGCAAAAATCAAATAGAATAGGGAATGAGGGAATTAAAAAAGATGGTTAGAGTATTTTAAAAATACGTGTCATATTAACTAACTTAACTATATTCCTTAATCTAATCAAATTAGACAAATATGTTTTATATTAAGGACCAGAGGGAGTAGTTAAGAAACAAGTTCATGAAAAAGAAAGAAGGTTAAGGATGCAACGTACAGAAGGGTAAGGCCATTTATAGTGTCCATTCCACCAACCAAGCAATTGTTGCCTTGCTTCTTTAGGCAGCTTCCCCTTCTTCCTCTTCTTCATGAACTCCTGTTTCAGACTGCCCATGTATCCGCTGTACTTTCGCAGAAGCCGATCCTTCAGTTCCTTATCATCCGCCTGCGGATCAAGCATGCTTCGGCTGTTTTCAACATCCATCTCATCTTCAGATGATTCTGTATTCTCATTACAAGCTGATACCACCATATGTGTGTGTGTGTGTGTGTGTATGAATTATTCATCGTTAGAAACATAGCCAAGAATATAATCCTATTGAACTTGAAGCAGGAATACCTAGGTACATCAAAACATAGATTAGACAAAGCATCAAATTTCGTGTACATAATTCTCATAACCTGGTATAACGATAATAAAATATCCTCAAAATTAATCAAGGCTAATTACACTTTCCAGATAACCTCTAAAGGTATATCAGTTTCTATCATTGAGTTGATCTTGACGCGTTTGGGATTAAGTGAACTCAAAGAAAGCAAAAGTATAGAAGAAACCACCACAAAAATTGTACTTTATTTTATGCTACCCAATCATTATTTCCTCTTCCAATAATGAATGCAGGAAGGCCTCCATTGAGTGTCTCTCTACTTTTTAACAATATATCTAAGTTTAAGACCTTTTACTTTATCATTTGTTAGGGGCCAAATCAATATCAGATAAAGGTAAGCTCCAGCACAAACTTGAAATCACTATGATGCAATTGAATCAAACCAATTAAGGGTTTGTATTTGAAATTACAGCAAATATGGTTAAAGAATATAATCTAGTTAGTTATATCGATAGAACCATATTAGTTCTAGTGCAAGACTGGCTCTTGATAGACTTGAAACAGAAGAAACCTCGTGTAAATAAGAGCCTGAAAAAGTTAGGGATGAGAGCATAAATCTCCATTTTCATGATGTCTACTTCCAAAATAACTTGCAGGGCTACTTTATCAAAGCACAGAGACCATATTTCCAAAGCTTAATGGGAGCCCCTTTCGATGAAGAAATGACAACCAATAAGAGAGTTATAGTAGATAAAGAGAGATAAAAAGAAAGGTACAAATTAATTGTGTGCGCAATTCACTTCTTACAATAACATGAAAGTCTTAATGTCACAAATTCACAATTAGCATGATAAAAGGAAAAAGGCGTTCTCAATTAAGTTTGAAAAGCAATAATTCAAACCATCAAGTAACAATAGTGTTAGATCAAATTGCAAATTAAAGCCCTAAAACAAAACTTTTTTTGAGGGACCAAATTGAAATTTACTCCTACAAGATAATTAAAAAATTCAATTTTACTTATGAGAGACCAAAGGAGTACACAAAGGAATTGTCCTTTGTCACACAAAAGTTTTTGAAAAGTAATAATTGAAGCCTTTAAGCAATAATAGAAGCGTATTTATCCTCTAAACCAATTTCATGTGAAAAAAGTGTTTGATCAAAAGAGCAAAAGAATACAAGCTAATTGCCAAGAAACTTAACAAGGAAACGACAAAAGTAGCTGGGAGGACAAAGAACATATCAGAACATAATCTGATACAGTATTGATCAAGAAAGAGGTAGAGAAGGGAATGACACAAGAGAGAAACTGAGATTAGAGAAGAATGACTCAAGAAGAAGATTAGAAGAGAAGAGCTCCAAGGCTCTTACACAAACTGAATTACCAATATGTCAAAACGTAAGGTTACAATGATTAAGGGGGCTATTTATAGATGACAGCCCCCTTCTCACATACTCATGCTAATATGTTCACTTAGGTCCCTAATGAGAGTTTATACAAAGTATGCACATAGGTCCCTAGGTCTAGTATTATATATTCTATATCAGCTAATCTTACAATTAGGTCCCTAAATGCTGCTTATTATGTTTATATATCAATACCCCCTTCCCCAAAACATCCTTGCCCTCAAGGATGCTGAACAACAAAATACAAATTTGAAATCAACAAAAACTTAGAAACTTTAAAAGTCTGAAAAATGTCTTGACAGTGTAGACTCCTCTGTCCTGAATGCTGCTACCCACAAGTGCAATTCACTTGTTTGATGTTTTAATTAATTTCCCTTTGTACCACATCCGAATGACCAAATTGGTAGGAAGACTCGGTGTGATTAAGGCCCTATTCAGAAATATGTTTGAAGGCCTCCTAAAAGTAGCTGAAGGTAGCAGAAACTTTGGGTCCACTTCTTTAAAGACAAAGCCCAAATGCCCATCTGCAATTAGAAAGTCCAAGTAATCTGCATAATCTCCCTGACAGTGGAAGAAAATGGGACCCAGCTGTGCGTGAGACCACTCAAGACAATGCTTTTGCCCTTTCTGAAAAACACAGGCCAGCTGTGAAGGAAAATTTGACTTTTCAGACTCCCCTTTATTCAGCCACGTCAACCCCAAGTCAGTTTCTGAAAACATTTCAGCTTTCCACGCAACTCTTTCTTCCTCCTTTGCTGAATCACATCGACCCCTCTCAACGTGCCCGAAGTCATGAAACATCATAGCCGCAATGAAAGAAGAGAACTCATAGGTATGAAACTCCCCGTAACAAGTTCAGTCTGTCTTAAACGATCTGCCTCAATCTTGATATTTCGCCCATAGGTTTGTCAATAGGTAAGCCGTAGGTGTCTCTAAGCATAGCCACATATTCATTCCAAGTTGGTTGGTGTCTCCTGCGTCTTTCCGTAGCTACATGCCATGAGAAGCTAGCATTATCAAGACCCCTAGAAGCCATTGTTACCTTTTCATTTTCTGGTGTACCATCGAGATGAAAGAATCGTTCGCATTTGGATATCCAACTGTCGACCTCCGTCCCTCGGAAGCGTGGAAACTCCATTTTAGTCAAGTGGGTAGGCCAATGATAAGCTTCTCCCTGACCGTGACCATTGCCCAGTCCATTCCTACGTCGTCGGTGTTGCTGGTCATCGTTCTGGCCTTGCATTGCTTGTACCAAGACCTTAAATTGCTCTCTGATTTCATTACGGAACTCCTGGACAGTGGCGTGCAATTCATCTATTCGATCAAGTCCGCCCATTTTCACTTTCATATCATCAATCTTGTTAAGTTTCAGATTAGCAGCAAAACAGAACCGGCAATGTGAAACAGAGAACTTTTGGACGTCTATCTGAAACAACGATAGAGTCTTGATGATTCAGCATCAGTCGACAATGAATGAAAATCCAGCAGCTACCCCCTTTCGGAAATTGAGCGGCGAACGTGATACAATAAACCCAATGCAGGTTTCCACCGATCAGAGAATGACTCACGTGAACCTATTTCAGAATTCAGGAACACGCCGATAATGCCAATTAAATCCACCGACACCTGAGTCAGAATCCGCCGTTAAGAGGAAACAGAGCCTTCTTAGATCCTGGATGAACCAGAAAGATTCAAGGATTTAACGTAAAGCCCGCAACCCACTATCGTGCGACACCCCTTCACAAGTCGACGAAAAACGCTGACACACCACCAAGATGAAACCAATGACGCGCCACGAACTCAGCGTGTATATCTGTTGATGTCAAAGAACGAGTCTTGATGGTTTTTCTTGAGGAACCCGTGATGATTTCGGATGACCCAATGCGATTTGACTTCAAACCGAGACAGCACAGACTGATTCACCAGCTAACATTCTTTATCTTTATTTTCTTCACGATCAGACAACGTAAAGAGACAGAACCCTTTTTCTTTTTTTTTTTTTTTTTTTTTTTTTTTTTTCTTTGGTATCTTCTTGTTGCTCCACCCCTCTCCGGATTAAGAAATGCTGAAACAGAATCGTTGGTACCACTAGAACAGAACAGACAGACAAGAACAGTGATCTTTTTCTGCGTTATGGTGAGGACTTGAATGCCAAGAATCAACTGGAACCAATTTTCTTTTTCTTTGGTTTCTCAAATCAGAACCGAAAGTGATGAGAACAGAACCACTTTCTTTCTTTTTTTTTTTTTTTTTACTCGGATGTTGAACTAAACCATGAGGTTCATTACTCACTTTGGTTCACGTTCGGCCAGAAATGTGTAGAGCGAGCGCAGACAGAAAGCTGACCAAGGAAGGTATGGCTCGATACCACCGATACAAGTATTGATCAAGAAAGAGGTAGAGAAGGGAATGACACAAGAGAGAAAGCGAGATTAGAGAAGAATGACTCAAGAAGAAGATTAGAAGAGAAGAGCTCCAAGGCTCTTACACAAACCGAATTACCAATATGTCAAAACGTAAGGTTACAATGATTAAGGGGGCTATTTATAGATGACAGCCCCCTTCTCACATACTCATGCTAATATGTTCACTTAGGTCCCTAATGAGAGTTTATACAAAGTATGCACATAGGTCCCTAGGTCTAGTATTATATATTCTATATCAGCTAATCTTACAATTAGGTCCCTAAATGCTGCTTATTATGTTTATATATCATAATCCTTGTAGATTTTTCTGCTTAACCATTGAATGTGGCATATGCTTTATAACACTCACAAGAACAATACTTCTTCTTTTGTACCATACATGATTAAAAGCCACAGAAAATTGATTCCCTAGAAGATAGGTTTTGTTTATATCCAAGAAAGTAAAAGGGATGAGATATCTTAAATCATGGTCATTTAATTTAGACACGCAGAAAAATTTGACCACAACCATTGAAGGTGGACACATTCTATTGTGGATTTCTAACTATTAAAAACAACTTGGAAAAGTCAATGTCGATCCATTTCTAGTTAAAGACATGGAAAAATACCAAAAAAAAGATATTAATACATACTTCTCCGTATTATCATAATATCACGGGCACAGCATAAAAAAAGATGTACTCTCCACTTGTAGATCCAAACACATGGAAAATGAGCATGTTATGACACCTAGCAATGTTCATAAAATGGGTGTGATTAAACTTGGATAATCATCAGGTCAACAAAAAAGTTGGATGATTATAACCAACCCAGAAAAATTATACTTAATAGCAAAAGTAGCCAACAAAAACATTATCTACCAATGAAAAATCTAAACGATATTTCGTACAAATTCATTTTGGATATGACCAACTATCGAATATCTTTTAGACTTAGCTTAACTATATCTAATCATCATCCATATAAATATAAGCATAAAATATAAAGCATGTTAAAAAAAAAATAGAAGGAGCTGCTTTGTTCACAAACAACATGGTTCATCTTAAGAGCTTTATGCAATTTATAAGATCCACTCCAATGTTTCCTGAATCTTAAAGAGTACATTACTCTTCACTAGGTTAGGTATAATCACAACAAAGCCTTATCCACTAGGTGGGGTCAGCCATATGGATCGTATGACGTCATTATACTCTATCAAAAGCCAAATCTTTAAATAGATTATTAACAAAGAGATCTCACTCAATTAACTCATTGAGATAGGTTGGGTATATGTATCAACATAAAAACAAGAGATTAAGGGTCTGTTTGAGTTTTTAGTGTTCAAAAAGCACATTCCCGTGAGTGGAGACAAAACTCTTCTCACATACTAACCCATACAACTTAAATCACGTTAGAAAAACAACTTCTATTATTAATCCAAACGGACACTAAAAGTTGGCCGAAATATTGTCATGACCAATTGTAATTATTATCTAATACTACCTCCGGTCGTAATTATAATTTGTACTACAGTGTTCCTATAATTAGGACCGGAGGGAGTAGTAGTTTTTAAGTTCCTAAACTCATTCCTGCAAATAGCTTTTTCTCCTGGATATATCTGACCAACCTCACAGTTGCATTCCTGGATACGAGGTTTGAAGAAACCCTAGGATACCTCAAAACCTAAATTTCTACCTCTGCCCGTAGTTTCGTTTCTAGTGGATATATATTGCTCCCCCATCGAGAAGAGAATTAAACAAGTCATAGACCATAAAGTAACTGTAATTGTGGGTAACATCCCCATGAGAGAAAAAACAAATACCAGACCTTCCTACTCGGTTCCCCAAAAGGAAAGACCTGATTAAACTTAAAACAGCTATAACCCACTTCAATAATTAGGATCATATTGTTCTAGCTTCGTTACATTGTTTTAACAAAATCTACTTCAACCATAAACATTTATTATTTATATATATATATATATATATGGCCAGTGAGAAAACTTGACCTCAATAATTACCAGACAATTGGAGAAAAAACGAAGATAAAGTTTAAAAGTTTGAGAGAGAAGTGGTCACCAAAGTTGATCGGAGAATCAACGGTGAGAGCTTTGAATTGACGCTCGATGGTCTGAAGGAAGAACACAGCTTCCTCAAAGGGTTTTGAGAGCTCTTGTTCGTACTTTGTCAACATCTCACAATATGCCTCCATGAACTGATCCAGCGCCGGATCTTCGCCGGCGCAACCTGACGCACCTCCGTTGCAGCTCATTGCCGCCGCCGCATATGCCTCATCTAGCCTCGCCACCGTTGCCGGCGGGGCGCCCACCTGTCAGGTGCAAGCCAAGTGATATTTCTCAGGATTTATTGATTCAAGACTCTAAATTCAAATCTCAGTCAAATGAAGCCTTAGACATACGGATATTCAGATACGCAAATACATATAAAATGACAAATATGAAGGATTTTCCATGAAAAACTGGGGAGAAAAAAAAACGCAGGCTGCAAGGAACTGTCGTTATCAATTCAAACTCGAAAGGCTTTTAATTTTTTTTTTTTTAAACTTCTTATTACCTCACTTCTGTTTCCTTTGTATGTAACATATATATATATATATATATATATATATATATATATATATATATATATGTATATATATATATATATGTATATGATTATTTGGCAAAACTAAGTTCGAGATATTAAGTTACCGACTTTACTCAGATCCGAACTTGACGCAGAGAATGGGAGAGAGTATGAACAATGAGGAAGGTATTAATTATTAAATGAACAGAATTCTGAAAGGGGAAAAAGGATAAACGTACAGTAAAAATTAAGCTTTTTCTTCCCGTCTTTTTTTTTGGGCTGTCATCAATAATAACTCACCTTTTGACAGTTGACGTAAGCAGCGAGGAGGCGAGGGTATTGAGGATGAGCAGTGATCTTGGCTTTCACAGAAGAACAAGAAGAGGAACCACCATCATTGTTGTCGACGAAGTCCATGATGTAACATCCGACTCCCTCCCTCTCAATATTTATCCGCTTTGGGGCGCGTTACTTGTTGCTACTTAAGTTGGTGTTGCTTTGAAGCATGATAAGGAAAAGATGAAGAAGAAGAGGAAAAGCAGGTGTTATTAGTGGCAAGGGGTGTGGGGAAGAAAAGAGTCTTAACTTGTGTTTAAATTGGTGTGTGTGAATTAGCAGGAGGGATTAATTAATGAGATGATTAAGACCACTTTGATGACGATGATGATGAGATGTGACTATTGGCCGTAATAGACCACCACCACCGTTTGTTATCTCTCACACAAAAAGCCATCCCTTGACCTTTGACAAATGACAAGTCTCCTCCATTTTCTTCTTCAAAAACTCTCTTATAATTCTCTGTGCACATATAGCTTCATATATATATATAAACACATACACAGACCCTTGCTCTTATTTTGTCTCTCTCTAGTATTTATCTTTCTGAGAGGCTTTTTAGGGGTGTGTCTTGACTCTCGAGGTGTCTCCCGGGTTTGATGGGAAAAAGTTTCAAGCTTTTTGTACAGGAGAAGCCAGCCTGATCAGATAGTCTTTAATTCCTTTAGAAACTGGTAGAAGTGTTTAATTTTGGCAGCATTAATAAATATCTGTCACAGAACATTACTGTTAAACTGTCTGTAGTATATTATATTTATACAGTATTATCATGATTTCAATTAAATTAAATTAAATTAAATTATTTGCTGCTGACTTCATTCACGTTTGACGTGGGAGAGAGAAAGAAGAGAGGGAGGAAGTGCAAAGAAAGGTTCACCTTCCCAATGAGGAAAAACGCTCCCTCACTCTTTTAACTCGCAGTGGCTGTGCCCCCGGGGGGGCGATCGAATCGAGGAAGAGGGGATATACTGATCTTGCACTGGGATGATGGATGTAGGGGAAAGAGAAGAGGGATTTTTTTTGGGGGGGTTAAAGGGTACTTCCATTAATAACTCAAAAACATAAACAAATTGCAGATGAAAGTAAATCTGAATAAGTCCAGAATATAATTTCAAATAAAATTTTATTATTGGGAAAGAGAAGAGGGATAGGTAGGTTTGTTATTAGGAATATTTTACCACACTCCCCTCTATACCTATTTAATATAAAAAAGCCCTAAAACTTTTTTGAAACCTTATTAATCCTAAGATTAAACTAAATTTAAAATTTTAATTAATGAAATATAATGTATGTGGAAAAGATAATGTGAGAGAAAAAGGGAATATGTCAAAATTTTAATTAATATGGTGTGAAATTAATTAAGGATGAAATAATTAAAAGGGTTAAGGAGCAATTTTACACATGAGCTTTTCCCCAGGAGCGCCCAGCACCACGTGCTTTTTTCTGGAGCAAAAGTACACACGTGTTTACGTTTTGGGAGCGCCCAGCACCACGGCTGTTAGTTGACCGTTAGTCAACTGTTAAGTTGGATGGAAATGAACAGTAACTCGGGTAAAATTACACTTTTGCCCTTAGTTTTAAATAAAAATTACCCTTTTGCCCTATGTTTTTTTTTAAAAAAAAAACTAAAAATACCCCCTCCTTGGTGGGCCCCACCACCGGCCACCCCACCACCGGCGGCCGACCACCGGCCGCCGCCGTCGGTGGTGGTCGGGCGCCGCGGTGATCGGCCGCCGCCGCCGGCCGGTGGTGATGGTCGGCCGCCGACGGCGGCGGTGGTGGTGGTCGGCCGGCCGCCAGTGCCGCCGGCCGGCGGTGGTGGTCGGCTGGCGGTGGTGGGGCCGGTGGTGGAAGGGTATTTTATTTTTTTTATTATTTAAAACTAAGGGCAAAAGGGTAATTTTCATTTAAAACTAAGGGCAAAAAGGTAATTTTCATTTAAAACTAAGGGGCAAAATGGTAATTTTCTTTTTTTCCTACCATCAGCGTCCACGTCAGCATCCACGTCAGCGTCCATGTCAGCGTGTCAGTCCAATAAGCGCCACGTCGGCGTTCCATCCAAGTTAACGGTTGACTAACGGTCAACTAACTGCCGTGGTGCTGGGCGCTCCTAAAACGTAACCACGTGTGTACTTTTGCTCCAGAAAAAAGCACGTGGTGCTGGACGCTCCTAGGGGAAAAGCTCATATGTAAAATTGCTCCTTAACCCTAGTTAAAAATGCATTTACTATTCGGACCAACTCAAATGGAATATGATAACACATAACAAACTCATTAAAAAAAATGAAACTTCATATATAAGGACGGAGAGTAGCAATGATTATTTTTTTGTATAAATTGTTGTGAACCTATGATGTAAATTGAAAGCTATAAATTTTCATTATACTTATACATTTTGTTATTATTAATTATTAAAATTCATATATATACATCTTATTAAAAAAATGAATGAATGGCATTTTGGTCATCTACCTCAAAACAAAATTCCCCAAGATCTTTAATGCTAAAGTGTAATTTCATAATCTTTTGGTTCTGAGATAAATTAAAGTTAACGTATGTGAATTCAAGGGAAAATTTCCCCTCATTAAATATTCCCACTTTGTCTTGTCCCTTCTTTCCCAATACACTTGCACACCCCCTTACCTACACATCCCCTAAGGGCCCGTTTGGTACGGGGAAGATTTAAAGAGAGAAATGAATTTAAATGAGGGAAAATAATGGAAGGGAAGATTGTGAAGGAAATTAAAAAGTTGAGTTGTTTGGTAGACATGAGAAGGTAACTTAAGTTGAGGGAAAATGAATGGTTTGGTATGAAGAATTGGGTGTTAGTTAAGTGGGAATGTGAGGTGAAATACCAAAAATGCCCCTAAATTAAAAAAACAAAAAAAAAACATTCATGTAATTGAATTTTGTTTGTTCGCAATGGAAAATGGCGTGAATGTGCAGCTGGAAAACTTAAGAGGTGGATGCGAAATGAAATTGCCCCGACGACTGGATTCAGGATGTTTGAAGGACGACGCACATGGAAGGAATTAGAAAGTGACAACTCGAAAAGACGAAACCAACCGCAACAGTTCATATAAACAGATGAACAGGGGAAAAACGATTAAACTTTGAACCCAGCGGATGCACTGACTGATAGAGAAGGCACAAATCACATTGAATATTCAATGTGAATTCTCAAGAATTCAATTTGAATTCTCGAGAATGAAATTGGGATTCGAATTCAATATGCAACAACCCAAAGCCTGATTATATGCTTGACAATTCTCGAGAATTACATTGGGATTCTCGAGAATTACACTAATTCTATTAGCTTCTGTCTCGCCAATTCTCAAGAATCCCTTAAAGATTCTCGAGAATGTAAAGGAATGAATACGGGGCATCGGCAACATGGACAAAACAGCAAACAATTCTCGTACCCATTGAAACTCACCTGTATTTTCACCTGCGTTGAAGTTGAGTTGTGTCTCCAAATGCTAGTGTCGTCAATTTCAGGTTCGCGGCCTTCGTTCAGCTAAACCCTTGAATGTATTTTTTAATAAACACATGCACTGTATACAAGGGCTTTTTTGTCCCTAACATTCACTCTCCCGGGAACGAAAACGCTATCCCACCAGATTTGGAGGGATTCAACTTTCCCACCATTGTGGGAAGATGGAGCTTGGCGGGAAACCCATGTTCCCTAACAATCGTGCGCCAAACAGTTTTCTCCGTGGGAAGCCACTCATCTTCCCTTTCCCTTTGCTAAAATCAGCGTACCAAACGGGCCCTTAAGTATCCCATCATTTTTCCCTTCTTTATCTCTATCATCACCGTTAAATTAAGATCTAATAGTTTATATTTAATCTTTGATAAAAATACTATTACAATTTTATATAAAAATATAAAAATAATTTTATATTAATAAAATTTATAGATTATCACTATAAAATAGACTTTTTCCACTTTTTATCACCATATCTATGAACTGTTCGAATTAAATTTTAACAGTTTAAATTTATTTATATAAATATTAAATATAGATCATTAGATCTTAATTTAATGATGATGAAGAGGGAAAATGAGAGGAAAAGATGGAAATGTAAAGGAGAGAAACTACTTCCTCACACCAAAACCACACCATCTTCAAATCTTTATCATCTCAATTTCTTTGCTAAATTTAGCAATATTGCATTAAATATTTTTTATTTATACAAATAATTAGTATGAGTCGGCCTAGGCACTCCCCAGTCAACAAAGCCCATGCATGCCTGTGACTTGAGATTATTTGCGAAAGTACTTACAAATTCCTTGACTTTTTGTTAGTCTTTAGATAAATTTTAACTCACACTTCAAGAAGACATCACGCTGTTGCACAATCTTGTTGAAGAAGCAAAAGAAGGCGAACATGAAGAAGAAGGCAAAGATGAAGTTAGGGAGAAGACGAAGCCGGAGACCCATGGAAATATCGTCACCGCTGGTCAACATCGTTATCATGTTTGGGAGTACAAGCAGCCACCATGGATCTCGCTGGCGATGGAAGGATGAGTATTAAAAAAAAAAGACCATTTGTAATAGTTAAAATGGGCATATTTGTACCAGTTTTAACCGCTACAAAAAACACCGTTGCAAGCCATTTTGTAGCAGTTATATAAACCCGATACTGCATATAAGATAACCGCTATTGTAACTATTTCTCACCACCGCTACTATATGACGTTAGGATGACGTTGTGTGTGAAGAACTTGTAGCGGTTTTATAACCGCTACAATATGAAATTAACCACATTTGTAGCGGTTACGTAACCGCTACTAAAGACATCACCAAAAATTTTAAAATGGTGACGATAATTTGTAGTGGTTCACTGACTGCTACAAAATTGGATAAATTTCAAAAAAGGCGCCGAAAGTTTCAAATTATCGTAGCGGTTAGGTAACCACTGCAAAAGTTTCCCACCATTTTTTTGTAAAAATTTTTGCTGCTTTTTTTAAAATTTTATCCAACTTTGTAGTAGTTGTAGGATTGCTACAATCGAACGAATAAATTTTTATATTAGAATCTGTAGTGATTAGGGAACCGCTACAAATGAATATTTTGAAAAAAATAAAAGAGTCATTTTATATTATTTTATTAATTATATAATAATTGAAATATAAATTATTTATATTAATGTTAAAAATAATCGATATTAATATATGATATTTGTTTATATATGATGATTATATAGGTGTATAAAAATGAGAATGTGTATATATAATAGAAACTAATTATGATTTTATTTAAATAATATTTAATTATGAAAATAATGTATGTGAAAGTAGAAGGAATGTTGAAAAAGGTCCCTAAAATTGTGAATTAAAAAAAATAGTATCACAAAGTTAGAATAAAAAAGAAATATTTGTAAACAGATGATCATCATATTTGATCCGCTTGAACAACACTTAACCTCTTCAGAAAATGTAGACAGATGAGAGAAACTGAGAGAAAATGTGTGTAGAAAGAGATGATGAAGCATATAAAGTGAGGAGTGGTGAGGGTATTTATATGGATATCTGTGTAACACTTGTAACAGTTGATATGACATTTTTGGTAGCGGTTTGTGTTAGTAGCAGTTTAGGCAACTATTTTTGTAGCGATTTGTACATTTGTAATAGTTGGGTTTAATTTGTAGTGGTTATAGAGCCTCTACAAATGCTATTATGATTTTTTTTTCTGAAAAAATAGAGGATTACAGATTAAATATGTTATCGTAATTATATTTTTTATATCAATCTTCATCGTCATCCCTACAAAAAAAAAGTGAAGAAAATGTTACTTGTGAGTTTAATATGTTTGAACACAAATTAAACTTAAATTAATAATTAATTCATAAAGCGTGTCTTAAAAAACGCACCGAACTATAATAAATCGTCATCGCCATTTGGGAAGAAGTTTTCGAAATTGGGAGGTTGGAATGACTCACTCTCGTAGACGACATTATCATCATCGCCCATGTCATAAGGTCCCAAGTCTTTAGGCAAACCACCATATTCCAATCCATGTGTCTCTTGTCCATGACATAATAAACTTGATGTGCCTCTAAAGCAAAAATATATGACTCATGATCTTCAGATTGACCAGTGTGAATAAACCGAGAGAAATTCACTAATATGATGCCTAAGTTGAGGGAGAATTTGGTGGCATGATTCATGTGAACAGTGAAGGTTGAAGGGGCAAAAAGGTATTTGTCCCCATGGAATTAAAAATAAGCCAATTTGATGGAATTGGTGGGTTTGGCTTCCACATCGAAATCATTTCCATGGCTCTTGTACCAAACACACTTGCGTTAAATTATATTTCATTTCCATTTCCAACAGCCTGCCAAACAGGGCATAACTTGATCCTTCTGCGTTTTTTTTTTTTTGCTCAGAGATCCTTCTGCGTTTGATTATACTTGATTAGGCCGAATCTTTTTAACTAATGATCAATAAATTAATATTTTGCTATTTTGAAGCGAACAAGATAAATGCCATTCACACTGATTAAAATGGGCCCCAGAAATGTGTATATGAAGATAGACGGACGGTGCTCACCCACCACCTCCCAAATTTTGAATCAATTCAAAAAAACAGGAATAATCCAAATATACATATTCGACTAATGTGATCTTTCGAATTATCAACTATGTCAAGAAATCATAGGGTCATAGGGTCATAGAGTCAACGCATAACATCGATGCCATGGTTAGGATAAAGCTCTCTTTGTTACGAGGGATTGAGAGGGGAAAGGAGAAAAGGGAAATTATAAAGTTTTAATAAAAATAAGAGTAAATATCCTTTATGATCCTTGACAAAAAATACGGACCCCATTTTGATCATTGATAAAAAAACCGACCATTATTCATCCTTTTTATGGGACTAAAAATTACATTTTGGAAATTTGTGAGGGATCAAAATGTTTACCAATCGACCCTTATTCGTCCTTTTTATGGACTAAAGATGACCTTTTTTTTAGGGACAAAAATGGGTCAATGTTTTTTTGTCAGGGACCAGAAAAGGTCCTTACTCTAAAAAAAATATGTAAAATAAAAATATAAGAAAAATTAATTAAAACTTTTTAATTGCACGTATCTAAAGTTTTTATGTCCAACTAAAACAATTTTTTTTTGTTCTGCTCCCTTTCACTTTTCTCCCCTCATACCAAAAAAACCCTAGTCTTTTTAGGGATCTCACAAAGATTTGGTCCAAAAAGGGGAAAATCATCAACAAATCCCACAAAAAATAGGGGAGAATTACAATGAAGTGGTGAGAAAGAGATTTAGTTATCCAAAAGTTCAATAACAAGTGTAAATGATAAAAGGTTTATACTTCTTACTTGTTATTGGAACTTATTAATACTTAAGTCCCTTCATTAAGACTTCATTATAATTCTCCAAATATTAAATGTAACTAATGGAAAATCACAATAATAACTAACAACATGGACATGTTGTCATTTTTTAACTAGAATTTGACATTGCATTTTGCTCAATTAAATACATGGCTTTTTTGTGATTACTTCCTCTGGTCTTTATTATAAGATACCAACAAACAATTCTCACAAAAAATAAAAACGGTTAAAGTATTTTCTTATATTACCCCTACTAATTGCACTAAACTCTAACATCTACTCTCACCCACTACCTTTATTAATTATGGACATACATGAAAAAAATAATAATTAATGTTTTTTTGGAAACAAACAGGTGACTAATAAAAAGGAGTAAAAGACTAAATATACTTACTAGTTGGTACCTTATAATAAGGACAAGAGAAAATATATTCCTTCTTTTGGACCTCATTGATTTTCCCATGAAAAAGCAATTAATAATGATACTAACTGAAATTAAAGCCTACCACTAATCTTTTTAAGAAGATTACAAAAAAGTCCCTTGTTATAAAATTCATTGCGATCCAATTAAAGATATCCAAGGACTTAAGTCCTTCAACAGATATAATTGATCTTAAGCGGTGCAACTCTTTTAAAAGCTATACACAATGTATTTTTAACTAGGGTAAAGGTACAAAAATACATATGTGATTTACCTCTGGGAGCGCCCAGCACCATATACATTTTTGGGAGTAAATGGTTTTTTTGTGATTTGTTCCTAAAAAAAACATATGGTGTTGGACGCTTTTGGAGATAAAGCACATATGTATTTTTACTCATTTACCCTTTTAACTATGTGTAAATGTTTTTCGTTTGTACGTAGTTAAATATATGTTGATACAACTGAAGGAGAGTATCAGTTGCTGAAAATATGTTACCCGGTCCTTAAACAAATTTCAAATAGTACTTTGGGCAATAAATGTTGCATGGGGAACTTTAAAACAATTTTTTTACTGGAAAAATTCATTTCAGGGTTCTTTTAAAAAGAAAAATCTTAGAAAATGCCCCAAGATTCTAACAATCCCAAAAAAGACCCCAAGACCTTTTATGGGATTTTCAAAATCTTGGGTGAGTTGTTAACATGACTGATATAGTTGTTAACGGGTAAGTCTCTAACAACTAAATCAGCCCCGTTAACAACACTTTTGCTAACAACTAAATCAGTACCTTTAACAATTATATCAGTACCCCGTTAACAACTCACCCAAGATTCTGAAAATCTCAGAAAAGGCCCTGAGGCCTTTTTTGGGATTGTTAGAATCTTAGGACCTTTTCTGAGATTTTTCCTGTTAAAAGGGTCCTGAAATTGATTTTCCCTAAAGTTAAAGGAAGAGTTGTTAATTCACTATTTAAAAAAAAAATTATAATAATAATTTCACTTATATTAAATTAAGTTTTAAAGGAGAAAAAAATAGGATAAGCAGAAAGTATTACTTACATAAATAAAATTATAAATAAGTATTAAATATTCTTTAATTAAGTTATTTATATTATAAATGAAAGAATGCTTATAAAAGGTGAGTTATAGTTTAAGTGCTTGTTTGGAATATGTTTACATAACTTGAGACTTAGGGAGAAAACTTATTTTACATACTTATGTTTATTTAGGATTGCGTTTGAAATCCAAAAAATGTTTATTTAGATAAATTAAGACAAAACTCATCTTACATTTTGACCTCCTATATTATAAATTATATAATTGAAAACTATTTTTATAAATTTCAATTGCTATTATAATAATACACTACTACTTCTAAAAGGTTTCAATTATGAGATGAATAAATTTTAGTTTTGCCGACACCAACTCAAAAACATATCACATCTGGGATAATCTCTTTTTCTGAGGGGTGCCCCAGGGTGGTCAGTCTATTGAGGCTTTCAATGGTCGCTTTTTTGGATCTTGTATGTTCCATGATCCTTAGGTATGTTTGGTTTGAGGGAAGGGAATGGGAGGGGAGGGAGGGAGAGAGAAAAAAAATAAGAGGAGAGAAATATTTTTTGAAAATTGAGTGTAGTAGGGCCCACATATTTTCTTCTCCCCTCCTTTTTTTTCTCACCCCCTCCCTCCTCTTCCCTCCCCTTCCCTCAAACCAAACATACTCTTAGAATTTTTCCAAAGTTGCTTTTCCAATAAGAAGAGAGTTAGCAATTTCAAGACCTGAGAAACTATAGTACACATGCTGTAATTCGTACTCCAAAGATTTGATTTTGATGTCTTTGATTTCATATCATATCTCGAGCAAAAAAAAAAAATTCATATCATATCAGCTCCATTATGTTTTTTCTTGCCTCCTCGACCATGCTCCACGCTTACACTTGCACCTACGTGCCACGTTATGGAAATCACAGGCCAGGCCTGCATCGGTGAGGAATAACAAGTGATGGAAAGGGAATTCAGCTGAATGGCGATTCCTCAGCACCAAGGAATTTTTCAACGCCCTGCCACCGCAAGAATTGCACCGTTCTGTGAAAGCAACCCTAGCTGTTCAAACTTCAAACACATGATAGTATCATTAGTATGATCAAGTCACAAAACGTACGACTAATTTCTATTAGATTTAATTAAAGAAACTTCATAGTAGTAACAATTTAGCAGGAAGTTGCAGAAGGGAGAGATTGTGAGATTTATGCATGTTTGAATTAATTGTTAAAGAATAATTTTTATGATTTAGAAAAAAAAAACACGTGAGAAAATTTTTATGGTTTCAACACAAGACAAGAGACAAGGGGGGGAGAGAGAGCAGTGACAGATCAAGTCACAGGGTGTTTGTTTATTGATACGACACACAATTACACCATCTTGACGTTCCATCCAATCAGTGGGTCCTAAATCTCTACTCAGATTTTCTTCGTACCCTTCCCACCCAATTCATTTATTGGCTCTTCTCCCTCATTAATCCCATCTCCATAAACTTCACTTGCACACTTTGCTCACTAACTGATTAGGTCATGACTTGAGTGGTGACAGTATTAGAATTGCAACATGATTTACGCTTCATAAAAATGTTAAGGGTGAATGGGTAATTCTGTCATTGAAGTGTCCAATGGGAGCAATTTGTACTAACTGTTATCTCAATTAATTTTAACAGTTAGTTGACAAAAAATATGTTAACGATTCATATCTCATCCATATCATTTTTGTTAAAGTACGAATTTATCTCAAAAGTCTATATGTCTTCTACTTCATTTTTAAGAGTTAGATTTAAAAATTTTGAGGTAAATGCACACTTTAACAATAACGATTGACATACGGACTGCTAATTCAACATATTTGGTTAATTAACTGGGATAATAGTTAAGACAAAATTACTCTATTTTTAACACTTCTGAGACAAATTGCCCCTCAAAAATCTTTCGGTAAAAATTGCCCGTTTTGTGACAACTTCCGAAACAAAATCATTCTTTAACCCAAATGTTGAACCCATTTCCAACTTTTCCTGTATTTTATGCCATTGAAAATGTTGTTTCCTATGATTTTATAAGGATTTAGATCTTAACTTCATTAACGTGGCGTTTACACATTTTAGCATAAACTGACGCAAATTGCTGACAAAGATTTGTGTGACTTACGGGTAAAGGCCAAAACAAAAACTTATTAAAAATAAAAGGAACTACAACCAAACTTTGTTAAAAAAAATATATAGAAATTTAGAGTAAGTTTAACCTTATAAATATTTGAATTAGCAGTAAATATTACTTTTCCAACATGATTTATAACGTACGATATAAGTATATGAGATGAATTTTGTTTCAACTTATGTGAACACCTTTTTCTAACGCTATTTTAAACATGTCTTAAAAAGCCAACTTAAATGCATTACATGAGATAAAAAATAATGATTTTGAAAGGAGAAATTACAATTTGTTTAGGGTAAAGCAACGTAAATTGGAGAGATATCACTGGTTGTGATGGGGTCTGGGGTTTGGGGGAGAGCTAACCTAACAGTAGTGGGTGCACAGGGAACCCTAGGCCCTGCCCCTCTTATATACCCCAAAAATATTTTATCTTACTTGTTTAAAAATAAAAATAATATAATAAAGAAATCAATAAATATTTCCCACTTTCTTACTTTACGTCACATCGGTTTACTGTTTCAAGATGGATTATATTACTTTTTTTTTTGGTCAAAAGGATTATATTACTTTAGATCAATGTGAAATCTAATTTAAGTCATGATTATACCCTTTTAAAGAGTTAAAAGACAAGCTTATCTTGATATATAACCCCAAAAGCAATCCTTCTTTTTCTTCCTTATCACTTGAGAGTCTCATGTGTGCCTATCATGCTAGCAAGTAGCAAGATCATGTTCCACTTTTTATTCACACCTCTATCAGATTGCATCGAACATAGTAAATTAAACAATAATTTAACTTATCTACAATATTGGTACGACCCTTCTATCTTTTCATACTGAATGTGGGTTTGTGGGTCTTGAAGAAAGGTATTATAATGCCTTGTGTTCTAAGAATTAACCTTTGAGGTGTGTGGTTTTACAAAGACTCGAGCTCGTTGTAGTGTGTCTTATTTGTCGTGTTTGGTGTTTGATTTGAAAGGAGTGGATGGACGTTTCCCTCCTTTCTTACTCTACAATGTCAAATATGATTATGATGTAAAATATTGGGAAATTTACCAAAATAATAATTAAAAATAAAAAATATACCCAATTGCAGTACTGTTCAAAAATTTTTCCAAACTAATGCAGTTGATTGCGTCAGCAGTACTGACGCAATCAGTTGCGTCACAGTGTCTGACGCAACATCAAAGTTGCGTCGAGAATGTTTGACGCAACTTGAACAAGTTGCGTCAATGTATTTGACGCCACCTTGCGTCAATTAAGAAATTATTAATTGACGCAGGTGGCGTCAATTATTATTTTTATATAAAAAATATAATTTTATAATTATATTTAGAAATATAAATAATAATTAATTTAATAAATAATTCGTTGGGCAATCTGTCGATGATTATTCTCATTGCTTAATGTGAAATATATAAGATACAAGGAGGGCAATCTGTTGTAACAGATTGAGGACTTCTAGGGAATTCAAATATTGAAAAACAAATATAATCTAACTAACTGCTAGATTCTAGGTTGACTAGTCTAATAATACTTATTTACAAAATAATATAATTACCACATAATTTACTAATTAAATATTCTCTATTTAAGTTTAAAACAGGAACAAAACATTTTTAAAAAGAGTAAATATCATTTATAGTCTCTGACAAAAAAAAAGGCCATTTTCAGTCCCATAAAAAAGACCAATAAGAGTAAATTTAAATTATTTATTCCATTAATCTAATTAATTAATTAATATTTAATTATAAATAATAATTAATTTAATAAATAATTTAAATTTACTCTTATTGGTCTTTTTTTTTGGACTGAAAATGACCTTTTTTTATTCTCAGAGACTAGAAATGATATTTACTCTTTTTAAAATGTTTTGTTCCTGTTTTAAACTTAAATAGAGAATATTTAATTAGTAAATTATGTGGTAATTATATTATTTTGTAAATAAGTATTATTAGACTAGTCAACCTAGAATCTAGATTTTAGTTAGATTATATTTGTTTTTCAATATTTGAATTCCCTAGAAGTCCTCAATCTGTTACAACAGATTGCCATCCATGTATCTTATATATTTCACATGAAGCAATGAGAATAATCATCGGATTCAACCGATTGCCCAACAAAATATTTATTAAATTAATTATTATTTATATTTCTAAATATAATTATAAAATTATATTTTTTATAAAAAAAATAATAATTGACGCCACCTTGCGTCAATTAATTGACGCAAGGTGGCGTCAAATACATTGACGCAACTTGTTCAAGTTGCGTCAAACATTCTGACGCAACTTTGATGTTGCGTCGACGATCGACCTGGCCCGATTGCGTCGATGCTGACGCAATCAACTGCATTAGTTTGGGAAAATTTTTTAACAGTACTGCAATTGGGTATATTTTTTATTTTTAATTATTATTTTGGTAAATTTCCCTAAAATATTTGTATAAAAAATGATGCAAAAAGTTATGTAATTTATGAGTATATATGACTTTTCACACTAAAGAGAGAGGGAAACTCTTCTTCCATTCTCTCAAACCAAACACGCCCATATGATTCTAGTACTTTTTTAAGTCCTAAATATAAAATCTAATTGACATTTTTTAGAAAAATTAAAAAAACAAAATAAATTACTTAATCATGTCATATTTGTGTATAATTAAATTGCATATAAGTTTATAAATCAGACAAATTAATTTAGAGAAAAAACGATAAATATAAATATTTTAAAGTAATTTAATTAGTTTTCTTAATTTAAAAAAAAATAGTAAATTTGGTCTTATAACTATACGTAATATTTTTTTTTCATAACATGTATCAATTATTCTATTCATAAGATTCGAATCCAACCTCACGCTTATTATTTTTTTTTTTTTTGAAAGGAAGTGCTTGGTGTTATTTAGGCTATAATCTGTGACAGTGTAATTGTCGGTGAAAGCACACATTTATTTACTTAACGTCATTTAATGTTTCATTTAGGTTCTTTAATTTTATAAAGTGTTTTTTGAGTTCTTTAACCCTAACACCATTAACGAAAAATGATGATATTGAGATATAAGAAAAATTTCAAATGCTAATATATTAAGTTTAGTTTTCAAAATAACAATGACCATTATGAAAAAATAATCATTTGAGACTAATAATGTTATGGGTTAAAAGGCTAAAAACATGATTTTAAAAAACTAAAGGATCAAACTGAAACTTTGTAGAAAATTAGATGAATAAATATATATATATTTTCCCTATGATTTGTACGATTTTAGTATTTCTGTACAGAAATTCGATTTTTAATAGGGAAATATATACATTCACGGCTAAGAAAATTCTCCCACATGACTATTTTTATTGCCCTCTTACGTAATTTATAATCTTGTAAACCTTTGCCTCTGCCCTTCTTGGTTTGGTACTATGTAATCTCATTCTTTTATTCAGAAAGTTGTAGCAATATTTTCTTAGAAGTTTTCTGAGAATTAATATTACTCTAAAAAAATTTTAAATTGGAGCAATTTCACCACTTTCGTTATTTCAATTAATTTGACCATTAGCTAACAAAATGTGTTGACCTGACAGTTCATGTGTCATCCACATTATTTTTATTTTAAATTTAGGTTTATATTTTCCTGAAGTTTTTTTTTGGTCAAAGACCCCAGAATTTTTTACTCATAAGTAATGTAATTACTGCAACTGCATACTTAGGGCTTGAACATGAAAGTCAAAATCACTGATTAAGCTGAAACGATCCACGACTAGTTGAAATTCACTAACATTTTTAAATTAATGTAAATGATATTTTATAATTATTTTGTGCATTATTTAACCATCCAAATACAAAAAGATATAAAAATTATATATGTATGATGAAAAATTCAGAAAATCTAATTACATCACAGTTTTTAAGGCATTATTTGTACAGATAAATAAAACAAAACAAAGGGACATACCATTAATAATATCATGCTAGTAAAATAACAAATTAATCAACAATAATATGATTGTTAATATCAGGAAAATATTTGTTTAAGTTTTAAAGATAGAAAAGAATGTTTAGAATCGTATATTAAAAAAATTTTAGCAAAATTGGGCAATTTTCGTCTAAATTTTCCCCTAAACCATTTTACTTTTAAATGAAAAATATTAATTATGGTATTAAGAAATTATACGCATAGCAGTTTAAAGAACATATTAATAATATAGTTTGCTTTTTATAAATCTTCACAAAAAGTCACATCATTAAAAATTGTTAATTATTTTTTAAACTATAAATTAAGGTGTATTGATTTTATTTTTCCTTATTTTACTGTGAATATAGTAAATTTCAAGAATATGATATGTAAGTTTGTTTGGACGCATTGTTATTAGGCTTTTCTTTTAGGAGAGTAATTGTGAGTGATTAATGGAGTCAAATCGTGAAGAAGACGTAGAAAAAGGGTGGCAACAAATAGAAACACTTCCTGTTATGGCACGTTTGGTTCCTATTTGACAGAATGCTTAAATAAAGATAATGGTTAGATAAATGAGATTTTCATTTATTAATTGTATTAATTGTTTTGTAACTTAGTTAGCTTTCAGCTTGTAACTTAGTTAGCTTAGTTAGCTTTTAGTTGTAACAGAATACTTTTGGGTCCACACGTGTATACTGGTTCTGATATAAGGACAATAGCACTGTACAGAATACTTGAGATTCAATAATATTTTCCTCAGTTTCATATTTACTCTCTGCTTCATTTCCTTCTTTCCTTCCTTCTTCTCCTTCGATGCTCAACGATCACAGGTTCATCTTGGAACCTTAGATCGATTTCGCACCTGCCTTCGGTTTGTTTCATGGTATCAAAGCCGAATCACCATGGAAAAATCTTCATCTGGTGATTTCGTTATTGCAACCTCGACGAATTTGAGCCCTAATTTGTCGAGTCCCTACTATCTTCATCCTAACGAGAATCCGACGTTGATTCTCGTCAGTCAGGTGCTTACTGGACCGAATTACCACACATGGTTAAGAGCTATGCGAGTGGCGTTGCAATCCAAGAACAATTTGGTCTTCGTCGATGGTTCCGTTCAAGAGCCGGCACCGTCAAATTCGACCTACTCCGCCTGGCTACAGTGCAACACCATGGTCTGTTCTTGGTTGTTGAGGGCCATTTCTCCAACAATTGCTCAGAGCATCCTCTGGTTGGACAAGGCGAGTGATATTTGGATTGACCTACGGGATCGATTTGCTGTCAGTGACATATTCAGAGTTGCTGAGCTCCAGGACGAAATTTTTTCCTTCTGGCAATGAGCATTATCGGGGAGTGACTATTATACCCGACTCAAGATTTATTGGGATGAGTACATGATTCTCCGTCCAATTTCTCGTTGTCCCTGTAATTTCTCTTGTTCTTGTGAGAAATACCGTGATAATGACTATACACTGCGATTTCTGAAAGGCTTGAATGAAAGATTTGCTTTTGTTAAATCCCAAATTATGTTGTTAGACCCTCTTCCATCGGTTAATCGTGTATTCTCCATGCTTCTACAACAAGAACGTGAAATGGCCCCGGCTATAGGCATAGAGCCCGTTGTTTTGTTCAATAAAGGTCCAATGAAGCCTGCTTCATCAAGTTCTGCTTCTTCTCCTGGTTTTTCATCTGGTCGTGGCTCTGGTCCTGGTGGCAGGGGCTCTAATAGCTCTGCTACTAAGAAATTTTGCACCTATTGCAATAGGCCTCGTCATACAGTTGAGACTTGCTACCGGAAGCATGGTTTTCCCCCTGGTTTCAAGTTTAGGAACCAATCTTCTCCATCGATTCACCACATTCAGACTCAAGATTCAGTCAATACTTCTGTTCTGGAGCAACAAAAGGAATCCAATGGTATTTTGCCAACACCTTCTCCCCAATTCACGCAGGAGCAATATCACCGCCTTCTTGCTCTAGTTCAGACTACATCTGTTACCTCCCCTCAATCTGCCTCTGTCCCATCTAATCATCAGCTTTCTTCCACACATCAATCTCCAGGTACCTCTGTTCCTTTCTTTACTTTTTCTCCTCAAAAATCCTGGATAATTGATACTGGAGCAACTGATCATGTCTGCCATTCCCTGGATTATTTTTCAGAGTATCATTCTATTACTCCCATTCCCATTAAGCTTCCTGACCATAGCCATATTAATGCCACTATTTCTGGAATTGTGTCTATTTCTCAGTCTTTAACACTTCATAATGTGTTTTACATTCCTCAGTTTGCTTTTAACATTCTTTCTGTGTCTAAACTCACAGTGGCTATTCCATGTTGCTTCATTTTTTTATCTTCTGTTTGTTTTATTCAGGAAATTTCTCATTGGAAGACGATTGGTACAGCTGAGGTATTCGAAGGTCTATATTTCCTTAATCCTGCACTACCTACTCCCACGAGAATCCTGAACACTTCATCACCACCCTCTGGCCTACCTACTGCAACCTTTGATTTGTGGCACCATTGTTTAGGTCACACTTCACTTGCTACTTTACGAATTTTGCATAAACAATTTCCTTTTATACATTGTCAATCACACTCTGATCCTTGTGATGTTTGCCATATGGCTAAACAAAAGAAACTTTCATTTCCTGTAAGCACATCCTCAAGTAATAAAATTTTCTCTTTGATCCATACTGATATTTGGGGTCCATTTGCAGTCAATTCTATTCGAGGTTAATATTTTTTGACTATTGTGGATGATTTTAGTCGTTACACTTAGATTTTTCCTATGAAATCTAAATCTGAAGTTCGTGTTCATCTACAAAATTTTATTCTGTTTGCTGTTAATCAATTTCATGTTGATATTCAGATTATTCGATCTGATAATGGTTTAGAATTTTCCATGGATTCTTTTTATAAATCCAAAGGCATCATACATCAAACTTCTTGTGTTGAGACCCCTCAACAAAATGGTATTGTAGAACGCAAACACCAGCATATTTTAAATGTTGCTCGTGCACTTTTATTTCAAGCTAATCTTCCAAATGCTTTTTGGTGTTTTGTTGTTTCTCATGTTGTTTTCCTCATTAATTGTTTGCCTTCTCCACTCCTTCATCAATCTACGCCTTTTTCTTTGCTGCATAATAGAGCTCCTTCCTATTCTGAATTTCGGTCTTTGGTTGTCTGTGTTATGCATCTACCATTGTAGCAAATTGTTCAAAATTTGACCCTCGTGCTTCCAAATCTATCTTTCTTGGTTTCCTGATCATACATAGGGATATTTGCTTTTTAATGTTCATACCAATCAAATCTTTATTTCTCGAGATGTCAATTTTTATGAGTCTTCTTTTCCTTATCCTATGCATTCATCACATGACAGTGTAATTCCCCTTCCCTCTGATATATTACCCCTTGATGATCATTTTGTCATACCTGATCCCATTTCTGTCCCACCTGTTTCAAACCCTATTTCTCCCTTTTTTACTGATCCTGTACCTGATTCTTCCCCTATTTCTGATCTTCCTTCCCCTATTTCTGTTTCTCCTCCTTTACCTACTTCTCGTATTCCTCATAGAACCCATAAACCACCTCATTACTTGCAGGATTACTACTGTTCAACCTTGACTACTTCGGCTGTTCCATTCTCTTCAGGTGATAAGTATCCTTTCTCTTTTAAGTTTTCTCCTTCTTTACCTTCTTCTTATCGTAATTTCTGTCTCACACTTTCCACTGATGTCATTCCCACTACCTATCGCCAAGCCTCTAAACATAAGCCTTGGCGTGATGTCATGGATGCTGAAATAGTTGCTCTTGAACAGAATAAGACCTGGACTTTGACCTCTTTGCTGCATGGTAAGCAACCCATTGGTTGTAAATGGGTATTTACAAAGAAATATAAATCTGACGGTTCTCTTGATCGCTACAAAGCTCGGTTAGTAGCTAAGGGTTTTACCCAGACTGAAGGTATTGATTATTTTGACACATTTTCTCCGGTTGCTAAGATGACCACTGTTCGTCTCTTGCTTGCTCTTGCTTCTGCTAATAATTGGTACCTTCACCAACTTGATGTAAATAATGCTTTTTTACATGTTGATCTGACTGAGGAAGTTTATATGGTTATGCCTCCTGGTTTTTACTCTACTGATTCTTCTCTTGTTTGTCGCCTTCAAAAGTCGCTTTATGGCCTCAAACAGGCTAGTAGACAATGGTTTCATAAACTTTCCTCTGCTCTTCTTTCTGCTGGATATGTGGAGTCCAAGGCCGATTATACTTTGTTCATTAAGGCTTATGGTTCTAGTTTTACAGCCTTGTTAGTTTATGTGGATGATATTCTCCTTACTGGTAATGATTTGTCTGAGATTACTAGTATTAAATCTACTCTGTATCTTCTTTTTAAGATTAAGGATCTTGGTTCAGCCCGATACTTTCTTGGTCTTGAGATTACTCGTACTAATTCCGGGATTTCTTTATGTCAACGCAAGTTTGTTATGGATCTTTTGACTGATACAGGTTATCTTGAGTGTGAGCCGACTTCTACTCCTATGGACCCGAAGGCCAAGCTAAGTATCAACTCTGGTTCTCCCTTGACTGATGTTACTTCTTTTCGTCAACTTGTTTGGCAGCTTTTGTACTTGACCACCACTAGGCCTGATATTTCGTTTGGCACCCAACAATTGAGTCAATTCATGGCTGCTCCTACTGATCTTCATCTTCAGGCTGCTAATCGGGTTCTCCGGTACTTGAAATCTACTCCCTCTCATGGTCTGTTCTTTCCCTCTACTTCTGATTTATCTTTAAAAGGCTTTAGTGATTGGGCTGCTTGTCTTGATTCTCGACATTCTATTACTGGTTATTGTGTGTTCCTTGATAATGCACTTATTTCTTGGTGATCAAAGAAGCAAAGTGTAGTCTCTATTTCCTCTTGTGAAGTTGAGTATCGTGCTCTTGCCATGACCACTTGTGATATTCAATGGTTATGTATTTGTTAGATGATTTACGCATCTCCAGATCTCATGCTACGCCTTTGTATTGTGACAGCTAGTCCGCCATTCAATTGGCTTCTAATCCCACATTTCATGCTCGTACTAAGCACATTGACTTAGCTTGCCATCTTATTCGAGACAAGGTCAAATATGGTGTTATTCGCTTGTTACCGGTTCGTTCTCAACATCAACTTGCTGATGTGTTCACTAAGCCTCTCGCTTCTGGTCCTTTTCATTCTCTTACTTCCAAGCTGGGCATGATTAACACCTCTGCTCCAGCTTGTGGGGGCTGACAGAATGCTTAAATAAAGATAATGGTTAGATAAATGAGATTTTAATTTATTAATTGTATTAATTGTTTTGTAACTTAGTTAGCTTAGTTAGCTTTCAGTTGTAATAGATTACTTTTGGGTCCACACATGTATACTCATTCTAATATAAGGACAATAGTACTGTACAGAATACTTGAGATTCAATAATATTTTCCTCAGTTTCATATTTACTCTCTGCTTCATTTCCTTCTTTCCTTCCTTCTTCTCCTTCGATGCTCAACGATCACAGGTTCATCTTGGAACCTTAGATCTATTTTGCACCTGTATTCGGTTTGTTTCATTATAGTTCATAAACACTATCTGTTCTTTGAGGATAATGTACATTTTCTTTTATGTAAACATAATAATGTACTTTAATCTCCTCTAATTTCATCCTCATAATCTTTTATCAGAGACACGTGAAGTGTAATCATTAAGATTAAATGACCTTGTTTGAATCTTTAGGGGAAAAAATATCCTTCTAAGTTATACTCCCCTGGTCATATTTAGAAGGTAAAAAGAGAAGTTTTTTTTGTCCTATTTATAAGATACCTCATTAAATCTTTAAGGTGAATGTACAATTAACTCTCTACTTACTCCCTCTTGTTTTTATTATAAGTCACAAACTAACAAATGTATTTAGTCATTTTTATAAGGCACTTGCTTGTTTCCAAAGATGATTAAATATTATTTTTCATGTATGTCCATAATTTATAAAGATAGTAGGTGAGAGTAATAATTAATATAATATTAGATTTTAGTGTAATTAGTAGGAGTAATATTGGAAATTATTTCATAGCAAAAAAATATTGGAAAATATTTATATTTTAGAATAAATTTAATGATTTTAACTGTTTTTATTGATTTGTGAGAATTATTAGTTAATGCCTTATAAGAAGAATCAGAGGGAGTATTATTGTTCTGTCTTTGTTTTCACGTGATATTATATATATTAACTTGTTAAGTAGAGCAGACTTAGAAAGTTATTGAATTTTATAAAAAAAAGTTAATGTGATTTAAAAAAGGGTTAAGGAGCAATTTAGCCAATAAACTATTAGTTCAGGAGTGTCCAACACAAATAACTTTTAAGTGGATCAAAAATACTAAAAAAGTTTTAAAAATGTGCAATCAGCACAAAAATGGAGTAAATCTTTTTTGTGCTGGGCGTTCCTGGAGTAAAAGTTTTTTGTGCTAATCGCACATTTTTAAATTTTTTTTGGTATTTTTGGTCTACTAAAAAGTTATTTGTGTTAAGCGCTCCTGAGGTAAAAGTTTATCGGCCAAATTACTCTTTAACCCTTTTAAAAAATTAGTTTATATGAAAAATATTGAAAGTGCCGAACCAGAGGATTACTGTATGGTATTTCTAAAGATAAAATAAAATAAAGTACATGTTAAGTTGAGGTGTACATTATTATGTGTCGGCCACAAAGGGAAAGACAAATTAATTGGAAAGTTGATTATGGATCTAATATGTTTAATGGTATACGGTTCACAATTTTGAATTTTGCGGCTTCGAAGCAAATTGCCTTTCCCATAACCATATATCATTTGTTTTTTTGTTGTTGTCAAATTCCTGCTTTTAATTGAAATGATTCATTGCCATGTCTTTTATGACAAGATTTAGAATGAAATAAAAAAAAAAAATATTGACCAAAAATTCTTGTAATTGAAAAAGTGAGTCATTTAATTTTTTTAATGAATTATTTTAGTTCATTGGAATTTTTAATCTAGCATAATATAATTGTTATGCAAATATTAAACCAATGAAATGGGCTGTAATTAGTCTTCAAAAACTCTTAACATGGACGGGTTTAGTCACCCAATTCATGGATCTTTTCTATTGCATTTGGCATTTTTGAAAAAAAGTATTGGGTCACTTAGGTCACAAAAAAGGAAGTCTTCAGCCGGGTCTTCTACTCGGGCTGCTTGCCTCTCTCCTCGGTCCTTGGTCCTCCGGAACCTGACGCTATGTTAAGGGCTGAGATCCGCACCGGATCTCAGGTAACGGTCAACCTCATATTTACATACACAACATATGAACTACAGACAATCATTTCAACAACAGTATATGTGCACTCATCGCCCAAGAACATGCATACACACACATATCGCTCAATAGCATGTATACATATATCGCCCAATAGCATGCAGATATATCGCCCATAGCAAACGTAAACATATCAACAGTACATAAACATATCACAGAGCTATCGACTACCACATACAATACACCTAGCACATACATACATACCATAAACATCAGATTAGTGTTACAGTACGCGGACGTACCTTCGTTGACGAAAATCGGTATTTCTGTCGGTATACGACACGACAGTAGGTCAGAACGTAATCAGGGATATCCTATCAATATAACAACGTACTTGTTAAGGACCTATCATTACGACGAACATTTTTAGTCAAAATGATCATTTTACCCCTGACCCCCTAATCGGCGGAATTTCGCCAGCACTTCGTTACTTTGACCCTAATCTTCCAAAATTTCAACATAACTCTTACCCCTGACCCCCTAATCGGCGGAATTTCGCCAGCACTTCGTTACTTTGACCCTAATCTTCCAAAATTTCAACATAACTCTTACTCCAACATCATTTTCAAAATATAAATCATATTAATTAATGATTTACATCATAACAGGCATTTTAGGTAAAAATTACCATTTTGCCCCTGATGCCCTTAATCGGCGGAATTTCGCCAGAGCTTCGCTATTTTAACTCTAATCCTCCAACATTTTTCCAGAACTCTGACCCCATCATGATTTTCTAAATAATGACTAAAATACCCCTATCATATGATATCTAATCATACTTGGAAGATTAAAGACTAATATAGCATTTCTACTCTAATTATCGAAAGAACTACGAAAGCTTAAGTACCAAAAATCTTACCCAGAGCTTCGCTGTAAATTTCCCCAGAGCTCCTCTCTCTAAAACTTCTCTCTAACTTTCGAAATTCTCAAGAGAGAATGGTGTGAAATTTCCAAAGGATTGCTTGCCTATTTATAGAAAAATGCAAGGGTATTTTAGTCTTTTCACAACTCCTCCTTCTTGAATATTAACCACACAATTTAGGGTTTATATGTGGATGATTCTTGACCATAAAAATCTCAAAACGTCCAGCTGCCCATGAGTCACCAACTTGTGTGACAAGTTGTGTATTCTAGAAGCACTTATACCCCGATCGGTACCCGATTCGCGTAATTTCGGAGAAATCTCAAAATTCTGGATTATACAATTCCAAGACAATTCATTCCTCATTAGAAATGTCTATTCTAATCTAAATTTTGATTTCATACAGGGTTCCAACGGTCCTGCTGAAATTTTACAGAAAAACGTGTCGGTTTCGAAACGAAATTCCGGAAGCTACCGCCTATGGACAAGAATGCACTGATTCCAAATATGTCTAGAAAAACTCTCAACTCTTCCCCAGATGTCGCATCATGACTCTGAGATCCTTAACTTTCCACTTGGCTATCCGGTTTTTTCTCAGAATTTCCCTATTTCGTCTTATAGGAAAAAGCACAATCGGCTTCAGAATTAACTTCCGGAAAAGCCTAACGGAAGATAAAAATTCACTGATCAATATTTTACCTTGACTTTGAAATTCTCATTCCTGGTTCTCAAGATAGGATCCGTTTCCTATTTATTCCATTACTATTCACCATATTTAATTATATAATATAATAATAAAACTTTACAAAAATATCTAGATATTTTCCATTTGCTCTTATCTTCATATTTTTGTCCAAAAATCTGATCCTTTTCTTTTAATTTTCGTTTTTATTAATTATTTAATTTATTTATATAAAATAATTTTTTTATATAATTTTTTACAAAATTTCCCTATTGGTCAATTCTTGTATTTAGGCTTAAAAATACCTAAACTCATCCATTTTCCTCAAAAATTTCCAATTAATTAGAAAAATATGTTTTTACCATTCTTGGCCAAAAACCACTAATTTTAGGGTTTTACACAATTATTCATGAATTTCCTTTGCTTAAGCTTAAGTAATTAGCCAATAATTACCTAATTACTTTCTTATCAATAGTTGATAATTTTCTTAATTAGAATGCCTTATTACCTCATAACTTTGGCCCTGACATCTTTGTTTTCATGTCTTCTGCATTATCTTAGCATTACGGGGGTATTTCGGTCATTTCAATACTTTTCGAGTCTTCCCCCTTTATTTCTTCAAGGTAGTAATTTAATAACCTACCTAAATTAGGGACAATATCCTTCTCTATTTCAAATAGATTTTTACTTGCTTCTTTTATAGCTTTCACAGGGTATTTATAACCCATAATGTGTTTAGGGACCTATTTGCAAATTTTCAACTGTTTTAGGGACCTATTTGCAAATTATCTAATTTCAAGAAAAATTATCCTAACAACAAGGTAAATTCAATACAAGGTGTTTAAGACCTCATATTCACCTATTTTCAAGAGAAGTTACCCTAAGTCAGATTTTAGGGTATTACAATAACAATTTGTATAAATTGGTCCAAGCATCATTTACTCCAAAACACAGAGAGAGAGAAAATGACTGTGTGTCAAGTTTGCATTATTAAAAGGGTTAAGTAGAAATTTTGTCCTGAAAGTATACGCTTAGAAGCAATGTTGTCCTAAAAGTTTTTTTGGGCTCAATTTTGACACGAAAGTCTAAAAACATTGCAATGTTGCCCTCTACTAATGGTGACACTAACGGAGTTAGCACACTCAAGTGTGACACCCTCACATTCGATGTGTACACTCATTTTTTTAAAACAATGTGCACCGAGTGTGCACATGGTAAAAAAAATTATGCACACTCCATTGTGAGGGTATCACACTCGAATCTGCTAACTCTATTAGTCTTACCGTTAGTAGAGGAACATTGTTACATTTTTAGACTTTTAGAGTAAGATTGAACCCAAAAAAACTTTCAGGTAACATTGCTCTTGAGTGTGTACTTCCGCGGCAAAATTACTACTTAACCCTTATTAAAACCCAATCAAGTATAAGATATTTTTTGCGGGTAAAGTGTTGATATACCCTTTTAAAGAGTTAAAAGATAAGCTTGTGTTGATATAACCCCAAAAGCAATCCTTCTTTTTCTTCCTTATCACTTGAGAGTCTCATGTGTGCATTTAATTGCTAGCAATATCCTGCTTCACTTTTTATTCACACCTCTATCAGATTGCTTTTTTTTTTTTGGTCGAATATAGTAAATTAAACAATAATTTAACTTATCCACAATATTGGTATGACCCTTCTATCTTTTCATACAAGAAGGACAAAATAATATATCTTTTCTTTCTGTATGTGGGGTTGTGAGTCTTGAAGAGAGGTCCTATCATGCCTTTATGTTGTCCAATTCTATGAATTAACTTTTGAGGTGGTTCTACAAAGACTAGAGTGTGTATGCGTTTCTGAGCAAAAGAAAAAAAGTGTGTATGCGTTATTATATGTTTCTAGTACTTTGTCGGATGTTAAATACGAGGACTTATCACTCTAATTCTATTTATAAATTTTTTTAATTAAATCACATATATCAAAGAGAAGTAGTTAGCTTAACGGTTATGGAATAAATTTTTATTTTTACTCTCATTTATGAATGAGTATCTTTCAACTATTTCTTTCATCTCTATTTTCATTGGTACAATTAATATGAACAAAATTATCACAATCTCATTTATTACCTAAAAGATGACTTATAAATAGGACCAATTTTTTTGGTTAAAATGGACTTATAAATAAGACCAGAGTGATAATTGATATTTTTAGAAAGATTAATGAAACAAAATAAGTTATTTAATTGTATCATATATTGTGTATAATTAAATTGTATATCAGTATATAAATTAGACAAATTAATTTAGAAAAAATAAATAAATAAAACTACTTTAAAGTAATTTAATTAGCTTTCTTAATCTTAAAATAAAAGTAAATTTGGTCTTATATTAGGACTAAAGGTAGTATTTTTTTCATAACAATGTATCAATTATTCTATTCATACGGTTCGAATTCAACCTCACACTTAAGATTTGTTTAAAGGAAGTGCTTGGTGTTATTTGGGCTATAAGCTTTGACATGATAATTTGGTGAAAGTACACGTTTATTTAGTTAATTACATTTAATGTTTCATTTTGATTCCTTAATTTTATAAAGTGTCTTTTTTATTTCTTTAACCCTAACACCATTAACAAAAAATGATGATATTGAAATTTTAGATGTTGGAGAAAAAAAAAATCAAATGCTAACATATTAAGTTTAATTTTTAAAAGGGTTAAGGAGCAAAAACGTACATGAGCTTTACCCCAAGATGCATCCAGCACCATATGCTTTTCAGTGGTGCGAAAATACACATGAACTTATAAAACCAGAGCAAAAATATCATCCCCGTTAAAATGTTTTAACAGACGTTAAATATGTTATAGAAATACCAAAATGCCCCTCACAAAAACACTCTCTCCCTTCCAACCTTCATCGTCTGTAGCTCTTTTCCAGAGGAGAACAGTGAAACCGAGCTTGAATTTCTTGCCATAGTCCACCAAGAGACGCTCTAGCAGAAGGGCACTGAGGCCAGAACCAGTGCCTCCACACACAGCATTGAAAACCCAATTCAAAATAACTTCATCAATAACGGTATAAGGAAGAAACCTGATGCATTAAGAGGGTCACAAAACCCAATTCAAAATAGAGTTTACAATTTCAAAGCATAAAGAATTGAAAATAGAGTTTACAATTGTAGAGCATAAAGAAAGTCACAACGCCTGGAACTTCGGAGGTCCTCCTCTTGTTCCGACGGAGGCCGGCGATGAGGCTCGATGTTCAGGCGGCGAGGAGGTTGGAGGGAATAGAAGGTGGAGGGTTTGAAGGATGAAGTGGGGCAAAAAAAGAATTTAAAACTTGTAGATATATATTTTTTTAAAAAATAATGTGGGTCCCACTAACAGAGTTAACCTCTTTTAACGGCGTGAGCATTTTTGTCCTGGTTTTACAAGGACATATGCATTTTTGCACCTCTGAAAAGTATATGGTGCTAGATGCACCTTAGGTTAAAGCTCATGTGCAATTTTGCACCTCAACCCGTTTTAAAATAAGGGTTAAGGAGCAATTTTACACATGAGCTTGTCCCCCAGGAGCGCCCAGCACCACGTGCTTTTTTCTGGAGCAAAAGTACACACGTGGTTACGTTTTAGGAGCGCCCAGCACCACGGCAGTTAGTTGACCGTTAGTCAACCGTTAACTTGGATGGAACGCCGACGTGGCGCTTATTTGACCGACACGCCGACATGGACGCCGACGTGGATGCGACGTGGGCCGATGGTAGGAAAAAAGAAAAAGAAAATTACCATTTTGCCCCTTAGTTTTAAATGAAAATTACCTTTTTGCCCTTGGTTTTAAATGAAAATTACCCTTTTGCCTTTAGTTTTAAATAATAATAAAAAACTAAAAATACCCTTCCACCACCGGCCCCACCACCGGCGGCCGGCGGCGGCGGCCGACCACCACCACCGCCGGTGGCGGCGGCGGTGGTGGGGCCCACCAAGGAGGGTATTTTTATTTTTTTAAAAAAACTTAGGGCAAAAGGGTAATTTTTATTTAAAACTAAGGGTAAAAGTGTAATTTTACCCGAGTTACTGTTCATTTCCATCCAACTTAACAGTTGACTAACGGTCAACTAACTGCCGTGGTGTTGGGCGCTCCCAAAACGTAACCACGTGTGTACTTTTGCTCCAGAAAAAAGCACGTGGTGCTGGGCGCTCCTGGGGGAAAAGCTCATGTGTAAAATTGCTCCTTAACCCTTAAAATAACAATGACTATTACGGGAAAAAAAAAATCATCTGAGACTAATAATTTTAGGAGATAAAAGACTAAAAACATGCTTTTAAGAAATTAAAGGATCAAACTGAAATTTTGTAGAAAATTAGATGAAGTAATATATATTTTCCCCTATGATTGTACGATTTTAGTATTTCTGTACAGGAATTCGATTTTTAGTAGGGGAATATATAAATTCACGGCTAAGAAAGTTCTCCCACATGACTATTTTTATAGCCCTCTTCCCTTATTTATAATCTTTTAAACCTTTACCCCTGCCCTTCCTCATTTCGCACTATGTAATCTCATTCATTTCATGGGTTAAAGTTCAATTTTATTATGAGAGTTGTCATGTGCAAAAAATATTGCTCTAAAAGTTTTTTGAGAATCAATATTATTTTGAAAGTTTTCAAATCGTAGCAATTTCATCACATCTATTCTTGTTAAATTTGACGGTTATTTGACAAAATATGCTAACTTGACAAAATAATCCACATCATTTTTATTTTAAATTTATATGCATATTTACTTGAAAGTTTTTACTTATGAGTAACGTCATTCCAGAAGTTTCCAAATCATAACAATTTCATTTCAAAAGTTTTCACTTAGAAGTAGTTATTTATGATTTAAAAACTGTTAGGGTGACATTGCTCTTCAATAAACTTCTCAAGTAATAATATTCTTATGTGACAATTTTCAAGGTAAAATTGAACTTAATCTTTTTTTTTATTAATGTAGTATCATTTTAATCTTAATTTTTAAAAAAAAAAGAAAAAAAAAAAGAAAAGACAAGCAATGCTCACTTTCCTCTTGTTGTATGTCATAATCAACAAATAATATGGCCCGAAAAATAACAAAATATTAAAGTTAGCATAAAGTGTTGCTAGTGTGCCAAGACAAAAATAACGGAAACAATCCAGTTTTTATTGTTTTATCTAGAAAAATAACATTTAAACTTCAAAATCATGTTGACAACAATAGTAATGAGATTAATAAGAACAGTAAAGTAATTGACAACTTGTTTTATTGGTAAATCACTAATTAAAGATTTAAAAATTCAATTGGTATTTTTTTTTTGGATCTTTTAATATTTATATCTATAAATTATCATGATTAATTTTAGTGACCCACCGTTTTCAATGATTGGAGACAGACAAAATATTGATGTGATTGAAAGTTTTTTTTTTTGATGGCAGATTGAAAGTGTTCTGGTGTAGAACACAGATGTCCAGCCGCGTGTATGGGCTGGTGATTTGATATTGGATCTAGGGTCTCAGCCTGGGTTCCAATGTGGTAGCACACAGAGGGAGAGAGGATCACTGAACAACACCTGGCACTTGGCCGAAGGAGTGGGGTGTGTGCTCAGTGTGGCAGTATGTAAAATAGTCTAGGTTTAAAGCGTGTGTACCTTAGGTACATTGGCCAGGGTATTTATAGAAGGTACCTAGGGCGGCATTCACGATATATCTGGCTTATAATCTGAACTGCCTATCTCCCTACGGATATGCTCCTATATTTCCGGGGTAGTTGAGATATCCTTGGATTCTTGTTATGGCGGATCGATATGCTCGCTTTGTGGTTGGGCCCTATCGTGATTGGGCCTTATCCAGTCCGTAATGCTTGCCCCAGCCCGGTAGTGTGATGTTTCGGACTGCCGAGGTGTACGATATCCTGGCTCACGCCATCCGAGGCTTTGCCTTCATCCGATGTTTATACCGGACGTTTAATCTCTGGTTCCCCTCCCGAATGGATGGTGTTGTTGCTTGATCCAATGATCCGGGGTGGTTAATGATAGCCTTAGGGGACCGAGGTAATAGCCTACGGTCCTAAGAATGCCGTGGTGATGACCGACGACGTAAGGATCCGAGGTGATAATCTCTGGCCCTACCGTGGTGAGGACCGACGGCATAAGAGCCCTAGGTGGTGTGGACCGATTTTGGCCGCAGTGATATGCCGGAGTCAAGGCTCGAAATCTTACGGCCCGAGGCCGTTGTTGTGACCACGGCGTGACTCTTGGGAAGCCAACTCTGATCTTGCCATGATTACCTGCGCCACCTGGCTTTCTGCGATTGGGGAGGTGCCTTGATTAACGTGTCCGCCGCCCCCGTATTTCGTGCGCATTTAATGCTCTGGCGGTACGTTGCACGTCCCCTCAACTTTTGGGGTGAAAGGTCGTGACTACCCTCGTCGGTTGGGCTTCTTTCGTTTTGAATTTCCCCCTTCTTTTCTCTCGATATAACCTACTGGCGTAGTTCATTTTACCACTTTTTCCATTTGCTCATTCCACTCCTACGCGAAACTTCTTCTGTGCAAGGTTTTCCTATCACCAGAGAGGCTGGTGCGTTTCTGGACTTGGGTTTCCTGAGTGGAGTGCGGGTGAGTTGAGCTATCGAACTCATAGGTCTTGTCTTCTCGAGTTTCTGGTTTTCCTTGTTTTGGTCTTAGTTTTTTCCCCCTCCTTCTTATCCTTGTGTTGGTTGTATAGGTTTGGACTTTTGATGGATAGGGGAAGTCCGTCTTCACGTCAACCTTTAGGTCCTAACAACGATGAGGCCCTTCGTGAGCGTTATCCCTTTTTAGTTATTGGCTGCTAGGGACATCTTTAGCAGGAGGAAAAACTATCTTTGGCCCTCCGTGGTCGGTCGGGTGCACGGGGCCGGGAGGCCCGGCACGTGGTTCGTGGGCCCGTTCGGTCGGAACTGGCCTGCCCAGTCAGCATTCTCATAGTTCGGCGGTGTCCGAGCCTCTTCTAGTCGAGCCCATAAACGCCTACCAAGTGCATCGTCCGTCCGAGTCGGGGTCATTACCAGCTGGTTATCATGGTCCCTGTTGGGATTGTGTTGCCGAGAGCTCCTCCCTTATTGCGAGTGGGCAAGACCGTATGGCCGAAGTCGTCTTGGGCTCATGTCGGCATAACTCGTCAGCTGAGCCCATGTCCAACTCCAAGGGTCCTCCTTTCTCCGATCTGTCTTCATCAGGTATTCTGCCTAGTTCTGACTTTAGTTTTATTTCCTTTTGTTGTAGGTAAATGGAGTCTACGTCTTCTCCTCGTCTTTCAGTTTCCGATCCGGAGGCAGACTCCGGTAGTCCTTCACCGGCCCTGCGATCCAGGTATCCCTGGGTGACGAGTGAAATGTTAACCATACGTTCTCTGATGACCGACGCGGATGTGGCGAAAGTGGGGTCTCCGGGGTCATCAGGATGTTGTCTTGCCCCCCCCCGAAGAGGATGAGCCGATCTGCGCCGCTCGGGAACCAAGGTCTCCTAACTTCTTTCTTTTCTATCGGGATTATATGACCCGGCTCGGTATTCACTTTCCGTTTACCGGGTTCCAAATGTCCGTTCTCCACTACCTTCATCTAGCTCCTTCTCAGCTTCACCCAAACGGGTGGGGTTATCTGGCGGCGTTCGCATATCTCTGCGGTACGATAGATCCCGTCATTCCGTGTACCGCCGTCCTCTTCCTTCATTTTTTTTCTCCTTTCACCCCTCGGTCGGGTAAGGAACCGCCCTCTTTGAAAGGGTTGACTTCTCTTCGTGCCGAGGCGGACCGGAAACTTATGAACTCTTTCTCCGACTCCTTCAAGCATTTCAAAAATGCTTTCTTTAAAGTTGTTGCCATCCCAGGGAAGTGCCACGGTTTCTAAAATCCATTGAAGGTCCGGCGTTGAGTGGCGCTCCCTCTTTACTGGACCTCCGAACATCATAACTTCTCCTCTTCCACATATCAATTCTCAGCCAAGGACCTCTCTGAGGAGGAGAGGGAGCATGCCGCTCGGCTGGCGTCTTACGTTGCCGAACACGGCGTCAAAAGGGCGGCCTTCTATATCAAGAAGGCCGGTGTGGAGTCCGGCTCGGCCTCCAGTATGGATTTATTGATATGAATTCTGTCGTTCTACTTGCCTTTTGTTATCTAATTAGCTTCTGACGTTTTATTGTTTCTGTAACAGGTCAAGTTGCTATGAATCTGAATCCAGATTACCTTGTGTACACTTTGCCGGCTGTTGAAAAGCCAAAAGAGAAAGCTCCCAGGAAACGTCCCGCTGCCGAGCCTTCTAAGAAGAAAGCTCCTACTGCCTCTACGGTCCCAAAGCATTCCTCGGCGAAGAGGGCCACGGTTGGGGATTCCGCCGCTACAGCTTCGACTGCTCCCGAAGTGGTACCTTCGTCTTCTCCGTCATTGGTAGCCGATACGGCGGTAGTGCCTTCGTCCACTCCGGCCTCTGCTGCTACCGGAGCGTATCTACATTCCGACCCATCTCCTCCATCTTTTGAAAAGGGGAAACAAGTGCTCGCCTCTGACTCTGTTTCTCCCTCGCGCCCATCAGTAACCGTTCCTCGACCTAGTGGCTTCAAACGGAGCCAGGCCTGGGGTGGGGACGTCTCTGACGAGATCGGCGTGGCCTTCTTCCCGCCGCGTCGTTTTTGTCTCCTCAACCTCTTTCAGACGAGGACGTTCATGAAATGCGGGACGTGTCCGTCGTCTTTGCAAGGCCCTTGGATTATCTCGAGGCCTACCCGCATCTCCATAGTTATTATGTTCGAGCTTCGCCGAATCCAGAGCTCGAAGCGAGTTTGGCGTCGGGCGAGGAAAAGCTAAGACGCTGGCGGAGGAGAAAGAGAGGGCTGAGGCGGAAAGGGATAGTCTGAAGATGGAACTTAACAGTTCCCAGGCTACCGCGGAGAAAGCCGGCGAGGATCTTCTGTTGACCCACCGAGGAATGACGCAGGCCCACGCCGACCTGAGGCAGACCCAGGATGCCTTGGCGGAAGTTAATCGTAATCTGGCCGATGCCAACTCTCGTCTGGCCGAGGCCAATGCTAATATGGCGGAACTGAGATCCTCGCATTCTCTGTCTATGGCTGCGGTCAAACGGCTTACACAGCAACGTAGTGAGTTGTGCACGCAATTGGAGCAAACCCGAGGCGACCTGGCGGCGGAGAAGACCGCCCATGAGAAGGCGGTGGTGGCGGTAAAGAAAACCGCATCGGATTGCTTCGAGATGGCCCTTGCACAGATTGAATACTTAAACCCAGGGGTAAAGCTGAACGTCACCGGGTATGGATGCCGCTCCCGTTTTCAAGATGGTGTTCTTGTTCCTCCGCCTCTATCCCCTGAAGGTGGGTCGGCTTCGGATGCCGAAGTTAGCAGCGGGGAGCAAGCCGGAGAAGAGGCTGCTTCTGGGGCCGGACCTGATGGTGACGAGGCCACTGTGGATGAGGGGGCCCCTTAAAATTTAGCTGTCTTTGTCTTTTCCTTCGTTTATTTTCGGCCTATGATGCCGATTTTGTATGTACTGCAGAACCTTTTAACTTTATGAACGAGAATTCAATTAAGTAGTTCATTGTGTACTTTCATCTTCATGCGTATAATGCACATTGGATAGTTTTAGACCGGGCCAGGGTCTTTAAAGGATTAGAGTCCGCTTAGTACTCTTCTGGTGTCAGAAACCAGGTGCATGAGTAGGGGTGTCTAAATATACGCGCTACGAGGTTCGGAGTCGTTATCCGTGATTTTTAACCGGGGTAAGGGTGAATGGTCACATGCTCATCCGTGGTCGTCGTCGGGACACACTTTGACCATGTGGACTGATCGTGAGTCCGATATGACTATTCACCTTCTTACTTAGGTGTCAATTTCGATGCATCAAAATATTTACTGGGTGTATAGACCTCGGTGTGCATGCCTTATTTAGCGAATAATTTTAGTCCTCTTAAAATTGAACATTTGGTCAATAAACCATTTATTTATTCAAGAGATGATTAGCTTCACAAAGCTGACAATGAAAGGAAAATTTGCAGAAGAGAAATCTGGGCCTTAACTATAATAGGCCCTCAGTTTGTCGCCATTCCATGTCCTTTTGATGGGTTTTCTTGTCAGTGTTTCGAGAACATATGCTCCTTTTTCTAACTTCTCCTTTACTCGGTATGGTCCTTCCCAATTTGCGGCCAGCTTGCCGTCCTGGGCGTTCTTGTTACCGATGTCGGCCCTTCTTAGGACCAGGTCGCCCGGTCGAATGCCCTGGGTTTGACCTTTCTGTTGTGTTTCGCCGCCATCAGTTGCTTGGCTGCTATGTCTCGGCAATGGGCCGTGGTCCTGACTTCATCTACCAGCTGCATCTCAGTGGCCAACGCCCTGGAATTCGATTGTTTTCCTTCTTACAGGGTTCTAAGCCTTCTCCATGATGGCTGACCAACTTCGACTGGGATCATGGCTTCGCATCCGTATGTCATGCGGAAGGGTGTCTCTTGGGTAGCCGATTGGATAGTCGTGCGAATTCCCCACAAGACATTATAAAGCTGTTCGACCCAACAGGTGCCGGCCTCTTGCATCTTTTCCGAATTCCGTCCAGGATTACCTTGTTTGCCGCCTCCGCCTGCCCGTTTGATTGGGGGTGTTCGACCGATGCAAAGTGATGCGTGATGCCGAGGTCCACCATCATGTCCTGGAAATTCTTGTCAGTGAACTGGGTGCCGTTGTCTGTCACTACCTCGGCCGGGATTCCGAAGCGGGAAAAAATACTCTGTTGGATGAAGCGCCGGACCCTAGCCGAAGTGATGGTGGCGAGCGGCTCGGCTTCAATCCACTTGGTAAAGTAGTCCACCGCCACGATTAGCCATCGAAGTTGTCCGGGGGCCGGCTTAAATGGTCCGAGTAAATCCATTCCCCATTTAAAGAAGGGCCATGGGGCCGAGATATATTCCATGTCTGATGGAGGGGACCAAATGATTTTGGCGTGTTTTTGGCAACTATCACATGCCTTCACAAATTCGTTCGCGTCCGCCTGCATGGTCGGCCAATAGTACCCGGCCCTAAGTGCCTTTCTTGCTAATGCTTTCGCACCCATGTGTTGTCCGTTGATTCCTCCATGGATCTCGGCGAGGACATATCTACTTTCGTGAGCACCCAGGCACCTTAACATCGGGGTATGCAAGCCTTTTCGGTAAAGTTGATCGTCTACCATTGTGTATACCGCGGCCTCCCGTATCAGTTTTGGGCATTCGCTGTTCCGAGGGGGACAATTCCTCGCTCAACGTAGTCCTCGAGCGGCTTCCTCCAATCGGTGGCGTCGGATATGACCATTACGCAGTCGGCTCTTCGACCTTTTGTTGTATGACGGTTACGTGGTTGGTCGTCTCTTTAGTGCCGGCGGTTTGGACAGGATGTCGGCTCTGACATTTTCCCCCCTTGGTATATGGGTAACATTCACTACTTCGAATTCGGCTGGATTTTCTTGACTTTGCTAAGGTACTTAGCCATTAGAGGCCCTTTAGCCTGGTATGTCCCGTCTATCTGGGCGGCGATGAGTTGCGAGTCGGTGAAGACCGAGACTCTTTGGGCGCCGAGCTCCTTGACCTGCTGGAGTCCGGCCAGGAGCGCCTCATACTCGGCCTGATTGTTTGACATCGGGAAATTCAGTTGTAGGGAGTGTTCGATCGTGACTCCTTCGGGGCTCTCTATGATGATTCCGGCTCCGCTTCCCTCGAGTTGGACGAACCGTCGACGTATACCTTCCGAGGTCGATGTTGCGGGGTCGTTATTAGTTGGAGTTAGTTCTTGGAGGAAATCCGCCAGAGCTTGTGACTTAATAGCATGTCGTGCTTCATATGTGATGTCGAACTCGGATAACTCAATGGCCCAACCGATCATTCGGCTGCCAGTCCGGCTTATGGAGTACTGTCGAATGGGTTGGCTGGTTCGAACCGTTACCTTGTGAGCTTGGAAGTACGGCGCAGTCTGCGCGCCGTCATTATTATGGTGAAAGCCAATTTCTCCAACTTCTGATATCTTAGCTCCGAGCTTTGCAAAGCTTTGCTCACGAGGTATATTGGTTCTTGGCCATTCTTTCCTTCCCGGACAAGAACCGAGCTTACTGCTTCTTCCCCAACCGATAAGTAGAGGAAGAGGGTTTCGCCGGGCTGTTGTTTCGATAGGACCGGCGGAGTGGCCAAGCATTGCTTAATCTTTGAAAATGCGGCGTCACACTCCGGGGTCCAATTTCCTGAGGTGTCCTTTTTAAGCAACTTGAAGAAAGGCAAGGCGCTTTCTGCTGATTTGGGCAAAAATCTAGTTAGCGCGGCCAACCGGCCCGTCAATTGCTGGACTTCTTTCTTGTTTCTGGGGGCCTGCATGTCTAATACGGCCTTACACTTATCCGGGTTCGCCTCGATTCCTCGGCTGGTGAGCAAGAAACCGAGGAATTTTCCTGCCGGTACTCCGAACGCACATTTTGCCGGGTTCAGCCGAATCTGATGCGCCCTTAACTTGCTAAATGTTTGCTCTAGATCTCGGATGTGATCATTGGGATCATACAATTTGACGATCATGTCGTCGATGTAGACCTCGATGTTATGGCCGATCTGGTTCTCGAAAACCTTATTCATCATCCTCTGGTAGGTTGCCCCGGCATTTTTTAGGTCGAACGGCATGCCATTATAGCAGTAATTTCCCTTCTCTGTAATGAAGGAAGTGGCTTCTTGGTCATCCGTGTGCATGGCGATCTGGTTGTAGCCGGAATACGCGTCCATAAACGACAGAAGTTGATAGCCGGATGAGTTATCTACGAGCTGATCAATGTTTGGCATCGGATAGGCGTCTTTAGGACATGCTTTGTTCAGTCGGTATAGTCGGTGCATACTCTCCACTTGCCACTTGGCTTTAAAACCATCACCACGTTGGAAAGCCACGTGGTATATTGTACTTCCCTGACGAAACCGGCCTCCAAGAGCTCGTCCACATGTTGGTTCAATGCCACCTGCCTATCTGGGGCTCTCGTTCTTTTCTTCTGAGCTACCGGTGTTGACCCCGGCCGTATGGCCAATTTATGACAACAGAATTTGGGATCTATACCGGGTACCTCAGCCGCGCTCCATGCAAAAACGTCTCGATTGTGGGCCAAAAACTCTTCTATCCTCAATCGCAGGTCGGGGGTCAAAGCCCTGCCTATTTTCGTATTATGGTCTGGATTGTTTCCGAGTACAAGGTCTTCTACCTCTCCTTCTGGTTCTGGCCGAGGCTTCCCCTTTTCTTCTCGTAGGTCCAATTCGATCATATTAATCGGTTCTTGTATCTTTTTGTGTTCTGGATCCGTTGGTTCGGATTTTGCTTTTACGTTGATTGTCTCGACGTAACACTGCCTGGACTCTTTCTGATCGCCCTTGACGGTAACGACTTGGTTGTTATTGCCTATCATTTTTATCTTCTGATGCTTCGTAGATACCAGCATGTCCCAATTGTGGATCGTTGGTCTTCCCAGGATGATGTTGTAAGGGGATGGGAAGTCAGCCACAATAAATCTTACTCTCTCGGATTTGAAACCTTCCTTCGTTCCAAGAGTGAGTCGGAGATCTATATATCCCTTTGGAGGGGATAATTCGCCATTAAACCCCACGAGAGTGGTTTGGCATGGCTTCAGGTCCTCCTGATCGAGGTTCATTATCTTGAAGGCATCTCAAATGATGATATCTGCCGAGCTCCCTGAGTCTATAAATATCCTCTTGACTCGGCAGTTGACCAGGGTTCCAGTAATTACGAGGCCATCTTGGTGGCCGGGGAGTACGTCGGTCATGTCTTCTTTTGTGAACATGAGCCGAGGTCGTTCGATTTTGTCAGTCATGTGTGATTCTTCTTTAAACTTAGGTCGGTCCCTTATTGAAAGGACTTCCTTTAGATATTTCCTCCGTTGGCTCGCCGTATCTCCTCCCCCTCCGAAAGCTCCACTGATAACGTTGCAATCGAACTCGGCCTCGGGAAATCCGCTGTCCTCAGATGCCGGCTTCTGCCTCTTGCCCTCTCTTTTTCTCTCAGGGTCCGGGCTGTTCGATCGGTCATCCTGCTTTCGCTTTTCCTTTGTGCGCCCCTGCGTTTTAATCACGTATTGACGCAACTTTCCTTCTCGGACGAATTTCTCGATGGCATCCCGAAGTTCATAGCATTGATCCGTGGTATGCCCCTTACAATCGTGAAAGGAACAATAACGGGACTGGTCCGTATTGGACCGTTTCCTGAGGGGATGAGGTTTTTCAACCTTCCGCATCTCAGTCGACGCTACTTCCCTCCATAGCTGGGACCGGGGCACATTAAGAGGGGTATAATAGTCATATTTACTCTTCGAGTCCGTCCTCGGCTTAGATTGCTTACTATCTGGTCCTTTTCCACGGCGATCTTGCTTGCGACTCTCGGACTGGCCTTTATCCCTTGGCGGGGTGCTCTTGTCTGGGTCCCTTCAAGCATTTGCTTGGCGCATTTGTTCCACCTCAAGATATTTCTTTGACCGTGTCATGAAGTCTTTTAAGCTCTTAGCCGGCTCTTTGAAAAATGATTCAGCTAGTCGGCTCGAACTGTCCAGGCCATCGGCCAAGAGGTGAACGTGCACTTCCTCCTTTAACCCCTGGACTTGCAGGGCCGCATGGTTGAATCGATCCAAATAGCTTTGGAGTAATTCGCAGGCCATTGCACGATTTTGGACAAGGTATCTTGAGACTTGGTTTGTTTCTTACTAGTTGCGAATTGCAACTCGAAAGCCTTTGGCAAGTCATCAAATTTAGTTATCAACCCTGGAGGCAGGGTTTGTAACCATTTTAGGGCTGGTCCCTTTAGGGTTGTGGCGAAAACCCTACTTATGATGGGTTCTCCAAGGCCTCTACATATCATGATCATCTGAAAATCGTCCAAATGAGTCGTTGGGTCCTGCGAACCGTCGTACTTGCTGAACTCGGTGAGGTTCAGCTTTCCTGGGAACCGTGCCCTGAGGATCTCGGGTGAAAAGGGGCTGCCGGCTTTGCCTTCGGCGTATCTTCCTTGCCGAGAATCATGTGGGGGAGGCCGGGACGACCCTTCGATCCGGGACGACTTCCCCCTTCTTGATTCTTTGGTGGAAGAGGCCGCCCTTCTTGTATTGTCTATTGTCCTCTGCCGACGGAAACTATGACCTTCCTGGTCGGGTTCCCATGTTTTGTCATCCCGATCATAGCTGGTGTTTCTAGATTCCCTTCTTCGGTCCCGCTCGTCCATGCGTTGAAATTGAAGAGTATAACGTTTGTCCATATTCTCGATGCGTTTGATCATGGCGAGTTGTCCGTTATGGAGTGCAAGGAAGTTCGGATTTTGGAACGGGGTCTCCTGATTTACACCTGGGTTGGATTTCTATGGCTCGCGGCAATGTCCCTGGCGCCGATGAACCCGTTCGGACTCGTTTTCTTTTTCAGTTGATCGTGATTCGGGACATGAGGTTCCTCAAAGCGCTCTTCCGGCCGGCGATAGCCGGTCTTCGTCGTCTGCTCATTACCACCGAGAGGGTTAGTCGATCGCTCGGTGTCTTTGTGGTTGCCGGGGTGGTTGACGCTGCTCTCGGTTGTTCGAACCATCTCCTTTGCTTACGGCTAGTCTGCGAGTATTAACCCTCATTGGTCACGGGAATTGAAGTTTATCAGATCCCCACGGACGGCGCCACTGTTCTGGTGTAGAACACAGATGTCCAGCCGCGTGTATGGGCTGGTGATTTGATATTGGATCTAGGGTCTCAGCCTGGGTGCCAATGTGGTAGCACACAGATGGAGAGAGGATCACTGAACACAACCTGGCACTTGGCCGAAGGAGTGGGGTGTGTGCTCAGTGTGGCAGTATGTAAAATAGTCTAGGTTTAGAGCGTGTGTACCTTAGGCTGTTGACCGGGTATTTATAGAAGGTACCTGGGGCGGCATTCGCGATATATCTGGCTTATAATCTGAACTGCCTATCTCCCTACGGATATGCTCCTATATTTCCGGGGTAGTTGAGATATCCTTGGATTACTGTTATGGCGGATCTGATATGCCTGCCTGTGGTTGGGCCCTATCGTGATTGGGCCTTATCCAAGTCCGTAACAGAAAGTATATTTAATTATTACTTATTTAACATTTTGATAAGTAGTAGTTCCCTGCACGAAAGTTTTATTATCAGGAGGAATTGAACTTATGTGCTACTGCCTCCTACTTGTAGGGCGGTTTGAGGGGAGAGAATGGGAGGAAAAGAAGTGAAAAGGAGGATATTGATCAAATTGTTATTAATGAAAATAATATTTATTTTTGTTGAGAATATATTCTTAAAATATTAAAAAGCTTCCATGGGCTATTTAGTAAAGAAGCCTCTGCCCCCTTAGAAAAATCTTCATATCACTGATATACAAATTAGTCAGTAGTACAAGAATACGGTGCCACAAGAAAATGACAATGATACATACGAATGTTGTAACGTGTGTATTTATGTATACTTATGCATGTATATCGCTATTAATTCATTTATATTTTTTGGAGTAATCCATTGGTATATATGTCACAACAAGCAAGTGACGAATCCAATTTGTGAGAATGTAAACGAATGCACATTAGGTACACATATTTATGTGTCCGATTATGTGTTCATATCTCTATTAGAGGTATGAGTATTTTTTTTAATTATTTTTTTATATATATTTTATTTAGATTTAAATTATATGCTGCTTTCTGGATTTTTTTTGCACCCAGTATCTCAAAATTAATTACTTTCTATGATACTGGTGCTACAGATAAATGCAAAACTGGAAGCTAATTAATTTGAGATACTGGGTGAAAAAAAAATTCCAGAAAGCAGCATATAATTTAAATCTAAATATAAAAAATATACTCATACCTTTAATAGAGGTATGAGCACATAAGTATGTGCACCTAATGTGCACCCGAATGTAAACCTACAATGTGCCAACTTTGCTACTTCCATGTAAATATCGCTACTGCATAGTTAAAATCACTGGTTAAATTAGAATGATCTATAACTAGTTGAAATTCACTTACATTTTTAAGCCTCAAGCGATTTTTATATTCATATAAATGATATTTTATAATTATTTTGTGCATTATTTAACCATCAAAATGTAAAAAGATATAAAAATTATTTGTGTGATGAAAAATTCAGAAAATTTAATTACATTACAGCTTGAGGTGTTATTTGTAGAGATAAATAAAACAAAACAAAACAAAGGGACATACCATTAATAATATCATGCTAGTAAAATAACAAATTAATCAACAATAATATGGTTGTTGATATCAGGAAAATATTTGTTAAGTTTTAAAGATAGAAACGAATGTTTAGGATTGTATTAAAAAAAATGTTCAGGAAATTTGGGCAATTTTCGTCTAATTTTCCCCTGAACCATTTTACTTTTAAGTGAAAAATATTAATTATGGCATAAGAAATACGTATAAAAATTTAAAGAACATACTAAATTACTAATAATATACTTTGATTTTTTTAAATCTTCACAAAAATAAAAACTGTTAATTATTTTTAGATAATAATTGAAGGTGTAGTGATTTTATTTTTCCTTATTTTACTGTGAATATAGTAAATTTGAAGAGTATGATTAGGAAGTTTGTTTGGACGCAGGGTTATTAGACTTTTCTTTTAGGAGAGTAATTATGAGTGATTAACGGAGTCAAATCATGAAGGAGATATAGAAAAAGGGTGGCAACAAAAAGAAACCCTTCCTGTTATGTGTAACATCTCAATTTCAAAAGCAGTATATTATTTTTTTTCATCAAAACATCATTTCAAATAATCAGAGTAGAGCATCGGAGCGATTGAGTAACTGATATGTATATATAAAATGCCGTAAGTCTGGCCAATTACAGAAGCGGTACAAAACCGTGTGGTTCAAAAGTAGATAACAACATCAAAGGAAGGCTTTAGACGGAATAACAAAAGAAGTCTTCAGCCGGAACTTCTACGCGGGCTGCTTGTCTCTCTCCTCGGTCCTCGGTCCTCCTGAACCTGACGCTATGTTAAGGGCTGAGATCCAGCGCATCGGATCTCAGGTAACGGTTAACCTCATGTTTATGTATACACATTCCAACGACAGACATCCACAACATCATCAGCACATACCATCACTCTATCACAACCCATGCATATGTATTGCCCCCAGCATGTAGACCTATTGCCCCAAAGATACCGACAGATTGCCCCAAGATACGAGACATATTGCCCCCAAAGATACGAGACATATTCTCTAACCACTATATGCATTCAAACAGTACAACATCTATACAACACACATACCACATACATGCATACCATAAACATCAGAGTTAGTGTTACAGTACGCGAACGTACCTTCGTTGACGGAAATTCGGTACTTTAACGGAAAACGGTACAACAGTTGGTCAGAACGTAATCAGGGATATCCTATCAATATAACAACGTATTTCTTAAGGATCTATCATTACGACGGACATTTTTAGTCATAATGACCATTTTACCCCTGACCCCCTAATCGGCGGAATTTCGCCAGCACTTCGTTACTTTCACTCCGACTTTCCAAAATTTTGCCAGAACTCTGACCCCACCTTGATTTTTGAAATTATTGACTAAAATACCCCTAGCATATGATATCTAATCATACTTGGAAGATTAAATACTACTCTAACATTACTACTCTAACTATCGAAAGAACTACAAAAGCTTAAAGCTCGGTACTGAAAAATTTACCCAGAGCTTCGCTGCAAAATTCCCTGGACTCCTTCCTCCTCCAGAGCTCCTCTCTCTAACTTCTCTCTAGGATTTCTAAGAGTGGTTTTTGGTGTGAAATTTCAAGAGGAAGAGCTTGCTATTTATAGAGAAATTCCATGAATTTCAACCCTTGGATCAACTTTATGAAATGAAATCCTAGCCTTCCATGAGTTAAACTTAACCAACAAGTTTTCTTCTTCTTCCTTGTGTCTAGGCCGTCCTCCCCATGTCCCAAAAGTCAAGAAAATGCAATTATAAGATGCCACCTTGCCTTCATCTAGAAGGTTTTGCACCGATAAAATCCCGATCGGTGTTCAAATCGCGTAATCTAAAAATTTTGGATTCACAACTTTGAAGATCTTCTCTTTTTCTTCAAAAACATCTAGGTTAACTTAATTTTTGATTCCATTTAGGGTTCCAACGGTCCAGCCGAAGTTTCTCGAAAAACGTGCTCGGTTACGGAATTAAATTCCGGAATCATCAACTTCTGGACAAAAATTCACTGATTCCAAATATGTCCAGATAATCATAAACTCATTCCCAGATGTTGAGTTATAATTTATTTTGTTCAAATCCTAATTTTATGACTATCTGCATTTTTCTCAGATTTTCCCTATTTCGTCTTATTACTAACTTCTTCTACCAATCTTGGAAATGACCCCGGGAACAGCTCAATTTGATATAAAAATCCACTTATCATTATTATATCTTGACTTTAGAAATCCTGTTTCTGGTTCTCTAGATAGGATCCGATCTCCATCGGAGTTTATTTACTTTACTTGCATTCACACTTAATCAATTTTAATTAAGAGTTCCACTTCCTCATCCAACCTCATTTTTCAACCCTTTAATCATCCACTATGTCGGCAATACACAGCTGGTCCTTTATCCATTTTTTTTCATTTTCTTTTTCCATTTATTTCATTTATTATATTATAATTACTTTATATAATTATCTTACAAAATTCCTCATTGGTCCGTACTTTGTATTTAGGCTTAAAATTACTTAATCTCACTATTTTTTCTCAATATTCTCCAATTAATTAACAAACATATTTATGCTAATTTTCTAGCCATAAACCATTAATTATGGAGTTTTACATAATTAGCTTTGAATATTCTCTTGTTTATGCTTAAATAATTAACCAATAATTATTTAATTAATCCCTCACTATTCTCCAAGGAAATAAATCCCAAAAATTGTCTAAATTAGAGACAACATTCTCTCTAATTTTTAACAATTATTTTATTGCCATTTAGGATTTTTCATAATTTTCCTAAGTCATTTTATGCTCTGTAAGGGCATTTTTTGTCATTTTGGCACATTATTATTTTTCTCCAAATTTCCAAGAGATTTTCCCTTAGGAAATAAGGTCATAATGATATTTTCCCTAATTCAAATTTTAGAGTATTACATTATGGCACGTTTGGTTCCTATTAGAGTTCATAAACACTATCTGTTCTTTGAGGATAATGTACATTTTCTTTTATGTAAACATAATAATGTACTTTAATCTCCTCTAATTTCATCCTCATAAACTTTTATCAGAGCCCCGTGAAGTGTAATCATTAAGATTAAATGACCTTGTTTAAATCTTCGGGGGAAAAAGATCTCATTCTAAGTTATACTCGTCTGGTCTTATTTATAAAGTAAAGAGAGAAGTTTTTTTTTTTAGGTCTTATATATTTATATGACACCTCATTAAATCTCATTAAATCTTTAAGGTGAATGTACAATTTAACTCTCTATTTATTATTGTAACATCCTAAATTTTGGGATTTTAAAGTTTGAATAATATAGGGAGATTAATTATGAAATTTTGGTTTAAAATAATTATGAAAATAATTATTGGAGATTTAAGCTTATTTTTTCTCTTAATTAATTTATTTTTGGAAAAGAATAATTTCAAGTAGGGAATAATGTAGGCCTAAGAATTAGTTATAGAAATAATAATTGCAAAATTAGGAATTTATTTTCCTTGCAATATTTTAAAAAATAAAACCGAAGCAACATATATATACATACTCATTTAGCAAGACAAGTTAATACTCTCTCCAATTGCAAATTGTTGCTCCAACCACGTAAAACCATATGGCCAACAGAACCCCCCAACCCATTAAAGTTGATTCAACCCATTATGCTCCATTCCAACAACAAACCACCAGCCCTTCTATCCTTCAGCTAACCAAATACCCAATGCCCAATTCATTTAGAACCTTTGGCCCAACACATGATAGCACAGCAAAACAATCTCCCTAAAATGCAACAGTTGGGAAGTCATTAATTAGTAGGGGCCACGACGTCAATTGCGTAAACCATAGAAGCAGATCACGCATCGTCAGAATATCATGTCTCAGTTCCAACTGTTCACGCAAGCAGACTCGAACCATACTCCTCGAGCCCAGCCACGTCTATACACCCTTCGGTCCCTTCTTTTTCACGTCGGACTGGACCCTTAGTTTTTTTTTATTTAAGTATTGCTTCATAGCTTCCTCCATTCATGTGAGCTCAAACGGAAAAAAGAAAAAGAAAAAAAAGATCAGAGCCAAGAGGGAAAGGGAGAGGGAACGAGAAAGAGAGAGGAAGAAGAGGGAGGGGACCGACGTGATTGTCTTGCCCTTTTTTACAACTAGAAAAACAGAGGTAATTCTTTAGCTTTCTTCCCTCTTTGCTTCCATGAATCACCAACGTGTGTTTAGAATACAAAACTTTATCATTGCTGTATATATATGCAAACCGTGGAAAAGCTTACTATATATCTTATAATATATATAAGACGCTATACATACCGTTGCTCTGGGAAGTAAATGAAAGAGTGGCTGTCATCTAATTAAGTTGCTGTGATAAATAGTTATATAGGTAGCTGCATACGTATATATATATGTTACTGTCTCGGGCAAAATGTATGGAACTCTTTCTGTCATAAAAAGAAAAACGCTGCACATAGTGTATATATATATATATAATCATTTTGTGTAAATCGCTGGTATAGGAAACTGAAAGAAAACTTTACTGCAAGGTATATATATTCACTGCATAAGGAAGAAAGAAGGAAAACTTGCATATATATATAATCGTGCGTGTTTGTGTGTGTGTGGTTTGCATCTGGGAAAAATATGGTTTTGAAGAAAAGCCTCGTTGTTATGCCGTGACTTGTGAAAAAGCAAGGAAAGGAAAAACTTGTTTAATTTATGTGTGTGTGTATGCGTTGCTGTTCACAAAAAAAAAAAAAAAAAAAAAAAAAAACTTTGCATAGCATGAAGTAAGTATAGCTGGTGAGTTCTCTGTTTGTAGAAACTAAAACAGAGGAGGTATTAGCAGAGAGCTTTGGACTTAAGACTAGGCGTGATAAGCATATTGGCTATATATATATATATCACCATGGGCGGACCCAGAAAATTACAGAAGGTGGGGCACAATTGCTGCCCCCGAATTTTTTTTTTTTTAAAAGAAAGTTTTAAATGCATTAAAAAAATAAAAGAATATAAACAAAAAAATATTCATGAAATCAATTGGATACTGATGATATAATAAAAGAGGTAATTATTTTACAAACTTATCATTTAGAAAAGTAAGGCTAAGTGCTGTTAGAAATGCACCTAACATATATTATGATGAAGGGTGGGCACTCAGTAAGTTCAAGTACATATATTTTAATAACAAAAGTATATTACAATAAAAATAATTACAATGTCATCTTTCTAGGCCTTATTTTTTAGAATTTCATCATAATTATCTTACTATCAATGCTATAAAATACATCTTTTTCAATATAAGGCACTAAACAATCATTCAACTATTCATCTTCATCCGATTACGAAGTGCAGTCTTGATGTATTAAGGGTGGACAATTTAAGGGTGAACAATCATTCAAACATATATATATTTTTTTTTTAAAAAAAAAAAAAAAAAACCTCCAAAAATCCAAGGTGCCCCCCAAGTCATTAAGGTAGATCCGCCCATGTATATCACATGCAGACAGATGCAGTATAGGTAATTAGAAACATAAACAAAAGTCAAATATTGGTCCCATTCCATTTTATCTTATTGGGAACGAAATGGTTATGGTTGGAAATATATACTTCTTTTCTTTTGTAAACATTATTCCCAAATTGAAAAAAAAAAATATGTATATATAAAAAGAAAATAATAATAATTTAAACCTCAAAAGGTCATTTTTAATTTTTGTTACAGTAATATTTTATTATTAGGATTAATATTTTTAAGTTATAGGAAATTATAAGCTTTAATTGTGATAATGTAGAGCTTTCTTGTAAGCGGTGATTGTGCGAGTTGTGCTGCTCAAGCTAAGGTTAAGCTTGGAATTGAGGTAACCGAGGTTAATTTATTTTATATGCTTGTTTTGGGGCTGTAAGAGTTTTTCTAAGCCTTACTTTCGTATATACAACTTGTATGTGTTTTGAAAAATTATGTGTATGTTTGAATATGAAATTAATTCAGTGAAGCAGTGTGTTTTTCCAATCTGTGTATTTAAGTAAATACTATTGTTGGGGTTGTTATTGTTGTGATGGTTGAAATGTTTGTTGCGAGATGATATATTTGGAATAATAATTTAGTAAAATGTTATTGGAAAATTTTAGTGTTATATTATTTCTTTTGTTGTAGGTTATGTTGGGTTGTGTGGAAGAGATTGAGGGTGAAATTGTGCCCATCGACTCTCTCATTCCTGGCCCGGAATTTGAGTTGAGTGTTTTGGGTGGACACCTCCCTGTTACGGTATATTGTGGTGGCATGGGAGGGGACGGTATCCTTGAAGTGACTAGCTAACCTTGGCCAGGTATACTAGCACTAATAGGTTGTACCACGTCCCGAGGAAATAAGGAGGAGCATGATGGATGAGTGGGGATGGTTCAAATTGTTTTGGACTATTGTGTATTTTTGTTCCAATCATTGTTTATTATTATGTACTATTTTTGTTATTAAATAATTTTATTATTATGTTAATAAACCTGCTTCTCTGACTTGCAATTCCTTCCTGCATATTTGATAAATTAACCTTGGTTACGGGAACTTTATGTCTCACCCCGTCATTATTAAATTTTTTAGGCAATATCTCTAACTTTACTAGAGGACAAGGGAAGTAGTCAGAGGCATAGGCGTCATGAAACTTGTAGGCCTTTTTTTGGTATTAGTATTGTATTGATTTATATATTGACATCATAAGACCCTCATATTTCTGAAATACTACATTAACTATTTTTGGATAACTGTTTATTTTCAGAAGGCCTTATTTTGTACACTATCATATTATGGTGGGTCCACAATCATATCTTGTGCGAAATTGTTTTTGTATAGACCCTTTGTTATGGGGTTAGGGTTATAAGACACGCGGGCTATGTGTATTTCTGTTTGATATTTGTGCCCAAAGTCGTGGATTTATTTGTGGTGGGTTTGTGGGAAAAATTTGTACCCTGGACCCGAGGTATGTTGTCTTGAAAGATTGTGGTGGGTTTGTGGGAAAAATTTGTACCCTGAACCCCGAGGTGTGCTGTCTTGGAAAGGAAAGGGGGGGTTCCTTAATTACTTGTTAATCGGGTTTTATATGGTTAATTATTGTTTTGTGAGAGAGAAGTCTTTTCAATTATTGCGCTATCTTTGTTTTCTTGTGGTATTATATATATTAAATAAGGGCATAGTTAGAAGGTTATTGAATTTTATAGAAAAGTTGATGAGATTTAAAGTTTTTCTTAGTCTATATGAAAAATGTTGAAAATGCCATGTAAATAAAGCTAGAGGATTACTCTAGGGTATTGTTGTTAAACTCGCGATTTGACTCTTTGGGTTTACCGTTTTTACGTTTATAGTTCACTAAATCGAGTCGAGTCATTAGTAAACTTGTAACTGTTGTAAACTCGGTTAAACTCACAAGTTTATACACTTAGTTTACTGTTTTTACATTTCTAACTTACAAAACCATGTTAACTCACTATTAAACTTGTGTTAGCTTTTTTCATTTGATCATGTTTAGTGACTTTATATACGAGTTTTATAGAAATTTCTTTGTTAAATATGATAAATTTTAAATATTGATGGATTTAATTTCAATTATTTAGATTTAAAATATATTTAAATCAAGTTGTTGTCTTTTTTTAATATTTTGATTATTTATTATACACTATTAATATGTATTTAATAGTAAAAGTAAAGTCGTAATGATATAAGTTTATGTCATTGTCCCGAATAAACTCGTAAATTTAAGAAGCTTGCTCTATAGTATTTCTAAAGATAAAATAAATTAAAGTACGTGTTAAGTTTATGTGTACATTATTATGTGTCGGCCACAAAGGGAAAGGCAAATTAGTTGGAAAGTTGATTATGGATCTAATATGTTTAATGGTATACGGTTCACAATTTTGCGGCTACGAAGCAAATTGCCTTTCCCATAACCATATTTTATTTGCTTTTTTGTCAAATTCCTGCTTTTAATTGAAATGATTTATTGTCGTGGTCTTTACTTTTTATTTTGGTCAAATTTCCTTGTCTTTTATGACAAGATTTAGAATGAAATAAAAAAAAAATGACGAAAAATTATTGTCATTGAAAAAGTGAGTCATTTAATTTTTAAATGAATTATTTTAGTTCATTGTTCTTAATCTAGCATAATATAATTGTTATGTAAATATTAAACCAATGAAATGGGCTTTAATTAGTCTTCAAATACTCTTAACATGGAGGGGTTTGGTCACCTAATTCATGGATCTTTTCTATTGCATTTGGCATTTTTGAAAAAAAGGATTGGGTCACTTAGATCACAATGCTTGGACTTTTTCATAATTAGTTCGACCAATAACAAATTGTATAAATTGGTCCAAGCATCATTTACTCCAAAACACAGACAAAAAAATGACTGTATCTCAAGTTTGCATGATTAATATCCAATTAAGGATAAGATAATTTTTTGCCGGTAAGCCACCCTTTTTGTTTAAAAAATCAATGTCATGCTAACCTTTTGGTACATGTTTTCTTCAAGTATTTGGAAAAGCCAAACATAACAATACACATGGCACTTTCTACATTTTGGACAAGTGAAACAAACAAAAGAGTTCATTAGAGATTATATAAAACCACCTCCTATGCTAGCAGAAAGACAGTAGTACAACAATCAATTATCCTCACTTTGCTCCAAACATAGGGCATTAGGTTCAAGGCTTCCATCCAAACTGATCCTGAAGCAAGAAAATACTTTATAAAACATGAATAACATCAATTAGGGGTCGTCCAAAGCTAAAATCCCTAAAAGAAACTGTCATTAAACCCTGTCGAGTCTGATGCAGAGAAAATAAGTCCACTTTATAAAGACCGCCATTAAACCAGTAATGACCAGGAAGCAGCAGGTCTTGTGCAGTTCTTCAGAATTTCTGGATGACCACTGAATTTGCCAGTCCTTCCTGCTCTATGGTCCGAGTTTCATCAGTCAAAAGCTTTGGGGGAAACCCCATCATCTGAAGTTGGTAATTTGGTGCACCACTGGGTCTAGACGCATTAATAAATGCACGGATATCACTGATTGTATGCTGATGATTAAAATGAGATATCAAGCGGGTTCCATCAGCTAGCCTAATCTGTATTGAGGTTGATGGCAACGACTGATCCACAACTAATCCGGCAGAAGGGGTAGGAGCACTGGACGGAACTGAGGAGGCAACAATTATCTCGGGTGCTGCAGAAGCAGAGCTGCTTCCTAGAGTTCTTCCCACCCCCTGGAATGAAACATGCCGCTTTTCGGGTTCCTACAAATGTAACAAATAATGAACATGAAATTTATTGAACGGGTTCACAGATTTGAGGTCAGAGTTGTGCTTGAAAAATACTGGGAATATTCAAAAGCTACAGACTTAACAGAGGACTCACTGGATATTTTTCAGTCCTCCTTATGAGGTTGACATTGACTGATGATCTCTTGTCTGCAGGTTCAAGCTCTTTTGGACACTCAGACTTTTTGATACTCTGCATTGAAACATAGTAAATGTAATTATTAATTAACCATTAAAAGCAAGTCAATCACTGTAACCAAGAACAACGTAGCACTCCAGATTCCAGAAAGATATTGAAATAATCATTTGACAGTCTCATGGTTCATTATAAGTGCAACTTTCAGAGCACTCCAAACAATATGCTTTGGATATAGTTCTCTAGTCAAGTGGTTACCCATGTGTTTTTCAGTGAAGGGAATTAAAAATTCCAGACCTATTTCATTATTCTGTCACTTGTGAACAAAAATATAAAAACCCAATCTTCTAATACAGATGAATTCTGTATTTGGGCCGCATGCAACCAAGTATCTTCCAACATTGTGAACAAAAACAGTTTACCTCTAAGAATGAGGCATTTTCAGGATCATCCAACCTTCTCAAAGGTCCATCATTTACAGTGAAGCCATCACTCCAAAAAACAATGTTGTGGACAAAAGACTCGGGTTGTTGAGAAGTTGATTGTACAGTTTCTCCTGAGAGTAATCTTGCAGTTCCTGTAAAGCTCGTTGACCTTGGTGGATCCTGGAGTTGATCAAGAGGCCTTTCTACTGCTCCCAGTTGCCTTGCTTGATTGAAAATTGCATCCACATCATTGCCCTTTGTAGGATCTTGGACAAGCATTCCACTGGTGATATGACAAACAAAAGTAAAATAACTAATAGAAAAGTTCCAAATCACAGTATCAGTTGAAGTCAGATAGGTGTTTATTAATAAATAGTCTTGATGTACATATAGTTGCATCAGGGAAAGCACATGCATATTAAATGTACAGTTCAGAAAGCAAGACTGCTAGTCTCTTAGTGGGCTAAAACATCTGCTATACCAATGCAGTCTACAAGAGTGGCAAGATAAAGGAGCACTTTAACCTAGACTAAACATATTCAAGGAGAAGGAAAATTTATTTTTCAGCAGGTAGTCAAGTGAACCAAAATTTTCATACAAGGGATACAATCATCAAGGAGGTTGTCCTAGCTTCTTTCTTTCAAGCTCCAGCTTGCCTTTCTAACTCAAAAAAGTTCTTTTAAGGGAAGGGTCACCTGTTAAAATCTAGTAGAAAGATACGCTAAATAAAAAAGGCACCTAGTAATAAGAAGATAAGAAAGCTCTCATCCCATTTATAATTTTTTTTCCAACAACAAAACAAGAACTTGTATTAAGACAAGGTAAAAATACATAGTTTGAAGGGTAAGAAATCATCAAAGAAAGAAAACCAGTGGAAACTCTGAACAGAGAAAGCAAAGAAAACCACCAACAAAACTAGCCAATGAAGAAAATCAACCTAGCAATTTAAATGGTCTTATATCTACATTATTTAAATTGACTCTTATCATTGCAAGAGTAAATAATTGGTAAACTGCCAGTATATATTTATGCATACCAAGATATATGAAGTAAATCGAAACTAAGAGGTTCTGATTGGTAAAAAGATGGTCTACACATTGTCAGGAGATCAACAACAAAGTAATCTATCTGTTTATGGCAGATTGATATGGCATCGCTAGAAATATGTCACAGACAAAGCTGCTTATAATACCCCGATGATGCTAATTACAATTATAACTAGTCCCAAAATAATGGCATCAAGTGCTAATTCAATATTATATTTCAATGCCCAACCACCAGATTAACCCCCATACACCATCTCGAAAATTACTGCATCAAGCTATTCAGGTCAAAGCTCTCTCTTCTTGGCTCTTGATTGCTCAATTAGTGCCCGGGAACGGGCACACCAGTACCGATCCAATGGAATGTAGGTCAAAATCTAAAGAATTCAATAACATGAAACAGGTTTGATTCAAGATAAAAAAATGAAATTGAACTCCAACTACTTCTTCCTACCACGTCCCCCCATATTTATTCGAACAAATAAGTCATTGAACATTTGAAATATGTGAAACGAGAAATAAAAGAAGGGCAAAGAACTCTCGGTAACTACTCGATGCAATAAGAATCAAATACAATAAAAAAAAAATCAGGAAATTAGGATTTTCATATGTCGAACAAACAGGAGAGGAAGGAGAAAAGAAACCTCTTCTCGCCACCGGTGTAGTACTCCTGCGGCCCATCAGAGTCGCTGTCGGAGTCGGCCGACGGTCGGTTCAGATCCGATAGTGTTCGGATTCTTCCTGCGCGACTGCTCGAAGCCTTCGATGATTTCCTGTCTCCCGACGCCATTGATTTTTCTGTTTCTAGCTCCGCAAGAGAGGAAGACTAGAGAAGGCAGAGAGAGAAAGTCTGAGAATAGAGACAATATATCCTGCCGCCCACGAATATCTCATAATCACGCTCCATCAAAGCGCGTAGAAAGCTAAAATAGCATGTATTGCTGTCAAATTCGTAATTTTGATTAGAAATGAAAAGAATAATTCTACTTCTTGATAATTTTAAGTAATTTTCTTTCAATCCTTTTTTTTTTTGGTCTTGTAAAAATATTAATCATTATCATCATCAAAGCAGTCATGCTGATGTGTACGCAGCTTGATTTCACAAAAATTAAACTGTATTTAGATTTCACAGAGGCTATTCATTTATTGACATCAGAGTATACAGATCGTATCATCTTTTGACTTGAGAAATTTTTGAATTAGATTGTTGATTTTCTCAAATTGGGATATAGAAACATTTCATTCAAACAAAGAAGCACTAAAATATGCATATTTTTTGGGTCAAGATGGCACACGAGGCGAACTGTGAGCTAAGTTTATTACAAATTCTACCAATTTGTTGTTTGGATCAAATGTTAGTCGACCTAGGCTAGTTTCATTCATGGTGTATCACTTGTATTTATGTTATGTAGTGTTAATATAATAATATGACACAATCTAAGTGGTAACTCTTGTCTTATTAATTCCACACAAAAAAAAAAAAAAAAATTAGGGCGTGTACAGATCACACTATATATAAAGAATGAAATATTTCCTCAGATCCTAATTATAAGACCTAATTGCCTTTTTTGGAAAGATTAGGAAGCTAATTAAATTACTTTAGAGTATTTTTATTTTTATTTTTTTCTTTAAACTAATTAGTTTAATTAATAAACTAATATATAATCTAAAGTTACACAACATATGAAATAATTAAGTAACTTATTTAGCTTCCTAAATCTCTCCAAAAAAAAGTCAATTAGATCTTATAATTAGGACTGGAGGTAGTATCTTTTATTTATATTTTATAAAGTATCAAAATGTTTATTTTTGGTTGGCAATAAAAAATGTTTATTTTTTTGGTCAAACATTCATTGTTAGTGACCAATAACTAACAATATTATAAATTAATTATAAGGTTATTCAACGTATGTTTGAAACAGACGCAATCGAATCCCCAAATAATCATTGTTCAAAAAAAAAATCCCCAAATAATCAACAGCCCTTCACCAATTAAATTTCTTATATTTTTTTTACTAACAAAAAAATATAATATAATATAATTTGAAGGAAAAATTTATCATCTTTTACCAGGATCCTTATGCTATATATACTTTTTTTTTTTTTTTTTTGCCAACCATATAAACGTATGTTGTGGGAAAAAGGAAAATTACCATTATGCCACCGACCCTTTATTTTCTCTCGCTTTTCCCTCTTATCTCTCTTCTCCTATCGCACCGACACCCTCTGGTTCTATTTTCCCCCCTCTCTATTTACCCCTGCACCATCACCTCTATTCATTTAATATATGAATTATTAATGAATTAAATCAATAATAAATTATTTAATATTTACACAATTAAATATTTTTTTATTTAGAATTTAGAATTTCTCTTAAAGAGTTATATAATTTTAATATTTTTCTTCAAATTAATATACATATAATATATTTTTTTCCATTTAATAAAATACATATCATAATAACATTTAAGTTATTTTAAGTTATTTTTCATATAAACTCAATTTTCAACATAATCATCCAAACAAATTTTTAAAAGTTAAATTGAAAAAAAAAATCTACTTATGTTATTGTTAATTCAAACATAAATAACATTAAACAATCTGATTTTGTATTTGTAAAAATGTCATTTTTTTCACTCCTATCCCAAACACACATTGCTTAACAAAATAAGTAATTTTCCTCAATAAGCCCAATGGGAAAAAACTAAACCAAACATTTTAAATTCAAAGCTCTCAATCCCACTTTTACCCCCAAATTTTACTTGTTGGCCCCAAATAAGCAATCCCAAACACACTAGCAAGTGCAGATGGGGGAGTAAGAAGGGCATTTAAGGAATTTTGGAAGAAATTCAAAGAATGAAGCTTCATTATCACTCAGAAAAATGGATTGTTGAATCCAGCAGCTGCCAGAATCAATACTGCCATTGGAATGGAATAAGAATGTTTAGCCGCGAACCAAACATGTCCAAAATGGGAATCTAAAATTTTGTTCTTTATCATACAGTAAACATTGCTTTCAGCCAAACAGGACCTTAGGTTCTCAGGCAAACGATTCTGGGAATGTAAATGAGTTGGGAATCATGATGCTCGTTTTGTCAGAATCAACTCAAATCCAACTCCTCCTCTTTTTTTGTTTTTGGCAAAAACCAGCTTAATTCCGGAGTTGGCTTGTCTCCGCTGCCCAACTCCCTCCGCTGCTCTGTCCTTTGCTATAAAGTGACGTCCTTTTTATGGTAAAAAACTGAAGTTGTTACTTTTTAAAAAAAAAAAAAAATTGTAGTGTATTGATGATACTAAAAGGATACTTCATGATGCTGCTGATTGGTTCTGAAAAATACTTCATGATCTTGAAAAATTAGTTTAGGATTTTGAAAAAATATTTCAGGGTACTGAATGATACTAAAAATACACTTCAGGATACTGACAGGTAGTAAAAAAATACTTCATGATCTTGAAAAATTATTTTAGGATCTTGAAAAAAATATCTTGAAGTATATTTTTTGTACCAGTCAGTACCCTGAAATATTTTTTCAATATCCTAAAATAATTTTTCAAGATCATGAAGTAGTTTTTTCGTATCTTTCAATATCCTGAAGTATATTTTTAGTACCAGTCAATACCTGAAATATTTTTTCAAGATTCTAAAATAATTTTTTAATATCATGAAGTATTTTTTCAGTACCAATCAATATTATGAAGTACCATTTTAGTATCATCAATACACTACAATTTTTTTTTTTTTTTTAAAAAGCAACAACTTCAGTTTTTTGCCATAAAACGACGCCACTTTATGGCAAAGGACAGCAGCGGAGGGATTAGGCAGCGGAGACAAGCCAACTCCCTTAATTCCACCATTACTCAGCAAAGAAACCAGAAACAAACGCTCAAAACTGATGCAAAACCAGGAACAAAAGGAAAAATTAGCACTCTCAAAACATGTACTTCCCAGCATACATATCTTTTCATGCAGTTGGCTTATTAAAGAAAAACAGTGTTTTTGTAACTCTGGCTTGCGTTCCATTGTTTTTAGTTTTAGCTTTATTGTATCCCTCTTTATTGATTAACCCAGGAACAACATTATTTCTGAATAACAGAGTAGCATCAGTACGTCATAAGCATCATATTACCTCACTAATTAGTAATTATACTAACTACATAGAGTTGGGCCTTACTATTATGGACCGGTAAATACATACAGTTGGGCCTTACTATTATGGACCGGCCCAATTCCTTATTACATTACAACACATAAATCATACAACTATTTTCTACACTCACCAACATACATTGAGAGCGAGTGGAAAGGGGTTTGCTTTCCCACCACCACGTCCTCGGTTTGAGGCATAGGAATGGAAAAAAATGGTGTTAAGAGCTTTTCCCCTGTGACTGTGGGCCCGACGTGGGGCAAAATCTGAATTAGTCGGGACCGAAGGTTCCGGTGAATCGGGTAGGATACCAACAAAAAAAAATATTTTCTAAACTTGTTTTTTCTTTGCAGCAGATTTTACTTTTATCCGCATGCACTCAACATAAAAGCCGGGAATTTGGGTCAGCCCAGGCCATAACCTGAGGGCTAGATGGCTCTTGGGGGGCTGAAATACACCCGACCAAGCCCGTTAAGGTGGGTTGGCGAGCTAGCCTGTTAATATTTTAAATTAAAAAACTTAAAGAAGGGGGAAAATGTTGGCCTTAGTATATCTTGTTTTAGATCAAAATGATCTATTGTGAAAGTTATTTATTAAGAGGTCACAATACACACATATATATTGATGTTAGCGCATACGTTATGCTTGATTTTAGTATTTTACACATACTCGGTTTTTTTTGAATAACCACATATACTGAGTTGTTTTTTTTTTTTACCCATCCGGTTCATCAAAGCTTCGCCCTACTCCGGTTCATCAAAGCTTCGCCCTACTCGGTTGTTTTTTTTTTTTTTGCTAAAGAAAAGTTTTGGAGGGGTTCGGCATCAGTCCCCCACCAAGGCCAGGGCACGGCCCCGGGCTCTATGAGCACTTACTGGGGACTTACGAGATCGCCTACCAAAGGAGTCCCAGCGACGGCAGAGGGGATCGAACCCACGACCCAAGGGCCTAATCCTGGATCCCTTACCATCTAAGCCAACTCACATTGGTCCTACTCGGTTGTTGTTAAGACCATGGAGTGGCTTCCCTATATTACCCACTTTGTTTGTGTTGGGTCTAGGATGGGCCCAAACACATTGCTTTGCATAAAAATGGAACACATACACATAAGCACCAAGGTCTCAAGGATCAATGCCTTTTTAACTTTCTGATTATCTGTTCAACAGTTCTGATGTATAGTACTTTCGAGTGTTGCTTTTTCCCAATTTCACGACATTGACTCGCCTTTTCAGTTTTCAGAATTCAATGGATTCAAAGCCTGCAACACTGTGGCCCTTTCACTTGCACGTCAGCTTCAGATTTACAACCCGCAACCAGTTTTCTCTTCCCCAAAACCTTGTGTTACTTTTAAACAATTCTGTTTGAGGTAATATTGGTATAATATTCAATTACCCATTCTTTATTTGTCTTGCTTGTAACCCTTGTATATGTACTGATATCGATCCAGTACTAAGGAAAAGATTATTAAAAGACAAAGTACTTATCCCTTAAATTTATCCTAATTTATATATTGAACTTAGAATATTCTGTACCATGCATAATCATACTACAAAAGCTAGATGTTAAAGTTGGGCACTTGGACACATCACTCCAGTCAAAACCATCCACAGGTTGCTCTCTCTCTCTCTTAATGAATACACTAATGTAACGGATTCAAATTTTGGGGGAATTATATAGAGTTGAAAAACCCAAAACCCAGCTCATCTTCTAAGGAAACTCACTGTTACATATTCCGACACTAAACCAGTTGACTCCGATTTCTTAGTAGCTAACTAGGGTGTTTCAGGGCCTTAGGGGTCTAATCTCTGCTACTTAAAGAGACCAGTGAATTCGCCTTCATCAGGAAATGCCTGCTCTATCAATAGTAATACAATAGTACTCCGATCATCATCATACACGGTGCCACTGCTATTATTCTTAATAGGAAAATGCATCTGCTAATGATAAGTAACAGTTAAAGAAGGAGAAAGAAACTTGAAATAACATTTTGGTGATGCTTTTGAGAATACAATCACCTAAAGAGGAAGCATAACATGCCTCTCTAATACCCTACTATGAGCCTATCACAAACACCCATCTACTTCTAACTTTTCACCTGTCAGTCACCCACATGCCTTTTTCCCTTACATTACTTACAATCCCACACACTATATACGATTCACATTAACCACAAGGCTCTCTTTACAAAGATAATCAAAAAGAGAGAGAAACAACAGGTTAAATCTTGAGGAGCAAATATATATTTTACTGTATATGGTAGTTAAATTAGATACTACTAATGCGATGTTACCATGCTCTTTTTAGTGAAAAGGCTCCTCAAATTGAAAAGATTGCCACCACTTCCCGCAGCGTTACCAACACTTCCGTTATCGGCGACGCCGCAGACGGCGGGAGCATCTGCACTGGCTCCAGGGCCAGCTTTGTCGTCGCTTCTGCAACTCAAATGGTGTCTATAACCAATGCACATGGGGACGTTTAAATTCAAAACTCTGGCCTTCGCGCTACCTTCGCCGGTGGTGGTTGCGGTGGTGCTCGTCTTACTCCGGCGATTCGTGGGGGTTTCTATTCTTGACCCCCTGGTATTTAGAACCACGGGTTCGGGGTTCTTCGACGTGGATCCGGCACGGCGTACCTGCCAAACAGGGCTGCTCCGACCCACATGGACCCCAGCCCGACCGGGGCTGCTGGGCCATTTTCGTGACTTGGACTCCCCGGCGGAATTACTCCGAGAGCAAGGCGCGCTGTTCACCTTCCGGGTTATCGGAGCTCCGGGAAATAATTTGGGTCGGGTGCTAGCATTCCCGGCGGACCTACTCCTCGAGAACGGCCAAATGTTGATGTTCAACTCCGCCGAACTCGCACCGTTCGCAGTTTTTTTCTTCTCTTTTTTCTTTTTCTTCCCTTTCTCTTCCGATGAGGTCTTATTGTTCTCTTCACTCTTCTTCTCGCTCTTTTTGAAAATGTCCTTCCACCGTTTGGACGCCGAAGACGACGTCGTCGCGGTCGAATCTGTTATGGCCGGCGATGGCTCTGGCGGGGGCCCAAGTTCCGGATCCGGTGGCTCCGAGACGAGCGTTTCGGCGTCCGGGCGCGAAGTCGCATCTGACGGGTCGGGTACGTTGTGATGGTGACGGAGGTGGAGCGGGAGGAGGACGCCGTCGACGAAGAGCTCATCGGCGGAGAGAAGGTTGGGTTGAGGGAAAGATGGGTTTCGGACCATCCAGAACTCAAATTCCGGGGAATTGCAAACGCTGCTTCTTCGTCTTCCACTACTGGATGGAGAAAGAGACTGAGGTTGTGGATTTTGTGATTTGTTGGTATCCATGGAGATTTCAGAGAGAGAGATGAAGAAGAAGGAGGAGGAGGTGGTGGTGGTGGTGGTTCGATGGCGTTATGAAGAAGGTTGAGAGAGTTTTCAGAAGTGTGGAGAATTGAGAGCTCATAAATAATGAGCCAACCAAAGCATTTAAATCAAAGCAGAATGAAATGAAGCTCATTTAAAAAACTCCTCCGGCATATGCCCTTTTGCTTTAGTATCAATTTTTTTTTTTTTCCGAATTAAAAAAAAATTACAAACACGTAATTCTAAGAAATATACGGCATTTTTTCAATTTTAATGGACCAAATTTGATAATAATTGCAATGACTGAAAAATAATTAGAGTGGGAGGTTGTTGGTTGAGTCTATTTATGCATTGCATGGAAGGAGCGTGTGTCATACAATTATACAAAGCCAACAATTTGGCAAAATATAAATGGCTGAAATCAAAGATGAATCAACATGCAGAAAAAAAAAACGAAAAAAATTTAAATTCATGAGAATCTAGTAGTGTTTATTTGATCAAAAAAAAAAAGTAGTGTTTATTAAAAATATTTTTTCATATTTTTTCTTATGTTTTAGTCATTTTATATATATAAAAAAATGTTAAGGGATATTTTTGCTTCAGAGGTTTTCACCAACAGATAATTTTGTTCTGGGAGTTTTTTGGAGTGTAAAAAATTGAGCAATTTTGTTTGGATTGTTATCCCATTTAATTTTAACTTTAGCTGATCAAATATGTTTGTAACACCCCAATTTACTGACAATTATAATAACATAAATCTCAATGATTTTAATAAATAATTACTGAATTCTAAAGTAAACATCATTGGGAAGTGTTACCACCGCACTTGTACCGGGACAAGTGCAAGGCTACTTATTGCATTAACATAAATCCAACTGAAATAAAAATGTTTAAAAAAAAAGAAAAAGAAAATAAAACTAGTTAGAAATAATCCTAAAAATCTCTACGTGGTCATCCTCACTTCTCACTGCTAGCCCCAACCTCAAGAACTCGCTTCATGAAAATCTGCTCCCAGAAGGATCGTCGCACCCATAATACACAAAAAAATCAAGAAACGCTCGGTAATCCTAATAAAAATACAATTTACCTAACACAAATATATTAAAAAAATCAAGTATCAACAATAATACAAGAATTGCATAAATTATCATTCATTATATTTTTAAATTAATTTAGACCCGGGAAACCCTGCCAGTCTGTTTAGTGGGAAGAGAACCATGGTAGACCCGGAAACCTGCCAGTCTACCCTGTGACCCGAAAACCTGACAGTCACAAATCATCAAATTGGCCATAAAACATTTCGTCCTAATGTGCACACCTCTTCCCAAAGTTGCTACTAGTGTCCCGGAAACCTGCTAGACACCACTTTGGGAAGAACGGATATAATCGGTTCACATCAATACATATCGGAGGCATAAAGCCTAAAGGTTGTGTTCATCACTTTAGGAGGTACCATCCCAAAGCTATCCTCCCACGATTTTAATTATTTCAATCACACACAAAATAAAATTCTCAAATTAAACCATGAAATAACTTCTCATGAGTTCCCATAATGTTCTCATAAGAAATTTCCATAACCATCATTTAAATCCCTGACTCTACTCATTATCCATTTTTACTCATGGGTTCTTATAAGGTCGTCATAAGGAATTCTCATGACCATACTCATTATCCATTTTCCTCATAAACCATCATTTAAATCCCTTCTTTACTCATAATATTTATCTTGCATAGAATAACCTTATGATATATTTAGGATCCTGCTTACTCTATCAGGATTCATATAAAACCTAAAACCTAAATGTAGATACAGCAAATCCCAATCTGAGTTCAAATAAAGAGAAGCACAAGATTTGAAGAAGGCAATTTGTGATTTCTATTGATCTAGGACTCATGAGATTAGGGTTTCATATAGTATGATTTAACCTAACCTATATGGGAATTAGGATTACGTATAGTATGGATTAACCTAACCTATATGGGAATTAGGATTACCCATCAATATTCTTATTAACCTAGGACTCATGGGATTAGGGTTACATAGAGTATGAATTAGCCTACGCTATATGGGAATTAGGATTACATGAACCTAATACTTATGGGGATTAGGGTTACATATAGTATGGATTAGCCTACGCTATATGGGAATTAGGATTACCTGGTCTTCGTCTTTGCTAGCCTTCTAGAAAAGCTGCTTTGATGAGAGTACTGGAGGAGGATGTTGTAGCAGAGAAAAAGAGTTGAGCGTTTTCTAGGTTTATGCGGCTAAACCTAAGTTTATAATTAACGTCTAGGGTTTTAGCTATGGGCTGGGCTCTTTAATTAATGCCAATTAATAAATTAACATTACAAATATTATTAATTTCTAGATTTGATATATCATTATTATTTTATTATTATTATTATTATTATTATTATTATTATTATTATTATTATTATTATTATTATTATTTTAATCAGGGGTATTACAATGTTGAACCAACAATTTACATGTCATCGACGTCATTTTTGTTAAGGTGCAAATTTACCTTAAAGGTTTCAAATATAACTTTGAAAAAAGATGACGTTGATAACACATAGATTTCCAGCGCAAATTTGCATCTTAACAAAAATAGTGTCGAAGACATGTAGACTACTAACTCAACATATTTAATCAACTAATTATCAAAATTAACGGAGGTAATAGATAAGGCAAAATTGCTTTATTTTTCACACATACAGAACAAATTGTTCCTCGATGAAAACTTTTAGAAACAAAAATGTCCCTTAACCCATATAAAAATATTAATACAACAAAAAATTACAGTTCCTTGTTAATAAAAAAATATATATATTTTATGGTCGTGCATCATGTAAAGTTTATTATAATATATAAAAGTGTTTAGAACAAAACAATTAATTTTTTATGGGAAAAATTTAGGAAAAAAATATCTATAACATATACATAGTAGACAAAAATACGTGTATTAAATTATGGAAAGAGATTTCTATGGGGGTACAACAAATGTTTGGGGAGTGGGATGCACGTGGAGAGAGAAATAGCCACTAATTAATGAAGACTATATATATATACACACGAGAGAGAGGGGCACTGGATCATAGAGGGAAACGATCTGAACCATATAATAAAAAGGGAAGTTTTGATGGTTGAACATCTCGTCATTTAAGTAAGTGGTTAGGGATTTGATCTTCAACTCTTGTGAATGAAAAACATCCTGTGGCCAGCCTTTTACCACTTTGTGCACTTACCCGGGGCGAAGGATTAGTCCCATGGCTACCGGCTGTGGAGATACCTTGGTTCACACAAAAAAAAAAAAAGGAAAATTTATTTTAGGGCCCTTTTAATAGAAAAAAAATTCAAAAAATGCTCCAAGATTCTGACAATCCGAGAAAAGGCCCCAGGACCTTTTCTGGGATTTTCAGAATCTACGTGAGTTGTTAACGGGGCTGATATAGTTGTTAACGGGGTATTGATATAGTTGTTAACAGTACTGATTTAGTTGTTAGCAAAGTGTTATTAACCAGGCTGATTTAGTTGTTAATGACCTACCCGTTAACAACTATATCAGCCCCGTTAACAACTCATCCAAGATTCTGACAATCCCAGAAAAGACTCTGGGTCTTTTTTGAGATTGTCAGAATCTTGAGGCTGTTTTTAAATTTTTTCCTATAAAAAAGACCCTGAAAAAATTTTTCCTAATAAAAACTACATGTGCAGCAGTGAAAGTACCAAAAAAGCTGTTATCATGAATTGGTGATCGCAAGTAAATAGTTCACCAACACCTCGCTTGTTAGCTTGTTCGTTTAGATTAATTAACTGGTTAGCAAGATTGACTTTATTGGTAAAAGTGAGTCAGTGCTTTTTAATTCATCTTACAATAAAGTTTTATAAAAAAATTAATTTAACAATAAAACTTCTTTTTTTTTTTTTGGTAAACAACAATAAACCTTCTTTATAAGGAGAGCTGTCCACATTTTGTGGCCACAATGCCTAAAATAGAATTGAAAAGTCAGTTTAATGGGTTTTTTTTTTTTTTTCTGATGTTACTTTTTTTATACTTGATATAAGAGTTAGATAACTAATTTATAAATATTAAAAAAATTAACTAAGTTAGGTGTTTATAAGAAATGTGTTGATTTGTGTTACGGACCCAGTCTAGGCCCATTATCTCACTGGCTAGTACAGGGGGCAATCCACTATCCGTGGGACCCAGCCATGACCTTGGACATGCACCCACGATCCTGGACATGCACCCACGATCCTGGACATGCACACACGATCCCGGACACGCACAGGACACGTACGGTGTGGCAGCCAAATGACTAACTAACCAGGTATACTCTATATATACAGGAGACGGCGCTGTGTACATTCATTCTAAGCCCTGACTTATCTACATTCAGTCACACGGCACACACAGCACCCTTTAGGCGAAACGTCTGTTTGTGTACCGTGATCATACCCTCTCCTGAACGCTTGTCCCATAAGCATACAGGAAGGGCACACAGATCCTATATCAAATCACCGGACCTTCAATAGGCCGGACATCAGAGTTCTACACCAGAACAATTTGTTTAGAATATCTTTTCTAATTATATTCAATCGATATGGTTATTTTGGGGAGAAAATTGTAAATTTGGAAGACATAGTTGATTGAAGTCTTGTATTTAACAAAATAAATGTTTTATCTATTTCTTATTTCTTATATTTAGGACAGTAGATTATTGAAAAGTCAATATATAATATATTTATATATGAAGAAAAAAAAAGTAAAAACTACTTCAACTTTAATGCCTGGTTTAACTCTGAAGTAATTTTACCTAAATAAACTCTAATCCAAACCCCAATAATGAAGCTTCAATGAGCTTCTTGCTTCTCAACAATGGCTTTTTCCTTCCTAGTTTAATGCCAAATATAGCATTACTTCTAAGTATTCCTTTCGATCCTGAATATAAGACAGAGATGATATTTTTTAGGGAAAATTATAATAAAGGACCTAGAATAAATAATATTTATTAAGAAAGACCATAAAAATAGTAATTATTTTGAAAGATCAGAAATTAAAATATTAAAATAGAAAGACTAAATTACCCTTGTTCTCTCGATCCTCTTGTATTCTCTACCCTCATAGGAAGCAAATCTCACTAGCTATGCAATTCACGTCTTCTTTCAATTTCAAACCTACCTTATTGATTTTCGTCTATTTTATTGAAAGTTTTTAATTTATATCAAGACTCGACTCTGTTGTATCAGACTCAAAAAAGGAACAACGTCTTCTTTCAATTTTATTACTAAAAGATATATGAAATTAAATAGAGAAATATAAAAAAGTTAAATAGAATAAAAATTACATAACGTTAGGAACCGACATGCTGCAGGCCAACATATGCCGGTGGTGCATTTATATTGTGCCGTTAATTATAAGAATCCAATATATATATATATATATATAAAAGTTTGTGTGTGTTGTGAATGTGTGTGCACACGTATAAAGGAGGAGTATTTTGCAAGGGAAGGAAGAAAGAGGGTTTTTTTTTTTATTCACATCACATTATCACACAATTTATGTTTCACTATTTCTCTCTCTACTACGCTACTACTCGATCACGTTCTCTTCAATATTTCATTAATTTAATTTGTTTTCGTAGTAATAATAATATCCTTTTTTTAAATAAAATAAAAAACTTCATTTTTAGGCTTTTAGCTTTTGCCTTTGACTTTAAAAACATTCACATGCCCTATTCAACTACATATATCTTCGTATATGCGATCTCAATCATATTGCCACGTGTTGATCATACATTTAATATTATTCCTTTTAAACAAAACTATTCCTTAAAGTTACTCCTACTCCTAGGAATCCCACAATTTATGTGTATATTATTTATTGTGTCCTTATCACTTGAAAGCATCTAGATCTTTCTATTTCTTTCAAGGAGGGATTCACTCATAGGCTCAATAGAAAAAGATGGAGATTTTTTCCTGATGTCTTGCCTATAATAAATAATAATAATAATTCTCGTGTTAATAAAAAAACTGAAAAAATTATAGGAAGTGTGGTTGAGAATAAAATTTTGGGAAAATAAAAATACTCAATGGTTAAATGTGCTAAGGAGGGACTGGTGGTAGAATAACGGACACGTGTCAGAGAAGGAGACCAATGATGGGAAGGCGGAAGAAGATGGAAGGCCATGATAACAAATAGGGGCCATCAGATATGGAAAAAAGAAAAAGAAAAGTACCACATCAAAATCAAACGGTTATTACCGTTGGCACGTACCGGGGAATATAATTGTGGGGTCCAGCTCAAACCCTCCTCTCGCACACCCGGTTGGGTAATATCAAAGAGGTGGGACCCCCACGCTACTAGGTGACAAGCTCTACGAACCCCACGGAATGGATATGACGTGCATGTGGGCTGTATCCTCGCGTGCTGTGATGGGATCGGAGAAACTGGCCCTGGCTTTGGTCAGCTGCCAATAACGTCCGCTTTCATTTTTTCGCTAAAACTGCGTCGTTTTGGGCTAAAAACAGTCCTAGTGCTTATATAAAGAATGTGAAGTAGCATTATGGGTTAATTTTGACCCAAAAAAAAAGTATTATGGCTTAAATATCAATTTTTCTATAGAAGTATTGGTAATGAAGCACTCAGCACCTGAAAGTTTTTTTGGTACCAAATTTTCCCTGGAAGTCTGAAAAACGTAGCATATTTGCCCTAATTTAACAGACTCTAACAGTCAACGGTTAGTTGACCTAATTATGCTGACGTGGCTCTACCAAAACGCCACATAATAATCCATGTCATCACCTCATTCATCTCTCTCTCCTCCCTCTTGCTTTCTCTTTGGGTACACAGGTAGAGTCAAGCTCCAGTCTCCTTCTCTCCGATATCAATCTCATTTTCAACAAAGCAATACCACTAGATTTTCCGACATTGCAACCGATTCCCTCCAGACATTGCAAATCACAACCACAACCACATAATGAACAATATAACAAGAATCACCAACACCTAACAATCAATGAAAAAAAAATCAGTATAGCAAGAACCTCTTCACCTCCATCATCCTCAACATCCGTCAACAATCAACTGAAAAAAAAAAAACCCCCCAAACCCCGAGACCCATTCCTAATAATTCTCTTGAAAATTTGGGTTTGAGATTCATCACAAGTGAATAAACAACACAGAACAAATAAAAACATCCCAGATTCATCATATTGCCAAAGAACAAGAGAAGATTCAAATGGTCTGAGAATAGATAGATGAACACATGACATACAACCTGAAAAACAAACGGCATACCCAGATTTCATTTTCCACCGAAAGAAAAGTGCATGCCTGTCTTCACCAAGAACACTCATTGTCCCCTTTAAAGATATATTTTGAATGAAATCAAAATAATCAAAGTACAATAATCAATTTTAAAAAATCAGACTACCAAAGAAGAAAGTCGACAAACAAAGAACATATATAGAAGGAAAAGAGAGCAAATGGTCAAAATCTGAAAATTGTTGAAACCTAACCACCTGATCAAAGCCATATCGAAGCAATCGAAGCTGCAGACCACCTTTCCCAGATCCTTTGAATAGGGTGATGGAGATCGGGAGCAGGTTGTAGCCGTCGATGAAGCTGAAATCTTAGAAGTAGTCTTGGTCTTTACCAAGAATGAACTTTGCGAATGTCGCCAGAGGGGGGCCACCGTAGTTCCTGGTGGCGCATCAACCGCGGACAAAGGCATTTTGTCGACACCTAAAGCCGCTTCCCTATGATTCTAGGGAGAGAAATTTTGGCGACACAGTGAAGCCGCGAACACAAAGAAAGTGAGAGGGAGGAGAAAGAGATGAATGATCTGCCCTACACCAATTCCACCTCAACCTCCACGTGTCTGTTTTGCAGCCATGTGTCATTTTAACGGTCTACATGGAGCTACCGTGATGGATGGGCGAAATGCTACGTTTTTCAGACTTCCAGGGCAAATTTGGTACCAAATTAAAAAATTTCTGAGTGTTGAGTGCCCCCTTACCAATACTTCAGTGGAAAAATTAGTATTTAACCCTAGTATTATTATCTAAGTATAATCCCATTTAAAAGTAACTCAACAAACTATACTGAGTCACGCTTATTTATGGTCTACAACTTTGGTCTTGTTTAGAAGTTCATTTTGATCAAAAAAAATTGGTCCTTACTATAAGTTCAACTTCAGAGTAATAAATGTGTATTTTACAATTTTCTATTAATTGCAATAAACAAAAAGAATTTATTCATGTTAACTTTTGGAATCAATCATGAATAAGGGCGAAATAAGAAATTTAAATCATAATTAATGAGTTAACTAAATCTCATTAATATGTGAGAGTTGATTGATTTGGACTTATAAATAAGATCAAAGTGGTATCTATTTGAGAAGTGAAGAGGTGAGGCTCGTTCATGAAAGTGAGTGGGTGGCCAGGAGAAAGTTGTGAAATTCGTGACAGTGACATAAACTCGTATCGTAAACTCGAATTGTAAATTTGTAAGAGTTTATTCTTGTCATTGAATAGGTATGTATAATGTATAATTAAAATATAAAAAATGACAACAATTTGATTTAAATATATTTTAAATCCAAATAATTAAAATTAAATTCATCAACATTCATAATTTATCATATTTAATAAAGAAATTTCTAAAAAATTCATATATAAAACTGTTGAATATAATCAAATCTAAAAAATTAACACGATTTTATAACTTGGAAACATAAAAACAGTAAACCCAGTATATAAACTCATGAATTTATTTGAGTTTATAAATTACACGAGTTTACCTGCAATTCAACTTAATTTTATAAGTTACAAATGTAAAAAGGTTAATAATAACGTTAAGAGACAAGATATCAAAAGTGGATTGAGAATTGAGGAGAGACATCATCATTGTCAACAAGATTTAGGAAATGGCTCCCTTCTATTATTGCAATAATTATAAATTATTGGACTGAATATAATAATTTAAATTTATAATTTTAAAAAATGATGATTAGTTTGTATTATGAAAAACGGAAAGAGAACAACATACCAGAGACATTCAAACCCTTGCCCAAATCCTGGTGGTAGAATATTTAAGAGATTGAACCACATTAATTAATTCCACCATATTTGTAATATTCCATTTACGATGGAGTGGGAAAAAAAACAAAGAAAATAAGGTAAGAATGATAATTAAGGAGGCTGGTGGGACCCAGATAGAAGAAGAGATGATAATGAAAACAGAGAGATAAAACGAGAGATGTTTGCGCCTTATTTCCTCCGATCTTTCTGTACCCTCTACTCTACTCACCCTAGCTTGTTAGTTGAGGCCAATTGGATCAGAATTGTCTGGGACATTGCTGTAAGATTCCAAGCAACGAATCTAATGACAAAAAATTCACAATCACAACTGAGCGACATAAAATGATACTCCCTCCGATCTTAATTATAAAAACTATTTAATCGATTTTAGAGAATTAAAGAGAGAAGTTAAATTAGTTAATTTTATTTATTTTCCTAAAATACCCTTATATAAATTTAAAATGACATAAATAAAAGTGAATTACAATCCTGCCACATATCTCTCCGACCAATTTTTCTTTCCACACGCTTTCTAATTGAAATAATGGTCTTGATATATAAACACGCACACAGAGATATGTATATATATATATATGTTTATATATGTGTCCACACACACACACATATATATCTACACACATATATATTGACACACATAAACACATATATACATATATATGTACACACATATATATACATATATACACAAACACATATATATAAATGCTCCTAATAATAAGTATAAATAGGGGTATTATAGGAAAAAATTGACAAAAGTTAAAACTTGCTCTTATAATTAGGACTAAAACCAACTCCAAAATGTGTTCCTATAATTAGGATCGGAGGGAGTATGTTTTAATTTTTGTTTGTGTATGTTTCTCACTTATTGTTAATTTATATCTATATATTTATAAAAGAGTAAATACCATTTTTGGTCCTTTACAAAAAAACGTGATCCTCATTTTGGTCCCTTACAAAAAAACCGACCTTTATTCGTCCTTTTTATGGGACTAAAAATGACATTTTGGAAATTTGTGAGTGATCAAAATGTCAACCAATTGAGTGTACTTTGAATTTGTGAGGGACTACTGTGCTCTGTGTGAGCAGAATTGTAGATGAGAGAGAGCTTAGAAGATGCATACCTTAGGGTTTATCATCTATTTATAGAGGGTACCTTAGGATTAGGGTTTGGACTTGTGAGCCTCTTGTGCCTCCAAGCCGAAATGTAGTGTCATCACATTTGTGTCATATTAGTTGTCTTTTGTTGGACCACACTTTGAATGGGCCTCAAGGGAGGGGGTTCGATCCCTGCGTTGGTCAAGGCGCTGGGGGAGGCATCCTAGGGGTCTGGGAAGTAGTGGAAACGCTGGTAGAGGTGGAAGCATGTGTACTCTCTGTCCAGTATGCCCTGCGGACTGGGCTCCAAACGCCCTGCCCTTGGATTGTGGGTGAGCCCAACCCCTTTCCTAAAATTTTTATAGCAATATATATATATGTGTGTGTGTGTGTGTGTGTAACCCCTTAGATTAAACAATAAATTAATCATTTGATTAATGTTCTTATGGATTTTAATCATAATAGATTAATCAACCTGTGCAACATACAGAGAATATATCTCGTGTTTTTGGTAATTACTTTTTTAATTGGGACTTCACAGTAATTTTCTCAAAATGCTTTCAACCTTTGGCATCATTATTGTTTTTTATTACATGCTGCTCACTTATTATTAGACTGTTGTATAATATAAGAACTAGATACCTAATTTAGATAATTAAAAAATTTAATTAAATTAGCTATTTGTAATACTTTTCTGATCTTATGTATAATGCACTTTCAACATTTTTCATATAGATCAAAGAAAATCTTAAACTTTATTGATTCTGCCATAAAATTCAACAACTTTTCAATTATACTCATACTTAATATACATAATACCAAACGGAAATAAAGTCAACACAATAATAAGTAAAATATTAAATTGTATATTCACCTTAAAACTTTAACAATGTGTTTTGTAAACAAGACAAAAAACTTCTCCCTCTTCCCTATAAATATGACCAGATATAAGTTGGTTTTTCTAAAATACTTTTTTTTTTTCATTATGACTCTCCTCTGATATATACATCTTAATTAATTTGTGCAATTAATAGGGATACTCAAGAAAAAAAATGATAAATTTAAAGGACAAAATTCAACTTCTAGTTCTTATATTAGGGAGAAAGTTAATATTCCCTCCGGTCCTAATTATAAGAATTATTTAACCGATTTTGGAAGGATTAAGAAGAGGAGTTAAATTAATTAAGTTTACTCATTTTCCTACAATGCCCTTATATAAACTTAAAATGATATAAGTAAAAGTAAATTACAACCCCGCCACATATCTCTCCAACTAATTTTCTACACGCTTTCTAATTGAAATAATAGTCTTGCTATATAAACATATGTGTGTGTATCTGTATATATATAGATCTATCTACACACACATATGTATACACACACACATATGTATACACACACACATATATTGACACACACAAACACATATATACATATATATACACACATATATATAAATGCTCCTAATAATAAGCATAAATAGGGGTATTATAGGAAAAAATTGACAAAAGTTAAAACTTACTCTTATAGTTATGACTAAAACCAACTTTAAAATGTGTTTCTATAATTAGAACACAAGGAGTACGTAATACATAAAAAACACCAACTTTTTGTTTGATTAGTGGGGAAATATTTACTGCTCACTGAAGCCTAATCTAAAAGGTTCAGAGAAGGAAGAATGTGAAGGAGGGAATTCAAGTTGAGGACCACTCACAGAGAGAGAGAGAGAGTGGTCATTGTAAGATATATGGATACAAAAGTTGTTGGGGTTGCTTAGCAGGGCGTGATTTGTCTTCTTCTTAAACATGCTGCTATTCTATTTACTTGTGTCTCTGATTCATCACTCTCTTCTATCTGTATCTTCATGGAATTTCAAACTCTCTGCTCTTTTTCATCGTTTTCTCCACACTTTGTTCTTATCCTCTCACTTGTTCCTTTCATCTTTTTTACTGTTCATAAAGTTTTGAATCTCAAGATTTACATAAACGAAACTTAAAATGTGTGTTGCGTTTATATGTATCATTCTGATTCTATTTATAAGTTTATTTTAACCAAATTTCTCATACTAAGGAGAGCTAGCTAACTCAGTAATTATGAGGTAAATTTTTAACTTTACCCTCGTTTATGATTGAATATATTTTTCAATTGTTTCTTCTTTCTCTATCTTCATGAGTACAATTAATATGGGTAAAATTATCATTATTTCATTTAGTACATGAAACTGAATTTATAAATAGGATCGGATTTTTTTTATCACAATAGACTTATAAAAAGTATCAAAGTTTTATGTTTTTAAGGATCCTAGGCTTTGTCAAAAAAAAAAAAATCCTAAACGAGCATTTGCTCATTACAAGTTGGTGATGATTTTATTCTTGAGTGAAGGGGTAATTTTGCTCTGAAGTGTACAATTGAGTCATTTTGTTCACTTATTTCAGTTAATTCTAACTATTAGTTTATTAAATATGTTAAACTAACCGTCCACATGTCAATTTTAAGATGTAAATTTACGTTGGAAGTCCATGTTTTACCTATTTCATCTTTTTTCAAAGTTAGATTTAAATCTTTCGAGAAAAATTTGTACCTTAATAAAAATAACGTGGATATTTATTAGGGTTAAGGTGCAGATTTGCTAACCAACTATTACCCGAGGAGCGTTTGACACAAAAAACAATTGAAGGGATCAAATTGGCCAACAAACTATTAATATGTGAAAAAAACACAATTTTGAGTAGATTCGCCAACGAACTATTACCCCGTCACTGTCTTGGTATCTCCGTCTTCCATTGACTGTCACAGTGTCAGCGACGTCGGCGTATCCAAAGCTTCCATTGTTGCTGGGTGTTCCACTTACCCTCTTGAACTCATCCAGCAGTCCACAACTTTCGACCGGCACGCGCCTTGCACCTTGGTTACGTCCCTCCGATGCCACAAGCAGCAATCGCTGCTGTTACAGCGCCTGCTTGCATAGGTCCCATCTCTGTTGGTGTTTGCCTTATCAAACAAGAAGGCTTAACTACTCTTTTCTCCAGCGTCTCCACCACCGTCCTACGCCAGTGCCTCATTTTTTAATATAATAGTGATAGTTTTTTTTAATAATTATTTGGTTTTTTTTTTTCACTTTTTAATAGTTCGTTGGCCAATTTGATCCCTTCAATTGTTTTTTGTGCCAGACGCTCCTCGAGTAATAGTTGGTTGACAAATCTGCACCTTAACATTATTTATTAACTAACATTCAAAATTATTTGGGATCGCGGCAAAAAAAAATGCTCGATTTTTAAATTTTAAGAACAAAATTGCTCACCAAAAAATTTTAAAAATAAAATTACTTTTTAATAAAAAATTTCAGAATAAATATGACACTTCAGACTTCATTCTTTGAAACTCACCTTTGTAAGATGCATCATTTTCTCTCCCTCATTGAGCTGTCATCAATTTTTTTATTTTTTTCTGGTGACGAATTGATTGTCCGTACAAGTACGTTTTCATTGGCAGAATAATTAGAGTACGATTTTTTTTTTTTTGTTAAAAAAAAATGTAGCAGGAGGGGGCCAATGAGTGAGTAAGAAGATAGGTTATTATTATTCTTTTAAAATTAAACAGAAGATATTTTCTTTTTGAAGGATATTGGTAATGAAGATTCCCATTGACTTCTTTGAAGAAATAATTACAAGTTTATGACACTTTTTGGTTTTAAATCAGCCAATTTGGAAGGAATCCGAGAAAATTATAAGACACTAATCATTTCATTAAAATAACATTGGAGTGTTTCATGGGAATTATCACATCAATTATTACAATTAAAAAATTTATTTGGGAGGGAATTTTGAATCTTGTACTGTGTCCTCGAGTTTAATGATAACATCAAAAGTGGAAGACAACAAAAATGTAGCTTTCTGGTTTCTATATTAAGACGCATAATCTCAATCTTAAAGTGTCATGTCCTCTTCATCTTAATGCATTCATACTTTTCCCTCTAGCTAAAATTTTGAACAGTCCACTATAAAATTGAACAGGGATGACAGGCTAGCTCACCAAGAACATCAGGAGAGGTTGGGGAAGACTTGGCTGCGGCAAGTCAAGGAGAGGATGGAAAAAGAGAAGAACAAAATAGAACATCACATACAATAATAATATTTCTTCCGATCCTAATTATAAGAGCTAATTGACTTGTTTTGTAGAGATTAAGGAAGTTAATTAAATTACTTTAAACTATTTTTATTTTTATTTTTTTCTCCAAACTAATTAATTTGACTAATAAACTAATATATAATCTAACGATACACAGTATATGAAATAATTAAGTAACTTATTTAGCTTCCTTAATCTTTCCAGAAAAATTCAACTAGGTCTTATAATTAAGACCGGATGTAGTATAAGACTAAGTTGTCTTTTTTGAAGAAATTAATGAAATTAATTTAGAGTATTTTTATTTTTATTTTTTTCTCCAAACTAATTAGTTTAACTAATATATAATCCAAGGATACACAATATACGATATAATGTGGCTTATTTAACTTCCTTAATATCTCTAAAAAAGATTAACCCAACCTTATAATTAAGACTCGAGATAGCATTTCACAAGTAAAAATCCTAATGTATTAGATTTTCCTCACTTAAACAAGTGGTTGCATATATATATATAAATCATAACTTTTGTTGTAATAATAGTTGGAAGGGTTTTACTCTTTATTCTCAGTAATTTATTTTCACACAATATTTAACATGTAAAAATCCTAATATTATGGGATTTATCGTCACTTAAACAAGTAGTTGAGAATTTAAATCTTTGTTTTTAAGTACGAAGTAACCTAATCATGAATGTTCTACGCTTTATCCTTGTCATTTTGAGAAAAATTATTCTCTGTCGATCGCGTTTATACAGAATATGTAACATATAAAAATCCTAATGTATGAGACTTTTATCATTTAATTAAGTGGTTAAGGGTTCAAATCCTTTGGTTCTCTAACTATGTAGTTACCTAGTTGTATGAGAGGATTACTCTCTTTTACTCCTTGTATCTAAAATAGGGGCTTAAGCGTAAATTTGTCACGAAAGTTTTTGTGAAGGAGCAACGTTGTCTCAGAAGCTTTTTAAGATTCAATGTTTCCCTAAAAGTTTTAAAACATAGTAACATTGCCCTATACTATTAAAAAATTAACATAGGCTGTTAAAAAATTGACGTTAATTATAGGGTTAAAGTCCTAATTTACCGAGAGTGTGATCCATGTGATCAGAGACTATGAGAGAGCGAAGAGCTTGTGGAAAGAAATCTTAAAACCTAATTGTTTTTCCCAGTTTTTTACAGGTACCTTGCAGGATTGGCTTAACTGAAATACCAAACACAAACCGGGGAAAGGAAGATATCAGAACCTTTCTTGGCCAAGAGTCTTCAGCCTGGGGTGTTGGATTCTATCGACATCTAGATGCAAATTTCTCTTTCAGAATGAAAATAAAGATATCAGGGAGATGCTCCACTTGTGTAATTATCTTTTTATGGAAAAAACTACTAATCAAAATCTATCTCACCAAATTTTCCATTTTCACAGGTTTGAGGAGAAGTCTTGGACCCCGCCACCTGCAAATGTCGTCCGTATTGATGTGGATGGAACAGTGCGTCATCAACAACAGGCAGCCTGTGGCGGAGTTATCCGGAACACACAAGGTCATTGGTTGATGGGGTTCCATAAATCCCTAGGCATTCATACTGTTATTGAGGCAGGAATTTACGCCATTATGTTGGGGTTAAAGATGGGTCGACAAATGGGGGCTCAGAGAGCTCTTATCTATTCTGATTCTCTTGATGCTGTTAGTATCCTCATGAGAGACTGATGCCATGACGATCACCCGTTCAGGGATACTATTAAGGAGACCAGAGACATTCTCTTCAGTGATTGGAACGTGGAGTTGCATTATACTCCAAGAGACAACATCTCCTGTGCTGACTATATGGCCAAACAAGGTCACGATGATCCCGCTGATGTTGACGTGGTTCTAGTTCCGATAGTTCCTAAAGGATGCCTTCACATGGTTTGGAAGGACCAGCTGACCTGCTACAGCTAGCCTATCTAGTTTTGTTGTTTTAAGGGTTAGACTTTTAGTCTAGTCCCTTTCTCTTCTTTTCAAGCTATGACTTGCCTGTATTCATAAAAAAAAAAAAAAGTCCTAATTTGCCACGGAAGTTATGCTAATGGAGCGCCCAGCACCCGGAAGTATTTTGGGTATCATTTTTGCCCCGGAAGTCTACAAAATGAAGCAATTTTTCCCATCAGTTGATCTTGACCGTTGGATTGGTATCATTTTGCCCCGAAAGTTTACAAAAATTTGCTCCTAAACAAAACTTTCGGGACAAATTTGCTCCTAAAAAAACTTCCGGGTATATTTGCTCCATTTTGTAAACTTCCGGGGCAAAAATGATATTCAAAATACTTCCGGGTGCTGGGCGCTCCCTTAGCATAACTTCCGTGGTAAATTAAGTATTTAACCCTTAATTATATTGTTAAATTTTTAACACTAATGGATAACATTGCTTCATTTTAACACTTTCAATGCAACATTAAACTTAAAAAAAAAAACTTTTGGGGTAACATTGTTCCATAGTGAAAACTTACAAGACAAATTTGTATTTAAATCCTAAAGAATAAAGAAAAAATCAGAGGGTATATAATAAGAACACTAATTTTCTCATTTTTTTAATAAACATATCGAATACAACTAAGAGGCCACTTGAGACAAGATAAAAACAAATGTTCATGGAATTTGGTTCCCAAAAGTATATGAAAGAGAGAATTTTTTGATTTAATTAATGTAATTGAGTAATCAACGACAAATAATAGGATAAGAAAAAGAAATGCTGAGGCACACGTACACAGATCATGAGGGAATCTACGTACTGTAATCCTGGCAGCCTGTCCACACCTACTCAACGAATATTCACCACATACTTATCAACATAATTATTAAACTAACAATAATAATTTTTTGTTTGAAATCAAGATGATAAAACTCCTCTCACATGTTTATTTCATATACTGTAAATTATGATTGAAAAGTTGCTTTTAAATGTTCAAATCGTTGTTCCAAACAAACACTTAAATTTTATCTCACAATGTCAAGTAGGTTACACAGATTGCACGGCGTCACTACACAATAAAATCTTTAAGCCAATTATTGACTAAGAGATCTCATTCAATAACTTTGTTGAATGTTCTCTTTGATTTTTCCCCTACCTTTTTAGAGGTTTCCAATTTTCATACTGTTTGATGTACCTCTTTTTTGCTGATGTGTCCAATAAATTTTGTGTCTTGTTCAAACAACTTCGGTTGATTTTTCACAATATTCTTAAGCGAAAATCTCTTTAAGGTCTTAAGAGACTAAAAAAATGTAAAAAAAGTCTCAGAAAATTTTGATGTCAAAATGATATCAAGGATTTGTTAAAACCTACAGATGGAGTTGTTAAGCTGCTACTGAAGGAGTTGTTAAGCCACTACTGAAGGAGTTGTTAAGCCGCTACTGAAGGAGCTGTGAATGAGACATTTTTTACATTAGAATATTCTCTAAGACTTTTTTGACATTCTTTTGGTCCCTTGGACCTTAAAGGGATTTCCCTTTTTTTAATGGATGATACAATACTCCAACTGTTCCTCGTATATTATTAAGGGTTAAGGTGCAATTTGACCAATAAACTATTGGTTCAGGAGCGTCCAACACAATTAACTATTAAGTGGATCAAAAATGCCAACAAACTTTTAAAAAGGTTCAACCAGCACAAAAAAAGTTTTACTCAGAAGCGCCCAGCACAACGCCGTTAGACAAAAAGTTAACGTCCGTTATCTAAGGTGCAGATTGACCAACAAACTTTTACTTTAGGAGTACCCAACACAATTTTTTTTTTTTACTCAGGAGCGCCCAACACAAAATTCTAAATTTTACTAACTTTTTTGTGTTGGGCGCTCCTGGGGTAAAAGTTCGTTGGTCAATTTACACCTTAGATAACAAACGTTAACTTTTTCTAACGGCGATGTGCTGACTGCATCTTTTTAAAAGTTTGTTGGCATTTTTGGTCCACCTAATAATTAATTGTGTTGGACACTCCTGAGTCAATAGTTTATTGGTCAAATCACACCTTAACCCTATTATTAAACCACGCAAACAATTATAACATACGATTATGTGCTACGTACACAAAATCTATCAACTATTTTCCAATGAAGATACGTGACACGAATAATTATGGACACTAACTACTAATGTGTATGTACAACTACAAACCAAGTATATTTATGTTTAATCATGTTTAAAAAAAAAAGAAACAAAGGTTCTTCACACGTTAATTAAATTATTATTAATATGTCACTTCAAGTTCCTATTACTTTCCCCCGTGTTTCCCTCCTACCACTCAATTAGGTTTCAATACTCAAAGTGATTATGAAATAATAATATAAACTTTCTGGTAAGCAAATCAGCCCATAATCTAGATTATAGAGCCTAATTAATTAAACTTTCGGTTTTAAGTTCTTTGAATCTATTCCTCATTCGATGAATAAATAATATAGAAAAAACCAACTTTATAGATAGCAGCGATACTTTCACAACCCAAAAAATTATTAAAATAAGTATGTATAATTATTGAATAAAAAAAAAATATTTTCTAATAAAATTTCCATGCTTCCATGAAGTTTCATTTAAGATATTTAAGACCTTTTGGCTTTTATCCTCAGATTGGGTGTCTGTGCCATTTGATCTTATCAGAGATTTTTGTCGCCACATGCGTTGACAATAATCAACCGAGTAAACTTTATTTACCCAACTTCGATTTTCTTTATCTTTTATAAATAAAGTGATTTAGATGGGAAATAGGTTCAAAGTGATTGAAGAATTCGGTTAAAGTTACGGGTTGTGGGGCAATTTTGCCATAAATTTTTTTATTGAGGCTAATTTTATCCTGAAAGTTTTTCGGGTCAATTTTATCTGAAAATGTAAAATATGAAGTAATTTTGTCCTAGTCGTTATCTCAGTTAATTTTGACCGTTAGTTGACCAAATATACTTAGTTGACAATCCACATATCATTTACATCATTTTTGTTAATATGCAAATTTACCTCAAAATTTTTAAATTTAATTTTGAAAAAAAAAAATGAAGTAGATGACACTAGACTTCCAAGGAAAATTTGCACCTTAACAAAAATATGATGTAGGTGATATGTGGACTTTCGTCTCAGTATTTTGCTCAACTAACGGTCAATTTAATGACAAAAAAAGATACAAACTTTGTAATGGAAAAAATTAAATAAAGTTTTATTGTTATTATAAAAGAAGTTTTAAGTCAAAAAATTAATGTAATAATTAAATATTCAAAAAATAGCATTCTAATTTTATCCAATTGAAATACTATGTATTTCATTCATGGTAGTGAAAACGTAGATTTTACCTGAAAACGGAAGGAGAATGAAAAATTGTAAAACGTAAAATCTTAACGTGAAAAAATCGTAAAAACATAAAATCGTAAAATCGTTTTAATGAAAAAAAATCGTAAAAACGTAAAATCGCAGTGAGAAATCGAGTTTTTAACTACCATGATTTCATTACTAACCAGAATATTATAAATTGTTCTTATATCCGTGAAATCATTTCCGTTAACCATCCAAGTAAGAAATAAAAAATAGAGAAAAAGAATTTTGAAATTGCAAAATTCTAAATCATGTTTGTTATCAATAATTGATAAGGGAGTGACGAAATTTGATAAATAATTCACAATTCATTTGTTAGGACATACCTTATTTAAAATTTTGTAATTTTAAAATTCTTTTTCACTAAAAATTAACCATGGGACAAGAAAACAAATTATTATCACAAGAAACATTTAACTTTTAAATTACTATTATCACATGCTTTCTTATCTATAACCAGCTCATGAATGACCTAGAACTAGAATGATACATGAGGGAAAATGTCAATTGAGCTTGAAAAAGTTCATAAACAAATAGATGGATCCAATTAAAATAATTACAAGGGAAAAAACTATGTTGGTTTGGACAATAGCTCACACATGTCAATTTAGCCACCCTCTATGATTACGATCTCTACCTTTGATGTTTCCTCAAACTACCATGTCACCAACAATTTGATAATTTCTTTTTTTTTTTTTAAATTGAAGAATGAGTGGATTACAGTTCAATCTCCAAAGATCAATTTAATAACAGTTAATTTCTAAAAAAATATGTTAAAAGACAAGTAATAAATATCAACTTAGACACTTCAAAATAAAAGAGTCTCACGGCTTTGTTTGTAAGGCGACTCTTATTCTAACTGAATTTTACAAACAAAAGTAAATGTGACATAAACTTTTTTGAATGATATATTAAAGAATTGGTTTCAAAAAGTTAAAATATGAAGGAAAAGAAATCAAAAGCCAAAACCCCAAAAAAAATTGATTTAGCTTTATTATGAATTCTAAAAGTTTTTAACTTGTTTCTGCCACTGTCTCTCAAGCTCATTAGATCATACTTTTAGGCTCAAAGAACATTTACATGAGGTACTTTTGACTTATATTTGCAAGTTATTTTTTTACTAGAACATTAGAGACTTGATTGTTGTCAAATCAAATTTTAGGATTTAATTGTCATCACCCTTGTTTAAATTTAAGATATTTGACAATAACATGATTAGCTATAACATCAAGAAGGAAGAGAATATCAACAAGACATAAATCAAATAGACAATCTCAGAAGAAAACAATGTAAATAATGTGTTGTATGATTGATTGTTGAAAAGAAATGTTGCGTAAATGATGAAAGAGAACCCTCCACAGAGAAGAATCATATATTGGGATTGATTTAAGGGGAAAAGCAAAAAGATAACATTCCCTTTTAGGATTTTACCATTTGGTGGGTAGTGATCAATTGAAACATATATATCACTTTCACAAACTGATGTCAAATTGATTTAGCTACAGTCATCAACTCAATCATAAGCCATAAATCACCCACTTTTGTTTTTACTCTAATCTAATCGGATGTTATGATCTTTACATATGATTCTATCATTTCTGTTTTTGAAAAATAGGCTTTTTATTTTTATTATTATTGAGATTAATTGTAGATGTTGATGTTAATGGTGGGAGATGTATGCACATGCTCTGTTTCATGGCGTGGTCAGGAACAGTTGAAAAGGCAAAAATGAGAGAAGTGGTTGAGATGTAATGAAGAAGCAAGTCTTTGCATGCAAAAAGAAGAAATAATCTATCATTTTCCTTAGTCTTTAGCCAAAAAGAAAGGAATCCCATGTCTTCAACACGAAAGTGGATCGCCTTTTTGGTTTTGAATCAAATCAAGATCTTGACTGTTTTGGATATTTAGTATATTTAATATCATTTTCAAGGTTCTCATAATATTTGACATTATCTAGTAAGTACTTTGTCACAGTTGGGAGAGATTAAAATTAAGGGATGCTTGATTGCAATGTATTATTTTTTGCGGGATCGACTATCGAACTGATTGGGAACACTGACTCTCAGAGTTTAGTACTGAAACTGTGATTATGATTAAACTGCTATACACAGAATATTTAAGAAACGTCCCTCCATCATCAACATTTTAAGACTGAACCCCTTTTTTTGCATTAGAGGGGAGGACACTAATAATGGAATCACAACCACGACCTCCTATTTAGAGCTACAGAGGTTCTTTTTTAGTTTCATCAACTTTGTTGGTAAATATACTTTTTCTTTTTTAAATTTTATTAAGAGTTTCTCGCATAGAACACCAACAGTTTTCACTTCTTTCAATCTTAAGATAGCTTACCATCTTAATCAACAATTTAACAATTTGTGTTCTTGAAACCAGCGTCACGTGAGTAATAAAAAAGTGAATACGTTTTCCTTTAATTTATTTTTGGAAAAGGGGCTTACAGAAGCCAAAAGTAGGCTTTCAGACTGAAATAAAGCGCATCTTTGAAAGGTCATTTGGATACCAGAGCCCAGAAGTACGATAGCAGGAAGTGAATCAGAGAAGAGGCAGCCCTCTACCATAGGCGAGAAACGCGTTCCGAGCAGTCTGAATAAAAAACCTTGATTTTTATGTAAATAATTTAACACTTTTTAATAAAAAAAGTACCAAGTTCTGATGAGGCTTATACAGCGTCAAGGTCTCGAGTACACGAGGTTCAAATTCAATGCAGCAAATCGCACTGTTCACGCATCTACAGCCAATACCAGTTTTTTTTTTTTTTTAAGGAGGGGCCCACTACCGGGGCAGTACTTGAACATGAAAGCGTCAGCTAAGATGATTAATATGGAGATAAAACGCCAGAAGCGGTGAAGAGTTCATAGAAATCTTACCCCCGCTGGTGTAACACAAGATTAACCAATCAATCCGTTCAAAGAGAAGCCAATTAACCCTCACAAGTTTTATTTGCAGCACTCAACAATACATAAAACTACCACCATCAAAACAAAAGCCTCTTGATATAGGCCTAGCATCGAGCACCCAGCTCTAAGAGCAGGGTGTGATTAGCAGCATCTGCACCTGGGCCCTTGAATTGAATAGGACCTGCAGTGAAGATCATCACGAACAATGAGCATATGTCTAGTTTTTAGAGAACCTCCAGTTCAAAGATTAATGAAGACTAAACCTAAATTATTCTTAATCCATTTAATTTTAATGGCGTAGGGAAAAAGGATTAGATGAAGGTAGAAGAAGCAGTAATGTATGAAAGACAAGTCAATATGTACCTGGACTAATGTAGCGGTTATTCAAGGCCCAATCATCCCTCAAGGAGGCAAACTTTTTGAAGGGTGCCCCTGGAAAATGCCACCAGTAAATACAGTCATTCAGTATTTTAAAATTTAAAATATAAGCAATCATTATGGCATTTGAATTGCAGATCCCATATCCAAACTGAAGTTGAAGAGCCCCAGGGACTTACAATTTTGATCCAACCATTAAGGTTTGAGAGATCATGCGTTTTTTCCATTTTTGGTTACTATATGGACCGTTTAAGGGCAGCAGTACTTATATATTACTATCTTGAATTTCATTTTTCACCTTTCAAGCAGGTGAATAATAAATCTGACATCATATTTAACTCATTGTTCTATCCTCAATCACCAAGTGGAGAGTTGGTTTGAACCTAGAATATTGAAGTTCGGATGAATATCATACCGTCTAGTTCCACCATTGCCTTCTTGATCACGGGCTTGAACTTACCTGCATGGAAAATTAGACGTTAATAAAACGCAGAGAAAGCATTGACATAAGTACACCAGAGTCCAAAAAATACATAAAAGATAAAAATTTACTAATTTTGAATGCATTTTACTGTTAATTCCTGGTTGCAACACATTTAAGTATAACGATGGAACACGAATCTAAGTTTTCCAACAAAATGGGAAGAAAAGGATGTCTGATGCAGGGCCGATCAGGGAAATGCCATTGGAATGAAAAGTAAAGCTACTAGGGTTTATTTATATGTACCATGTCTCCTTTCAACGTCCATCATTGAGGTCAATGCAGTTCCACCAACAGTCCATTCTGCTACCGGAGCGCTCAAATTCCCAACCTGATCAAATATCGGAGAAAATTAAAGGATCCAGGAGATACCGACATTACTAAACTAACCAATTACAAAAGCATAATTATTAGTCAACATCAAACTGTGATGAAATTTGGAAGTTGATCAAACAAAAAAATGCAAGTGCAAAAGGATAAAGCTCAAACCGATGATATTAATCCAGTTTTCCCACTGTGAAGGAGGACTCCAGCACCATAACCCAGGGCATAGCAGTACATGGCATCAAAGTTAGTTGGCAAACCACATCTCCCTTCATAGCTGCACATTATAATGAAGTACAAGTAACAAATGAGCAATAGATAGTGATACACCAAACAAATATTACCATGCAAAATGAAATTACAGAGTGAGTTCCTGGAAATTTATCTTGTATCACAGCTTCATTAGATCAAATCCAAATGGATAATGCCCAATCACAATATCATATTAGATGAAGTACCCGAAAAAGTGTGACTGCCCTTTGAATTCACACTTGTATGTGCTTTCTTGTTTTCTCTTCTCCAACTCTGTTTCAACCATTTGAATAAGCATTTTCTCTGTTTCTATTTTGGCAACCTATATGAGAATAAATTAGCAGAAGCATTGTTCTAAGTCAAATTGCATGTTGGGGCCAAATAACTGCAAAAAGAATAGCATTATAGCACCATAAAGTACCTGAACATTTCCATGTGGATCTCTTTCAAGCATCAATTGTTCTTGAATTGCTTGGGGTAAAAATTCAAAAAGCTTTAATGACTGATCAGTAAGTTTCTTCTTCCATAGTCCGCCCTCATCAACAATTTCATGAGCCAGGATTTCATTTAACTCTGCAATAAGCTGCTGGACCTGCATAAGGCACAATTATATATATAAATGCTTAATCAGACAATGCATGTCTATGACTATACTGACTGTACAGGATGACAGATAAGGGAATAAAAGGGGAATCAGATTGAATAGATGTTTTATTCAAAGCGGTAGATACCTCAGGAATGAAGTCAATTAGACCTTCAGGGATTAAAATGACACCATAGTTATAATTAACTTGAGCTCGTTTACAAATAACATCTACGATGTAATCTGTAACACTTTTCAGTGTCAACTTCTTGGCAGCAACCTGCAATATGATATTTCCAGGTCAATTTGATAGAGACATGAGGACAATCATAAACGCTGAATCTTAGAAGGAAATCATAAAACCATGTTTTTGGCTAGAGGAGCGTGGGACACTAGGGTGCTGAGTGTAAGAAAGTGACGAGTGTTTGAAAGTATTAGTTACTTAAGCTTTCTCCAGGTATTTCCTCAACCTATCCATACTGCTATTTCATTGTCCGCAGATAGATGGAAATGATTATTTGCACCCAGAGGCTGGGAGATATGGCCATTATGTCTTTATTCAATTGTATTTCCTATGTTAATTAAGCAAGTAACATAGCAAGGATTTGCTCTAAAATGTTTTACAACTCCTCAGATGCAACCAAAAACATTTGACATTTATAACACAGTAATTCTGCAGTGCAGTGCCAGTGGTTATAATCACAAGATCAAGATAGAAGCTTCTTAAATTCATTTTATCAATCCATGGCATACGCAAATACTTGGATATATGACAAACCTCTTCTCCAATAACAGTGATGTTTGGATGAGTTTGTAAAGCACATTCTAGTGTAATGTGTGAAGCTGCACGCCCCATAAGTCGCACAACTACAGACAAATGTGTAAACATGTTACTAAATATCCAGAAACCAATCGGATAATGAACAGATAGAGAAACTAAGAACTGCAGCTGAAGAGGACTTTAGCAGTTTTTTTTATATAAGTTAGGAGTTATTCTATGAATGCTTCATGGTTAAAGGAGGGTAATTATTTTGAAATAATGCAAATTATTCACATTAAAGGTAGGTTTCAATGCATGATGGATAGCATGAGTTACTTGTGACAAAGTAAAATGGCATATCTCATGCTTAAAGTCCCTTTAAGAATTGGGAACATAGTTGTCAGCTTGAATGATGTAATTACATTATTACAACCTTGAAATACATGGCATTTGAACTAAGATCTCATCTCTGCAGATGCTTGAATAGAACTCGAGTGTAAATGCTTGGAAGGTTATATGTTTTAATGGGAAATGAAAAGCACAGCCAAGGCACCAAGCAATAAAAGCCCACGGTGATTCACTAATCATTGCAACTCGGTAAAGTCACCAATCTCTAATTGTTGAGTTCTAATTACTTGTCTACATGGATATACTTACAATGGTAGTATTTTCCAGTTGATCTTGCATCAATCATGACATTTCCAATCATTTCAGCATATATCTGCAAAAATTACCATTTCAATATTAAAAAAGTCCGTTGTGTGCCCATGCAATATTTATTAAAGAGTGTATTATACATAATTTAGCAACAATTACATGCAGGCATGGAAAACAAGCATTTCCAGGAAATAGAATATGAATAAATCCCCAAAATGTGTGACAAGAATATATTTAAGTATCATAGCTATGTTGTTTCACTATATAAATTAAAAAACACAGTGAAGGCAGAATGCATAGCTTCGTTGACCTTGCAGGCAGTATCAAATCCAAAACTTGTAGGGACTTCTTTGCATTTCAAATCACCATCGATAGTTTTAGGACATCCAAGCACTTGCGTTTTCATATTTTTGCTCCTGCATCGATTCACAAACACTCATAAATTCATAGATGAATTTTGCTTCTCCTCTTGTGCAAAATGGTTAAAACAATGCATCGACATCCAAGAGGACCTTAGGGTTGAAATGTAAATCAACACCTAAAGTTGCAAATATACAACACCACATAGCAAAAGATCATGGCAAATATATAACTCTGTCACAACAAACCTGAAGTTCTCAGCAAGGAGGCATGCATTTGTGTTGGAGTCATCTCCACCAATAACCACAAGCCCATCCAAGTCTAGCTTCCGAGCTGTTTCTTCAGCTTGTTTAAACTATGCATGTCAAATAAAAAACTCTTCAGACATTAAAAAAAGGCTCATGTAAAGTAACATATAGCAAACTCATGATCTCACACCTGCTCTGGAGTTTCAATTTTGTCCCTTCCACTGCAAATCATGTCAAAGCCACCCTGCCAACAAATATCATTCATGTTAAATGTCAAACCTTGTGATCATCGTTCTTGCAGAGAGTACTAATAGGAGCACACTCTAACACATGAAAATGAATGCCAAGTGCATCACCTTTACAACAGCAGAAACAATGATGCATAAAACTACAAACAAAATGACCAAATCACTAATAAAGTATTGAAAGAAATGAAGTTGGGCCATACCAGCAAGAACCTTACTAAGTAATGAGAAAACGTGTGAAGTTCAAAGATTTAACTAACTAGGCAGGAAACAAGAAGAAGAATGCACGTTCAAAAGCCTGCCCTTCCCAATTAAATTATAACAAGTTTGAAGCACACCTAGGTTACGAAATCGTATGACTGCAAAAAATATAAAATAAAAAAATTTGAACCTGGTTTCTATAAGGATAAATGTAATCTGAATTCAATTCAACGTATTTGCACTTCATGATGCCAGCAGGACCTCCTTTGAAACCATATAATATGCTTCCTTTTGTGCGGTGCTGAAGGTAATCTTAAACAAAGAGAAAAATAGATAATCAGCTTGGCTATGTGTCACAAACATGTAAGGAATAGATACAATATATTCATTTAATCTAACTCAAAGAGGAGCTTACCAAAAATTCCAGAAATGACATTGTGACCTCCAGGTGCTTGACCTCCAGACAAAACCACGCCAATCTTCAGCTTCTGATCCGACGGCAGAGTCTCTGTCTCACTCGGCACCAACATCGCCGAAGGTTGCCCGAACAAGTGGGGAAATAGCTTCGCGATCTCATCTGCAGAAATAACAGCATTAAGAAATAAAACTCGACATAAAATCGAAATCTTAAGTTTCTTTTTTTCAATACAACAGTCGTCAAGAGTAAAGAAGAAGTAAACGTGATCCTCGACAAGCATTTGGCTGCCAAAAAAGAAACCAAGCTCTCCAGCAAAAATGGCAGTTAATCGAACAATGCATATGGAAAAAATCGATCAACCAGAAGTGAAAATGGATCCAAAAGAAGCCGGAGTATAGACTGACCTGGATTTCCAGCGGCAGAGCTGCGGGGACCATCAACAATCTTGAAAGGCCTTTGGAGAACGGAGGGAAGAGGAAGTTCGTGGTCAATACGGCTGTTTTGGACTTCACTGTAGACGGAGGTGAGCCGACCGGTGACAGAGGTCGGAGCAACTTTGCCGGCGGCGAAGCCACCGTTAGGTACGAAAGACGGTGCCATAGATACCAGAGGGAGTGAAGAAGAGAGTGTGTGGGGGCGAGGGAAGCGTGGATCTACGATTCTTGACCAATAGCGGAGAATGAAGGTTGAAAAAGGGTTCAAAAGGTAAAAGATCCTTGAAACATCGCCGATGCGGCACCGTTCGATCTGAGAGGGTTACTTTGGTAAATTGGAAGTTTAAGTGTATAATCCTTGTCCTGATTTTCTAGATTTTGGAGTATGATAATCCCACTTTTAGCCAATTTTCTGTGAGTAAAATCTATTACTCCTCATGTCCTAAATATACTCTTATCGGTCTTAAATATAAGATAAAATTGACTTTTTTTTAGAGAGATTAATGAAGATAATTAAATTATTTTAGAATATTTATATTTTTTTATCTCAACTAATTAGTTTGACTAATAAACTGATATATAATCTAAGGATACACAACATATGATATGATTAATTAACTTATTTAGCTTTTTTAATCTCTTCAAAAAAAGTTAACTATGTCTTATATTTAGAACTGGAGGGAGTATGACATACTCCCTCTACTCTTAATTATAAGATCAAGTTGATTTTTTTGGAGAGATTAAGGAAGCTAAATTAAATTACTTTAGAGTATTAGATCTCGAATTCGAGCCTTATGAATGCAGAAAAGCCCCGTTAGAAGACTCTCTCACCATAGCCAGGTGTGCGACGCGGGTCGGATCCGGATTAGTCAAGGCGAAGCTTTAGAGACCGGATGGGCAACAAAAAAAAAAATACTTTAGAGTATTTTTATTTTTTCTCAAAATTAACTAGTTTGACTAATAAACTAATATATAATCTAAGAATACACAACATATAATATGATTAAATAATTTATTTAGCTTCTTTAATTTTTCCGAAAATAAAATCAATCTAATCTTATTATTAGGACCGGAGGGACTAGTTTATATTTGCACAATGTCCTATATTTAATTAGCTAAAAATGACATAAAGAGAATATACCTAAAAATTCTTTTAAAAAATTCGCACCTGAAGGGGTAGTTGAAACTTGAGAGCATGAGAAATGAGATTCAAAGGTGGGTGAGTGGATCAGCATCAAAGTTTGGTGACTACACAGGCTCACTCAAGCTAACGTCACCTAACTTTTCGATTTTTGAATGATAATGATTCCACATTTCCGCCTATGTCGTTTCTCCCCGGCTTATAATAAGGCACCAACTAACTTTTCTCACAAAACAATAAAAGTAGTTAAAGTCAATAAAGTTGTCCTAGAATCTAAGCAATTTCCAATATTACCCCTACTAATTGCACTAAACTCTAATATTATATTAATTATTACTCTTACCCATTACCTTTATTCATTAGGGGCAGACATGGAAAAAATAATCAATGCTCATTGGGAACAAGCAAGTGCCTTATAAAAAAGACCAAATAAACTTGTTAGTTGGTGCCTTATAATAAGGACCAGAGGGAGTATTAGTTTCCCCCTGAAAAGTTACTCGTATTAATAACAATAAGATAAGGTCTCGCTGACCTGACAATATTTGTATACTACTTTCTCTCTCTCTCTCTCTCTCTCTCTCAAGAATCCTAACTATAGAAATATTTTTGTAGTGCAAATTACACTATAAAAATGTTCATATAATTAGGACCGGATGTAGTATTTGATAGCATTGAATATTAAATAATTACTTCCTCTAATCTTAAACATAAGATATAGTTAATTTGTTTTAAAGAGATTAAGGAAGCTAAAGAAGTGCCTCATTGCCAACTTCTGGTGGGAAGGCAATGCTGTAGGAGGCAAGATACACTGGAAGTCCTGGGATTTGATGACAATAACTAAGGAGCAAGGGGGCATGGGCTTCCGTGATTTTTTAGTTATGAATGATGCCTTATTGGCCAAAACAGCATGGAGATTACTCACACGTCCGAATGATCTATGGGCAAAAGTTCTAAAGAGTGTGTATTTTCCAGAAGAGGAGTTTATTGACGCCAAGAAAGGACACAAAGCATCGTGGTGTTGGTCGAGTATTTTGATTGGGAGAGACTTTCTGAAAAAAGATATTAGATGGGATTTGGGAACTGCAGCTAATATTCGAATCTGGGAAGATCGTTGGGTGCCTAATATGGAATTCTCGGCTAAGCCAACTGCAAACAATGACTATATTGTTTCTCATGGAAAGGTTCAGGACTTGATAGTAAATGGTTCTTGGGAATTGTCACCTATTAATCAATACATCTCGGCTGAGCTAAAGCAAGCCATTTATAACATACCAATTCCTTCCAACGGTTTGGAGGACAAGCTGATATGGACTAAAACCACCAATGGATCTTATATGGTCAAGAAGGGATATGCTGAGGGGGTAGGATCTCGGCCTGTGGATTGTGCCAGAACAGGGACCTCAACTATTGTTCCTAATGCTTGTTGGAAGGCAATTTGGTCCATTAAGATCATACCGAGAGTGAAACACTTTCTCTGGAGAATCCTTACTCAGTCCATAGCCACGAATGCTGCACTTGCCCGACGTCATCGATCCAGCTCCCCCCTATGCCCGATATGCAATAGAGATGAGGAGAATATAGAGCATTTGTTCTTTCAGTGTTCATGGACACGGTGCATCTGGTTTGGCAGTCCATTGGGTGCGCGTTTTGATGCATCAAGTGTGAGGAATTTCAATTCCTGGTGGCTGCATTTATCAGGTATGCAAATTATAAATGACATTGACATTTCCTTGATTAGCTGGATCTTATGGTATATATGGAAACAGAGGAATGACTTAGTCTTCAACTATGTCCATCCAAACCCCTTTTCTGTAGTTAAGATGGCTGATGCTAGTAATCGTGAATATTGGCAAGTTTGGGAATGGTTTAATGCTGCTTCCTCCTCGGTGGGGAAGCTGATCACTAATTTAGTTCACTGGATTCCTCCTGCTTCTGATTATCTGAAAATTAATTGCGATGGTGCTTATTCCGCTGATGAAAACAGGGCCTCTATCGGTGTGGTTTGTAGGGATTATCTTGGCTTTTTCAGATGGGGTTTCGTTGATAAAATCAAATATGTTTCTGCCTTCATGACCGAGGCCTTGGCGCTGAAAAGGGAACTTATGTTAGCAATGGATCTAGGCCATGATAAAGTTATTTATGAAACTGATTGCCTCTTACTACATACATGTGTTGATGCAAGGTCTCCAGATTTATTTGACTGGAAAAGTCGTAGTATTGTGCAAGATATTATCTGTCTTCTTACTACTAGGGTCGGGTTCTCTATTACTTTCACCCCTCGCCGGGGAAATCGTGTTGCTGACTTGCTTGCAGCAGATGCTTATAAAGAGGTGTGCCCTATTGGGTGGGTTCTCCAACCAACACCTGCTTTACTCTCCTTTCTGACCCTGGATTCTAAGGAGGCTGGTCTTCTTAATGGTGATGCGACTGCTCCTGGCCTAGATGTGTCTGGGACTGATTTTATTTCCTCCTAGTTGTTTTTGAGTTTGTTGCTTTCTGTAGCTTATTGTGGCTATGCTTTGCCTGGCCTTCTTCTGTTTGTATCTTTTGCTGTTGTCTTTTCTGTGTACTGATTGCCTTTTGTTAGTAATGATATCATGCTTTATGACCAAAAAAAAAAAAAAGGAAGCTAAAGAAGTTACTTAAATAGGTCATATGTTATGTAGTACTCCCTCCAGTCCTAATTATAGGACATATTTAACCGATTTTGGAGAGATTAAGGAGATAAGTTAAATTAGTTAATTTTACTCATTTTCCTAAAATGCCCTTATATAAATTTAAAATGATATAAGTAAAAGTAAATTAACAACCCCTACCACATACCTCTCTGATTTAGAATTTTCATTTCCACACGGTTTTTAATTGAAATAATGGTCTTACTATATACACATATATGTGTTCATATATGTGTGTGTATCTAAACACACATACACATACATATATCTACACACATATATATGAATACACACACACAAATATATATATATAGACACGTGTGTGTTTATATATGTACACACACATACATATATCTACACACATATATATGAATACACACAGAGGCGGACCCACATCAGTGCCAATGTGGGCAAGTGAACACACAAAATATATATAATTTGAAAGGAATTTTTATCAATATGTATAGATAGCACAGATGGTTAAAAGTAAAACTCTAATTCCTCCTCTTTGGTCCACGGTTCGAATCCTCAGGACCTTTTTTTTTCCCCTTTCCATTGCTCTCCCTCGTCTTCTTTTCCCCAAATTTCAGAAACCCCCGCCCCCATCGTATTTCTTTTCCCCTCTCTCTCGTCTTCTTTCCCCAAATTTCAGAAACCCCTGCCCCCATCGTATTTCTTTTCCCCTCTCTCTCGTCTTCTTTCCCCAATTTCAGAAACCCCCTGCCCCCATCGTTTTTCTTTTCCCCTCTCTCTCGTCTTCTTTCCCCAATTTCAGAAACCCCCTGCCCCCATCGTTTTTCTTTTCCCCAACCATTGCTCTCTCTCGTCTTCTTTTCCCCAAATTTCAGAAACCCCCTGCCCCCATCGTATTTCTTTTCCCCAAATTTCCGAAACCCCCTGCCCCCAAATTTCCGACTCTCTCTGGCCGATTTCCGACTCTCTGGCCGACGTTCGCTGACGCCGTCGCTCAAAGCTGCCAAGGATTCGTCTCTTCTATTCTTTCCATTTTCTTCTTTGTCTTCAACCCCCTCATCTTATTTCTTCCGTGCTTTGCTGTTTCTAATATACAGGCAAGTGCAAGGTGAAGGGATTAAGTCTCGTTTCTGTCAAGTGCAAGCTGATGCAACACAGGTATTCCATCTATTGAATGCGTTATATTTGTAAATCCATCTCTGTTCTGTGGCTTCACTTTCGATTTCGAAATAGAAGAAAATGCTTGCCTCTTTCAAACAAGAAAATAGCTGAATCTATTTCCCTAATTAAATCCTAGTAAGGAGCCTTTATTGGGACCCCGATTTGCAACTTTGGTGGAAGTCTACTGGGTTTCGGTCTTTCGGATAACTGAGGGAAGCAGGTGTTTTAGAAAGTGAAAATTTTTTATGTGGGGAATTTGTGTGGAAGTCTAAAAATATGCTGAATTCTAAAAAAAAAGGAGATATTATTTATGATGATGATGTGTTCTTCAACTCAGCAGATTATCTGTTACCTCAAGAACTTTCTGATTTAGGTTCAAACGAGTTGGATTATGAGATTTGGGTGAATGAACCTCAAAGTGTGATGGAAATATGACGATGTTTTCTTGAGGGAATGGGTTTTTCTGGTTTATCAGATATGTCTTCAAAAACATCCTTAAAGAAAGTAGATATAAATTTTCAAACAATGGAGAATTCCCTTAAAAACAATGGAGAATTTTCACGAGGATCACGAGGATTATCAAAAAAAAGTTTCATACTTGGCTTTAAATATGGCATTTGACCTATGCAATAAAAAAAGTAAAGGTAAAAGTATTTTTCCCTTAAAAAAAAATTTTTGGGGGCGCTGCCCCCGAACCCCATCACTAATTGTGCACCCACAAACCTAAAATCCTGGGTCCGCCACTGAATACACACACACAAAAATATATATATAGACACACACATATAAACACACACACATATATATCTACACACATACATATTAACAGGCACACACACTTGTGTGTGTGTGTGTATTTGTGTGTGTGTGTGTGTCTATGTATATGTGTCTGTGTATATATGTATGTATATTTGTATATAGACACACACATATATACATACACATATATGTAATCATCAAAAACCAAACACACTTGAGAGAATAAAATAGGGGTATTTTAGGAAGAAATTGACAAAAATTAGAATGTTGCCCTATAATTAGGACCAAAACCAACTCTAAAATGTTGTCTTATAATTAGGACCGGAGGGAGTATTAAATTATATATTAATTTATAAGTTAGACAAAATCGTTTGAAAAAAAAACAATTCAATATAAATATTTTAAAGTAATTTAATTTGTTTTCTTTATATCTTCAAAAAAGTCAATTCCGTCTTATACTATCCCTGGTCTTAAATATAAGATCTACTTAACTATTTTTTGAGAGATTAAGGAAACTAAATAAATTACTTAATCATATAATGTGTTGTGTATGATTAAATTATATATTAGTTTATAAGTTCGACTAATTAGTTTTGAGGAAAAAAATAAAAATACTTTAAAATACTTTAATTCACTTTTTTAATCTCCTTAAAAAATTTAACTGAATCTTATACTGAAAAGGTAGTATTTAGGACTGAGGGAGTATATTAAAAATATTCAAAGTGCTTATTATAAGTTCTCCCAGAACACCTAAATAGGGTATTATTATACAAAGTTACTGAGAATCCAAGACCCTTCAACAACGCCAAGAAACAATACAAAGTTCATGACTAAAACTTCGGTAAAAATGAATTTTTAATTCTTTTTTTTTTTTTTGTTGGGCTTAGGGTATCCCTACCGGTAGTGGTAATCTTTAGTACTGGCCATAAAACCCTTTCTATACACACTATCAAGGATTGAACCCCTAATTATATGCTTAAAAAACTCAGTTAAGTGTCAACTATGTTAGGGTTCATGATTTGAATTTTTAATTCTTTAATCTTATGTAAGGTTTTATTTTGCTTTCTTAGTTTTATAAAGTGTTTTTCCAATCATTTAATATTATTGTTGTTAACAAAATATGCTGAGATTTAAATTTTAAATATTAAAAAAATATTCTCTAATTCTGACTATTGAAATTTAATTTTTACAATAATAATTGTTGCGAAAAAATATCACTTGATGCTAATATGTTAGTATTAGCGGGCTAAAAAATGCCTTAAAAATTTACAAGCCGAATCTAGGCATTGGCCCAAAGATACTCAAATGCCTCATTAGATCCTTCACAGGCCCAAAGACCCTTCTCTTCACGCAGGCCAATTTTTTTTTTTTTTTTTTTGGTTAGGCCAAACTTATATAATAAGATTTGAGTGCTCCAGATGAACTTGGAAAATGATTCCGTAATAAACCACAAAATAAATCCCACAGGATATTGAATTATAAATTCAATAAATAATTGTACATATTTGATAAGAATAATATATATGAGTCCCTTGCACAGTCATAATAGAGAGTACGTACAGCTTTCTAACTCATTTGAGGTTAATTCATTGATACAGGTAAATTGGAGTGCAGACTGTAGAATTAGTCATAAATGGTTTTAAAAATCACTAAATTTTCTGATACTAGAGAGCTCCAGGCTATCTCTACGGAGTTTTGGAAAGCAATCGCCTAAGTATTAGCAAATTTCAGCCAACCAAATAGTGGATATATGAATAAATCTAATTAAGCTGTTTCTCCTTGATTTATCTGAAGCTTGTTTCCAATTTTCCCTTTTTCTTAATTAATTTAACGATTCATTTTATTTATGCAACTAGATGTTTGATTAGCTTGAATTGATAAGTGAAAGTATGATGCTAATGCTTGATTGGATGTTGGCATCGAGTGCTTGTAGGACGATGTCATGAATCAATACTTATTGGTGACGCCAAGAGGCTCGCTAATGGCAGTGAATGGAAGCTCCACAACGAGATCGAGACCAAGCTCTAGAAAAAAGGTTGTCTGAGCTCTCTCTCTCTCTCTATCTCGCCTCTAAAATCGTGGTGTTGTTGATTGTTATGGCGGAGTGGTAGTTGTCCCTGGTAAGGAAGCAGAGAGGCCTAGGTGGAGGAAGGTTGAAATTGATGTTTTTGGAGGAAGTCAGGAGGCTGAGGAAGAAGAAAGTGAATACTTAAAAAAAGGTTGAGGAAGAAGAAAGTGTACAATAAATATCGAATTTGACAAGTTTTGTAATGAAATTCACAAGTTTAGTAATGATTTTGATAAGTCTTATAATGAGTTTTACAAAAACGTTTTTTGATTGAAAAAAGAGGTTGGGGAAGAAGAAAGTGAATAATAAATAATAAATTTGACAAGTTTTGTAATGAGTTTCTCAAAAGCGTTTTCTGATAAAAACATGCAAGTTAGGATTCACCAACATTTGTTAATCTCATTACGAGTCTTGTCAAAAGCATTAATAAACTTGTCAATTTCAATACGAATTTTGGTGAAATTGTACAAATGTTGGCTCTTCTCCAAGTTTTTTTAGAAGAAGACTTCAGTTGGTCGATCAAGTACAAGGGCTAATTAAGATAGTGTAGTAAGTATATATCAATAAGCGAAGAACAATACTTAATGCAAATTTTTAATTTTGATATGTTAATTTGTGGATTTCGGCTAAATAAAGGAGTTTGTTGTGTTTGTACGTGGAAGCCTTGTGGTTTGGTGCGATGTGTGTCATACCCCTCAATATCACAACATGTATCAGAGTATATAGCGCAACACAGTGGGCAAAACAGATAAAGCATATCATAGTATACTGATAATAAAATACAAGTCTTGGTCACATAACAAGAGTCTCACAGGGTTCGTTCTTCATAATACACTAATCCTAAATGCTGCGGTTCCATATTGTATACAAACTCTGAATAGTAATATTAAAACTAAACTGTAGATAAACAACCCTAATCTAATGATCATGTCCAATTGTAGTGATTTCAAAGGCTATGTGACCATTAGTAAGTCTATTCTTAAGGAAAAATACCTCGTCAATTGCATGCACACTGTTCCAGATTCATCATTCAATACTCACTGGTCCAGAAAGCATTCCATATTCAATACTTAACTAAAAATTCATAACTCATGGTATATAGATCCAATTGACCTATATGACCTATCAAATTAAACCTTATCATGTCTACTTTGATTCTGAAAAGTTTTATAACTATTGGATATCATTTTCTCAGTAAAAAACATGTCACAAATTGATTGCCTTCCAGGAACCTTAATCTGACAGCATCAAGGGAAATTCCCTTTTTAACTCTAATCTTTCTAATTCCAAAATTTAGGGCACTTCTTGAATTGGGTTTAATCATCTTCTTGATACATGTTTATTGTCAAGTTTCTAGACTCAAAGTTCAGGATATTACATTGTGTTGTATTTCTCTAACATATGCGACTTTTGAATAATTTCTTTAATAAACTTCTGATGAATAAATAAAGAAAATTTCTTGTGATTGTTTCATTCTCCTACCTCTTGTGTGTTATTTCTTCATTCATCTATCCAATAATAGTAATTTTAATATCTACAGCCATCTCTACCGCCAAAGACAATTTCTATCCATAAGAGGGGAGAAAATGAATCTTTATCATTAACTCCTTATTTGGTAGCTCTCTTCTAATGGAATCCTTTTTATGAGGAATTCATTATGTTCGTACTTGAATTCTAACAACTGATACTTTAATACACAGATTACATCTTTTTTTCCAGAAGAAAAACTTAATTAGACTTTGACATTATGATATTTAAAATAAAAATTAAATTGCACGACAATATATAAATAAAAATACAATAATAATTATTTTATACTGCTGGAATCAAGAAATTGAAACTGATCAATAGTAATTCTAAATTTTACAAAGCTATTGTTATTCATCACTATGCAAATAACCAATAATTAATATTCTATTTTCATTGACAGATATTGCCTAGTAAGAAAGCTTGCGAGACACTAGCTAGCTCCCACACACACACACACACATATAGATATAAATAAGTTTATACAATCATTGAGTATTAGCAGTAGCGTGTTGGTGAGAGGAAAATGGGAAAGAAGAGTAACGATGAAATTAAGATAGAGGGAGAGACTTCTCTGTTCAGCGAGAGAATAAAAGGAGCTCAGAGAGCTTTCAGGCGTGAAGATTGGAGAGCCTTTAAGGAAATCTTTGAAGAAGATAATAATGATCTTCTTGAGGATTTCGACTCGTTCAAGAACACCGCCATTAACGCTGCAACTCTCTCCGATAGCCCAAAACTCCTTCAGGATTTGCTGGAGATGCTTTCAGAACAAGAACGCTGGCTTGCTTTGACGAAGAAGACCTGTGAAGGTAACACCCTACTTCACGAAATCGCCTTGGTTTGCAGGGTGGTGGAGATGGCAGATGGCAGATGTCGTGTTTGAGTTCGAAAAAGAAGATGGCGGCACCGCCACAGGAGGCGGAGGAGGAGGAGGAAAAGGGAAGGCTATTGTTGGAGAGAAAAAACTCAAAAGGTGAGACCCCATTGTTTAGGGCAGCTAAGTTTGGGAACTTGAAGATGGTGATCCATGTGGCCAAATATGCAGCAGCTCAGCCTCAGAGTGATATGAAAAATTCATCTTCGTAGTAATGCACAGATAATTCTTCATGCTAGCATGAATGGCCAATCTTTTGGTAACTAATATCTTTCTCTCTCTTGCATTTGTTTTAATTTTGGTTTCTTCTAGATACTGATCTATCTTGATTTGTTTATTGTGTTGTGAAGTGTTGGTAGAATAATTATTTTAATTTGAATCATCTGTCATCACTTTACAGATTTTAAACTATCAAATATCATTTTCTCTCTTTCTATATGAAGAGAGACACATAGTGTGGATCAGATTTCTTTTTCTTTTTTTTAATTTTTTTTGAAGTTTCAATATTGTCTGCCATATTATATATTTTCAATTTGTAATTTCTATAAAAATTGCTTTTATGATTAAAGCATAGTGCCTCCAGACTAAAGTATAGTTGAGAGTGTTGAGATTTTAATTTATTCCGTTTTGCATAATCATAATGTTATCATGAGAGACCTTTTTTTTGCCGCCAAAATAAATGTTGACTCTCTTGGTTGCATCCTTTTTTTTTTTTTTTTTCCTTTTTAATGTTTTCAAAAATGTGTAGGGGCAAGTGATTCATTCTTCACTAATTAAGCTGATGATTCCTAGTGTCCAAAAACAGAATGATGAATGCCCCAGATGATAGGAGATATTTGGAGTTGCATATATAAAGCTAATTTCATAATTTAGTTTTAATTCTCATTTAGTACAGTATATATATATTTTTTTTGCCCCCGTAAACAAGATTAGTTGGCATACAAATTTTGGAATCAAGTTGGTTCTACTTAATCCTCAAAATGCACATTCATGACCATGGCGATTCTCATGTTTAAGTGGCAAACATGAGAATATAAAAGTAAGTGCAATTTACATCATAAACTAATATATATTTAGGATAAGAGGTAGCAATATAAAAACTAGGATAATGGAATATTTGTTTAAATCTGTGGGTGTGCAGATGTAACTCTTTGGATAATGAAGAGAATGGAATATGATTGTGAGGAGTATGCTGTTGGAGAGAAACCAAAGTGGGTTCACTTTGTCTTTAGCTTGTCGCCCGAATGCCCTCTGCTAGTCTGCTTTCCGCCAAGACTTAAAAACTGGACAACAAGACTGTGACAAGCCACCAACTTTCGGTATTTACTTGGATAATATTATTTCCTGTCCTTAAGACCCATTTGACTTTCTTGTTTTACAGATTAATGAAGCTAAATAAATTATTATTATTTTTCCTCTAAACTAATTTACTTGGCTTATAAACTGATATATAAGTTTTTTTTTCTGCCCAGAACTGATATATAAGTTAATGAGATGCAGAATATGTTATAACTGAAATAATTTGTTCAGCTTCCTTAAAGTGGCAAACAGAAACAAAATTCCCTTCCCTTCTGGAGCACATGCTTCATTGGACGGGTTTTGTGTAAACTTCTTGTAGGACGATATTATTACTTTATTATAGTCTTGGAGCCTCTAATATTCCTTTCTTCTGCCACATTTATACTTGCAGTGTCATTGTGTCAAGGAATTTTCCTATATGAAAAGGTCGAAGTGATTCTTATAAAAAGAGAAGAACTTTACATATGTGATTCTTTGAAAAGAATGAAGTGTTAACTGAGCAAAGAACTTGGAACAATTTTTGATTGGAAAAATAGAAGCTACTTTGGTATAATTTTCTTTTGCATCTTCCTTTTACTCTTTGTCTTTTAAGCAAAGAATATGTTTGTCTTTTACTTTATGCTTTTAGACTATTAGACTTAGGGGGAAAACGAATGCTAAAGGAAAGACAGACATACTTTTATAACTTTGTTTAATTCGAAGACAGTCTGCCAAAAACTTTTTCAACGTCAATTTTGAAAATTATGAAACATTTTCTTTCTTTTTATGTTCATATAGTGTGTACGATCTCTTGAGCAATGATAATATTATCTGCGCTTTACCTCCTAATGAAGTTACATAGATTCTCTCCAATCACGTGATTCATACACAATTTTAATACGATATGAGAGAAGCTTGATAATGATTACAGCTCACGTTGCACAAAGAGATAAAGTCTTTAACAAAGATAATCGAGTTTAGGAATGAGAATGATAAATGTTTTGTTCATTTCATTAATAGCCTTCGGATTCACGAAAATCTTGTACAAATTGAAGAACTGTCTTTGAGATTTTCCCATTAATCTTATACACAAATAGGAGGCAGTGATAGATTAGAGAGTATTATGATCTAAACCCAGTTTTCTTGATCTATCCTTAATCAAGAGACATGATATGGCTAATTCACTTTGAAGTCATTCTAATAGATAAAATACCATATCCGTTAGGGTTAAGATTAAAGTTAGCTTTTAGCGTAATAAGGATAATAGCTAATTTTGACATCGGACCACACACTTCATCTTATTCAAGGATTACAAAAATTGGTAATCTGAAAGAAGGCCATTTGATGGTTTGATCTAAATAGTGAATTTATTGGTATGCCCTTCTTGTAAAATGACGAATCACACAGGTAACTTATGATTACCAAGGTGCAAAACAAATGATAAGATCAGTATCAAACAACTAATCATAATATATTTGATAAATAAAATTCTCCATCTTCTTTCATAGATAAACAAATTTCCCCAGAAAATTAATGATTAAGAAGTTACAAATCAACGAATATGAGAATCAAATTACTCTTCTAGTCCTAAATGTATGACCTTGTTTTGAGGTGAATTTTGTCCTAAATGTAATACATTTTTCCATTTATCTCTAATGTTTATCATTTTTAAAAAAAACTAATTTATTTAACCTATAAACTGATACTCCATCCAATAATTAATTTATGACATTTTTTGGAGTTGTTTTTATCCTAAATATAATACATATTTTTTATATTTGTCAATTTTTTCCTAATCTTATTGATGTTTCTTCAACAATAAATCAAGGAGGAGAGGGAATGGAGAAATTAAATAAGATGTCTAGGGTATTTTGATAATACATGCCATATTAACGAACTTAACTAATTTCCTTAATCTAATCAAATTAAGTAAATATGTCTTATATTAAGGATTAGAATGGGTATATATAATAGTATAATGTTACATAGAAGTATTTTAGAGAGATACCACATGTTATAAATAATTTATTTGTTTAGCTTCCTTAACCTCTCCAAATTAAATAAATAAGTAGTACAATCATGAAAACTATTCATTTTCCTTCATGAATAGACAAATATCACTTGCAATTAGTAGTCACAAAATTTCAAATAAGGGAATATGGGTATCAAATATTTGAAAAGTCATTTGACAAACAAAATATTCATTTTTCTTTCATAAATAGACTAATCTCACTTGTTAATTAGTGGTAACGAAGTTACAAATCAAACAATAAGAGTATTAAAAGAAACAATAAGAGTATCAAATCTTTGAGGAAAACAACTGTAATACCCCGAAATTTGAATTAGGGAATTTAAGGGCCAAAGTGCCAAAATGACCAAAATACCCCTGAGAGGAGTAAATAACTTAGGAAAATGGTGAAAAATCCTAAAGGGCAATGAAATAATTATTTAAATTGAGAGAGAGTATATCTCTAATTTTGGTAATTTAATAAATTACAAACTTGGAGAAATTGAAGAAGAATGCTCAAAAGTATGGTAATGACCATAATGCCCTCACAAATTCTAAAATAAAGCAGAACACATGGAAACAGAAATGTTAATGCAAGAGTATAAAGGAAATAAGGTGTTCTAAGTAAGAAAATTATCAACTTGTGATAATTAAGTAATTAAGTAATATTGGGCTAATTACTTAAGCATAAGTAAAGGAAATTCATGAATAATTATGTAAAGCTCAAAAATTAGTGGAAAATAGTTGAAAATTAGTAAGAATATATTTACTAATTGATTGGAGATTTTGAGAAAAATAAGTGAGTTTAGGTATTTTTAAGCCTAAATGCAAGAATGGACCAATAGGAAAATCTTGTAAAAAAGTTATGTAAAAATAATTATTTAATTAATTAAATAATTAATTAAATAATTAATTTTTTTTTTAAAAAAAACGAAATAAAAAAAAATATGCAGAAAAAAAAAATGAAAATGAGAATGAAAAGGAAATATATATATATATATATGTGCAAGTTGACATATAATAAGAATATAATTAATTAAAGTAAAAAGTGATGAATAGTAATTTTAAAATTAGGAAACGGATCCTATCTAGAGATCTAGGAATGGGAATTCCAAAGTCAGGGTAGAATATTGATCAGTGGAATTTTATCTTCCGTTAAAATCTTGCGGAAGTTAATTCTGAAGCCGTTTGTGCATTTTCCTAATAAGACAAAATAGGGAAATTTTGAGAAAAGGGCAGATAGCCAGGTTGGAAGTAAATACTTCAAAATTAGAGTTGTGACAACTGAGAAAGAATTGAGAAATTTTATGGACATATTTGAAATCAGTGCATCTATGACTATAAGCTGGAACTTTCGGATTTTCGTTTCGAAACCGGACATGTTCGGACACGTTTTTTGAGAAAACTTCTGTCAATCCGGAAATGGCCTAGGCAGAGTCAGAAAAATAGTTGTAATAGACATTTCTAGTATGGAAGAGAAGGTCTTCAAAGCTAGTTAACCAGAATTTTGAGATTTCTCGAAATTACGCGAATCGGGTACCGATCGGAAATCGGCTCGAAGCTTCTAGAAGGGCCACATGGCCACTTCCCATTGGCCAAGACACTTGGATTTTCGGCCAAGTGTGAATGCAAAAGGGGAAGGAAAGGGTTTTTTGAAAAGTTGCTTTGGACGGTCCAGATCGATTCTCACAAAGTTGATCCGACGGCCGAAATCCTACCTCCCTTTCTATAAATACCCCCCTTCCTCTTCATTTTCACACCAAAGTTGAGATCCTAGAGAGAAGTTAGAGAGAGAAGCTCTGGGGAGGAGTCCGGGGAAATTCGCAGCGAAGCTCTGGGTAAGTTTTTCGGTACCGAGCTTTTAGTGTTCGTAGTTCTTTCAATAGTTAGAGTAGTAATGCTAGAGTAGCCTTTATTTTTCAAAGTACGATTAGATATCATATGATAGGGCTATTTTAGTCTAGAATTTCGAAAATCATAATTGCGTCGAAGTTCTGGCAAAATTTTGGGAAGAAAATAGCCTATGTAGCGGAAGCGCTGGCGAAATTCCGCCAAGTAGGGGTATAGGGGCAAAATGGTAATTTTTACCTAAAATGCCAGTTATAATGCCAAATCACTAATGAAAGTGATATTACTCCTATAGGACGTCAGAAATCCTAATCTGCTGCCGTTACGCTGCCGAAGTGTCGATGTTGGACGTTTCACAGTTTTCCGTAGAAAAGTACGATTTCCGACGGAAGTGTCGTCTACCGTCAACGAAGGTACGTCCGCGTACTGTAACATTAACTCTTATGTTTATGGTATGCATATATGTGCTATGTGTATTGTTATGGTATGTTTATTGAATACAAATATGTTAGAACAGTTTGGTGCCGAAGGCAAGGCTAGTCTACGTGGGTGTGCCATAAGTCGCCGTATAAGTCGGTGAGGCCCCATGGTAGACACTTACCCGGCCATTCTGTTCGGTTTACGGAAGTACAGCAGGTTCGAGGATCCGGCTGAAGACTTTCCATTATTATCCTTTACTTTTTGGAACTCACGGTTACTATACCGTTTATGTAATTAGCCAGTGGGCATTTTGAATATATATATCAGTTACTTTTCCGCTCAAATGCTCTACTCTGATGATTTTGAAATGATGTTTGACAAAAAAAAAAATTTTTTACTGCTTTTGAAAAGTCGGGTTGTTACATTTGGTATCAGAGCAGTAGTCCTGGCATGGATCTGACTAAGTTATGACGGATAGTTTGGTGCCGAAGGCAAGGCTAGTTTACGTGGGTATGCCATAAGTCGCCGTATAAGTCGGTGAGGCCCCCATGGTAGACACTTACCTGGCTATTCTGTTCGGATAACGGAGTTAGGTTCTAAGCCTTTTCAAAAATTTAGAGCATATTTTGAAAATAAGTACTGATATAGGCCTGAGTCGGTGTACCATTTTACCTCGGTGTACCGATGCATGCCGGTATACCATCCCGAACCAGTGTACCACCCTCTGTTGGTGCATCACTCGATAACCGCCGGTTTGTACCGGACGTTAATTCTATTCTAGCACGAGCTCATACGCGGAGGCTGGGTCACGCCGGATGAAACTCCGAGACCAATAAAGATAGTACATGCAGTATTTTACTCATGTAGAGGAACTCCTGATACGAAATCCCGCACTTGCTTCTGAGTAGACCAAATCAATGAAATTCTGATCAAGGGGGAGATTTTGCGGGAGTGTATTCGTTTGTAGTAAGTGCGGTAAAAGCTGGGAGCAATGTAAATGCTAAGCGCGATAGAGTCTAGAGACTGGTGTGATAAAGCCTGCGTGATGCTAAATGTCTTCCCTGTATCTAACGTTTCCCCTGACGAAGGAAAGGATCGAAACCTGGCTCCGTGGTTCGAAGTCGATGATCAAAAGTTTCTGCGAACATCCTTGGTGGCCGATGTCAGTGGAGAACTTTAAAGATGAACGAATAGTCCGTATTACGAAAAACCACCTCTGTAACGTGTTTCTTAGTTAGTACAATCCGACCGTGATCATGTCATTGAGTAGGAGGTATCTTGTGTTGCCAGGGTGTATGGGCGCCATGGTGACATGTATGATATCTTGTGTTGTCATGGTGTATGGGCGCCATGGAGACATTTTGGTATCTGTGGTGTTGACCGCGGTGTATGGGCGCCTCGGGAGACACTATATATCAAAGTACGATATGAAAAGATCGTTGCGGTCAAACCAAAGCGAATTCTCGATCACCAGGAGGAGCAGCAGACAGACAAAGTGAAGATCCGACGTGTATAGCCCAGAGTCCGAGTAGGACGGAGTCTGGTTAGTACAAAGTATAGTGGGATGGGTACAAATTTCGAGGGCGAAATTTTGTTTAACGGGGGGAGAAATGTAATACCCCGAAATTTGAATTAGGGAATTTAAGGGCCAAAGTGCCAAAATGACCAAAATACCCTTGAGAGGAGTAAATAACTTAGGAAAATGGTGAAAAATCCTAAAGGGCAATGAAATAATTATTTAAATTGAGAGAGAGTATATCTCTAATTTTGGTAATTTAATAAATTACAAACTTGGAGAAATTGAAGAAGAATGCTCAAAAAGTATGGTAATGACCATAATGCCCTCACAAATTCTAAAATAAAGCGAGAACACATGGAAACAGAAATGTTAATGCAAGAGTATAAAGGAAATAAGGTGTTCTAAGTAAGAAAATTATCAACTTGTGATAATTAAGTAATTAAGTAATATTGGGCTAATTACTTAAGCATAAGTAAAGGAAATTCATGAATAATTATGTAAAGCTCAAAAATTAGTGGAAAATAGTTGAAAATTAGTAAGAATATATTTACTAATTGATTGGAGATTTTGAGAAAAATAAGTGAGTTTAGGTATTTTTAAGCCTAAATGCAAGAATGGACCAATAGGAAAATCTTGTAAAAAAGTTATGTAAAAATAATTATTTAATTAATTAAATAATTAATTAAATAATTATTTTTTAAAAAAAAAACGAAATAAAAAAAAATATGCAGAAAAAAAAAATGAAAATGAGAATGAAAAAAAAAAAAAAAAAAATATATATATATATATATATATACAGATAGCCAGGTTGGAAGTAAAGACTTCAAAATTAGAGTTGTGACAACTGAGAAAGAATTGAGAAATTTTATGGACATATTTGAAATCAGTGCATCTATGACTATAGCTGGAACTTTCGGATTTTCGTTTCGAAACCGGACATGTTCGGACACGTTTTTCGAGAAAACTTCCGTCAATCCGGAAATGGCCTAGGCAGAGTCAGAAAAATAGTTGTAATAGACATTTCTAGTATGGAAGAGAAGGTCTTCAAAGCTAGTTAACCAGAATTTTGAGATTTCTCCGAAATTACGCGAATCGGGTACCGATCGGGGAAATCGGCTCCAGAAGCTTCTAGAAGGGCCACATGGCCACTTCCCATTGGCCAAGACACTTGGATTTTCGGCCAAGTGTGAATGCAAAGGGGAAGGAAAGGGTTTTTTGAAAAGTTGCTTTGGACGGTCCAGATCGATTCTCACAAAGTTGATCCGACGGCCGAAATCCTACCTCCCTTTCTATAAATACCCCCCTTCCTCTTCATTTTCACACCAAAGTTGAGATCCTAGAGAGAAGTTAGAGAGAGAAGCTCGGGGAGGAGTCCGGGAAATTCGCGCGAAGCTCTGGGTAAGTTTTTCTGCACGAGCTTTTAGTGTTCGTAGTTCTTTCAATAGTTAGAGTAGTAATGCTAGAGTAGCCTTTATTTTTCAAAGTACGATTAGATATCATATGATAGGGCTATTTTAGTCTAGAATTTCGAAAATCATAATTGCGTCGAAGTTCTGGCAAAATTTTGGGAAGAAAATAGCCTATGTAGCGGCGGTTGGCGAAATTCCGCCAAGTAGGGGTATAGGGGCAAAATGGTAATTTTTACCTAAAATGCCGATTATAATGCCAAATCACTAATGAAAGTGATATTACTCCTATAGGACGTCGAAATCCTAATCTGCCGCCGTTACTGTTGCCGAAGTGCGCTGTTGGACGTTTTCACGTTTTTCCGTAGAAAAGTACGATTTCCGACGGAAGTGTCGTCTACCGTCAACGAAGGTACGTCCGCGTACTGTAACATTAACTCTTATGTTTATGGTATGCATATATGTGCTATGTGTATTGTTATGGTATTTTTATTGAATACAAATATGTTAGAACAGTTTGGTGCCGAAGGCAAGGCTAGTCTACGTGGGTGTGCCATAAGTCGCCGTATAAGTCGGTGAGGCCCCCATGGTAGACACTTACCTGGCCATTCTGTTCGGTTTACGGAAGTATGTACGTTCGCGTACTGTAACACTAATCTGATGGATATAGTATGCTGTAGATGGTATGTGTGCGATGTGTGTATAATGTGTATATATGTGGGGTGTTGTTGGAATGCATATTATGTTAGAAAATAACTGTATGCATGCTTTGGGAGCGATATAGTTGCAAGGCTGGGAGCGATACATTTATAATGCTGGGAGCGATACATCTATAAAAGCTGGGAGCGATATATCTGCATGCTGGGAGCATTACATGTGCATTGGTTGGGTGTGGTTTATATGTTATTGTTGTGTAACCATATGTGTAACTGTATACATGAGGTTAACTGTTACCTGAGATCCGGTGCGGATCTCAGCTCTCAATATAGCGTCGTGGTCGGAAGGACCGAGGAGAGAGGGAAGCGGCGAGGTTCGAGGATCCTATGAAGACTTTCCATTATTATCCTTTACTTTTGGAACTCACGGTTACTATACCGTTTATGTAATTAGCCAGTGGGCATTTTGAATATATATATCAGTTACTTTTCCGCTCAAATGCTCTACTCTGATGATTTTGAAATGATGTTTGACAAAAAAAAAAAAAAAAAATTTTACTGCTTCTGAAAAGTCGGGTTGTTACAACAACTCTAGCCTTTATTTTGATCTCAAATCTTTTGACCCAAATATTGAATTAATGGAATCGTTTGAACCTGTCATTCCCCTAAATTAGAACACTATCAATAATTCAGAAAGCAAATTAGTCATGTGCAATATCTCCACAATTTGTATTTATCCATTGGATTCTACACACACACACGACCATATATGTATCATTTCTGCTCATTGTTTTTGCAAGAAAATAATATTATTACTTTAATCTATTGCAGAAACAAAAAAAGAACGATGGGTAAAGCACTCATGTCCGAGCTTTATTATTATTTTTTTAAAAAAGCACTATGTACGGACGACGGAGGTCATTTTCAATAATCTCTTTGTTATTTTCCCTCACACAGTTCGTATATAAATACTGAACAGACCGACACTTTGAGCACTACTGTGTGCAACAAGACATAAGAGAAAGGAAAATGGGAAAGAAGAGTAGTGAGATTAAGATAGAGGGAGATTTGTTCAGCGACATAGTGAGAGAAGCTCAAAGAGCTTATAGGTCCAAAGAATGGGACAAGTTCAAGAAAATCTTCGCTGATAATAAGGTAGATTTGCTCAAAGATTTTGACTTGTTGGGGAACACTGCCATTAACATGGCGGCTCGCTCTAATAATCCAGAAATCTTGAAGGAGTTGCTGGGAAATCTATCTGAAGAACAAAAGTGGCGTGCCTTTAGGAAGAAGAACAGTCAAGGCAACACCCTTCTTCATGACATCGCGGTCAATTGCAGTACGGTGGCGATGGCTGACATCGTACTTGATTTCGAAAGGATCACGACTTTGCCGCTGCCAGAGCTGGCCGCGGAGGAGGAGGACATAGCAGAGCTGTCGGAGGAGGAGAAGAAGGAGAGAGAGGAGGAGAAGAAAAGGCCATTGCTGGAGTGGAAAAACTTAAAACTTGAAACGCCAGTGTTCAAGGCTGCCAAGTTTGGTAACCTAAAGATGCTGAACCATTTGGTGAAACGTGTGGATGAGGTTGGAGGTGACATGAAAATTCATCAAGAAAGCCCTGGAGAGACCATTCTTCATGCTAGTGTGAACAGTCTATCCTTTGGTAAGCCTATTTTAACCTAAAATTTATGCTACCTCTACTTCTTTATATAAGATCTACTTAACTGATTTTAGTATATTAATTAGAAAATTAATATAAGATATATTTGAGAGTTGATCTTGATCCTAAATATATAAGACATAGTTTTCATATTTTTTAATCTTTTTCTAATGTACCCATACTAATACTCCATCAACTATAATAAAAAAGGATAAGAAATGAGAGAATTAAGGAAGATGATTAGGGTGTTTTAGAAAACACATGTCATAGTAACTAACTTAACTAACTTCTTTGATCTAATTAAATTTAGTAAATATGTCTTTATGTTAAGGACGTGTTGATTTCTCTAAAATACACTCTCTTAAATTCTATGCATTGATATCTTTTAATATAATTTCCCTTAACATGTGCAATGAGTAGGGATAGTTTAGAAAAAAAACGATAAATACGGGAACAAAGTGGAGCTAGCTCTTTTATATGTTTAAGACTAAATCTAATTAACCCCAACTAATTTTTAAATTAAAGACCACAGGTAATATCATTTTGATGCCCTTCAATTTTCTGAACATGCTAGCTCTAATTCGGATAAGAATTGGATGTTTAATTATATTGAATGCAGATGTAGCGCTTTGGATAATCATGAATATGGATACGATAAGTCTGGTTTTGAAGCCGAATAAAAATCAACTGACATGTCTTCAGCTTCTAGCCAGAATGCCTAGTGCTTTTAAGAGTCATTATTATGATCATCAGGAATTCATCACCAAGCTCGTCTATAAATGTACATTTTCTTTTTTATATCTAATACCTTTTTTACATCCATCTCTCTCTCTAATAAAAATGCAAATAATTAACTTGTAATTTTGGAGGATAGTGCTTCCCAAGGAAGGATACGACATGGAAGGTTGTAACAGCTTTGATTTGCCTAGGTCTCCGGTGAGAGACATAGAAACTGGCGCACAAGATGACGCCAGGCCACCAACTCCAGGTACTTTTGTTCTAAAAATATCAACAAGCACTATTCAAACTATCAACATTTTAAGCTTACGATGATAATAGTATAGATTGGACTACGAACGATATTTTATATTAAAAACCGAAATTAGTAATTTTTACCCAATAACAACGTTTTTTCTTGTTGTTATAAGCTAAAAATGTTGTGTAGCATGTACTCCCTCCAGTCCTTAATATTAGGTATATTTAGGGAGTTGATTTTGGTTCTAAATATAAGATAAAATTTTCATATTTGTCAATTTTTTTTAATTTACCCCTATTGATGTCCTCTTAATAATAATCAAGGATGAGAGGGAATACATGAATTAAATAAGATGACTAAAGTGTTTTAGAAAATACATGTCATATTAACTAACTTAACCAACTTTCTTAATCTAATCAAATTAAGTAAATATGTCTTATATTAATGATCGGATCGGGGCGTAATTTGTTTAGTCTATCATATCATTGTGTAATGACTTGCAGGTTATCTTTCAAGGGCCAATTTCGCAGTTTGGAAATCTCTAGCTCAAGGTAACAACATCATTGAATATATATTCATCGACACATGAAAAATACACGTTATATATCATAATCACAATACTAAATCAACTAAATTTTTAGTAGTTTGAATATCATTCGGGTGTGTATGTGTGTGTATATTAACATGTGTTATTAATAATGCATGAGCAAGCAGTATTCAACTGGATTGAGTCGATCTGGGAGGAAAAGAAGAAACATCAGTTAGCAAAGCGTCTAGCGCTGTTTCTTGTCAGGTGCGACTACTCATGGCAGCTCCCTTATGAAGAACGTAACGATAAAACATTGAACGAACTTCCCCCAGTTCTTTACAATGTAGCCAAAAGGAAACAAGAATTGAAATGGAAGGAAAAGAAAAAAATTATACATATGGAAGACACTAAACAAGAAGATGAAAAAATGAAAAAATATAAGCATCACTCAGCATTGTTTATAGCAGCTAGCAATGGGATTCAAAAAATCATAAAATTGTACATTAAAGAGCATCCAGAGTCAATAAACCACGTCAGTGAAGATGGCCAAAACCTACTTCAAATAGTCGTAAGGCACCGCCAGGATAAAATCTTGGACTGGCTCGAGAAACAACCAGAGCTTAATTCCTTGGCTTCTCAAGTTGATCGAGAGAATCAAACGACATTACACCAAGCTGCGGGGGTGGATTATTACAGAGGATCAGCCCTAGCTGGTGCAGCTTTCCAACTTCAAGAAGAGTTGGAGTGGTATAAAGTAAGTATAGCTAACCGAGGCCTCAGTTCCACAACATTTTCTTTTCGTCCCATAGACTGAATGGCTATGATACTTTGTTGAATTTTAGATATATGTGTAGGTTGAGTTTATGTTTCAATCAAAATGACTTATGACATTTGATAGGACATATTTTACTTTTTACCTACCTTTATTTCAAAAAGAGTTGGAGTGATTTAGAGCGATTAAGTATATATCACCATGTTAGTTATTCTATAATAACGATAATATATTACTAGTATATTATTAGTAAAGGGATTATATCTAGATACTCTAGATATTAGGGTTTTCTATCCTACATAAAATATCTCTGTGGCCTATCGGTCAATTGGACTAGGTTCAAGTATAGGGTTAAATTTGTTCTCATGTGCGTTGAAATCGTTCCCTTTGGCCATCACGAACTATGAATAGTACATAATATTACAGCTTTATTTTTCAATGAAACCAATATTCAATGTTTTGTGTGTGATCTGCAGCGAGTGGAAAAAATTGTTCCATCTCACCTTCACTTGCATTGTGATAATGAGCGGCTAACAGCAGGAGATCTTCTAGACATAGAACACGATCATATGCTTGCAGACGCCCAAAAATGGATAAAGGAAACCGCCCAGTCTTGCTCCACCGTGGCGGTCCTAGTGGCCACGGTGGTCTTTGCGGCGGCCTACACCATACTGGGTGGGCCTGAGGGTAGCTCTGCGTTGGTCTTGAAAACTCCAGTGTTTATATTCTTCACCATCATGGACATCGTGGCGCTAGCCTTCTCTTTGGCTTCGGTGGTGATGTTTCTTTCAATCCTCAATGCGCCATTTGAGCTATGGGATTTCCACAAATCTCTGCCTCGGAAAATGACTATAGGGTTTGCTTTTCTGTTCTTGTCGTTGACCACCACGATGCTTGCTTTTAGTGCTACCATTTTGATCACAATTAAGTTACAATGGAAGCAATGGCCTTCGACTTTGGTGTATTGTGCTGCGCTCTTTCCTATCACCATATTTGCCTTGATTGAATTCCCATTTTATCAGAAGATTCCAAGGCTCTTCTCCAAGATTTTTAAGAAGACTTCAGTTGGTCGATCAAGCACAAGGGCTAATTAATTAAGATGCTGTAGTAAGTATATATCAATAAGCAAAGAACAGTACTTAGTGCAAATGTTTAATTTTGATATGTTGATTTGTGGTTTTCTGCTAAATAAAGGAGTTTGTAGTGTTTGTACGTAGAAACATTGTGGTTTGGTGCGGTGTGATGTACTTCTCTAACATATGCGACTTTTGAATAGTTTCTTTAATAAACTTCTCATGAATAAAGAATTTTTTTTGTGATTGTTTCATTCTCCTACCTCTCTCTCGTGTGTTATTTCTCTATTCATCTCCAATAATAATAATTTTAATATCTAAAGCCATCTCCACCGTCAAATTAAAATTCCTATGTTTGGTTATATCAAATGTTGAGATGTATACGTAATTGAGATATTTACAGAATGATTTACTTAAGATATTCACAAACCGCTTCAATAACGGCGTTTAAGTTGAAACATTTGATTGAGACATCACTTTATTAATAGCATTAATTTCTTAAAACATATAACAACATACATGAAAAAGAACCACTACCAAATATCATAAATTTTAAATTTACATCCTACAATACACTCGTTCCATGCATCGCCAATGAACGTTCTAAAATTCAATACCTTTCTAACATATTATTACCTATATAGCCATTTCTTAAATTTCTATGTTTGATTAGATGCTTAAGGAACTCAATTAAATGGAAACTATGCTAGGCCTTATGGTTTGAATTTTTAATTCTTTAACCTTATGTAAGATTTTATTTTGCTTTCTTAGTTTTATAAAGTGTTTTTTCAATCATTTAATACTATTTTTGTTAACAAAATATGCTGAGATTTAAATTTTAAATATTACAAAAAATATTCTCTAATTCTGACTTATTAAATTTATTTTTTACAATAATAATTGTTGCAAAAAAATATCACCTGATACTAATATGTTAGTATTAGAGGGCTAAAAAATGCCTTAAAAAATTTACAAGCCGAATCCAGGCATCGGCCTAAAGATGCTCAAATGCCTCACTTGATCCTTCACAGGCCCAAAGACTCTTTTCTTCATGTAGTCCTTTTTTTTTTGTCAGACCGAACTTTTATAATAAGTTTTGAGTGTTCCAGATGAACTTGGAAAATTAGAATATTCATGTGGCTAGTTTTTCATAATCGTTTGCCAACTAATGAGTGGCGTGGCAAGTGGTCTAATTCGTCCCCTTTGTGTCCTTCATGTAATGCTCAAGTGGAGAGTGTTATTCACATTTTGAGAGATTGTGATTATGCTAGGAGCATGTGGTGTTCCCTGATTCAATGGAGGTATCATAATACTTTTTTCTCATTGCCCTTGCGGGATTGGATTCACTTTAATCTGAAGGAAGATATTTGTATGCATCCTGATAAGAACTGGAGTTTAATTTTTGGAGTGAGTATATGGAAACTCTGGAATTGGAGAAATCTTATGGTTTTTGATGACACTTTTAGTAAACCAAGAAATCCAGCTGTGGTTATACTGCACTCTTGGCATTTGTTTGTTATTCACGAGGACCAGAGCAAGGATTTACCTTCGGCTGCTAATCTTCCCAGTATGTGGCAGGCTCCTCCTACTAATTGGTGTAAAGTGAATGTTGATGGTGCAACTTCTTTTGATGGAAAGAGGAGTGGTTGTGGGGGAATTATCAGGAATTCTCATGGACTCTGGATTGCGGGTTTTTCACATCAGCTGGGACAGTGTAGTCCGCAGGAAGCTGAGGAATGGGCTCTTTTGAAAGGCTTGCAGCTTGCATGGAATAGGGGCCTCACAAGGGTTATCTTCGAATCTGATTCGAAGAGTCTCATTGATTTACTTCATGAAGATACTATTGGGACTGAACATAGTTTGGTTATTTTCCAGATCCAACTTATGATGCAGTATCAGTGGGAGATTCAGTTAGTTTACACTCCCAGGGGAAGAAATCAGGTTGCTGATTGTCTTGCGAAGAATGGAATTTCTGCTAGTATTTACTTTGATGATTGTCCTGCCTTTTTGAGGACACTAGTGTCTAATGATTGTATGGGAATCACTTCCCCAACCTTTACTTCTTTAATTTAAAGGCTTAGCCTCCTTTTATACCAAAAAAAAAAAAACTTGGAAAATGATTCTAAAATAAACCACTAATTAAATCCCACATGATATTGAATTATAAATTAAATAAATAATTGTACATATGGGATAAGAATAATACATCTGAGTCCCTTGCACAGTCATAATAGTGCAGACTGTAGAATTAGTCATAAATGGTTTTAATTATCTGAAACTTGTTTCAATTTGCCCTTTTTTTAATTAATTTAACGAGTCATTTTATTTATGCAACTAGATATTTGATTAGCTTGAATTGATTAACGAAAGCATGATGCTAATGCTTGATTGGATTTTGGCATCGAATTCTTGTTGGACGATGTCATGAATTAGTACTTTATTTATATATACATACCGTGGTGGAGAAGCTACACTTATGCACATGTTTGCAAGGGCAAACACAAGATTTTATATATATATATATATATATATATATATAAAAAAAAGGAATTTTGTGACAACTTATCTAGATAGTGTAGTTGGTTATCACGCTGCACATTAGAGGTCCTTGGTTATCACCTACGCACATGTATGTCCTCTTGCTCCCCTCCTCTCTTCCTTTTCTCGTTCACACACTTGGTTATGCTCTCAGAACCGTTGCTTAACACAACCGCCCCTCACATTCACACACACACAAATGACAAATCTACTTTTGAGGCTGATAAATAATTCTGCAGCGAGCCAAAATGACAATGTTTTTCTCCTTTTTTTATTAATTAACGCACAGAGGACCCTATTGACAAAAGAAAAAGGACAGAGGACCCCACCATGAAATAATTGTGTCCATTAAAAAATCACACAGAGTTTCATCCTTCCCCCCCCCCCCCCCTTTTTTTTTCCTGAGAAAACCTTTCTGGATAGTCAAGATGTTCACACACACACAAGTTCAAGCAATAAGCCCCACAAAGTTTTCATTCACTGTCTTTTTACATACAAACTTAAAAAATGTATCATAATTAAATCACTTGTCTTTCATGTCTTCATCATAGCCATCAATCCACTGCTTCAAGTCTTCCAGCAACAACTTTTTTTTTTTGGTTTGCATCTCTCACTAATTCACCATCATCATCTACAACAATTTCACGTACATTATCTTCCTTGAAACCACCATCTTCCTTTTTCTTTTTCTTTTAATGATTTCACACTTATAATCTTCTCCAAATTCATCATTGTCTTTCTCTAAATCAATAATGTCATCAAAACATACTAAACTTCCATTCATATCAATGTCTTCAATAGTTGTTATCTGAGAGTGATCCATCACAATAATATTCTTTGACCAAAAAAAATCACAATAATACTCCAAGGTGAGTGTTAACACTTGCGCAGTTCCAGTTAGATTCTTGTTTTCACTGTAAGAATAATGTGATCAATCATGGAACACCAAGTATAATCCCCTCCTTTATTAAGGGCTACTGGCATAAAAATCAATTAATTAAGGACTTAAGACAATGAAAAAAAAATGAAACATCAAGTTCTACTGATTTCCAACTTAAACAAAAATCAATCTCAAATATGGTACTTGTAAATGGTATGTGCTTATGTGTTTGGATCCCCTTTACTTTTTCGCAAGGCCATAATACAATAACCCCTGAAAGAGCAAAACAATCATTGAATCAACATGTGAAGAACAACTTACAAAACAACTCCAAACCCATAATATATATCTATTATCAGCCTTACACATGCATTTGGATTTTTTTTTTGGTCAAACAACAACTCTGGTTCTTGAATATAACATGAACACCCCAAACCCCCCCCCCCCCCAAAAAAAATATAAACAAAGCTTAAAACAGAGGCACAAGATCCGTGGCAACGAACAAAAATATGAGGCACAGGATCCATGGTGTTAGAGAAAATGAAAAGATCGAAAACAAAAAAGAATGAAAAAACTAACTCAGCAACTTTAGTTTTTTTTTGGGGGTCAAATAGCAGCTCTGGTTTGAGGTTTTTTAAGGACCAGTGGTAGTATTAATTGTACCAAGTTTCGAACCCGCAACACCATAGAACGTCGATAAAGAGCGCCCCACAGAGCTACGAGTGGAACTGATATTGTTTGAGGTTTTGTCTTTCCTTGGTTACTTTTTTTTTTTTTTTTTTATAATCTTTCCCATGTGCTGTCGATAGGTGAGTACTTGTAAGGAAGATTTCTTTTTTTTTTTTGGGTCAAATTGTAGGGAAGATTAAAAGAGGGATAAAAGTAAAACAGATAGAAAGTAGAGAAAAAAAAAGATGAAACTGTGTGTGATTTTATAATAAACTCTTATTTTATGGTGGGGGCCCTCTGTCCCTTTCAGTTTTCAACTCAGAGCGTTAATTAATTAAAAAATGAGAAAAAACTCTCGTTGCAGAATTCTTTGCCGGACTCAAACAAATATGTTATTCCCTATAAATATATATTGAAGCGGAAGAGAGAGAGAGGCGGTGGAAATTATTTCCACCCCTTGACAAAAGTCAATTGTGATTGTGAGGCTTTTTGCCCAAAATAATTTTTTTTTTAAAAAAAATTTACCTAATTAAAGTAGATTAGAAACATTTTATCAAAGTAATGCAGTTGGTGGCGCTAGAAAAAGTCACGCGACTTGTTACGTAAAAAAGACTTACACCACTTTAACAAAATGCGTCAGTCCGAGTGGCGTGAACTTTCCTCACGGGACTTGTCCCGTGAATAAAGTTCATTTTGGAATCAGACCCACTTAGTGGGTCTGATTATATATATATATATATATATATATATATATATATATATATATATATATATATATATATATAATAAATGATAAAAAAGTGGAATAATTTTAAACTCTACTTCATTTAATTTGAAGTCAAAAGAAAGAAAGCAGGGAGCTGAAATAACTAATTAAGAAAGTCTTTTAAAAGATTACGCGGTACAATTGGGTTATAACAACATATCACAATACAGGGGATCTATATATTTGTTATACACCAAATATTTGTATAACAACAATATTGATTTTGGGATCTGTATCTTTTTTATAACAACAGATCACAATACAGGGGATCTATATATCTTTTTTATACACAAAAAATACTGTTGTTATAATCAAATTAAATGAAGTAGAGGTTAAAATTATTTCACTTTTTTATCATTTATCATTATTATTATATTATATATATATATATTTTTATATGGAATCAGACCCACCAATAGTTCACGGGACAAGTCTCGTGAAGAAAGTTCACGGGACAAGTCCCGTGAAGAAAGTTCACGCCACTAAGTGTGAGTCTTTTTTACGTAACAAGTCGCATGACCTTTTCTTACGCCACCAACTACATTACTTTGGTAAAATGTTTCCAATCTGCTTTAATTAGGTAAATTTTTTTAAAAAAAAAATTATTTTGGGCAAAAAGCCCAATTGTGGCCTATATTTTGATATATGTTTTGTTTTTTATAGATTATAACAAAATGTCCACTATTTCCATTTTTTATATATTTTAAAAAATTATAAATTAAATAGATTTATCATATATAATGTTACTCTTAATTATAAATAAATCCTAAAAATAAAAATTAAGATTTGTGTCATTTCCTTCATTTTTTAATATATACGCTGATATTAACAAATGGAAAGGGAATCAAAGGACGCAAAAGTCGTTGAACCACTCTACTAGCTAAGACGTGCCACCTAAAAGTAAGAAAAACGATCGGAGGAAGAGGAAAACACTAACGACGTACACCTCACGTGATAAAAGGTTGACTCTTTGTTTCCACGATCTTTGGATCTAAGTCTAGCCGACTTGCTTCTACCAACTTATATTTTTACTACCCTCTCAATTCGACTCTCTTTTCAATGTTTACTATGATTATATACCCATTTTTACTCTGATAATTAAACTCCTACATACATCTTTTGAATGATTGTTTTCCAGTTGGTTTTCTTAGAGTGAGGATTCAACCAACCCTTAAATCTCAATCTTTAGTATGGAGTTCAAATACAATAATATGTATGTATATTATTATGGTTGTTGTTGATTTCTTTTTATTGTATATGCATTGGCGGAACCATCATTACAAGGTGCATGACTTTCAGAAATTATTTTATTAGAAATATTACTTTTTGAAGTTATTTTCTTCTTAAAGAACCTATCTATGCTTTTCTATTTATCCTTACTCGTTTTTTTCAACCTACAACAAAGTTGGTAACCCATAATTAATATATATATTGATGTCAGTGTTAATTAGTATCTTTTGTCAAAACTCATAAATCCAAAACGATTAAAATTAGTCATTAATCATCCTCTACATATATATGGTCATCTATTGTCAAAACCAAAGACTCCTCTAAAATCATAACTAGAAAATTTTCACTAATCAACACAATATTACCCTCATTATAAAGAGAAGAATGGGTAGAATAACTTTTATAAAACGAATGAGGTGAAAATAAGTGATTTTGAGTACATATTTAGTCCTTAAAATGAAGATGAACAACACCTAATATAAGATGATACTAACATTTTCAGTAAGTATCTCAAACAAGAATTTTATTTTTCTCTCATAACCCAATGAGTAATGAACCAAACATTGTCCTATTAAAAAAGAGAGTATAATTATAGAAAAAAAATAAGATATTAGCTAGGGTCAAATTAGTGGCCAAAATAAAATAGTATATAATACATATATATAAATACATAAAATAAGAGAAGGCTAGCTGGGGCCTTGGCTCGAGCTGGCCATCACACAGTTCCACCATTGTGTATATGACATATGGGCATGTGATTTATTTAGCAATGTTTTGGGTTAGTTTCCTGAAGTCCAAGTAAGTCTAGGTCTTTTATGTAGCTGTTTTATTTTTGACAAAAATATATTAAAGTCCCAATTAAAAACAAATAATTTATAAAAGTCACAAAACTTGTTAATGATAGTAGCTCCACTTGTTAATAGTTGTTCTTTCACTTGTCTTTGACAAGTCATGAGATTTTTCTGATAGTATTTTCCTTAATTTAAACCTTAGTGTCATTTTCCCTTTATTGTTTTAATAAATTGTCTTCCCACAAAAAAAGAAAAATGAAGGAAAAAAAATTCTACTCGAATGCATGTTTTCCTTTTTCCTAAAAAACCCCCTCCTTCTAGTCATTAAACCGTTTGGGTTAGCGGTGGGAGAAATAACTTATTTTTTATTTGATTTATGCAAAAGTAATATAGGAAAAAAGTCAAATTGTAACTGTGATTTGTGTTTAAATTGACAAAGGTAGAAGTGATTTTTTTTCCAAGCGGAAATGTGTTTAAATTAGCGGTTGAAAAGTTAGTTGAGGTGAAAAATAACTGAAAATGACATAAATTTTATTGAATGTTATATATATTAATATTAGCTGTATAATTTCCATTTTTTAATGCATTTAAAACTTTTCTTGTTTATATTCTTTTGTCATTTAACTATGGCAGAGTTCAAATTAATTTAAATTTTATATGATAATTATAGATTAATAAACATTCTATAATTCACATATAATTAATTTTTTTAAGGAAAATTTAAATACATTAAAAAACAAAAAAATAAATGACCTTTCAGTGTTGAAAAGTCTAAATTTTGATAATCCCAACCTAGGGAACATTAATAGAAGAGCTCACTGATCATCTTGGAGTTCGCAGTGTACCGTGTAATACCCTAAAAATCACACTTAGGGTAAATATAGAAAAATGGGAAATATACCTATTGAAAATAGGTGAATATGAGGTCTCGAACACCTTGTATTGAGTTTACCTTGTTGTCAGGGTAATTTCTCTTGAAATTAGATAAATTGCAAATAGGTCCCTAAAACAATTGAAAATTTGCAAGTAGGTCCCTAAAAACATTATGGGTGATAAATACCCCGTGAAAGCTATAAAAGAGGCAAGTAAAAATATATTTAAAATAGGGAAGGATAGTGTCCCTAATTTAGGTAATTTATTAAATTACAAACTTGGAGAAACTGTATAAGAATGTCCAGAAAGTAATAAAAGACCATAATACCCTTGTAAATTATCGAATAATGTAGGAGGCATGGAAATGCTATCTACAAAAAAAAACGACAATTAGTAGCGGTTAAAATGACCTGTTTGTAACGGTTTTTGACGTGACAAACGACATTTGTAGCGGTTAGAGGAACCGCGACAAAAACGCCTGTGGCAAGCCGATTTGTAACGGTTAAAAAACCGATACTACATACATATAAACCGCTACTATATCTGTTGCCGTTATGATAAACCGCTACAAAATATTGAAAAAAAATGGCGCCCAAATTTTGTAACGGTTGTAAAACCGCTACAAATATTTAATCCGAATTTAAATTGAAATTTGTAGCGGTTGTTGTAGCGGTTTTACAACCGCTACAAAATATTGAAAAATTGAAAAAAAAATCGTAATTTGTGTCCATTGTTACAATATTATATTGAATATTTTTATTATTTAAGTGACAAATTAAATGATAATAGTTAATATTTAAAAACTGATTAACTTAAGCTAGATAAGTATAAATATTATGTAGGTATAATATTGAGAATATGTAGATAATAAGGATTTATTGTGTTGTCCACCTCGAGCAAAAAAATTATGTTGTGCATTAGATGATATTTGATTATATAAAGAAAGTTGATGATGATAGAAGGAATATTGAGGAAATATACTTAAAGTTCGGATAAGGAAAGAAAAATAGTATCAATATTATAAGAAGTAAAAATAAAACATTGAAATCAAAGATTTTAGAAGGAGTGGGAAGAAATGAGAGAAAACGAGAGAGAAGTGAGTGGGAAGAAATGAATGAGTGTGTGAGATGAGGTGTGGTGGGGATATTTATAGGGATATACGTAACATTTGTAGCGGTTGATGTGACGGTTTTGTAACGGTTTAATGTTTTGTAGCGGTTAAAAACCGCTACAAAAATTCATTAGTATTTAAAAAAATATATAATTTTCAAATTTTGTAACGGTTACACTAACAACCACTACAAATGAATGAACGTTGGCGGGATTCAAAATATTCAAATTTCAATATTACACACTTTGTAGCGGTTGATGTAACAGTTTTTGTAGCGGTTCACATTTGTAGCGGTTTTTTTGCGTTTTGTAGCGGTTTCAAAACCTCTACAAAAATTCATTGGCATTTAAAAAAAAAAATCAAAATATCAAATTTTGTAACGGTTATACTAACAACCGCTACAAATATGAACATATTTTTTTAAAAAAAATAAACTTGGCGGAATTCGAAATATTCAAATTTCAAAATAACACACTTTGTAGCGGTTGATGTAACAGTTTTTGTAACGGTTCACATTTGTAACGGTTTTTTTTTTTCGTTTTGTAGCGGTTTCAAAACCTCTACAAAAATTGATTGGTATTTTTTTAAAAAAAAAATTCAATATATCACATTTTGTAGCGGTTATCCTAATAACCGCTACAAATATGAACATATTTTTTTAAAAAAATAAACTTGGCGGGATTCGAAATATTCAAATTTCAATATTACACACTTTGTAACGGTTGATGTAACAGTTTTGTAGCGGTTCACATTTGTAGAGGCTTTTTACATTTTGTAACGGTTTATATAAATAAACCGCTACAAAATAACCGCTAAATTTGGCGCCAACTTCGCGCCATATTTTGTAGCAGTTAGTTTATGATAACCGTTACAAATGTCGTTCACGAACCAATATGAAGTCATATCTGCTACAAATTTGTAGCGGTTTCGGTATAAACCGCTACAAATTCGCATATTTGTAGCGGTTTATTTTGACCGCTACAAATTAACCGCCACAAAGTGACATTTTTTTTGTAGTTAATGTTAATGCAAGAGTATGAAGGTAATGAGGTGTTCTAAGTAAGAAAATTATCAACTTGTGATAATTAAGTAATTAAGTAATATTGGGCTAATTACTTAAGCATAAGCAAAGGAAATTCACAGATAATTATGTAAAACCCTAAAATTAGTGGTTTTTGTTTTAAAATTAGTAAAAACATGTTTACTAATTAATTGGAAATTTTGAAGAAAAATAGTTGAGTTTAGGTATTTTTAAGCCTAAATACAAGATTGGACCAATTAGGAAATTTTGTGGAATTTTTAATAAAAATTAAATTAGATAATTAATTAAATAATTAATTAAATTCTTGAAAAAGCATTTACAAATCCAATAAAATGGGCTGCCGAAAATTTGGCCAAAAATTTGAAGATAAGAGGCAATTTATTAATATTTTGATATTTAATAAAGTTTTGATTATTATATAATATAATTTATGGTGATGAATAGTAATTAAGAATATAGGAAACGGACCCTATCTAGAGATCTAGGAAAGGGATTTCCAAAGTCAAGGTAGAATATTGATCGGTGGGTTTTTACCTTCAAGTGACCTCTTAGGAAGTTAATTAGAAGTAGTTTGTGCATTTTCCTAAGTGAATTATTTCCAAGAGATTGGTGATTTCAGAAATGCATTCTGAAACCGGACGCGTTCGGACACGTTTTTCGAGAAACTTCAGCCGGACAGTTGGAACCCTGTCTAAAGTCAAAATTCAAGATTAAATAGATATTATTGATGAGGAAGAGAAGATCTTCAAAGTTGTAAATCCAGAATTTTGGGATTTCTCCGAAATCACGCAAATCGGTACCGATCGGGAAATCATCGACCAGGGCATAAAGTGAGCTTGGGTCATCATTTTTGGACCAACCAAGGGCTGCCATATCACCTAAATTTCGTCCAGCATGCTTCCATGGTCATGGATTATACACCATTTTCACTTTGATTTTCCATGGTTGAAACAACTTTGAAAATACCATATGTATCCCTTGAGAATTCTATAAATAGGCATGCATGGTCTTGAGAATTCTCACATCCACTTCAAAGAGCTCCTTGGCCGAAATTCTAGGGAGAGAAAGAGGTGAGAGAAGCTCTGGGGAAAAGTTGTTCGGAAGTCTTCAACGGGTAAGTCTTTCGGTCTTTAGTTTTTAGTTCGGTAGTTAGTAGAATTGTTAGGTAGATTTAGCAAGTAGGGAGTGAGATTCCTACTATTGTTTTAGGCCTCATTGCATTGAAAAAATATGCCTGAAGAGGTAAAAACATAGTAGGGATTAAGTGCCCGAAAGTGAAGTCTTCGTAGTTCTTTCAATAGTTAGAGTAGTAATGCTAGAGTAGCCTTTATTTTTCAAAGTATGATTAGATATCATATGATAGGGCTATTTTAGTCTAGAATTTCGAAAATCATAATTGCGTCGAAGTTCTGGCGAAATTTCGGGAAGAAAATTTGTAAGAGTAACGAAGTGCTGGCGAAATTCCGCCAATTAGGGGGTCAGGGGTAAAATGGTCATTTTGACTAAAAATGTCCGTCGTAATGATAGATCCTTAACAAGTACGTTGTTATGTTGATAGGATATCCCTGATTACATTTTGACCAACCATCGTGCCGAATTATCGTGAAACGTCAACGAAGGTACGTTCGCGTACTGGTAACCTTAACTCTTGTGTTTATGGTATGCGTATATGTGTTATGTTTATTGTATGTGTATATGTGGTGTAAGTACGTCCGCGTACTGTAACACTAACTCTGATATTTATGGTATGCATGTATGTGCTATGTGTAGTTTATGTGGTAGTTGATTGCTCGTGATATGTTATGTCTTGTTGATATGTTCATGTTTGCTAAGGGCCACACATTATATGTGCTATTGGGATTCGACTGCTATGGGCCAAACGTTGCTAAGGGCCATACGTTGCTAAGGGCCACACATTTTATGTCTTTGTTAGAATACGTTGCTAAGGGCCACACATCTGCCTGGGGGCTTATGTGCTATTGGGATGCGCTTGATGTATGTGATACTTATGTTGTTAGTGATGTGAATGTATGTAATGCATATGTTGTGTATGTGAATATGAGATTAACCGTTACCTGAGGTCCGGATGCATCGGATCTCAGCTCTTAACCTAGCGTCAGGTTCGGAGGATCGAGGACCGAGGAGAGAGGCAAGCGGTAGAGTAGAAGACCCTAGTGAAGACTTCCGTTTTGTTGTTCCAGCGGAAGCCTTTCTTTGCTATATACTTTTGAACCACGTGGTTTCGTACCGCCGTTGTAATTAGCCGGACTTACGGCGTTTTATATATACATATCAGTTACTCAATCGCTCCGGTGCTCTACTCTGATCATTTTGAAATGATGTTTGATAAAAAAATTTTTTTACTGAGTTTAAAAGTTGGGATGTTACATTTTGGTATCAGAGCAGTAGTCCTGGCATGAATTTAATTTTGTTATTATGGACAGTTTAGGTGCCGAAGGCAAGGCTAGTCTACGTGGGTATGCCATTGAGTCGCCGTATAAGTCGGTGAGGCCCCCATGGTAGACACTTACCTGACCATTCTGTTCGATTAACGGAGTTAGGTTCTAAGCCTTTTCAAAAAATTTGGAGCATATTTTGAAAATGAGTACTGATATAGCCTAAGGTCGGTGTACCAGTTTGAACCGGTATACCATTCTGAACCGATGTACCACTTTCTGTCGGTACATTAACTCTGATAACCCTGATATCAGTATCCGATCACTTTGATCACTCTGATATTAGTCTCCGATAACTCTGATATCAGCCTTTGATAACTCTGTTATAATAGGGCGGCGACGGTAGTGGCGGTGGCGGTGGCAATAGTATTCAATCGAGAGATTACATGTTCTCTTTTCTCTTTTCTTTTTTTAAAAAGAGCTTATAAAAAAAAAGAGATTAAAAATAAGTTCCTTATAGGAGCTTATTTTTAAGCTCTTTTTTCTTCATTATAAAATAAACTCTTATAATTATAAGAGCTTATGTAAAATCCTGTTTGGCTTAGCTTATACTTATAAGTAGAAGATAAGCTAAAAATAAGTTAGGCCAAACAGATAATAATTTTAATATCTACAGACCTCACTACCGCCAAATTTAATTTCTATGTTTGATTAGATGCTTATGGAACTCAATTAAATGGTAACTATGATAGGCCTTATGGTTTGAATTTCTAATTCTTTAACCTTATGTAAGATTTTATTTTGCTTTCTTAGTTTTATAAAGTGTTTTTTTCAATCATTTAATATTATTGTTGTTAAAAAAATATGCAGAGATTTAAATTTTAAATATTAAAAAATATTCTCTAACTCTGGCTTATTAAATTTAATTTGTACAATAATAATTGTTGCAAAAAAATATCATTTGAGCTAACATGTTAGTACTATAGGGCTAAAAAATGCCTTAAAAATTTACAAGCCGAATCCATGCTGGTCCAAAGATGCTCAATTGCCTCACTAGTCACTAGCTCCTTCACAGGCCCAAAGACTCTTTTCTTCATGTAGTCCAATTTTATTTGGTCAGGCCGAACTTATATAATAAGATTTGAGTGTTCTAGATGAACTTGGAAAATGATTCTAAAATAAACCACTAAATATATCGCCCAGGATATTGAATTATAAAGTCAATAAATAATTGTACGTATGTGAACTTGGATTTTGGCATCGAATTCTTGTAGGACGATGTCATGAATCAGTACTTTATTGTTCTTCGTACCACCTTTATACTTGCACAGTGTCAAGGGAGTTTTCTTATCAGTGAAAATTAGCTCGAAGTGATTCTTAGAATAAAGTACAGTGAAGAAGTTTATGCAATTAAGCAAAGAACTTAAACCATGCAACTTTTTATATATTAATTATTACACACACACATATATTTTGCCTTCATATATAATTATTACATATATATTATTAATAGATGTATCACGTGGTGATGAAAAAGTTAAGAGCAGAAGGTATTTTCTTATAAAATATTCCTCCAATTTCTAAGGGAATCCTTTTATGAACCTAATGCCTATTCTGACAATCAAGCATTCATTATGTTCATACTTGAATTCTAACAACTACTGATAAATGTGTATTATGCGGTCCTTAAGTAAAAAACACAAGGTATTTTCTTTTTCAATTTTTCCATTTTACTTTTGTTGATTAGCTGGTAGCAAAGAATATATCGCAGCAAATGCTTTTAGCTTACAATATTACCACCACGGAAGTCGTTAAAAATGAAAAATAAAAAAGAGTGAACATTATTGGAAGGACATATAAGATTAATAAAATTCTATAATTATCAGCAATAATTGAATCGTTTGAACCTGTCATTCCCCTGAATTAAAACACCAGCAATAATTCAGACTGCAAATCAATATCATTATATATATAAAATCCCATCCCTGAGCCATCTTCATAAATGGCTTAGATTAGCTCCCCTCACAAATTACTGTTCATAAGCCGGTTAAATTGTCATTGGCTCCGTGTGAGCTATCTCTATCTCCATTGCACAATGACTCAAAATCGCCTTCATATTTTGACAAGAAAAAAAAAGAAGCACCTTCATCTCTCTCATCTCTCTTTTTCTCCTTAATTTTATTTAATTTCCCGAGACCCTTTCCTTCTCTCATGTCACGTCACGTCTCATATCTGAGTGGGATTTAAAATTTGAATCCCTTCTTCTTTCTCCTCTCTCTTATGCTCCCTCTATTTTTCTTCTTCTTCTTTTTCTCTTTTTTCTCAGTTTCTCTCATAGCCACTTCAGGAGCAAGTAACTTTCAATGCTCATGATAGTTCTTATTCTCCGACTCTCTCTCTCAGTCATCTGCTCCGAAGGGTAAGGGATCTCCTCACCGAACTCAAGCTTGATGATCTCTGCCGTCGCCATCAGTGAATTTTCTGGTGTTTGTACTCTTGCACCATTCTTCCCTTCGTCTTTGGTCTTTCTCATTCCTCACTTTTCATCTTCTTCTACTTTTCTGGTAATGATTTTTGCGTTTTAAAACATAAACGCCTTTTCTGCTTGCTCTTCTGCTAATTTAATTTAAATTGGGATTTGTTTCTTTTTTCTCTAACGATTTCTTTTGTGAATAGCTTGAACAGAAATCCAGAGCAGTCATTGGTAATGGTAAGGAAATACCGAGAAAGCAGGGATGCGACTGTCAAACACCAACATACTTGTCTCTTGATCAATCTTAATCTGGTTTGTTTTCCTTTGTTTCTTGGAAACTTTCGGTTCCGTGCTGTTGTTCTTCTTTGTCTGTTTTTTAGCTTTAATGGTTTCAAAAATTGATTTCAAAGTTTATCCCATTATCTTCCTTCCTCGGTTGAATGTTAAGGATTCGTTGTTTTTTTTCCCGGTTAGTTTTGGCATCAAAACGATGGAAAGAATAGTCATTGAATCAAACCCTACTATTTAATCAAATATGGAGAATGGTGCTCATGGATCATTGAGGGAAGCACTTACATCTGGAGATTTTAACATGGATAATTTTATATGCTATATTTTGGAGATTTTAACATGGGTAATTTTACATCTGCGTAATTTCAGCATAGAGTGTTGCTTTGCTTCATGACAGTCTTGGAGTTGCCACTACTAGAAAAATGTTGAATAGCGACGGAAAATAAAGTTCCGTCGCAATTTGCGACTGAATCACCAGTCCGTCGCAAAAAATTGCGACGGAACAGGCATTCCGACGCAAATTGCGACGGACTCAGCGTCCGTCGCCATAAAATCGCGACGGACTCGGCTGTCCGTCGCGATTTTTTTTGCGACGGACGCTGAGTCCGTCGCAAAACGCCGGTGCCACCGACGGTTTGCGACGGATGCACGGTCCGTCGCAAAAAAAAATTGCGACAGACCGACGATCCGTCGCAAACCGTCGGTGCCCACTGAAGGTTTGCGACGGACCGAGGGTCCGTCGCAAACCGTCGGTGGTTTGCGACGGATCCCCTTGGTCCGTCGCAAAAAGTGTTTTGCGACGGACCGAATTCCGTCGCAAAACACTGTTTTGCGACGGAATTTTTGGTCCGTCGCAAAACACTCTTTAAACACCCCCCCGATTTTTCACTCACTCTTCTTTCTCACTCACATGCTTCTCTCGCCTGCGTTTCTCCTTTTCCGGTTGTAAGCTCCGGTCAGTGACTTTCCGGCATCATTTCCTCTTCTACGATCGATCAGTTTCCGGCGTCATTCCCTTTTGTTCCGACCGATCAGTTTCCGACCTCTTTTCTTCTCTTCTTCACTAATTGCATTTCAAGTAAGCTATCTTCTTCCTCTTTTTTTTTCTACATATATATGGGTGGATTTGATATTCTTTTTTGTTTTTTGTTAAGTCTTATGTTGATTATTGATAAAATGATAATGTATGATAATATTTTGGGTTAATTTTTTGATGTTGATGAAATTATATATGATTGATTCTTCATTTTTTATATTTAGAATATTAATGTTGTTTATAGTGTTTTTTGTATGTATGATAATGTATGATCATATTTTGTATCATTATTTGTTTATAGTGTTTTTGTATGGTTGGAAATTTGTGTGTTAAAATTATGTTTTTGTTATTAGTGGGTAATGATACATAAGTCTATATAAATAGGATGATTTTGAATTATATATAGATTAAAATGTAGTTATTATGTATATAGATTAGTGTATGTAAATTAAAATGTATATGCTATTCATAACCTTCAAAATGAGAAAATAATTTGTAAAAAGTGAAATTGATAAATTAGAGAATGAATTAATTAACATAATTTGTATGAAATATGTATGTTAGTAGAAAATTATAAGTTACATGATTTTAAAGAAGAAAGATAAGAGAATTAATTAATTAATTAACATAATTTGTATGAAATATGTATGTTAGGAGGACGTTCAGGTAGTGGACGGGGTAGTGGTCGAGCCCAACCCCGTCCTATCAGAGGGGGTAGGGCGACGTCATCTGCTCCTTATGGAGGTAGAGGGTCCAGCGCTTCCCCAGATATGCCTTCCTTTGATATGTCATCTTCACCGTCTACATATTTGTCATCTTCACCGTCGCTGTATATGTCGTCATCACCGTCTACCCCTCCCACTGATCCACAGCAAGGGGGACCACAAGTTTACAATATAATTTCTGATTGATTTACATATGTTTAGTTACATATGATTTACATATGTTTATCTTCAATACTTCACATTTCTTCCTTAGCACAATGCGTCGCCTCATAGCCACGTCGGGGAAGAAGGTAGTTCCTCCGATCCACCAACTGGGCTCCAGAGATCCTTCGACACGGAAGCTTTGGATCCGTCCCGACGGCATCGGGTAAGTCATGCCAAGTTACCGTAATGTTACAATTTTCTCTATGTAAATGGTTTGTATGGTAATATTTGCATGATGTCATCTCTCATCAGATTTGAGCCTCATAATGAGGTAAGGGACTTCATCTCGGCCCAATTATTCCGCAATTACAACCATCCTTGGGCCAAGTGGTCAGACATTCCTATCACTATTCGAGATGCTTGGTTCGATGAGTTCTTGGTAAGTTTTTTGTTTTATGGTTATTTAATTAAGTACTTTAAAAATTTGGAGCACTAATTGTTCGTTATTGATTTTCAGCGCCAGCATATGACGTTGCCTGAACATCGTGCAGAACTGAAAGAAAATTATAATCATAAGGGAGGCCGATATTTGTGTCAAAAGCTTTACGGCTTGAGAAATAAAAGAGGCAAGAAAGACTGGATTTCCCAGGACACTGTAGACGAATTATTGCAGAATTGGGCCACAAATGAACAGTTTCAAAACATGAGCACGAAAAATAAGCAAAACAGAGCCAAAATGGAAGGACCGTCATATGCTGGCGGCAACATTCCTATTAGTGAGCATCGACGGAAAATTGTAAGTACACTCTATTTTCTATTTAGGTATTTGATATTTTATACTTTGAAGTAATTAATTAAGGTTATCATCCGCGTTTGCAGGTAGAGTGCGGGAAGTTCCTGAAGGATCAATTGAGTGGGCTACCTTTGAGCGGACCCATTCCCGGCAGTCTGAAGGGAGTGAGAGACAATGGATTAACCAAAAGGCGCTGCAAGTAGCGGTTAGACATTTATTGCCTTTATTACTTGTTTTATGCACCACCATATTTATTTTATTTTACATGTCTAATAAGCTATGTATTTTTGTGCTTGTAGGAAACCTTTCTGTCGCAGGAGAGAGGGTCGCAGCTTGGGTCGACCCGCATCCTCTCGGTCCGACAATGAGAGTCTGTTCTTTGAGGCCGCAGCGGATTTAACAAGAAAGGGAGAGTCTTTGGATACGGTGCCTCTGCTGGCCGACTGAAGCAATCAAAGCGCTCCTCATCCAAAGGTGAAGGTGTTTCTCTAGGTACACGTAATACATTTCATATTGATAATTTCCATTCTCTTGTCTATTCAAATGAAGTACAAATAATAAATGTACTTCATAATGTATTTGCGAGATGAGCTGAAGAAGATGAAAGCGTTGGTGGAGCAGCAAGCAACACAGATGAGTCAGCAACAGGACATCATGAGGCAGGAGGATGGAGCAGGCGATAAATCAGGAACGGGAGAGGATGGAGCTTGCGATCCAACAGGAACGGGAGAGGATGCGACATCAGATGGATCAGCAAGCGGAGATGATGAGACAGATGCAACTTCAACTCCTGTCTCTAATGACACAAAAGGGTTCGGGGTCGGCTCCTGGTGATGATGACCATGCGGGTGATAATGATGATGATGACAATGCTGCTGTTTAGACTACTTTTTAGTATTTGCTCCTTACAACATTATTATATATATTGTGTTTTCTCTATGTAAACTCTTTTTATTATATCCATGATACTTTTGCAATCAATTTTCAAGAAAAAAAATATTTAAAAAAATAAAACAATTAAAATTTTAAAAAATAAAACAATTTTGCTAAGGAAAAAATCCGTAGCAAATTGCTACGGAATATAAGACTACTAATCAGATTGGAAGTATTCCACTAGATTGGGCTCTGGGAGCTTTTAATATGTAGAGCACAACTGATTTAGATGTACAGAACCATAATTTGTTGTGAGCAACAGCGATGTCAATTTTTTGTGAGTAGTTGATCTTTCCCATGAGGCTCCGATGATTGAAGAGATTGCCTTGGGTTTACACGTTAAATTTGTAACATCCCGTTTTTCAAAAGCAGTATAATTTTTTTTTCATTAGAGTAGAGCATTGGAGCGGAAGAGTAACTGATATATATATATATTCAAAATGCCCACTAGCTAATTACAGAAGCGGTATAGTAACCGAGAGTTTTCAAAAGTAAAGAACAACATAAAGTCTTCAGCCGGATCTCTAGGCTTGCTGCTTCCCTCTCTCCTCGGTCCTTGGTTCTCCCGACCCTGATGCTATGTTGAGAGCTGAGATCCGCACCGGATCTTAGGTAACGGTTAACCTCATATTTACATATATAACATATGGACTACAGACAATCATATCAACAACAGTATATGTGCATCATCGCCCAAAAGCATGCATACATATATCGCCCAAAAGCATGTATACATATATCGCCCAAAAGCATGCAGATATATCGCCCATAGCAAACGTAAACATATTAACAGCACATAAACATATCACAGAGCTATCAACTACCACATACAATACACCTAGCACATACATGCATACCATAAACATCAGATTAGTGTTACAGTACGCGGACGTACCTTCGTTGACGATATACGGTATTTCTGTCGGAATACGGTATGACAGTAGGTCAGAACGTAATCAGGGATATCCTATCAAGATAACAACATATTTGTTAAGGATCTATCATTACGACGGACATTTTAGTCATAAATTAATGACCATTTTACCCCTGACCCCCTAATCGACAGAATTTCGCCAGCACTTCGTTATTTTGACTCTAATCTTCCAAAATTTTGCCATAACTCTTCCTCCACATATAATTTCGAAATTAATAACTTAATTACCCATAAAACATGATATCTAATCATACTTGGAAGATTAAAGATCAAAACAACATTTCTACTAAGAACTTCAAGAATTACCGAACAAAGACTAGAACCGAAGAACTTACCCGTTGAAGAACTTCACTACAACTTCTTCAGAGCTCCTCTCTCTAACTTCTCTCTAACTCTTCTAATTTCTCTTTGCAATGGTGTGAATTTTCAAGAGGGAGGATGGCCTATTTATAGCCAAAGCCTAAGGGACCCAAATGGTATAACAATTTCTCCTTGTTCATTCTTGGCCATGGAATTGCACAACTTAGCTAGCAAGTTTTCTACTCCATTCTCCTCCACTAATTTTGTCCCCTATGTCAAGTTTTCCAAAGATGAAATCATCCAAGTGATGTCACCTACTTCCTCAAGAAGTTGTCTTACCGATAAAGTCTCTGTTCGGTGTTCTATTCGCGTAATCTTGGAGAATCTCAGAAATCCAAGAACATAGCCCTGAAGGTCTATTTTCCTCTTTGGGAATATCTTGGTTAACTAAATTTTTGATCCTATTCAGGGCATTCCGTTGCCTGCCGAAGATTTTCGGATAAACGCTTCGGTTACGGAAATCGCTTCGGGTAGTGTCAACTTCTGGACAAAAATTCACTGATTCATAATATGTCCAGATGTTTACCAACTTATTCAAGGATTTTGAGTTAGGATTTAATTTCCATTGGTTCTCATTTATCCTATATGTTTTTTCACAAAATATCTTTATGAAATATCATTTGCAACTTGCCAACTTGCATTGCTTTCATACTTGGCATATTTTCTCTCTCTTTTCTTTTCCCATTTTCGTTTTGCATGACATCTTTTTGCAAAAGATGTTGCTTCCCACTTGCTCATCCACTTGCTCAAATATCCTATTGCTTTATTTTCTCATTGGCTAGAGTTTTTGTTTGACTTTCCAACTACTTCTTAAACAAGTTTTCATCTTTAATTCACTCAATTTTCCTTCTTATTTTCGGCTGCACACACATATACATTAATCAATTCAAATTGGTTTCCCACTTGCAACAATATCTTAGCATGAAGTGTTCTTATTGGTTGGTTGACTTTTCAACAACTTAATCAACAAGTTTTCCTTTTCAATTCCTTCTTCTTTTATTCATTCAACTTTCTTCTTCTATCCCTCTAGAATTTCGACAGCTCCTTCCCCTTTTTTCCTATTCTTTTTTTTTTTTCAATTAACTCACATTATCCTCTAATCATCTCATATTCTTTTTAACTAGAAATTCTCCCATTGGTTCTTCTATTTCACAAGAATTATGCTTTAGGGACTCTTATATAATTCATCTAATATATTTCTTAATCATCTAAAATTGATTAACAACTATTCCCTTGCTAATCTTGATTCTCCATTAGTCATTAATCTCAAATTAGGGGTTTTAGATAATTAACTTTGAATATCTCATTTTCTCATGCTTACATAATTAGCCAATAATTATTAAATTAATCACCTACTAATTGTTGACAATTTTCTTAATTAGTATTAAATATTATCTCACAAACTTTTTACTGACATTGGTATTTTACGCTTCATGTAAAATACTAAAAATCATGGGGTCAATTATGGCCCCACAATACTTTTTGATTTTTCTCCTTTAATTTTTCCAAGGTAATAATTTAATAAATGACCTAAATTAGGGACAATATTCTTCCCTATTTCAAATAAATATTTATTTGCCTCTTTATAATATTTTCAGGGTATTTTATAACCCACAAATATTTTAGGGACCTATTTGCAAACTTTCAAACGTTTTAGGGATCTAAATGCACATTATGTAATTTCAAGAGAAATTACCCTAATAACAAGATAAATTCAATACAAGGTATTTGAGACCTCATATTCACCTATTTTTACTAGGCATTATTTACTGAGATTTTTAGGGTTTTACAAAATTCAATTATGTTTATATCTATTAGTTCATGCTAATATATATCGGTTAATATCCTTTATTTATATTTGTCCCTTCCAGCATTTTTGCTTTATCTTATACCGAGTTCTTTAGTTGAAGGAAATAAGGAAAAAGGTAGTGTCTTGTGTGTATTTGGTTCAAGTTTATATCGATTGGTTGATGCTAATATATATTGGTTAATGTCCTTCATTTACATTAGTCCCTTTCAGCTTTTTTGCTTTATCTTATCTTTAGTTGAAGGAAATATGGAAAAAGGTTGTGTCTTATGTAGTTTGTTACTTGGTTCATGTTTATATCTATTGGTTCATGTTAATATGTACTCCGTATTGGTTAATGTCCTTTACTTACATTTTTCCCTTTCAGCTTTTTTGCTTTATCTTATGCCGAGTGTAATACCCTGAAAATCTCATTTATGATAAGTATCATATTGAGTAAATAATACCTATTGGAAATAGGTGAATATGGGATCTCAAAGATCTTGTGAAGAATTTATCTTATTTTTGGGTAGTTTCTCTTGAAAAAGAATAATTTGCAATTAGGTCCCTAAAACGTTTAGAAGTTTGCAAATAGGTCCCTAAAATATTTACGGGTTATAAAATACCCTGTAAAAATTATAAAGAGGCAAGAAAATATTTATTTGAAATTGGAAGAATTAAAGTATTACAATGAGTAAGAGCCACAAAACAAAGGAAGTTAATTAGGTGAAACCTTAATTAAAGATTGGACCAATAAGAGAATTTTTTGGTAAGTAATATATGATATATTAAAGCAACATATTTTGTCAAAAGATGCCACATATTTTTGAAAATAAGGAGAGAGGGAAGCAGCAAGTTCAGGGATCCGGCTGAAGACTTTCTGATGTTGTCCTTTACTTTTGAAAACTCTCGTTGTTGAACCGCTTCTGTAATTAGCCAGTGGGCATTTTAAATATATATATCAGTTACACTCTTGTTCCGATGCTCTACTCTGATGAAAAAAAATTATACTGCTTTTGAAAAGTTGGGATGTTACACCGAGAAGGCTCTTTTGGCCTCATAACTTTCTGTCCTCCCTTGTAATATACCTTAAACACTAAAATGCTTCCATTTGTGTTGACCACGCGCGTGTTGTTGCAGAAAAGGTAAACATTAAGGGGTCACTTTCATTTATGCCAGGTGGGATACTTTATGAATTTATTTTTCTCAAGCTTTATAATATAAGAAACATAAAAAAGCAGGTAAATCATGTATGCTTTTGTTGAACCACCCAGGTTTATCATCTTCTATAGCTAAAAGATTCGGTCTTCAGCTTTTTGTTTGTGTTATGTTTTAGCACTCAAAATAATCCTTACATGTAGGTGATTTAATAGCCCTGCTATCTTCTGTAGATAATTAACTCTTGCGTGTGTGCTCAGGTGAATCCAGACAACATGCAAGACATACATGGCCTGCCATCTAATCTTCTACAACAATGTAGATCATTCAGGATAAATTTTTCAATGTGATCTGCGACTAAATGTCTTTTGTTCACCCTACGAGGTTTATGCCTGTTGCGACTTCGGCAAGTGCACCGGTCGTTACAAGTAATAAAGTTGTGAGAAAGAGATCGTCCCACGAGGAATAGTATTACAGCCACTAATTAGTTATTTCAGCTTTAGTTGGATGGAATAGAGTAATAAGGGTGATTTGTAACTAAAAATGTTTTAAATAATTAAATAAAAAAATAAGAAGCAAGAATTTCAAGAATTTCAAGAACGTTTTAGAAAAGATGATTAATAGAGAAAAACGCAGCTAGGGCATAGAATTCCCCTATGTTCCTCTAAGTATTCGAATTAAATTCCTAATTGACTTATTATTCCCATACCGACGATCAATTCTCTAATATTTAACTAAGTCCCAATGTCTTGATGCTACCTTAGTCGTTATCTTTAAAAATAACCTAATGTCTCGGTATTATTTAGAAAGATTATGTAAACCGAATTATAAGATCACATAAATTTGTAAGCCTATGTCTAGGTCATGCAATTTTATGATGAATTAAAGGTTAAGTTAAGTGCACCAACATCTCTATTGTCATGCACTAACCTATGGGCAATCTAAAAGGTGATCGAGTCTTTTGAGAAGGCTTTAAGTAAATATAACTCATTCAATATGGTAAATAACATTCAATAGAGAATTTCAAATAAATACTCAAATTAACATAGGGTTCATCCTCGCCCTAACTACTAAAAGGAAATTAGCCAAGCATGGCTAGGTTAAAAAATTAATAAAATAAATGAAAACCAGAATTGTTCTTCAGAAATTGGGGAAGGTTGATCTCTACAATTGCTTTGATCTTCTTTCTCCAATTCCTTCTTTCGTGATTCTCGCTGTGCGCGCGTCGTCCCCTTCTTCTTCAATTGCTATTCGATTCTCTCGCTGCCGTCTCAATATGTGCGTGGTTCCCTCTATTTTCTCTTTTTCGTGTTTCTTGTCCGTCCGTTTTGTTCTTGTTCGCTGCTCAATATATATTGATTGGCTCCGCCTAATCTTTTTGCTTCCCCTGATCCTTTTTAATAAAGGATATATAATATCCTTTTTCTTTCTTGGTTGCTTGCGTGATCTGTCCTCCTGCTTCTTTCTTCTTTTGATATAATATATATTATTATCTTTTTCAATTTAATATAATATAATATACTAATATATTATATTATATCCTTTTAAATTTGATTTGTTACATCCTTAGATCACCTAATATCTTACGCACAAATAAGTAGGATATCAATAGATTTTCTGTTATGATATTCTTTTATCCTATATTTAATTAAAAGATAGATAAATATATAAAATATAATTAAATAGGTAGAATATTAATAAATTCAATCCAATATATCCCAGAATCTACCCTTATTTAATTATAAAATATCTACTTATCAATGCCACTTCTTTGCTTACTAGATGACATGTAAATTAGTTTAATTCCTTCTTCCTTTTTGAATTTTTTTGTCTTTTGGACCGGACCATCATAATCCTATCTTGATGACTGAGTTAATTTAAATTATTATATTCATTGGTTATTTTTTCTCATAAAAAAAGATGACGACGATCTGTCAATGGTGTTAAACTTATATTAATACGTATTGGTTGCAAGCAGTGAAGGAATATCGATTGTTTTAAATGTTGTGAAAGTTCCATGGTTTAGGTATGTTACGTTTTCAAAGTTTTTAATTGGGGTTGCAGGGAGTGCTTTGATAACGCACTACTAGAAAATATCCAATTTGCGACGGATTTTGCGACGGAAAAAAATCCGTCGCAAATTGGAGGAAATTTGCGACGGATACTAAAATCCGTCGCAAAAAAAAATTATTTGGGACGGACCGTGGTGTCCGTCGCAACTGCCGACAGTTTGCGACGGACGGCCCGTCCGTCGCAAAATTTGCGACGGACGGCCCTGTCCGTCGCAAAATGGCCGATTTGCGACGGACCGGCCCGTCCGTCGCAAATCGGCCTTTAACCCCGCGAATTTTCATTACTTCTCCATTTCATCTTCTTGCATCCGTTTCTCTCTTCTACTCGGTGGAACCTTGGTGCTCCGGCCAACGATTTTCCGGCGTCATCCCCTCTCCTCCGCCGAGCATTTTCCGGCGACATTCCCTCTTGTTTCAACCGATCGGTTTCAAGAGTTTTTCCTTCTCCTCTTCCAATCTGCACTTCTATTCCAAGTAACCTATCTCTTCTCCATTTTTTGTTCACTATAGTATATATGAATAGATTTGATAATTGTTTTTGTATTTTCTTGAGTATTATGTTGATTTCTGATAAAATGATGATGTATGATAATTTTTTTCTTTAATGTTGATTAAATTATTTATTATTAGTTGTTGATTTGTGTTTAGTATTTATTAATGTTGTATTATTTGTTTATAGTCTGTTTTGTATAGAAGTGAAAAATTATATGTTAAAATTTTGATTTTGTATTAATAGGTAATGATACATAAGTTTATAAGATGTTGTTGAAATGAGAAAAATGAAATGTTAAGAAATGATGTATAAGAAAAAAGAATTAATTAATTAATATAATTACGGGAGGAATGTGTGACTCTAGGGATTTATTAAATTTTTATGTATTAGAAAAATTAATGTTATTAACTAGTTTTACAATAAACAGTGATAACTTGACAAATCAAATTATAAATATATATTTAGGGATAAGATAATTAATTAATATTAAGTTTATATGTCTTAAAAAAATTAGTTAAATTAGTTAGTTGAGTTAATGTCGTATAAAAATTACTATTATGTTGTATTAAAATAAAATATCTCATTTAAATGTTTTATATGTGAGTTTAGATAATAATGAAATTCGTATGTATTATAAAAATTAGTTAAATTAGCTAATTTAGCTCATATATCTTATAAACTCCAAATTACTTATATAGATTTACGCATCGAATTACATGTTAATTATGTTGGTAACTTAACTAGTTAGGAAATATGGAAGGCAATCATGATAGAAGTTGGATGTACAATCGTCTAACTGATAGAAGACAACTAACTCAAGAATTCTTGGCGGGTTTGAAAGAGTTCATCGAATTTGCTTTGGCACACTCAACTAATTCAAGCGGGCGATCGGTTGTCCGTGTGTCAAATGTAGGTGTTTAAGATTTAAAGATCCTGTACGGTGAAAATCCATTTATGTAAAAAGGGATTCATGAAGGATTATGAATGTTGGGAATGTCATGGCGAAATCCGACATACACCGAGTGGTTATTACGGGGACAATAGTCATCGAGACAACCTTAATCAATATGAGCAGTTGGTTATGGATGCCGCGGGACCGTCGATCGGCCAATATTTTGATCCGATTACTCATGCCGAACCGTCATACATTGAAGAGGAGAACGATACACATACTCAACCACAATACATGAGAGAGGATCCTCATAGGAAGCCGATAGGTTCTATAAAATGCTTCAAGAAGCGCAACGTCCGTTATGGGAAGGTTGCGAACACTTTGAAAATAGCGAATATTCATCGCTATCGGCTACCCTGGCAACACTAAGCTTGAAGACTGATCACCATATGAGTGAGAGGAATTACAACGAAATGATGCAGATTATGAGTAAGATTGTTCCCAAAGACAGTAATTTGCCGAAGGATTTTTATCAAGCAAAGAAAAAGGTGAAAGAGCTTGGGCTTGGATGTGAAAAAATCCATTGTTGTCCCAGAGGATGTATGTTGTATTACAAGGATGATCTTTGGTGACCAATTGCAAATTCTGTGGACATGACAGATACAAAGTTGTGGGAAAGGAAGGAAAATGACCCGTCATGCGTTAAGCAAGATGTGATACTTTCCTCTTGTGCCCGGACTTCGAGAGATTGTATGCATCGGAACAAACAGTGCGCATATGAGGTGGCAGGGAGCATCGCAGGATGAAAACTTTGTGACGCATCCATCCGATGCCGAAGCTTGGTGTAAATTTGATGAGGCAAATCCGTTATTTGCTATGGATCCCCGTAATGTCCGTCTTGGTCTATGCTCGGATGGGTTCGCTCCTTTCAACAATACGGGCGGGACTTATTCTGTTGGCCTGTCATTGTGACTCCGTACAACCTCCCACCTTTTATGTGCATGAGAAGAGAGTTTTTGTTTCTGAACGCGTTAATCCCTGGGCCATCCAACCCAAAGAGAAGATAGATGTGTACCTCGGGCCTCGATAGACGAGTTGAAGATGTTGTGGGTGAAGGCATTCTTACGTATGATGTATCATTGAGTCGAATTTCACCATGCGGGCTGCCTTAATGTGGACGATAAATGATTTCCCGCATATGGGATGTTGAGCGGGCGGCAAACGTCGGGGAAGCTTGCATGCCCGGTCTGTCTTGAACAAAACATGGGTTTTAGCTTACAACACAGTCGCAAGGTCAGTTGGTTTGACAGGCACCGGCGATTCCTTCCCTCAGAGCATCAGTGGAGGAGAAATAAAAAGACTTCATGCGGAATGTGGTCGAACGAGCAGATCAACCTCGTCGTTTAAGTGGCCAAGAAATATGGGACAGGGTGAAGTACATTCAAAGTGTTGAAGAAGGGACTGGTTCAAGCGAACCTGAGGGATACGGCGTTGATCATCATTGGAACAAACACATCATCTTTTGGGAACTACCATATTGGAAAGATCAATTGTTAAGACACAACCTCGATGTCATGCATATTGAGAGGAATGTGTTTTGCAATATTCTGTACACCGTGATGGACACCAAGGGCAAGACGAAGGATACGAGAAACGCAAGACGAGACATAGAAGTGATTTGCGAAGGCCCGATTTGCATTTGGTGGAGAATGCCACGGACGGACGTCCAAACCTAGAGCACCGTACACATTCAACAAACAACATAATTTGGAATTGTTGCAATGGGTTACGATCTGAAACTCCGGACGGTTATGCGTCAAACTTGAGAAGATGTGTTGATCTACGCACGAGATGAAGTTATTCGGGATGAAGAGTCACGATTGCCATGTTTTTTTCCAGAGATTGTTGCCGTGGGCCTTCAAAGCACTTCCGAAGCATATATGGTCTATTCTGACGGAATTATCCATGTTCTTTAGAGAAATTTGTGCTTCTGAACTTAATGTTGAAAAGTTACGTCACTTAGAGGCGAGCATACCAATAACGCTATGCAAGTTAGAGATGGTGTTTCCTCCTAGCATGTTTGACTCAATGGAACATTTGCTGTTCACTTGGCCTACGAAGCAAAGGTAGGTGGTCCGCAACAATATAGGTGGATGTATCCGTTTGAGAGGTAATATATATATTTCTTTCGTGCGGTTGTTAATTGAAAGACATGGTGCTTTAGTTTATAAATTCCACTTACATTGTCCATTGTAGGTTTTTACGCACACTTAAGAACAAGATCAAAAATCCAAGGTATGTCGAAGGATCTATCGCTGAAGCGTTTCTAGTCGAAGAGGCCACTAAGTTTGCATCATACTATTATCCCCCTGAAATGATATCAAGATGGAGAGGGGTACCTCGCAACGATGATGGCGGAGATACTTGTAATCAAAATTCAATATTTAATTTTCCAGGCCGAGTAGTGGGAAAACGTTGGAGGTCAACTCTAGAAGGAAGAGATAAGCAAGTAGCGGAGTGGTACATTCTAAACAATTGTGAAGAGGCCGCCCCAGTACTTAAAGTAAGAGTTCTTTTCTTTTTCTTGTTTAGGAAATATTACGGTATTAACTTCATCTTTTTGTTACGCTTACTTCTCTAACTGGGTTCGATCGACAAATCCTTCGATGTCGGATTCGAAGTTGAGCAAATCACGAACTCTATGTTTCCTCAATGGTTTCGATCCTACTTCGTGCAAAATCCATCGATAGCAATGAAGTTGCGTGGAGTTTGTCTTATGGAGCTGCAATAATTGTTACCGGTGCAACAAATACGTAATCAATGGGTATCGGTTTTCAAGCTGTTCAAGCGAACGCAAATACACTATGTTGCAATTACGGTGTATGTTGTAGAGGTGACCAAGTTGACGGGGTCGAGGAGCCTACTACGGGAAGTTAATCGAGATAATTCAGTTGCATTACCAGTGGGACAAGGTGGTGACTCTGTTTAAGTGTGAGTGGTTTGATAACAGTCCGCGTGGGACAAAAGTGGACAAATATGGTAATGTTGAGATCCACTGGATAAGGAGATATACGGTTGGTTATGACCCATTCATCCTTGCTCAACGGGCGGAACAAGTTTACTATACCTTATACCCCGCATCCCGTCAAGGGTGGAGGGGAGTTATCAAAACCAAAGCACGGCATATTATACCAAACACGAAAGAGTCAGAAACAAATGACGGTATTCCTGAACCGTTCCAGGACGATCTAATTATACTACATACTCCGTCATATACTTCGCTCTTGTCATATTTAGTAAATATCTTTTATATATATATATATATATATATATATATATATATATATATATATATATATATATATATATATATATATATATATATATATAAGTGTTCAGAGATGGAGCATCAAGGAGGACGTTCCGGTAGTGGACGTAGTAGTGGTTGAGCCAAACCCCGTCCTATCGAGGGGTAGGGGACGTCATCCGGTGCCTCGTAGGCGAGAGGGCTCGGCGCTTCCCGGATGTTCCGCTATTTGAGATGTCATCTTCACCGTCGGTTTATATGTCATCGTCACCGTCTCTTTATATGTCATCGTCGCCGTCTCGGGCCAGAACTTCCCATAGTCCACAAAGAAGGAGCAGAGCAGTTTACTTTACCATTTCTAATTGATTTACATATGTTTAGTTTTCTAAAACCATCTATGTACAAGCATCTTGATAGTTGACATTCCTTCCTTCCTTCAAAGACAATGCATCGCCTCAAAGCCATGTCGGGAAGGAGGTAGTTCTTTCGAGGAACCAACTGGGATCGGTAGATCCCGCAAATGGAAAGATTTGGATTTGTCCTATTGGCACCACCGAGTAAGTCATGTAAAGTTCGCAATAATAATGTTATGATTTTCTACCTTTAGTTTCTATGCTAATATTTCCATCATATCCTCTCGTGTTCGATTTCTACCAAATAATGAGGCAACTAGTATCATCTCAAACCAAATATTTCGTAACTTCAATCGCCTTACGCTTTGTTGGACAGATATTCCTCAGGATAATCGGGATGCTTGGTTCAATGATTTCTTGGTAAGTTATGTGTTTTAATTTATGGTTATTAATTTCTTATTGAAATCTGCACCACTGATTGTTTGTCATTGATTTTCAGAAAAAGTTTAATACGTTGCCTAAACATCATGAAGACCTTAAAGCGACTTATAACTTGTATGGAAAATGGTTGAATGAGAGGTTCTTTAAATTGAGAAGAGGTAGAGGCCGGAAAGATTGGATTCAACCCGAGGTTGCTGACCAATTACTTCAACATTGGGCGTCCATGAGAAATTTCAAAATAAAAGTCGAAAAATAAGCAAAATAGGGCCAAAATGGAAGGACCTTCCTATGTCAAGGCCGCATTTCACCGAGTGAGCATAAACGAAAAATTGTGAGTACACGTTATGTTGTATTTAACTATTCAATATTTAGTTTTTTGAAACAATTATTTAACGGTCATTATTTGTGTTTGCAGGCACTGTCTGAGGATGTTGCTCCAGAAGATGTTGACTGGATTGCCTTTGAGCGTACCCATTCCCAGCAATCTGAAGGGAGTGAGCCGCGTTGGATTAACGCCAAGGCGCAGCAAGTAGCGGTGAGATATTATATTGCATTCTTTGTTTCTGACATCAACATATATTCATTTCATTTCACATGTCTTATCTGTGATGTATTTTTTTGCTTCTAGGACAATTATAAGAGGCTGACAGAGGAGAGAGATTCGCAGTCTGCGGCGACCCCAAATCCTCTCGGTCGATAACGAGAGTCTATTCATTCAGTGCAGTGGAATGAACAACAAAGGTAGAATCTTCGGCACGGTGCCTCCGCCACCGATTTAAGCAAACGAAGCGCTCCTCATCCGCCCATGAAGGTGTTTCGCAGTAAACGTAATACATTTGATATTGATTGTTATATTTTCATTCCCTATTCTATTTGAATAAAGTACAAAAATAAACGTAGTTCTTTTTTTTTTGCAGATGAGATGAGGAAGATGAAGGCGTTGGTCGAGGCGCAGGCAGAGGAGCTGCATGAGACACGCGAGATCGTCGGGCCAGAGGAGCTGCATGAGACACGCGAGATGGTAAGGCAGATGCAGATTCAACTTATATCCCTAATGAAAAACAAGGGGCCGGCTTCTGGTGATGGTGACAACGTTGATGGTGGTGATGATGATGCTGCTCTTTAGACTACTTTCTAGTACATGTTATTCGAGACAATATTATTTATATTTTATTTTCACTCTATGGAAAACTCATTATGCTTGATACTTCGGGACATATATATATATATATTGTTTTTTTATGGAACACATTTAGTTCTAATTAAAAAAAGTAATTCGAAATTTTTTTTTTTGAAAATATTTTGCGACGGATATTTAAATCCGTCGCAATTTTTTGCGACGGAAAATGAATTCCGTCGCAACTTGCGACGGATTTAATAGTCCGTCGCAAGTTGCGACGGATACAATATTCCGTCGCAACTTGCGACGGAATTTCAAATCTGTCGCAAATTGCGACGGAAAAAAAAAATCCGTCGCAATTGCGACAAGGTTTTTTGCGACGGACACAATCCGTCGCAAAATGTGTTTTGCGACGGAAAAACCCATTTTTGCGACGGATTTTTTCCGTCGCAAAATCCGTTTTTTTTTGTAGTGACGTTGGGTCGTATATTTGGCATCAAAAGAATCCCATTGAAGATTACATGGTTTGATATGTTTATAATGAGATTGTCCTCTATATATTGCATTCTACTTCCCATGTCTTGAATGTCATTGATTTGTGTAAAATACATTAATGAATGATGCTGCAATTAGGTTTATCAATGCTGAAAAGCGTTGTTGTAGCAGCAAACTTTTAGTCGACTCTATATAATATTTAAAATACTATTAAGAGTTTTGGCTTTGTTTTCATTCATAGCCAACTTTGACTCTCATTTCACGTTTTAGGGAATCCACGATAGACTCTGTATAAAGTATCCTAATATATATAGATTTATGGAATTTTTTCCTTATATTTGTATCTGAATGTTTTCCAATTAAACCTAAATGGAGGATCTGATTTGATGAGACTAAGGACAACCATGATGTAAGCTATAGTTAATTCTTGAAGTTATTTGATTGGATCTCTTTGATGTCTTATTTCAAGTTCTTTACGTATATCAATTATTTTTTAAAAATAGTAGAACTCTAAAAATCAATTTCAAATTCGCTCCATGCTCAATCTACAAATTTTGAACCAATATTCTATTTTTAATATGTAGTCATTCATTGATAATGATATTTTACTGTTCCTAAAGACAAAAAAAAATTACATCACTGATAAAGTAAAATATATTTAAATAATTTGTGAGGTACTTATCACCCGTACAACACAGGAAGTATAAACTGGTTACTAATGTACCATATCTATACAATTTGTATTTACTATTCAGAGCGCTATTATGGGACATGATTAAAGAATATCCGTATTATTCAAGACATTGGAATATGTGTAAAGAATATTATTACTTTAATCTATTGCAGAAACAACAAAGAACGATGAGTAAAGCACTTATGTACGAGCTTACTTTAAGGGGGAAAAAGCACTTTTCCACCGATTACGGACGTCATTTTCAATAATCTCTCTCACACAAGGTTCTGACTTCTGATGACTAAACTGGTTGGAATATTGAATTAAGGATTGGTGGATTAAAGAATCTTGAGCAAAAAAAAAAAAAGGATTACTGAATCAGGTTATTGGATATTGACAAGACAAATAAAATAAATAATAAACATGGAGGGGAATAAATTTTCAGAAACGTTGTACTGTCAAGTGTCAACTCACCCATATGGTGGGATCCACTTCTTTCACCAATTCCTATTTTAATTTTTCTCAATCACTGCCACATGCGACTAAACACTGCTCCACATTAATTGCTCTCTTCTTCTTTATTTTTTTTTTTGTTGTTGTTGATATAGCCTCCTTCATACTTGTAATCTCCGTCAGTCATTTTTGTCACTTCCCAGCTACTCCATATCTTTTCTCCATACTCTTCCTGCCTCCATCCTCATTCGTTCCGTGAGAAATACCTTCACTGAGAAATGACTGACTGAGAGAGGGCTTCGGAAACCATGGTAAGAAAGTATAAAGAAAACTTGTGAGATTCCCTCACACGGTTCATATATAAATACTGAACAGACCCACACTTTGAGCACTACTGTGCGCACCAGGACTCACGAAGAGAGGAAAATGGGAAAGAAGTGTAGCGAGATTAAGATAGAGGGAGATTTGTTCAGCGACACATTGAGAGAAGCTCAAAGAGCTTATAGGTCCAAAGAATGGGACAAGTTCAGGAAAATCTTCGCTGATAATATGGTAGATTTGCTCAAAGATTTTGACTTGTTGGGGAACACTGCCATTACCATGGCAGCTCGCTCTAATAATCCAGAAATCTTGAAGGAGTTGCTGGGAAATCTATCTGAAGAACAAAAGTGGCGTGCCTTTAGGAAGAAGAACAGTCAAGGCAACATCCTTCTTCATGACATCGCGGTCAATTGCAGTACGGTGGCGATGGCTGACATCGTACTTGATTTTGAAAGGACCACGCCCTTTCCGGCGGAGCTTGCCACAGAGGAGGAGAAGGAGGAGACAGAGGAAGAGAAGAGAAGGCCATTGCTGGAGTGGAAAAACTTAAAACGTGAAACGCCAGTGTTCAAGGCTGCCAAGTTTGGTAACCTAAAGATGCTGAGCCATTTGGTGACACGTGTAGATGGAGGTGACATGAAAATTCATCAAGAAAGCTCTGGAGAGACTATTCTTCATGCTAGTGTGAACAATCAATCCTTTGGTAAACCTATTTTAACCTAAAATGTTATGCTAGTCTTTTTTAAACGATCTACTTAACTAGCAGTAGTTTTAGTATATTAAGAAAATTAGTTACTCCCCCCTCCCATCCTTAATAGGATATAAGATATATTTGGAAGTCTTGATACTTGATACTAAATATAACACATACTTTTCGTATTTTTTAATCGTTTCTTAATTTCCCTAGGGCTAAGATTCACGGAGGGGAGGGAAGATTCATTATCTTCCTTTCAAAAACCCGTTTGGATGCTCTATCTTTTCGGAACCAATCTTTTGGCGAGTCACCATCTTCCTTCATTCATGGGAAAGATGGCTTCCCTCCATTTTCGGATGGAAACTGATCGGAAGATTCCCAAATAACCCTCTTCTAGATCTTCTTCTTCAAGCCATCTCCCATCCTTGCCGCCGACGCCTCCTCCTCCTTTCTGCAAATCCTGCCGTCCCTTCTTCTTCTGTGTGTCACCGTTGTGGGTTGCAAGGAAGCAGAAGATCTGCAATTTTGTGTGTGTGTGTGTGTGCTGTCGGGTGTTGCAGGATGAAGAAGATCTGTAAATTGTGTGTGTGTGTGCTGTTGGGTGTTGCAGGATGAAGAAGATCTGATTTTTTTTTTTTTTTTTTTTTGTGTGTGTGCGCTTTTGTTGAGTTGTAGGATAGAAGGAGATCTGAAGTTTTTTTCAATTTTGTGCTTTGTGGGCGGGATGCAGAGGGGGGAGGTTTTTTTATTTTATTTTTTATTTTTTATTTTTAGGGTAAGGGATATTTTGGACATTTTAAAGCTTACATTTTAATTGTATTTTTTTTTTTTAAAATTATCATCTTCCATCTCAATTTTCAGTCTACCAAATAGAACACCCTTTTTAAAGTTCCCTCCCAATCTTCCTTCCCATTTCTTTCCTTCCTCTAATTTCCTTTCCATCCTTAAATCTTCTCATAACAAATGGGGCCTAAGTCTCTATATCAAGGACGGGAGGAATATTTGTTAAGAATGTGTATTGATTTCTCTAAAATACCATTTCTTAAATTATTTGCATTGATATCCTTTAATAGAAACTCCATTGATATGTACAATGAGTAAAGATAGTTTGGGAAAAAACCGTAAATAAGAGGACAAAGTGAATTTAGGTATTTTTTTTAAGACTAATTCTAACCCCAACTAATTCTTATATCAAGGACCACATGTAATATCATTCTAATGCACTTCAATTTTCTGAACATGCTAGCCCTAATTCGGATAAGAAGGATGTTTAATTATATTGAATATATGTGTGTGCAGATGTAGCTCTTTGGATAATCATGAATATGGATAGGAGTAGTCTGGTTTTGAAGCGGAATAAAAATCAACTGACTTGTCTTCAGCTTCTAGCCAGAATGCCTAGTGCTTTTAAGAGCCATTATTATGATGATTTGGAATTCATCACCAAGCTCGTCTATGAATGTACATTCTCTTTTTTATATCTAACACCTCTTTTACATGCATTATCTCTCTTTCTCTAATAAAAATGCAAATAATTAATTTGTAATTTTTGAGGGTAGTGCTTCCCAAGGAAGGATACGACATTGAAGGTTGTAACAGCTTTGGTTTGCTTAGGTCTCCGGTGAGAGACATAGAAACTGGCGGACAAGATGTCGCTAGGCCACCAACTCCAGGTACTTTTGTTTTAAAAATAGGGTTAAGTGTAGATTGATCAACTAAATGTTACATTAGGAGCACCGGACACAACAATGTTTTAAAGATATCAAAAATACGAATGAACAATTAAAAAGGACCAAAAATATCAATGAAAAATTTAAAACTTTAGCGAATAGACCAAAATGGGATTGTGCTACTTTCATCAGAATTTATTTCTTCATTGGTATTTTTACTCCCTTTCAATTGTTCATTGGTATTTGATACCTTCAAAACATTGTTGTGTTTGGTGCTCCTAACGTAACACTTGATTGACCAATCTGCACATTAACCCTTAAAAATATCAACAAGCACTATTCAAACAATAAACATTTTAAGCTTATGACAACAGTGCAAAATGCACTAAAAATGAAATCTTATATTAAAGACTGGAGTTAGTATGTAATTGTTACCCTACAACAACATTTTTTCTTGTTGTTATAAGCTAAAAATGTTGTGTAGCATGTACTCCCTCTAGCCCTTAGTATGAAGTATATTTGACAAGTTGATTTTGGTCCTAAATATAAGATAAATTTTTTGTATTTGTGAATCTTTTCTTAATTTACTCCTATTAATGTCCCCTCAATAATAATCAAGGAGGAGAGGGAATGAGAGAATTAAGTAAAATAACTAAGGTGTTTTAGAAAATACATGTCATAACCTTTTTAATTTGTTTAGTCTATCATATCATTGTGTAATGACTTGCAGGTTATCTTTCAATGGCCAATTTCGCAGTTTGGGAATGTCTAGCTCAAGGTACCAACATCATTGAATATATATTCAACACATAAAAATGCACATGTTATCATGATCACAATACTGAATCAACTAAACTTTTAGTAGTTTGAATATATATATATATATTAACATGAATTATTTATAATGCATGAGCAAGCAGTATTCAATTGGATTAAGAAGATCAGCGAGGAAAAGAAGAAACATCAGTTAGCAGAGCGTCTAGCAGGGTTTCTCGTGAGGTGCGACTACTCGTGGCAGGTCACTTATGACGAACGTAACGAAAAAACATTGGAAGAACTTCCCCCAGTTCTTTACAATGTAGCCAAAAGGCAAAGAGAATTGAAATGGAGGCATAAGAAAGAAATTATACATATGGACGGCACTAAACAAGAAGATGAACTGAAAGCGTATAAGCATCACCCAGCATTGCTTATAGCAGCTAGCATTGGGATTCAAGAAATCTTAAACTTGTACATTAAAGAGCATCCAGAGTCTATAAACCACGTCAGTAAAGATGGCCAAAACCTACTTCAGATAGCTGTGAGGCACCGCCAAGAGAAAATCCTAGACTGGCTAGAGAAACAACCAGAGCTTAATTCCTTGGCTTCTCAAGTTAATCAAGAGAATCGTACTGCATTACACGAAGCTGCGGGGATAGATTATTATAGAGGATCAACCCTAGCTGGTGCAGCTTTCCAACTTCAAGAAGAGTTGGAATTCTATAAAGTAAGTATAGCTAACCGAGGCCTCAGTTCCATAACATTTTCTTTTTGTCTCATAGACTGAATGACTATGATACCATATTGAATTTTAGATATATGTGTAGGTTGGGGCTGTCTTTCAATCAAAATAACTTAAAACATTTGATAGAACATATGATATCTTACCTTCTACGTACCTTTATTTCAAAAAGAGTTGGAGTGATATAGAGCCAGTGAGTATAGATCACTATTTTAGACATTTTGTAATAATTATAATATATTACATTATTAGTAATGGGATTATATCTAGATACTCTAGATATTAGATATTTTAAATAAAAATGTTGGAAATTGAAGATATAAGAAGATGAAAAAAAAAATACACCGTTTCTTTTCTTATACACAACTCTCTCTTGCTCTGTTTTTTCCTCTCTAGGTGCTGTAGCACTTTTATTGCTCTATCTCTCTTCTTTTTGAGTGAAAGAGAATTGAGTTTGAACTTCTGTCATAAAATTTCTCTGTGGCCCACAAGTCAATTGGAACAGGTTCAGGTTTAGGGCTAAACTCGTTCTCATGAGGATTGAAATTGGTCCGGTTGACCAATGTGAACTATGAATAGTATATAATATTATAGCTTTAGTATTCAATGAAACCAATATTCAATGTTTTGTGTGTGATCTGCAGCTAGTGGAAAAAATTGTTCCAATTCACCTTCATACGCATTGTGACGATAAGAGACTAACAGCAAGAGATCTTCTGGACATAGCACACAATGATATGCTTATAGACGCCCAAAAATGGATAAAGGAAACCGCCCAGTCTTGCTCCACCGTGGCGGTCCTAGTGGCCACGGTGGTCTTTGCGGCGGCCTACACCATACCAGGCGGGACTGAGCATGGCTATGCGTACCACTGGAAAACCCCGGTGTTCATATTCTTCACCATCATGGACATCGTGGCGCTCGCCTTCTCTTTGGCTTCGGTGGTGATGTTTCTTTCAATCCTCAATTCGCCATGTGAGCTGTGGGATTTCCACAAATCTCTGCCTCGCAAACTGACTTTAGGGTTTGCTTTTCTGTTCTTGTCGTTGATCTCCACGATGCTTGCTTTTAGTGCTACTGTTTTGATCACAATTAGGTTACCATGGAAGCAATGGACTTCGACTTTGGTGTATAGTGCTGCGTTCTTCCCTGTCACCATATTTTCCTTGATTGAATTCCCACTTTATAAGAAGATTCCAAGGCTCTTCCACAAGTTTTTTAAGAAGATTTCAGTTGGTTGATCAAGCACAAGGGCTAATTAAGATGGTGTAGTAAGTATATATCAATAAGCCAAGAACAATACTTGGTGCAAATTTCTAATTTTGATATGTCAATTTTTGGTTTTCTGCTAAATAAAAGAGTTTGTAGTGTTTGTACGTAGAAACATTGTGGTTTGGGGCGGTGTGTTGTATTTCTCTAACATATGCGACTTTTGAATAGTTTCTTAATTTAATAAACTTCTGATGAACAAAGATTTTTTTTTTTGATTGTTTCATTCTCCTACCTTGTGTGTTATTTCTCTATTCATCTCCAATAATAATAATTTTAATATCTACTGCCATCTCTACCACCAAATTAAATTTCTATGTTTGGTTATATCAAATGTTGAGATGTATACGTAATTGAGATATTTACAGATTGATTTACTTAAGATATTTACAAACCGCTTCAATAACGGTGTTTAAGTTGAAACATTTGATTAAGACATCACTTTATTAATAGCATTAATTTCTTAAAGCATATAGCAACATACATGAAAAAGAACCACTACCAAATATCATCAATTTTAAATGGCTTAAGGTGCGATTTGGTCAATAAACTATTGGCTCAGGAGCGTCCAACACAATTAACTATTAAGTGGACTAAAAATACCAACAAACTTTTAAAAAAGTGCAGCCAGCACAACGCCATTAGAAAAAGATAATGTCCATTATCTAAGGTGCAGATTGGCCAACGAACTTTTACTCCAGGAGCGTCCAGCACAAAATTCTAAATTTTACTAAATTAAATATTTTTTTCTCAATTGTCATTATTCAAAACTACTTGTATAGAGATATCTATGGACAAAAATTCCCACTACAAAAAAAGTCATTTTTTGCGACGGAAAAATTACGTCGCAAAAAAGGCATTTTCCGTCGCAAAAATGGTTGTGACGGAATTTGCGACGGAATTCGTCCGTCGCAAAAAAGTGCGTCGCAATTGCGACGGAAAATATCAATTCCGTCGCAAATTTCCAAATTTGCGACGGAAAATAAATTCTGTCGCAAAATTTGTGACGGAAAATATTTCTGTCGCAAAATTCTGAAATTTGCGACGGAAATTAATTCCGTCGCAAATTTCCCAAGTTTGCGACGGAAATTAATTCCGTCGCAAATTTCCCAAGTTTGCGACGGAATTATTTTCCGTCGCAAAACTCATTTTATTAAAAAAAATATAAAAAATATTTTTAAAAATATAAAAATTACATAAAAAAATATAAAAAATCACGAAATAAAAAAAGTCAATTTTATTAATATTGAAAACCAAATTACACTCACTAATGCAACCGAAAGCAAAGAAAATAACAACTTATGCATATTCACTATGAAAGTAAACTACAAACAACAAGCAAATTGGTCACTTGCCAAAATTGCTTACATTAATTTTAAGAAGGACCCCATCAGCATTGATCTTGATCTTGCCTATTCCAAATAATCAACTCTTGTTGAATTAAACACCCAATCAACTCTTGCCATCACAGGAGGTTTACCTTCCTCATCAATTCTCTTATTCAGGAATATTTTTTCACACCACTTTCTAATATTCCTTGTTTGATCCCTGCGACATATCAGAGCTAGAGAACCACCAAACCAGCATCTACTAGAACTTGAATGTAGCCATACTCCTGGTTACAATAGAAACACCAAGCATGAAATTCAACTATTGCCTTCAAGTAAGAGTTGAAAAATAATATGGCACTAACAAGGCAAACTTGAACTTACGTAATAAAGAAGATAGCAGACAACTCTGGTCAAAACATATGCAGCACAAAGATGAAGCCATAACCTTGAAAATGACAACTATAGTAATTAGACTATCCAGATAACAGCTTAGAAAAACAATAGATAAAACCACAATTTACTCAACTTAGGGTTTCGACAAGCATACCCATATGTAAATTTCAAGTTTGATTTACAACCTAAACCCAGTAAGCTTCAATTCAATCTTAGATAATCATAACCTAACCGTTAATTCAAACTAAATCAGTGATATAATCATAATCCCAACTAAAATACCAATTTTCAGATTGAAGGGAAGAGGGAGCATATATCTTAGATCGAAGAGCAAAAATGCTTCAAACAAACCTGGAAAATGGCAGCGGCGGTGACCGGAAGGGGGAGGCAACGGAAAGGAGGAGCGGCGGCGGCGACCGGAACAACGAACGGCGGTGCCGGAAGGGAGAAGAGGAGTGACGAGGTGAGAGAAGAAGAAGAATTTCGAAGTGAGAGACGGAGGAAATGTCCCAAAATTGGGACTTAAAGAGATTTTGCGACGGAACTTGAAATCCGTCGCAAAATCTTGCTTTTTGCGACGGAAATCAAGTTCCGTCGCAAAAGCAATTTTTTGCGACGGAACATCAATTCCGTCGCAAAGGGGACTGGCGGCAAGGCGCCAATTTGCGGGAAATATTTTCCGTCGCAAAATTTTGCGACGGATTTGTTTTTCCGTCGCAAATTGGCGGGCTTTTTCCCGCTACAATATCAACTTTTTTGGAGTTTTGCGAAGCAAAAATTTGTGACGGAATTGAAATCCGTCGCAAAAATTTTGCGACGGAATTCAAAGTTCGTCGCAAATTGTGACGGAATTGTTTTTCCGTCGCAAAAATTTGCCACGGATTTTGAAATCCGTCGCAAATTGACGGCCTTTTTCCCGATACAACATCAACTTTTTTGGAGTTTTGTGACGGAATCACAAATCCGTCGCAAAATTTTGTGATGGAATTGAAATCCGTCGCAATTTGCGACGGATATGTTTTTTCGTCGCAAAAATTTTGCGACGGAATTCAAAGTCAGTCGCAAATTGTGATGGAATTGTTTTTCCGTCGCAAAAGTTTGCCACAGATTTTGAAATCCGTCGCAAATTGCGACGGATTTTATATTCCGTCGCAAAATTTTGCGACGAAAAAGCATAACGGATTTGAATTCCGTCACAAATTCCGTCGCAATTTGCGACGGATTTTTTTCCGTCGCAAATTCCGTCGCTATTTTTACATTTTCTAGTAGTACTCATTCTTCAATTTTGTCAAAATTATAATTTTCTAAAATAAAAAAAATTTTAATTAAAATTTTAATTATATAATTTAAATAAAACTCAAGGTGTTTTATAGTTTATTATATATGTTAAACAAAAAAAAAATTTATATGATTTATTTTTATTTTAGAAGAAATTTATGTGAGTTAAAAAATTCATTTAATGTTAATGAAATTTAAAAAATCTATTATATCCTGAAAGAAATGAAATGAGTTTAATTTTTATCTTTATAAAAAGAGCTTAATGAATATCAACATTAATACTTAATAATTTAAATCCGGTAACTTGATGATATATTTGTTAAATAATGATATATTGATTATATGAATATGAGACTTTGCTGGAAAAAAAAGATAATTTAAGAGGCTTGATGAAGGACAATTTAATAATAGGTTAAGGAGCAATTATAATGGGTTAAGAAGCAATTTGGTCTACGAAAATTTTATTAACATTAAATGAATTTTTAACTCACATAAATTTCTTTTAAAATAAAAAAAAATCATATAATTTTTTTGTTGAACATATATAATAAACTATAAAACACCTTGAATTTTATTTAAATTATATAATTATATTTTTAACTAAAATTTTTGTTTATTTTAGAACATTATAATTTTGACAAAATTGAAGAATGAGTAATTTTTGTCCATAGATATCTATACAAATAGGTTTGAATAATGACAATTGAGAAAAAAAATTATTTAATTTAGTAAAATTTAGAATTTTGTGCTGGGTGCTCTTAAGTAAAACTTTTTTGTGCTAGACGCTCTTGGAGTAAAAGTTTGTTGGCCAATCTGCACTTTAGATAATGGACGTTAACTTTTTGTCTAATGGCATTGTGTTGGGCGCTCCTGAGTAAAACTTTTTTTTGTGCTGACTGCACCTTTTTAAAAGTTTGTTGGTGTTTTTGATCTACTTAATAGTTAATTGTGTTGAACGCTCATGAGTCAACAATTTATTGACCAAATCGCACCTTAACCCATTTTAAATTTACATCCTACAATACACTCGTTCCATGCATCGCCAATGAACGTTCTAAAATTCAATACCCTTCCAACATATTATTACCTCATATAGCCAGTTAAGATCAAAGGTGAAAATTTGGTTGTATAAATTAATCAATTGAAAATTTGGGGCACAAACATTGTACTTGGGTCTTAATTAGCTAACCCATCAACATTCATATCTGTCAAGAAGGTAAAAATGAACCTTTATCATTAATTCCTTATTTAGCAGCTCTTTTCTAATGGAACCTTTTTTATGTTCATACTTGAATTCTAACAACTGACACATGCGTATTATGCGGTCCTAAAGTAACAAAACACAAGGTATTTTCTTTTTAACTCTTCCCTTTTACTTTTGTTGTTTTGCAAGCAACAAAGAATATATCGCAGCATATGCTTTTACCTAGAATATTGCAGTTACAGCAGTCGTTAAAAAGAAAAGGAAAAAAAAAAAAAATTGGTGGACGGACACACTTCTATTATTATAACACTAATAAATATTTATCATATAAAATTTAAATTAATTTGAACTGCACCATAGTTAAAAAATTTAGATTGCATTTTTTTTTTCAAAAGAAAAACTTAATTAGACAATGACATTATGGTGTTTAAAATAAAAATTAAATTACACGACAATATATAAATAAAAATACAATAATAATTCCTGCGTACTGCTGGAATTAAGACATTGAAACTGATCGATATGGTAGATTCCACTGTTATTTTTATTTTATTGTGTGGCACAGTTTTGAATTGTAAGTGGTTAATTGTTCTAAATTTTACAGAGCTATTGATTATTCATCACTATGTAAATAAGCAATAATTAATTAATACTGTATTTTCGTTTTTATTTTACATAATAAGACATAGATATTGCCCAGCAAGAAAGCTTGTGAGACACTAGCTAGCTCCCTCACACACACACATATAAATTGATCACAAGTAGTGTGTTTGTGTGAGGAAAATAGGAGAGAAAGTGATGATTAAGATAGAGACTTCTCTATTCAGCGAGAGAATAAAAAGAGCTCATAGAGCTTTCAGCGTGAAGATTGGACAGCCTTTAAGTTGGGGACTTAGTACTAATAATTCAGTATTCAGTTGAACAATGATTTTACACTTAAGTTGAGAACATAATTTGAATCAAAGATAGGAATAAAAGCTAACTAAAAAAGGGAAAAGTTTAAAATGCATTAAAAAACAAAAGAATATAAATAAGATAAGAAAAGAAAACTTCAACCTAACATAAAAATAATAATAACCAAGAGTCAACTAAGCTATTACAACAGAACGATTACAAAAATATTCTTTAATTCTTCATTCCTTGAAAATATTGCATTATATTTTCATCATCAATTTTATCAAACATATCATGTTCAACATAAGTGTGTCAAGAGTTCTATAAGATCATGTAAGGTGAGTTTAAAATGTCTACGATAGGAGAATTAAATTTCTTCTTAAGACTTCGAATCAAGCCAAAGAAGAATGAAATATTTATTTTCCAAACCAAATACCTACAAGAGCTTCTTAAGAAATATGAAATGGATTACTGCAACAGAGCTGATACCCCTATGAGGTTAACGACTTTTGTAATATCCTAATTTTTACTTTTAGGATTTATTTATATATAATTAAGAGTGAAATTATATATGATAAATTTATTTAATTTATAATTTTCAAAAATATATAAAAACTGAAAATAATGGGCATTTTGTTGTAATTTTTTCCCTATAATATATATATATATATATATATATATATATATATATATATATATATATATATATATATTTGTCACAGTTGACTTTTTTTAAGGGGGGCGGAAATAATTTCCATAGCCCCTCTCTCTCTCTCTTCAATACATACATACATACATACATACATACATACATACATACATACATACATACAGATACATACATACATACATACATACATACATACATACATACATACATACATACATACATACATACATACATACATACATACATACATACATACATACATACATACATACATACATACATACATACATACATACATACATACATACATACATACATACATATATATATATAAATGCGAGGGGCGTATGTGTTAAGCAATAATACAATACTACTTTAATTAACTACTACAAAATATGGATATTACTACCCTAAAAGACGACCTTATTTTAAAAAAGGAAGTAAAAAGTGAAGGCGGTGGCATTGTCGTAATTATTTTCTTGATTTTGAGACTTTAGACAACCTAAATTTTAATTTAGGACGCCTAAAATATTTTTAGACAACCTAAATTTATTTTAGGTAGTCTAAAATGTAATATTTGACGCAATTTAGGATTTTGGCGCGTGGAAAATTTTAGGCGACCTTAAAGTATATCAGGACGCCAAAATCAGTATTTTTGGCGACCTAAAAGTATTTCAGGACGCCAAAATCAACATTTTTGGCGCAATTTTGAAAATTTGAGAAATTTTTGGTGCGATTTTTTTAGCGACCTAAAAGTATATCAGGTCGCCAAAAGCAGTATTTTTGGCGACCTAAATGTATTTCAAGACGCCAAAACCAACACTTTTGGCGCAATTTTGAAAATTTGGGAAATTTTTTGGCTCCAGAATTTTTTTTTGGCGACCTAAAAGTTAATCAGGTCGCCAAAAGCAGTATTTTTGGCGCAATTTAGAAAATTTGGGAAATTTTTTGGCGCAAGAAATTTTTTTTTTTTGCGACCTATGTAACATCCCAATTTCAGAGCCAAATTTTTTTTTTAAAACATCAATCAGAGTAGAGCATCGGAAGAAAACGTTGAGTAACTGATTATAACAATAACAGTGGCGTAATCGCCTGTTCATAAAGATTAATACATTATCTGATTATGACTTTACATCTTATCTACGATCATTACTCGGTATTCTCGTGGTCTTCATCTTCATGTGTGATGTCCGCTCGCTTACTCATATCCTCCGTCCATGGTCTCTCTCTCGGACCTTGATGTGATGCTATAGAAAGAGCCGAGATCCAACGTTCATCGGATCTCGGGTAACAGCTTAACCTCATGCTTATATAACACTTTATGTTCAATGAGATATTTCTATGATTACAAGAATGATACATGATCATTTAATAACAACCGCCCTACAAGCAAAGTTATTTGTCTCGCACTTTAATTGTGTGCCACGATGTACGCCGTGTCCGTAGCGCTAGGAAAACTATGACGGTATTATATTTACTATAACCCGTAAAGTCGTAAGTGATTATCTAAGTTTATTACCTTAGTCACCGTGCATGGCCTGCAATGAGTTCCACCCATGACTTATGAAATTATCCGTACCATATATAAGCAAACTATAAGCATCAGAGTCAGTATTACAGTACGCCGCGAACGTACCTTCGTTTGATGGTACTTCTGCATTTTTGACGGAAATGGCACGTTTACGGAAAACGGCGAAACGTCCAAGCAGCGGCTCGTCGGACAGCGTAACGGCAGCAAACTAGGATTTCTGACGTCCTATAACAGTAATATCACCTCTATTAGTGATTTGACAACATAACTGGCATTTTAGGTAAAAATTACCATTTTGCCCCTATACCCCTAATTGGCGGAATTTCGCCAGCACTTCGTTACTCTAGCAAATTTTCTTCCCGAAATTTCGCGTAACTTCGACGCAATTATGATTCTTGAAAATAATGACTAAAATAGCCCTCCTTCTAATATCAAAACATAAAAATAAAGACTACTCTAGCATTACTAACTATTGAACTAAAGACTAAAAACCAAAGACCGAAAGACTTACCCGTTGAAGACTTCGGCGTAACTTCCCAGAGCTTCTCTCTCTACTTCCTCCTCTCTCTAATTTTCGGCCAAAGGGCAAGAAAATGGTGTGAAAATTTCTCAAGGGGAGCATGCCTATTTATAGACTTTTTGGAGTGACAAGGTTGGAATTATGCAAGTTGTTTGCACTATTCATGTCCAAGAATTGCACACAATTTTTGCCCTTGCCTTTTCCCCTCTTGGCCGACCTCCATGATGATGTGGCAGCCAAGGATTGGCTCCAAATGGTGACTAGGCTTGCTTTATGCTCTAGACTAACCGTTTTCCCGATCGGTACCCGATTCGCGTAATTTCGGAAAAATCTCAAAATTCCGGATTTACAACTTTGAAAACATGTTCTCACTTAGTAGAAATGTCCAAGTCAACCTTTATTTTGATTCCATATAGGCCTCCAACAGTCCAGTTGAAGTTTCCTCGAAAAACGTGTCCGATCGCGTCCGGTTTCAGAACGCATTTCTGAAAATACCAACTTCTTCAGAAAAATTCACTGATTCCAAATATGTCAAAATAAATTCAAACCCATTCCTAAATATTGAGTTAGAATTTATTTTCCTCTTTTCCAAAAATATGCTTATATGCATTTTTCCCTATTTTGTTTTATTAGGAAAATGCACAAACTACCTCGGAATTAACTTAGGAAGAGGTCACTTAAAGGTAAAAACTCACTGATCAATATTTTACCTTGACCTTGGGATTCCTATACCTAGATCTCTAGATAGGATCCGTTTCCTAATTTAAATATTACTATTCATACTTTTTACTTTAATTAAATTAAAGGGTTAAGGTGCAAAAATAGACATGTGCTTTTTTCCGAGGAGCGCCCAGTAGCAAATGATTTTTTCAGGTGTAAAAGTAACTATGTGGTTACAAATTAGGTGCAAAAATAGCGTTTGACCGTTAAGTTTGAATTTTGACCGTTAAGTTTGACTTTTTTGCTTACTGGACGATGACGTGGCATTTCAAAGGTGCAAAAATAATTTTAGGATCTTGAAAAATATTTCGGTATTGATCGGTACTAAAAGGATCTTGAAAAAATATTTCGTGGTACCGATTGGTACTAAAAAGTGTTTTCGGATCTCGATTGGTACAAAAAAAATATTTCAAAATATTGAAAAATTATTTTAGGATCTTGAAAAAATATTTCAGGTATTGACCGGTACTAAAAGGATACTGAAAAAAGCCACGTCATCGTCCAGTCAGCAAAAAAAGTCAAATTTAACGGTCAAATGCTATTTTTGCACCTAATTTGTAACCACATAGTTACTTTTGCACCTGAAAAAAGAATTTGCTACTGGGCGCTCCTCGGAGAAAAGCTCATGTCTATTTTTGCACCTTAACCCTAAATTAAATTATATTTTATTATGCAACTTGCAAGATATTAAAAATGTGATCTTATCTTCATTTGTTTGTCCATAATTTCGGCAGCCCCAAATTGTTTGGATTTGTAAATGTTTTCTATGTATTTATTTAATTACTTAATTAATTATTTAATTTACTTTTATTTAAAAATTCCACAAAATTCCCTAATTGGTCTATTATTGTATTTAGGCTTAAAAATACCTAAACTCAACTATTTTTCACAAAATCTTCAATTAATTAGTAAATATATTTTTACTAATTTTAAGCCAATTACCACTAATTTTTGAGTTTTACATAATTATTTCATAATTTCCTTTGTTCGACTTAAGTAATTAGCTAGAAATTACTTAATCACTTTATTATCATTAGTTGATAATTTTCTTAATTAGAATGTCTCATTTCCTCATAATTATAATACTGACATTTCTGTTTCCATGTGTTCGCATTATTTTAGAATTTGTGAGGGCATTATAGTCATTACAATACTTTTGAATATCTTTATTCAATTTCTCTAAGTTTGTAATTTATTAAATTACCCTAATTAGAGATAACATACTCTCATTATTCAAATAATTATTTCACTGACTTTTAGGATTTTTCACAATTTTCCTAAATATTTATGTCCCTTAGGGGCATTTTGGTCATTTGGCACTTTGGCCCTTAATTTCTCTAATTTCCAAGAGATTTTTCCTTAGAAAATAAGATAATTATATCTTATTATTTGATATCCCATATTCACCTATTTTTTATAGGTATAATCTTACCAAATTATGATACGTATTTTTGGGGTATTACAACCTAAAAGTATATCAGGTCGCCAAAAGCAGTATTTTTGGCGACCTAAAAGTATTTCAGGTCGCCAAAATAAGTATTTTTTTTCCCTGCTCCTTTATTAATATCCTCTCACCTTTTTCATTAGTTAATCGTCCCTCCCTCCCTCTCTCTCTCTCTCTCTCTCTCTCTCTCTCTCTCTCTCTCTCGCACGCATCATCACCATCGCTCTCCCTCGCGCTTGACTTCTTCTCATCCCTTGTTTAATTTCATTTATCCCTTCTTTCCTCTACACACTATCCCTCATTTAATTTCATTTATCCCTTTCTATTCTCATTTGATCTGCACATACGCCTTCCCCTTCTCTCCTCTGCACCCCACATCTTCTCTTTCGATCTATTCCTACTCCTTCAACACTCTTCGATCTTGCTGGCCGAGGAGACAACGGCGAGGAGATGACGGCACCGGAGTTTGAAAGGATGATGATCTCATGCTTCACTATTGGTGCCATTTTTAATTTCAGGTCCGATCTGTTCTTCCCTTTCCATTAATTTTTTTTTTTTTCTGATTCCTCACTTCCATAATATTTTATTCTCCATCGCTCTCTAAATATTAACAAAAGCTTACTCAAACTAATCAAGAATTCATTTTGTCGGTTTCAAACTCTACCAAAAGAAATCCTTCTTTTGATTCATAACCTTCTGTTTTGAGACATGTGTTCTATCTTTAAACGTTAGGCATGTGAAATATTCATTTGGATTGTTAGTAATAATGTAGTGTTGGTGTTGATGTATGTATGTATGTATTTGATTGTCATTGGAGTGAAGAAACCAAATTGGATCGGTGATGAAATTGATTTTTGGCTAAAATCATACATAAGACAACCTAAATTAATTTTAGGATGTCTTAAATCATACATAAGACAACCTTAATTAATTTTAGGACGTCTAAAATCATACATAAGACAACCTAAATTAATTTTAGGAGGTCTGAAATCATACATAAGACAACCTAAACTAATTTTAGGACGTCTTATATCATACATAAGACAACCTAAATTAATTTTAGGATGTCTTAAATCATACATAAGACAACCTAAATTAATTTTAGGATGTCTTAAATCATACATAAGACAACCTAAATTAATTTTAGGGCGTCTTAAATCATACATAAGACAACCTAAATTAATTTTAGGACGTCTTAAATGAGGCGTCCTGAATATAATTCAGGACGCCTTACATAATTCAGGACGCCAAAAGTGAAAAAAACGACTTCCCCCTTCGAGACGTCCCTCTAAAAAGGGACGTTAATTGGGTCTTATTTAGGTCGTTTTTTGTGTTTTTTGTAGTAGTGATTTTTTTTCACTTTCCCAATTAAGGGCCCAGATGAAGCCAATGAGAAACAAGATAAGGAGAACTAAGAAGATCTCCTTCCACACACACACATACATATATGTATGTATGTATGTATGAATGTGAGGGGCGTGTGTGTTAAGCAAGAATACAATCTACTTTAATTTTTTTTTTCACTTTCCCAATTAAGGGCCCAGATAAAGCCAATGAGAAAAGATGAGAAGCAAGATTAGGAGAAGATCTCCTCTCACTCACACACACACACACGCACACACACACACACAAATGTGAGGGGCGTGTGTGTTAAGCAAGAATTGAAGAACGTTTTGGAGAGCATAACCGAGTGTGCGAACAAGAAAAGGAAGAGAGGAGGAGATGAGGAGAGCAAGAGGACATGTGCCTGGGTTTGAACCGGGACCTCTAGCGTGTGTAGTGTGATAACCAACCACACCACCCAGAAAAGTTGTCATAAAAGTCCTTAAAAATATATATATATATATATATATATATATATATATATATATATATATATATATATATTCTCAAAATCTTATGTCTAGACTTACTTACGGACATGTGCGTATAAACTGCCGTCACACACATTTTATATAGACATAAAGAAGTTTATAGACTCATTGAACATTAGCAGTAGTGTGTTGGTGAGAGGAAAATGGGAGAGAAGAGTAACGATGAAATTAAGATAGAGGGAGAGACTTCTCTATTCAGCGAGAGAATAAAAAGAGCTCAGAGGGTTTTCAGGCGTGAAGATTGGAGAGCCTTTAAGGAAATCTTTGAAGAAGATATATAAGAATGATCTTCTCGAGGATTTTGACTTGTTCAAGAACACCGCCATTAACGCTGCAGCTCACTCTGATAGCCCAAAACTCCTTTAGGATTTTCTGGAGATGCTTTCAGAACAAGAACGCTGGCTCGCTTTAACGAAGAAGACCTGTGAAGGTAACACTCTCCTTCACGAAATCGCCCTGGTTTGCAGGGTAGTGGAGATGGCAGATGTCGTGTTTGAGTTCGAAAAGAAGATGGCGGCGCCATCGGAGGAACTACTGGTGGCCGTGGCGGAGCTATGTTATGGCCAGCTGGCCTTGGCCTTTTCTTATTTTATGTATTTATATATATGTATTATATAATATTTTATTTTGATCAATAATTTGGCTTCAGCTAATCTCTCGTTTTTTCTATAATTATACTCTTTATTATTATTATTATTAGAATCATTACTCATTAGGTTGTGAGAGGAAAGTAAAATTCTTGTTTGAGATACTTACTGAAAATGTTAGTACCATCTTATATCCGGTGTTGTTCATTTTCATTTTAAGGACTAAATAAGTATTCAAAATCATTTCTTTTCACCTCACTCCTTTTATGAAAGTTATTGTACATATTTTTCTCTTTTTAATGAGGGAAATATTATGCTAATAGTGAAAATTTTGGGGTTATGATTTGGGAGAGTCTTGAGTTTTGACAATAGATGACTATATATATGTAGATGATGGTCAATGGCTAATTTGAATCGGTTTGGATTTATTATTTAGTTGTCTTATGATTTTATAATGAATTCCTTTTTAAAAAATAGATAATAATATGTTATTTGCTTAACTGAAATTGAATCAGATTTGTATGTTTTTTTAAAAAAATATTTTTTGGGTTCATATTATATTTCTTTTATTTTCTCCAATTATTTTGTTTTGACTTTTGAGGTAGGTGGAATGCACATTTAAATGTTAGTTTTGTAGATTGAGTAGTATTATAAGAATTAATATTTAATTAGTGACATAAGATACTAATTAACACTGACAACAATATATATTCTGGGTCACCAAATTTGTTGTAGGTTGAAAAAGGCGAGTAAGGATATATAGAAAAGCATAGATGTGTTCTTTAAGAAGAAAATAACTTCAGAAAGTAATATTTCTAAGAAAATAATTTTTGAAAGTGACGCACTTTATAATGTGTTTCCTTCCAAACGTCATAGAATTTTTGTTTAGTATGTTATCTTTTGATTTATGATTGTGGGTTATTATTTATTTGTATTTTCAATGTTATGTGATATTATTTAGTAAATAGTTCAATATGTTATTTTTTGACTCGGGCTAAAATAATTTCCTAATTCTGCCACTGATTGGTGGAGAGAAAAAACACAAAAGGTGAGACACCATTGTTTAGGGCAGCTAAGTATGGGAGCTTGAAGATGGTGATCCATATGGCCAAATATGCAGTAGCTCAGCCTCAGAGTGATATGAAAATTCATCTTCGTCGTAAACTCGTAATACACAGACCATTCTTCATGCTAGCATAAACAGCCAATCTTTTGGTAACTATATCTCTCTCTCTTGCACTTGTTTTAATTTTGGTTTCTCCTAGACACTGATCTATCTTGATTTGTTTGTTGTATTGTGAAGTGTTGGTTGAATCATTATTTTAATTTGACTCATCTGACATCACTTTACAGATTTTAAACTATAAAACATCATTACACATAGTGGATCAGATTTTATTTATTTATTTGATGTTTCAATATTGTTTGCTATATATATTTTCAATGTTTATATTTCTATAAAATTTACTTTTATGATTAAAGTATTGTGCCTCTAGACTAAAGTAGTTGAGATTTTAATTTATTCCGTTTTGCAAAAACATAATGTTATCATGAGAGACCTTTTTTTGTAGCCGCCAAAATAAATGTTGACTCTCTTGGTTGCTTCTCTTTTTTTCTTTTTAATTTTTTCAAAAATGTGTAGGGGCAAGTGATTGATTCTTCACTAAATAAGCTGATGATTCCTAGTGTCTAAAAACAGAATGATGAATGCCCCAAATGATAGGAGATATTTGGAGTTGCAAATGTATAAAGCTAATTTTATAATTTAGTTTTTGTAATACTTGGATAATTATTTATCTGGAATATTATATTTTAATAAATAATACCTATTGGAAATAGGTGAATATAAGGTTTCAAATATAAGTTATAATTATCTTATTTTCTAAGGAAAATACTATGGGAATTAAAGGGAATAAAGTGCCAAAATTACCAAAATGCCCCTATGGGCATAAGTGGCCTAGAAAATATTATGAAAAATCCTAGGAGGCAGTGAAATAATTATTAAAATTAGGAGAGTATATTGTCTCTAATTTTAGTAATTTAATAAATTATAAACTTGAAAAAATTGAGAAGGAATGTTCAAAAAGTATTGAAATGACCAAAATACCCCCGTAAATGCTAATATAATGAATGAGACATGAACACACAAATATCAGTGCAAAAGTTATGAGGTAATGAGTCATTCTAATTGAGAAAATTATCAACTATTGATAAGAAATTGATTAAGTAATTATTGACTAATTACTTAGGCTTAAACAAAGGAAAATTCAAAGATAATTGTGTAAAACTCCATAATTAGTGGTAAATGGCTAAAAATTAGCATAAATGTATTGGCTAATTAATTGGAAATTTTTGAGAAAAATAAGTGAGATTAAGTAATTTTGAGCCTAAATACAAGTATGGGCCAATAGGAAAAAGTTATGAAAAATTATGTAAAAATAATTAAAATAATAATTAAATAATTAATTAAAATAAAATAAAAATAATTATATATTATATATGTTGGCTGCCGACATGAATTGGAAGGATGGAAGGAAAAAAAAAATATTATGATATTTTGGGATATTTTACTATATAATTAATTAAAGTGAATAGTAAAAAAATAAATAGGAAACGGATCCTATCTAGGGATCCAGGAATAGGATTTTCAAAGTCAAGGTAAAATATTGATCAGTGAGTTTTTACCTTCAAGTGACCTTTTCCGGAAGTTAATTCTGAGGCCTGTAGAGCATTTTCCTAATAGGACGAAATAGGGAAAAATGCAGATAGGCACATTTTTGGATCTAAAGAAAATAAATTCTAAGTCAACATCTAGAAATGAGTTTGAAATTATCTGGACATATTTGGAATCAGTGAATTTTTGTCCAGAAGTTGATGATTCCAGAAATTCGTTCCGTAGCCGGGCACGCTTTTCGAGGAACTTCAGACTGACTGTTGGAGCCCTATATGGAATCAAAATTTAGGTTAACTTGGACATTTCTAATGAGTGAGAATATGTCTTCAAAGTTGTAAATCCAGAATTTTGAGATTTCTCCAAAGTACGCGAATCGGACACCGATCGGGGATTCTACCGGATCGGAGGCAAAAGCAAAAATGGTTTTGATGACTCAAGGGGCAGCTGGACGTTTTTGAGCTTTCCATGGCCAAGAATCATCCACCATTAAACCCTAATTTGCATGGCTAATATTAAAGAAGGAGAAGTTGGAAAAAGACCGAAATGCCCCTGCAAAAACTCTATAAATAGGCATGCACCCTTCATTCAAAATTCACACCATTCCCTTGTGGATTTCGAAAGTTAGTGAGAGGTTTTAGAGAGAGGTGCTCTGGAGAGAAACTGTGTAATACCCCGAAATTTGAATTAGGGAATTTAAGGGCCAAAGTGCCAAAATGACCAAAATACCCCTGAGAGGAGTAAATAACTTAGGAAAAAAGGTGAATATGAGGTTTCAAACACCTTGTATTGAGTTTACCTTATTGTTAAGGTAATTTCTCTTGAAATTGGATAATTTGCAATTAGGTCCCTAAAAACGTTTGGGAATTTGCAAATAGGTCCCTAAATACATTGTGGGTTATAAATACCCTGTGAAAGCTATAAAAGAAGCAAGTAAAAATCTATTTAAAATAGGGAAGGATATTGTCCCTAATTTAGGTAATTTATTAAGTTACAAACTTGGAGAAATTGTAGAAGAATACTCAAAAGTAAGGAAATGACCATAATACCCTTGCGATTATGGAAAAATACGAATAATGCGAGAATGCATGAAAAATCTCATGTTAAAGCAAAGGTTAAGGGGTAATGTGGTATTCTAATTAAGAAAATTACTAAGCAGTGATAACTGAGTGATTAAGTATTTATTAGCAAATTACTTAAGCACAAGTATAGAAAATTCGGAGATAATTATGTAAAGCTCCAAAATTAGTGATAAATGGCTAAAAATTAGCATAAATATATTGGTTAATTAATTGGAAAATTTGAAGGAAAAATGATGAGTTTAGGTATTTTTAAGCCTAAATGCAAGAATTGACCAATAGGAAAATGTTGTAAGAGATTATGTAAAAATAATTATTTAATTAATTAAATAATTAATTAAATAATTAATTAAAAAATAGAGTGCAGAAAATAAAAGAAAAATAAATAAATAAATAAGAAATAAAAATAGAAAACTTAGTTGATAAGTTAAGTTTATTATTTTATTAATATAATTAATTAAAGTAAAATTATGTGAATAGTAAAATGGGAAATAGGAAACGGATCCTATCTAGAGATCTAGGAATGGGATTCCCAAAGTCAAGGTAAAATATTAATCAGTGGGTTTTTATCTTCCGTTAGATTCTTGCGGAAGTTAATTCTGAAGCCGTTTGTGCTTTTTCCTAATAAGACGAAATAGGGAAATTCTGAGAAAAGGCCAGATAGCCAAAAGGACGAAAAGGTTATGTTGTGACATTTGGAAAAGAATTGGGAATTTTCATGAACATATTTGGATTCAGTGAATTTTTCTGAAGAGATGGGTGTTTAGAAAACAAGTTTCGACACCGACGCGTTCCGAAACCCTACCACCGTTTCTATAAATACCCCCCCTCCCTTCACTTTCTTCACACCATTTTCCCTCTTTGGCCGAATCTAGAGAGAGGATTTCAGAGAGAGAAGCTCTGGGGAAATTCGCAGCGAAGCTCTGGGTAAGTTTTTCGGTACCGAGCTTTAAGCTTTCGTAGTTCTTTCAGTAGTAAGGGTAGTAATGCTAGGATAGCCTTTAATTTTTCAAGTATGATTGGATATCATATGGGAGGGCTATTTTAGTCTTTATTTTTGAAAATCAAGATGGCGTCGAAGTTCTGGCGAAATTTCGGAAGAAAATTTGTAAGAGTAACGAAGTGTTGGCGAAATTCCGCCAATTAGGGGCATAGGGGCAAAATGGTAATTTTTACCTAAAATGCCAGTTAGTATGTCAAATCACTAATGGAAGTGATATTACTCTTATAGGACGTCGAAATCCTAGTTTGTTGCCGATTACGTTGCCCGACGTGCATTGTAGGATTCTTGCACGTTTCTCCGTAGAAATTACGTTTTCCGCTGGTAGTACCTAACGTTGCCAACGAAGGTACGTTCGCGTACTGTAACACTAATCTGATGATTATTGAATGATTATATGTGATAATATGTTATGTGAATAGTTTGGTGCCGAAGGCAAGGCTAGTCTATGTGGGTGTGCCATTTAGTCGCCGTAAAGTCGGTGAGGCCCCATGATAGACACTTACCTGGCCATTCTGTTCGGTGCTAGATGCACCGTATCTATGGAACCGTACTTAGATACCCCGTGTCTAAGGAACCGTACTTAGATACCCCGTGTCTATGGAACCGTACTTAGATACTCCGTGTCTATGGAACCGTACTTAGATACCCGTGTCTATGGAACCGTACTTAGATACTCCGTGCCTATGGAACCGTACTTAGACACTTGTGATTAAGGAATCGTACTTAGATCACTAATACAGTTTTATGTTGTTGTACCGGCTTGATCAATCTTTGTGAAATTAGAAATACCGTTGTACATATACTTGTTTATAAGCATGAGGTTAACCGTTACTCCGAGATCCAATGGGGTAAATTGGATCTCGGCTATCTTTCGGGTCCGGAGGACCGAGAGCCGAGAAGAGAAGCAAGCGAGCCACGTAGAAGATCCAGTTGAAGATTTCTTTCGTTGTATTATACCTTTGAACCACACGGTTTTTGTACCATTGTTGTATCCAAATGGACTTACGGCATTTTATATGTACATATCAGTTACTCAATCGCTCCGATGCTCTACTCTGATCATTTTGAAAGGATGTTTTAAAAAAAAAAAATTATACTGCTTTTGGAAATTGGGTTGTTACAAACTGCAGCGAAGCTCTGGGTAAGTTTTTCGGTACTTAAGCTCTCGTAGTTCTTTCGGTAGTTAGAGTAGAAATGCTAGAATAGTCTTTAATCTTCCAAGTATGATTAGATATCATATGCTAGGGGTATTTTAGTCATTATTTTGAAAATCTTGGTGGGGTCGAAGTTCTGGCAAAATTTTGGAAGATTAGAGTTAAAATAGCGAAGCTCTGGCGAAATTCCTCCGACTAGTAAGGGTAGGGGCAAAATGGTAATTTTTACCTAAAATGCCTGTTATGATGTGAATCATTAATTAATATGATTTATGTTTTGAAAATTATGTTGGAGGAGGAGTTATGTTGAAATTTTGGAAGATTAAGGTCAAAGTAACGAAGTGCTGGCGAAATTCCGCCAATTAGGGGGTCAGGGGCAAAATAGTCATTTTGACTAAAAATGTCCGTCGTAATGCTAGATCCTTAACAAGTACATTGTTATGTTGATAGGATATCCGTAATCACGAACATTTATCGGAAATACTGTTTTCTGTCAGAAGTACCGTTTTCAGTAAAACGTGCCAGAATTCCGTCAACGAAGGTACGTTCGCGTACTGATAACCTTAACTCTGATGTTTATTGTATGCATATGTGTATATTGTACGTACTCCGATCGTATCGTTGTTCTGTCATGCCTATTGTCTCGTCATGCACGTACTCGATTGTACTATTATGCGTACTCCGATTGTACTATTGTCTCGTACTCCGATTGTACTATTGTGCGTACTCGATTGTACTACTGCTCGTACTCCGATTGTACTATTGTTCGTACTTTGATCTGTACTATTGTCTCGTACATCCGATCGTACCATTGTCTCGTACTCGATCGTCTTGTTGGGTTCGATGCATGGACCTCAGCTCTTAACTTAGCTTCAGGGTCGGGTGGACCGAGAATCGAGGAGAAGGACAAGCAGCACGCTTAGGAGTCCCAGCTGAAGACTCCTTTCTGTTATACTTTTGAAACACTCTTGTACCGCTGTTTAAACAGCAAGAAGACATGCTACCGTGGGTATTTTAATATATATATCAGTTACTCAATCGCTCTGGTGCTCTACTCTGATGTTTTTCAAATAATGTTTGATGAAAAAAAAAATTATACTGCTTGTGAAAACGGGATGTTACAGTTTTAAGTCTCATTTAGTACAGTATTTTTTTTTCCGAAAACAAGATTAGTTGGCATACAAATTTTGGAATCAAGTTCGTTCTACTTGATCTTCAAAATGCACATTCATGACCATGGCGATTCTCATGTTAGAGTGGCAAACACAAACAGAATCATTCTTTTTCAAGGCAAGTAATTAAATGGGGATTAAAGTAATAATATAGGCTTTTTAATTATGAAGTTCCTTAGCGCACCTACAAGAGAGCCTTATTACTTGTCCTACAGTAAGATCCTATTAATATGTTAATTCCTGAAGACAAAAAAAGAAGAAGCTAATTCCTACGCAAAAAAGTGATGGCTATCCTATCCGAATATTCTAAGAGTTGAAGATGTAAGAGCTGAACCTATTTCAATGCTAAGTAGAATGACGAGCACTAAGAGCTCGCAGCCACTACCCTATGGGATCATTCACCAATCTCATCTATAATTGTACCCTCTCTCTCTAAATATATAGATAGATAGATCTCTGTAAATTCAAATGAATGTGGATCTTAATTTGGAATATATATATATAGGGCTTCCTGATGAAAGATACGAGATTGAAGGTTATGATAGCTTCGAGTCAGACTTAGAAACTGGAAAACAAGACTGTGCCAAGCCACCAACTTCAGGCATTTATTTGGATAATTTTACTTTCGGTCCTTAATATAAGACTTGGTTGACTTTTGTTTTAGAAATTAATAAAGTTAAATAAATTATTTTAAGGTATTTATATTTATTGTTTTTTCTTTAAACTAATTTACTTGATTTATAAACTGGTAGATAAGTTAATCATATGCAAAATATGCTATGATTTACATAATTTATTCAACCTCCTTAATTAATTTCAGTACCTTAACTTGTTTGTTGTATGAGAGTATTTATATGACATACAGGTCTTTCAAGGATCAACCACGCTGTTTGGAAATATCTAGCTAAAGGTAATAACATTCATATATAAATCAACACACACTTGATCACAAAATGCTAATAATATATTGAACAATTGTGCGTGCGTGCGTGCCTGTATGTGTATGTGTAATTGACTAGTATGAACAATATTGTGCAGTGTTCGTAGGGATTGATTCTCTCTGGAAAAGAAAGAAGCAGCATCAGTTAGCAGAGAGTGTGGCCAAGTTTCTGGTTCAGAATAATTACTCGTGGCAAATCTCTCACAATCGTAATTAAGAAAACACTCGTCGTTTTGCCATCTATGTAACATCCCGTTTTCACAAGCAGTATAATTTTTTTTTTCATCAAACATCATTTCAAATCATCAGAGTAGAGCACCGGAGCGATTGAGTAACTGATATATATATTAAAATCACTACTACAAAATATGGATATTACTACCCTAAAAGACGTCCTTATTTTAAAAAAGGAAGTAAAAAGTGAAGGCGGTGGCATTGTCGTAATTATTTACTTGATTTTGAGACTTTAGACAACCTAAATTTTAATTTAGGACGCCTAAAGTTTTTTTTTACTACCTAAATTTATATTAGGACGTCTAAAATGTAATATTTGGCGCAATTTAGGATATTTTTGGCGCGTGGAAAATTTTGGCGACCTTAAAGTATATCAGTCGCCAAAGCGTATTTTGGCGACCTAAAAGTATTTCAGGTCGCCAAAATCAACATTTTCGGCGCAATTTTGAAAATTTGGGAAATTTTTTGGCGCTAGAATTTTTTTTTTTTTGCGACCTAAAAGTATATCAGGTCGCCAAAAGCAGTATTTTTGGCGACCGAAAAGTATTTCAGGTCGCCAAAATCAACATTTTTGGCGCAATTTTGAAAATTTGGGAAATTTTTGGCGCTAGAAATTTTTTGCGACCTAAAAGTATATCAGGTCGCCAAAATCAGTATTTTTGGCGACCTAAAAGTATTTCAGGACGCCAAAATCAACATTTTGGCGCAATTTTGAAAATTTGGGAAATTTTTTGGCTCCAGAATTTTTTTTTTTTTGCGACCTAAAAGTTAATCAGGTCGCCAAAAGCAGTATTTTTGGCGACCTAAAAGTATTTCAGGTCGCCAAAATAAGTATTTTTTGTTTCCCTGCTCCTTTATTAATATCCTATCACCTTTTTCATTAGTTAATCGTCCCCCCTCTCTCTCTCGCACGCATCATCACCATCGCTCTCCCTTGCGCTTGACTTCTTCTCATCCCTTGTTTAATTTCATTTATCCCTTCTTTCCTCTACACACCATCCCTCATTTAATTCCATTTATCCCTTTCTCTTCTCATTTGATCTGCACATACGCCTTCCCCTTCTCTCCTCTGCACCCCACATCTTCTCTTTCGATCTATTCCTACTCCTTCAACACTCTTCGATCTTGCCGGCCGAGGAGACAACGGCGGAGATGACGGCACGGAGTTTGAAAGGATGATGATCTCAAGCTTCACTATTGGTGCCATTTTTAATTTCAGGTCCGATCTGTTCTTCCCTTTCCCTTAATTTTTTTTTCTGATTCCTCACTTCCATAATATTTTATTCTCCATCGCTCTCTAAATATTAACAAAAGCTTACTCAAACTAATCAAGAATTCATTTTGTCAGTTTCAAACTCTACCAAAACATAAATCCTTCTTTTGATTCATAACCTTCTGTTTTGAGACATGTGTTCTATCTTTAAACGTTAGGCATGTGAAATATTCATTTGGATTGTTAGTAATAATGTAGTGTTGGTGTTGATGTATGTATGTATGTATTTGTGTGTCATTGGAGTGAAGAAACCAATTGGATCGGTGATGAAATTGATTTTTGGCTAAAATAATACATAAGACAACCTAAATTAATTTTAGGATGTCTTAAATCATACATAAGACAACCTAAATTAATTTTAGGACGTCTAAAATCATACATAAGACAACCTAAATTAATTTTAGGAGGTCTGAAATCATACATAAGACAACCTAAATTAATTTTAGGTCGTCTTATATCATACATAAGACAACCTAAATTAATTTTAGGATGTCTTAAATCATACATAAGACAACCTAAATTAATTTTAGGACGTCTAAAATCATACATAGGTCTGAAATCTTACATAAGACAACCTAAATTAATTTTAGGTCGTCTTATATCATAAATAAGACAACCTAAATTAATTTTAGGTCGTCTTATATCATACATAAGACAACCTAAATTAATTTTAGGACGTCTAAAATCATACATAGGTCTGAAATCATACATAAGACAACCTAAATTAATTTTAGGTCGTCTTATATCATACATAAGACAACCTAAATTAATTTTAGGATGTCTTAAATCATACATAAGACAACCTAAATTAATTTTAGGACGTCTTAACGCCTTACATAAGACGTCCTGAATACAATTCAGGACGCCAAAAGTGAAAAAAACGACTTCCCCCTTCGAGACGTCCCTCTAAAAAGGGATGTTAATTGGGTCTTATTTAGGTCGTTTTTTGTGTTTTTTGTAGTAATGAATACCCATGGTAGCATGTCTTGCTGTTTAAACAGCGGTACAAGAGTGTTTCAAAAGTAATACAGAAAGAAGTCTTCAGCCGCGACTCCTAGGCGTGCTGCTTGTCCTTTTCCTCGATCCTTGGTCCTTCCGACCCTGAAGCTAAGTTAAGAGCTGAGGTTCATGCATCGAACCCCAGGTAACGGTTAACCTCATGATTACATACATCATATATGTACAATAGACATTCACAGAATTTTGGCAACATCTACTACGGTCAGACATAGCGTATACATATCATATATGTATGGTAATAATAATACAGTCGGATGACAGACAGTAGTATAGTCGGAGTACAGATAATAGTACAGTCAGAGTACAGACAATAGTACAATCAGAGTACAGACAATAGTACAATCAGAGTACAGACAATAGTACAATCAGAGTACAGGCAATAGTACAGTCAGAGTACGGGCATGACAGACAATAGGCATGACAGACAATTGTACAGTCAGAGTACAGGCATGACAGACAATAGGCATGACAGACAATAGTACAGTCAGAGTACAGACAATATACATATATGCATACAATAAACATCAGAGTTAGTGTTACAGTACGCGAACGTACCTTCGTTGACGGAATTTCGGTACGGCGGTTGGTCAGAATGTAATCAGAACGTAATCAGGGATATCCTATCAATATAACAACGTATTTGTTAAGGATCTATCATTACGACGGACAATTTTAGTCGTAATGACCATTATACCCCTGACCCCTAATCGGCGGAATTTCGCCAGCACTTCGTTACTTTGACCCTAATCTTCCAAAATTTCAACATAACTCCTACTCCAACATGATTTTCGAAATATATATCATATTGATTAGTGATTCACATCATAACAGGAATTTTAGGTACAAATTACCATTTTGCCCCTGATGCCCCTAATCGCCGTAGTTTTGCCAGCGCTTCGCTACTTTGACTTTAATCTTCCAAAATTTTGACAGAACTTCAAGCCCACCATGATTTTCTAAATTCATGACTAAAATACCCCTAAAATATGATATCTAATCATACTTGGAAGATTAAAGACTAATATAGCATTTCTACTCTAACTACCGAAAGAACTACGGAAGCTTAAGACTAAGTACCGAAGAACTTACTCAGAGCTTCGCTGCAAAATTCCCCGGGCTCCTCCTTCTCTCTAACCTCTCTCTAATTCGAAATACTCAAGAGGAGATGGTGTGAATTGTGAAGAGCTTTGAAGGGCTATTTATAGAGTTGGCCAAGGGCAAATTTGCACTTTCTCCAAATTAATCTAAACCATTGGATCTTGCTTCAAACACATGGGTTCATCTTGGCCATACACCTCCTTTTCTTCCATCATCTTTCCAACCAGGTGACATCATCAAGGTGATGTCACCTACTTCCTCAAGAAGTTTTATACCGATAAAGTCTCCGATCGGTGTCGAATCGCGTAATCTTATAAAATCTTAGAAATCTGGAATCACAATTTTGAAGACATTTTCTCACTTATTAGAAATGTCCGGGCTAAGTAAATTTCTGACTCCATACAGGGTTCCAACGGTCAAGCTGAAGTTTTACAGAAAAACGTGCCGGTTACGGAACGAATTTCCGGAATTATCAATCTCTGGACAAAAATCCACTGATTCCAAATATGTCCAGGAAATTCTCAACTCATACCCAGATGTTGAGTTATGATTTATTTTCTTCAAATTCTAAATCTGTGACTATCTGCCTATTTCTCAGATTTTCCCTATTTCGTCTTATTACTAACTTCTTTTACCGATATCAGAAACGACTTCAGGTATAGCTCAATTCGAGATAAAAATCCACTTATCAATATTATACCCTGACTTTAGAAATCCTGTTCCTAGTTCTCTAGATAGGATCAAATTCCTATCGGTGTTCATTTACATTTTCTATTTTTACTTTAATTGATTTTTAATCAAGTGTTTATATTCTACACTCTTTCATCATTTCTTTTTTTTTTCTTCTACCCATGTCGGCGCGCGCGCACACACACACACACACACACACACACACACACACACACACACACACACACACACACACACACACACACACATATATATATATATTCTGTTTTTATTTAATTATTTTATTAATATTTAATTATTTTTTAATTATTTAATAATTATTTTTCATAATTTTTTACAAAATTTACCCATTGGTCCATACTTTGATTTAGGCTTAAAATTACCTAATCTCACCAATTTTCCTTCATATTTCCCAATCAATTAGCAAATATATTATGCTAATTTTTAGCCATTACCCACTAATTATAGGGTTTTACATAATTATTTATGGATTTTCCTTTGTTCATGCTTAAGTAATTAGCCAATAATTACTTAATTAATCCCCCACCAATTGTTGATAATTTTATTATTTATAAATAATTATTTCATCACAACAATTGGACTTACATTGATATTTTATGATTTACATAAAATATTAAAAATCACGGGTCAATAATGATCCCGGAATACTTTTTAATTTTTATCTCACTATTTACCAAGGAAATAAATCCCAAAAATTGTCTAAATTAGAGACAACATACTCTCTAATTTTTAATAATTATTTTATTGCCTTTCAGGATTTTTCACAATTTTCCTAAGTTATTTATGTCCTACAAGGGCATTTTCGTCATTTTGGCACTCTAATTTTTAAGAGATTTTTCCCTTACAAATTTGATATCACATATTCACCTATTTCCAATAGGTATTATTTACTCAATATGATACTTATCATAAGTGAGATTTTCAGGGTATTACAATCTGTCGTTTACAACGTCGCAAAAAGGAAAAAACAAGTGGAACGCACGGAAGAGAAGAGACAAGAAAAAGAGGATCCTGATGACGACGACGACAAAGATCCTAACAACAAACAAGAAAAGAAACACCATTATGATAATCACACTCCATTGCTGGTAGCTGCGAGCAATGGGATTATAGAAAATCGTTAAACTGTTCCTTGAAGAGCATCCAGAGTCTGTGAATCACGTAAGTCAAGATGAGCAAAACATATTGCACATGGCCGTCAAGCATCGTCAGCTAGAAATCTTCAAGCTTCTCAAGAAAAATCCAGCTTTTGGCACATTGGTTACTCGAATTTCTAGGGAGAATCGTACCGTGTTGCATCAAGTTGCTAGAATGGATTATTACAGAGCAGCTCACCTTGCTGGTGCAGCTTTCCAGCTTCAAGCAGAGTTAAAGTGGTATAAAGTAAGCAACCAACCATATATATATATAACTAGCTCTTATTCATATCATCTTCACCCATACATGCATATGCAACATTTTGATATTGTTGAAATTCAATTTCTCCGATCAAAATCCCTAGTCTCTCTTGTTTTGCTTAAAATAAGTGCATTTAAGCTTTATCAGATAAAACTTCTTTCATGTATTTATCTTTTATAGCGCAAAGGCAAAATCACTTAAAGAAAACTATTCTAAGCACAAGAATTTGTCCTCTATCGGGTGTTTGTAGGGTTAAACTCATTCCAATCCCTATGTTTTTGATGAGTTTTTGTTTTAATCCCATGTTTTTAATAAGTTTTAGTTTTGGCCCCTAACTAACTAGTTATATACACGTAGGCCACACCATCCCTAGTTAGCGGTCCATGTTAGTCTACCCAACGTTGTTAATACCACATCAGCAAAGTTAACACCATTAGCTCAAAGGAAAATCCTTATGAAACTATATATAAGAATCGATGTTTTAAACAATATATATAAAGTGTACATAGGATTGTATGAGGACAAAAAAAAAAAAAAAGAGTATATAAACTAAAACCAAAATTTATCAAAAGTACAAGAGACGACTTGAAATGGGTTTAACCTTACTATTTTCATTCATATATAGTTATAATTATAAAAAATCGCCAATAATATTTTGTTGGGTGTGATGGATGTGCAGCGAGTGGAAGAAGTTGTTCCTAGTCATCTACACATGCACTGTGATCATATGAGACTTACCGCCGGAGATGTTATGGACATAGAGCATGATAACATGCTTGCAGACGTACAATCATGGATCAAGCAAACAGCTGAGTCTTGCTCCACTGATCAGTGCTTGTGTCCACAGTTGTCTTTTCGGCGGCCTACACCATCTCGGGTGGGAGCAAGGGTGGCACACCAGTGTACCTCAGATCGCCGGTGTTCATATTCTTCACTGTCATGGACATAGTGGCACTTGCAGAGACTTGAATTAAATAAATTAATTAAATAATTGATAATTGAGTTCCATTTTTTTATCCTGTCATTTGGTAAACGGTTTGTACTTCGTGACTATTCTTTTCCAATGTAAGTGTCACTTTGAGACTTGAGAGATCTAGTGAAGTCTTACACTACTAAACTAACTTTTTTTTTTTTTATACAAAGAAAACTTGGGTAAGTTGGGTACTTACAAATCACTTACTAATTGAAAAGACCATTTCTCACAAATAACAATTAATAATGATGATTTTACAAAACCTGATTAACAAATGATAATAGAGAAACCCTTCTCACTACTACAATAAATGGATTTTACTTTCCAAAAAAAGTCTCATTTTAAAAAGGGAAGTAAAAAATTAAGCCGCTGACATTTTCGTAATTTTTTGACATATCAGGTGTCATTATTTAGATTTAGGATGCCTAAAGTGGACCTTAAATGCCCCAAATTTAAATTGGGATGCCTAAAATCAACTATAGGCGGGAAAACACTACTTTTAACATTTGTTTTAGAGTTGAGACGCCTAAGTGGATATTTTAGACATCCCAATTTTAAATTTGGGACGCCTATTTATAAATTTTAGGCATCCCAAATTTACATTGGGACGTCTATATGTATACTTTAGGCCCAAATAAAAATTGGGATGCCTAAGGCATTACAACTTCCAACGCATGTCTCACCTATTACAAGTTTCAGCTTTGCACAAGGCCACGCTCATGAGTTTCATTTTCTTCTCTCTCAGACACCTAAGTTTTGACCTTCACTTTCCAAGTTTTTGCCGCTCCCCCTCTTACGCCACTCCCCCTCCTCCACCTGAACTCCAATCTATGCTTGTCGATGAGTGTCAATGATAACAAAGCCGATGAGAATAGATTCAGTGAGAATAGATTTGAACGCGTCTTTCCTAGCTCAAGATCCAACACCAAATGAGGATTTTTCTGTGATTTCATTTTTCTGATTTTTCTGTCTCGTTCTCAATGATTTTTCTCCTGCTCCTCCTCTGTCTTGTTCTCTATGATTTTTCTGTGATATCATTTTTCTAATTCTTTGAGTTCTCCGCATGTTCTGGGACTTCTCCGAGGACGGTGGTCAGATGAGCAACTCAGTTTGCCTAAGTGTTCAATCCGAGTTCTCCAATTGAAAAAAGCAGATGAGCAACTTCTTCCTACTCAATCTGCACCACCAAGTTCCCTGTGAATGGCAGAGGCCGAGGAGGAGGCGCGTGGGGAGAAGGGGAGGTGTCTGTGAGAGAGAGTGTCAGCATTGTCAGATTTTTTTTTTTTAAAAAAAAAATACTTTCAACGTCCTAAAATAAAATGGACGCCATAAGTCATCCTTTTCTACGCCCCCAGTATAGATGTCCCCTTATAAAAGGACATAAAATGAGTCTAAAAACGGATGTTAAAGACCTTTCTTGTTGTGGTGTTTCTTTCAAGGATGAACATCGTGGGTCAGGGTACAAATTCCACTCACAAACCTACTACAAGAAATCCATCACTCGGGGCACAACAATGTATAAAATAAGGTCTTTAGCCTAACAATGGTTAAATAGTCATCTTGAAACAGTTATCTAAACAATAAATATGATATTTCAAAAATATAAGGGTCCTAGAAAGACAATATAGAAATTAATATAGCACCATACCAAAAAGAGGCCTACAAAGCTCACACTCTTAGCTTGCCCTCTGACAAAATTAGAGGTCTCGCGTGGAAAATATTAACAACGACAAAGTGAGACGTAAAGTCTTGATATATGCAAGAAAGGATTGCAAGTTAGACAGGTTTAACTAACATAATAATAATATTCTCAATAATTAAATATTACATAATACTTTAAACAATTAGAATTATTCTCACTCATCCATCTTGCTCTTCCTTATATATTTTGGATGTGGTATAGCCTAGTATATTTGGCCAAAGGTTAGCTAGTTATTTCAAAAATACTGCCCCTTCCCATGCCACCACCAATATACTGTAATAGAGAGGTGTTCGCCCAAAACACTCAACTCAAAATCTAAATCTGGGCTACGAATGAGAAAGCTGATGGCCAGAATTTAACCTTATCTCTTTCACACAACTTAACACATCCTTTAACAAAAAAACGATATATCAATATAGTTTTCAAAAACATTTACAAGATTATCATCCCTTAACAACATTTCATCACAAACATCATAACTATGACAACAGTAGTAATCATAATAATAATCTCCACTAATAATAATCTCCACTCATATATATAAGTTGGAAAATACACTGCTTCACTTAAATAATTCCATATTTAAACATATACATAATTTTTCAAAACACATATAAGTAATATGAAAAGACCCTTCCTCACAAATCATTAATTAATCATAATGACTTCATAAAACCGAATTAACAAGTGATTAAGGAAAATCTGTTTCCTTTCAAAAATAAATACATCGGAGTCCAGGGCACAAACTCTGCCCACAAACTCACTACAAAAGATTAAAACTCTGGGCACAATTATTAATCAAAGGAATATACAGCCCATGTGTAAAACCCTAAAAATCTCAGTAAATAATGCCTAGTAAAAATAGGTGAATATGGGGTCTCAAATATTTAAAGGGAATTACCTTGATTTTCTAGGGCAATTTCTAATGAAATTAGAGGAATTAAAGTACTAAAACGCCCTAAATGAACTAAGAGTTATACAAGACTGTGATAAATCCTTAGAGACAAAAGAATAATTATTAAAAATTAGAAAGTATGTTGTCTCTAATTTAGAGAATTTTTGGGATTATTTCCCTTTGAAAATAATGAGAGAAAAATCAAAAAGTATTGTGGGGCCATAATTGACCCCATGATTTTTAATATTTTATGTGAGGCATAAAATACCAATGTAAGTCCAATAGTTGTGAGAAAATAATTAATCCTAAATAAGAAAATTATCAATAATTAGTAAGGGATTAATTAAATAATTATTGGCTAATTATTTAAGCAAGAATCAAGAGAATATTCAAGTAAATTATGTGAAACCATTTAATTAAATATTAATTGATAAAATTAGCATAAAATATATGTGCTAATTATTGGGAAAAGATTAAGAAAAATAAATGAGATTAAGTGTATGAAAATCCCTAATCCTAAAAGATTGCTAATATCATGATTAGGGCACTAATTAGATTTGTTAATCAAATGAGATAAATTAAATAATTACTAAGGGTTAAGATATAATCTTGAAAAGTAAAATCAAAGGTCTAGAATTATTCTAGCAATTTTTAAAGCCTAAATCCATGTATTTAGCCATTGACCAATGAGAGATTTTTGTGGAAAATAAATATAAGATAATTAGAATATTATAAATTAATTAAAACAGAAAAATAAAATAAAAAATATATATGGGCTGGTCGAAATTTTGGAGAAAAAGAGGATAAGAATGAAGCAAAATAATATCATGATATTTTTGGTGCAAGTTGCAATATAAAATTAATATAAATTGTGATATTTGTGTAAAAAGTAAATAGATAAATGACCACCAATAGGAATTAAATCCTATCTAGAAAACCGTGAACTAGGTTTCTAAGGTCAGAGTATATTATAAACAAGTGAATTTTTATCTCGGAGTAGGCTGTCTCCGAAGTCATTTCCGTAACCGGCGGAATGCTTAAAGAATAAGACAGAAAGGAAATAAGACAGATATTAGAAAGGAGAGTCTATGGAAAATAAATCCTAACTCAAAATCCTTGACATAGGGGCCTAACATCTGGACGTATTATGAATCAGTGAATTTTTGTCCAGAAGTTGACGCTACCCGAAGCGATTTCCGTAACCGAAGACGTTTATCCGAAAATCTTCGGCAGGCAAGGAAATGCCTTGAATGGGATCAAAAATTTAGTTGACCCAGATATTTTTAAAGAGGGGGATTAGACCTTCAGGGCTATGCTTCCGGATTTCTGAGATTCTATAAGATTACGCGATTAGAACACCGATCGGGGGATTTTATCGGTAGAAACCTTCTAGAACAAGGCAAGGTGGCACCACTTGGCATCATTTTTGTTGACTTTTGGGGCCAAAATATCGACCAAGGGGCTGCTTGGAGGAGAATTAGCCACCTCCCAAACCCTAGAATGTGTGGCCACAATTGAAAGAAGGAAGTTGGAAGATTACCGTTTTGCCCTTACAACTTTGCCTATAAATAGCCATGAGTTCTCTTCATATTTTCACACCAAGAGCTCTTGCTCATTTCGAAATTTGGAGGAGCTTGGAGAGGAGGAGTCCGGAGAAATTTGCAGCGAAGCCCTGGGTAATTTTTCGGTACCGAGTCTTAAGTTCTAGTTTTCGATTCGGTAGTTATAGTAGAAATGTTGTTTTGATCTTTAATCTTCCAAGTTAGTTTAGATATCATGTTTTAAGGTTAGATATGATATATATTTCGAAAATTATGTTGGAGTAGGAGTTATGTTGAAATTTTGGAAGATTAGAGTCAAAGTAACGAAGTGCTGGCGAAATTCCACCGATTAGGGAGTCAGGGGTAAAATGGTCATTCAAAAACTTGATAGCGACTTCGGCAAGTGCGCCGATCGTTACAAGTAATAAAGTATGCGAGAAAGAGATCGTCCCACGAGGAATAGTACTCCAACCACTAATTCGTTATTTAAGCTTTAGTTGGATCAATGAGTAATAGGGGTTGATTTGTAACCAAACAGAATTTTTAAGGAATTTAATCAAGAAAAGCATTCAAGATTAAGAATCTCAAGAACGGTTGTTTAGAAAGATGATCAATAAAGAAAAACGCAGCTAGGGCATAGAATTCCCCTATGTTCCTCTAAGTATTTGAATTAAGTTCCTAATTGATTATTATTCTCACGGCTGACGACCAATTCTCTAAAATTAGACTAAGTCTCAATATCTTGATGCTACCTTAATCCGTTATCTTTGAAAACAACCTAATGTCTTAGTATTGTTTGGAAAAATCAATTTATTTACCAGAATTATGAGATCGCGTAAATTCGTAAGCCTATGTCTAGGTCATGCAATTCTATGATGGATTAACGGTTCTAGTTAAATGTACCAACATCTCTATTGTCATACACTAACCTATGAACAATCTAAAAGGCGATCACTCTTTTAAGAAAGCGTTAAGCATAGGTAATCCATTCAGTCAATAAAACAATAATCAAATAAGAATCAAAATAAATACGTTAAATTCACATAGGGTTCATCCTCGCCCTAACTACTAAAGGAAACTAGCCAAGCATGACTAGGTTAACAAATTAAAAGATGAAAATCACAACTACTACTACTCCTTTGGTGATTCTTTCTTTGCGCGTCGTCCAGTTCTGTCCGTCTTTCTTTTTCCGTCCCCCTGATGCGTCTCTGCTCTCTAATATATATAACTAGGTTATATGCGTGTTGGGCCGCGTACGTTTGTATCTCTGATCTAAAATAATATCTATCATATCTCAACAATATCCTTTCAACCATTAAAATCCCATGGTAATTGCTTTTGTGTGGGCCCACGGTCTTCTTTTCATCAATTGATATATTATCGACAATATATCATACTATGTTAACGTGCTGCGAGCTCGTGCCTGACGTTTCTTCTCTTTAATATATATATATATATATATATATATATATATATTGATTCCTTTTTATCTCCTTCTTAGATCACATAATATTTCTTGCACAATAAATTAGGATATCAATAGATTTTTTGTTATAATATTCTTTTATCCTATATTTAATTAAAAGATAGATAAGTACATAAAGATAATTAAATAAGTACAAAATATTAATAAATTCAATTCAATATATCCCAAAATCTACCCTTATTTAATTATAAAATATATACTTATCAGTCATTTATGACTAAAATGTCCGTCATAATGATAGATCCTTAACAAATACGTCGTTATCTTGATAGGATATCCCTGATTACGTTCTGACCTACTGTCGTACCGTATTCCGCCAGAAATACCGTATAACGTCAACGAAGGTACGTTCGCGTACTGTAACACTAACTCTGATATTTATGATATGCGTATATGTATTATGAGTATTGTATGTGTATATGTGGTTGATGGTTTGTTGATATGTCATGAGTATTGTTATGAGCTTTTGGTTTACATGTACTCCGTGTGGTACATCTATATTCACCCCGTGCGGTGCGTTTGCATTCACTCTGTGTGGTACTTCTGCATGCACTCCGTGTGCTACGTCTGTTATGTGCTGTTTATGTTATGATTATCTATGATTCATGTACTATATATAAATATGAGGTTAACCGTTACCTGAGGTCCGATTGCAATGGACCTCAGCTCTCCATATAGCTTCAGGGTCGGGAGGACCAAGAACCGAGGACAAAGACAAGCATCCCGCATAGAAGACCCGGCTGAAAACTTCCTACTATCATGTACTACTTTTGTTAAAAACACTCGGAATCATGTTCCGTTACTGTAATCAGCCAGACTTACGGCTTTTTGAATGTATATATCAGTTACTCAATCGCTCCGGTGCTCTACTCTGACGATTTTGAAATGATGTTTGATGAAAAAAATATATATACTGCTTATGAAAATGAGATGTTACACCATGAGCCTTTCAACACCAATTTCACAATAAGGGTCTACACCAAAGCATTTCCTCACATGTTTTGATTATGGATCCACTAAAATGTTACAGCGTATAAGATAAAACCTTTGGTTTAACAGTAAATAAACAGTCATCCCAAAACAGTTAAAATAGTATTCTCAAAACATGTAAGCCCTAAAATGACAATATATAAACTCATACAACACCAGTACCAAAAGAAGCTTACAAAGTTCACAACTATTATGCCTCTGGTTGCTTCCCTTGACTTTTAGTAAAATTAGAGGTCTCGCCTGAAAAATGTTGATAATGACGGGGTGAGACATAAAGTCCCAGTAACCAAAATTAATTTATCACATATGCATGAAAGGGTTGCAAGTCATAGAAACAGGTATACTAACACATTTATAAAATCAACAACAAATAATTAATTAATCCATAATAATTGACAACAAGTAAAATCATCCCCACTCTTCCATCCTACTCCTCCTTATATCGTTTTGACGTGGTACAACCTATCAGTGCTAGTATACTTGGCCAAGGTTAGCTAGTCACTTCAAGAATACTGTTCCCTCCCATGTCACTATCGAAATACCGTAACAGGGAGGTGTCCGCCCAAAACACTCAACTCAAATTTCGGGCTAGGAATGAGAGAGCCGATGGGCACAATTTCACCCTAAATCTCTTCCACACAGCCCAACATATCTATAACAGATAAACAATACAGCACCACAATTACCCAAAAACATCGTACAATATATTATTCCATATACAACATTTCGTAACGAATATCATATCCATATACGACATTTCATAACAAATATCATGACTATCACCACAAACACAAACACAATCCCAATAACAATATTACTTATGTACATAAATGTATTGGAAAATACACTGCTTCACTAAAATAATGTCATATTCAGATACGTGCACAATTTTTTCAAAACACATGCCAACTAATCATGTGAGAGCAAAATATACCAAAACAACTTACAGTCCTAAACAAGCATATAAAATAAATTAACCCTGGTTACCTCAACTCCAAGCTAAACCTTATCTCGGGGAGTAAAACGCGAATAATGACCGGTCACAAATAAACTCTACATCATCACAATTATAATTTCATATATCTTAAATTACACAAATTCAAATAAATATATATTATCATAATAAAAACAAAAAATAACAGTTTAATCCTTCAAATTTCAAAATTAACCGATTAAAATCTTTGTAATTCCTCAATTAACCCATAATAAAATTTATACCACTTTTAATCGGTAGAAATATCCGGTACGATATAAATTCTAAACTTCTTAAATAGAAAAATTAATTTAAATTCCTACAACAATCAATCAAAAATTCTGAACCGATTAAAATTAGTTATTAATCGTTCTAAACATATAGACAGTCATCTATAGTCAAAACTCAAAACTTTTCCAAAATCATAATCTCAAAATTTTCACTAACCAACATGATATTATATTCATTGAAAAGAGAAAAATATATAGAATAACTTTCATAAAAGAAGTTGATTTAACTACCAAAATAATCTTATAATAACATACCTAAAAGAACTCAAATCTTCCTCTTTCCTCCTTCCTCGTCGCTTCTGTCACTCTCACTTTTTTTCTCTCCGTCTAATTCCCTGAATCACAACGCACAACCTATATATATATATATATATATATATATATATATATATATATATAGGTGAAATGAGTCACCGCCTCATTTAATGAGGCGGTTATTTTTTTTTATTCTTCCGCCACCACGTAACCCTTCTTTTTTTTCCAAATTTTGAAATGGGCAAAATTACAAGAAGAGCCCAACTTTATTTTAATATTAATATAATTTTTTTTCTAAAATTACAATCATATATAATTATTTCATAATTACAACTAAATCCTAAAAATAAAATTAAGATGTTACATAATATAGATGAAAGTAAGGTTTAGAAAATACTTTATTGCCCAAAGCAAGCATATAGAGTAAATTAATCCCGTTACTTCAACTCCAAACTCAACCTTAACTTAAGGGGCAAAGCACGAATAATCACCGGTTATAAGAAAGCTCTACATCATCAACTAAGATACCAATCAACCACAGTATATAATAAAATAAAGAGTAAATACCCTTTTTGGTCCCTAAAATAACACGCGCTACCCATTTTGATCCCTGAGTAAAAAAAAATGTCATTTTTAGTCCTTAAACAGTAAAAAAAAAAAGGTCCCTTTTAGTCCTTTTTTGTGGGCATTTTAATCCCTCACAAATTCCCAAAAAATCATTTTTAGTCCCTAAAAAGGACCAAAATGACATTGTTTTTACTCAGGGACCAAAATGGGTAGAGCGTGTTTTTCCAGTGACCAAAAAGGGTATTTACTCTAAAATAAATAAATTATACTATTCAACTCCCAAAAACCTAATTTCCTCTACAACCATTATCCTCAACACCCTAATTTTCTTAACAATCCTTACTTCAACAATCCAAGGTCATAAATTACTTCTCATAAGCCCATATCTCTCATTAAAAATCCTTAGATAACTTCTACACCATCTTCTCACATCAATCACACAATATCATAAGTTAATTAATTTTCACTCCAACACACCCAAAGCCATAAAATCATCAACATCAAGACTGATTAAATCTCTTTTCTAACTTATATGAGCGTAATTATGTTATTAAATGATTATTCAAACCTCACATGATCAGAATCATATCAAACTTTAACTCAAATTAAATCCTAACTTATAATTTCATATAACTCAAAATCTAACAAAACTAAACCGATTAAAATTTCAATAATACCTCCTAGAACCTCCTAGAACCTAAATAAATTGTTTAACCCAAATTTAAGAGAAAAAAATATCCTTTAAAAAATTAATTTATGACCTATTTTTAAAATAAAGTAATTATAAAATCATAAGATAACCAAGTAATAAATCTAAATCAATCAAAATTAGTTATTAGCCTTCCTCTATATATTTACAGTCATTTATTGTTAAAACTTAAAACCCTCTCTAAATCCTAGCCTCAAAATTTACTTTAATCAGTACAATATTATCATCAATAGATAAAAAAAAAAAAATACATTGAACAATTTTCATGAAGGAAATTTATTGAAAAGAAGTTAGCTTAGTTTCCTAAATGATCTTATTAGTTTGCCCTAAATATAAAACTACAAAAACGCGTCTGCAAGCTCTAAACCTTGAAACCCGATTTTTGAAATGACAATTGGCTGTGGGGGTATATAATCCCCCCCACCACGTGACTACATTAAGGGGCCACGTGGCCCTTAATGTTTATAATATATAAATGGGAATAACATATCTGCATCTGAGGCAGATAAGTAATTCTGCAGCGAGGCAAAAAGCAAAAAACTGTGTCGTTTTTTCTTCTTTGTTTTATTAAATATAATGTGAAAACTGCGAGGCCACCCACCAACAACACATTTGAAACCTTGTGTATGCAAGGGGAAGGAGACATGGATTCGTTGTTGGCGGAATTGAGACATTCATTGTCGCGAACACGTAAGTCGTTGCGGAATCAAACGATGGAAGCTCGAGGAATTGCAGCCCCATTAGACAGATCTAAGGGACGATGGGGACCCAAAGTGAGAGGATTGTGGAGAGGAATGGCTGAAAGAGTGGACTTGAAGGAGATTTTGGAAGGGGAAGGAGAAGAGGAGGAGATAGAAAGGTGAGTGAGTGAGGAAGCCTGGGTAGGGACTTTGACCTTGTTGGTTTAAAGCAGAGGACTTGTGTTGCAGAAAGAAGTGAGAGGGGAGACTCATAGAGAGAGAACGAGAGATTGAAGCAGTAGCAAATGGAGGTAGGCTGGTTTCTTTGGAGGGCACAATGGCGAGTGGATTTTGCTGTTGGGCGGATTTGGGTCTTCGTTATCCCGTATCTGGCGATCAGAATCCATTTTTGCCGGAGGTTGAGATAGATGGGGTTGAAGAAAGGAATGGTTTTGGGCCCTCTGTCCCTTTCAGTTTTCATGTTAATTAAAAAAAAAAGGAAAAAAACGACACAGTTTTGTCCAGCTGCAGAATTACTTGTCTACCTCAGAAGCAGATATGTTATTCCCTATGTTATTTTATTATATTTTTTCCTTCTCATTTTTTGTTTCATTTTATTTAATATATTTTTTCATTACTTGTTTTTAGACTTCCTCTTTCTCTCCTTTTTCCCAAATTATTTATATATATATTTATTTTTATAAAAATAACAATTATTTCTACATTTTCATTCAATTTCGTTATTTTTATTCCATACTTTATTTTACTAAATAAATCTTATTTTAATAAACCCTTTATATTTCAATAATTACATGATAACTCAATTTATTATAATTAATTATTCCTTAATTGAAGTTAAATTCAAAAATAAAAATTAGGACGTTACAATTCTTCACACCTAAATAGAATTTTGTCCCCAAAATTTACAACAAGCCAAAAGACAGCAATCTAGATCACAAGATTTCAACACAACATCAAAGTCAAAGCAATATCTCCACAACTCAAATGGCATACCAAACACAACAAAACACAAGTAGTCACGCACAAGCACAATCACAATATCACGCAAGCTTAATCATATCACAACAAAAACATAAATATCAACACTACCAAAACATACAAACATATCTAAGCAAACAAGTCAAGGAAATCATGTTGCATTCACTCTTTAGTTTCTCATGTAGCATCACTGGGAGACATACTTTTCTAGAAAACTTTTAGAAGATAGATTGTCTTACTTGTCCTTCACGTCTAAGACCCTCTCTGGCTTAGTCATATAGGTTAACTTCTCTCTCAACTCGACCTTTTCAAGCTCAATCATATGAGAAGGGTTTGGATGATATTTCTTAAGCTGACATGTGGAACACGTTATGCACACTTGACAGATGGCGCGGCAAGATAATTCAATAAGCAATTAGTCCAATTTGCTCCAAAATATTGTACGGGCCAATGAATCAGGGAGTCAACTTCTTGGTTTTAATGTATCTATCAATAACAACCACTGGTGAAACCTTAAGGAACACATGGTTACTCACTTCAAACTCCAAAGGTCTACACCTCCTATCGCATAGCTCTTCTGTCTACTCTATGCAGCCAGCAACTTCTGACGGATCATCTCAATCTTGTTTGTAGTTTCATCCATCAATTTCAAACCAATTACGGTTCTCTTGCTCAATTCAGTTCAACAGAGGGGCGATCTACACTTCTTGTTGTACAGTGCCTCGAAAGGAGCCATATGAAAGCTCAAATGATAACAATTATTATTGTACACAAACTATGCTAAAGGCAAGTGACTATCCCAACTACTAGGACACTCAATGGCACAAGTCCTCAACATATCCTCAAGGGTGTCCGACCATCGGTCTGTGGATGATAAGCCATACTATACTTCAACCTAGCCCCCATAGCCTTTTGTAAAGCCTTCAAGAAGTTCGATGTGAAGATCAGATCATAGTCTAACACAATATTTGTAGGCACACCATGCAACCTAACAATCCAATCCACATATAACCGAGCTAGTCTCTCTAAACTATAACCAATATGGGAAGGAAGAAAATGAGTAGACTTCGTCAATCTATCTACAATGACCCATATGGAGTTATGGTAAGTAGTAGTCTTTGGAAATCCCACAATGAAATCCATATTAATGTTGTCCTACTTCCACTAAGGAACCTCTAAAGGTTGAAGTAGTCTTGGAGGCTTTTGATGTTCAATCTTCACCTTTTGGCAAGTCAAACACTTCATTACTAAGTTTGTCACATCACACTTCATCTTAGGCTACCAACACTACTAGAAAAACTCAAATTTGCGACGGAATTTTGCAACGGAATATGATCCGTAGCAAATTTGGTGAAAATTGCGACGGAACTTGTATCCGTCGCAGTTTTGCGACGGATGAAGTCATCCGTCGCAAAAAATTGCGACGGAACTCGTATCCGTCGCAATTTGCGACGGATACGAGTCCATCACAATTTTTTTTGCGACGGATCAAATGATCCGTCGCAAAAGGGCGGACCAAGCAAGTCCGCCCTTATGCGACGGACCTACGGGTCCGTCGCAAAAAGTGATTTGCGACGGACCCGTAGGTCCGTCGCAAAGTGTCGGTTCCCAGAGGAAGATGTGCAAGCATATGTTGATGTTGATGAACAAGAATCGTCCGATTGATTTCTGTTAGTTCTTTGTTTGTGATGATTTGTTATACTACATACTTTGTTAATGCGCTACTTATTGTTATATATTTTTTGACATTATGTCTATGAGTGTTTAGAGATGGAGCATCTAGGAGGATGTTCAGGTAGTGGACGGGGTAGTGGTCGAGCCCAACCCCGTCCTATCGAGGGGTAGGCGACGTCATCTGCTCCTTATGGAGGTAGAGGGTCCAGCGCTTCCCAGATATGTCGTCCTTTGATATGTCATCTTCACCGTCTACATATTTGTCATCTTCACCGTCATTGTATACGTCGTCATCACCATCTACCCCCACCGATCCACAAAGCAAGGGGGACCACAGGTTTACAATATAATTTCTGATTGATTTACATACGTTTAGTTACATATGATTTACATATGTTTATCTTCAATACTTCACATTTATTCCTTAGCACAATGCGTCGCCTCATAGCCACGTCGGGGAAGAAGGTAGTTCCTCCGATCCACCAATCTGGGCTCCAGAGATCCTTCGACACGGAAGCTTTGGATTCGTCCCGACGGCATCGGGTAAGTCATGCCAAGTTACCAGTAATGTTACAATTTTCTCTATGTAAATGGTTTGTATGGTAATATTTGTATGATGTCATCTCTCATCAGATTTGAGCCTCATAATGAGGTAAGGGACTTCATCTCGGCCCAATTATTCCGCAATTACAACCATCCTTGGGCCAAGTGGTCAGACATTCCTATCACTATTCGAGATGCTTGGTTCGATGAGTTCTTGGTAAGTTTTTTGTTTTATGGTTATTTAATTAAGTACTTTAAAAATTTGGAGCACTAATTGTTCGTTATTGATTTTCAGCGCCAGCATATGACGTTGCCTGAACATCGTGCAGAACTGAAAGCAAATTATAATCATAAGGGAGGCCGATATTTGTGTCAAAAGCTTTACGGCTTGAGAAATAAAAGAGGCAAGAAAGACTGGATTTCCCAGGACACTATAGACGAATTATTGCAGAATTGGGCCACAAATGAACAATTTCAAAACATGAGCACGAAAAATAAGCAAAACAGAGCCAAAATGGAAGGACCGTCATATGCTGGCGGCAGCATTCCTATTAGTGAGCATCGACGGAAAATTGTAAGTACACTCTATTTTCTATTTAGGTATTTGATATTTTATACTTTGAAGTAATTAATTAAGGTTATCATCCGCGTTTGCGGGTAGAGTCTGGGAAGTTCTGAAGGATCAATTGAGTGGGCTACCTTTGAGCGGACCCATTCCCGACAATCAAGGAGTGAGAGACAATGGATTAACCAAAAGGCGCCGCAAGTAGCGGTTAGACATTTATTGCCTTTATTACTTGTTTTATGCACCACCATATTTATTTTATTTTACATGTCTAATAAGCTATGTATTTTTGTGCTTGTAGGAAACCTTTCAGAAGCTGTCGCAGGAGAGAGGGTCGCAGCTTGGGTCTGACCCCGCATCCTCTCAGTCCGACAATGAGAGTCTGTTCTTTGAGGCCGCAGGCAGATTTAACAAGAAAGGGAGAGTCTTTGGATACGGTGCCTCTGCTGGCCGACTGAAGCAATCAAAGCGCTCCTCATCCACCAGTGAAGGTGTTTCTCCAGGTACACGTATACATTTCATATTGATAATTTCCATTCTCTTGTCTATTCAAATGAAGTACAAATAATAAATGTACTTCATAATGTATTTGCAGATGAGCTGAAGAAGATGAAAGCGTTGGTGGAGCAGCAAGCAACACAGATGAGTCAACAACAGGACATCATGAGGCAGGAGATGCTTCAGGAACGGGAGAGGATGGAGCAGGCGATGAATCGAGAACGGGAGAGGATGGAGCTTGCGATCCAACAGGAACGGGAGAGGATGCGACATCAGATGGATCAACAAGCGGAGATGATGAGACAGATGCAGCTTCAACTCCCGTCTCTAATGACACAAAAGGGTTCGTGGTCGGCTCCTGGTGATGATGACCATGCGGGTGATGATGATGATGATGACAATCTTCTTTGTTTAGACTACTTTTTAGTATTTGCTCTTTACAACATTATTATATACATTGTGTTTTCTCTATGTAAACTCTTTTTATTATATCCATGATACTTTTGCAATCAATTTTCAAGAAAAAAAATATTTAAAAAAAATAAATCAATTAAAATTTAAAAAATAAAACAATTAAAAAGATTAAAATTTAAAAAGAATGAATAAAAAATAAAAATAAAAAAATAATTTTTTTACTTTTGCTACGGAAAAAATCCGTAGCAATTTGCTACGGATTTGGAGTGCAATACCATTGCTTTAGATCTCGATACATCTTAGTGATTCCCGAATGAATGGTGTACTTGCTTCGATGAGCCTCTTCAACGATAGTTTTCTTCATTTCATCATTGTTTGGAACACAAATCCTCTTCCTACATCTTAATATTCCTCTCTCCCCAATATCATAATCTAGAACTTCACCATTCTCCAACTCTTCTCTAATCCTAAACAAACAATCATCTTCCATGTGGGCCATTCTCAAATTACCATAAAAGTTAAAATCCCCAAGTACTGTACTCATAATCAACTCTGATTTTGGTTTAAGGTAAACCTCTGATAACTCTTCTAGGAGGTTATACGCAGTTACACACATATGAAACTTGTTTACTGACTTTCGGCTCAAAGCATCTACAATTATATTCGCCTTCTCTAGATGGTACTTTAGCTCGAAATCATAGTCGTTCAAGAACTTCATCCATCTTCTCTAATGGTTGTTTAAATATTTTTAAAGCACAAGGTACTTCAAACTTTTATCATCACTGAAAATCTCGAACTTTGAGCTGTAGAGATAATACCTCCAAATCTTCAAGTTAACACAAATGCTATAAACTCAAAGTTGAGTTAGATAATTCTTTTCATGGGACCTCAATTACTGAGATGCATACGCCATAACATTGTTGCCTTGCATCAAGACACATCCCAAACCCTTAAGTGAATAATGTGTGTACACTATATACAGTCAAAGCGAGTTGGTGTAATAAGAATGGGAGCGGTGGTCAATTGAGTCTCTAACTCTTGGGATGCAGCTTCGCAATTCTTATCATCACGTTCAAATGGTTGCTCCTTCATTAGCCTAGTCAAAGGCATATTGATATGGAGATCGAGACCCTAAATGATTTTGCTATAGTACCTGGCTAAACCAACAAAACTACGCATCTCAACATATCACAAATTTGGTGATTTTCATTTCATCACGGCATTAACCTTGCTAAGATATACCACAACACCCTCAGTCTACAAGGAATAAAAACTTTATTTTCTTTGGCCAAAATTCACATTTACTTAGCTTGACACATAGTTTATGCTCCTTTAATTAGTAACTATAATACAATCTAGAGATGTTCTCAATTTTCCTCTTCGCTTTTCGAATATAACATGATGTCATCAATTAAAACCACCACAAATTGGTCCAAATAAGATATAAAGATCCAGTTCATATAATTTATAAACACTGTCAGCAGGGCATTAGTTTGTCGACATAACCAAAAACTCAAAATAACAATCTCTAGTACAAAAAGTCATCTTTGTGCTACCATTTTGATCACAATTAGATTACAATGGAAGCAACGGACTTCAATTTTGGTGTACATTGCTGCGCTCCTTCCTATCGCTGTATTTGCCTTCGTTGAATTCCCACTTTATAAGAAGATTCCAAGACTCTTCAAGCTTTTTAAGAAGATCGAAGACTTCGATCACTTTGTCAATCAAGCATAAAGCTAGGCGGCTAAATACGCGAAGAACAGTACTTAGTGCAGATTGTTAATATGTTAATAATTTTTTTTTTTTTTTTTGTAACAGGCACAATTTATTTGGAAAACTACACCTCAAAACTAGTGGTTGGAGTTAGGGAACCTAAAGCCTTATAAGGCCACTCTTTCAAGGAAATCCACCTGATGTGGGACTCGTTATAATTAGTGAATCACTGAGTGAAATGCCATAGTATGTAGCTGCTGGGACGTCATCTCTCGAGGGAGTGCATTGTAATGAGTCTCACATTAGGTGGTTTCCTTAAAAGATGGGCTTTATAAGGCTTTGACTTCCCTAACTCTAACAATTAGCTTTTGACGTGTGGTTCTCCCAAAGACCTGTGCCACGTACTTTTTCTCCTAACAGAGTTTGTAGTGTTTGTATGTGTAAGGCTTGTGATTGGAGTTTTGTGGTTTTTTGCGTAAACGTTTATGAGGCTATTACCGATTCTAACATTCAATCATTCGTTATGTTCACACTTGAATTCTAACAACCACTGATGCGTTATGTATTTGGTACTAAAGTAAAAAACAGAAGGTATTTTCTTTTAAAAAATTTCCCATTTACTTTTCTTTTTCCCGAGCGATGAAGAATATATCTCAGCTCAAGCTTTTGGCTAGAATATTACGGTAGTCTTTAAAAAAGAAAAAAAAACATTAGAAGATGGAGTAGATTAATATATTCAAACTTCAATTCCCAATTACTCCAATAATAATTTAATAATATTCAAAACAAAACTTTAATTTTATGCGATGTTACAACGTTACTAAAATGCTCCGCTTACTTGGGACCTTGAAATTGACTCTTTTCTTTATTCACTCTAATTTTATTTGGTCTTTATACTATTTGTCTGGCCAACTTATATAGTAAGATTTGAGGTTTCGGATGAACTAATTGGAAAAGGATTCTAAGATAAACCACGAATTAAATCCCAAAGGATATTGAATTTATCATTCAATATATATTTGCACACATGATAAGAATATATCTAAGTACCTCATTGCACAGTCATTCGTAAGTAGAACTTTATAAGACATTTGAGGATAATTCATTGATACAGGTAAATTGGAATACATACTGCAGAATTAGTCAATATATGTTTATAAATGGTTAAAAAAAAACACTAAATTTACAGACACTAGAGAGCTCCAGGCTAACTAGAGAGTTTTGGAAACCAATCACCAAGTAGGAGCATTTCACTGAAGCAAATAGAGGATGAATAAATATTAGCTGTTTCCTTGATTGTTTGGTGCTTGTTTGCTATATCCGTTTTTAATTAATTTAATGATTCATGTTTTGTGGATTTAATAATTCATTTTAGTTAGGAAACTAAGTTGTTTTGATTAGCTTGACTTTTTTTTTTTTTTGTTTGCCAGCAAAGATAAGTTAACTTCATTGAACTAGAAATGATTCTTACAAACACGAAATAAAATAACCAACAGAGCAATGCCAAAGAAAAATAAAATAATCAGTTTCCAAACAGGTACTTTTAGTCTATCCAATATCAAAAACAATTCTTCCAACTTCCGCATGAAGTAGCTTCTCCAAGAAAGCTGGAGGTCTCAACAACCAGCAACTGGGACACGACTCCTTTAACGAATTTTTGGCAACCCAGTCAGCTACCAAATTCTCTTCCCTTCCGTAGCACATGCTTAATTGGATGGGTTTTGTGTAAACTTCTGGTAGGACAGTATTAGGCCCTCTAATATTCCTTTCTCTGCCACATTTATACTTACAGTATCAAGGAATTTTTCTATATGAAAAGGTCGAAGTGATTCTAAGAAAAAGTGAAGAACTTTATATATGTGATTCTTTGAAAAGAATGAATTATTAATTAAGCAAAGAACTTGGAATAATTTTTGGAAAATTCACCACTAAGCATAACAAGCTTTAAAACAAGAGCACAATTCAAACTTTAAATGATTCTGTAATCACCCAAAGTTTTAAGTGAGGGATGCCATGTGATCATGACTACACTATTTGAAGAGTTAATATGCAACGTCGGGGTTACATTTTGCTGTGTCTCTTTTTCCTTTTGGAAATTATTGTGTGTCCCTATTCATGCGTTGCGTGTGTCGCTCAAATTAAAAATAGAAGCTACTTGAGTATAATTTTCTTTTGCTTCTTCCTTTTACTTTTTGTTTTTAAAGCAAAGAATAAGGGGAAAATTTCATTTAAATACCATTTGAATTTGTAAAACCCCCAAAAGTCTCCCAAATTTCTATAAAGATTGAGAGGTACCAAGGACTTATGAGGGATATGCAAATTCAGGTGAAATTATCTTTTTGCTCTTAGTTTTAAATAAATAAAAATGCCCTCACAGGAGGGCCGCCGGCTACCAGTGAGGGGGTGTAGGTTTTTTGGGGGGTGTTTTTTTTTAAAAAAATCATATTCATTGAAAGTGTGGGCAGTAGGGTTCGAACCCCTAACCCCCCACATTTTCAATGAATATGATTTTTTTTAAAAAAACTCCCCCCCCCCAAAAAAAAAAAACCTCCACCCCCTCATCGGTGGCGCGGCCGGCCCTCCGGTGAGGGTATTTTTATTTATTTAAAACTAAGGGTAAAAGGGTAATTTCACTCGAATTTGCATATCCCTCATAGGTCCTTGGTACCTCTTAGTCTTTTTACAAATTCGGGAGACTTCTAGGGGTTTTACAAATTCAAATGGTATTTAAATGGAATTTTTCCAAAAATAAGTTTGTATGTATGTATGTATGTATGTATGTATATTTATTATACTTTTAGAATATTAGAGTGCGGGGGAAAAGAATGCTAAAGGACAGAAACATATACTTTTATAACTTTGTTTAATTCGAAGACAGTCTGCCAAGAACTGTTTCAACATCAATTTTGAAAACCATGAAACATGTTCTTTCTTTTTAGGTTCTCATCGTGTGTACGATCACTTGAGCAATGATAAGCAATGATAATGTTATCAGAGCTTTGCCTCCTAATGAAATTACGTGGATTCTCTCCAATCAAGTGATTCATACACAATTTAATACGATAGGAGAGAAGCTTAATAATGATTGTAGCTCACATTTCACAAAGAGATAAAGTATTTAACCAAGATAATCGAGTGTAGGAATGAGAATGATAAATGTATTGTTTATTTCACTAATTGATTTCGGATTCATGAAAATCTTGTATAAATTGAAGAACTTTGAGATCTTCCCATTCATCTTGTACTGAAATAGGAGACGGTGATAGATTAGAGAGTATTATGATCTAAACCCAGTTTTCTTGATCTATCCTTAATCAAGAGACATGATATGGCTAATTGACTCGGAAGTCATTCTAATAAATAAAATACCATATCCGTTAAGGTTAAGGTTAAGATTTTTCCTTTCATTCTGTTTTTATATTTTAAACAGTTTTATTTTTAATAAAAAACGAATTTGTTTCTTTTAAAAGTGATGGTTAGAATGTTACTTTAGTTTCCTTAACCTCCCCAAATTAAATAAGTAGTACTAAAAGTCATGAAAACTATTAATTTTCCTTCATGAATAGACAAATATCACTTGCAATTAGTAGTCATAAAATTTCAAATAAGCGACTGAGTATCAAATCTTTGAAAATTCATTTGACAAGTTAGATGTTCGTTTTTCTTTCATAAAGAGACTAATCTCACTTGTTAATTAGTGTTAACGAAGTTACAAATCAAAGAATAAGAGTATCAAATCTTTGTTTTTTTTTAATCTCTATTCCTTATTTTGATCTTAAATCTTTTGACCCTAATATTGAATCGTTTGAACCTGTGATTCCCCTGAATTAGAACACCAGCAATAATTCAGAACGCAAATTAGTTATGTACAATATCTCCACACTTTGTATTTAGACCGCTATTATTGGACTTTGTATTTATTCAAGACATCGGAATATGTGTGGATGGATATTTTTAAAAAGAAGGTATCATTTTTACTTATTGGTTTTGCAAGAAAAGAATATTATCACTTTAACCTATTGCAGAAACAACAAAGAACGATGAGTAAAGCACTTATGTATTCTGACAAAAAAAAAAGCACTTATGTACGAGCTTACTTTTTTTAAAAAAAAGTTTCGCTTATGTACGGACTACGGAGGTCATTTTCAATAATCTCTCTCACACACACATGAAATATGCTTTAGTTTGAAAATATAAAAGACAAGCCTTAATATTATTATATTTTAACACAAATAATTATCATATAAAATTTAAAATTGAAACAAACTAAACTTAAAATAATAAAATTAAATCACACACGATACCATGACTTATACTGTGTCCTATATTAACACCCTGAGGGAGTACTACACATTACACAATACACAAATAACAATAATCTTGAATTGATCGAAAACAAATATAGCACTCAGTGCCTATTTATTTATAAGTCATTTGTATCTCATTTTCACACAAAAAAAAAAAATCTTAAATGGATAAATTTTTTCATATTTACCTTTATTTATGAAAGAGTGCATATTTTCCCTTATGTAGTATCTTACAAATGACTTATATTTTGAACAGATTTTTTATTTTTTTTAGTATAAATGCCTTGTATAAATAGGTAGTGAGTGGTAAGAAGGTATAAAGAAAACTTGTGAGATTCCCTCACACTGTTCGTATATAAATACTAAGCAGACCCACACTTTGAGCACTACTGTGTGCAGCAGGACACACAAGAGAGGAAAATGGGAAAGAAGAGTAGTGAGATTAAGATAGAGGGAGATTTGTTCAGCGAAACACTGAGAGAAGCTCAAAGAGCTTATAGGTCCAAAGAATGGGACAAGTTCATGAAAATCTTCGCTGATAATAAGGTAGATTTGCTCAAAGATTTTGACTTGTTGGGGAACACTGCCATTAACATGGCGGCTCGCTCTGATGATCCAGAAATCTTGAAGGAGTTGCTGAGAAATTTATCTGAAGAACAAAAGTGGCGTGCCTTTAGGAAGAAGAACAGTCAAGGCAACACCCTTCTTCATGACATCGCCGTCAATTGCAGTACGGTGGCGATGGCTGACATCGTACTTGATTTCGAAAGGACCACGCCTTTGCCGCCAGAGCTGGCCGCGGAGGAGGAGGAGGAGATAGCAGAGCTGTCGGAGGAGGAGAAGAAGGAGAGAGAGGAAGAGAAGAAAAGGCCATTGCTAGAGTGGAAAAACTTAAAAGGTGAAACGCCAGTGTTCAAGGCTGCCAAGTTTGGTAAACTAAAGATGCTAAGCCATTTGGTGACACGTGTGGATGGAGGTGACATGAAAATTCATCAAGAAAGCCCTGGAGAGACCATTCTTCATGCTAGTGTGAACAATCAATCCTTTGGTAAGCCTGTTTTAACCTAAAATTTTATGCTACCTCTAGTTCTTTTTTAATTATATTGAATATATGTGTGTGCAGATGTAGCTCTTTGGATAATCATGAATATGGATAGGAGTAGTCTGGTTTTGAAGCAGAATAAAAATCAACTGACATGTCTTCAGCTTCTAGTCAGAATGCCTAGTGCTTTTCATTATATATATGATGATCATCAGGTTCAGGGTTTCATCTCCAAGCTCGTCTATAAATGTACATTCTCTTTTTTATATCTAACACCTTTTTTACATGCATCTCTCTTTCTCTAATAAAAATGTAAATAATTAACTCGTAATTTTGGAGGATAGTGCTTCCCAAGGAAGGATACGACATTGAAGGTTGTAATAGCTATGGTTTGCTTATGTCTCCGGCGAGAGACATAGAAACTGGCGGACAAGATGACGCCAGGCCACCTACTCCTGGTACTTTTGTTTTAAAAATATCAACAAGCACTATTCAAACTATAAACATTTTAAGCTTATGACAATTGTGTAAATTGCACTACAAATGAAATCTTATATTAAAGACTGGAGTTAGTAATTGTTACCTTATAGCAACATCTTTTTTCTGTTGTTATAAGCTAAAATGTTATGTAGCATGTACTCCCTCCAGTTCTTAGTATAAGGCATATGTGGAGAGTTGATTTTAGTACTAAATATAAGATAAAGTTTTTATCTTTTCCTAATTTACCCTATTGATGTTTCCAAATAATAATCAAGGAGGAGATGAAATGTGGGAATTAAGTAAGGTGACTAGGATATTTTAGAAAATACATGTCATATCAACAAACTTAACCAACTTCCTTAATTTGTTTAGTCTATCATATCATTGTGTAATGACTTGCAGGTTATCTTTCAAGGGCCAATTTCGCAGTTTGGAAATATCTAGCTCAAGGTACCAACATCATTGAATATATATTCAACACATAAAAATACACATGTTATCATAATCACAATACTGAATCAACTTTTGACTAAAAACAAAAAGGAAAAAGAAAACAATACTGAATCAACTAAATTTTTAGTAGTTTGAATACACACACACATATATTAACGCATGAATTATTTATAATGCATGAGCAAGCAGTATTCAATTGGATTGAGCCGATCTGGGAGGAAAAGAAGAAACATCAGTTAGCAGAGCGTCTAGCGGGGTTTCTTGTGAGGTGCGACTACTCGTGGCAGGTCAGTTATGACGAACGTAACGAAAAAACATCGGTCGAACTTTCCCCAGTTCTTTACAATGTAGCCATAAGGAAAAAAGAATTGAAATGGAAGCATCAGAAAGAAACGGAAGACACTAAACAAGAAGATGAAAAACTGAAAGCATATAAGAATCACTCAGCATTGCTTATAGCAGCTAGCCTTGGGATTCAAGAAATCTTACACTTGTACATGAGAGAGCACCCAGAGTCTATAAACCACGTCAGTAAAGATGGCCAAAACCTACTTCTCATAGCCGTGAGGCACCGCCAAGAGAAAATCCTGGACTGGCTAGAGAAACAACCAGAGCATAAAGCCTTGGCTTCTCAAGTTAATAAAGAGAATCGTACTGCATTACACGAAGTTGCGGGGATAGATTATTACAGAGGATCAGCCCTAGCTGGTCCAGCTTTCCAACTTCAAGAAGAGTTGGATTGGTATGAAGTAAGTATAGCTGATCGAGGCCTTAGTTCCACAACATTTTCTGATAGACTGAATGGCTATAATATCATGTTGAATTTTATATATATGTGTAAGTTGGGGCCGTCTTTCAATCAAAATGACTTAAGACATTTGATAGGACATGTCATATCTTACCTTCTACGTATCTTTATTTAAAAAAGAGTTGGAGTGGTATAGAGCGAGTAAGTATAGATCACTATTTTAGATATTTTATAATAATGATAATATATTATATTATTAGTAATGGGATTATATATAGATACTCTAGACATTAGGGTTTTCTATTCTGAATAAAATATCTCTGTGGCTCGCTGGTCAATTGGAACAGGTTCAGGTTTAGGGTTAAACTCGTTTTCATGAGGGTTGAAATCGGTCTGGTTGACCAACGTGAACTATGAAAAGTATATAATATTACAACTTTAGTATTGAATGAAATCAATATTCAATGTTTTGTGTGTGATCTGCAGCGAGTGAAAAAAATTGTTCCAACTCACCTTCATGCTCATTGTGACGATAAGCGGCTAACACCAGGAGATCTTCTGGACATAGCGCACGATGATATGCTTGCAGACGCCCAAAAATGGATAAAGGAAACCGCCCAGTCTTGCTCCACCGTGGCGGTCCTAGTGGCCACAGTGGTCTTTGCGGCGGCCTATGCCATACCGGGTGGGACTGAGGGTGGCTCCGCGGTTCTCTCGAAATCTCCGGTTTTCATATTCTTCACCATCATGGACATCGTGGCGCTTGCCTTCTCTTTGGCTTCGGTGGTGATGTTTCTGTCAATCCTCAATGCGCCATTTGAGCTGTGGGATTTCCACAAATCTCTTCCTCAGAAACTGAAGTTAGGGTTTGCTTTTATGTTCTTGTCATTGATCACCACGATGCTTGCTTTTAGTGCTACCATTTTGATCACAATTAGGTTACAATGGAAGCAATGGACTTCGACTTTGGTGTATAGTGCTGCATTCTTTCCTGTTAGCATATTTGCCTTGGTTGAATTCCCACTTTATAAGAAGATTCCAAGGCTCTTCCACAAGTTTCACAAATTTTTTAAGAAGACTTCAGTTGGTCGATCAAGCACAAGGGCTAATTAAGATAGTGTGGTAAGTATATATCAATAAGTGAAGAACAGTACTTAGTTTGGCATGTTAATTTGTTGTTTTTTGCTAAATAAAGGAGTTTGTGGTGTTTGTACGTAGAAGCCATGTGGTTTGGTGTGGTGTGGTGTATTTCTCTAACATGCGACTTTTGAATAGTTTCTTTAATAAACTTCTGATGAATAAAGAAAATTTCTTGTGATTGTTTCATTCTCCTACCTCTCGTGTGTTATTTCTCTGTTCATCTCTAGTAATAGTAAGTTTAATATCTACAGCCATCTCTACCGCCAAATTAAATTTCTATGTTTGGTTATATATGAAATGTTGAGATGTATATGTAATTATTACGATATTCACAAATTGATTTATTTAATTAAGATATTTACAAACGGCTTCAATTGCGGTGTTTAAGGTGAAACATTTGATTAATAAGACTACGAAATATCATCAATTTTAAATTTACATCCTACAATACACTCGTTCCATGCATCGCCAGTGAACGTTCTAAAATTCAATACCCTTCTAAAATATTATTACCTCATATGGCCATTTAATATCGAAGGTGAAAATTTGGATGTATAAATTAATCAATTGATTTCTTTTTTGATTAACCTAATTTGGGGCATAGACATTGTACTTGGGTCTTACATTAGCTAGTCCATCAACATTCATACCTGCCAATGAAAGTTCAGGTGATTCTGTCCCGGGGGAATGAACCTTTATCATTAATTCCTTATCTGGCAGCTCTCTTCTAATGTAATTCTTTTATGAGGCATTCATTATGTTCATATATACTTGAATTCTAACAACTGATACGTGTGTATTATGCGGTCCTAAAGCAAACAAAACACAAGGTATTTTCTTTTTAATTACACACACACACACAGAGACAGACACACACACCACACACACACACATATTTCTTTTCTTCTATCAATAGCAGGTGGCATCGTTTTGCTAGAGGAAGGAACTTTGTTTTGAGAATAGACAAGGACCACACCATTTGATTTTTAGGGGAAAAAAAAAGTGGGAGACATTCGTTTTCCTTTGTTAAAGGAAAGAACAAGACTAGCAAAAGGGCGAGGGACGTTGGAAGGAGCACTGTTCATCATCTTCTGCAGAAGAAAGACAGCGCGCCGAGAATACGGGAGTACCATCACCATCATCGAGCTAGAGAGCAAGGGAGAGAGAAGTCGCCGCTATCCTTCATCATCGGACTAGAGGACGGAGTAACAGTCATGACGGAGGTCGGACTCGCCGCTTACACTGTCAACCACGGCTGGAGGAGAGGATACGAGCAAAAAGAGAGAGAATGAGAAGAGAAGTGTCAGGAGAGAGGAGAGAGAAAAAGTGGAAAATATCACCTTTGGGAAAACTATGATTTTCGCTCCAGAATAGCTTGGTCTTTTTTAGTGTTTGACAAATTTTTATAAAAATTGTTTTACCTCTAGACATTATGGTGTTTAAAATAAAAATTATTTAAATTTGCCAAACACTAGACATTATGGTGTTTAAAATAAAAATTAAATTACACGAAAATATATAAATAAAAATAAAATAATTATTACTGCATACAATAATAATTATCTTGACATAACATAATTAAAATATTTATAAATTTACTTGCATTTAGTTTTCTAAAATTCAATACTCATCTAAAAAATGATTACCTCTAATAGCGCAGCCATTTAGTATCAAAGGTGAAAATTTGGGTGTATAAATTAATTAATTGATTTCTTATTAGATTAACTTAATTTGGACGTATAAATTAATAAATTGATTTCTTATTTGATTAGCTAGCCCATCAATATTCATATGTCAATGAACGTTTTGGTTCTATCCATTAAAAAAAAAGAAGAAGAAGAAGAAGAACCTTTATCATTAATTCTTTATTTGTCAGCTCTCTTCTAAGGAAATCCTTTTATGAGTCATGTTCATACTTGAATTCTAACAACTACTGATAAATGTCTCTCACACACACACACACACACACACACACAGAGAGAGAGAGAGAGAGAGAGAGAGAGAGAGAGAGAGAGAGAGAGAGAGAGAGAGAGAGAGAGAGAGAGAGAGAGAGAGAGAGAGAGAGAGAGAGAGAGAGAGAGAGAGAGAGAGAGAGAGAGAGAGAGAGAGAGAGAGAGAGAGAGAGAGAGAGAGAGTTCTAACAACTACTGATAAATGTCTCTCACACAGAGAGAGAGAGAGAGATTCTCCCTTAAAATACCCCTATCATATGATATCTAATCATACTCGGAAGATTAAAGAAGAAGAAGAACCTTTATCTATCCATTAAAAAAAAAAAGAAGAAGAAGAAGAACCTTTATCATTAATTCTTTATTTGTCAGCTCTCTTCTAAGGAAATCCTTTTATGAGTCATGTTCATACTTGAATTCTAACAACTACATGAGTCATGTTCATACTTGAATTCTAACAACTACTGATAGATGTTGTATTATGTGGAGAGAGAGAGAGAGAGAGAGAGAGAACCTTTATCATTAATTCTTTATTTGTCAGCTCTCTTCTAAGGAAATCCTTTTATGAGTCATGTTCATACTTGAATTCTAACAACTACTGATAAATGTCTCAGAGAGAGAGAGAGAGAGAGAGAGAGAGATTCTCCCTTAAAATACCCCTATCATATGATATCTAATCATACTCGGAAGATTAAAGACTAATCTAACATTTCTACACTAACTACCGAAACTTAAGACTGAGCACCGAAAAACTTACTCAGAGCTTCGCTGCAAAATTCCCCGGACTTCTTCTCCTCCTTGCTGCTCCTCCAATTCGAAATCTCAAGAGTGGAGCTCTCACACACACACACACAGAGAGAGAGAGAGAGAGAGAGAGAGAGAGAGAATTCTAACAACTACTGATAAATGTCTCTCACACAGAGAGAGAGAGAGAGAGAGAGAGAGAGAGAGAGAGATTCTCCCTTAAAATACCCCTATCATATGATATCTAATCATACTCGGAAGATTAAAGAAGAAGAAGAAGAAGAACCTTTATCTATCCATTAAAAAAAAAAAAGAAGAAGAAGAAGAACCTTTATCATTAATTCTTTATTTGTCAGCTCTCTTCTAAGGAAATCCTTTTATGAGTCATGTTCATACTTGAATTCTAACAACTGCATGAGTCATGTTCATACTTGAATTCTAACAACTACTGATAGATGTTGTATTATGTGGAGAGAGAGAGAGAGAGAGAACCTTTATCATTAATTCTTTATTTGTCAGCTCTCTTCTAAGGAAATCCTTTTATGAGTCATGTTCATACTTGAATTCTAACAACTACTGATAAATGTCTCAGAGAGAGAGAGAGAGAGAGAGAGAGAGAGAGATTCTCCCTTAAAATACCCCTATCATATGATATCTAATCATACTCGGAAGATTAAAGACTAATCTAACATTTCTACACTAACTACCGAAACTTAAGACTGAGCACCGAAAAACTTACTCAGAGCTTCGCTGCAAAATTCCCCGAACTTCTTCTCCTCCTTGCTGCTCCTCCAATTCGAAATCTCAAGAGTGGAGTTGGTGTGAAGAATGAATGAAGAGGGGTGGGGGTATTTATAGCAAAATTTGTGACACTATTCACATTTCTCCAGACCGAATACCGACCGTCAGATTGCACTTGGATTGGATGGCAAATTCTTTGCCCTTAGATGTGCTTGGCCGACCTCCCCCTCTTAGGTGGCATGTTGTGACATCATTTTTGATGATGTCACACAGTACTTTAGGCTCCCGGCCGGATAAAATTTCCCCGATCGGTGTCCGAATCGTGTAATCGCGTAAAATCTCGTAAATTGAATTACAACTTTGAAGCCCTTTTCTTTTCCATAAGAAATGTCAAGACTAACTAAATTTTTGACCTTATACGTGGTTTCAACGGCCTATCCAAGTTTTACTAAAACGTGTCGATTACGGAATCAACTTCTGGAATTGCCAACCTCTGGACAAAAATTCACTGATTCCAAATATGTCCAGGAAATTCTCCACTTACTTCTAGATGTTGAGTTATAATTTATTTTCTACAGGTTTCATTTGGGACTATCTGCCCTTTTTACAGATAACCCTATTTCGTCTTATTACCTACGTATTCTTCCGACTTCGGAAATGACTTCTGGGACAGTCCAGTCCGAGATAAAAATTCACTTATTTATTTTCTTCTCTGACTTTAAAAATCTTGTTCATGGTTCACTGTGTAGGATTTTATTTCTATCCGTGGTCATTTATCCTATCATAAAATTATATTAATATTTTAATGGCAACTTGCAACATGCATTGATTATAAATCCTATCCTCTTCCCATTCAAGATTTTCGTTCAGCAAAATCTGATCCTCTTTAGTTTATTTTCTGTTTTTATTTTATTTATTTATTTAATTATTTAATTAATATTATATTTTTTTCAATTTTAATAATTATTTTTCATAACTTTTTCCCAAATTTCCTATTGGTCCATTCTTTGGTTTTAGGCTTAAAATTACTTAATCTCACCAATTTTTCTTTTATATTTTCCAATTAATTAGCTAATATATTTATGCTAATTTTTTTGCCATTACCACTATTTTTAGGGTTTTACATAATTATCTCTGAATTTTCCTTCGTTTATGCTTAAGTAATTAGCCAATAATTACTTAATTAATCCCTTACTAATCTTTGATAATTTTCTCAATTAGAATTACTCCTTACCTCATAACTTTTGCATTGACATTAGTATTCTATGTCCTATGCATTTTAATATCATTTACGGGGGCATTTTGGTCATTATAATACTTTTTGATTCCCTTCTTCTAATTTTTCCAATGTGATAATTTATTAAATTACTAAAATTAGAGGCAACATTCTCTCTTAATTTTAATAATTATTTTACTGCCTCCTAGGATTTTTCACAATTTCCCTAGACTATCTAAGCATCCCAGGGGTATTTTGGTCATTTTGACTCATTATTCTTTTTCCCCAATTTCTAAGAGATTTTTCCCTTATAAATACCATAAAGTCATTATAGAAATTGATATCACATATTCACTTATCAAAAATAGCCATTTTATTTATCCAGGTATTACAAGAGAGAGAGAGAGAGAGAGAGGTAACAGTTTCCTTCACGAAATCACCCTGGTTTGCAGGGTGTTGGAGATGGTAGATGTCGTGTTTGAGTTCGAAAAGAAGATGGCACCACCGCCACCAGAGGCGGAAGAGGAGGAGGAGGGAAGGCTACTGGTGGAGAGAAAAAACTCAAAAGGTGAGATACCATTGTTTGGGGCAGCTAAGTTTGGGAACTTGATGATGGTGATCCATATGGCCAAACATGCAGCAACTCAGCCTCAGAGTGATATGAAAATTCTTCTTCGTAGTAATACACAGACCATTCTTCATGCTAGCATGCATGAATGGCCAATCTTCTGGTAACTAATATAATGTAACTCTGTCTTGCACTTGTTTTAATTTTGGTTTCTCCTAGATACTGATCTATCTTGATTTTCTTATTGCGTTGTGAAGTGTTGGTTTAATCATTATTTTAATTTGAATAATCTGACATCACTTCACAGATTTTAAACTATAAAACATCATCAATTTGTATATTTCTATAAATTTACTTTCTCGGTTGCTTCACTTCTTTTTTCTCTGCCGCAAAAATAAATGCTGACCCTCTTGGTTGCTTCACTTTTTTTTTTTCTTTTTTTTTCCCCAAAAATGTGTAGGGGCAATTGATTGATTGTTCACTAATTAAGCTGATGATTCCTAGCTTCTAAAAACAGAACCCCAAATGATAGGAGATATTTGGAGTTGCATATATATAAAGATAATTTAATAATTTAGTTTTAAGTCTCATTTAGTGCAGTATTTCTTTTTCCGAAAACAAGATTAGTTGGCATACAAGTTTTGGAATCAAGTTCGTTCTACTTGATCTTCAAAATGCACATCCATGACCATGGCGATTCTCATGTTAAAGTGGCAAACACAAACAAAATCATGCTTTTTCAAGACAGACATGTAATTAAATGGGGATTAAAGTATCAGTGTAAATAAGCAAAAATACACATGTACTTTACCCCCGAGAACGCTCAACACTATATGGTTTTTTTGGGACATGTGTACTTTTGCTCCTTTACCCAAAGTATTAATATAGGTTTTTTAATAATGAGGTTCCTTAGCGCGCACTTACATGATAGCCTTATTGCTTGTCCTGTACAGTAAGATCCTATTAATATTCTAATTCCTGAAGGCAAGAAAAATATGCTAATTCCTACGCAAAAATTTGATAGCTATCCTATCCAGATATTCCAAGAGTGAAGATGGAAGAGTTGAACTAGTTTCAGTGCTAAGTAGAATGACAAGCGCACTAAGAACTCACCATCATTACGCACACATCTAAATCAAATTTAGAAGGTTTAGATTGAATTTTTTTCAGTTTTATTTTTTAATATATATAAAATCTAAAATACAAAAAAATTATAACCATCAATATTCTTAAAAAATAATTTTTTATTTAAAATTATTAGTTACAAATTTTAAATCTAAACTATTAAAATTGTACATAAATGGTGCAGATTTCACCATAGCAATGAGCACCATGATGCTCATCATTGTTCTAATCTTATGCTGCCTCTTTAAGATCTTATTTTTAATTCAATTTACATTACATACTAAATTTATATTAAGGATAAGAGGTAGTTATATAAAAGTATATTAGATATATAAAACTAGGTAGTTAAATTTAAGTCTTAATGGAATATTTGTTTAAATACAATGTCAAATGAAGTGGGCCCAGGATTAATGGAAAATGGAAGCTCAATTCAAGGCCCTGAAATAAGGATCCGGTTTCTCTCACATGCAAGTTTCTTATCATCCCTCCTCATCCTCCATCTTTACTGTTAAAATCTAGATCCAAGGGCTCAGAAAATTTTTGGAAAAACCGCATGCGGTATGCGCACCACATGCGGTTTTTTCCAAAAATTTTCTGGGTCCTTGGATCAAGATTTTAACGGTGAGGATGAGGATGGGGAGGGATGATGAGAGAAGGGATGGGATCTTCTCCCCCTGAAATAAGAAGGGAGAGGGTCAGGAGACGGCCTTGGAAGTTGCGTGATTTGGACGTGGAAGCACAGCATATAAGGACAAATACGGTTAAGGGAGTGGGTGTGATGAATTTGGAGATTCTCTCTTCTCTCTGTGATTTCTGCTGATGTACTCTCCCCCTTTTTATTTCTTGCTTTTCCTTCGGTTACTATTTCCGTCCCTGTAATCAGTGGGATTCTGCTTTATAACGATTCGGACTAGGAATGTGAAGTTTTACTGATATATTTCCACTAAATATAGAAATGAATATTATCTTATACTCTTGTCTTTTTTTTTTTTTTTCTCAAATACTCTTGTCTATTATAAGCGTTAAATTTCTAACGTTACATTGGTGCTTTTCATTGAGCTTCATAGAGGACCAATGGCGGAGTCACATTTGTGCTTATGGGTGCAAGTGTAGATACAATATATATATATATATATATATATATATATATATAAGGTCCCCTGTTCGAACCTTGGCTCAGATATGTTTTTAATTATATATTTTTTCTAGCCTTCATCTTCCTCACTTCACACCTCCTTTTTCAGCTCTTTCCCTGTCAGCGTCTATTACTTTCTATTAATTTGCGACAACAATGCTTTTAATTTCTCTAATATTTTCATATTCCTTCATTGGGTTTGCTACTATGGGTGTAAGTTTTTGAAAATCGTCTTCTTGATGAAATCCATAACTACTTAGTAAAATGGCAATTGAATTTTGTTGTGCGAAAGAATAATAGCTCTCTGTTTCTTATGTTAGACAAATTAAAATTCCCCGTATGCAGGGTCAAGTTCCAAATTTCTGACATTTCTCATGTTGAGATCTTCTAGGTTTTTCAGGAAAAAATAATAATAAAGTGCTAAATTGGCTAGTTCTAGATCAAAACATAAGTACTAAGAACTCATATGTTTTATTAGAAAATTGAGCAATGGTAAGGATAATGATATTAATACATTTTACTTGTGCATGTTAGATTTGCTGGCTTTAAGACTGTTGCAATTGACATTAACTCTGATTAAAAGTCAGCTTACACCAGTTGAGAATGTGTATATCTCTTGATGATGTGTTGGATTTTTCAAAAATCTGCTTTAATTATAGTGTGGTATGTTGTATCTTCAAAAGGGAAGTCTTCAAAAATACTGAATTATTGCTCTCAAAGCGCTGTTCATTAACACTTTTAGCCTCCTGGATTTCAAAACTAGGATTCCTTCTTTGCTTTTGGCACTTGATTAATTTCATAATCTCCTGGGTTTCAACGGCATCAATATTCCTTCTAAAACTCTAGTTGCTTAGTAGTAATGTTTTAGAGGACACCCTTTGTAAAATTGAATATGAAAGTATATGTGTTTCTTTGTGTCTGTCTCTCTGCATTTGATGTTTGTGTATATCTGGGATTGGGGGAGAGCTGGGGTTGATTTCCATATACAAAACTGACTATATTAGAATTTCAAATGTCTTAGCAAGAGTAGCATATGCATTTCCCTTAACTTATGCATATTTTTATATTAGAATTTCAAACGTCTTAGCAAGAATCAGGACTTGCTTATAATTTTATGTTAAGTTGAAGTTTTCTTTTCTTTTCTTATTTATATTCTTTCATTTTTTTAATGTCTTTAAAACTTTTCTTAAAAAAAAAAAATATCGGGTGCATTGCCCCCGAATCCCCCCACTAATTGTGCAAACACAAACTAAAAATCCTGGCTCTACCACTGTAGTGGACTATGACAAAAAATACCCATCTAAAGGATATGTAGGCTGATATCCGCAAGACCAACAAGTTTGTAGAAGATGCTAAAGGTCGTTTTGAGGAACTGAGTGGTGTCTTACAATCTCTAGTTAAATCAATCGATACGATTACCTTACAGCTGGATCATATTTAGCCCTCTTCCCCTGTGACCAGTGGCGGAGCTTGAGAAAAAAATTTGGGGGGGCCAAATAGTGGTAGGGGGATTCGGGGGTTCGGGAGCAGCGCCCCCGAAAATTTTTTTTTAAAGGAAAGTTTTATATGCATTAAAAAAAATAAAAGAATATAAATAAAAAAAGGAAATAATATAAAAAAATACACCACAAACATTGGAAGGCAATAGGCTTTAATTTATGTGATTGTGAATCTTTGGTTCAATCATAGACTTCATGTAATTGAACACCACAACATTGGAAGGCAAAAGACTGAGGTTTAGAATAAAAAATCAATAAACTTCATCTACAGGTTTAGTGTAAAATGGGTAAAAGCATACTAAAGAATACAACACAAAAGTAAATTTCACTGATAAGCTAAAAATTTCAGATAATTAGAATGAAATATAGAAAAAAAATGACAAGATTAACATAAATCATATAAGACCCCACATGGAATACAACTTGAATTATAAGCCCCAAAGATATAAAAAGGGGGGGAATTTGAGGGGCCAAAATTTAATTTTACATTATATTAAATTTTTTATAAAAAAATTTCTAAACAAATTTTTTTTTTTGGGGGGGCCATGGCCCCCCTATGTCCCTTAAAAGATCCGCCCCTGCCTGTGACCTCGTCCACAACAATTCCTCTGGTTCAACCTGTTAACTCTTAGAAATTGACAACATTCCAGCACATTTTCCGTCTCTTTTACCTATTTTGGGTTTTAAGTATGCATAGAAAATGAAGTGTATAGAAGAAAATGTGCATATCAAAGTATCAAGGAAAATCAAAGAAATTCTTGTTAAATCTTGTAGAGTTTGTAATTCAAGTGAGAATTAATAATTCCCTTCTCTTTTGTAGGAGGATGGAGTCAAGTTTTGAAGCTCTATAAGAACCAAGAAACAAGAGAAGAAATAAAGGAAGTGAAGTAATACAAAGTTAGAAGGAACCTGTACAACTGGCCGCAGCAAGTTGACAAACTGGCCGCAGCTAGTCGTGAAAAAGTGCAGAAAGTACAGCTGCGCGTTTTTACATCAGAAACAGAAAAACCCTATTTAACCTAAAGGGAAGGGCCGAAAAACACACTTTTTGCACAAGGGAACAAGTGGGCACACAAGGAGAGAGCTTGGGAGAGAGATTTGGGAACCTTGGAGGCTTGGGTGCTCAACCTAGAAGAGATTTTTGGGGATTTCACCTTGGTTCTTCCTCTTTTCTCCTCTTACATTCTTCATGTATTTAGTATCTTTGCTTAGACTCTCTTTGTATTTGAACATGAGTAGCTAAATCTTTCATTCTAGGGTTCTTTTGACCCTTTGTATGGATTAATACTTGAATATTCCTCTCTTTTGTTGGATTAATAGATGTATGTGTTGATTTCAACCTTGGCTTAATGCTTCTAAGTGATTGGCCTCCATTTAGATGATTTATTCACTTAGGTTTTGACTCGAGAGAGCTAATCTAAGTGTACAACTTAATTGAAATCATACTTGTCTTGAAGTTTACTTGATAAATGGATGGTTTGTTAGTAAAATAGAGATATATTTACTAACCTTGCATTGTCACATTAGGGTTGTTGCTTAAATATTGATTCTCATTAATTGTAGCAAGAGATTGTGCATTTTAATGAGAAGAGAAACTTGATTTTGACTTGAGAGAGCGGGTCAAGTGTTTTAGAACCTTAGACTAACACATATATGTATTGAAATGCTACTAGAGAGGAAATTAACCAAGTTTTATGAAATGCAAAAGGGGGAAGAGAACCCTAGGCTCAATTATCCTTGAAGTCAAAGAGTCATTTGCCTTTATCAATTTTAAGTTTTAGAAATAGTCTTTAAAAATTCTCATTCCAACTCAAAACTTTGTTTTAGCTCAACTTGATGAAATTCACTAAGCCTCTTGCTTGACCAATTTGTTAAACAAATCCTCGTGGGAACGATACTTTACTTATTACTTTATTACTTGCGAAACTCGTACACTTACGAGGCGAACAAGTTTTTGGCGCCGTTGCCGGGGATTTGTGAAAACAAATCCTTTGGTCAACCTTGGGCTTGTGTTAGTAAACTTTGCTTGAGTTGTTAGTTAGGTTTACAATTTTTCTTTCTTTTCCTTTATTGATTTTTGTTTTAGTTTGATACTAACTCTTGCTTGTTTCTCTTGTAGGTACAATTTCAGTATATGCAAAACGTGCATCCGGACGGATTGGTAGTGGCACTTGACGAGGTGCCTCCCATTGAAGAAGAAGTACTTGACGAAATGCCTCTCATTGAAGAAGAGACTGAATCTGCATCTGAATCTACATTTGAAACCATGGCAGACGATGAATATGATAGAGCTACCATCAATGATTTTTCTCGTCGGAATATGCAAGGTCCTCAATATTGCATTCGAATGCCGAAAATGCAATCACGTACTTTTGAGATCAAGCCGGTTATGATAACATTGCTTCAAATGCATGGGATGTTCCATGGTCTTTACAATGAAGATGCCAACAAACACTTGATGTACTTCTTGGAAGTGTGTGATTCTTTCAAGCAAAATGGAGTTCCCCAAGATGTTTTGAAGCTACGGTTATTCCCTCTTTCTCTACAAGGCAAGGCTAGAGATTGGTTCAACAATCTTCTGGAAGGGTCTATCAATTCTTGGGTCGATCTTGAAGCTAAATTTAGAGCTCGATTCTTTTCTGATGACAAATCTGTGGAAGCTAGGGATGAATTTCTAAGCTTTAGACAAGATCCTGATGAGCATCTTTATGCCGCTTGGGAGAGATACAAGATGTTAATGAAGCAATGCCCTAATCATAGGGTGGACAAATGGGTTGTAGTCTAAATTTTGTGTACTCGACTTAATCCTCAATCTAAAGCAATGGTTGATCCTATGACCAATGGAGGATACCGGAATGTTCCTGTGAATGAGGTGATTCGGTTGTTGGATCAGTTGTCCGCAAACAATACTCAAGGCAATGATAGAAGGACTAATCAAACTATGCCTAATGCAAAAGAAGACTCTTCCTCACAAATTGCAACTCTCTTATCCGCTTTGAATAAGCGTTTTGATGTGCTAGAGTCTCAAATGCAAAAGAACATTTCTCAAGGTGTGCATTCTATTCATGCTACACCAATTACATGTGACCAATGCCATGATATCCATATGCCCGACCATTGTCCTCTTTATATGGCTGCTGAATCTGTCAACTACATGGGCAAGTTCCAACATCCTCAAGGCAACCCCTATTCACAAACCTACAATAGTGCTTGGAGAACTAACCCAAATTTCTCTTGGAGTCAAGGTAATAGTTTGAATCAAGCACATGGGTCTACATCTGGCACTAAGCCTATTCCACCCGGTTTTCAAATGCAATCAAGGCAGCTTCCTATTAAGGAAGAGGAGTCTAAAACGGATAAGATGCTAGCCCGAATCTTGTCTGAAGTAGAATCTTCAAGAGTTGAAACTAAGGCTACTTTTCTCTCCATGAAACTGCTATTAAAAATCTTGAAGTGCAAATGGGGCAATTAACATCACAAGTAAATATTTTGTCAAGAAGCAATCTTCCTAGTGATATCATTCCTAATCCAAAACAAGTTGGAAAAGAGGAATGCAATGTCATTAACTTGAGAAGTGAGAAAGTGCTATCGGATGTGCCTAGTTCAAGTATTCCTCAACCAAAGCATGATGGTCAAATGATTGTTGATGAAGAAAGTACAATGGAAGAAGATGTCACTAAGAAGAGAAAGCAAATTGAAGAAAATTTGCATGATGTTGGCAAAGACAAGAAGGTAGAGCAAGAGATGAACGATGAGAAAAAGAGAAAGCCAACCACTCTTACTTTTATGCCACTGCTACCTTTTCCTCAAAGATTCAAGAAGAAAGAGGAAGATGCTCAGTTGAAAAAGTTTTTGAATATGTTCAAACAACTTCATGTGAACATTCCTTTTGCTGAAGCTTTGGAGAGCATGCCTAAATATGCTAAGTTCCTTAAAGATGTTTTGTCTAAGAAGCGACGATTCAATGAATTTGAGACTGTGGCGTTATCTGAAGAGTGTAGTTCTATCATTCAAAGGAAGTTACCTGCTAAGCTTAAAGATCCGGGAAGCTTCTACATCCATTGCAACATTGGGACAAATTTTAATGGTAAAGCTCTTTGTGATTTGGGTGCAAGTATTAACTTTATGCCTCTAGCTATTTTCAACCAATTGGGCTTGGGAGAGCCAAGACCTACTACGGTATCTTTGCTCTTGGCCGATCGTAGCATTTCTCAACTGAGAGGAATCATTGAAGATGTCCTAGTAAAAGTTGACAAGTTTATCTTCCCTGTGGATTTTGTAGTGCTTGATTGTGAAGTTGATTGGAAAATTCCTCTCATCCTTGGGCGTCCATTCTTAGCCACTGCAAGGACTCTCATTGATGTAGAAAAGGGTGAGGTCACTTTGAGGGTCGATAATGAGCAAGTGATATTCAACATGCAAAAAGCCTCAAAGTTTCATGATGATTCTGCTCAATGTTCGTTTGTAGATACATTAGATGCAGTTATTCCTTAAAAATCATATGCTTCCATGATCAAAGACCCTTTAGAGGCATTCTCGATTGGTGAGAAGAGCTTTGAGAAGTTTGATGAAGATGTTATTGAAGAGCTCTTTCATTTTGACTCATTTCCTCATTCTAGACCGAGGACCATTGAACTACTTGAGCTGTCTGATGCCTCAAGTACTCCATTGAAGCCTTCTATTGAAGTTCCTCCGGTTCTAGAGTTAAAGCCATTACCTTCTCATCTCAAATATGCTTATTTTGGGAATGCACACCACTTACCGATGGAATTGGAGCATGAAGCTTATTGGGCTATCAAAAAGCTAAATTTTGATCCTAAAGCTGTGAGGAAGAAGAGGCGACTTCAACTTAATGAGTTAGATGAATTTCACCTTAATGCCTATGAGAATACAAAGATAGACAAGGAGAAGACCAAGCGGGATCATGACAGCACAACTATATCCAAGAGTTTTGAACTTGGTCAAAGGGTCCTCCTTTATAATTCCAAGCTAAAATCTCATTGGTCCGGTCCATTCACGGTGGTACAAGCATCTAAATTTGGTGATGTGGAGCTGGAAAATGAGAAAGGTGAAAGATTCAAGGCTAATGGTCAACGATTGAAGCATTATTGGGGTGGAGATGTGGATAGGCTTGTGTCCACTATCTACTTAGTTAATGAGGAGTGACCACCATGAAGAGTCGAGCTAAAGACTATAAATTAAGCGCTTCTTGGAAGGCAACCCAAGCTCTAAACCAAATCTTTTCAATTTGTGTGTGTGTCTTTATTTATTTTTTATTTTTTTTAGTAGGTTTATGTTTGATCTTTTTGTTTTGTAGGAAGAAAAGGTACCCAACTTAGAAATGGATTGTTGCAGCTGGAAGGAATATCAATGAAGGAGAAAATAACTCATGAGTGCCAAGGGGAATGCTTTTGAGGGAAGTCCATTTGACTCTAAGTCCATATATATATGATTCTAGGATGCAATTATGATGACTAGTCAATTTTGAGTAATATTGTGGCTATTGTGATTATTTGGTTGATTCTCTATGTGAATCCACTTATGACCATTACTTGAGTGCTCAAATTTGATGTGTTGTTGTATTTATTGTGAATATGTGTGCCTTATGGTCTTGGATGGTCTAAAATGCTTGATCCTGAGTAATTTGGTTGATAAAGATTGGTATAAAGCTTATTGGGTGATTCTTATGGTATTTGGGAATGTTTCTTGTGTTTTGCAATTTTGCTGTTTGGTTTTGTTTTTGACAGCAAAAGCTCTCTGTGTTCACTTTCCGTGGAAAGTGTTGCAACTTGTCGTGGCCAGTGGTCCAAGAGTGCTCTCTGTGTTCACTTTCCGCGGAAAGTGTTTCAACTTGCCGTCGCCAGTGGTCCAAAATTATTTCTGAGGCAAGTTAAGAATTATTTTCGATTTTGTAATATATATATATATATATATATATATATATATATATATATATATATTATAAAAAAATTTCAAAAAAAAAATATTTGGTCTTTCACATTTGCCCTTCATTATTTCACATAATTCCCATTTTACCCAAATGAATGTGGCCTACTATTGGGACCACATTCATTCCCAATTTCAAAACCCTAATCCCCAAATGTAATTTCTCTAATCAAGTCCCAATTTGAAACCCTAATCTCCCAACTCTCACCTGCTTGTTCAAATCGCACTCTTTCCATCGGTGAACCAGAGCACCTCGACCTCCCCCTTCTCCTTCCTTGCTCACCATCACCGCCCTTCCCGTTCCCCTTCTTCCTTGATCACCGTTGGCCACCCACCATCACCGCCCTTCCCCTTCCCCTTCTTCCTTCCTCACCGTCGACGCAAGCCACGCCCACCATAACCACCACCGTTGGCCTTCTATAGGTCACCACAGTGGTCTTCGTCCCTCCTCTCCTCTCATCCACACCGTGCCTCATCTCCCCTATTCACCTCCTTCATCGTTGTCGGCCCCCCTTCTTCAGTTCCCAAAGTCGCGGTCTCCAACACTGTCGTGCGCTGCCTCTGCTTCTCTGTTGCTGGTCTGTGACGCTGCCTCCATCTACAACTTCCGGCGATCTGTCTTCTCCGGCGACCACCTGTGTCTGGTTCTGTCTTCTACACCTGAGTTCAGGTCTGCTTGTGTTTTTCTCTTCTAAGGTAAAGCTCGTGCCTCTGTTTTTGGGTTGGCTTTGGTTAGATTAGAGTCCAGTCTCATGGCTATAGTCATATGAAGCCTATGTTTTTCTGAGTAAATGTTGATGCCTGACAAACTTAGGATTGAACTTATATAGTTGGGTTGAGGATTAGAAGTTTATTGAATGTGGTTCTGATTAAATGTGGTTAACTTGAACTCATGTCTGATTAAATGATGCATCTGTGGTTCTGATTCAGTGCCTAGAGCATGCTAAACTGAGGCTTTAATTGATGAGTTTTGATCTGAGGGCTATGTTGTTTTGCATTGTTTGTTCAGTTGTGAAATTCCCTTGAATTCTTGCTATAAATGAACACTAAAGATTTCTGTGGATGCTGGCTTTTAAGATTGAATTGGATTTGTGATTTGAGGTTTAGTCTTGAGCAATTACTGAGGACTGCTTGCAAAAATGAGTCCTCGAGTGGCTGATTCTTGTTATGGAAAACTAAATTGTCACTGTTGAATTTGGCAACCCTGTGAACTTATGTTCAATTAATCTGTTGTGCTCTTCAATTATGCTCAAATCTTTTCATTATGGAAAACTAAATTATCACTCACTGCGTTCAACATGGTTTTGGCAATACCCTGAGCTTACTTGTTTGCAATTACTAATGATTGCAATTGGGGGATCTTTTTCTTTTCTTTTTAGGATAGGTTAAATAATTTTTTTTCTGTGTTTGTTGTTGATGTGCATACATCCTGTGTCCAATGATTTAACAGCCGGTGCCTTCCTCTGTTTTGGATTAGATTGTTGATAGCTTTTTGATGTGGATATCTGCTTATGGTTCTTGATGGTTACTGATGGCCACTACTATTTGACACTCTTGTTAGCATGTGAATATGCCTTTCCTAGCTATTGATGGCTAATTTGAGTGGTTCATATAATTTTCTTTGACTTGCTTGTTCTGATTGTCAATATCCTAGCTACTGATAGCTAGTAATGGAAGCAATTTTGAAAATGTTGTGGCTAGTCTGTGGAGGGCTTAATTGTAGTTTGTAAATGCTGTGGATATGAGCTGAATCAGATACATGTACTAGTTCTTTATTTTCTCATCCTTTTGTCAATTTTAAGTTTGGGGGTGAGAGTTTGCTGCAATTTTGAAAAATCTTGAAACTTTGATAAGTGCATAGTGAAAATTTTGAACAATTTTTGAAAGAAAATTGTTGGAATGTTTGAAATTTCTCATGCTTAAATATGTGTTTGTGAAGAATGTTAAAGATGAACTGAAATTCTAGGTTATTTGTCAAAGTTTCTTGAATGGTCCGATGATATAATTATTGCTCAATCTTTTATATCTGATGGGAAATTTTGTTTGATGTGCATTGATGGATGTATTGTAGTGATAAATCATACTATTCAGGAATTTTTGAGCTAAGAAAGCACTATTGGATTTAACTTTATTCTGGATGTTCTGGTTGAAGGGCATTGTGGCAAATTAGGTTATATGCCTTTTGTTTCGAACTGTTAATTTCAAAATAATCTTTGGAATTCTTCGAAGCTTTTGATTTATTTCATAAGATTTAAAGAAAGGATTAGGGCACTTCAAAAAATGCGATTGAGCCTTTCAAGCCTACCTAATTGATTCTATTCCTTTTTGAACCCTTATTTTGAGCCTTATTGAAAAACCAATTAAAAGTTTTTTTTTTGAAAGACCCAACATCTACCTACCTTAGTCAATGTGAAAAACCATGATTCCTTTGCTTTGAGATAGATGATGATTGATTGGGTTGTGGACTTTGGTGATGTGTGAAATTCAAATGATCAGAAAAAAGGAGTGTAGAAAGTAAAAGGGTTCACAATGTATAGAAATCAAACCAAAAAAAAAGTTACCCAAAAAAAATGTGCATAAAAAAAAGAAGAAAAAGTAGTAGTCCAAGAAGGCTTGATATGGAAAAGATCAATTTGTCTTAAGTTTAGGGGAGTATGTCTAATGAGAAAAGGAAGAAACCCCTTGAGTGGTTATCATCTATCTTGAGGTATTTTGTTGATTATCCTTTACCTTTTCTTTTGAGAACATTAACCCCTGGCCCCATTACAAGCTGAAAAGTCCCTTTGATTTTTAAGTCAAGTGAAGTGAATTAGAAGAAAAGAGGAAGAAATCAGAAAATGATGGAATTGATGGTTTGGATATAGTTATATGACTTGAATTGTTGCTTTTAACTTTAGCAAGTGCAAAAAGAGTACATGTCAACTTCATTCACACACTCACATTTGGAAATTCTTGAAAAGCATGTTTTAAATCTATGAAGTGTTCATTTGTGCATGTTTACTTGGTTTCCTATTTTATATAACTCTTTGAGCAGTAGATGAGGACAAATTTATTCATGCATCAATGGCAAGTATTGAAGAAATTTAGTGAAGATGCATGTTTTTTGCTTGAGGACAAGCAAATATTTAAGTTTGGGGGTGTATTAACTCTTATAAATTGATAACATTCCAGCATATTTTCCGTCTCTTTTACCTATTTTGGGCTTAAAGTATGCATAGAAAATGAAGTGTATAGAATAAAATGTGCATATCAAAGTATCATGCAAAATCAAAGAAATTTTTGTTATATCTTGTAGAGTTTGTAATTCAATTGAGAATTGATAATTCCTTTCTCTTTTGTAGGAGGATGAAGACAAATTTTGAACCAAGAAACAAGGAAAGAAATAAAGGAAGTGAAGTAATACAAAGTTAGAAGGAACCTGTACAACTGGTCGTAGCAAGTAGCTCTTTGTGTCACTGGCCGCGGCAAGTCGACAACTGGCCGCAGCCAGTCGTGAAAAAGTGCAGAAAGTACAGCTACGCATTTTTACATCAGAAACAGAAAAACCCTATTTAACCTAAAGGGAATGGCCAAAAAACACATTCTTTACACAAGGAAACAAGTGGGCACACAAGGGAAGAGCTTGGGAGAGAGATTTGGCAACTTTGGAGGCTTGGGTGTTCATCCTAAGAGAGATTTTGAGAGTTTTCACCTTGGTTCTTTAATCTGTTTATGCCCTTGAGCTTTATGCCATCACTAAGGCCATTGTAAAATTTCAACATTATCTTCTGGGTCATCATTTTATTATTCACAAACACCATGAGAGTTTGCACCATCTCAATGTTCAAACACTAGAAAAGCCAGAGTAGGAAGCTTGTCTTCCAAAATGAGTGGGCTATCATTTTTTGATCGAATATTGGCCAGGTAAGATGAATATCACTGCTGATGCTCTTTCAGAAGTTCCTTTTATAGCTTTGTCTTTGGTTACAAATTCTTTCATGGATTTTGTCAATGACAAATTTCACTCCTATTCTATTATTGCTACATTCCGTGACAAAATCAAAAGGGATCTTGCTTTTATGCCATTGTATTCTCTACACCAGGGTTCTGTTTATTGGTGAAATTGTTTGGTGATTCCTATGGTTGACCCAGCTCTAATCTGCCATATCTTACACAAGTTTCACTCCTCGGTTGTTGGGGGCCATGCTAGTTTTCTTCGCACTTACCACAGAGTTTCTCGTTTGTTTTATTGGTCTCATATGTGTCACGACATAAGTCTTTTTGTGAAATCTTGCTCTATATGCTAGCAAGCTAAGGTTTTCAACTTACACCCAACAAGACTTTTAAATCTTCTGCCCATTCCAGAATAAGTGTTCTATATGCCTGGTCTCTCTGGTTTAGCTTAAAATAAGTGCCTTTACCTTTTATGAGATAAAACTTCTCTCATGTATTTATTTTGTATATTGCAAAGGAAAAACCACTTAAAATAAGTTATTCTAAACACAAGAACTTGTCCTATATCCCGTGTTTCTAGGGTTAAACTCATTTTAGCCCTTGTATTTTTAACGAGTTTTAGTTTTGGCCCCTAGCTAGTTATGTAAACATATAATTCGAGCAAAAAAGTTATGTAAACGTAGGCCACACTAGTCTTAGTTAGCGGTCCATGTCAGTCTAATCAATGGTGTTAATACCACATTAGCAAAGTTAACACCATTAAGCTCAAATACAAATCCTTATGAATTTATAAATTTATAGGAACCAACGTTTTGAACTGTATATATAAAGTGTACATAGGGTTGTATGACGACAAAAAATGACAAAAAGGAATATATAAAATATAAAAACTCATTAAAAGTATAAGAGATGATCTAAAGTGGGTTTAAACTTACTATTTTCATTCATATTTAGTTATAATTATAAAAAATCTACAATAATATTTTGTTGGGTGTGATGCATGTGCATCGAGTGGAAGAAGTTGTTCCTAGTCATCTACACATGCACTGTGACCATAAGAGACTTACCACAGGAGATGTTATGGACATAGAGCATGATAACATGCTTGCAGACGCACAATCATGGATCAAGCAAACAACCGAGTCTTGCTCCACCGTGTCGGTGCTTGTATCCATGGTTGTCTTTACGACGACCTACACCATCCAGGGCAGGAGCAAGGGCAGCACACAGGTGTACCTCAGATTGCTGGTGTTCATATTCTTCACCGTATGGACAGTGGCACTTGCCTTCTCCTTGGCTTTAGTGGTCATGTTTCTTTCAATCCTCACTTCCCCGTTTGAGTTGTGGGATTTCCATAAGTCTCTGCCACATAAACTGAACATAGGGTTTGCTTTTTTGTTTTGCTTGCTGACCACCACAATGCTTTCTTTTAGTGCAACCATTTTGCTCACTACTAAGCTTCAATGGAAGCATTAGACTATGACTTTGGTGTATAGCGCAACGTTCTTTCCAATCACCATATGTATTTGGGTTGATCGAATTCCCACTTTACATGATGCTTACAAGCCTCATCTTTAAGGTTTGTAAGAAAATCATGAAAGTCATTCCAATTGATAGAGCCGTCAAGCATTGTTCTTGCACAAGGGCTCAAAGAGCAAAGTATCCGTAAGCGAATACTATACACTTTAGTGCAAATTTCAAATAAATGGTTTGTGTTAAAATTCAATCTAGAGAAGTATTCATTGTTTCATTCATATTTTTTTCTCCTACATTAGGTAGATTTATACAAGCATTGTTAACAACTTAAGCACAATGATAGGAAAAAAACTTTTCAAAATTCCTCTTCTCTAAGAAAACTTATTCTTATCTAATAACAATAATTCAAATAGAAACAACAATTCAAATTTAATTTGTATCTTCAACACTCCCCCTCACTTCTTCAAACACTTTTCTTGAGACAACTTTTGTCAATACATCTGCAAGTTGATTCTCAAACCGAACATATGGAATCTGAATTATCTGGCTTTTCTTTAATAAAGTATCTATCTACATTAACATGTTTGGTTCTATCATGTTGAACTGGATTATGTGTAATTCCCATAGCAGCTTTGTTGTCACAGAAGAGATTTATTAGCTAATCATATTTGACTCCCAAATTAGCTAGTATGCTCCTAATCCACAATAATTCGCAAATACCATAAGCCATACCTCTAAATTCAACCTCAACGCTGGATCTTGCTACTACCTTTTGTTTCTTGCTCTTCCATGTGACTAAATTGCCTTCTAAAAAGGTATCATACCCTGAAGTTGTTTGCCTAGTAGTTTTATCTTTAGCCCAGTCCGAATCTGTGTATCCTTCTATGCAAGTTCTATTATTTTTTTTTAGAATAATAGAACTTTCCCTGTTGAACCTTTAAGATATATGAGAATATGGTATACTACTTTCATATGTTCTTTACTAGGAGAATGCATAAACCTACTAACCATGCTCATATAATAGGCAATATCAGGTCTAGTGTGTGATAAATAAATCAACTGTCCAACTAACCTCTGATATCTATTCTTATCTGTCTCAACCTGATATGGATATATACCAAGTGAATGATTCATTTCAATTGGTGTATCAGCTGGCTTGCAAGCCAGCATTCTAGTCTCGGATAATAGGTTCAAAATGTATTCCCTTTGAGACAAAAATATGCCTTATTTAGATCTTGCAATTTCTATCTCAAGAAAGTATTTTAGTTGATGTAGATTCTTCATTTCAAATTCAGCAACTAATCTCTTCTCAAATGATTTCATTTCTTCCACATCATCCCCTGTTAACACCATATCATCTCAATAGACAATTAGTATGGCCACCTTTCCTTTATTATGCTTTATGATGTTGGGATCCGTACACGCAGTGGAATAAAAAATTTTAACGAATCCCTTAAGCGGATCGCTCAATAGCGTTTAAATCTGGATTTAGGGTTTCCGAATCATACCTATGTAGAGGGTTCAACGTTCCGTTGGCGTTTGCGCCTGGAACCTCGAGCGCCGCAGACGTCGTACGCGTCGAACGAGGAGGCATCCTTTTTCGTGCTTCTTGATCATGTGGGCTAACGCCTTCTTGTTCAATCAGACAGAAGTAGACTTCGCGTGTCCTCTCCCTCTACCGGTATCCACACGAATGGCCTCCAACACTGACGGCAAGCGTGCTAGCGCCTTCTTGTTCTTGCGTCTCTCTCTTTTTCTCTCTAGGGTTTTGTGTTTTGCGGCAGTCTAATTCATCCGTAGTTTAATACGACTAGATCAGCATCTGTTATAGGGTTTCTAAAACCCCAATATGTCGTATTAAAATATTCAAAATTAAATTAATTAATTTCGAATTTGGATTAAATAATATTAATTAAATCTGTTCAACAGATCTAATCTAACTACTTGATCCGAATTAATAAGCCATCAGATTTAATTTATATTTATAAATTAAATCAAGATATGATGCTTATATTAAATTTAAAATGAGATCCGATATCTCAAATCAAATTAAATTTGATATGCAATATCTTTATTCGAAAATTAAATCTGAGATACAATATCTCAATTTATTATAGTTATTTAATTTATCAAATAAATTAAATACTATATATAATAATATTATTATCAATAAATAATATCATTATTATTTTCGAACTTATTAATATATATATATATATATATATATAGACACACACACATCCTAGATTAAATAAGTATTCATTAAATCTTAAACACATTTAAGATTCAATGAATTTGGACACTCTTGCTCGTGTTGGGCCATTCTTGTGTGCGACCCTGTAGGCCCACATGAGATTGGCAGCGGGCCAATACTGTATCAGCCTACAAGTCGCAAGCGGCCTCTAGCAAGACATTGCGACTACCCAATTCATATGGGGATCGTTGATGCGATATAACCTATCGTACAACCATGTCACGTCCCTTTTGTCATGTGATAATTTGGTCAAGGATGAGGCATGGAGAAAGTCAACTTCCTGTTCTTGACCATCACTTTCTCGATTCTTGAGTAGTCTAACAATTGAGATGGAAACTCCTTTCCATTGTAGTATGGCCATACATTTCTCAGACTCACTCATCGAGGGCCCAGTATTATCTCTCTACAAATGTGAGGGACAAATTCCATCTTGACCATTCACATTCCTCTGCATGAAAACCACTGATCCCGATCCAAGCCTTTATCATCACCCGGTCAAAGGTGACTTTTGACTAGGTCAAAGACCAGTGACTCATCATGTAGGAATCCATGATGATCTTAGATCAAAGGGCGTTGTGACACGGTTATACATGAGAAAAGCTTATGACTTATTCCATGCAGCTTTCTCATAGTAGGTCGGTCCAGCACCTTGTACTCTTACAAGTGCCTATGACTTTGATTCGTATCTCCATACCTCATCAAAGTCACACTGGTCTTATCTCATCTTCGCTCCCGCGTAGATGACCGACCAAGGACATTTAGGATAATCTATTAGATATATCCAGGGATACAATTATCAATGTAAACAAGCAAACAAAATGATAACAAAAAGAGAATACTTTAAATAACATAAATGTCTAAAGTACAATGTCTTGCACCTAGGACACAATTTCCAACATAATGTATGATTTGAATTGCTTTGCTTATACCCAAAATTCTTCATTGCTAATGAGAACCTTCCAAACCATGCCCTGGGTGATTGTTTAAGGCCATATAAAGTCTTTTTCAGTTTGCAAACCACATTCTCCTTTGAAGGTGTTCTTTATTCCTGGTGGAACCTCCATGTAGACCTTTTCTTCTAAATCACCATTTAAAAAGGTGTTCTTTACATTGAATTGCTTCAAGGACTAACCTCTATTAGCTGCTATGGATATTAGGATTCAAATTATGTTGAGTTTAACCATTGGAGCAAATGTGTCTTGATATTCTACTGCATACTTTTGTGTATATCCCTTTTCCATAAGTCTTGCTTTGTATCTATCGATGCTTCCATATGGTTTTAGCTTCACAATATATACCTATTTTCACCCAATTCTCTTCTTTCCATTTGGTAAAGAGGTTAAACTCCAAGTTTCATTATCCTGAAGTGCCTCAATCTCTGAGTTTATTGCTTGCTTCCATCTAGGACCTTCCAATGCTTCCTACACACTGTTAGGAATGGATACAATAGATAATTGATCAACCCTTAAAGCATATGATTCAAATAATCTATGAGACGACACATAACTACTAATGGGTTACTTTGCTTACACTTTCGGATCTGGTTCATAAATTGTCTTTAGTAAACCTTTAGTGAAAACGAAAGGAAATCACCAAGAGGGGGTGAATTGGGGATTTTAAAAACTTTTAAAATAACCTTGCACCCAAGCTGAAGCTAAACGTAAAGAGATAGGGAAGAAGAGCTTGACACAGAAAGTTTATCCTGGTTCGGTCCAAACTCTTGACCTACGTCCGATCCCCGGACTCTCGGATTTTTCTACTATCACTCAATTCGTATACACACTATGTACTCAAGGATTATCTCTCTAGGATACACTCCCCTTACAAGTTGTAATCGAAATCCCAATCTCCAAGTCCCCTTGACTTGAGATTATTACAATGAATGAATAATTTGTATAATGACTCTCTCACGAGTAGATATTGATAAACACCGAGGGTCTTTGTATATCAAATACAATACGTAAAGAAAACCGAATGTATATGTAACTCTTGAGCTTGCTTTTCGTTTCGCTTGAATTCTCTACTTTCGAAGTTTGTAACTGATTTAATTCCAGACGCGTGAAATCCTTCTTCATTCTGATTTGTCACATGAATTCAATGTCTTGGTTGATCCAACTAATACCTGAAACATTCTTAATTTAGAGTGGTTAAATATACATATGAATTCTCTAAATGAATGTAATCAATTCGCATAGAAATGGTAATTTTGTTGTTCAAACTAATCAGGATGAAAACAGAGCATTTTGTCGGGCGAGCACCGAAATAATATTTCACAAACCAGGCAGCTCGAGTCCATTAGTGATTAGGCTCGAGTTTAACACTATTCATGCCTAAGAAATTTGATCATTCGAAAGAGTGGGCGGAGCACAAATATGAACTCGAGTTTGTGCATTTGCTTTACTCTTTTTCAATGAAGGGCTCGAGTTCATAATGACAAGCTCGAGTTCGACTTTATTTATTTCGGGGCTTATCGGAGTGAACTGGAGGTTTGAACTTAAACTCGGAGTTTGTGAATGAAGAAGAACTTGAAGCTCTTCGCAAGGGAAAACTCGAGCTTGCAATAACAGGCTCGAGTTTACCCATTTGGTAAACTCTTCTTTGTTTTGTCAAACCATAGAGTAAACTTAACACAAAAGTATTAGGCTCGAGTTTTCATCAATTTACAGCCATAGAAATAAGCAAACTCTACACAAAATATAAACTCTGAAGTTTAAAGAGATGATTTTCAATTGGAAAATGTTTCCCTTGAGAGGCAAACTCGAGCTTGTCTATACGAGCTCGAGTTTACTCATTTTTAAACTCTTTAACATTATACCATGGAGAGTTTAGGCTGGAGTTTATTTATTCAGGCTCGAGTTCGTCATGCTGAAATAGCCTGATATGCTCTCTGTTTGCAGCAAACTCGAGCTTGCCTAGTTAGGCTCGAGTTTTGCGATGACATAATGTTTTTGACTTTTTTTGTCTTATTAAAATATTCATACTTGTTTACAATTGTTATTAATCATCAAAACACATAGAGAACAAACATTTAGTTGGTTTCTCTAATCTTCGGATTTGGGTACTGTAAGTGTTAGGAAGGCAAGGACTGATTTATCTACATTAGGGATAGAGATTACCTCGGTAGTAGATTCAGGATGTGCTTCAGGATTGTCCACAACAGGTGATTTAGTTATGTGAGGTAGACATGGTGTTTCATCTTGTGGAGGAGGACTTGCATTGGTGAGATCTGTACCTGAAAGGTCATAGGAGACTTCAAGTGAAAAATTTTGGGAAGGATTGGTGTTTGGGAGATCATTTATAGTGAGAGAAGATGTTGAAACAGGAGTCATAGAAACAAACAACTAGAGTTCCTTCTTCTCCAATGTGCTGGATCTCCCCCTGAGAAGAAGAATGGGTAACTCCCCCTGAACAAAAAGGTTCAGACTATTAGTAATTTTGGGTGCTACCTGATGTTCAAGCGCAAACTCATGAGGTGGAAAAACAAAAATTTTTGTTCTTCACTAATTGCAGTAGAATTTATAATTTATAACCGTAACCTTTTATGGTATTCATGAGAACTCATAACTCTTTATGGTACTCATGAGTTACTTAAATAAGTTAATATAAGAGGACCCGTAACTCTTTATGGGTACTCATGGAACTAAATATCATAAACACAAGAGTTGTGACTCTTAACGAGCACTCATGAGAACCCGTAACTTTTACGGTAGAGCATGAATCTAAATACCATGATAAACATAATCATTATCAAACCAGTGAGTCTTTATGAGCACTCATGAGAACCCATAACTTTTATGGTACTCATGAGTTAAAACCCACAATTACTCACAATACTCATAGGTAATGATTTCAATTATGCTTTTCAACTTTATTATTTATTATGGATCCCATAACTCTTTATAGGCGCTCATGAGTTATCCCAAATTAAACGATAAAGAAATACTCATGGGTTCTTTTAGGATCTACTCATTAAAATACACGTGGGTTTTAGGATTACCTTAGATCACTGCAAACTTCAAAGTGTATGAGGTCCTCTAACGCTAATCCACACGGCTATCTCCCGATTGCCTTGAGAACTCCTTCTCTTTGATTCCTCTCCTTCCTTGGATGCTTGCTAGGCGATGGCAAGGTTGAGGACTTAAGGTTCTTGGGTTTTCTTTATCTAAGAAGATTAGGTTTCTTGAGATTAGGTTGAGGATATAATGAAATAGGGTTGGATCGGATTACCTTTGGATGGCGCCTCTTGCTCCTTTTTTTAGTGCTTGGCCGAAATCTCCAATGGCTCAAGAAAGCTATCAATTTCAGCCAACACCCTTAGGGTTTTTTAATGTTGGCCAAAAATTTTCAAGACTAAAGTGTCTTGTGAATTTCGACCAATACCCTAATTAGGGTTCAAGATTAAAGGCCCATTAATTGGTATTATCCAAATAATTAAGAAAATGGATTAAATCCATATCTGAACTTATTTATTGAATTAAAAATTCAAGATAATGGATCACATCCATATCTTTAATAATTTCTTTATCCTTTATTTATCCAATCTTTATTGGACATTTACACACACACACACATAAATATATTGGATAATTCAAAATTATCTTTATAACCTAATCTCTTGAATTTAAATTTCAAAATCAAAATTTGAATTCCAAATTCAAATTGGCCTAAGACCTTGTTTGGTCTTGCAACATATTTAGGCATATTAGTGGATAAACTAATTTCCCACTAAGGGACCACATATGACGCCAACTTTATATATTAGGCTTGGAGTCCCACTTCAACCCAAATACAGCTATTCTTTTTGAAAAATCCCAATAACAATTATTGATCCCAAGCTTGCTAATTTTAAGCAATCAAGAATAACATTTGTGTGTGACTTATTAGGCCCAATTAATCACTGACATAAATAACCTTGGACCAATCAAACTCTTTTAATGGGCCCAAGTTATCCAATGACCACATATGACACTAGCAATATTCTGAGGCCCCAGAATTAATTGAGTTGATCAAGTAATCCACCTTTTCTAATTTGGATACCATGTCGGTATTATTCCTCACATCGTTATTCACATTTAGTTGAGAGCAAAGATAGAGTATCATCTCTCTTGGCTAACTAAATATATCTTTTCACGGAAGTAGAAATCTTATTCTATTGACTCTAAGATGGATCATGACTCTTCATGATCGCTTATTGTGCACAGATTCTCAAGTCAACTAGAAGTCATCCAAGACCTACCGGTTCTGTGAACGACTAATCCCTTGTAGGGGACTGTGAGTCCTTTCAGCATGTCCATCTACACTCTTGCATTCGAGTCATAACCAAGAGTACACTGGCTGATAGAGTTGTACAGTCAAAGTATAACCCTAGGACATAGTGCTCGATGACATCATCAAGTCTAGGACAATCCGCACTACCAAATGTTTAGACTTTACATATCCAATGATACTCTCTATAATGAATCTTTGTGGAGTCTCTTAGCGAGTCAGTTTGGTGCTATCTGTTCTCCAATAGATCCACCCACGACATCAGCTAAGACATCACCTTACCTATATTCTATGAGGTCTCTACCTTGTATTTCTATAAAAGTAGATGATGTCGTACTAGTTTTATTAAGATCATCAATGTCTTTTCTTGGTGATTCAAGACTAGGAACAAGTTTTAGGCAATAGATATGCAGTGTCCTTGAGTTCTCATGATCATGATATCTATCATTGATCCTCGACTGTACACCTAGTCTATTCCTATGGCTTTTATCTTTAAATGTATATTGACCTTAAAATAAAGGCGGGACATACATATGATAAAGATAAAATGTGCTCATTTATATTAATCATGAAATACTAAAATGTAGAAAGGTGTTCCTCTGTCGAAACAGATTGTTTCTAGGACACATACTTACTAACACGGATCGGACACCCTAAAAGACACCTTAAGTGTGACATACATTTTATGGGACTTAGGATCAAAGCTTACCCTTTTGGAGGTCCAAATACCCTACAAAGATGCACTGCTTAGCAAAAGGGTCAAGCTTCCGGAGAGGTTTGGGAACATGGACAAAAACAATACAACCAAAGACTCTAGGTTCAAGATTCATGGCATGAGGGATAGAGAAGAAAGTTTCAAGCTTCTGTTGAGGAGTAAGAAAATTTAGGCCACTAGAAGGAGTGTGATTCATAATATTAGTAGCGGAGAGGACTGCCCCTCCCCAATAATGGGAAGGCGCGCACATGCATTTCAAATAATGAAGGCCTTACGATTTTTAACAATTGCTGCCTCCAAATAATGAAGCTTTGTGATTGGAGTTTGTGGTTTTTTGCTTAAATTTTTTTGAGGCTATTACCGATTCTAGCATCCAATCATTTGTTATATTTACACTTGAATTCTAAAAACCACACTGATGCGTTATGTATTTGGTCCTAAAGTAAGAAACAGAAGGCATTTTGTTTTCAAAATTTTCCCATTTACTTTTTCCCCTACCGATGGCTCAAGCTTTTGGCTAGAATATTACGGGAGTCGTTAAAAAAGAAAAAAACATTAGAAGATGGAGAAGATTAATGTATTCAAACTTCCCATTTAGTCCAATAATAATTTCCTAACATTCAAAACAAAACATTAAATGTAGATATAATCAACAAGTCCCATATTCATATAATCAACGTTGATATCCATTAACCTCTTTTTATAAAAATAAAAATTAAACTCATTTCATTTCTTTCAGGATATAATAGATTTTTTAGATTTTTTAAATTTTATTAACATTAAATGAATTTTTTAACTCAAATAAATTTCTTCTAAAATAAAAATAAATCATATAATTTTTGTTTAACATATATAATAAACTATAAAACACCTTGAGTTTTATTTAAATCATATAATTATATTTTTAATTAAAATTTTTGTTTATTTTAACAAATTATAATTTTGACAAAATTGAAGAATGAGTAATTTTTGTCCATAAATATCTATACAAGTAGTTTTGAATAATGACAATTGAGAAAAAAATTTATTTAATTTAGTAAAATTTAGAATTTTGTGCTGGGCGCTCCTGGAGTAAAAGTTCGTTAGCCAATCTGCACCTTAGATAACGGACGTTAACTTTTTTCTGACAGCGTTGTGCTGGGCGGTCCTTTTTAAAAGTTTGTTGGTATTTTTGATTTACTTAATAGTTAATTGTATTAGACGTTCCTGAACTAATGATTTATTGGTCAAATCGCAGATTAACCCTTGAATATAATAATATTAAGGCTTATCTTTTATATTTTCAAACTACAGGAATTAAATTCTTATCGTATTTCTGTTCCATGTGTGTGTCAGTGTGAGAGCGAGAGATTATTGAAAATGACCTCCGTAGTCCGTACACAAGTGCTTTTTTTTTTTCGTTTAAAAAAGAAAAAGTTAGTAAGCTCGTACATAAGTGCTTTACTCATCGTTCTTTGTTGTTTCTGCAATAGATTAAAGTAATAATATTCTTTTCTTGCAAAAACATTAAAACAATGAGTAAAAAAGATACCTTCTTTTAAAAAATATTTATCAACACATATTCCGATGTCTTGAATAATACGGATATTCTTTAAACATGTCCAAAAATAGCGGTCTAAATACAAAGTGTGGAGATATTATACATAAGTAATTTGCGTTCTGAATTATTGCTGATGTTCTAATTCAGGGGAATGACAGGTTCAAACGATTCAACTAATTCAATATTAGGGTCAAAAGATTTGAGATCAAAATAAGGAAAGAGATTTTTTTTAAAGATTTGATACTCTTATTCTTTTTTTTAATACTCTTATTCTTTGATTTTTTAACTTTGTTACCACTAATTAACAAAGTGAGATTAGTACCAATATCTCCTAGGAGTAAGTGGTAAGGGATTTGCTCTCCCACCACTATGTCATCGGTTCAAGGTGTGAGAATGAAGAAAATGGTGTTGAGAGCTCTTTTCCGGCGACCTTATGGTAAGTGATTTAATTTTATTATTTTAAGTTTAGTTTGTTTCAATTTTAAATTTTATATGATAATTATTTGTGTTAAAATATAATAATATTAAGGCTTATCTTTTATATTTTCAAACTACAGGAATTAAATTCTTATCGTATTTCTGTTCTGTGTGTGTCAGTGTGAGAGCGAGAGATTATTGAAAATGACCTCCGTAGTCCGTACACGAGTGCTTTTTTTTTTTTCCTTTAAAAAAAAAAGTTAGTAAGCTCGTACATAAGTGCTTTACTCATCGTTCTTTGTTGTTTCTGCAATAGATTAAAGTAATAATATTCTTTTCTTGCAAAAACAATGAGTAAAAAAGATACCTTCTTTTTTAAAATATGAGTTAAGGGGCAATTTGACCAATCAACTATTGGTTCAGGAGCATCCAGTACAAAAAACTATTAAGTATACCCAAAATACCAACAAACTTTTAAAAAGGAGCGTCCAGCATAACGCCGTTAATACAGCAAAAAGTTAACCTCCGTTATCTAACCATTATCTAAGGTGCAGATTGGCCAACGAACTCTTACTTCAGGAGCGCCCAGCACAAAATTCTAAATTTTACTAAATTAAATAATTTTTTTCTCAATTGTCATTATTTAAAACTACTTGTATAGATATCTATGGACAAAAATTATTCATTCTTTAATTTTGTCAAAATTATAATTTGCTAAAATAAACAAAAGTTTTAATTAAAAATATAATTATATGATTTAAATAAAACTCAAGGTGTTTTATAATTTATTATATATGTTAAACAAAAAATAATATGATTTATTTTTATAATAAAACTCACATAAATTTCTTCTAAAATAAAATAATAATTTTTATGAGAAAAAGAATGTATGATAAATGATATGAGAGAATTAGAGTAAAATATGTAAAAGTGCACTTATTAATCAAATAAATTAGAGTAAATTTATGTATGTATTTTTACTCTATCATGTGAAAATTATTCTTTTCTTTCGATTTTGCCGTTAACTTAATATCATTATATTCAAGATAGATAGTGTATCATTGGGAATAAGTTATACGGCAATTGACACAATTGAGCTTTAAGAACCTACTAACCTAAATTTCTTGCTATAATTTAAAGAGGGAAACAAATTATACTTATAAATTTAGATTAATAAGACTTATATTTAGAAATAAAATAAAAATGAAAATCATATTTAATAAAAATGAAAATTAAAGAATGAATAATTTTTGTCTATAGATATCTATACAAGTAGTTTTGAATAATGACAATTGAGAAAAAAATTATTTAATTTAGTAAAATTTAAAATTTTGTGTTGGACACTCCTGAAGTAAGAGTTCGTTGGCCAATCTGCACCTTTGATAACGGAGGTTAACTTTTTATTAATGGTGTTAACGGCGTTGTGTTGAGTACTCATTTTTTAAAATTTGTTGGTATTTTTTATACACTTAATAGTTTTTTGTGCTGGGTGCTCATGAGCCAATAGTTTTTTATATTTACCATTATTTACGAAAGAGTACATATTTCAATAAAAAAAAATTTGAGTATAAATAACTTATAAATAGTTCCTTAGTGGTAAGAAGGTATAAAGAAAACTCATGAGATTCCCTCACACGGTTCGTATATAAATACTGAACAGTCCCACACTTTGAGCACTATTGTGTGCACCAGGACATACGAGAGAGGAAAATGGGAAAGAAGAGTAGTGAGATTAAGATAGAGGGAGATTTGTTCAGCGAAACACTGAGAGAAGCTCAAAGAGCTTATAGGTCCAGAGAATGGGACAAGTTCATGAAAATCTTCGCTGATAATAAGGTAGATTTGCTTGAAGATTTTGACTTGTTGGGGAACACTGCCATTACCATGGCAGCTCGCTCTGATAAGCCAGAAATCTTGAAGGAGTTGCTGGGAAATCTATCTGAAGAACAAAAGTGGCGTGCCTTTAGGAAGAAGAACAGTCAAGGCAACACCCTTCTTCATGACATCGCCGTCAATTGCAGTACGGTGGCGATGGCTGACATTGTACTTGATTTCGAAAGGACTACGCCTTTGTCGCTGGAGCTGGCCATGGAGGAGAAGGAGGAGAGAGAGGAAGAGAAGAGAAGGCCATTGCTGGAGTGGAAAAACTTAAAACGTGAAACGCCAGTGTTCAAGGCTGCCAAGTTTGGTAACCTAAAGATGCTGAACCATTTGGTGACACGTGTGGATGGAGGTGACATGAAAATTCATCAAGAAAGCTCTGGTGAGACCATTCTTCATGCTAGTGTGAACAATCAATCCTTTGGTAAGCCTATTTTAACCTACAATTTTATGCTACCTCTAGTGTGTTTTTATAAGATCTACTTAACTAGTTTTAGTATATTAAGAAAATTTCTCTAAAATACCATCTCTTAAATTATTTGCATTGATATCCTTTAATATAAACTCTCCTAACATGTGCAATGAGTAGGGATAATTTAGGAAAAAACGATAAATACCGGGACAAAGTGGATTTAGGTCTTATGTTTAAGACTAAATCCAACCCCAACTAAGACCACATGTAATATCATTCTAATGCCCTTCAATTTTCTTAACATGCTAGCTAGCCCTAATTCGGATAAGAAGGATGTTTAATTATATTGAATATATGTGTGTGCAGATGTAGCTCTTTGGATAATCATGAATATGGATAGGAGTAGTCTGGTTTTGAAGCAGAATAAAAATCAATTGACATGTCTTCAGCTTCTAGCCAGAATGCCTTGTGCTTTTAAGAGTCATTATAATGATTATCAGGAATTCATCACCAAGCTCGTCTATAAATGTACATTCTCTTTTTTATATCTAACACCTTTTTTACATGCATCTCTCTCTTTCTCTAATAAAAATGCATATAATTAACTTGTAATTGTGGAGGATAGTGCTTCCCGATGAAGGATGCGAAATTGAAGGTTGTAACAACTTCGGTTTGCTTAGGTCTCCGGTGAGAGACATAGAAACTCGCGGACAAGATGACGCCAGGCCACCAACTCCAGGTACTTTTGTTTTAAAAATATCAACAAGAACTATTCAAACTATAAACATTGCCAATAGCATTACAAATAAAATCTTATACTAAGGACCAGAGTTAGTAATTGTTACCCTATAGCAATTTTTTTCCTGTTGTTATAGGCTAAAAATGTTGTGTAGCATGTACTCCCTCTAGTCCTTAGTGTAAAGCATATTTGGGGAGTTGGTTTTGGTCTTAAATAAAAAATAATTTTTTTTATTTGTGAATCTTTCCTAATTTACCCCTATTGATGTCCCCTCAATAATAATCAAGGAGGAGAGGGAATGAGAGAATTAAGTAAGGTGAATAGGGTGTTTTAGAAAATATATATTATATTAACAAACTTAACTAACTTCCTTAATTTATTTAGTCTATCATATCATTGTGTAATGACTTGCAGGTTATCTTTCAAGGGCAAATTTCGCAGTTTGGAAATGTCTAGCTCAAGGTACCAACATTATTGAATATATATTCAACTTATAAAAATACACATGTTATCTTAATCATAATACTGAATCAATTAAATTTTTAGTAGTTTGAGTATAATCAGATATGTGTGTGTGTGTCTATATTAACATGAGTTATTTATAATGCATGAGCAAGCAGTATTCAATTGGATTAAGAAGATCAGGGAGGAAAAGAAGAAACATCAGTTAGCAGAGCATCTAGCGGGGTTTCTTGTGAGGTGCGACTACTTGTGGCAGGTCACTTATGACGAACGTAACGAAAAAATATTGGACGAACTTCCCCCAGTTCTTTACAATGTAGCCATAAGGAAAAAGGAATTGAAATGGAAGCGTCAGAAAGAATTTACGGAAGACACTAAACAAGAAGATGAACTGGAAGCATATAAGCATCACCCAGCATTGCTTATAGCAGCTAGCAATGGGATTCAAGAAATCTTAGACTTTTACATTAAAGAGCATCCAGAGTCTATAAACCACGTCAGTAAAGAAGATGGCCAAAACCTACTTCACATAGCCGTGAGGCACCGCCAAGAGAAAATCCTGGACTGGCTAGAGAAACAACCAGAGCTTAATTCCTTGGCTTCTCGAGTTGATCGAGAGAATCGTACTGCATTACACGAAGTTGCGGGGATAAATTATTACAGAGGGTCAGCCCTAGCTGGTGCAGCTTTCCAACTTCAAGAAGAGTTGCAATTGTATAAAGTAAGTATAGCTGACCGGGGCCTCAGTTCCACAACATTTTCTTTTCATCCCATAGACTGAATGACTATAATACCATGTTGAATTTTAGAAATATGTGTGGGTTGGGGCTGACTTTCAATCAAAATGACTTAAGACATTTGATAGCAGTATAGCACATATCATATGTTACCTTCTACATACCTTTATTTCAAAAAGAGTTGGTGTGGTATAGAGCGAGTGGGTATAGATCACTATTTTAGATATTTTATAATAATGATAATATATCATATTATTAGTAATGGGATTATATCTAGATACTCTAGATATTAGGGTTTTCTATTCAGAATAAAATATCTCTGTGGCTCACTGGTCAATTGGAACAAGTTCAGGTTTAAGGTTAAACTCGTTCTCATAAGGGTTGAAATTGGTCCGGTTGACCAACATGAACTATGAATAGTACATAATATTACAGCTTTAGTATTCAACGAAACCAATATTCAATTTTTTTTTTTGTGATCTGCAGCGAGTGGAAAATATTGTTCCAACTCACCTTCACATGCATTGTGACAATGAGCGGCTAACAGCAGGAGACCTTCTGGATATAGCGCACGATCATATGCTTGCAGACGCCCAAAAATGGATAAAGGAAACCGCCCAATCTTGCTCCACCGTGGCGGTCCTAGTGGCCACGGTGGTCTTTGCGGCGGCCTACACCATACCAGGCGGGACTGAGCATGGCTCTGCGGTGCTCTCGAAAGCTCCGGTGTTCATATTCTTTACTATCATGGACATCGTGGCGCTCGCCTTCTCTTTGGCTTCGGTGGTGATGTTTCTTTCAATCCTCAATTCGCCATGTGAGCTGTGGGATTTCCACAAATCTCTGCCTCGGAAACTGACTGTAGGGTTTGCTTTTCTGTTCTTGTCATTGACCACCACGATGCTTGCTTTTAGTGCTACCATTTTGATCACAATTAGGTTACCATGGAAGCAATGGACTTCGACTTTGGTGTTTAGTTCTGCGTTCTTTCCTGTCACCATATTTGCCTTGATTGAATTCCCACTTTATAAGAAGATTCCAAGTCTCTTCCACAAGTTTTTTAAGAAGACTTCAGTTGGTCAATCAAGCACAAGGGCGAATTAAGATAGTGTGGTAAGTATATATCAATAAGCGAGGAACAATACTTAGTGCAAATTTCTAATTTTAATATGTTAATTTGTGGTTTTCTGCTAAATAAAGGAGTTTGTAGTGTTTGTACATAGAAGCCTTGTGGTTTGGTGCAGTGTGTTGTATTTCTCTAACATATGCGACTTTTGAATAGTTTCTTTAATAAACTTCTGATGAATAAAGAACATTTCTTGTGATTGTTTCATTCTCCTACCTCTCATGTGTTATTTCTCTATTCATCTCCAATAATAGTAATTTTAATATCTATAGACTACAGCCATCTCTACCGCCAAATTAAATTTCTATGTTTGGTTATATCAAATGTTGAGATGTATACGTAATTAAGATATTTACATTTTTTTAGCTTATCTTCTCCTGATAAGTAGAAGTTGGGCCAAATAGGTTTTTACAAAGCTCTCATAATAAAAAGAACTTGTTTTTACTTGACAAAAAAAAGTCAAAATCCAAAAGCTCTATGAGAGGAGCTTTTATTTAAGCTCTTGTTTTAAAAAGAACCCAAATCTATTCACGCGGCACATTGTCTCATTGTCTCCTTTGTGACTCCTATGTGAGCCTATCACACTCACAGATTTCAGTCGTCTCCTACTCGCCATCTCTAGTCTCAAGTTGCAAATTGCCTCACTGAAGTCCCAAGTCAATGGGCTGTGGCAAAATCGCTGATCCAATCACTCTCGGCTTCATAAAGGTATGGTAATCTTCTGATAGATTAATCTAAAATCAGTTGAAGGTGTCCATTGGAAATTGTTTCTTTTTTATATATTCATTAGATAACCGACATGAGAGGGTTAGTATAACAATGGCCATGTCTTGTTTTATCTTCTCGCCACTTGACTTGAGTGGGTCAGATTATTCATTCTTTTCTTCTCCCTTATCTTTGGTGTGGGAAGCTTCTTAAGCCGCTTTCTAATCTCTGTGATAGATGAAGCAACAGGTAAAGATGGTAGCTGCTTTGCTAATAATCTCAACCAGACACATCTTGATTGCTTTTACTAGTTACTTGCTGGGCTTATTGTAATGGGATTATCTTTATTCATTTTCTTTTCAAAATCTTACATATATAATCAGAAAGGAACGATCTAAGGATAAGGATAGTCTGTATGTTTATATTTTGTAATTTTTGTGATGTAGATAGAGAATAGTAATGTCAAGGTATATACACTATTGTATAGAACTGAAGCTTCATGAATTGATTAATTGTAATGGGTGTCCAATTTTATGACAATTTTGTCTTAAGAGCTTTCGATGTGCTATATTTAAATATTTTTCTTTTCACTTTAATAATGCATTGCAATTTATGGCTAGGAAAGAAAAACACGGTGTAAGGTGGGATCGATGCACTACCAAGATCTTACTTGAAATTTGTATAAAGGAGATTCATACTAGTGGAAAACCGAGAATTGGTTTTAGAGTTAAGAGATGGGAAGTTGTAGTTAATAAATTTAATAGACTTGCTAATAAAAACTATAACCAAAAGCAATTGAAAATTAGGTTAGATAATTTAAGGAGTAATTGGACTACATTGAAACAATTATTGGGCAAAGAGGAAATTGCTGAATATGATGAAGATCTAAGAACCAATCCTGATGAAGATGCTAGCCCTATGGTAAATAACCAAATCAAGAGGAAAAAAAAATTACATCAGAAGCAATGAGTAAAAAAATGGCAAAGGGTAAGCAAAAGAGTGGGATTGCAACAAGCAAACTAAAAACATCAGACTGAATGACCAATGCAGTAGAGAGTCATAATGCAGTTTAAGCAGTTGAAATGTCACAAACATCTTAAATCAATTGACACTTTTCCATTCTGGATGACATTAAAATACTGAAAAAATTGAGGGCTGAAGGGAAATCGGATGCCAAACAATTTTTCTATGCAGTAGATTTGCTTAGAGTGCAAAAAGAAAAGGATCATTATTATGTCCTTTTTAGAATCAATTAATGATTTCGTAGGGTGGATTTTGTACAAATATGAGTTAGATAAAAACTCTAGTGATTAGGTTGGAATTTGATTTTATACTTGCTATTCGCATGTTATTGTTGGATTGATTTCATGCCTGTTATTCTCATGTTGAACTATGCTGATTGATATTTCAATGACATTATATTTATGTTTTTGGACTATTGTATACTTATGTTTATGGTTTCTATCATTTTTTATGTAAGAAGTTATTAGAAGATAATACATGGCATCTGTACAAACGGAATCATCATCAAGAATTGTTAAGGGAAGAAAATGTGCAAAGTTTTATCGAGAAATGAATGGAGCAGCAACAATTACATATTTACATTTAATGAAGCAAGGTAACCGGTTTAATTATTCTGATGGATGGAATTGGGTTTGAGAAACCTTAAACACTCGAGGTGAAAGTTACAGAATGTTTAGGATGGAATCAAATACTGTATTAGAACTTGAAAACATATTGGTGAGTAAGGGTTGGTTACATCCATCTAGCTAGGGAATTGACATCATTGGAGGCACTTTCTAGGATTTTTTGGACATGTGCACATACTGAGACAAACAGAAATGTCCAAAATAAATTTGGAAAATCAGGAGAGACGACAAGTAGAAAGTTTAGTGAAATACTAGACACTTTATGTTCACTGGCCAAGGAAATTGTGAGGCCTCCAGATTTTCAGTTTAAAGAAGTTTCATCACAAATTAGAGATGATAGTAGATCTTGGCTTTATTTTCAAGGATGCATAGGTGCTATAGATGGATCACATATTCTTATCATTCAAATTCATTTTATAGGCAGAAAAGAATACTCAACACATAATGTCATGTTAGTTTGCAACTTTGACATGATATTCACTTTTGTTGTTGTTGGTTGGCCTGGTACAACACATGACACGCATATTCTTTCATTTGTGCTTGAGGAAATGAAAAGTGTGTTCCCTCATCCCCTGAAGGTAAAATTTATTATTTTTATATAAACTATTTTAGTTTTATATTTATTTAATTGAAATTTTATATGAACTAATAATAAATCTTTTAATTTTTTAGGGAAGTATTATGTATTAAATGCTGGATATCCTAACATGAAAAGGTATCTAACACCATTTAAAGGAGAAATGTATCACATTCCTAATTTTAGAGGCTGCAGTCAACCACATGGATTACAAGAAGTTTTCAATTATGCACATTCCTCACTAAGAAATGTCATAGAGAGAACAATTGGAGTTTGGAAGAACAAGTGGCACATCTTACTTGATATGAAGCCATTTTCATTAATCAAGCAAAAAAAAAAAATATTATTGCAACAATAGCCCTTCATAACGTCATTAGAAAGTGTTGTGTTGATGACGAAGAGTTTGACAAGTGTGATCTTAATCCTGATTATATTCCTGAGAGTAAAAAAAAATGTAAAATTGATGAAGAAATGAGTATCCTTAGTCATAGAAGAATAGCATCATTCTACAGCTCTTATTTTTTGTGGATACCATCATTCTTCTGCTGATCATTCACTCTTCATTAAGCATACAAAATCTGCCTTTACTGTTTTGTTGGTTTATGTGGATGATATTATCATTTCTGGCACAGATTTGAATGAAATAGATCATATGAAGGTATATCTTGATACTTGTTTTAAGATCAAGGACTTGGGAGATGCTAAATATTTTCTTGGTCTTGAAATAGCTAGAAGCTCTAAAGGTATTTCTTTTTGTCAGCGCAAGTTTGCATTGGATATTCTTTTTTATGTTGGTTTTCTTGAATGTAAGCCAGCTCTTACACCTATGGCTAAGGATTTAAAACTTTCCCTTGATTCTGGAAATCCTTTGGACGATGGTTCTGTATTTAGAACATTAGCTGGTCGGCTTCTCTATCTTGCCAACACTAGACCCGACATTTCCTTTGTTGTCCAAAAGTTAAGTCAGTTTCTTCAACATCCTACTGATACTCATTTACGGGCAGCTCATAGGGTACTTCGTTACATTAAATTTGCTCTAGGTCAAGGTTTTTTTTTCCCTGCTAATTGTGTTATAAAGTTAAATGCCTTTAGCGACTTGGATTGGATTGGTTGTGTTGATACAAAGACGTTCTATTACTGGTTTTTGTGGTTTCTTAGATCAAGCGTTAATTACTTGGCGTTCTAAGAAACAGTCGACTGTTTCTACTTGTTCATCTGAGGCTGGGTATCGTGCTCTCGCTGCCACTACTTGTGAACTTCATTGGTTATCATATTTACTTAGTGATTTTGGTTTGCCGCTTACTTCTCTTGCTTCCTTATATTGTGATAGCCAATCAGCTTGACATATTGCCGCTAATCCTACTTTTCATGATAGGACCAAACACCTTGACATTGATTGCCACATCGTTTGTGAGAAACTCAAAACTGGTTTGATCCGTCTTCTTCCCATTAAGTCTCAAGATCAGTTGGTAGATATTTTTACCAAAGCTCTTGCTCCTACTCATTTTTTACACTCCTTTCCAAGCTGGGAATGATCGATATGCATTCTCTAGCTTGAAAGGGGTATTAGAGTATATTGTAATTAGTTTCTTATTTTCTTGTCTTACTTAATTTGTAATTAGTTTCCTATTTTCTTGTCTTACTTACTTTGTAATTAGTTTCCTATTTTCAGGAATTAGTTAGAGATAGTGGTTATCAATTTATTTATAAATAGCTTGTACTCACACATTATTATTTAATTTTCAATACAATCAGAATTTTTTCCTATTCTTGCTTTTCTAATAGATATATCTCTCTTGCACTTGTTTTAATTTTGGTTTCTCCTAGATACTGATCTATCTTGATTTGCTTATTGTGTTGTGAATAGGGATGGAAATAGGCCAGGCCAAACTTTGGTTAAATAGGTCTGAGCTTGTAATGAGGGTAAAAGGTCTAAGCCTGAATGCAGGCTTTTTTTAAGGCTCAGGCATGAGCCTTCGTAAGGCCTGGTCGAGTCTGAAGGCTTTTTAAAGGCCTACTTACAATGTAGGCCTTTAAAAAGACCTCATATTACAGGCCTTAAAGGCCATAATTAACTAATATAAGAATAGGGGTAGTACTATAAATAACTAATTATACTTGAAATTAGAATATAAGAATGAAAAAAAGAAATTGTGTTATTTATATGATATAAATATATTTATATTTATTAAATGTGTAAATAGACCAGGCCTGAAGGCTTACAGGCTAGACCTTAACAAAAAAGGCCTAGTCTATTTACACATTCAGACCTTTAAATAGGCCTTGGTCTGGTCTTTTTAACAAACAGGTCAAGCCATATCAGGCCTTAAATAGGCCAAGCCATAGGCCGCCTGATAGGGGTTTGGCCTATTCCCACTCCTACTAGTTGTGAAGTGTTGGTTGAATCATTATTTTAATTTGAATCATCTGACATCACTTTACCGATTTTAAACTATAAAACATCATTTTCTCTCTTTCTATATGAAGAGAGACGCATATTTGGGGGATCAGATTTTTCATTTATTTGAAGTTTCAATATTGTTTGCTATATGTATTTTCAATTTGTATATTTCTATAAAATTTACTTTTATGATTAAAGCATTGTGCCTCTAGACTAAATTAAAGTAGTTGAGAGTATTGAGACTTTAATTAATTCCGTTTTGCATAATCATAATGTTATCATGAGAGACCTTTTTTTTCCGCCAAAATAAATGTTGACTCTCTTGGTTGCATCCTTTTTTTCTTTTTAATTTTTTCAAAAATGTGTAGGGGCAAGTGATTGATTCTTCACTTATTAAGCTGATGATTCCTAGCTAGTGTCCAAAAACAGAATGATGAATGCCCCAAATGATAGGAGATATTTGTAGTTGCATATATGATATATATAAAGCTAATATAATAATTTAGTTTCAAGTCTCATTTATTACAGTATTTTTTATTCCGAAAACAAGATTAGTTGGCATACAAATTTTGGAATCAGGTTGGTTCTACTCGATCCTCAAAATGCACATTCATGACCATGGCGATTCTCATGTTAAAGTGTCAAACATGAGAATATAAAAGTAAGGGCAACTTACATTATAAACTAAATATATATTAAGGATAAGAGGTAGCAATATAAAAGTATATTAGATATATAAAACTAGGTAGTTAAGTTTAAGTCTTAATGGAGTATTTGTTTAAATGTGTGGGTGTGCAGATGGAACAAGGCTGGGAAACTGGTTCTATATATGTAGATCGCTATAAATTCAAATGAATATGGATCTTAATTTGAATATATATAAGTCTGTATAGGGCTATCGAGATTGAAGGTTATGATAGCTTCGACTTGTTTAGGCCTCCCTCAGACTTAAAAACTGGACAACAAGACTGTGCCCAGCCACCAACTTACAGGTATTTATTTGGATAATACTACTTCATGTCTTTAATATAAGACCCAATAGACTTTTTTTTAGAGATTAATGAAATTAAATAAATTATTTTAAAATATTTATATTTAATATTTTTTCTTTAAACTAATTTACCTGACTTATAAACTGGTATATAAGTTAATAATACGCAAAATATGCTATAATTTAAATAATTTATTTAGCTTCTTTAAAATGGCAAACACAAACAGAATTCCCTTCCCTTCCGGAGCAAACGCTTAATTGAACGGGTTTTGTGTAAATTTCTTGTAGGATGATATTATTACTTTATTATGGTCTTGGAGCCTCTAATATTCCTTTCTTCTACCAAATTTATACTTGCAGTGTCAAGGAATTTTTCTATATGAAAATGTCGAAGTGTTTCTTAGAAAAAGTGAAGAACTTCACATATGTGATTCTTTGAAAATAAAGAATTGTTAATTAAGCAAAGAACTTGGAATAATTTTTGGAAAAATAGAAGCTACTTTGGTATAATTTTCTTTTGCATCTTCCTCTTTTACTTTTTGTCTTTTAATTTAAGCAAATAATGTTTGTCTTTTACTTTATGCTTTTAGAATATTATAGTTAGGGGGAAAACGAATGCTAAAGGACAGACACACATACTTTTATAACTTAGTTTAATTCGAAGACAATCTGCCGAAAACTTTTTCAACTCAATTTTGAAAATCATGAAACATTTTCTTTCTTTTTAAGTTCTTATAGTGTGTACGATCTCCTGAACAATGATAATGTTATCAGAGCTTTGCCTCCTAATGAAGTTACATAGATTCTCTCCAATCACGTGATTCATACACAATTTAATTATACGATAGGAGAGAAGCTTAATAATGATTATAGCTCACATTACACAAAGAGATAAAGGATTTAACCAAGATAATCGAGTGTAGGAATGAGAATGATAAATGTATTGTTTATTGGGAAAATTACATTTAAATATCATTTAAATTTGAAAAACCCCTGTCTGTTAAATTTGTCAAAGGACTTAAAGGTACTAAAGACTATAATGAGATTTTTCAAATTCGAGTGAATTTACTCTTTGTCCTTAGTTTTTAAATAAATTAAAAAAATGACCCTCGCCAGAGGGCTACCGTGGCCGGCCTGCAACCGTCAGCGCCTGAGCGTCGGCCACCGACGATGTTTTTTTTTTTTTTTGGGTGGGGTTGGATCTTTTTTCTTAAAAAAAATCATTGAAAGTGAGGAAGGTAGCGTTTGAACCCACTCCACCTTCATGGGGGCCAAGTGGTTCAACCACTGGGCTACTTGGTTCCTTTAATACACACACACACACTAACAAATATATAAATCATTCTTAACATTTTTTTCATCAACAAATACTCTTGTAAATCTCATTACTAAACTTGTAAATACTATTAACAAATTGGTAATTCCTATTACAAGATTTGTTATAATTGACCCTTATTTGTTATTTCACCAGACACACATGTGGTAAACTTGAACAACGAATTGGTAAATACCATTGCGGAACTAGTAAATGTCATTGAAGAATTGATAATTGCTATCGAAAGATTTATTAAAATTGCACTTTTTTCGTTGTTTCATCAGACACACATGTGGTAAACCTGAACAACAAACTTGTAAATACCGTTGCGAAACTAGTAAATGCCATTGAAAAATTTGTTGTGCATGATGTTTATAAATCAAGAATGTAATGTTCAATGAAGGATATGAGATTAACAAAAATTTGTTGTGCATGATGTTTGTAAATCAAGAATGTAATCTTAATGAAGGATATGAGATTAACAAAAAGTAAATGATTTATAACAAATTTTTCAATGGCAATTACCAATTCTTCAATGGCATTTACTAGTTTCGCAGTGGTATTCACCAATTCATTGTTCAGGTTTACCACAAGAGTGTTTGATGAAAAAAAAAAAAGTGCAATTATAATAAATCATCTTTCAATGCCAATTATCAATTCTTCAATGCATTTACTAGTTTCGCAATGGTATTTACCAGTTCATTTTTCAGGTTTACCACATGTGTGTCTGATGAAACAACAAATAAGGGTCAATTATAACAAATCTTGTAATGAGAATTACCAATTCGTTAATGATATTTACAAGTTCAGTAATGAGATTTACAAAAGTGTTTGTTGATGGAAAAAATGTTAAGAAGAATATATATATATTTGTTAATGCATATATATATTGTAACACCCCAAATTCCATACCACAAATCGTGTCGGATGACACTTGGTTTTAGAAAAATTCAACAGAACTTGAGGTGCTACTTCAGAGTACCGCGGAAAACGTAGAGCAATGCACTAAAAATTTGGACAATATATGAGTAGCTGAAATAAAAATACCCCGACATATGACGATGCCGAGCGTATGCTGGTATATAAAAAAAATTTCCTGAAGGAATATTCATGTGATACGATGTACAGAGCTTTGTACAATTACATTTCACAAAAAGTAACTATACAACCTAGACCAAGCCTTGACCAGACTTGGGGGCAATGAACCTAACTCCGTTAACCGAACAGAATGGCCAGGTAAGTGTCTACCATGGGGGCCTCACCGACTTATATGGCGACTTATTGGCACACCCACGTAGACTAGCCTTGCCTTCGGCACCAAACTATTTGAAATAACTTCATTAGACCCATGCCTGACGCTTGGCTCTGATGATCTTCTTCCGGCACTTGCCTCGACCGATGCATTACTACGACTCTGCCCCTTGATTCCTCTCTATGGCTCCGTCTACCGGTGCCTTCCCTAACCTGTCTCGTATATCAATCTCTGAACGTATCTATCACATATATGTACTTAAGCAGCACAGGATTAGTGTTACAGTACGCGAACGTACCTTAGTCTGCGTAGCTAGCGGTACTTTCACCTTTTGATACTGATTCCTGACTTTCCCGAATATCCTATAATAGTATCACCGCATTATTTCCTTTATAAATAATATCCTAAGAGATGTCATTGCCACTATTGACCTTTCTACCCCTGGTGGATTTGTTATTCCCTTTATACCATTTTTAATTATTATTAATTAATAATAACACTCTTTTATTTATTATTAATTAATAAATCTCTTTATTATTTATTGGTATTTTTCTATAACTACTTTAAACTCTCAAGGTTCTCCTAACACTTTAATTAGGAGTTTATAAAACCAACCACCTTATAAAAATATACTTTAATGTATTACATATATTTATATTAATAAGATTTTGGTTTTATAAATACTAGCACTTAGTATCTACAAATTCATCTTGAATGATATATATATGTATATATTAATCAGCTTCCTTTTATTTTGTTTCCTAAGGTTAATGTGTAGCATTTTATATATAAATATACACATATACACAGTAGGCCGTTCTTTTTTCTTTTTCTTTTTTTTTCTTTTTCCATATGCAACAATATATATATATATACACACACGTTTATATATATATAAACTCATAGTAGCTTTCCTTCTCCTTTATATATACGCAGTGACAAATGTATATTTATATATATACAGTAAGGCTTTGCTCTCTTTTCTTCCCTTCATTCTAATGCACTGGCTAGATCAAAAAATATATATATATATATATAACAGTATATCAGCATATCAGTAAGCTCTCTTGTATATTTTACCAGTAGCAACGGTATACATACATATACCTAAAGCAAAGCATGACAGCAAAGTTTTAACTTATATATTTATGAATTCCATAGGTTTTAATCATCCCCTTGATCACGCAACTATGCACAAATGCTATCCCAACAACTTCTTTTATTTTCTAGGTTTGTGTGATTGTTTTGGAAATTCTTACAACGGGAGATACATGTTAAACACTTCCTCTGCTTTATTATTCAGGTAACAGAGAATCCACTTGGTTTGTTTCTATGGTTTAAGACTTAAAACTTTCGTTGGGATTCATGGAAACCATAAGGAGAAGGAACTTGATGACTCACCTTGCTAGTTTCAGGTTGCACGATGTGAATGCCGTTGAAAACAAACACCTCTGCTTTTCGGTGCGTCTTGCAGAGCAACACAATGAGTGGGAATGAAAACACTCTCTCTCCCTCTCCTTCCTCGTTGTTGCTCTCTTATGTTCCCAGACTTGGTTCTAATTCTATTAAGGCCGATGGGATAAATGAGAGTCCAGGAGCATGGTTTAAATAAAGGTTTAAGGGTCCAGTTTGAAAGGAAAACCAACGGTCCGAAAGAATGAGACGTTGGTGTCGCTGGGGCTCGAGGGACATGGGAAGGGTCTGATTTGCTGATGAGAGAAGCATGGGCGTGAACGGATCTCTCGCTGCAAAATCGTGTGTCGTCTGCTCCTGTTTCGTGTTCACGGCGTTAACGTGATGATAGGGTTCAGAAATTGATCTGCTGTGATTTTTCTTTTATTTCCTCACGTTTCTGTTGGCCAAAAGACGAAGGGGTGCTATATATATATATATATTGCTGCTTTGCTTCCACTATCACGTGCTTTGCTAAATGACTTAATGGATTTAAGTGTTTGATATAATAGATATATGAAGTGGAGTATTGGGCTGAATGCATTGGTTTGGGCTGTGGAAATATGGGCTTCGGTGTTAATTGAATTGAGGAAGTATGTACCTTTTGCTACTGTGCAAACGAGCTAGTTGTTTTTGCATGAAAAAAAAAACACATGCCATGCACATGCATAAATATATGTCACAAGTATATACACAACGCTCATTTTCCACACCTATGTACCTTCTCCAATTTAATGGCAACATTAAGTAAGTGGTGGAAATAAATCCTCATTTCCTTTTAAAGATTTCTCTTTCATAATTAATTCTTTTAGGCCATAAATATTATCTCTAAAATATTTATGCTAAAAATTATTCCCTAATTATTTGCCCTCAATTTATGGGAAAATATGTCTTAAAATCCAAATATAAATTTTAACATTTATCCAGGCTAAATTTCCCATAATTAATTCCATCGCAATATTTGCATATCCTTGAAATAATATTTCATAATTTTCGCAAATTCTCAAGGTCCAAAATAATTTTAATAATTATCTTAAACTTTTTCTCATAATAGCTTAAGACTTTTGGATTCTACTGGTTAGAAGTCTTCTCGTCTTAGTTTTATTTCTAACCTTCAGGTCCAGAAATTTGGGATGTTACATATATTAAAGGAATCAAGTGGCCCAGTGGTTGGGTCACTTGGCCTCCATGAAACTTTCAATGAATCTTTTTTTTTTTTTAAAAAAAAAACCATTGCCGAATCTCAAGCTACCGGTGGCCGGTGCCCAAGCCCTGGCGGTCGGTCCTCCGGCGGCCGGCCGCGGTGGCCCTTCGACGAGGGTCATTTTCTTTTCTTTTGTTAAAGCATAAGAGTAACTGATATATATATTCAAAACGTCGTAAGTCTGGCTAATTACAGAAGCGGTACAACAACCGAGTGGTTCAAAAGTGATATACATCAGTGGAAAGTCTTCAGCCGGGTCTCTAAGCAAATCTCCCGTCGTGTCTCTATGCAAGTTGCTTGCTTTTCTCTGCAACTCTCGGTCCTCCTGACCTTGACGCTATGTTAAGAGCTAAGGTCCAATGCACTGGACCCCAGGTAACGGTTAACCTCATATTTATATCTACAGTATATAAGCACAACAATTGAATCACCCCTAACCAACGTAAATGTACCGCTCCCAGCGAAACAGATATACCACTCCCAGTGCATGCATATGATCAATTATCCTCTAACACCACTATGTATTCAAACAACATAAAAACTCTAATCATACAACACACCCAACAATATACACGCATACCATAAATATCAGAGTTAGTGTTACAGTACGCAAACGTACCTTCATTGACGGAATACGATATTTTTGACGGAATACAGTATTTTGACAGCGGTACGACAGCGATTGGTGATCACAGATATCCTATAAGGATCATATCATGTTTATCAATATCCAACATCATAACAGGAATTTTAGGTACAAATTACCATTTTGCCCCTATCTTTACTAATTGGCGAAATTTCGCCAGAGCTTCGCTACTTTGACTCTTAACTTTCAGAAACTCAATCCCTACTATGTTTTTACCTCGTCAGGAATCTTTCAATGCAATGAGGCTTAAAAACAAGAATAGGAATCTCATCTCCTACTTCCTAGATCTAACTAACATTTCTACTAAAACTACCGAACAAAAGACTAGAACTTAAAAGCTAAGGACCGAAGAACTTACTCAGGGCTTCGCTACAAATTTCTCCGGACTCCTTGTAACACCCTGGTTTTCTCAACTGTTTTTATAGCGTTTTGATCAGAGTTTTGAGCGACAGAATTTTTTTTTCATAATAAGGAGTAACTGAATAACATTGATAACAGTGTATCTGGATGTTCATAAGGCCGTACATTCCTCCGAGTGTTTACATCTAACGTAAGTACAGCAAAGCTAAAGTGTCTCCATCTGGTCTTCATGCTAGCTCCCTACCTTTGTCCTCGATCTACGTGGCCTGCTTGCTTCTCTCCTCGGCCCTTGGTCCTCCGGACCCTGAAGCTATAGCTGAGATCCAATTTACCACATTGGATCTCAGGTAACGGTTAACCTCATGCTTATAAACAGTATATGTACAACAGGTATTTCAAATTTTACAGCATTGATCAAGCCGGTACATCGTATGATCATTTAATAACAACTACACTAACATGTAACGTTAAGTCCGTCTGCACCATTCACCCGTGCCACGATGTACGGTCGTGTCCTCAGCGCTAGGAAAACATATCGGCATTATTCTGTGCATCTAAGTACGGCTCCATAGACGCAGTGTATCTAAGTACGATTCCTTAGACACGGTGCAAATAGCACCGAACAGAATGGCCAGGTAAGTGTCTATCATGGGGGCCTCACCGACTTTACGGCGACTAATTGGCACACCCACATAGACTAGCCTTGCATTCGGCACCAAACTATTCACATAACATATTATCACATATAATCATTCAATAATCATCAGAGCTAGTGTTACAGTACGCGAACGTACCTCCGTTGACGAACGTCGGCAATTCTGGCGGAAACGGCACGTTTTACGGAAAACAGCGAAACGTCCAACAGCGGCACGTCGGACAGCGTAACGGCAGCAGATCAAAGTTTCTGATGTCCTATAAGAGTAATATCACTTCCATTAGTGATTTGCCATTATAACTGGCATTTTAGGTAAAAAAATACCATTTTGCCCCTATGCCCTAATCGGCGGAATTTCGCCAAAGACTTCGTTACTTTGGCTCCGATTTTTCAAAATTTTGCCAGAACTTCGACCCAATGATAAATTTAGAAATTCTAGACTAATATAGCCCTATCATATGATATCTAATCATACTTGAAAAATTAAAGGCTACTCTAACATTACTACTCTAACTATTGAAAGAACTACGAAAACTAAAAGCTCGGTACCGGAAAACTTACCCAGAGCTTCGCTGCAGAATTTTCCAGAGCACCTCTCTCTTCTTTCTCTCTCTAGATTCGGATTCTTTCTCTCAAAATGGTGTGAGAAATGCAAGAGAACCTATGCCTATTTATATGAAAAATTAAGGACATGAAAGGCATTTTCCAATTTGTTCATAACCCTTAGATTCAACTTGAGCAAGATGGCAAAATCTCAACCCCTCCCTCTCTTTGGTCGACATACAAGGCTGAGGTGGCAGCCAAAGATTGGTCAAAAAGTGGTGACTTATGCTTCGAAATCATCAACTTCTGGAAAAAAAATCACTGATTCCAAATATGTCCAGATAATTCCAAACTCATTTCTAGATGTTGAGTTAGAATTTATTTTCTTCAATCCTAAAAATGTGCCTATCTGCATTTTTCCCTATTTTGTTTTATTAGGAAAATGCCCTACCGGCTTCAGAATTAACTTCCGGAAAAACCTAACGGAAGATAAAAATCCACTGATCAATATTTTACCTTGACTTTGGAAAACCTATTCCTAGTTCCCTAGATAGGATCCGTTTCCTATTTATTTTGTTACTATTTGCTTTAATGAATATTAAAATAGAGTTTATTATTTTTACAACTCTTATATATTATTTAATACATTTTTTTTATTTTTCTTCTTTGCCAAACATTCATGTCGGCAGAATGCTTATATAATATATAATTATTTTATTTTTTATTTAATTAATTATTTAATGATTTATTTATTTTAATTTTCCCAAAAATTCCACAAAATTACCTAATTGGTCCACTCTTGTATTTAGGCTTAAAAATACCTAAACTCGTCCATTTCTCTCAAAAATTTCCAATTAATTAGAAAATATATTTTTACTAATTTTAAGCCAACAATCACTAATTTTAGGGTTTTACATAATTATTCATGAATTTCATTTGCTTATACTTAAGTAATTAGCCAATAAATACCTAATTACCTTCTTATCAATAGTTGATAATTTTCTTAATTAGAACAACTCACTACCTCATAACTTTTACATTGACATTTGTGTTTTCATGTCTCTTTCATTATATTATAATTTATGAGGGTATTTTGGTCCTTACAATACTTTTTGAGCATTCTTATTCAATTTCCCCAAGTTTGTAATTTATTAAATTACCATAATTAGAGATAATATACTCTCATAATTCACTTGGTCATTTTACTGCCTTTTGGGATTTTCCACAATTTTTCTAAGTCCTTTATGTCCCATAGGAGCATTTTCGTCATTTTGGCACTTTGGCCCTTAAATTCTCTAATTTCCTACAGAATTCAACTTAGAAAAATAGACTATATTTACATAAGTCTGGAGATCAAAACCTCACTTATCAGAAATATCCAATTTATTTATAATATTCCAGATAATAAAATCCGGGTATTACATTTCTCCCCCCGTTAAATAAAATTTCGTCCTCGAAATTTGCTCTATCCTATCCGCACTTCCAGTTCATAACTCCAAATTGTATCTACCATCCTTTCTCCCAACACGTCTCATTCGTAAGCAACCATTTCTAGGCTCGCTTTACAACCGGAATGCTCTGATTACTCAGTTATTCTTCTTGGAAACCAAAGTCTGCCTTATTTTGATCAAAAGAATACTAGCATTTAGTACCTTGATACCTCGTACTTTACTGAGAATTCGTTCCGGCTTGATTATAAGGTTTTTATTACGTTTTAAGTTGATATATAGTGTTTCCGTGGCATCAAAACACCGCGTACTTTATATATATTGCTTCCGTGGCGCCCATAACACCGCGTACATAAGTGTTTCCGTGGCACCCATAACACCGCGTACTACACATTCATCATTTCGTACTTTGATATACAGTATCCCCGTGGTTCCCATACACCGCGGCAATACCATATATCTCATACTCATGGATATCATGTCGTACTTCGATATATTATGTTCCCATGGTTCCCATACACCGCGGCAACATAAGATACCTTATACTTAATGATACTATCGTGATCTGTTTTATAATTACTAAGAAACATGATAATGATTATTACTATGTTATGTGTGGATTGGTTCGACTTTAAGAGACTTGAGAGTGGTAAGTCATCACACTGTCATGCTGCAGCTAGACATATCCCGATCCATTCCTATTGGTACCACTATAAAATTTTCTTGGATTTGGGATAACCAATTTCTTGGTGCTTTGACCAACTTCTCCCTCACTTCATGAAAGCTTGTCTCATAGTCTTTGTTCAACCTTAATAATTTGATTTCCTACTTGTGAATTTTGTTTAAGTGATGAAAGATTCTTCACGAATCTGCGGTACTATCCCGCTAGATCCGAAAACTACATATTTATATTAATATTTCTGGCTATCTCAATTCCAGAACTGCTTCCACTTTCTGAAAACAATTAATAATATCATTGCGTCATGGAATATGGCCCAGAAAGTTTATTCCTGACAGCCAACACTCATAAAGAGTCGCGTTCCCCTTTAGTATACTTGATACTGATCGTCATTTATTCTTGGCGTTCCTTTTATTTCTGAACAGATGAGGACATCGTCAAACAACGCCTCTATTACCCTACCTATTCGGTTGAAAGAAAATTTTGTTCCGGTGTTCTAAGAACAAGGTAGGTGCATTTAGTTTGGAAGATATCACAAGAGATTTCAAAATGTTCGCTTCAAGTCCTGAAAACTATTTTCAGCACAGTGCTGGTCTTGATTTGTAGCTGGGGTGTTCCGATCATAAGTTGATCTAAGACATAGAAGTCAGATCTTAGGATAGGTTATCGATCCCGGACAGTGGTTTTTGTTTTTTTTATAGTTACTTCGTCCAACTGACAGTATCTGATACAGAGTCGCAAGCTCTTGTTTTTCTTCTATAAGAATATTTCGAGGAATATCGTTGACATTGTGAAATAATAACAAGATTTATATTATACTTGCAATTTGGTTCTGGACATGCTTTATAAGTGAAAGATTTTACACCTAATCACACCTAATGGTGTAGCTAATACATAAGTATGCATCCCAAAAGGATCCGTACAAGCATCAAAAGTAATTGATCGGTTTAACACTCGGATCATACTATAACTGAAATAGATTTCTACGGGGCTCTAACATCGTGGATCACTCCTGAAGATTCTCCGGCCTCTCCATTGGTTAGAGCAAAAACCTGGCCTGGGTTTTGCAGCCTCATCCCGGTAGCTCTCTGTGGACAGTCTCGGCTGATGTGTCCAGGCTTTTGACACTTGTAGCATATTTGCTTCCCATCGCAGTCAGTACCTTTATGGTACCTTCCGCAATTTGGACACGGTCGAGGTCCTTGTGCTTCGGGAAAGTTTGGCCGGCTAGGTTGAAATGGCCTCTTACTTTCACGAAAGTTACCCCATGGTGCCTTCCTCTTCTGGATGGAGCTTCCCTGGGAAAATTGCTCTGACCGGCGCTGATGTTACTGGAGGTTCTAGACTTCCGAAATTCCTTCAAGTTCCGCTCAATAAGCCTACAGGCTTCCACAGCATGAATCAATTCCTTGAATCGCTGAGACATGAGTCTCTCACCTATTTCGTCTTTTAGTCCGTAGATCAGTATATTCACCATACTGCTCTCATCATCGTTCTTCCGCAGGTGTGGTGAGTATCTTGATAGATTGGTAAAACGGGCATAGTAGTCATTAAAGGACTCCTCTTGACCTTGCCGGATGTGGAGGAATTCCGACTCTTTGGTCATTTGTACAGAGGGAGGAAAATATTGCTCACATAATTTTTCTAGAAACTTTTCCCATGTGACGGGACAGTAGCGTGTTTGCAATGTTGTTGCTATGACCTCCCACCATCGATCCGCATCTCCTTCTAATTGGTAGATCGCCAGTTGAGCTTTGCGATCATCAGGACACTCAATCACCTTGAAGATATTTTCCAACTTCTTCAACCAATCCTCAGCCGAGTCGAGTTTACCTCGGAAAGCTGGTGGTTTCAGCTTACAGAATTGGTTCACCCAGTGTTGTGTGGGCTTCACAACTCTCCCTCGTCGAGGAGGTGACCGGGATTTATCAGACTCCTCAAATTCCTCAACGTGTTCGTCTGGCTGGTCTGGTATTGGATTTATCCGAGGTTGTCTACCTCGTCCCCCACCTCGGCCTCTGCCTCGACCTCTGCCTCGGCCTCTGGGAGTTCCGGCTCCTCTTAACTTTGCCATGTCTCGTTCTTATTCCTTCATTAGGGAAAATGTTAGATTTAGGAGAACAATGATTCGTCTATCGCAGATTTTATCGCACTACAAAAGAACGGACACTCGTGATATTTCCCCTTATTCAGGGTTTCGTTGATTCGTCCTACTCAGAAAGGGGTACGGAATTTTCGTATCAGGAGTTCCTCTACATGAGTCAAATACTGCATGTACTTATCTTCGGAGTTTCATCCGGCGTGGCCTAGCTCCACATATAAGCTCTGTGCTAGGATAAAATTTTCGTTCAGAACATGCTGGAGGTTTTTAGAGTTATTTGATACGGATATCGGCCTAACTTCGGGCGGCGGATACACTGGATCTGGGTTCAATCCTAACCCCACCAACTCGGGAACTACACGCGCTGGGTTCAATACTAACCCTACTAACTCGGGAAGTACAGACATACGCGTTGGGTTCAATCCTAACCCTACTCACTCGGGAATTATAGACATACGCGCTGGTACGTTTTCTTTGGCCAGAGGGAACATCGTTTCTGTCCCTTTCTAGAACATAACACCAGAGTTATCAGTACTCGTTTTCCAAAATATGTTCTTTTATAGAAAGGCATTGAACCTAACTCCGTTACTCAAACCTATTGGCCAGGTAGGTGTCTATCATGGGAAGTCTCACCGAGTTCACGGCGACTGAATGACTTACCCACATAGACTAGCCCTACCTTCGGCACCAACGGTTTGTTTATAACACAGTTAGAGTCATGCCAAGTAAAACGATCTGATGCCAGGAAAAACGCTCTGATACCAAAATGTAACACCCCGGTTTTCTCAACTGTTTTTATAGCGTTTTGATCAGAGTTTTGAGCGACAGAAATTTTTTTTTCATAATAAGGAGTAACTGAATAACATTGATAACAGTGTATCTGGCTGTTCATAAGGCCGTACATTCCTCCGAGTGTTTACATCTAACGTAAGTACAACAAAGCTAAAGTGTCTCCATCTGGTCTTCATGCTAGCTCCCTACCTTTGTCCTCGATCTACGTGGCCTTCTTGCTTCTCTCCTCGGCCCTTGGTCCTCCGGACCCTGAAGCTATAGCTGAGATCCAATTTACCACATTGGATCTCAGGTAACGGTTAACCTCATGCTTATAAACAGTATATGTACAACAGGTATTTCAAATTTTACAACATTGATCAAGCCGGTACATCGTATGATCATTTAATAACAACTACACTAACATGTAACGTTAAGTCCGTCTGCACCATTCACCTGTGCCACGATGTACGGTCGTGTCCTCAGCGCTAGGAAAACATATCGGCATTATTATGTCTATAACCCGAATAAAGCTGTAAGTGATCTAAGTACGGTTCCATAGTCACTGTGCATCTAAGTACGGCTCCATAGACGCAGTGTATCTAAGTACGATTCCTTAGACACGGTGCAAATAGCACCGAACAGAATGGCCAGGTAAGTGTCTATCATGGGGGCCTCACCGACTTTACGGCGTCTAATTGGCACACCCACATAGACTAGCATTGCCTTCGGCACCAAAATATTCACATAACATATTATCACATATAATAATTCAATAATCATCAGAGCTAGTGTTACAGTACGCGAACGTACCTCCGTTGACGAACGTCGGCAATTCTGGCGGAAACGGCACGTTTTACGGAAAACAGCGAAACGTCCAACAGCGGCACGTCGGACAGCGTAACGGCAGCAGATCAAAGTTTCTGATGTCCTATAAGAGTAATATCACTTCCATTAGTGATTTGGCATTATAACTGGCATTTTAGGTAAAAATTACCATTTTGCCCCTATACCCCTAATCATGAATTTCGCCAGCACTTCGTTACTTTGGCTCCGATTTTCCAAAATTTTGCCAGAACTTCGACCCAATGATAAATTTAGAAATTATAGACTAATATAGCCCTATCATATGATATCTAATCATACTTGAAAAATTAAAGGCTACTTTAACATTACTACTCTAACTACGAAAACTAAAAGCTCGGTACCGGAAAACTTACCCAGAGCTTCGCTGCAGAATTTCCCAGAGCACCTCTCTCTTATTTCTCTCTCTAGATTCGTATTCTTTCTCTCAAAATGGTGTGAGAAATGCAAGAGAACCTATGCCTATTTATATGAAAAATTAAGGACATGAAAGGCATTTTCCAATTTGTTCATAACCCTTAGATTCAACTTGAGCAAGATGGCAAAATCTCAACCCCTCCCTCTCTTTGGTCGACATACAAGGCTGAGGTGGCAGCCAAAGATTGGTCAAAAAGTGGTGACTTATGCTTGCTTTATGACTGTACCGATAGAATTTCCCCGATCGGTGCCCGATTCGCGTAATCTCGGAAAAATCTCAAAATTCTGGATTTACAACTTTGAAGACATATTCTCACTCATTAGAAATGTCCAAGTTAACCTAAATTTTGATTCCATATAGGGCTCCAACAGTCAGGCTGAAGTTCCTCGAAAGGTGTGCCCGGCTACGGAACGAATTTCCGGAATCATCAACTTCTGGAAAAAAATTCACTGATTCCAAATATGTCCAGATAATTCCAAACTCATTTCTAGATGTTGAGTTAGAATTTATTTTCTTCAATCCTAAAAATGTGCCTATCTGCATTTTTCCCTATTTTGTTTTATTAGGAAAATGCCTACCAAAGCGAGAATTAACTTAGGAAAAACCTAACGGAAGATAAAAATCCACCGATCAATATTTTACCTTGACTTTGGAAAACCTATTCCTAGTTCCCTAGATAGGATCCGTTTCCTATTTATTTTGTTACTATTTGCTTTAATGAATATTAAAATAGAGTTTATTATTTTTACAACTCTTATATATTATTTAATACATTTTTTTTATTTTTCTTCTTTGCCAAACATTCATGTCGGCAGAATGCTTATATAATATATAATTATTTTATTTTTTATTTAATTAATTATTTAATGATTTATTTATTTTAATTTTCCCAAAATTCCACAAAATTACCTAATTGGTCCACTCTTGTATTTAGGCTTAAAAATACCTAAACTCGTCCATTTCTCTCAAAAATTTCCAATTAATTAGTAAATATATTTTTACTAATTTTAAGCCAACAATCACTAATTTTAGGGTTTTACATAATTATTCATGAATTTCGTTTGCTTATACTTAAGTAATTAGCCAATAAAAACCTAATTACCTTCTTATCAATAGTTGATAATTTTCTTAATTAGAACAACTCACTACCTCATAACTTTTACATTGACATTTGTGTTTTCATGTCTCTTTCATTATATTATAATTTATGAGGGTATTTTGGTCCTTACAATACTTTTTGAGCATTCTTATTCAATTTCCCCAAGTTTGTAATTTATTAAATTACCATAATTAGAGATAATATACTCTCATAATTCACTTGGTCATTTTACTGCCTTTTGGGATTTTCCACAATTTTTTTCTAAGTCCTTTATGTCCCATAGGGGCATTTTCGTCATTTTGGCACTTTGGCCCTTAAATTCTCTAATTTCCTACAGAATTCAACTTAGAAAAATAGATTATATTTACATAAGTCTGGAGATCAAAACCTCACTTATCAGAAATATCCAATTTATTTATAATATTCCAGATAATAAAATCCGGGTATTACACTCCTCCTCTCTTCCTCTGCTCCAAGATTTCGAATTGCTCAAGAAGGAATGGTGTGAGAATATTGAAGGGAGGTTGGTGCTATTTATAGAAGATTTTCGGTTACTATTCATGTTTTATCATACCGGATTTCAACCGTCGGATCTTGCTTCATTTGAAAGGTTTCTTCTTGGCCCTTGGATCAATTTGGCCGACCTCCCCCTCCCCCAAAGTCAACAAAAATGATCTCATGCACTGCATCATCTCTTGCTTTATGGGTTTTTATCAGATAAAGTTCCCTGTTCGGTGTCCTAATCACGTAATCTTGGAAAATCTCAAAAATCCAGCAACATAGCCCTGAAGGTCTAATCTTCCCCTTTAGAAATGTCTGGGTCAACTAAATTTTTGATCCCATTCAGGACATTCCGTTGCCTGCCGAACATTTTCGGATAAACGTATTCGGTTATGGAAATCGCTTCGGGTAACAACATCTTCGGGACAAAAATCCACTGATTCATAATATGCCCAGATGTTTACCACCTCATCCCTGGATTTCAAGTTATGGCTTGGTTTCTATATATTTTCATTTATCTGATTTGCTTTTTGAATATCATATAGCTTCTTAGCCAGTCTGGTATAACCCTTTTCGGTTACGGAAATAACTTCGGAGGTAACCTACTCCGAGCTAAAAATTCACTTGTTTATAATAAGTCCTGACTTTAGGAACCTAATTCATGGTTTTCTAGTTAGGATTTAATTTCTATCGGTGGTCATTTATCCTATTTGCTTTTCACATTATATAATAATATTTTATTACCACTTGCTTCAAAAATCATGATATTTATTTTTGCTCAATTCTTATCCTTTCCTTGACCAAAATTTCGGCCAGCATACATATATATTTATTTTTTATTTTATTTTTCTGTTTTAAGTAATATATAATATTCTAATTATCCTATATTTATTTTTCCCAAAATTCTCTCATTGGTCCATATCAATTAACATGGATTTAGGCTTTAAAAATTACTAGAATAATTTTAAACCTTTGATCTTGCTTTATGAGATTACATCTTAACCATTGACCATTATTTAATTTTTCTCATTTGATTTACAAGTTTAATTAATGCCCTAATCACATGATTAGCAACTTTCTAGGATTAGGGATTTTCATGTACTTAATCTCACTAATTTTTCTTAATCTTTTTCAATTAATTAGCAAGTGTATTTTATGCTAATTTTAGCCATTAACATTTAATTAAAGGGTTTTTCACAATTTAACTTGGATATTCCCTTAATTAAGCTTAGATAATTAGCCATTAATTATCTATTTATAATCCCTTACCAATTGTTGATAATTTCCTTAATTGAGATTAATTATTATCTCACAACTATTGGATTTACATTGGTATTTTATGTCCCATGTAAAATATTAAAAATCATGGGGTCATTTTGGTCCTCACAATACTTTTTTATTTTTCCCTCATTATTTTCCAGGGAGAATAATCCCAAAAATTCCCTAAATTAGAGACAACATACTCTCTAATTTTTAACAAATATTTTATTACCATTTAGGATTTATCATAATATTTTCAGGGCATTTTATGACCCACAAACTCACTTAGGGATTTTGACCCTTTATTTCCTCTAATTTCATTAGAAATTTCCCTAGAAAATAGAATAAGTATTCTACTATGTTTTGACACCGCATATTCACTTATTTCCAATAGTTATTATTTACTAAACTATGATGTTCATCATAGGTCAGATTTTAGGGTATTACAATATGGCTAATTGACTTGAAAGTCAATCTGATAAATCAAATACCATATCCGTTAAGGTTAAGATTTTTCTTGTCATTCTCTTTTTATATTTTAAACAGTTTTATTGTTCAAAAGTCAGCTTTTAGCATAATAAGGATAAGCTAATGTTGACATCATCACACTTCATCAAATAAAAAACGAATTGAATTGGTTTCTTTTAGAGTAAATACTCTTTCTGATTCCTGATAAAAAACACGAACCCTACTTTGATCCCTTACAAAAAAATCAACATTTATTCGTCGTTTTTAGGAACTAAAAAGAACCTTTTGGAAATTTGTGAGGGATCAAAATGTCAACCAATCGACCCTTATTCGTCCTTTTTATGGACTAAAAATGACATTTTTTTTGTAAGGGATCAAAATGGGGATCGCGTTTTTTGTTAGGGACCAGAAAGGATATTTACTCTTTCTTTTAAAAGTGATGGTTAGAATGTTATTTTTTTTGGGGGTATTAATCTTATTTAAGGATTAATAAATTTGGTAATCTGAAATAAGGAAAGAGGGCCATTTGGTGATTTTATCTAAATAGTGAATTTATTGGTATGCTCTTCTTGTAAAATGAAGAATCACACAGGTAAATTATGATTACCAAGGTGCAAATCAAATGACAAGATCAGTATCAAACAACTAATCATAATATATTTGATAAATAAAATTGTCCATTTTCTTTCATAGATAAACAGATTTCCCCTGAAAATTGATGATTAAGAAATTACGAATCAAAGGAATATGAGAATCAAATTACTCTTCTAGCTAGTCTTAAATATAAAATCTTGTTTTGAGGTGAATTTTATTTTAAATATAAGACATTTTTTTCATTTTATCTCTAATGTTTATCATTTTTTATAAACTAATTTGTCTAACTTATAAACTGATACTCCCTCCAATAATTAATATGCAACATTTTTTTAGAGTTGTTTTAGTCCTAAATACAAGACATAATTTTCATATTTGTTAATGTTTTTCTAATCTACCCTTATATATTAATGTTCCTACAACAATAAGTCAAAGATGAGAGGGAAGGGGAAAATTAAGGAAGACTTATGTCTAGGGTGCTTTATATAATACATGTCATATTAACGAACTTAACTAACTTCCTTAATCTAATCAAATTAGGTAATTATGTCTTATATTAAGGACCAGAAAGAATATATAATAATATAATGTTACATAGAAGTATTTTAGAGAGATCATACTACATGTTATAAATAATTTATTTATTTAACTTCCTTAACCTCCTCAAATTAGATAAATAAGTAGTAATAAATAGTCATGAAAACTATTCATTTTCCTTCATCAATAGACTATCACTTGCAATTAGTAGTCACAAAATTGCAACTAAGGGAATATGGGTATCAAATATTTGAAAAGTCATTTGACAAATAAAATATTCATTTTTCTTTCATAAATAGACTAATCTCACTTGTTAATTAGTGGTAACGAAGTAGTTACAGATCAAAGAATAAGAGTATTAAAAAAAGAATAAGAGTATCAAATCTTTGGGGGGAAAACTCTAGCCTTTATTTTGATCTCAAATCTTTTGACCCTAATATTGTATTAATGGAATCATTTGAACCTGTCATTCTCCTAAATTAGAACACTAGCAATAATTCAGAACGCAAATTAGTCATGTGCAATATCTCCACAATTTGTATTTAAACCGCTATTATTGGACATGTTTAAAGGATATCCGTATTAATCAAGACATCTGAACAGTGAAAAACTTGTTATCCATTGGATTCTACACACACGCGACCATATATGTGTTGATAAATATTTTAAAAAAGAAGGTATCATTTCTGCTCATTGTTTTTGTAAGAAAATAATATTATTACTTTAATCTATTGCAGAAACAAACAAACAAACCAAAAAAAAAAAAAAGAACGATGGGTAGAGCACTTACGTCCGAGCTTAATTATTATTATTTTTTTACAAAAAAGCACTATGTACGGACGACGGAGGTCATTTTCAATAATCTCTCACACACACACTGACACACACAAACACACTGACACACACATGAAATATGATAAGAAATTAGTTCAACAGGCAAAAATACATATGTGTTTTATCTTTGGAAGCGCCCAACATTATATGTTTTTTTTAGGAGCAAAAATCACACCACCGTTAAAATCTAACTTAACGGTTCATTTACAATAGAAAATGTCATATTTACAACAACATTTAAACACCTAGATTTTGAATATAGAAAGGTCATATACAAAAAAAAATATATATATATTTACAACAGAAAGTGTTGTATTTACAACAAAATTTAAAATCTGGCCATATTTATAACAGAAAATGTCATATTTACAACAACATTTAAACACTTGGATTTTGAACATAGAAATGTCATTTACAACAGAAAAATGCTATATTTACAACATGAAGTGCTATATTTACAACAAAATTTAAAATCTGGTCATTTACAACATAAAAAGTCATATTTACAACAGGCTAGATTTTAACGGTGGTGTGACTTTTGCTCTTAAAATGTAACCACATGTGTATTTTTGCTCCAAAAAAAAGCATATGGTGCTAAACGCTCCCGAGGATATAGCACATGTGTATTTTTGCTCCTAAACCCTTGAAAATATAAACGATCATTCGAGGAAAAATATATATATATATATAAACAATCAATCTTGGGATAAATATTTGGAGGTTAAATGTATACCCATTAACTAATTTTTTTAAAAAATATTTGGAGAGTCAAATGTATAAATTTTTAGGACAAATGTATATATTTTTGGACTAAATGTATAAAAAAAAATCTAATTTACATCAAAAATCTGGGACAGATTTTTCTTTTTTTTTGGGGCATGGCCCCCTATTATCTCTATGAAAGTCCGCCATTGCACGATACCTTGACTATCGGTAATTACTATAAATTGTAGGAATAGTGAAAATGGAATAACCCAATTTAATTTCAAATAGGTGTTGGGTCTAAAATTTAGGAAATTATTTCTCCACTTAATATAAAATATCTTTGGTAAGTTGATCTTGGCCTTAAATATAAGACATAATTTTTATATTTGTCAATCTTTTTCCAATTTACTCTTATTGATGTTCCCTCAACAATAATTAAGGAGGGGAATTAAGGAAGATGACTTAAGAATTTTAAAAAATATGTCATATTAATTAATTTAACTACCTTTCTTAGTCTAATCAAATTAAGTAAATATGTCTTATATTAATAAAACCATGAGGGATTACTACACATTACACAAATAACAATCATCTTGAATTTCTCCCAATAAAATATACCACCTAATGCCTATTTATAAATCATTTGTATTACATTCTCACAAACCAAGAAAAATATTAAATGAATAAATTTTTCTATGCCTTTATTTATAAAAGAATACACATTTTCTCTCATTTAGTACCGCGACTTATATCATGAACAACATTTTTTTAACTATAAATGACTTATTAAAAGGTAGTGAGTGGTACGAAGATATAAAGAAAACTTGTGAGATTCCCTAGCTACACAGTTCATATATAAATACTGAACAGACCCACACTTTGAGTGTAACATCCCAACTTTTCGAAAGCAATATAAATTTTTTTTCATCAGAGTAGAGCACCGGAACAAGAGTGTAACTGATATATTGATATAAAATGCCCACTGGCTAGTTACATAAACGGTATGTTAACCGAGAGTTTCCAAAAAATAAAGGATAATAATGGAAAGTCTTCAGCCGGATCCTCAAACCTGCTGCTTTTTCCTCCAAAATTTCCAATTAATTAGTAAACATATTTTTACTAATTTTAAACCTTTTTCCACAAATTTTTGAGCTTTACATAATTATTTCATAATTTTCTTTGCTCAGGCTTAAGTAATTAGCTCAATATTACTTAATTACTTTATTATCACTTGTTGATAATTTTCTTAATTAAGACACTCCTTTATCTTCAAAATTTTGCCTTAACATTAGAATTTTCATGCCTCATGCATTATTTTATAATTTACAAGGGTATTTTCCATAATTTTTCTAAGTCATTTATGTCCCTTAGGGGCATTTTCGTCATTTTGGCACTTTGGCCCTTAAATTCCCTAATTCAAATTTCGGGGTATTACATTGAGCACTACTGTGTGCAACAAGACATACGAGAAAGGAAAATGGGAAAGAAGAGTAGTGAGGTTAAGATAGAGGGAGAGTTGTTCAGTAACACAATGAGAGTGTTACACCCCTACCAGCCTCACCTTTGTAGGTGGTAGGTAGTGTGACCTTTACTTTCTTATAAGTAAAATACGTATTAGAGTATTCACGCAATAGAGCATGTAAGTAATTTGGACAATATAATACTGGTAAAGTAAATAAGTATCCTATAACACCCTAAAAATCTCGATTATGATAAGAATCATAAATTAGTAAATAATACCTATAGAAAATAAGTGAATATATGGTCTCAAAGACCTTGTGGTGAATTTATCTTATTTTTGGGGTAATTTCTCTTGAAAATAGAATAATTTGCAATTAGGTCCCTAAAACGTTTGAAAGTTTGCAACAGGTCCCTAAACGCATTCGCTGGCCATAAAATACTCTGTGAAAATTATAAAGAGGCAAATAAATATTTATTTGAAATAGGAAAGAATATTGCCCTTAATTTAGGTAATTTATTAAATTACTACCCTGGAATTTGAAGAGGGAAATATCCGGTATTATTTCAGGAGGCATGAGTTGCCATATGATGTTTAAAATAATACATGGTGTATAAATTACCTATGTCAGTTCAATAGTTATGAGATAATAAATGATCTCAATTAAGAAAATTATCCACAATTAGTAAATGATTAATTAAAAATGAAAATAAATAAAAAAGAGACCAGTTGTTTGACCGATATTTTGGAGCCCAAAATGGATAAGATTTGATAAAAAAAAATATCATGATATTAGTTGGTTAAAGAACATGCAACTTGTGGTTAAAGAGTGATTAAGTTGTAAAAGCAAATAGGATAAACGAGAACCGATAGAAATTATATCCTATCTAGGAAACCATGAACAAGGTCTCTAAAGTCAGAGAATATTGTAAACAAGTGAATTTTTAGCTCGGAGTAGGTTACCTCCGAAGTTATTTCCGTAACCGAAAAGGGTTATACTAGACTGGCTAAAAATCTATCTGATATTCAAAAAACAAATCAGATAAATGAAAATCTATAGAAACCAAGCCATAACTTGAAATCCAAGAATGAGTTGGTAAACATTGTAATACCCTAAAATCTGACTTAGGGTAACTTCTCTTGAAAATAGGTGAATATGAGGTCTCAAACACCTTGTATTGAATTTACCTTGTTGTTAGGATAATTTCTCTTGAAATTAGATAATTTGTAAATAGGTCCCTAAAACAGTTGAAAATTTGCAAATAGGTCCCTAAACACATTATGGGTTATAAATACCCTGTGAAAGCTATAAAAGAAGCAAGTAAAAATCTATTTGAAATAGAGAATGATATTGTCCCTAATTTAGGTAGGTTATTAAATTACTACCTTGAAGAAATAAAGGGGGAAGACTCGAAAAGTATTGAAATGACCGAAATACCCCCGTAAATGCTAAGATAATGCAGAAGACATGAAAACAAAGATGTCAGGGCCAAAATTATGAGGTAATGAGGCATTCTAATTAAGAAAATTATCAACTATTGATAAGAAAGTAATTAGGTAATTATTGGCTAATTACTTAAGCTTAAGCGAAGGAAATTCAAAGATAATTATGTAAAACCGTAAAATTAGTGGTTTTTGGCCAATAATTACTAAAAACATATTTGCTAATTAATTGGAAGGTATGAAGGAAAATATATGAAATTGAGTAATTTTAAGCCTAAAAACAAGTATGGGCCAATAGGGAAATTTTGTAAAAAAAAATATATATAAAAAAATTATTAAATACTTATTTTATATAATATTAATTAATTAAATAATAATTAAAAACGAAAATTAAGGAAAAAAGACCAGAAATATTGACCAAAAATATGAGTCATTGTGGATAGAATTTTGAAGAAAATATCATGATATATTATATTTACAAGTTGCAATATTATATTATATAATTAATTATAGTGAATAGTAATAAAATAAATAGGAAACGGATCCTATCTAGAGATCCAGGAATAGGATTTCCAAAGTCAAAGTAAAATATTGATCAGTGGATTTTTATCTTCCGTTAGGCTTTTCCGGAAGTTAATTCTGAAGCCGGTAGAGCTTTTTCCTAATAAGACGAAATAGGGAAATTCTGAGAAAAAGCCGGATAGTCAAGTTGAAAGTTAAGGATCTAAATGTCATGTTGCGACATCTGGGGAAGAGTTGAGAGTTTTCCTAGACATATTTGGAATCAGTGTATTCTTGTCCATAGGCGGTAGCTTAGAATTTCGTTCAAACCGACACGTTTTTCCGTAAAACTTCCGTCGATAGGAGAAGACCTAGACAGTGTTAAAAGTTAGTTAAATTAGACATTCCTAATGAGGAATGAAATATCTTGGAATTGTCTAATCCAGAATTTTGAGAGTTTACAAGATTACGCGATTCGGACACCGATCGGGAAACTTATCGGTAAGTCAGCTTCTTGAACAAGTAGATGACATCACCTAGGTGACATCATCTTTTTGAAGCATGACATGAGGGAGGACGTTTTTGTGGATGGAAATGGAGGAAGGAACTTGTTTCCAAAGTTATGTTTTGGACGGTCCAGATCGATTCTCATAAAGTTGATCCAACTAGTAGAAATCCCGCATCTTTTCCTATAAATACCCTCTCTTCTCTTCAATTCTCACACCATTTCAAGAAGAGAATTTCGGTTCTAGAGAGAGGTTTTAGAGAGAGGAGCTCTGGAGAGAAACTGCAGCAAAGCTCTGGGTAAGTTTTTCGATACTTAAGCTTTCGTAGTTCTTTCGATAGTTAGAGTAGAAATGCTATATTAGTCTTTAATATTCCAAGTATGATTAGATATCATATGATAGGGTTATTTTAGTCATTATTTCGAAAATCATGATGGGGTCAGAGTTCTGGCAAAATTTTGGAAGATTAGAGTTAAAATAGCGAAGCTCTGACGAAATTCCGCGATTAGGGGCATCGGGGCAAAATGGTAATTTTTACCTAAAATGCTGTTATGATGTAAATCATTAATTAATATGATTTATATTTCGAAATTATGTTGGAGTAGGAGTTATGTTGAAATTTTGGAAGATTAGGGTCAAAGTAACGAAGTGCTGGCGAAATTCCGCCAATTAGGGGTCGAGGGTAAAATGGTCATTTTGACTAAAAATGTCCGTCGTAATGATAGATCCTTAACAAGTACGTTGTTATATTGATAGGATATCACGATTACGTTCTGACCTACTGTCGTGCCGTATACCGACAGAAATACTGATTTTCGTCAACGAAGGTACGTCCGCGTACTGTAACACTAACTCTGATATTTATGGTATGCATGTATGTGCTATGTGTATTGTATGTGGTAGTTGATAGCTCTGTCATATGTTTTGTACTGTTGATATGTTGGTGTTTGCTACGGGCGATACATATGCATGCTATGGGCGATACATCAGTATGCTATGGGCGATACATCTGAATGCTAGGGGCGATACATTTGCATAGGTTACGTGCTTATATACTGTTGATGATATGAATACTTGTGGTACATATGTTGTATGTAAGTATGAGGTTAACCGTTACCTGAGATCCGGTGCGGATCTCAGACCTTAACATAGCGTCAGGTTCCAAAGGACCGAGGACCGAGGAGAGAGGCAAGCAGCCCGAGTAGAAGACCCGGCTGAAGATTTCTTTTTGTTGTTCCAGTGAAGCCTTTCTTTTGTTAAATACTTTAGAACCACGCGGTTTCTGTACCGCTGTTGTAACCAGCCAGACTTACGGCACTTTATTTATACATATCAGTTACTCTTCCGCTCAAATGCTCTACTCTGATGATTTTAAATGAAAAAAAAAATTTATACTGCTTTTGAAAAGTTGAGATGTTACAAACATCTGGGCCTATTATGAATCAGTGGATTTTTGTCCCGAAGATGTTGTTACCCGAAGTGATTTCCGCAACCGAAGGCGGATATCCAAAAATCTTCAGCGAAATAGGAGAGGCCCTGGATGGGATCAAAATTTAGTTGATCCAAGTATTTTGAAAGAGGAAGAAGAAATCTTCGGGGCTATGTTCCTAATTTTGAGATTTTCCAAGATTACGCGATTCGAACACCGATCGAGGAATTTTATCGGGTCAAAGGCAAAAAGCAACTTGTGACATCATCAAAGATGATGTCATCTTGTGCCACCTAAGGGGGGAAGGACAGCCAAGGTGTGTTTGAGGGCCAAGATGAAGCCAACACATAAAAGCAACATCCGACGGTTGATATTCGGTATGAAAAAGTGTGAATAGTGCCCGAAAAACCTCTATAAGTAGCCTTGCCTCCCATTTGCAAAACTCACACCAAGAGCTCTTGCCAAGGCCGAAAATTGGAGGAGCAAGGAAGGAGGAGGAGTCCAGGGAAATTTGCAGCGAAGCTCTGAGTAAGTTTTCCGGTCTTTAGTCTTAAGCTTCCGTAGTTCTTTCGGTAGTTAGAGTAGAAATGCTAGTTTAGTCTTTAATCTTCCAAATATGATTAGATATCATGTGTTAGGGGTATTTAAGGTATTAATTTCGAAAATCATGTTGGAGTTAGAGATATGACAAAATTTTGGAAGATTAGAGTCAAAGTAGCGAAGCTCTGGCGAAATTTCGTCTATTAGTCAACTAGGGGCAAAATAGTAATTTGTACCTAAAATGTCTGATATGATGTTAGATATTGATAAACGTGATATTATCCTTATAGGATATCTGTGATCACCTACCGCTGTCAAACCGCTGTCTGACGTGTTGTTTTCTGTTTTCCGTCAAAAGTACAGTTTTCCGTCAAACGTACCAGAATACCGTCAACGAAGGTACGTTCGCATACTGTAATACTAACTCTGTGCTGCTCATATACATATATGTGATAGATACATTCACGGATAGAGGCCTTGTTTAGGGTCACCGATTCGGATAGAGGCACTGTTTAGGGTCACCGACTATACATACAGCTTTACACGGGTTATAATCATAATAATGCCGTTTGAGTTTTCCTAGCGCTGAGGACACGACTGTACATCGTGGCACGGATGTTGCAAACCAGGGATAACTTTGCATGGTATTGTAGTTGTTATCACATGATCATACGACGTGACTGGATTGATCATTGTTGTTATATCATGAATATCTGTTGTCTATATACTGTTTTATTTGAGCATGAGGTTAACCGTTACCTGATGTCCAATGTGCATTGGACCTCAGTCTTAAATGATAGTACAGGTAAGGACCAGGAACAGAGAAGGCACCGGTAGATGGAGCCATAGATGTGAACCGAGGGGCAGAGTCGTAGTAATGTACCGGTCGAGGCAAGAGCCGGAAGAAGATCATCAGAGTCTATTGTCAGGCATAGGTCTAATGAAGTTATTCGAATAGTTTGGTGCCGAAGGCAATGCTAGTCTATGTGGGTCAGCCAATCAGTCGCCGTGAACTCGGTGAGGCCCCCATGATAGACACTTACCTGGCCATTCTGTTCGGTTAACGGAGTTAGGTTCATTGCCCCAAGTCTAGTCAAGGCTTAGTCTAGGTTGTATAGTTACTTTTTGTGAAATGTAATTGTACAAAGCTCTGTATATTCTATCACATGATTATTCCTTCAGGAAATTTTTAATATATCAGCATACGCTCGGCATCGTCATATGTCGGGGTACTTTTATATCAGTTACTCATATATTGTCCAATTTTTAGTGCATTGCTCTCCGTTTCCGCAGTACTCTGATGTAGCACCTCAAATTCTCTTGAATTCTTCTAGAACCAAGTGTCATCCGACACAATTTGTAGTATGGAATTTGGGGTGTTACATATCCAAAAATAATAAGTTTCCCTGAAGGGTTAATATTCAGTCATCCAATGTAAGTACCAATATAATTAATCAAAAATATTATACAGTCATCCAAGGTAAAAGATGTAATAACCAAAAATTCATCTCCAGCCACCTCCATAAAATCTTCAATCATGCCCCACCATCTTACCTCTAGCCTCCTGCTCCAACCTAGATGCACTACCTGAACTTTTATAATAGTCTGGGATTCATAGATAAATCTCAGAGTAACCGTTAATCTCATATCCAGAGTATATACAGAGTATGTAAAAAAACCACAACACAAACCATAAAGTATTCAGTAGGTCGCACATAACGAGACATAAAGCCTAAACCAGAACAAGCAGTCTTTATAATACATAACACAGACTACTCAGTAAGGCACACATCAATGCCTAGGTCGCACACAGCGGGTTCCAGTACCAAATCGCTTTGAAAACAATAACACCAAATGCATACATAACCATGGTATAACATACATACAAAGTCATACAAAGCATATGAGATTAAAGTTACTTACCTACAAGTAGCTGATTAGTAGGTAACAAACTCCTGGCTACTAAATAGAAATGATAGACCTAAAGTAATACAATATAAATAGTGTTATCATTGATATAATCTTTCTCCTTTAAATTATGTAACTATACCATTTGTATGAAGGGTCTTTTCACTATTTAAAACTCAATAATTTTCTTTGTTAATGAGTATCCCTTCATAAGCCAATCAACCTTTATTTTCGCATAGAATCCAGAAAATTCTAGAATTTTACCAATCTTCAAAAATTCATAACTAATTATAGAAAACTTCGATTGAGGTGTTCCAAAATTCTACGTAACCCTTGACATGTCTATTTTTGACTAAAAATACTTGCCAAGGCCAAAGATACGTAGATCATTCCCAGTTTACGAAAATGCCCTTGCTGGTTTTAAAGTTACTTAACTTATATTTCTTCATATTTTGTCCTTAATTCTTCCAAAATTATACTCCATGTTCTTCCTTATACAAAATTCCATTTTAAACACTTTAAAACCATTAAAATTACCAAAATAAAATCATAAAATCATGTTTCCAACATTGGCCAAAATCCCTTTTCAAAATTACAAAAGATTAGGAAGATAACTTACTTGTCCAAAGTTCTTACTTCTTTCTCCTTCCTCTTCTTGAACTTCTTTATAAGGATGACTAGGGCTTCAAGAATATCATATAAGGATATTAACTAAGATCTCAAACATAATCATATGAATTTAAAGGAAGTAGAATAATTTTCACAACTTCCTTACCTCAATCTTCTTTTGCAATTCTCCTTGTACTCCTTCTTGGCTCTATTTCTCAAGCTTACTACTCTCTTCTTCTTTTCTATGTGTGTGTGTGGTGCCTTCTTGATGTCAAATGAGGGGGTGAAGTTCTATTTATAGAGGTCTTGGCACCAAAAAATATCTCCTTGCAATTTTACTAATTTACCCTTAATAATTGTCTCTTGAAATCTCTAGGCTTCTCTTCTTTGTTGTATAGAAATCTTCATTTCTCCTCCTCCTTCCCTATGTCACGCCATGTGTCCCCCTTTGGACACAAAAATATCTTTCAATTATATGCCTCTTTTGGTTGTAATCTTTTGCTTAATGAAGAAGATGATTAGGTGTCACATATAATTAATCAAGTGTGTACAAGTGTCCTTATCTAATATTCTTTAAATATTATGTTGACACTTGGTAGCTTAGGTGTCTCCTTCTTTAATTCCTCGGATTTCATGTGTCCCTTCTAATACATCTTTCATTCATGTGAAGACATGTGGTCATGTTCTAAATGTCTTCTTGTTAATCATGTGATAATGATCCTTTATTAGCCAATTAGATTAGAACAAATATCATTTGTGATGGATTTAATGAAAATTCCATATATTCCAACAATATGATACTAATTTATTTTATACAATAATTTACATAAAAATGGGGTTATTACAGAGAGAAGCTCAAAGAACTTATAGGTCCAAACAATGGGACAAGTTCATGAAAATCTTCGCTGATAATAAGTTAGATTTGCTCAAAGATTTTGACTTGTTGGGAAACACTGCCATTAACATGGAAGCTCGCTCTAATAATCCAGAAATCTTGAAGGAGTTGCTGGGAAATCTATCTGAAGAACAAAAGTGGCGTGCCTTTAGGAAGAAGAACAGTCAAGGCAACACCCTTCTTCATGACATGGCCGTCAATTGCAGTACAGTGGTGATGGCGGACATCGTACTTGATTTTGAAAGGACCACGCCTTTGCCACCGGAGCTGGCCGCGGAGAAGGAGGACATAGCAGAGCTATCGGAGGAAGAGAAGAGAAGGCCATTGCTGGAGTGGAAAAACTTAAAAGGTGAAACGCCAGTGTTCAAGGCTGCCAAGTTTGGTAACCTAAAGATGCTGAACCATTTGGTGAAACGTGTGGATGGAGGTGACATTAAAATTCATCAAGAAAACTCTGGAGAGACCATTCTTCATGCTAGTGTGAACAGTCTATCCTCTGGTAAGCCTATTTTAACCTAAAATTTTATGCCACCTCTACTCCTTTATATAAGATCTATTTAACTAATTTTAGTATATTAAGAAAATTAGTTACTTCCTCTGAACTTTAATATAAGATATATTTGAGAGTTGATCTTGGTTATAAATATAAGACATATTTTTCAATTTTTTTCTAATATACCCCTACTAATATTTCATCAATTATAATAAAAAATGATAGGAGATGAGAGAATTAAGGAAGATGACTAGGGTGTTTTAGAAAACACATGTCATAGTAACTAACCCAACTAACTTCTTTGATCTAATTAAATTTAGTAATGTCTCTATGTCAAGGACAGGAGGAGTATTTGTTAAGAAAGTGTGTTGATTTCTCTAAAATACCCTCTCTTAAATTCTTTGCATTGATACCCTTTAATATAAATTCCCTTAACATGCGCAATGAGTAGGGATTGTTTAGAAAGAAAAAAAATATAGGAACAAAGTGGATCTAGCTCTTATGTTTAAGACTAAATCTAACCCCAACTAATTCTTAAATTAAAGACCACGGGTAATATCATTTTAATGCCCTTCAATTTTCTGAACATGCTAGCTCTAATACGGATAAGAAGGATGTTTAATTATATTGAATATATGTGTGTGCAGATGTAGCGCTTTGGATAATCATGAATATGGATTAGAGAAGTCTGGTTTTGAATCAGAATAAAAATCAACTGCCATGTCTTCTGCTTCTAGCCAGAATGCCTAGTGCTTTTAAGAGTAATTATTATGATCATCAGGATTTCATCACCAAGCTTGTCTAAAAATGTACATTCTCTTTTTTATATCTAATACCCTTTTTACATGCATCTCTCTCTCTCTCTAATAAAAATGAAAATAATTAACTTGTAATTTTGGAGGATAGTGCTTCCCAAGGAAGGATACAACGTTGAAGGTTGTAACAGCTTTGATTTGCTTAGGTCTCCGGAGAGAGACATAGAAACTGGCGCACAAGATGACGCCAGGCCACCAACTCCAGGTACTTTTGTTCTAAAAATATCAACTAGCACTATTCAAACTATCAACATTTTAAGCTTACGACAATAGTGTAAATTGTTCTATAAACGAAATTTTATATTAAAGACCGAAATTAGTAATGTTTACCCTATAGCAACGTTTTTTCCTGTTGTTATAGCTAAGAATGTTGTGTTGCATGTACTCCCTCCAGTCCTTAGTATTAGGTATAATTAGGGAGTTGATTTTGGCTCTAAATATAAGATAAACTTTTCATATTTATCAATCTTTTCCTAATTTACCCCTATTGATGTTCTCTTAATAATAATCAAGGATGAGAGGGAATAAATGAATTAAGTAAGATGACTAAAGTGTTTTAGAAAATATATGTCATATTAACTAACTTAACCAACTTTTTTAATCTGATCAAATTAAGTAAATATATCTTATATTAAGGATCTAGGAGTAATTTGTTTAGTCTATCATACCATTTGTAATGACTTGCAGGTTATCGTTCAAGGGCCAATTTTGCAATTTGGAAATCTCTAGCTCAAGGCAACATCATTGAATATATATTCATCGTCACACAAAAAAAAAAAAAACACGTTATATATCATAATCACAATACTAAATAAACTAAATTTTTAGTAGTTTGAATATCATTCGGGTGGGTATGTGTGTGTATATTAACATGAGTTATTAATAATGCATGAGCAAGCAGTATTCAATTGGATTGAGTCGATCTGGGAGGGAAAGAAGAAACATCAGTTAGCAAAGCGTCTAGCGGTGTTTCTTGGCAGGTGCGACTACTCGTGGCAGCTCCCTTATGAAGAACGTAACGATAAAACATTGGACGAACTTCCCCCAGTTCTTTACAATGTAGCCAAAAGGAAACAAGAATTGGAATGGAAGGAAAAGAAAAAAAAAAATTATACATATGGAAGACACTAAACAAGAAGATGAAAAAATATAAGCATCACTCAGCATTGCTTATAGCAGCTAGCAATGGGATTCAAAAAATCATAAAATTGTACATTAAAGAGCATCCAGAGTCTATAAACCACGTCAGTGAAGATGGCCAAAACCTACTTCAAATAGCCGTGAGGCACCGCCAAGAGAAAATCTTGGACTGGCTAGAGAAACAAGCAGAGCTTAATTCCTTGGCTTCTCAAGTTGATCGAGAGAATCATAAGGCATTACACCAAGCTGCGGGGCTGGATTATTACAGAGGATCAACCCTAGCTGGTGCAGCTTTCCAACTTCAAGAAGAGTTGGAGTGGTATAAAGTAAGTATAGATGACTGAGGCCTCAGTTCCACAACATTTTCTTTTCGTCCCATTGACTGAATGACTATGATACTATGTTGAATTTTAGGTATATGTGCAGATTGAGGTTATCTTTCAATCATTGAAATAACTTAAGACATTTGATAGGACATATCTTACCTTTTACGTACCTTCATTTCAAAAAGAGTTGGAGTGGTTTAGAGTGAGCAAGTACATATCACTATGTTAGATATTTTATAATAATGATAATATATTACTAGTATATTATTAGTAATGGGATTATATCTAGATACTCCAGATATTAGGGTTTTCTTTCCTACATAAAATATCTCTATGGCCCGCAGGTCAATTGGACCAGGTTCAAGCATAGGGTTAAAATTGTTATCATGTGGGTTGAAATCGGTCCGTTTGGCCATCATGAACTATGAATAGTACATAATATTACAGCTTTATTTTTCAATGAAACCAATATTCAATGTTTTGTGTGTGATCTGCAGCGAGTGGAAAAAATTGTTCCAACTCACCTTCACTTGCATTGTGACAATGAGCGGCTAAAAGCAGGAGATCTTCTAGACATAGAACACAATCATATGCTTGCAAACGCCCAAAAATGGATAAAGGAAACCGCTTAGTCTTGCTCCACCGTGGCGGTCCTAGTGGCCACGGTGGTCTTTGCGGCGGCCTACACCATACTTGGCGGGCCTGAGGGTGGTTCCGCGTTGGTCTTGAAAACTCCAATGTTCATATTCTTCACCATTATGGACATCGTGGCGCTAGCCTTCTCTTTGGCTTCGGTGGTGATGTTTCTTTCAACCCTCAATGCGCCATTTGAGCTGTGGGATTTCCACAAATCTCTACCTCGGAGAAAATAGGGTTTGCTTTTCTGTTCTTGTCGTTGGCCACCACGATGCTTGCGTTTAGTGCTACCATTTTGATCACAATTAGGTTACGATGGAAGCAATGGCCTTTGACTTTGGTGTATTGTGCTGCGCTCTTTCCTATCACCATATTTGCCTTGATTGAATTCCCATTTTATTAGAAGATTCCAAGGCTCTTCTCCAAGTTTTTTAAGAAGACTTCAGTTGGTCGATCAAGCACAAGGGCTAATTAAGATGGTGTAGTAAGTATATATCAATAAGCCAAGAACAGTACTTAGTGCAAAATCTTAATTTTGATATGTTAATTTGTGGTTTCTGCTAAATAAAAGAGTTTGTAGTGTTTATACGTAGAAGCCTTGTGGTTTGGTGTGGTTTGTTGTATTTTTCTAACATATGCGACTTTTTAATAGTTTCTTTAATAAACCTCTGATGAATAAACAAAATTTCCTGTGATTGTTTCATTCTCCTACCCCTCCTGTGTTATTTCTCTATTCATCTCCAATAATAATAATTTTAATATCTACAGACATCTCTACCGCCAAATTTAATTTCTATGTTTGATTAGATGCTCAAGGAACTCAATTAAATGGCAACTATGCTAGGCCTTATGGTTTGAATTTTTAATTATTTAACCTTATGTAAGATTTTATTTTGCTTTCTTAGTTTTATAAAGTGTTTTTCAATTATTTAACATTATTGTTGTTAACAAAATATGCTGAGATTTAAATTTTAAATATTAAAAAAAACATTCTCTAATACTTATTAAATTAAATTTTTACAATAATAATTGTTGCAAAAGAATATCATTTGAGCTAACATGTTAGCACTAGAGGGCTAAAAAATGCCTTAAATTTTTTTTTTTTTTATATAAAAAAAAAAGTTTTGGAGGGGTTCGACATCAGTCCCCCACCAAGGTCAGGGCACGGCCCCGGGCTCTATGAGCACTTACTGGGGACTTACGAGATCGCCTACCAAAGGAGTCCCAGCGACGGCAGAGGGGATCGAACCCACGACCCAAGGGCCTAGTCCTGGATCCTTTACCATCTATGCCAACTCACATTGGTAATGCCTTAAAAATTTACAAGCCGAATCTAGGCATTGGCCCAAAGATGCTCAGATGCCTCAGTAGATCCTTTACAGGCCCAAAGACTCTTTTCTTTGGTCAGGCCAATTTTATTTGGTCAGGCCTAACTTATATAATAAGATTTGAGTGTTCCAGATGAACGCGGAAAATAATTATAAAATAAACCACTAATTATATCGCACAGGATATTGAATTATAAATTCAGCAAATAACTGTACATGTGTGATAAGAATAATTATAACTCATTTGAGCTTTCTGACACCAGAGAGCTCCAGGCTATCTATACAGAGTTTTGGAAAGCAATCGCCTAAGTAGGAGCAAATTTCGCCTAACCAAATAGTGGATATATGAATATATCTAATTAATTAAGCTGTTTCTCCTTGATCAGTGAAAGTATGATGATGCTAATGCTTGATTGGATTTTGGCATCGAATTCTTGTAGGACGATGTCATGAATCAGTACTTTATTTATTTTATGGTTGCTTCGTACCACATTTATACTTGCACAGTGTCAAGGGAATTTTCTTATCAGTGAAAATTACGTCCAAGTGATTCTTAGAATAAAGTACAGTGAAGAAGTTTATGTAATTAAGCAAAGAACCTAAACCATGCAACTTTTTTATATATTAAATTATTTTTCTGGCAGCTTATATATATTATTGATACATGTATAACGTACGTGGTGATGCTAAAGTTAAGAGAAGAAGGTATTTTCTTATAAAATATTCCTCCAACTTCTAAGGGGATCCTTTTATGAGGCTAATGCCTATTCTAACAATCAAGCATTCATTATGTTCATACTTGAATTCTAACAACTAATGATAAATGTGTATTATGCGGTCCTTAAGTAAAAAGAAACAAGGTATTTTCTTTTCAATTTTCCCTTTTACTTTTGTTGATTGCTAGTAGCAAAGAATATATCGCAGCACATGCTTTTAGCTTACAATATTACAGCCACGGAAGTCGTAGTAAGTATATATCAATAAGCGAAGAACAGTACTTAGTGCAACTTTTAATTTTGATATGTTAATTTGTGGTTTTCTGCTAAATAAAGGAGTTTGTAGTGTTTGTAGGTAGAAGCCTTGTGGTTTGGTGCGGTGTGTTGTATTTCTCTAGCTAACATATGCGACTTTTGAATAGTTTCTTTAATAAACTTCTGATGAATAAAGACAATTCTTGTGATTGTTTCATTCTCCTACCTCTTGTGTGTATTATTTCTCTATTCATCTCCAATAATAGTAATTTTAATATCTACAGCCATTTCTACCGCCGAATTAAATTTCTATGTTTGGTTATATATCAAATGTTGAGATGTATATATATGTAATTGAGATATTTACAAACGACTTCAATAACGGTGTTTAAGTTGAAACATTTGATTAAGACATCACTTTATTAACGGCATTATTGTTTTAAAACATATCGCAACATACATGAAAAAGAACCACTACCAAATATCATCAATTTTAAATTTACATCCTACAACACATTCGTTCCATGCATCGCCAATGAACGTTCTAAAATTCAATACCCTTCTAAAATATTATTACCTCATATAGCCATTTAATATCAAAGGTGAAAAGTTGGATGTATAAATGAATCAATTGATTTATTATTTGATTAACCTAGTTTGGGAAGGAGATACTCTCCCCATCTCTTCTCTGCTCATCCCTCCCTATCCTCATCCTGGTCGTTCAAATCTTGATCCAAGCTGGGCCAGAATGATTTTTCAAAAAACCGCGTGCGGTAATTTGTACCACGCGCGGTTTTTAAAAAAATCATTCTGGCTCCTTGGATCAAGATTTGGACGGTCAGGGTTGAAGATGGGGAGTTTGTACCGCACGCGGTTTTTAAAAAAATCATTCTGGCTCCTTGGATCAAGATTTGGACGGTCAGGATTGAAGATGGGGAGGGATGGGCAGAGGAGCGCCAAGCAGAGAAACCGGACGCCCTAGTTTGGGGTATACACATTGTACTTGGGTCTTAATTAGCTAGCCCATCAACGTTCATATCTGCCAATGAACGTTCAGGTTCTGTCCATGAGAGAGGGGGAAATGAATCTTTATCATTAATTCCTTATTTGGTAGCTCTCTTCTAATGGAATCCTTTTTATGAGGCATTCATTATGTTCATACTTGAATTCTAACAACTGATACATGTATATTATGCGGTCCTAAAGCCAAAAAAACAAAAGGTGTTTTCTTTTTAACTCTTCCCTTTTACTTTAATTTGTTGTTTTGCAAGCAACAAATTAAGAATATATCGCTGCTTATGCTGTTACCTAGAATATTGCAGTTACAGCAGTCGTTAAAAAGAAAGAGTAAAAAAAAAAAAAAAAGAACATTAGTGGGCGGACACGCTTCTATTATTATAATAAATATTTATCATATAAAATTTAAATTAAATTGAACTGCACCATAGTTAAAAAAGTTAGATTAACTTTTTTTCAGAAGAAAAACTTAATTAGACTATGACATTATGATGTCTAAAATAAAAATTAATTAATTACACGACAATATATAAATAAAAATACAATAATAATTACTGCATACTGCTGGAATTAAGAAATTGAAACTGATTGGTATGGTAGATTCCACTGTTATTTTTATTTTATTAAGGGGCACATTTTTGAATTGCAAGTGGTTGTTCTAAATTTTACAATGCTATTGATTATTCATCAGTATGTAAATAAGCAGAAATTGATTAATATTCTATTTTCGTTTTTGTTTTTATTTTTATTTTATTTACATAATAAGACATAGGCATTGCCCAGCAAGAAAGCTTGTGAGACACTAGCTAGCTCCCTTACACACACATATAAATATAAAGAAGTTTGTTTATACACTCATTGATCACAAGCAGTAGTGAGTTGGTGTGAGGAAAATGAGAAAGAAGAGTGATGATGAAATTAAGATAGAGAGATAGACTTCTCTGTTCAGCCAGAGAATAGAAAGAGCTCAGAGAGCTTTCAGGCATGAAGATTGGAGAGCCTTTAAGTAATGAAGTAATGAGAGAAGTATTGGGTCCACGAGGACTTGATACCAATGATGCAATCATGAGAGCTCTTTTTTTTCCCCCGCCAAAATAAATGTTGGAGCAAGTGTTTGGTTCATCAGTAAGCCGATGATGAATTGATGATTCATATAGTGTTAAAACATAATGATGAGTGCCCCAAACACAAGGACATATTTGGAGTCGCATGTGTAAAGCTAATTTAACAATTTAGTTTAGGTTCTCATTTTGTATTGTGTCCCCTCAAAAAACAAGATTAGTTGGCGTTCAAGTTTTGGAATCAGTTTCGTTCTCCTTGATTTTCAAAATGCGACATTCTGGATCATGGTGATTCTCACGATGCTATATATAGTGTCAATCACAAACAGAATCATACTTTTTCAAGACATGTGAATGGGGATTAAAGTACTAATATAGGCTTTTTAATTAAGAGATTTCTTATCGCACGTATGAGAGAGCCTTATAACTTGTCCTACCGTAAGATCCTATTAATATGCTAATTCCAACGCAAAAGAGTGATAGATGTCCTAAATATCCAAGAGTGATGAAGATGTGTGTGTGTGTGTGTGTTGAATTGGTATGAGTTTCGGTACTAAGCAAACTAATGAGCACAAAGAGCTCATCACCACTGCAAACCATCCAAATATAGTTCGAATGATTCAGATTGAATTTTTTAGTTTTATTTTTTAAAATAAAAATCAATTTAACTTGTACAAAATCTAAAATGAAGATAATATTTTATTTGTTAGTTTTTTGGAAAAATGATTTTTCATTTAAAAATCATTAGTTGAAAATTGTAAATCTAAATCATTGAAACTGTATATAAATGGTGCAGACCTTATTGTAACAATGAGCATCATGATGCTCATCGATCATTGCAATGAATATTTTGCTTTATTTCATCATATTTGGCTTTTATAGATCCTCTTGTTTTGTTTAGTTGTTGAAGCATGTGATTTGGGCTAATTTGGAGTAAAAACCAATGCCTAAAAAGTTGGAAAAGATCGAGTTTAGAAAATCAAGACACAATGACAAGACGAGAAAAGATGAGACGAGAAGAATAGGAGTGTTAGCTTCAGCCAAAAATAGGACAGAGAGTTGTTGGCCTCAGCTAATGGAATCCTTTTTATGAGGCATTCATTATTTATAAAAATGCGGTCCTAAGTTATTTTCTTTTTAACTCTTCCCTTTTACTTTTGCTGTTTTGCAAGCAACATGAATATATCGCAGCGTATGCTTTTACCTAGAATATTGCAGTTACAGCAGTCGTTAAAAAGAAAAGGGGAAAAAAAGAACATTAGAGGACGGAAACACTTCTATTATTATAACATCATGTCCAAGAATTAGGATGCTTTCTTGGTTCATGTCCAAGAATTTTACATAAAACATGACATTGACATTCCATATATGAGTGCAAAATATATTGGAAGGAGAGGTCTCAAAATGAACAAGATGATTTTTCTACTGAAAAATTTTATAAGGTAAATTTTTTGTGTGCTGCAATTGATTATCAATTGCAAGAATTAAATAGGAAGTCAATGATAAATTGATAATACTGTTGAATTACTTGCTTTAAGCATGGTTTTAGATCCAAGAACATGTACAAGTCATTTAATAGTGATGATATTTGCAAACTTGTTGATAAATTCTATTCTAGAGATTTCACACAACAGGAAAAATTGCATTTGAAGATTTTGACATTCCTAAACATTAAACATCCAAATTTGGTTATATCAAATGTTGAGATGTATACATAATTAAGATATTTACAGATTGATTAAATTAAGATATTTAAAAACGGCTGCAATGACAGTGTTTAAGTCAAAACATTTGATTAAGACATCACTTTATTTACGGCTTTAATTTTGTAAAACATATAGGAACATGCATGAAAAAGAACCACTACCAAATATCATCAATTTTAAATTTACATCCTACAATACACTCGTTCTATGCTTCACCAATGAACTTTCTAAAATATTAGGGTGTGCATGGTAACATTCCCAGAATGAGTTTTTTCTTAATTCTTGTTCCCAGGAACAAATTTGGATAGGAATTGTGTTTGATAAATCCGGTTTTTTTTTTTGTTCCCGGGATGAACCGGTTTCTTTTTTGTGCTGGGGAATAAAAAAAAGAAGCAAAAAAATTATGCTTCTCTATTCCAAGGCACAAAACCAGAATCTATTTTTCCCTTTCTCTCGATCGTGACATTGACGAAGCGAAGAAATTCCAATCACTCTAAGCGACGGATCAGCCACCCACCCCAACGCCGCCGCTGCCACCCCACCGCCGCCACCACCCCCACCACCCCGCCACCATTGCCACCGCCACGACCGCAACCACCACGACCGCCGCCGCCACCACATAAATAATTTTTTGAATATAAAAATTACATAAATAAAAATAAAATGTGTTAACAAACGTAATTTTGATTCTCGGAGTAAAAATAAAATGAGTTAACAAACGTAATTCTAATTCTCAGAACTTTTCCCACGCACAGAATCAGAAAAAACTATTTCATCTCAGAATCAGTGCTGGGGAACAGAATGGTTCCCATGCACACCCTTATTAGCTCTGGATGTATGAATGAATCAATTGATTTCTTATTTGATTAACCTAATTTGGGGCATAGACATTGTACTTGGGTCTTAATTAGCTAGCCCATCAACATTCATATCTGCCAATGAACGTTCAGTTTCTGTCAATAAGGGGGTAAAAATGAACGTTTATCATTAATTCCTTATTTGGCAGCTCTCTTCTAATGGAATCCTTTTTATGAGGCATTCATTATGTTCATACTTGAATTATTCTAATATAAATAATATGTTAACTACTTATTTCACTAACATTTTCTCTCCTTCAAGATCTAGACAGCTTGCTACAGCCCTGGACTCAGTTGAGCCAAAAATTGATGAAGCCACAAATGACCTTCTCCTCCGGCTTGTAACAAGAGAGGAAGTCCAGATAGCAGTCTTTGACTTGGCAGGATAAAAAGCCCCAGGTCCGAATGGTTTCCCAGGTAAATTCTACCAATTTTCATGGGAGGAGGTGGGTGATTCCCTCGTCAAAATGGTAAAGGATTTTTTTTTTTTTACAGGAATCTACCGCTTGATGAAATTAATGGGACCAATATTATATCACTCTTATCCCAAAGATAGACAAACCTAAGTCTGTCTCACATTTTAGACCTATTGGCCTATGTAATTTCTCATATAAAATCATTTCAAAAGTCTTGGCCAATAGAATGAAAAGTTGCCTTGATAAATGTATTTCTCCAAATCAGTGAGTCTTTGTACCAGGCTGTTTAATTTAGGACAATATTGTCATAGCGCATGAAGTGTTCCATTACCTAAGACGAAGGAATACTGGAAGCAAGTTTGAACTCACCTTAAAAATGGACATGAGTAAAGCCTATGATAGGGTTGAATGCAATTTCCTAAGAAAAGTATTGCTAAAATTGGCTTCTCCCAAAAATGGGTCAATCTTGTTATGAATTGCGTGGAAATTGTTCACCTTAATTTATGTATTGCAGGGGAGAAAATAGCTTCAATTAGCTCGAGTAAAGGCCTTTGACAAGGAGACCCTCTATCACCTTATCTGTTGATTTTATCCCTGGAGGCCCTTTCATGCATGATTAATATGTCTCTGTTGCAGGGTCACTTAGTTGGGATCAAACTTAGCAACTCTTGCCCGGAGTTATCACATAGTTTCTTCGTAGATGATGCCTTGTTCTTTATGCATTCAGATACTGAGAATTGTAAAGCTTTGGCAGATATTCTTCAAAGTTACTGATCGACGTCAAGCCAATCAGCCAACTTGGAGAAATCTAGTGTTGTGTTCTCATCTAACACTCCACAACCACTCAAGCAGGATATCTGTGGCATACTCGGTATTGGTGAAAGCATGGATCAAGGAAAATACCTGGGTATCCCCAGTGTTTGGGGAAAGACCAAGAACCAGGCACTTGCATATGTTCGTGAGAAAATAAGCAAGAAAGTTCCTGGCTGGAGTGGAAAGCATCTATCTATCTTTTGCAGGGAGAGAGGTTATGATTAAGGCAGTCATCAATTCCATTCCAATCTTTCCAATGACAAGCTTTAAATTTCTAGTCAAAACCTGTAAAGAACTCAACAGGATGGTGTCAAATTTCTGGTGGGAGGGACAAAGCAAGACACACTGGGTGGCATGGAACAAGCTTACATGTTTTAAAATTAAAGGGGGCATGGGTTTTCGTGATTTTACAAAATTCAATAATGCCCTTCTAGCAAAGACCCCTTGGTGCCTAACCCAGAATCCTAATGACCTATGGGTAAGAGTCCTTAAAAAAGCCTCTATTTTCCTAACGATGTTTTTATGGATGCAGTAAAAGGGCACAGAGCATCTTGGTGTTGGTCAAGCATATTAAAAGGGAGAGACTTCATCAAGAATGATTTGTGATGGCAAATAGGCAACGGGGAGTCTGCTCGTATCTGGAAGGATAATTGGATCTCAGCTTACCCACTCAAAGACTGGCTACTGAGGAGGAAAGTCTTAGAGAATCGAATCAACTTGTTACTTCCCTTATCTCTAATACCACTAGGAGTTGGGACCTAACCCTAATCAAATGTGACATTGATGAACATACTAGTGATGTTATGCAGCAATTCCACTACCAAGGGTTCCCAAAGAAGACCGCCTGATGTGGACACTAGCTAATAATGGAGTCTACTCAGTCAAGTCAGGATACCATCTTACGGATGTCTGCCACAGAACAAAAACCTAGTCGGCTGGAGCTTCAGTTCGAATCCCAAGCGAGGTGTGGAAGAAAATATGGAAAATTAAAACCATACCTAGAGTCGTTAACTTCATATGGCGTGCTCTGTCTAATGCCATAGCCACTAATGAAGCGCTGGTTAAAAGAAAGAGGAGTCCTACAGAAATATGCCCGATATGTCAAGCAGCTAGTGAAACTCTAGAACACCTCTTCTTTCATTGCCATTGGGTGAGATGTCCTTGGTTTGGATGTAAATTAACTCTCAAGACCGATTTCAATAACATCCACAATTTCCAGCAATGGTGGATGGATCTTATGAAGTCCAGCTGTCCCCTCACCGATTACGACGTTGCACTCATCTGATGGGTGTTATGGTACATCTAGAAGGGAAGAAACAACCAAGTTTTGAACGGTGTTCAACCGGACCCCAGCACTGTGATAGGAAAAGCTAACCAATCACTGGTTAGTCACTGGGCTGCAAACTACTCAACGTGTACTATGGAGGAGGCTTGCGGGGTGCCAAAAAGAGCAGTTAGATGGGAACCTCCAGATGAACTCATGCTAAAAGTCAACATGGATGGCTCGTTCCAGACCTTTCCTGCATCAACTGCGATTGGAATTGTTTGCCGAAATCAGTGGGGGCATGTGCAGTGGGCTTTCGTTGATAAGGTTAAGTCCATTTCGGCATTTATGACTGAAGCCTTAGTATTGAACCGAGCCTTAATGATAGCCCAAGATCTGGGGAATAAAAATGTCATCTTCGAGTTAGACAACCAATTGCTCATGCGCTGTGTGGAGAATAACCAACAAGCTTTGTGTGAGTAACAATCTTGTGGCATCCTTGATGATATCCCAAATGCTTTAAAGTTTGAATCTAGTTTCTCAATTCGCTTCACTCCTCGTCAGGGCAACCAAGCAACAGATTGGCTTGCTGCATCTACTAATAAGGGGGTGTGCCCAATTGGGTGGGTAGGAATACCCTTACCCCCTTTGTCTCCATTGTTGGATGAAGACAGGAAGGGCATTCGGCGTCTGCAAGAACCAGCCTTGGTGTTGTCTACAACCATCGACCTTGGTTGAACTGATATCTTAATGTGGTTCCTTGTTGGTGTACTCCCCAGTAGGTTTTAATCTTGCTGGCTTAGGTGTTTTTTCAATTACCCTGTTTTACGCTTTCTCGGATTTGCTTTTGCTTTTTGTATACGTGTCATCAGTACGCTTGTAATAGCTGTGTTTCCAGTAATGAAAGTTCTCTAGAAGTGTTCAAAAAATAAAAAAATAATTTCTAACAACTGATGCATGTGTATTATACGGCCCTAAAGCAAAAAAACACAAGGTATTTTATTTTTAACTCTTCCCTTTTACTTTTTCTGTTTTGCAAGCAATAAAGAATATATCGCAGCATATGCATTTACCTAGAATATTGTAGTTTTTTTCAAAAGAAAAAATTAATTAGACTATGACAGTACGGTGTTTAAAATAAAAATTAAATTACATGACAATATATAAATAAAAATACAATAATAATTACTGCATACGATAATAATCATCTTAACATAACATAATTAAAATATTTAAAAATTACCTCTTATAGCGCAGCCATTTAATATCAAAGGTGAAAATTTCGGTGTATAAATTAATTGATTGATTTCTTATTTGATTAGCTAGCCCATCAACATTCATATGTCAAGTAAATAAAAAAAATTATAAAAAAAAAAAAAACTTAATGAACGTTCAGGTTCTGTCCTTTTTTTTTAAAAAAAAAAAAACAAGAAGAAGAAGAAGAATCTTTGTCATTAATTCTTTATTTGTCGGCTCTCTTCTAAGGAAATCCTTTTTTGAGGCTAATGCCTATTCTAATTTCTAACAATCAAGCATTCATTATGTTCATACTTGAACTCTAACAACTACTGATAAATGTTGTATTACGTGGTCCTTAAGTAAAAAACACAAGGTATTTTCTTTTCAATTTTTCCCTTTTACTTTTGTTGATTTGGTAGAAGCAAAGAATATATCGCAGCACATGCTCTTAGCTTACAATATTACAGCCACGGCGGTCGTTCTTTTTTTTTTTTGGGGGAGATGACAGTGAACATTATTGGAAGGACACACTTCTATTATAAGACTAACGAACATTCTATAATTATCATATAAAATTTAAATTAATTTGAACTGCGCCATGGTTAAAAAAATTTAGATGACATTGTTTTTAATACACATTACTTTTTTTTTCAGAAGAAAAACTTAATTAGACTTTGACATTATGATATTTAAAATAAAAATGAAATTTCACGACAATATATAAATAAAAATACAATAATAATTATTTTATACTGCTGGAATCAAGAAATTGAAACTGATCAATGATAATTCTCAATTTTACGAAGATATTGTTATTCATCACCATGCAAATAACCAATAATTAATATTCTATTTTCATTTTTATTTTACATAAAAAGACATAGATATTTCCTAGTAAGAAAGCTTGTGAGACGTTAGCTCCCTCACACACACTACATATATATATAAAGAAGTTTATACACTCACTGAGATTTAGCAGTAGTGTGTTGGTGAGAGGAAAATGGGAAAGAAGAGTAACGATGAAATTAAGATAGAGGCAGAGACTTCTCTATTCAGCGAGAGAATAAAAAGAGCTCAGAGAGCTTTCAGGCGTGAAGATTGGAGAGCCTTTAAGGAAATCTTTGAAGAAGATAATAATGATCTTCTTGAGGATTTCGACTTGTTCAAGAACACCGCCATTAACGTTGCAACTCGATCCGATAGCCCAAAACTCCTTCAGGATTTGCTGGAGATGCTTTCAGAACAAGAACGCTGGCTTGCTCTGACGAAGAAGAGCTGTGAAGGTAACACTCTCCTTCATGAAATCGCCCTGCTTTGCAGGGTGGTGGAGATGGCAGATGTCGTGTTTGAGTTCGAAAAGAAGATGGCGGCACTGCCACCAGAGGCGGCGGAGGAGGAGGAGGAAAAAGGAAGGCTATTGGTGGAGAGAGAAAACTCAAAAGGTGAGACACCATTGTTTAGGGCGGCTAAGTATGGGAACTTGAAGATGGTGATCCATATGGCCAAATATGCAGCAGCCTTGCCTCAGAGTGATATGAAAATTCATCTTCGTAGTAATACACAGACCATTCTTCATGCTAGCATGAATGGCCAATCTTTTGGTAACCAATATATATGTCTCTCTTGCACTTGTTTTAATTTTGGTTTCTCCTAGATACTGATCTATCTTGATTTGTTTATTGTGTTGTAAAGTGTTGGTTGAATCATTATTTTAATTTGAATCATCTGACATCCCTTTACAGATTTTAAACTATAAAACATCATTAGTGGATCAGATTTTTTATTTTATTTGAAGTTTCAAAATTATATTTTCAATTTGTATATTTCTACAAAATTTACTTTTATGATTAAAGTATTGTCCTCTAGACTAAAGTAGTTGAGAGTGTTGAGACTTTAATTTCTTCCGTTTTGCATAATCAGAATGTTATCGTGAGACCTTTTTTTTTTTTTTTTGCCGCTAAAATAAATGTTGGCTCTCTTGGTTGCTTCACTTTTTTTTTCTTTTTACTTTTAAGTCTCATTTAGTACAGATTACACCCCCCCCCCCGGAATCAAGTTCGTTCTACTTGATCTTCAAAATGCACATTCATGACCATGGCGATTCTCATGATAAAGTGGCAAACAAAAACAGAATAATGCTTTTTCAAGACATGTAATTAAATGGGGATTAAAGTATTAATATATGCTTTTTAATTATGAGGTTCCTTATCGCACTTACAAGAGAGCCTTATTACTTGTCCTACAGTAAGATCCTATTAATATGCTAATTCCTATGCAAAAATTTGATAGCTATCCTATCCAAATATTCCAAGAGTGAAGATGTAAGAGTTGAACTAGTTTCAGTGCTAATAGAATGACGAGAACTAGGAGTTCACCATCACTTCGCACCATCTAAATCTAATTTTGAAGGTTTAGATTGAACTTTTTTTTAGTCTTATTTTTTAATATGTATAGAATCTAAAATAAAAATAATATTATAACCATCAATTTTTTTTATTTAAAATTATTAGTTACAAATTTTAAATAAAACTATTGAAATTGTACATAGATTTCACCATAGCAATGATCATTGTTCTAATCTTATACTACCTCCAGTCTTTAAGATCTTATCTATAATGCAATTTACATTATAAACTAAATTTATATTAAGGATAAGAGGTAGCAATATAAAAGTATATTAGTTATATAAAACTAGGTAGTTAAGTTTAAGTCTGAATTGAATATTTGTTTAAACGTGTGGGTCTGCAGATGTAACTCTTTGGATAATGAAGAGGATGGATGTGAGGAGTATGCTGTTGGAGAGAAACAAAGGTGGGCTCACTTGTCTTCAGCTTCTCGCCCGAATGCCTTCTGCTTTTCGCAGCCACTACCCTATGGGATCATTCGCCAACCTCATCTATAATTGTACCTTCTCTCTCCCTCTACACACACACATATATCTCTGTAAATTCAAATGAATGTGGATCTTAATTTGGATACACACACATATAGGGCTTCCGGATGAAAGATACGAGATTGAAGGTTATGATAGCTTCGAGTTGTTTAGGCCTCCCTCAGACTTAGAAACTGGACAACAAGACTGTGGCAAGCCACCAACTTCAGGTATTTCTTTGGATAATACTACTTTTGGTCCTTAATATAAGACACATTTAACTATCTTTTTTAGAGATTAATGAAGTTAAATGAATTATTTTAAAATATTTATATTTATCGTTTTTTCTTTAAAACTAATTTACATGACTTATTAACTAGTATATAAGTTAATGATACGGAAAATATTATATGATTTAAGTAATTTATTCAGCTTACTTAATTAACTTAACTTGGGTACCTTAGCTTGTTTGTTGTATGAGAATATTTAAATGATATGCAGGTCTTTCAAGGATCAACCACGCTGTTTGGAAATATCTAGCTAAAGGTAATAACATTTTTTATCTATAAATCAACACACACTAATATGTGAAGCAATTGTACATGCACACACATATATATACATCTACACACATACATATATACACACACATATATACATACACACACATATATAGATATGTCTGACCAACATCATGAACAATATTAATCAGTGTTCGTGGGGATTGATTCTTTCTGGAAAAGAAAGAAGCGTCATCAGTTAGCAGAGAGTATGGCCAAGTTTCTAGTTCAAAATGATTACTCTTGGCAAATATCTCACAACCATATTAAAAAAACAATCGTTGTTTTGCCATCTGTCGTTTACAACGTCGCAAAAAGGAAAAAACAATTGGAACGCAAGGAAGAGGAGAGACAAGAAAAAGAGGATCCTGATGACGACGACGACCAAGATCCTAACAACAAACAAGAAAAAAAACACCGTTATGATAATCACACTCCATTGCTGGTAGCTGCGAGCAATGGGATTATAGAAATCGTTAAGCTGTTCCTTGAAGAGCATCCAGAGTCTGTGAATCACGTAAGTGAAGATGAGCAAAACATATTGCACATGGCCGTCAAGCATCGTCAGCTCGAAATCTTCAAGCTTCTCAAGAAAAATCCATCTTTTGACACATTGGTTACTCGAATTTCTAGGGAGAGTCGTACCCTGTTGCATCAAGTTTCGAGAATGGATTATTACAGAGCATCTCACCTTGCTGGTGCAGCTTTCCAGCTTCAAGCAGAGTTAAAGTGGTATAAAGTAAGCAGCCAACCATATATATATATACATATATGTATGTATGTGTGTGTGTGTATAGCTCTTACTCATATCATCTTCACCCATACATGCATATGCAACATTTTGATATTGTTGAAATTCAATTTCTCCGCACAAAATCCTTAGTCTCTCGTTTAGCTTAAAATAAGTGCATTTACACTTTATGTGATAAAACTTCTCTCATGTATTTATCTTGTATAGCGCAAAGGAAAAATCACTTAAAATAAGCTATTCTAAACATAAGAACTTGTCCTCTATCACATGTTTGTAGGGTTAAACTCATTACAGTATTTATACTTTTAATGAGTTTTGGTTTTAGTTCTCATTTTTAATAAGTTTAAGTTTTGGCCCCTAGCTGGTTATGTACACGTAGGCCACACCAGTTCTAATTAGTGGTCCATGTCAATCTACTCAACAGTGTTAATACCACATGAGCAAAGTTAACACCATTAAATTCAAATACAAAGCCTTGTGAAACTAAATAAACCGATGTTTTGAACAGCATATAAAAGGTGTACATAGGGTTGTATTGTATGAGGACAAATTACAACAAAAAAGAAGTATATAAACTAAAACTCGTCAAGAGTACAAGAGACGACTTGAAGTGGGTTTAATCTTACTATTTTCATTCATATATAGTTATAATTATAAAAAATCTACAATAATATATTTTTGGGTGTGTTGGATGTGCAGCGAGTGGAAGAAGTTGTTCCTAGTCATCTACACATGCACTGTGACCATATGAAACTTACCGCCGGAGATGTTCTGGACATAGAGCACGATAACATGCTTGCAGACGCACAATCATGGATCAAGCAAACAGCCGAGTCTTGTTCCACCGTGTCAGTGCTTGTTTCCACTGTTGTCTTTGCGGCAGCCTACACCATCCCGGGTGGGACCGAGGGCGGCACACCGGTGTACCTCAGATCGCCGGTGTTCATATTCTTCACCGTCATGGACATAGTGGCACTTGCCTTCTCCTTGGCTTCAGTGGTCATGTTTCTTTCAATCCTCACTTCCCCGTTTGAGCTGTGGGATTTCCACAAGTCTCTGCCACAAAAACTGAACATAGGGTTTGCTTTTCTGTTTTGCTCGCTGACCACCACCATGCTTGCTTTTAGTGCAACCATTTTGCTCACTATTAGGCTTCAATGGAAGAATTGGACTTCAACTTTGGTGTATGGAGCAGCGTTCTTTCCTGTCACCGTATTTGGGTTGATCGAATTCCCACTTTACATGATGCTTCCAGGCCTTATCTTTAAGGTTTATAAGAAGATCATGAAAGTCATCCCGATTGATAGAGCCGTTAAGCATTGTTCTCGCACAAGGGCTCGAAGAGCAAAGTATCCGTAAGCGAATACTATACACTTTAGAGCAAATTTCATATAAATGGTTTGTTATTGTGTTTTTCTGCTACATAAATGACCTTGTGTGTGTTTTATGAGAGAGAGAGAGAGAGATCTGGTATGCGTGTGAGGAAGGCAGGAAGCCATATGTGATCGGCTTACTATGTTATTCTTCGTTAGATCAAGTTTTTAAGGGTTGCAATTTATTTTGTAAAAGAAGATTGGCACCTTAGTTGTATTTCTTAATCATTATGCATATATTTTAAAAGACATATATTTTGGGATGGTGTTTCAATCTTAAGTTCTTAACTTTATATATGACACTGATAAGAGGCAGAAATAGAAGATATATGTAATGCATATAGTTGCACAGTCATGGGTTCCTTGAATTTGAACATCTGAAATTCAACTAAAATTTAGTAAAAAAAAAAACAATTAGATAAGGGGAGGCAAAGAGATTTTTAAAATTAAAATATAGGGGGGAAAGCAATCAAGCTCAAACATACGCGAATTACACATGCAATCTCTATTCATATGGATTATGCCCCCGGAGATGAGTGGCGCTAGTCCGACTAAAGGGCCACTTAAAGCCCATAGTTCCTTCTGAGCAAGAGGAAAAAAAAAAAAACCCCATAGTTCCTCAGCTCCGAGAACAAGCCTACTTGCAAAAATTTAAAATTTTTTTTTTATAGAAGCAAAAATTTAAGGGAAAATCCCTCTCAAGTCTCAAGAGACTAACAAAATTTCAAAAAAGTCACACAAGGAATTCTAATGTTAGAAAAATCCTAAGAAATTGTTAATCACACAAATGGAGTTGTTAATTAACAACTCAATCTGTGAATTAACAACTTTTTTAAACTTTTTTGATATGTTACTTTTTTTAGGAACTGTTTTGGGATTTTGTTGGTCCCTTGGAACCTGAGAGAGATTTTCTCATAATTTAATTACTCAATATCACCCTTACACACAAGACCGGAAGACCAAGGTCCAAAAAAGTGAAAAAAAAACGAACACATTATTATTTCTACATTTTTATTCATTTTCATTATTTTTATTCTATACTTTATTTTACTGCATAAATCTTATTTTAAATAAACCCTTTATATTTCAATAGTTAGATGATAACTCAATTTATTATAATTAATTCTTCCTTAATTGAAGTTAAATAAAAATTAAGATGTTACAAATTTCTCCACCTAAATAGAATTTTCTCCCCAAAATTTGCAAGAAGCCAATAAAGATAACAATATAGAATACAAGATTTCAACACAACCTGAAAGTCAAAGCAATATCTCCACTACACAAATAGCATACCAAGAACAACAAAATACAAGCTGTCAACACAAACACAAACACAACATACACAAGCTTAATCATATCACAACACAAACATAACTATCAACGTACTACCAAAACACACAAACATATCTAATCAAACAAGTCAAGGAAATCACGTTGCATTCGCTCTTTAGTTTGTCATGTAGCATCACTCGTAGACATACCCTTCCAGAAAACTTTCAGAAGACATATTGTCCTATTTCACAACTGCTTGTCCTTCATGTCTAAGACACTCTCTAGCTCGGGCATAGAGGTCAACTTCTCTCTTAACTCGACATCTTTGGGCTCAATCACATGAGAAGGATTTGGATGATATTTCTTAAGCTGACACGTGAAACACGTTGTGCACACTTGACAAATGTGGCGACAAGGCAATTCGATAGACAACTGGTCTAATTTACTCCAAAATCTTGTAGGGCCAATGAATCGGGGAGTTAACTTCTTAGCTTTAATGGATCTATCATTACCAATCACCAGCGAAACGTTAAGGAACATGTGGTCACCCACTTCAAACTCCAAAGGTCTACGCCGCCTATCCGCATAACTCTTCTGTCTTCTCCATGAGCTGAACAACTTCTGACGAAACATCTCAATCTTCTTTGTACTTTTATCCATCAATTTCGGACCAATTACAGTTCTCTCGCTTAATTCAGTCCAACAAAAAGGCGATCTACACTTATTGTCCTACAATGCCTCAAAAGGAGCCTTCTGAAAGCTTGAATGATAACAATTATTGTAGGCAAACTTGCAAGTGACTAGCCTTCTTAAATAATTGATAATTGAGTTCCATTTTTTTATCCTATCATTTGGTAACAGTTTGTACTTCGTGACTATCCTTTCCCAACATAAGTGTCACCTCTAAGTCGAGAGATCTGGTGAGGCCTTACACTACTAAATCAATTCTTTTTTTTATATATACAAAGAAAACTTAGGTAAGTTGGATACTTACAAATCATCTATTAATTGAAAAGACCATTTCTCACAAACAACAATTAACTATGATGATTTTACAAAAGCTGATTAACAAGTGATGATAGAGAAACCCTTTTCACTACTACAATAAATGGATTTCACTTCCCAAAAAAAGTCTCTTTTTAAAAAAATGGAAGTAAAAAATTAAGCCAGTAGCATTTTTGTAATTTTTTGACATATTAGGCGTCCTTATTTAGATTTAGGACATTTAAAGTGGACCTTAAACGCCCCAAATTTAAATTGGGATGCCTAAAATCAACTATAGTTGGGAAAAACACTACTTTTAACATTTGTTTAAGAGTTGGGACCCTTGTGTGGACATTTTGGACGTTCCAAATTTAAATTTGGATGCCTATTTATAAATTTTAGGGTCACAACTTCCAACGCATCTCTCACCTATTACAAGTTTCAACTTTGCACAAGGCCACGCTCATGAGTTTCATTTTCTTCTCTCTCAGACACCTAAGTTTCGACCTTCACCTTCAAAAGTTTTTGCCTCTCCCTCTCCTCCACCGCTCCCTCTCCTTTGCCTGAACTCTCATATGTGCTTGACGATGAGTGTCGATGAGAACAAAGCCGATGAGAACAAATTCGGTGAGAATAGATTTGAACACGTCTTTCCCAGCTCAAGATCCAATGCTGAACGAGGATTTTTCTATGATTTCGCTTTTCTGTCTCGTTCTCTATGATTTTTCTGTGATATCATTTTTCTAATTCTTTAAGTTCTCCAATTGTACAGGGTCAATCTTTCCTTAATAACCTTGTCTACCACCTCCTTAAACGGCTCCTTCCCAACCTACTTGTAATAAAATTTGCACCCCAAAATACTTCTCAAGGTCCGCTATTTGAGTAAATTTGAGAGTCATGCTAAGCTCCATGCACCTGTTATGATTAATATTCTTTTAAAAGGGGGAAAAACCCAGGTCTTAGAAGAGTTTACCTTAAGACCTAAACTCTCACATATAATTGGGCCAGTTTATACTTGAATTCTAACAACTGATACATGTGTATTATGCGGTCCTAAAGGGGGGAAAAACACAAGGTATTTTCTTTTTAACTCTTCCCCTTTACTTTTGTTGTTTTGCAAGCAACAGAGAATATATCGCAACATATGCTTTTACCTAGAATATTGCAGTTACATCAGTCGTTAAAAAGAAAAGGGAAAGAAAAAGAACATTAGTGGACGGACACACTTCTATTATTATAAGACTAATAAATATTTATCTTATAAAATTTAAATTAATTTGAACTGCACCATAGTTAAAAAAGTCAGATTTACATTTTTTTTTCAAAACAAAAACTTAATTAGACTATGACATTATGGTGTTAAAAATAAAAATTAAATTACACGACAATATATAAATAAAAATACAATAATAATTATCTTAACATAACATAATTAAAATATTTATAAATTTACTTGCATTTAGGTTTCTAAAATTCAATACCCATCTTAAAAACGATTGCCTCTAATAGCGCTGCCATTTAATATCAAAGGTGAAAATTTGGGGTGTATAAATTAATTAATTGATTTCTTATTTGATAAGCTAGCCCATCAACATTCATATGTCAATGAACGTTTAGGTTCTGTCCATTAAAAAAAAAACAAGAAGAAGAACCTTTATCATTAATTCTTTATTTGGCAGCTCTCTTCTGCCTATTCTAACAATAAGCATTCATTCTGTTCACACTTGAATTCTAACAACTACTGATAAATGTTATATTATGTGGTCCTAAAGTAAAAAAAGCAAGGTTTTCAATTTTTGCCTTTCACTTTTGTTGATTTGCTAGTAGCAAAGAATATATCGCAGCCCACGCTTTTAGCTTACAATATTACAGCCACGGCAGTAGTTTAAAAAGAAAAAAGGGGAAAAAAGAACATTATTGGAAGGACACACTTCTATTATAAGACTAATAAACATTCTATAATTATCATATAAAATTTAAATTAATTTGAACTGCGCCATAGTTAAAAAAAGTTAGATGACATTGTTTTTGATACACAGATTACATTTTTTTTCAGAAGAAAAAATTAATTAGACTTTGACATTATGATATTTAAAAATAAAAATTAAATTGCACGACAATACATAAGTAAAAATACAATAATAATTATTTTATACTGCTGGAATCAAGAAATTGAAACTGATCAATAATAATTCTAAGTTTTACAAAGCTATTTTTCAAAAACAAAAGAAATAAAAAGATTAAATTTTCTTTTAAATAAAAAACAAAATGAAATGATTGAATTACTAGATTAAATTGTCGTTTAAATAATCAAAATGATTAAAAATATATTAAAATTGTATGTCTGAATTTAAATTTTGCTCAAAAGTGTCTTCAACTTTTCCCTGACACTTCATGGTTGGAAATTTATATTTAAACAATGTGTGTTGTGATTCAACGTTTCCGTTTTGCCTTTTTTTTTTTTTTTTTTGCTTTTGTGAGTATTGATACTATTTTTATTTGGAAAAATACATTGACCTAATTTTTTCAGCACAGTAAAAAAAATTACATATTTCCCCAATACGTGTCAAAATGTCAGGAAAACTGAACGCAGGATTCAGAATTAAGAAAAGATGCAGTATATTGAATAAAAAGTATACATTTTAAATACATATGTTATAAGAAAGATAATTTCATAGGTAAAACAAATTCAACGTTAACTTTGTTTCCTGTTGAGGAGAATCAAGTGGCCGAAACTTGTTCCATGGGACGTATATAATTTCCCGTAAAAACCTAGAGGCTCCTAATCCTACGACACGCGGCATGATATATACATATAGGTTAAATTGATAATGATAATGGTGAGGCAAAAACGGCTCTAATGTATATGGTCACTTTCTTTTACATGGCTTGTCTTTATATGCAGGACAATTGTATTTTAGTTAAAATGGTAGTACGTAGTTCAGTGCATGCACGTCTATATATATATATATATATATATATTATGTGATGAACATAAGCCCAAAGGGAGAGCCCAATCCCCAAAAGCTAGCCTATGAGGAGGGAGAACCCAATGGACTTATAAACCTCACTACAAGAGTTTGGCTCCCCAATGTGGGACTCATTACATAGTCACCCCCTTAAGAGCCGACGCCTCGGCGGCTCCACACCACGGCACTTCACTCGGCCTTGCCGTCGGAACCCTCCGCGTACGGAACTTCACTCGGCCTTGCCGGTCGAACCCTCCGTGGGTAGCCCTCTCCGGAACACCGACTCTCAATGAAAGCACCAATGTGATGAACATAAGCCCAAAGGGAGAGCCCAATCCCCAAAAGCTAGCCTATGAGGAGGGAGAACCCAATGGACTTATAAACCTCACTACAAGAGTATTGGCTCCCCAATGTGGGACTCATTACATATTAGTTCAGTGCATGCACGTCTATATATACACACACCATTCTAGTCTTATTTATAAGTCAAATTATGAGATTATAATAATTTTGTCCATATTAATTGTATCAATGAAAATAGAGAAAGAAGAAAAAGTTGAAAAAATACGAAAGTAAATTTTTTACCCCATAAAGAAAGAAAGAAAGCCCTAGAGAATCCTCACTCTCGGTATATATATATTCAGCGAAGGTAATTAGATGAAGAGTGAAGAGTAGAATTGAAGCAGCGAAAAATGGGAAAGGAGAGTAGTGAAATAGAGATAGAGGGAGGGAATATGTTCAGCGAGACAATGAGGAGAGCTCAAGATGCTTACTGGATTTATGATTGGAAAGCCTTCAAGCAAATCTTTGAGCAAGACAAGACTGAACTTCTCAACCATTTCGACTTGTTTGAGGACACCCCCATCAGCATCGCAATCCGCAGCGACAAACCAAATCTCCTCAAGGATTTGCTGAATATGCTCTCTGGAGAAGAAAGGTGGGTGGCCTTCACCAAACCCAACTGTCGAGGCAACACCCTTCTCCACAATATCGCCTTACGAAAACGACTCTCCATAAAGATGGGCGACGTTATACTTGACTTTGAAAAGGAGGAGGCGGCGGCGCTGCCCGAGGAGGAGAGGAAGAAGAGAGGGCCGAAATTACTGGAGATGAAAAATGAGAGCGGTGAAACGCCGCTGTTCAGGGCGGCTGCATTTGGCAACCTCAAGATGCTGAAGCATTTGGTCGAGGAACATATTATAGCGGAACAAGCAGAGGATGACTTGTTCAAAATTCATCAATACAGCAAAACAGAGACCATTCTTCATGCTTGTATCAATGGCCAACATTTTGGTATCTTTTACTTCAATAATTCAGATATTGCTTATTGCACTCTCTCTCTCTCTCTCTCTCTCTCTCTATATATATATATATATATATATATATTACCAATTGTCCTTAATATAACATCTCGTTTGATAGAAACGAGATCTTATATTAAGATGTTAGAGGTATTATATAGTAGCTAGATGTCATTCTTCAGCTATGAGACACATGTTTGATGATGTATCTGTGAGTGAGTGCAGATGTAGCTCTGTGGATAATTAGCGAAATGAATGGGAGAAGGCTGGTTCTGGAGACGAATAATAAGAAGCTCACTTGTCTTCAGCTTCTTGCTAGCATGCCTTCTGCTTTTCGGAGCCACTACACTATGGGATCCCTTAACAACCTCAGCTATAATTGTATGATTCCTCTCTGTCCCTCTCTCTCCCCCTCTGATGATATGTCTCTCTCTTTAGAACCGTTTCCCAGCTAAGCACTTTGCTTAGTAGGAGAGCTAATTAGATTTGGACTTTCTAGATCTTATATATCTTGGATGGCTCATATTTAAGTTTTTTTTAAAGTTATAATTTTTTAAATGAAACCTATGTTTTTTTAAAAATAATAATTAAGAGATTATCTTTATTTTAGATTCTATATCCATTAAAATAATTTTTTAAAAAAATATAAAATTTTAAAAAAAAAATCTAGACCTTAGATCAAATCTAAAAGGTCCAAATCTAATTAACTCTCCTATGTAAAGTGCTTAGCAGGGAAATCGGTTCCCTCTCAATAATTCCATTTCTAATGCGTCAATCTTCACAATATTTTTCCATGTTTTTATCATTATTGCAATGAAATGGTGCATTTTTTCTATTTTTTCCCATTTTTTAAAAAAGAAATCTTTAAAATGATGCAATTTTGATTCTTTTAAAAGTCATAAAAATTTAAAGGATTAACGTGTAAATCCGCCCTAATAATATACACAAAGGAGTAAATTGTCTTTGATCTCAATATTATCTTGAAAATTTAAAACTGTAGCAATGTAGCAACGTTACCCCACCATTAAAAGGGTTAATTTTGACTGTTAATTTTCTTCTTTTTTGACCATGCTACATACCGTGGCGTTCTATGCACTAACTCGGCATCCAAATCATCGAAAAACTCTGTTTTCGTGTCTAGGCTTTCCCCTCAATTTCAAGCAACATTGAGATTTCCGAAATAATTCCAAAAAAAATTATATTATAAACCAAATTTAAAACTGCATCATTTCATCACGATAAGATATTACAAGAATCTAATGTTAAAAAAGGAGAAAATATTTAGGAGATTGAGAATGTCATTAGAGTGAGACATGTTAGGCACCCCCGAACACTTCAACATTAATCTTCTATCTATAATTTTACTTTTCACAATTCATTTCTCACAACTCTGGAAATAAGATCACACACACACATAAGTTGGATGAATATATATGTATAATGCTTCCCTTGACCAAAAAAAATTAATATGTATACTGCTTCCCGATGAAAAATACCAATGGCTTGAAGGTGGCGATAGCTCTAATGAGTCGTGTGGGCATCCCACAGACATAGAAGCTGGCCCGTATCATGAGACTGCCAAGCCACCAACTTCAGGTAACTTTATATAACTCATGAATAGAGATGATATCTTATAAAAAAAAAAAAAAATGAATAGAGATGATAATGCGGGCCAAGACTTGGGTTGTGGGCTGGCCCGGATCAGCCTACAGGTTGCATGGTGCGGGCCTATGTGCGGCCCTGCAAAATGCCAAGTCTAACCCACAGGTTGGTTGGTGGGTTGAACTCATATTACCAACCTCTCGTCTTTGGGTTCAACTGGCAAAGGAGTTGGATAGTCTCACTAAAAGGGAGGGGGTCTGATCCTAGAGTTGGTCAAGGTACTGGGGAAGGCATCCTAGGGGTCTACAAAACAATGGTAACCCCGGCTAAAGTAGAGGCATGTGTACTCTTAGTCCTGAATTTTTTGCAGGGTGGGCTCCAAGCGCCCTGTCTTTGGACTGTGGGTGAGCCAACCCCTCTCCTAAAATATTTATAGCAAGAAAAAAAAACTCATATTACTAGCTCTCCATGATTACTTCAACTTTCATAATATTTTTTTTATCTATCATTGTCTTCTAACAATATATATATATATATATATATATATATATATATATATATATGACTGCTTGCAGCAAGTTATCTTTCAAGAATCAACTACGATGTTTGGAACAATCTAGCTGAAGGTGACAACATATTATATTGTTTATTAGAAATCAACACACACCCAAACACACATTTGTTGTCAATATATTAACATGAGGAATTGATTAATAAGCAGTATTCAATGGGATTGAATCTCTCTGGAAAGATAAGAGGAAGCATCAATTAGCAAAGCGTCTGGCTGAGTTTCTGGTGCAGCATGACTTGACGTGGCAGATCTCATATAGCAATCGTACAAGTGATTCCCAGCAGCTCCAACTACCGCCACGTCTTTACAACGTCGAAAGAAGGAAACAACAGTTAGAAAGAAAGGAAGAGAAAGAAGAAGACAATGATCAGAGCACAGTACTGAAACATTATTGTACAGCATTGTTCGCAGCAGCTAGCAATGGGATTGAAGAGATAGTGAATTCGTTCCTTAAACAACATCCGGTGTCTTTAAATTACATGGGTGTTGAAGGAACCAACATACTTCACATAACCGTTAGGCACCGTCAGTTCAAAATCTTCAAATTGCTCAAGAAAAATCCAATGTTTTATTCCTTGGTTTATCGAATTTCTTCAGCAAATTGCACCGCGTTGCACGAAGTGGCCCGCTTGGAGTATTACAGAGGATCCTCCCAACCTGGTGCAGCTTTCAAACTACAAGAGGAGCTCAAGTGGTATAATGTATGTATCCTAAGCCTTCAAAAATTCTCTTTATGTCTATTATTAAAATATACAAGTCTCACTTTTACTAACTAATTAGAGAAAGGATTGAAGATATATAGTATTAATTTTCTTTTTATTAAATTAGCTTAATCTATTTTAGTAGAAAAATAACCCTAATATATAGTATACCTTTGTCTCAAAGAAAAGGCATATAAAATTCTTAAGTTCAAGTCTCGGAAGAAGCCGCGCTCTCCCGAAAACCCTAGTAGACAGCGGGCCTCACTTCTCCTCTTCTCCATCTTTACGGCTTCCATCTCGCCAGCGGCGTTTCTTGCCACCGGCGAGCCTCCTCTTGCTCCACAGCCACGCCTGAAGTGTAGATCGGACCTCCACGAGTCAGGAGCAGCGAGTTTTAGCTCGGAACAGGGACATAAAGCGGTGACCTTCCTTCTTCTTCGGCGCCGGCTTTCCTCTGGTCTCCGTCCTCATCGTCTCTCCAACTCCGGCGTCCCTCTGCTTGTTGGGTGCAGTTGTGGTCCTCCCTCGTTTCTGGCGGTGGGAGTTTAGGTTCGGACTTCTCCCTCAATGGTGGTCTCCGGCGTGATGGTGGTATCCGGCGCGATGGTGGTCTCCGGCAAAGGGGTCTGTCCTTTTCTTTTAATTTTATTGTTTTATGTTTATGTGTTTGTTCTACTGTTGTTGTGGATTTGGGCTTCTATTGTAGTGTTTCCTGTTGTGGTTTGGATTTGTGATTTTGGGGGAAGGGTTTTGTCGATGGTTGATTTTGTTATGCGCCTTATCTATGAGATGACCATGAGGATTGTTAGATGGTGGCAGATCCAAATTGCTAATGATAGCCAAAAGTTGTTGGGTGAGTGGTCGATATCACCAGTTTTGCTTCAATGGAGGAGCAAAAGTATTCTTCAGGACTTCACTTGTCTTTTTTCTAAGGTTGGGTTCTTTGTGTCCTGTGCCCCAAGTTGGGGTGATTATGTAGCTGACCTATGTGCAGCTTATGCTTATAACAAGGTGTGCCCTTTAGGGTGGGTTTTGCAACCACCACCTTCTTTCATGTTACTTCTAACATTGGATCTTCAAGAAGCCGATGAAGTCTTTGTTGTTACTTTTATTCTCATCTGTTTTGTGGTGATTAGCTTTCCTTACATTTGGTTTGTTCTTGTTGCATTTCATAGTCTTCTTGTTGCAGTTTGTTTCTTTGTTTTCCAGTGTAATCGTTGTAACTTTGAATATTAGTATGAATATAGATATTCCTTTGATCAAAAAAAAAAAGTCTCGGAAGAGAACTAGTGGTGGGAGGGACGGACAATCTCGAACTAGATAGCGGATGATAATATAAAAAAGAAAAGGGGAAAAAAAAAACTTACAAACCCAGGAATAAAGGGAAAAAAGGGATGAAAAATGGCAACAACAAAAAAAGAGAGGAGGAATCTTAGAATATAAGCCTTTCACATTCTCCCACTAGAGAAATGATTGAAGGTATATATAATGTTAATAGAAGACTTGTCAAATTCTTTTAAGCTATTTAATAGAAAAGACAATCTTAACATATACCCCGATCTCTCTCAAAAAAAATAATTTAATTTATATAATGTAGGGGTTGTTTTGTATGAGGGGAGGAAAAAAATTTGTATTGGATTTTAAAAAAATAGAGATATGAGGTTAAAAGCTTTTAATGAATTTTCTTACTCTTGTATATTATATATTTTCTTTATTAAAATTTTATAACACCACTTCTCCAATTTTTTTAAATTCAACTCTCTATAAATTCACTTAAACTACTTTGATAAATAAAAGACAACCTTAAGTCCTTAACCTGTACATCTATCTCAAACAGTTTAATTTAATTTAATATATTCATAATCAAGGTAACAACCAAGATTCTTTAATTTCTAAGATTTTGTTGTGTGTGTGTTTATTTTGATGTGCAGCGAGTGGAAAAATTAGTTCCCAGCCACCTACACTTGCACTGTGACAATCAGGGCCTAACAGCAAAAGATGTTTTGGAAATGGAGCACCATGACATGCTTGAGAAAGCCCAGGAATGGATAAAGCAGACCGCCACGTCATGCTCCACCGTGGCCGTTCTTGTGGCCACGGTGGCCTTTGCGGCCGCCTACACCATCCCTGGAGGGAATGAGGGCGGCAAGCCAGTGTTCCTCAATTCACCAGTTTTCATCTTCTTCATCGTCATGGACATCGTGGCACTTGCCTTCTCCTTGGCTTCGGTGGTGATGTTTCTTTCAATCCTCACCTCGCCATTATTTGAACTCTGGGATTTTCACAAGTCTCTTCCACAGAAATTGAATCTAGGGTTTGCTTTTATGTTCGTGGCGTTGACCACCACGATCCTAGCCTTTTGTGCGACTATTTTGCTCACAATTAGGTTGCCGTCAAAGAACTGGACTTCGACTTTGGTGTATAGTGCTTCGTTCTTTCCTTTGGCCATATTTGGGATGATTGAATTCCCACTTTATATGAAGATTCCGATGTTGCTCCTCAAGGCTGGTAAGAAGGCTATGAAGGCGACTAAGGCAATTGGTGGAGTGGTCAGAAGGTTTAAGAGACCAAAAAATCAATAAGCCTAGAGTACAATAAGGAAGTTTGTATGTGTGTGAGGAAGCCTAGCTAGTTTGTGTTTCTATTGCTCTCATATATATGCGAGTTTCGAGGTTGTACTTTGTTTTTTTTAACATAACAGTCGATGGAATACTTATTGTGGGATGTGTCTCGTATATTATAATGAATGAATAAAATTTCTTGTGATTATTTAACACTTCAAATAAGTGAAGTCTAACATCAATTGATGCATGTGTTATATGTGGTGTTAAATTAAAGTTTAAAAAAACACAAGGCATATTTTTTCTTCAATTTTGTCCTTTTACTTTTTCTTATTGTAAGCAACAAAGAATATATCAATATATGCTTTTAATTAGGATTACTAGAGGGCATATAATCATTAAAAAGAAAACAATAATATCCAGAAGACAAAGTCACACTTCTATCATACTACCTCCGGTCCTAAACATAGAACAAAGTTTGTAGTGCAAGTTTGTAGTGTAATTTGTACTATAAACTTTGTCATATATTTAAAACGGGAGGAACATGACCTATTCCATATGTAAATGCTAAAATCTGTGCATTTATTTTTCTTTTTTGATATAAAATTTTTAGGAAACTGGTTGGGCTCACCCACAGTCCAAATGCAGGGCGCTTGGAGTCCAGTCCATAGGGTATATTGGGTTAGAAAATACACGTGCATCCACCTCTTCCCAACATTTTCACTGCTTCGTAGACACCTATGATGTCTCTCCTAGCGTCTTGACCAATTCCAAGATCAAACCCCATTCCTTAAATGAGAAAGTCCTACTCCTTGGCCAGTCAAACCTAAAAACAAGGGGTCAAATCTGTGCATTAAGCACGGTCCCTAGCAATGTATTAATGAACCCATGGATTTGGGCCTGGGCTAGCCCAATAATAAATTTCAACATAGAAAATTCAAGCCTATTCAAGGGTAAAGAAAGCCGATTCATTTTGGTTGAGAATGTCTCAACTCGAAAGCCCATAATGACACAAATGGCCAGTTAGGGATGCTATTACCATTGATAACCAATTTTGTTTTCCCAAAGATTAATCGCATTAGTCAAAAAATATAATACAGCTGAATGAATTCTGGAGTTAATCACTTATCCTGTGTTTTAATGGGAAGAAAATTAGAAGAAGAAGAAGAAAGTACTATGGGAGAAAGCTCAAATAGTAAAGTTTTTTTTTTTTTTTTTTACGAAGTTTTTCTTGTTAGTATTTTTTTTTCATTAATTATTTTCCTCCCACTTTTTTAATGAATGTGAAACTATCTCTGTTAGGATCTTACAGTCAGCATCCGCATGATTCTCAATTTTTGGAATGACATATGGGTTTAAGAGCCAATTTTGTTTTAGAAGTTTTTAGTGGAAATATTATCCCGAAAGTGTTAAAAAAGAAGTAATTTTTTTATCACCGTTATTTCAGTTAATTTTAACTGTTAGTTAACCAAATATGATTATCTGTCAGTTTACTTGTCATCCACGTCATTTTTGTTGGTGTACGAATTTTCCCCAAAAATCCATGTGTCATTTACTTCTTCTTTTTTTCAAAGTTATATTTAAAACTTTCATGGAAAATTTGTAGCTTAATAAAAATAATATGTAAATTATCACTTCAGCATACATGATAACTTTGGGGACTAAACTTTCAGGCGAGCCGCCTATTAATTATTATTATTTATTCTCACTCTTTTTTTTTCTTTCATCCAACCGCATCACACTTTCTTTCTTTTAGGCGTTTGTGTTAGGCAGCCAATTTCATTCTCACTTTCCTGCTTTTTTTTCACCTACTCACATCATAAAAGCATATAAACACATCTCTTTTAAATTGAAAAATAGTAGAATAAATAAATGTAATATGAAAATAAAATTGTCAAATAAAAAGTACGAGGAAGTAGTATGGATATTCATGAAGCCCAAGAACCCGGTGCGCCAACTCAAGCCTGATGAAAAATCACCCTACCCAACGTAAAAAAAAAAAAAAAAAAAAAAAAAAAAAAATTAGGTATAATTGGGCTTGACATTTTTGCAGGTAGGGCTAGGATCAAACAGACTATGCCGCCCTGCCCATTTGGCCCTACCTACAGTAGCTGTATATATTATTATATTTGATATAAATATTTTTTTATATACTATATTATATAATTACTAATAATCTAATATATCTATTGAGTATTAACCATTAGTGATGCACAATAGTGCTTCCAAGTGTTCTCATCAAAAGCGAAATTGAAATAATATGTTATGTCAACTCCAGAAGTTGTCCATGGCTTCTTCTCTAATGTATCAATGTTTATTACTAACCAAATAGAACAAGGCATAAAATTTTTTATTGTTGTAAAAATTTTATAGCGTCAACATGTATATTACTAACCATTTTGTGCAATTATGAGCTTTTCTATAATTGATTAAAAAACTGAATTAAGTTATAAATGAAGTTTCTGTATGATATTTACATTCAGAATAATTATCCCCTCTTATGTTATTCATCATTTCCTGTTTGTCCAAAATGTTGTATTTGTCTTCCTATCATATGGTAAGCTTTTTAATTTCAAGACTCAAGCTATAGAGTTATTTTGAAATATCACAAAGTGTAAAATTATGGATTACATTTGAAGTTTGTAATATTGTTTATTAGGTACTCCCTCCGGTCCTAATTATAGGAGCAAATTTTAGAGTTGGTTTTGGTCCTAATTATAAGAGCAAGTTTTAACTTTTGTCATTTTTCCCTATAATACCCCTATTTATACTTTCTCAATAATAATTAAAGACAATAATAATTTAATAATACACCTATATATTTTATAAAGTAAATAATGTTTGCAACTCATTAATGTCATATACACCTAAATTATACTTTTTTATATAAAATAATTTTGAGCATTTTGTGTCATATATCACCCCTACTAATACTTCTTTCACAATAATTAATTTACAACACGCTTATATTTTATCAAGTGAGAGATTCTACCTTATTTTTTATTTTTAAATAAAATAATTTTAATATTCCTTTAAAAGTATTTTTAAATTTATTTATTAAGAATTTCTCAATATGGTTTTATTTTTCCGTACAGGTGTAAATGAAGGGCTATTATATAAAATCATGAGAAAGGCACTATATCGTCGTGTTGTATAAACAGAGGAATTGTTTGGTCCCTTTGAAGTAGATAGACAGGAATGTTGAATCAAGCATCATTCAGGGTATTTTTGGAAAATACACATAATTAACTAATTTAACCTCCTTCCTTAATCTCCCCAAATTCTGCTAATTTGCTCCTATAATTAGGACCAGAGGGAGTATCATTGAAGCTTTTTTTTCTTCTTTTTTTTACATAGGATGTGACAGTATATCACCATTTTGGCAGGGAAACCCACCCTACCTAACCCATTATTGCCCATCCCCAAAATGTTAGGATTTCTATCGAACAAGAGCCTTACCTTGCTCAGCCTTGCCCATGAACACTCCTAGGAAATAGTTAGGGGATGAGGGTATTTGGATTTATTTCTCAAGCAAAACAAAAATAATAATTAAAAAATAATTTTAAACAAGTTAGCCCACCAGCCTGTAAGCTCAACGGGGTGTGCCAATGCAACCTGCCCCTTGGTGGGCTGGCATTTAACTAGCTTGAGCCCGCCACTTTTTGGAGGGCTCGCAGGCTCTAACCCTTTATAGCGGTTTTAACTCAAATTAACTCCCACAATCTACCAGCACTACTAGTAGTGCAGTTGTATTGGGAATTGTTTTCCCCCCTTAGGTCCTGAGTTCGATCCCCCCTCCCCTCGCCTTGTAACAAAAAAAAAAAAAAACAAACTCCCACAATCTAATATTATCCCATATCTCACATATGGGTAGTTACAATATTTAACTTTTAAATCATAAGGATAAAACCCCTTTTTTGAACATATGGTTCTCTTTATTTACATAATAGTCACTCTGTCATTAGGCTTAAGCCCTAATCTACTAAGGATAAACTAGGCATTTTCCAACAATAAGTACACTCTAACTTGTAATTTTTTTGGTGTAGGAGAACTTTCTCGTGACTAAACATAAGTCACTAGCTGTATTAGAACTTTCTTATTAAGTATGAGACATTGAGTTGTGACTAATTACAGAATGAATAATTTGTCATGAAAAGAAAAGGCATTTAGTTCACCCAAAAAAAAAAAGCATTTACATTGAATAAAATGGGATAGTTCAAGATATCTATTTTGGGGTAATGACTAATAATTTGTCTTTCAAAAATGAATAATTACTGTAACATCCCCGTTTTCCAAAAGCAGTATAAAATCTTTTCCATATAAAATCATCATAGTAGAGCATTTGAGCGGAAGAGTAACTGATATATATTTATAAAGCTAGTAAGTACATTTGGTTACAACTACGGTACAATAACAGAGTATTTCAAAACAGATAATAACAAAGGGAAGGCTTCCGCGAAACATCGAAAGGAATTCTTGATAGGAACATCTCGCGAGCTGCTTGTCTCTCTCCTCGGTCCTCGGGAGCTGATGCTATATTAAGGGCTGAGATCCGCACCGGATCTCAGGTAACGGTTAACCTCATATTTATAGACACAACATATGGACCACAGACAATCATATCAACAACAGTATATGTGCACTCATCGCCCAAAAGCATGCATACATATATCGCCTAATAGCATGTATACATATATCGCCCAAAAGCATGCAGATATATCGCCGATGGCAAACATGAACATATAAACAGCACATAGACATACCACAGAGCTATAAGCTATCACATACAATACACCTAGCACATACATGCATACCATAAACATCAGATTAGTGTTACGATGCGCGAACGTACCTTCGTTGACGGTATTGCGGCGTTTTACGGAAGCGGTCGTTTTGACGAAAGCGGTGAAACGTCTGTTGGACGCGTAACGACGACAAATCGAGTTTCGACGTCCTATAAGAGTAATATCACTTTTATTAGTGATTTGGTACTATATCGGCATTTTGGGTAAAAATTACCATTTTGCCCTATACCCCTAATTGGCGGAATTTCGCCGACACTTCGTTACTCTTACAAATTTTCTTCCTAAATTTCGCGAACTTGACGCAATTATGATTTTCGAAATTCTAGACTAAAATAGCCCTATCATATGATATCTAATCATACCTTGAAAGATAAAGGCTATTCTAACTATTGAAAGAACTATGGAAGCTTAAAGCTTACCATAACTGGGGTAGGGTTTCGGCCGTCGGATCAACTTTGTGAGGAGCGATCTGGGCCGTCCAAAGCAACTTTTCAAAAAAACCCTTTCTTCCCCCTTTTGCATTTACACCTGACCGAAATTCAAGGGGCTTGGCCAATGGGAGGTGGCCACGTGTCACCTTCCAGAAGCTTTCGGTCCAATTTCCCCGATCGGTACCCGATTCGCGTGATTTCGGAAAAATCTCAAACTTTTGGATTCACAACTTTGAAACCATTTCATCACTTACTAGAAATGTCCAAGTTAACCTAAATTTTGATTCCATATAGGGCTCCAACAGTCCAGTTGAAGTTTTCTCGAAAAACGTGTCCGAACGTGTTCAGTTTCAAAACGCATTTCTTGTAACAACCCGACTTTTCTAAAGCAGTATAAATTTTTTTTTTTCAAATATCATTTCAAAATGATCAGAGTAGTGCACCGGAGCGATTGAGTAACTGATATATATATTAAAATACCCATGGTACCATGTTTCTTTGTTTAAGCAACGATACGGTGATGTTTCAAAAGAAATGACAGAAAGGAGTCTTGGTGGGACTCCTAGGCGTCTTGCTTGCCCTCTCCTCGGTTCTCGGTCCACCCAGACCACGAAGCTAAGTTAAGAGTGAGGTCCATGCATCGAACCCGGAGTAACGGTTAACCTCATGATTACATACATCATATATGTACAACGAGACATTCATAGACTCTTGGCAACATTTACTATGGTCGGACATAGGATATACATATGAGATATGTATAACAATAACAATACGATCGGATGATAGACAATAGTACAATCGGATGATAGACAACGGTACAATCGGATGATAGACAACGGTACAATCGGAGTACGAGACAATAGTACAGTCGGATGTACGAGACAATAGTACTGATCGGATGTACGAGACAATAGTACTGATCAAAGTACGAGACAATAGTACAATCGGAGTACGAGGCATGACAGGACAATAGGCATGACATAACAACAGTACAATCAGTACGGACAACATACACATATGCATACAATAAACATCGAGTTAAGGTTACCGATGCGAACGTACCTTCGTTGACGGATTACGGTATTTCTAGCACGTTTTACGGAAAGCGTACTTTTACGGAAAATCGTGAAGCAGTGACACGTCGGGCGTAAGCGGCGGCGAGAATCAACGTTTCAGATATCCTATGAGAATAATGTCACTTCCATTAGTAATTTGACATTATAAGCGGCATTTTAGGTAAAAATTACCATTTTGCCCTATAACCCTACTTGGCGGAATTTCGCGGCGCTTAGCTATATAGGCTATTTTCTTCCCAAAATTTCGCCAGAACTTCGACGCATTTATGATTCTTGAAAATAAAGACTAAAATAGCCCTCCCATATGATACCCAAATCATACTTGAAATTTAAAGGCTATTACTACCCCTAATTTTGAAAGAGTTATAAAAACTACAACTTTTCGACTCGATCCCTACTATGTTTACACCTCTGCATATTTTTCAACGCAAACAAGGCTCTAAAACATTTGTAGGAATCTTGTCACCTACTTTCTAAATCTATCTACTAATTCTACTAACTACTAAACTAAAAACGAAAGACTAAAAAAACTAAAGCTTAGAAAGACTTACCGTTGAAGACTTAGGCGAGCTTCCAGAACTTCTCTCTCTTCTTTCTCTCCCTAGGAATTTCGGCCAAAGGAGCTCAAAGAAGTGAAGAGTGATGTGCAGAATTTTGAAGAGAGGAATGGCCTATTTATAGAAAATTTTTAGGGACAAGGTTGGAATTTTCCAATTTGTCTTACACTATTCATGTCCAACAATTCCAAAGGATTTTGCCCTTGCTTTTTCATGCCTTGGCCGACCTCCCTTGCTGATGTGGCAGCCTCCCATTGGTCCAAAATGGTGACTTGGCTTGCTTTAAGCCCTAGCCCAACCGTTTTCCCCGATCGGTACCCGATTCGCGTGATTTCGGAGAATTTACAAAATTATAGATTTACAACTTTGAAGACAAGTTCTCACTTAGTAGAAATGTCCAAGTTAACCTATATTTTGATTCCATATAGGGCTCCAACAGTCCAGTTGAGTCTTTCTCGAAAACGTGCCCAAACGCGTCCAGGTGTCGAAGCGAAAATCCGGAAGTTCCGGTTTATAGACATAGATGCCTGATTTCAAATATGTCCATAAAAATTCCCAATTCTTTCTCAGTTGTCACAACTCTAATTTTGAAGTCTTTACTTCCAACTTTGCTATCTGCCCTTTTTGAAATTTCCCTATTTCGTCTTATTAGGAAAAGTCCTATTGACTTGAAATTAACTTCCGCAAGAGTTTAACGGAAGATAAAAACCTTGATTAATATTTTACCTTGACTTTGGAAATCCCATTCCTAGATCTCTAGATAGGATCCGTTTCCTAATTTCTAAATTACTATTCACAACTTTTTACTTTAATTAATTATAATATATAATATATGCAACTTGCAACAAAAATCTTCATTTCCTTTTTCATTTTTTTTTATTTTCTGCCCAATTTTTCGTTTTTTTTTTTATAATTATTTTTGATTTAATTATTTAATTAATTAAATAATTATTTTTACATAATTTCTATAGAATTTTCCCATTGGTCCATTCTTGCATTTAGACCTAAAAATACCTAAACTCAACTATTTTTCTCCAAAATTTCCAATTAATTAGTAAACATACTTTTACTAATTTTCAACTATTTTCCACTAATTTTTGAGCTTTACATAATTATTTCATAATTTTCTTTGCTCAGGCTTAAGTAATTAGCTCAATATTACTTAATTACTTTATTATCACTTGTTGATAATTTTCTTAATTAAGACACTCCTTTATCTTCAAACTTTTGCCTTAACATTAGAATTTCCATGCCTCATGCATTATTTTATAATTTACAAGGGTATTTTCCATAATTTTTCTAAGTCATTTACCCTTTCCAGGGGCATTTTGGTCATTTTGGTACTTTGGCCCTTAAATTCCCTAATCCAAATTTCGGGGTATTACATTTCTGAAAGCATCAACTTCTTCAGAAAAATTCACTGATTCCAAATATGTCCAGATAAATTCAAAATCATTCCTAGATATTGAGTTAGAATTTATTTTTTTCATATCCAAAAATGTGCCTATCTGCATTTTTCCCTATTTCGTCTTATTAGGAAAATGCACAAACGACTCAGAATTGACTTCCGGAAAAGGTCACTTGAAGGTAAAAACTCACTGATCAATATTTTACCTTGACTTTGGAATTCCTATTCTAGATCTCTAGATAGGACTGGTCCTTCATTTATATTTAATAAATATTTTTTTATTTAATTAATTATTTAATTATTACAAAAATTCCACAAAAATCCCTAATTGGTCCATTCTTGTATTTAGGCCTAAAAATACCTAAACTCACTTATTTTTCTCAAAAATCTCCAATCAATTAGTAAATATATTATTACTAATTTTCAACTATTTTCCACTAATTTTTGAGCTTTACATAATTATTCATGAATTTCCTTTACTTATGCTTAAGTAATTAGCCGAAGAAATTACTTAATTACTTTATTATCATTAGTTGATAATTTTCTTAATTAGAATACCTCATTACCTCATAATTCTTGCTTGACATTTCTGTTTCCATGTCTGCTTTATTTTAGAATTTGTGAGGGCATTATGGTCATTACCATATTTTTTGAGCATTCTTCTTCAATTTCTCCAAGTTTGTAATTTATCAAATTACCAAAATTAGAGATATACGCTCTCTCAATTTAAATAATTATTTTATTGCCCTTTAGGATTTTTCACCATTTTCCTAAGTTATTTACTCCTCCCAGGGGTATTTTGGTCATTTTGGCACTTTGGCCCTTAAATTCCCTAATTCTTGATATTTACCCTAAGTGTGATTTTTAGGGTATTACAATTACAGAATTCTATCAAATAATAAAATATTCAAAAAAAATGTTAACTAGTAAATTTGTCCCTAAAGTTTTTGTTGTCTCAATGTTACTCTGGAAATTTCAAAACGTAGCAATGTTACCTATTTTTATTAAAAAGTTAACGAACGACAATTTTTTAACGAGCAACATTATTTTTTTAATAAAATAGAGCAACATTGTTACGTCTTGAAACTTTCGAGGTAACATTAAGACAAAAAGAACTTATAGGCTAATATTGCTCTTTGACCTATACTTCTAGAACGAATTTGCTATTCAACCCAAAAAAAAAAATCTAAATCATTACGCAATGAAATACATCATAATAAAGCGGCTTCGTTGGCTTACATTGCAACCTTATAACTTAAGAAGCAGCGTCGTTTCTCACATTTTAAAAAAATACATGTGTGTTATATATATATATATGGGATAGGTTATTCTGTCTACTCTTATTTTGTCTACATTTGTCTACCCCTTTCAATATCGTTAATTATATTATAATCTTATCTAACGGTGCAGATTTGAGGGATAAAATACATCATTTTACTCCTTCCTTTCTTCCACCGCCTCCTGTGGATCTCTAACGGACGAACAAGGCATCAACCAAAGAAAAGAGGATTGAGGGGCCAGAGGACCAAGTCTCGTTAATGTATTGGACTATGATGAGGGATTCGCAGATGGGTTTGCCATGGTGGATAAAAACTGGAATTAGGGCGTAGACTGGGTTGGACTGAAGAAGAAGATCGCTCTTAGGGTTCATGTGCTCTTCCAAGATTTGATGTTCAAAGCAATCTTCGCCCTCAGCGAGTAAGGGCCGATCACCAATCTGGAGACTTGAACAAAGACCCAAATCACACTAATAAATAACCACACACAAATTGGTTTGATCAATTGTTTTAGATGATAATTTAGTAGGTTTATTCTTTTCTTTTCTTTTTTTAACTCTCCCTTGACCTTTTCGAATATTATCATTCTTTTTTTTTATTCATTCGCATTGATCCACAAAAGATTGAGTCTGTGATAAAGTTAGGTATTTGTTTTTCACATTTTCCTTTCACCCATCGTCTTTTTTTTAATGAAAATTGATCCATAGATTTTAGTTGCTTGCTATTGTCTATGGATTTTGTCCTTCGTCTATGCACCCTCAACCATCCTTTCTGGCGACGAAATGGCAAGCCTCTAAAAGATGGTAGCCATTGCCATTGCTTCGCTTAAATCTTCAGTTTTACAAAACCCCATCAATTTCAATGAATCAAGTTTGAATTTTCTTGGTGGTTGTTTGAAGGGTCTTTGTTTAGATATAAAACCAACACAACAACGAAGGAAACATGTGAGCCAAGAAAAAATAAAAAACTTGACAGTGAAGTTGAGTCCCCAAGGCCGACGGCACCATTTAGGGCAAATGGAGTGGAGAGAAACTAACAGAGCGATTTTAGAGAGAGAGAGAGAGGGGTAGGGAAAATAAGAAAGTAGGCAGAATAACCTATCCCTATATATATATATATATATAACATCACAAAGTTAATTTTTATTTACAAGATATGATCTGAAATAGGGCCCCACAACTACGTAGGATTAGACTAAGTACCGTAGCTAAGATTAGGGGAAAAGCACCAAAATAAGATTTTTTTTCAAAAAATTTACCTAATTAAAATACATTGGAAACTTTTTACCAGACTAATGCTCACGCCACTAATAGCATGAAAGGGGTTCACGCCACTGACACAAAGCGTGAAGAAAGTTCACGCCACTAGGTGGCGTGAACAATGATATGGAATCAGACCCACTACAATTGAGTGGGTCTGATTCATTGTTTAGGTTTCAAGAAAGTGGTGCTTGAGTCTGATGCTTTGGATCTTGTTGCGTTTGCTTGACTAATGAGAATTTCACTATAGGTAGCCTTCTGTTTCAACAGATTAAAAGTCTGGTGGCTAGGAAATGGGAGGTTTCTGTTTGCTATCACGGGTGGAAAAAAGGCTTTTAAGACCGGACAAAACAAGTACATTAGGAGCGGACCAGCGACCAGTCTTGTTCCAGGAGGTATTAAAAGTCGACCTTTAGGACCGGACTTTTACCCGGTCTTAAAGAGTTTCTTTAAGACCGGACATTTTAAACCTTCGGTCTTAAAAGTAATACTAAATAAATCTGAAATATTTTTTGGTTCAGTCCTAAACCTCAAACTTTAAGACCGGACATAAAATCGACCGCTCTTAAAAGATCCAAATATTAAGTAAAAGACTGACTTTCAAGACCGGATTTTTTCAATGGACCGGTCTTAAAAGACCAACTTTTAAGACCGGCTTAACACCTTTAAGAGCGGTGTTATATATACATCCGGTCTTAATATTTGAACATTTAAGACCGTCTTTTTTATTTGCGGTCTAAATTTTCCCGTATTTTTTCACTGTTCTGTTCTTCCTGATCAATATATATACACAAATCCACCATCCAAAACAGCACATAAAAGTCGATATACTTTAAGCTACAAGCTATGAACATGAATAAATTGAATTGGCAAAAAGAATACAAATATTATCCACCATGAGTTATGTGGCCTCTTAATTAAGTCTACAACAACTAAAGTAATTTATACAATAGCTAAGATATAACTAATTACAATCACAATGAGTTACAATACATGCAGCACGTAATTCAACATACAAATGTAGTCCAATATATTATTCACCATGCCTTCATTTGATTCCCACCCAACAACGTAACATGCATCCTCTTTTATAACATGCCCCTTTGAAACGAATCCTGCCACAAAAACAAAACAAGAGCAAATTCATATTCAATGATGACATTGTTTAATTAATAACATAGAAGGAATATAATAATAGTTAAAACCTTAAAGTTTTCTAAGAATTCTGCATATGAATATTAATTACCTTATGAATTGACTCTTTTATAAAGTGATATCCTCCCATATCCCTTCTTGATGATCATTTCTTATGCCGGGTCATTATCCGCTTCATCTTCTTCGTTCATGTCGGTAGACCCCTTGTAAAAGGAGTACTCTCGGGAAGACCATAATTTGAATGACTTTCCTCATCAATATCAATGACCCTCTTTCCTTGGAGAGCTACGAGACCACATTTTATTTTCTTGATCGGTGATATAGAACACTTGTTTCGCATGATCTACCATAATAAAGGTTCATCTCCAAAACTTCTACTATTGACATCGACTAAAGTGAATCCTAGTCGATCGATCCGAACACCATTATTGACATTAACCCACTTGCATTTGAAGATGGGAAATCTAACTTTGACATAGTCCACCTCCCAAATCTCTTCAATAACCCCATAATATGGCATGACGCCAATTTAGGCCTCTTGTCTTTCGAGCTGGAGAAGTGCATAGATTCAGCCTCTAACATAACACCATTGTTACGGACAGGTGTGCTCCTATCATCTAGGGACTTCGTGTAAAATGTATAACCATTGATCACATACGAATTCCAACTTATGACTTCAACCTCGGGACCACGTGCTAACCATTTCATTGTGTCGAAACACATTCAGATCCCTCGACCTTTTGTTTGAACCATTTTGCAAAAGTTTCTGTTATGCTCCCTAATCAACCTTTGTTCGGTCATTCGATGGTTTTCTTTCCTTACAGCCTCTTTATGTGCAGATATGCTGGCTTGAACTTCATCAACATTATTCAAGATGTATAAGTGGACTTGTGACAATTCATCACGATCCACACTCTTTACCGAAGCCCCTCGTCTACCCCCTTGACCGGTGACGTTTTGGAAGCCCAATATGTCTTACTTTGGCCAAATAATTTTGACAAAATTCCATGGCCTCTTCGAAACATATTTCGAACAATTGATGCTTACGGCGGCACGCGTTCTTCACATACCCTTTTAGGAATTTCATAGATCTTTCAATAGGGTACATCCACCGTAAATGGATAGGGCCGCACAACTTTATCTCCTCACTAGATGAACAATGAGATGAACCATGATGTCAAAAATGAAGGAACAAAAAGCTTTTCAAGGTGGCACAAGATAAGATATCCTTCATTCTCCAATTCATCCAACTTTTCAATCTTGAAAACTTTACTACAAACCGCATTGAAGAAGAAACAAAGTCTAGTCAAAACGACCCGAAGATCATATTCGGCGATCCTCGAATAGCTATTGGGAGTAGCTGTTGCATCAAGACATGACAGTCATGAGACTTTTGGCCTACTAATTTCAAGTCCTTCATCGAGACAAGCCTCTTAAAATTTGAAGAATACCCCGAGGGAACTTTTGTGCCATGTAAACACTCACAAAAGCTTCGTTTCTCATCCTTAGACAAAGTATGAGAAGCCGGGGGACAATAAGTTCTCTTCCCATATGGCCTTGGATGCAAGTCTTCGCGTATTCCCATTGCTTGCAAATCCAATCTTGCCTTCACACCATCCTTTATCAATACGGTGTCTCACATCAAGATTGCGCCAATAGGGAAGATCAAAGAATACGAGATCTCTTCTTCCATATATTTGTTTCATTTCTACTCTTTCCAGGCTTACCGAAGATGACACTGATATTTTTAACCTTTTCATACAATTGCTCCCCAGTCAATGCCATCGGAGCTTCTTCATACTCTTGGCCACCAAAAAAGGCCTTCTTTAATCGACGATATGGGTGGCCCCATCTAAGAAATCTCCTATGTCCAAGATACACCGTCTTTCTTCCATGTTGAAGTTGATGGTAGCATGTGCCTTCTTCACAAACCGGACATGCTTTATGGCCTTTTACACTATACTCGACAAGTTCCCATATCTTTGGGAAGTCGTTTATAGTACAAAATATCATGGCTCTCACTCTAAAGACCTCCTTCTTGAAAGAGTCAAAAACATCGACACCTTCTTCCCAAAACTCCTTCAAGTCTTCGATCAAGGGCTCCAGGTAAACATCTATGTCATCTGAGGTTCCTAGGTTCTTCGCCGAAGTTCGGAAATAATTGATCGATCTTCTTCCATTGAGAAGAATCGGCCGGATGTCGAAGCTGTCCATCCGAAATCCTCTCATCTGCATGCCACCTCAGATTTTTTGCATCATTTTCATTCGCAAACAACCGCTTGAACCTTGGTATGATTGGAAGATACCACAACACTTTTGCTGGCCCCTTATCTGACTTGTACCGTGGGGTTTCACATATCGGACAACTCTGCTTCTCTTCAAACTCTTTTCTATACAATACACAATCATTCGGGCATGCATGGATCTTTTTGTACTCCATCCCCAGTGGACAAAGTATCTTCTTAGCATCATAGTAGCGATGCGGCAACACGTTATCATCCGGAAGCATGTCCTTCAAAGCCTCAAGCAATTTGAAAAACTCTTGTCGCTCCATCCATGGCGTGCCTTCAAGCTTACCAATTTCAATACGGCGTTCAACAATTGGTATTTTTACACCACGGTATAGCGGTGTCTACGCATCACCGCACATATTACCATATGCATATGATCGCTCAAAAGCCTCTTCTCCTACATCACGGATAATGTCCTCTATGCGATCATCCATATCCGTGTCATTATCATCAAAGGCCACTTCCCATGTTGTTTCCCACTTGATGGCACTTGTTCACCATGCCATACCCATCTTGTATAAGTCTTACAAAATCCGTGACAAATTAAATGTGTGCGTATAACTTCGAGGACATAGTCGACACTCATTCAAACATTTTACACAAGGGCAATAATACTTCCCCCATCATCATGGGCATTTTTTTAGCAAATTCTATAAATTCCCTAACCCCATTCGATATTCAACACTCGTTCGTAAAGCATCTATCCAAGCGTGATCCATAGTAGAATTCCTATATATTATTAGACGAATTAAGAATTACTTTTGGTCATAAATGCATCACGGTGAATCCAAGAACCAAAATAAATGCAAGACGAGGAAATTAAATGCAGGGATGAAGGTCTTGTGGACTAACTTTGTAGCATATAAATTCAAATGCGTTTCTTGAGTCGTCTTACTTCTCCGCTCACGAACGTTGATGTTGCACAAGACAGCAAGAGTAACCTAAAAACACTTGTTGGTCAGTTGGGTAGGTCTAAAGTGCAAATATAATCTTCAAAAAACAATATTCGTTAACAACAGAGAATACCCATAACAACATTACACCGATTTCGTTAAACCCATGAAAAACCAAGAACGATAAGATGGAAAGTAATAAAGTTTAAACCGAAACATCTCTTACGGCTTCGTCTATAGACGTTTAGCTAAGGAACCAGAGAGTGATTGTCGAGAAAGGTACGCAAGCGGCGACGAAGGCGAGAGGGAAATTTCGAGTCGGAACCCGAGTATTCACTTTCGGCGCGACAAGAGATCAGAGAGGGAAATTTAATTTTTCCGCGCGACAAAGATACCTTATTTAGCTTTTTGGATTTTATTAATACCGGTTATTAATTAAATGTCCGGTCCTAAAGATACAACTAACATTTTAAGACCGGAGTTTTAAAAGTATCCGGTCCTAAATTTTTATTAGTCTTTTAAGTTTTAAGACCGGAGGTTTATAAAACATCCGGTCCTAAAATTCAAATACTCTTTAGATTCGTTACCTATAAAATGTCCGGTCTTAATGGCCTTGGTGATTGAAATATTAAATCAATAAAATAAAGGATATTTTTGGACAAAAAATAAAGGAAAATTGGAGAATAAGTTTCTTTAATGAATTCTTGGAGAACAACCAAAATATTCATACTGTGTTCTTAATGTTTCTTACATTACTTCAAAAATATACACAACAACAGAAGGATCGAGGGGGGGTGCGGCATGAGCAATCTCTTCATCATCCGAAGAAATAACAATGGGTCCAACGACCCAAGAGTCTTCGGAAACAATACGACGCACTGTAGCTGGAGGTGGCGCACCATATAATGATCTAACCATGGCACGAGCTTGAGGCGTGTATGCACCCCTACGAGCAGTTGCTTGTATCTAACCATGGTTTGAGGATTTGAGAAGTTGGGGCGAGCTAGGAAGTGAGGAGTTAACAAGGACAAAGAGGTAGTGTGTGGAGTATATAAGGACGGATAGCGGGAGAGATAAACATCGATGATGAATTCGTCATTTACTTTTATACAAACTTTTAAGACCGGACTTTTATCTTGTATCCAGGTCCTAAAACTAATTTTTAATTCAATTACTTTTAAGACCGTCCTTTTATCATATATCCGGTCCTAAAAATAATTTAAGACCGATATTTTACTTTGTGTCCGGTCCTAAAACTCATTTATTTTTATATTTCAATTTATTTTTTCAAGTAAGAATTTTTGGTTAAAAATATTACTTTTAAGAACGGATCTCACACGGTATCCGGTATTAAAAGTTCATTCTTTTCAAGAGTCCCTTCCCATGTTGAAATGAATTCGAGTCTCTTCGGCTTCCACATAAACTTCCCAACTAGGCGTCTCCTCGTATTCGAGCAAATATGCGTCTCCTCGTTAATGTTTAGGCGTTTCACATTGTTCGGGATGGGTTCTCTATTTAAACCCGTTGTTACTTTACTTTCTTCACATTCATCTCCATCTCCTCCTACAACCTCCACCGTAATGGCTCCTCCACCACGACGAGGTCCTCGTGGCTGGGCGAGAGGCACCTCCATATCCTCCTCCGTTGCCTCCGAACCCGAACTTCCAACAAATGCTTTGCGGCACTGATAGCCGCGTCGCTCATATAGGCCGACGCTTGGGCCAACTTTTTCAGGTCTATCACGCCGTCAACAGCAAGCTGGACGCGGTACTCGACGCCAATGACGTTGAGTACCATACCTCTGATGACGACGTCTCCGACCCTTCCCTCCCCTCCGACAACGATGGGGAGGATTAGAAATTATTAAGTTTTTTTTTACTGCTGCCTCACAAGGCAGCAGAAAAAAAAATATTATTAAATAAAATTTTTATTTCCCAATCGGCCTTCCTTGTTTGTCTTTAACTTTATGTTCTTTTTCTCCGACAACAAGAACAAACAAAACATTGTCCTATTCGTGGTGATCAATCTTAAAAATTTGCGAATAAAGTTAACAGTTGCGACCATACAAAACAAAACAAAAAAACATTATTTACCTTTTTCGAATAAAAACAAACAGTGACGACTCTTCTCAAGTTTGGACCATCGTTGTCGTCCCCTGTACTTTTCGGATGTGAACATTTTCGGTGTCCTTTTCGTTATCTTCTTTCTTTTTCCGACAAAAGAAAAGGGACACCCCCCGGTCCTAAACATTAAGCCTTATTTTAAAATTTAAAGTTAGGAGCGGACAACTGAAAAATATACGGTCCTAAATATTTCGACAAGCTATTAAATTAAACGAAGACTTTTAAGACCTGACAACTAACAAATATACGGTCCTAATATTTTAGCTGATATTTTCGAGACTTTTAGAATCGGATATTTTACATATATACGGTCCTATAAGTCTCTACCCATATTTTTTAGAATTAGACGAAGACATTTAGGACCGTATATTTATTAAATATCCGGTCTTAAAATGGACGAAGACCTTTAGGACCGTACTTTTAACAAATAGACGGTCCTAAAAGTCGCGAATACTTTTGAGCCTCTTCGGCTCATTTTCAACATCCGCCTTTGTACCTCAAATTTCAAGCACTAAATAGCTTTATCAACCATCCCATTCATTCAGAAACCCAAAATGGACACACACAAATTGTTCGAAAAAATAAACAAATTTATTATTGAATTACATTGCGTTATATTTACAAATGAATGAATTAGCTAGTCGAAAAAATAAACAAATGTATGTACGAAGGCTATTGTTGCTACAACATCATATATTATTTTCTAAGACCAATTTATACGAGATATTTACAAAACACATCGCGTATGTGCTCCACTTCATCATCGAAAATGGCTTTTACGGGAAAACCTCACGTAACATCAAAGACAGAAACGAAATAACATATTATTACGTGCATATTTCATATGTAACATTAAGCCATCGGTGGTGAATTCAGCCATAACATTTTACCTTTAAAGTGAGTTTAGTCTTTCCTCCGTCACAATATCATATATGTGTTTCATGACGTACGGGCCACATAAGTTCGATTCTTAGGTTGCGACGGGTCTAAAAATAACAATAAATATATATAAGAGCATATATAGCTTCTTGACCAACTTCGAAGGCAATTATGCCATGTCCAAATATGTACTAACCTCAATTATGTGCCATTTAGGATTTGTGATCTGAACCCCACGCTTTTTTACATCAACTTGGAAGGTCTTCATGCCACTATCATCAAAATCACAAATTTATCGGTAATGTTCTTTGAAAATTCACAACAGAGATTTCAGACAAGACAATCAAAATGACATTCTTACTCGTTGATGATCTGCTTCAACACAAGCGATGGATCCAGGTGAATGGAGCATAAGAAGATAACATAATGCGACTCCATGTTCATGACGACCAACTGCCAGTGGTTGCTGAAAATTCACAGCAGTAAAGTATCAGTGATATATATATATGTAGCATAATTAAGTGAATTGCAGACAAGAATTGTGATATATATGTACCGAGCCAGTATGGAAACAAGTACACCTTTCTTGGCACTTGACACAACCTCTTTGATATGTACTCCTGTCTCAATTCCAGAGGTAGTGTTGTACTTGCATACACTGGGCACAAGAATCCAAAATCCAAAATCCTGCCTTGTTGAACCAGTTTCTCGTGCATGCACCTACAAGAATGACATCGATAAGGGAATTAGTATATATGTATGTGTGTCTAAACGGTGCATTTAAATTATGTAATCAAGGAAGAAGATACTTACTTCATAAATATTTGAACACATGCACTAGTAACCTGCTTTCCAGGAAGCATTATGGACTCTACATCTTCATTATCAAAGTAAACCGGTTCAGGATTTGGGATGCGGCATATTACTTCATCGACAGTACACGATTTATCTTTAAACCATTTTTTGGCTACCAAATCTTTTTTTTCCTTGGCCGTCACGTTAGCAGTAGGGGATGGAACTTGAGGAGGGGGCTCAGTGCTCTGGCTTTGCATAGGTGCGGTGAAGGTGTCAAGGGATCCACACTGGTCTCGGCCGAGAGCTCGGGAGGAACTTCATTTTCTCCATCTCCTCCTTCATCTTGCTCATCTCAGATTGAAACATCCTCAATGCGGCATCTTTCGCCGCCGATTCCTCACTTAATTTGGCAAGCGTCGATCCATCTCCTCCGGGTAACCATACTTTGTCTGTGGCGTTTGGATTTACCAAAGTATTGCTTTAGGCTTACCCGTCCTCCAATCCCCCTTACACGCCCCGAGTGATCTGTTTTCCGGTCGCAACGGTCAGAACATCATTCCTCCCGTCCGACGCAAAAGATCCCTTTGCCTCTTTTTTTAAAGATCTTCCTGTAAGATACAGATAACGAGAAGCTTAGTGATGAAACATGTTTAGTAATTAAAAAATAACAATATCGATACTTACAATTCGTTCGGCAACTACACGAGTTTTTCACTCGTGTAGGCGCCGCTTGGCTTTTGCCGAATATACAACCACGGCTCCTCGCGACGTATTGGAGATGGCGGTGGTCAACTACCGTAGAAGGATTGGATTCACTTCATCTTCCAATCTCTTCCGTTTGGCTGCCATCAAATCTCTTTCGGCCTTTTCATATCCCGCGAGAAGCCATGTGTGGGCAATCATTCTTTCTCCCAATCTCTGATATTTTCCTTATTTTACGTGAATCGGGATTGAAAACAACTATATATCAATTATGAATTCCGGCCATGTCACTAACGAAATTAGAGAACTTACGCTTGATATGAGCGTCAAACATTAGTCAAATTCACTTCATCAAGTTTCAACATTTTACTTAAGGAAGATGTAGCATTGTAGAAGAAATTGGGAAAACCAAAGGAAAGGGAGTTGCGAAATGCTGCCAACTCGGTCAATTCATTCATTCATCATAAATGGTTCCTACACATATTAGAATAACTAACTAACTACTTGCAGAAACCATTACACGGTTAACATACTTACTAACTAACAACAACGTCTAACCATGGCCATTACACGGTTTACATATCGGACTTGCATGGAACTAGGACATGCTCTCTCATGCGGGACAAAGGCGGCAAATGTATACTTCTATTCACACACCAAACCATTTAACTAACGGGATTAGATGTACACAATAACATTCACATATCCGCACGAGGTTAATAAGCAAACAAAAGTGCAAACAAAACTAAATATAAACTCACGAGCTTCGGAGTGGTTCGCTTCGAACAAATTGTTGCCAAGTTTGTTCATCAAGAAATTTGTACTTGTCGGGGTTGATGGTCGGGCTTCTCCTCGGCAAAAATATAAGTGTTAGCCGAAAGGTCTTAAACTTCTGAACCGCTCGGCCAATAAGACAATATTGAGTCTTTCAACTTCTCGAGAATCGGGGACGGTGAATGTAAGCCGGATAGTGTCCCACATAGGATCCTTTATTGTTTTTTGGTCCACATTTTCCACTCATCTGTCAAAATGCTAACCTTGCTGCGTACTAGAACGCCGACAAAACTAGTATATGTGCTTTTATTAGGACCGACAGGTTGCAAATTTTCATCAAAAATCTATATGTCCAGGTCTTAAAATTAATTAATTTTTATTCAAACTTTAGTACTGGCCAAAATTTTTGTCTGGTCTTAAAAGTCTAACTTTTAAGACCGGTCATACTGTAACTATGGTCTTAACATTTATTAATTTTTATTTAAACTTTAGTACGGACAAATTTTAAGTCCGGTCTTAAAAGTCAAAGTTTTAAGACCTATTATTATATATGTTCGGTCTTAAAACTTTAATACCTTTATATTTATATTTTTCCGTATTATTTTGGAGTGTAGAAAATATAAGTCTGCCTTGATGAGATTTCTCCATAAAAGTAATTGATATTTCAATTTTTTTATTAACATTTTTAAGACCGTTGTTATTTTAACAGGTCTGGATAAGATCTATGAAAAATTGATCAGAATAAGAAGTTCTTTATATTTACAAATTTGCCACCGGTCACAATTCTAGGACCGGTCTATACTTAGTCCGGTCTTAATAAGGCGTCCTTCATTGTGTAAGAAGTTCTTTTTATTTACAAAACTGCCACCGGTCACACCATTAAGACCGGTGCTTCCTTTATCCGCTCTAAATGAGGCGGTCTTATAGCCCTTCATTGTATAAGAAGTTCTTTTTATTTACACAGAATTCTGAATTCCGACTAAGGGAAATCTCCATCATTCGTGTGCCGCTTCTACCACAGCGTGCACGGCGCTGAGGAGGCTCATTGTGAGATGAAGAGGGTTCGTTCGTCTGACCCACACCAGGTCAAAGCGATATGCGGAGTTCCGGGAACACGAGTGGAATCATTTTCACCGTTCATTTTCAAGAAAGTAGAGAGGAATACACGAGCAAATGAGGGAGTAACGAGGCTAACGGTACGTGGGGCGAGGAAGAGAGGTAATGCAACAGGAATGGTTTCACAACGTGAACAGGGGTTCTTCAGTGAGTGTGACAAAAGCTTCCGCGCGAAGAAACGTATATTTGGCGCCTCATTTTTAAGACCAGGACAAATGAGTATATACGGTCTTAAAAGCTAACCTTTAAGACCGGTCTTTATATAACTCCGGTCTTAAAATTAATTAATTTTTATTTAAACTTTAGTACCGGCTGATCTTAAGTCCTAGGTCTTAAAGGTCTAACTTTTAAAGCCGGTCATTCTGTAACTCTGGTCTTAACATTAATTAATTTTTTATTTAAACTTTAGTACATAGAAGTAGTGATGAATGTCCGGTCTTAAAGGTCTAACTTTTAAGACCGTCTATTATATATGTTCGGTCTTAAAACTTTAATACCTTTATATTTTAATTTTTCCGTATTAATTCAAGAGTATAGAAAATATAAGTCTGGTTGTATGAGATTTCTCCAAAAGTAATTGATATTTCAATTTTTTTAATAACATTTTTAAGACCGGTTGTTATTTTAACAAGTACGGATAAGACCTATGAAAAAATGATCCATTATAAGAAGTTCTTTATATTTACAAATCTGCCACCGGTCATAGTTTTAGGAGCGGTCCTTCTTTAGTCCGGTCTAAATGAGGCGGTCTTAAAGCACTTTAGCGTATAAGAAGTTCTTTTTATTTACAAAACTGCCACCGGTCACACCTTTAAAGCGTGGCGTCGATGATCCGCTCTAAATGAGGCGGTATTAAATCCCTTTTTTGCACTAGTGTATATTTCTAGGGACTTTAATAGAGTCGCGGATGCTTTGGCAAAGTGGGGTCTTTCCAAATCGGGGATCCTCAGTGAATGTCCTTTAGCTTTGAGGTCTTTAGTCGACCAAGAGTGTTTGAGATTTATTCCCCTTACTATATAATCTCTCTTTTTGGTTTCTAGGCTTTTCTGCCCTCATTTATATCCCAAAAAAAGAAAGCCAATTCATTTTGGTTGAGAATGTCTCCACTCGAAGGCCCATAATGACACGAGTGGCCAATTAGGGATGTTATTACTTATTACCATTGATTAGGGGTGGAAACAGGCGGCGGCTGTCGAGGCCTCTGGCTTTGGCTCGGTTTTGGCTGAACGAGGCTGGCTGTCAGTGCAACAGCCGAGCCGAGCCTATTTTAAGGCCTGTTTGTCTTAACAGGCCAGGCCCAGGCCTACAAATAGGCCTGTAAAGCCTGACAGGCCAGCCTGTTAAGAGGGGTAAAATTGTAAATATATATATATATATATTAATTAAACCATGTGTTATGTCATATGTGTACAACCAGGGAAACGAATTAAAAAAAAAACGAAGCCCTCATTTCCTTGCTCAACCGCGATCTGAGACCAGGCGACAACCCTAAATCCCCATTCCAGATTCCACCATCGGCCTCACCATCGGTCTCACCGTCGTCACCACCAGCCTCACCATCCTCAACGACTTGTTATTCTTCTACCTTCCTTGAGTTCCTTCTTTCAATTTGCACGGCGGCCGGTGAGCGAATCAGCGACTTGTCCAGTTTATGTCCACCCCCAGTCCTCACTCCTCATCAGATCAACCCCAAATCAAAAACAGTCCCCAATAGGGGTGGGCATGGGCAGGGCTGGGCAGGGCGAGACCCCTGCTCGATGCCCAGCCCGAAGAATGAATGGGCTGCATTTTGCAGCCTGATGCCCAGCCCAGCCCGGTAAAAGCCCTAACCATTTTCGGGCTGGGCAAGGATGGGCTGGGCAGGGCGGGCCTCCCCTGCCCTAGAGATCGTGCACGAATGCTTAGAAAATCAAAAAATTGCAGAATTGAAAAATAAGCCAAGAATTCAAATGAAAAATGCAATTAATTCAGGAATCTCAGTTCTAATTTATCTATGAAATGTACTTTGAAACTTAAAACACCATCATATGTCTTAATAAAATATCCATACTTTAATAATTTAACAATATCCATAATTTATTATAAATAAGGAAACAAAATGAAGTCCAAGTGGTTTGCATCAATGTCCCAAAAGTTGATTGCTCAGCTGAAGCATCTGGAAAAAAATAAAATCCAACTATAATTTAACATATCACAAAGTAAAGAAGAAAAGGAATAAATTTACTTGTAAATTTTAAAGGTTGCAACTTACCTATAACTCATACTTGCAAAATTCACCTTCAATCACCACTTGCTGTTACATCCTCCCTTCCAAGTGTAGCATCTAGGAAAAACAATGAAAGAACAATTACATTAAGAAAATTATGAAGTAATGTGTGTGTACAAATTCTTGAGCATTAAAATAAGACTTTACTTGCAAGTTGAATGACATTTTCTGTGTCATCAAAATTATCAAACTCGCGGAGCTTGTCAACAATTTCAGTGATAGATTGCCCAGCTTGTAGCCAATTTTGGCTACAAATGAGTGCTTCTGTCATTTTAGGAGATAAAGAGCTCTTATAATGATCAACCACACGTCCTCCTGTGCTAAATGCAGACTCAGAAGCTACTGTAGAAACTGGCATAGCCAATACATCTCGTGCCATGTGGGAGAGAATTTTATATTTTTCAGAATTAGCTTTCCACCAAGACAATATGTCAAACTCAGATTGAGAAGGGATTTCATCTCTTGAATTAGTTGTAATATACCTATCTAACTCAGTTTGAGGATCTGTTGAGGTTTTAATTTTCATAGATTCTAACCACATATGACCCGGATCCTCTTCATCATCATCATCATCATCAAAAGAAGGTAATGAAGTTACACCTGCTGTACTTATGGAGTCAATCCTTGATTCAATGGAAACCCCAGCAGAGTACTCATCAAACAACCGAAACAAGCAATCTTTGACCCTTTCTTTCATAAGTGAGCAAACTTCAGGGTCTATGTAAAGAACATCAAACATATGATTCACATAGGCGAGTTTATATCGAGGATCTAAAATTACAGCCACAAATAGCACCGGATTCATATTAGTTGCTTGACCCCAATACTTGTCAAATTTCACTTGCATGCTATTGCTCATCTCTCCCAAGAAGTTATTAGCATTATTCATTATATTCTTCCGCAACATTTTTTGAATACGAGCAATCTGGTGGAAACATTCATTTGATGTTACAGAAAGGGAACTTGAAAATTTCAATGTAATGTCATAAAATACCTTCAAGAATTTGATGAAGACTCGACCATTATCCCAATCATTAGTAATTAGACCGTAAAAAGAATCACGGCTAGAACTACTAGAGGCATCACGCTCACGCCTAGAGCTCGAGCTAAAGAATGAAATATAATCAGCATCTTCATCACGCATACGGTCAAATACTTTTTGAAACTTCATGGCAACTTCCAACATTAGATATGTTGAATTCCATCGAGTGCTTACATCAAGGCAAACAAGGCTTTTTGTGTCTATTTTCTCAGATTCTGCCCAAGTTTTGAATCTCAGAAACCATGAAGGAGAAGAACGAACATATCTAACAGCGTTTCGGATTGCTTCAAAACTATCTTTCATTTCTCTAATACCTTCATTGACAACCAGATTAAGGACATGTGCGCAACACCTTAACTGTAGATAATCACCTTCACAAACTAAGCCCTTCCAACTCCTCAACCGCCTCTTAAGATATCCCAAAGCTGAGTCATTGGCTGAGGCATTGTCCACGGTGAGGGTGAACACCTTCTCAATCCCCCAATCCAACAAGCATTTCTCAATGGCCTTCCCTATAGTATCGCCTCTATGATTTTCAATCATAACAAAATTCAGAATTCTCTTGTGCAGATTCCATTCATCATCTATAAAATGTGTTGTTAAACACATGTAGTTGAAATTTTGGCTCGATGTCCAGCAGTCTGTGGTGAGACAAACACGTTTAGCACTTTGCTTCAAGACTTTCTTCAATACCTTAACTTCTCCAACATATAACTGCCACACATCCCTTCCAATTGTTCTTCTTGAAGGGATTGGAAAGCGAGGTTCAAACACGTTCAACAATTTCTTGAAGACAGGTTTCTCCACAATTCTAAATGGCTGCTCGGCACATACAATAAATTCTGCTACAACTCTTCTGCATTGTTTCTCATCATATTTATGTGGGACTAAAGATTTTCCTTGCCCACTCGTCCCACCAGATAAAAGATTCAACATAGCTTGCTTTTTATCTTTAGTAGCCTTGTTTGGGTCATTCGGACACTTTCGGATATGCCTTAACATAGAATTTGTTCCATGGCGATTTGGATCAGCTTTATATTTGGCATGGCAATGCTTACAAGCTACAAAGTGCTCCCCATTAGATTGTTCTATTGGCAACTTGATGAAGTATTCCCACACTTCTGATGTGTGCCTGGGTTCTTTCTCTTTTCTCTTTGTACCCCTATCTTCAACTTTTGTTATCTGTGTGACAGGTTCTGTCACAGTTTGTGTAGGACCATGAGAAGGAGGAGGGAGGGGAGGGAGGAGGGCAGATCGAGGGGTAGGTGGAAGAGCAGTAGGGCTAGGGGTAAGGGTAGGAGCAGGGAGGGGAGGGAGGAGGGTAGATTGAGTGGTAGGTGGAGAAGCAATAGAGCTAGGGGTAAGGGTAAGAGCAGTAGGACTTTCACTACAGTTAGGACTTGATATTTGAATAGGTCCTGTAGTAGTTGGTGTTTGCATAGGGGTTGAAGCACCTTTAGACATTCCTTCAAGGGAAGGTGGTGATTTAGAAGCTTGGTCATCCATTAAACCTATAATTAAATGATAAATTGTTAAAATAATAAAAATAATTATATTTCAAATAGCATATATGTGTAAAGTAATAAACACAAGGTAATTAATAGAAAACAATTAATAGCCAGTGGTGAGGTAATGCTATTTATCAAGCATTTACACGAACAATTCATAAATTGTGGTCTACCAAAGGCTGATAAGTGATCACTTAACATATAAACTTGACTAAAGAAACTCAAGTATGGCTACTGAAAGTTCTCAAAGTTGATGTTTTTCATTTGATAAATGAAGTATCAACAACCACATAATACAAACAATTTCTATCATACATATATAAAGAAATCCGACCCAAAAAAGATGAAAACATAGAAGTTATCCAGAACAACTTTCATAAGACATATTCACTGGTACTTGTATACAAATCTGTTCATTGCATGAAAGCATAGATTATTGATATAAATTAGAATTAGATTATATGTACTACTCAACTATTATATTACAAGGGCATACATAAAGACACTGAACAGAGTACACGAAAGTTCTCATATATAAAAAAACATGTACCTTTTGGCTAACGCATTAACAATAACGGATTAGGAGTTACAGAGAACAAAATTCTAAGTGGTCTGAATCAAAGCTCATTATCAGTTTTTTGGAACTTAATAACCAAATAATGAAAAACCTCTCTCTCACTAAATTATTCAATAAAGAATTTCACTCTTATTATCTACTGCACATACACTAAATTATTCAATAGAATTAAAGGTTCAAAATCAAAAGGTTACTCCATAATCTCAATAGAATTCCATTAAATTAAAACAAGGGGCAGGGGACTAGCTGATAACTCTAAAGATGTTCATTCATTGTTTATTGCAAAGCTTTAATTGGCGCATGAACGCGAGAGAAAGCTAAGAAGTAAACCTAGATCAAAATATCCGGGAGAAAGGAATGCCAAGAAGCTTTTGATGTTCGACGTTTTCATTCTGAAATTTTGATTAAGGATCGAATAAGAAATGAGAACTCTGAAATTCTGAAATAGAGAACTCTGAAATTCGAATAAGAAATGAGAACTCTGAAATTCGAACAAGAAGCTTTAACAGATGCAAGAATCAGTATAGCAACAGTAAACAGCAAAATAAATACGCATAAGGGAGAAGAAGAAGAAGAAACCTGGAACAGAGTGGCTGAGAGCAGAAACAAGACAAACAAGAGAGTGGCTGACAGGCTGAGACTTGAGAGGCAGAGACGAGAGAAAGGATAGTATCGCCGCTGAGACTGAGACGACAGAGAAGTGAGAATGAAACTGATCGGCTAGGGCCTAGGGAAAATTGCATTTAGGAGAAGGCTGAACTGCGGAGTACGGAATACCAACGAACACACGAAGCGTCGAAGCGAACTACCAAAGAGCGGGAATTAGGATTTAGGATTATAGACCATATTTAATTGGTATGAAATTATATATTTAAGTAAATGAAAAAAAAATCCGGGCAGGGCCAAATGGGCAGGGCAGGACCCCCTGCCCGATGCCCGGCCCTGCCCGGTTAATAGCCCTGCCCAAAACAGCCCAAATTTTTTTTGGGCCACTTTTTCAGGGCCGGGCTGGGCAATTTTTTATTGGGCTTGGGCGGGCGTACCGGGCTAGTGGGCACCATGCTCACCCCTAGTCCCCAACCCTAATCATTTTGCATTTCCGCTGGCGCTAGTCACTCTCTCGATCTCACCGTCGGCCGTCGCACCTCTCAGGCCTCGTCGAGTCGTCGCTCTCACCATCGGCCGTCGCACATCTCGGCCACTCAATCAATCTCGCGGTATATGTTTGCCTCGTTCAGTTTCTTCAATTGCCCTAATTTGTCTTGCTTCTTCTGATTTTGCTTTCCTAAAATTAAATTACATGGTGGAGGGTATGTGTTTGTTTTTTTGGTTGATCTGTTGAGTGACCTTGGGAGTGGTCGCTGCTCGTGCCTCTGTTTCTCCTTCTTTTGTATTTCTTCTGTTTAGAATAGTATTAAATATATTTTTTTTCAATGAACAGGAGACCGTGCCGAATCCAAGAGGATGCCTTTTGAGAAAAAGATCGAGTTCCTTGAGAGCTTGACTGGAAAGGTAAGATTTTGGTTTATAGTTTTCGTATATTCCATTTTAGTGCTTATTTTATTATAGTTTTCTGGGTTTTTTTTTTATGGCTTTGGACTTGTTAATCTTGCGAAGTTTTCTAATTTTGCAAGTGAAACTCTTCCATACTTTTCGTGTAGGAGGAAGCTTTAGACTTATCCATGACATGGAAGAGAAGCAGAGCAAGGATCAAGTAAGTTGTATTTGTATCAGATATATAAGTGTTAACTTCAATCTTTTATAACAAAGATATTAGGTGATTCCTTTTATATTGGAGTATTCTCATTTGAATGGTTTAGCTTCATTCTTACGCTATGGGTAAAACCTAAAAGGTAGCTACACATTTGGCAAGTGTTTCTGTTCTCCTTCTTGTTTCAACTCATTTTGCTGTTTGCTCATCTATTTACGGGATCTTTTATAACTATGTTGCTTCAAAGTTTCACAATTTCAGAAATATCATTGTGCTTGTTGGCCACTTTTTTGACATTGTCTTTTGTTCTTGTTTACAATTCCAATGTTTTTATATCTTGGTTTTTAACGAGTTACGCAATTAAATGTCATATCTTAGCCAAATATTTTTATATTTCACTAATTGTGAATTAAAGAATCATAACAATAAACACCACATGAAGATATCATGTTTATACTTGATTCATTGATTTGTATTCATGATAATAAAATGGGCGTGTGTTATTACGAAAAATTTGGTGCATATGGTCGTAATGTTGGAGAAGACGATGGCTTTGCCCCTAATGTCTCCAGGCATGTGTTTTGTGTTTGAGTATTGATTTAGTAGACATCAATAGCTTTTGAATATCCATGTTCACAATTAAATTAAATTCAGGGTAAGTCCCTTTTAGGTGTAATTCAATACTGTTGGTATTCATGTGTTGTATGAACTACAATTGTGTCTTAAGGTTTATTTCTAAAATAAAACATCCCTCTAACATTGGTAAATGGTAACCTTTCATTCATGCATGTTATGAACTTTATCCATGCTAATGTTATGTTGTTGTATTTGATTTCATTTTTTATGATGTATTTTAGATCATTAGGAATAATTTATGTAAGGCCTGTTTTCGGCCTGTTAATAGTGGGCCTTTTTCGGCCTGTTAACAATTGGCCTGTTAAAGGGCCACTTTCTTCCTTAACAGGCTTGGCCTATTAAGGGTGAGGCCTGGCCTGTTTCCACCCCTACCATTGATAACCAATTTTGTTTTCCCAAAGATTAGTTGCGTTAGTCAAAAAATATAATACAGCTGAGTGAATTGTGGAGTTAATCACTTATCCTATGTTTTAATGGGAAGAAAACTAGAGAAAAAAAAAATACAACGAGAAGGCTCAAATAGTAAAGTTTTTACTATTTTACGAAGTTTTTTTTTCCTCCCACTTTTTTAATGAATCTGAAACTATCTCTCTCTGTTAGGATTAGAGCCGGGAAATCGGGCCGAGCCCATCGGGCCGGCCTGTTTAAGCCCTGGCCCGTTAAGGGTCGGCTTGAAAATGGATAAGATATTTGAAATTGGCCCTGGAGGGCCTCGGGCCAGCCCTGCAGACCCTTTTCACTGTAGCTTTTTCCTTTTTTCCTTTTTTAACTTATTAATTTATATATATTTTGTATTTTTTATAGAGTTATTTTTCCATTTAACTACAAATACATAATAACTATACTCTAATTTTATGGTTTGGTGTATTATTTGTTGCAAATAAAGATTATGGATGTGTTCTTGACGCGGGAGAAGAAATTTATGATATTCTTACTCATGAACCAGAGGTTACTACTCAAAGTGAAAAACAATCAAATGTCGTTAAAATTGATGATAGTGGCGAATTTGACGACAATAATAATCATTGTACTAATGTCGTTTAGTGGTATGCTTCTTATGTTTTATGTGAATTATTTGTGAACATAGTTTGCTTTTGATTCTAAATTAGTGACTGTACTTATTTGTTGGATGATTTGTGTTATAATTTACTAATTATATTTCTTTAAAAAAACAGAGGAAAAATTAAAATTTGTAATAGTAATTTTCGGGTCCTGGAGGGCTGACCCTGGCCAGTGGCGGAGCCACACTTGCGCCACTGTACGCAGGTGCAGACACAAGTTTGAGTTTTTTTTTTTACAATAAATGAAGCTGTCTGCGGAAGCCTCGGAGGAGTTCGTCACCGGTAATGATGGTGGACGATGGGAACAAGGTGGTTGAAAGGAGTCGCTAAGCGTTGAGCCGTCCAGGGCGGACGTTGAGCCGGAACCGGAACAAGTTTAAGAGAACTAGACGGTCGACTTTCTTCCTCTCTTTTTCTTAGAATCAGAACAAGGAGAGAAGAAGAAGAAGAAGAAGAAATAGAGAAGGATGAGAGAAAGCCAACTGGTATAGGAAAAAACAAATGGAAAGATATGGAAAGGGGGCTTATTTACCGTTTATTTTCTACCAATAGCGAGAGAAGAAAGGAGACATGTGAAAAACTAGTGAAGGTTAGAAGGAAAGTAGAAGAAGATGATGATGAATGATAGAGAGAAGAGAGTGAAGATACGGGAGCTGTGACCCATGGGATAATTGGGAGTAGGTAGGTATATGTAGGGGTGTTCATGGGCAGGAGGGCTTGACAGAGGGCGAGACCCTTGCCCGATGCCCTGTCCAAGAGATTATTGAGCAGTAAAATGCAGCTCAGTGCCCGGCCCTGCCCGATAGAAACCCTAAGATTTGTGGGCAGGGCAATAATGGGCTGGGCAGGGCGGCCCTTCCATGCCCAAGTGACGATACCCTATAACCTTGTGACACCTTATGTGAAAAAAATAGCTTTAGTCATACCTAATAAACAATATTGCAAACTTCAAATGAAATCCATAATTCTACACTTTGGAATATTCAGATATAAGTCTACAACTTAAGTCTTAAAATTAAAAAGACAATCATATGTCTTAACAAAATAACAAATAGTCAAATATCCATAACTGAAATATTAAATCACATTCATAATTCATTAAATACAAAACATCAAAAAATTGCAATTAAAGCCTTGTAGACATCCAATACTCCTAGAGTTTGCATAAAGGCTCCAACCGACAACCGTAACCACTACATTCCCCCCCTCTCCATGTGCAACATCTAGGAAGAAAATAAAACATCAATTACATTACAAAATAAAGAAGTAATATATGTGTTCAGGTATGTATATATCAAATATATGTGTTCAAACATCTAAGAAGTAATATGTGTTCAAGAATTTTATAGAGTTAGAATTAAAGCTTATTTGCAAGCTGGATGACATTTTTCGTCCCATTAAAATTATCGAACTCACAAAGCTTGTCAACAAATTCAGACATAGACTGTCCAGATTGTAGACAATTTTGGCTACAAATGAGTGCTTCTGTCATTTTATGAGATAGAGAGCTCCTATAATGATCAACCACACGTCCTCATGTACTATAGGCAGACTCAGAAGCTACTGTGGAAACTGGCATAGCCAATACATCTCATGCCATATGGGAGAGAATTCTATATTTTTCAGAATTAGCTTTCCACCAAGATAGTATCTCAAAATCAGTTGCATAAGGGATTTCATCTCTTGAGTCAGCTGCAATATATCTATCTAACTCAGATTGAGGATCTGTTGATGATCTTTGTTTCATAGATTCTAACCACTTATGACCAATTTTTTATTCTATTAAAAAAATAAATAATAAAATATATACTATTGGGCAGGGCTAAATGGGCAGGGCAGCATACCCTGCCCGGTGCCCAGCCCTGCCGGAAAAATTTTCCAGCCCAGTTGTGCCCAATTTTTTCTAGGCTGCCTTTTTTAGGGCTGGGCAGGGCGATTTTTCGTTGGGCGCGGGCGGGCGGACAGGGCAGCTGGGCATCATGAACACCCCTATGTATATGGGTATCTTTTTTCAGATCTTGAAAGGACATTTACTTTTTCTTTTACGCCTAAAATTTAAAGATGGCTTTGCTTTGGATACAGTAAATGATGAAGGCTAAAATCTTGGGAGGTGGATTAACGAGAATCAAAATTTATTCATTTATTGTTATTGTAATATATTAATTAAAATTTAATAAAGAATAGAATATAGTTGGCAAAAAGATAAAGAATAAAATATTTTTCCTTACCCATACTTCATTATTTTATATTGTATTATTCATTGATAATTAGACTTATTATTCTAAAGAAAAGATAGCTAGGTATAAGTTTTTCATTTTACTTATTTTGGCCAGTTGAAACTTAAAATCAAACGGTTTATTATGACTTTCGTGTCTTTCTCTCTTGTCCATTGTGGGACAAACTTATTTAGTTGCTTGAGTGTTTGAGTTGTCTTGATCCTCGTGATTCATTTGCTAATTTTAACAAAAAAAAAAGTTGAATGAGTTTGCTAAATTCAATCATTTGGAGTTTGATGAGCTTGCAACTATTCCTTTTCTTTCTTCAAGTTTTCGGTAATTTTATTATTGATGTAAGAGCTTATTCTGATTTTGTCAATTTGAAAACAATTTATGACCTTGCTTTGAAGATATATGGTTGAGAAGAAAAATGATATTATTTATCCATTTGTCTATTTGTTGATAAAGTTGGCACTCGTTCTACCGGTAGCAACTGCTGGTGTTGAGCGGGTTTTTTCTGCAATGACTTTTGTTAAGGATAAGTTGCGCAATTAGATAAGTTATGATTGGTTTAACTCATGCATGCTAACTTATGTTGAATGTGATATGATTGATAAGATTGATGATGAAGATACAATGCAATATTTTCAAGGAATGAATAATCGAATAATGTTTTTGTAATCGTTCTGTTGTAATAGTTTATTTGACTCTTGATTATTATTATTTTTGTTAAATTAAAGTTTTCTTTTCTTGTTTATATTATTTTGTTGTTTAATGCATTTAAAAATTTAAAAAAAAAAATCGGTGGTGCTACCTTCAAACCCTCAAAATCCTCCGATTAATTGTGCGGACACAAACAAAAAGTCCTAACTCCGCCACTGACCCTGGCCCTGCTGCTCTCGGGCCGGGCTTTGAAAAACATATGTTTTTCTTACCTCAGGCCCTGAAGGGCCGACCCTGTTAGGCCCTGGCCGTTCACGGGCCGGCCCTGGAGGGCCGGGCCGGCCTTGATTCCCAGCTCTAGTTAGGATCCTCTTAAGTGCAGTCACCATCCGCATGGTTCTCAATTTTTGGAATCATAACATAATGGGTTAAAGGACAATTTTGTCTCAGAAGTTTTTCAATGGTAATTTTACCCCGAAAGTGTAATACCCTAAAAGTGTAATAACCTAAAATGTAATACCTAAAGTGTAATACCCCGAAAGTGTAATATTGTCTCAGAATACTACCGGTTGTGAATTAAAACCAGCAATGTTTTGAAGATAGTCTTCAGGACTTGAATCGGGCGCTTGAAAATTTCTTGTGACACTTTGTACATTAACAAGTGCACCTATCATGCTCTTAGAGTGCTTAAATAGAGTTTTTCTCTCGAATACATAGGCAAGTGAATGGAGGCATTGATTGACGACGTCCTCAACTGTTCAGAATAAGAAGTGGAACGCCAAGAATAATGACGATCCGTAGTAAGTAAAGGATGTGACTCTTTACTAGATTAACAAAATGTGAGTGTTGGCTGTCAGAAATAAATTTTCTGGGCCATGTTCCATGACAAAACGATGTTGTTATCTACTCTAGACAAAGTAGGAGCAATTTTGGAATGAGGATGACTAGAAAATAGTAAAACGTAATGTGTAGTTTTGGGTCTGGCGGGATAGTACCGCAGATTCAAGTGAATTCTCGCTAGATACAGTTACTATAAGGCTACGGTATAGAAAATAGGTAGCAATCGGATGGAGAAAACTACCAAGAAGATACTCTCTACAAAAGATTGTACCGGTATTTCATATGACGATTCAAAAATCGAAAGCTGTTAGAGTATGATGAAAGCGCAATCCTGTTAAAGGAAATTCCCTGCGAAACTGTAAATACGCCTGATGAAGCCGAATTTCCAAGTTTCATTACGATCGAGATGACACAGATTGACGCCTTGTATGAGCAGAAGTGTAAATCACTTATATTGCTCGATAAAATTATCGGAGCAGAGATTTTCGTAGTTGGGATATGATTGATCACGTCTCTTGATAGTTTGTACAAGTCACAAAAGATCGTGAGAATCTTTTGGTGAATGAGATGATCGTACATCCCTAGATGTCGGTGTCAAAAGAACACCTCAAGGACGAACATGTAGTTCACATTTCGTGAGATCATTCAAGTATTCATTGAAAAAAAAAACGCTAAAACACTAAAGTACACGGTGTTATGGGCGCCACGGAAGCAATATATATAAAGTACGCGGTGTTTTGACGCCACAGAAACACTATATATCAATCTAAGACATGATAAAAACTCGGTAATCAAGCCTGAACGAATTCTCGATAAAGTATGAAGTGTCGAAGTATTGAAAGCTAGTATTCTTTTGGTCAAGCTAAGGCAGATTCTAGTTTCAAGAAGAGTAACTGAGTAACCGAAGCATTCCGGTTGTAAAGATTAGCCTAGAAATGGTTGCCTACAAGTGAGACAACTTGAAAGAAAAGTTGGTAGAAAAAAATTTGGAGTTATGAACTGGAAGTCCGGTTAGGATAAAGCAAATTTCGAGGACGAAATTTTGTTTAAGGGGGGAAGAAATGTAATACCCTAAAAATCTATATCATAATTTGGTAAAGTTAAACCTATAGAAAGTAGGTGAATATGGGATATCAAATATTAAGTAATAATTAGCTTATTTTCTAAAGAAAAATCTCTTGGAAATTAGAGAATCTAAGGGCCAAAGTGCCAAGTGACGAAAATGCCCCTAAGGGACATAAATACTTAGGAAAATTGTGAAAAATCCTAAAAGGCAAGGAAATAATTATTAAAATTGAGAGAGTATATTATCTCTAATTATGGTAATTTAATAAATTATGGACTTGGAGAAATTGAATAAGAATGCTCAAAAAGTATTGAAATGACTAAATTACCCTTGTAAATTCTAATATAATGCAGAAGACATGAAAACAAAAATGTCAGGGCTAAAAGTTATGAGGTAATGTGGTATTCTAATTAAGAAAATTATCAAATTTTGATAATTAAGTAATTAAGTAATATTGGGCTAATTACTTAAGCATAAGCAAAGGAAATTCATGGATAATTATGTAAAACCCAAAGATTGGTGGTTGTTGGCTTAAAATTAGTAAAAATATATTTGCTAATTAATTGGAAAGTTTTGAGAAAAATAGATGAGTTTAGGTATTTTTAAGCCTAAATGCAAGAATAGACCAATAGGAAAATTTTGTAAAAATTATGTAAAAATAATTATTTAATTAATTAAATAATTAATCAAATATATAAAAAAAACGAAATTAAAAAAAAATGGGCAGAAAAAAAAAATAAGAACAAAAAAATGAAAATAAGAACAAAAAAATAAATATAATATTTTGATTATTATATAATTTAATTTAATTTGGTGAATAGTAATTCAATAATTAGGAAACGGATCCTATCTAGAGATCTAGGAATGGGCGGAAGTTAATTCTGAGTCCGAATGTGCATTTTCCTAATAAGACGAAATAGAGAAAAATGCAAATAGGCATATTTTTGGATATGAAGAAAATAAATTCTAACTCAACATCTAGGAATAAGTTTGAATTTATTTGGACATATTTGGAATCAGTGAATTTTTCTCTAGAGATTGATGATTCCGAAAACGCGTTTCGTAACCGGACCCAGTTGGAGCCCTATATGAAATCAAAATTTAGGTTAACTTGAAAATTTCTAATGAGTGAAGAAATGTCTTCAAGGTTGTAAATCCAGAGTTTTGAGATTTTTCCGAAATTACGCGAATCGGGTACCGATCGGGGAAATCTGCCAGACCGGCATAAAGTGAGCAAGAGTCACCATTCTTGGAACCACACCAAAGCAGCCATATCACCCCTTATTTCGGCCAAGCATGCTTCCATGGACAAGAATTATACACCATTTTTGTCTTGAATTTCCATGGTTAAGAACAAGTTGCAAAATTCCATTTGTGTCCTTCCAAAATTCTATAAATAGGTAGCCACCCCTCTTGAAATTTTCACACCATTCCTCCTTCCTTTGGCCGAAATCCTAGAGGGAGAAAGAAGAGAGAGAAGCTCTGGAAAAATTTTGAAGAAAGTCTTCAACGGGTAAGTCTTTCGGTCTTTAGCTTGTAAGTTCTAGTTTTTAGTTCGGTAGTTGGTAGAATTGTTAGTTAGATTTAGGAAGTAGGGGATGAAATTCCTATTCTTGTTTTTAGGCCTCATTGCATTGAAAAATATGCCTAAAGAGGTAAAAACATGGTAGGGATCGAGTCTCCGAAAAGTTGAAGCTTTTGTAGTTCTTTCAAAAGTAGGGGTTGTAATGCTAGAATAGCCTTTAAATTTTCAAGTATGATTGGATATCATATGGGAGGGCTATTTTAGTCTTTATTTTCGAAAATCAAAATGGCGTCGAAGTTCTGGCAAAATTTTGGAAAATCGGAGCCAAAGTAACGAAGTCTTTGGTGAAATTCCGCCAATTAGGGGTATAGGGGCAAAATGGTAATTTTTACCTAAAATGCCGATTATGATGTCAAATCACTAATAAAAGTGATATTACTCTTATAGGACATCAAAAACTCGATTTCTCTGCCGTTACGTTGTCCGACGTGCCATTGTTGGACGTTTCGCCGTTTTCCGTAAACGTGTCATTTCCGTCAAAAGTACCGAAGTACCATCAAACGAAGGTACGTTCGCGCGCATCTTGTAATATCGACTCGATGCTTATAGTCTGCTTATATATGATATGGATAGTTTCATAAGCCGTGGGTGGAACTCTGGTCTGGGCCATGCACAGTGACTAAGGTAATAAACTTAAATAATCACTATACAGCTTCACGGGTTATGGTTTTGATAATACCGTTATGTTTTCCTAGCGCTGAGGACACGACCGATCATCGTGGCACTGGTGAATAGTGCAGGAAGATAACTTTTCTTGTAGGGTAGTTGTTATTAGATGATCAAGGATCATTGCTGTAATTCATTTTAGAAATATCTGTTGATCATATACTGTTATATAAGCATGAGGTTAACCGTTACCTGAGATCCGATGGGCATTGGATCTCAGCTCTTACTATAGCATCACATCAAGGTCTGGAGAGAGAGACCAAGGACGGAGGATAAGAGTAAGCATAGCGGACAGCACACATGAAGATGAAGACCGCGTGGAGACCCGATCAAGGACGTCTAGTATCTAAACAGATAATGTATTAATCTTTATGAACAGGTGATTACGCCACTGTTGTTGTTATAATCAGTTACTCAATGTTTTATTCCGATGCTCTACTCTGATTGATTTTTAAAAAAAAAAAAAATTGGCTCTAAAATTGGGATGTTACAGAAAGTGTCATAAAATGAGCAATTTTTCCTAACCGTTATCCCAATTAATTTTAACCGTCAGTTGACCAAACTCATTTTGTCATCACGTTATTTTTGTTAAGATGCAAATTTGTCCCAAAAGTCTCTATACAATCTACTTCATTTTTTTCCAAAGTTAGACTTACAACTTTTGGGGAAAATTTGCACCTTAACAAAAATGATATGTGAATTATCAATTCAAAATATTTGGTTAACTAACGGTTAAAATTAATTGAGTTAATAACCATGGAAAAATTGCTTCATTTTTACACTTCAGGGGAAAAATTACCCCCTAAAAAACTTTCATGGCAAAATTGCTCCTTAACCCTAACATAATGAAAGATGATATTTTAGGATTAACTAGTATAACTAATTCCATTGATGTACCCAAATTAGTCAATGAGCTCTTGTACTAAATATAGGAGGTAGTACAGTATTACATACATGGATGATAAGGTTTGGTTCAATGCTCAAATTGATCAGCGTTAACCCCCATTTTTATACTACCTCCGGTTCTAATTATAAAATTGGGTTGACTTTTTTTATAGAGATTAAAGAAGCTAAATAAGTGACTTAATCATATCATATGTTATGTATCCTTAGATTAATTATTAGCTTATTAGTTAAACTAATTAGTTTTGAGGGGAAAAAACAAATACAAATACTGTATAGTAATTTAATTAACTTCTTTAATCTCTCCCAAAAAAAAATCAATTTGGTCTTATAATTAAGACTGGAGGGAGTATCAAATTAACTAAATTTAAATTACCTGAAAAACATGGAAGCAATCCTTTTTTCACGCATATACAACTAATCGAGGAGGACATTTTACGTGGGATGCGTACGGAATAAAGTAAAGTGGTCATCATGCGAATAATATGTATACATAACAAAAATGTACTAAAGAACAAGGGCGAATCAGGTGCATTTCTAAGGTAGGTTTAGTAAGTATGAGATATTTAGTTGTGACTAACTACAGAATGAATAATTTGTCATGAAAAGAAAATGCATTTAGTTCACCCAAAAAAGAAAAAAGAAAAGGCATTTACGTTGAGTAAAATGGGATAGTTTCAAGCTATCTATTTTGGGGTAATGACTAATTTGTCTTTCAAAAATGAATAATTACAGAATTCTATCAAATAATAAAATATTTGAGAGAGAAAACACTAAATCATTACAAAATAAAATTCTGCTCTCCAACATTATAAGGTGTGCATGGCAACCATTCTGTTCCTCAACATTGTTTATGAGATGAAATAGTTTTTTTTTTTAATTCCTTGGAGGAGTTCTGAGAATCAAAATTACATTTGTTAACTTATTTTATTTTTATTTTGAGAATCAAAATTACATTTGTTAACAAATTTTATTTTCATTCCAAGAATCAGAATTATGTTTGTTAAGACATTTTATTTTTATTCCGAGAATTAGAATTACCTAATACAATACAAATCTATTTCTTTATTTTTTGTTTATAGATTTCATAAACGGTATAAAATAATAAATTTTAACCCAAATGCCAACATTTCATATTTAAAAAATATATATAATATTTTATTGTGTAATTTTTTTTCTTACAACAAATACTAAAATATATTTTTAACCATTATTTTTTATCCTCTTCTCAATTCTTTTTTTTTTCTCATTTCCTTGACCATTTCATTTTTTAATACCATATTATTACCTTAATATTAAGGGATTTAAACTTCTCATGTTGCATTAAAAGAAGAAGAAAATTCCTACACACACATGAAATGGTGGGACCCACATATATATATAATGCTCATTATATATATATGTGTGGGTTCCACCATTTCATGTGTGTGTGACATGAGAAAACACTTCTCCTACAACATGAGAAGTGTTTTTCCCTAATATTAATTATACAAATGAATAAATAAATATACATAAGTCACATGATTCCTATCCATTTTTGTTTTTGGGAACAAAAATTTTTAAAAAAAAATTAAAAACTAATTTCAGGAGCATTACAATGCACGCTCATAGTAAAGTGGCTCCGTTGGCTTATATTACAGCCTTATAACTTAATAAGCAGCATCGTTTCTCACATTTTTTTAAAAATACATGCATACCATCAAAAAGTTAATTTTTATTTACAAGATATGATCTGAAATATTTCTCATGTTATAGGAGAAGTGTATTCTCATGTTGTGTGAGTCCCACCATTTCATGTGTGTAGGAATTTTCTCTTTCTCATGCAGTTTGAGAAGTTTAAACCCCATCCTTAAATATAGGTAAAGTTAGAAAAATATTTTATTTTTATAAGCAAAGATAGTTAACCATGTTTCCTTAATTCATGTGAGATATTTAGAAATGACTTATGGCATAAAGCCATAAACTAGAGGTCTATGTATATTAGCTTTAAAAATAAATACTCCCTCTCGTCTTTTATTATAAGGTACTACCTCCGGTCCTAATTATACGAACACTTTTGTAGTGTAAATTGTATTACGAAAGTGTTCCTATAATTAGGACCGGAGGGAGTACCAACTAACAATTCTCACAAACCAATTAAAACAGTTAAAATCAATAAAGTTATCCTAAAATTTAAGTAACTTCCAATATTATTCCTACTAATTGCACTAAACTTTAATATTATATTAATTCTTACTCTCAACCACTATACCCTTATTAATTATGGGCATACATAGAAAAAATAATTAATGCGCTTTGGAAACAAGCAAGTGTCTTATAAAAAGGATCAAATACAATTGCTAGTTAGTGTCTTATAATAAGGAATCAGATGGAGTATATTATGGCACACATTTTTTTTCCCATTAACATGCATACATATGTTAGTGGTTGGAGATCAAATAGAATCTTGTTTGTTTTTTCCTAAACCAAAACAAGTCGATCGACCTGAATTAATTAAATTCAACAAAATTAAGTCAGTCACGCCAGTTTTCGTCCCTAAATACAACTAATCAAGGAAGATTCTTACGCATGATGCTCATTAAATAAAGAAAATTATCCTAATTTCCTGGTTGAAAGAGGCATAATATATTGTGTGTGTGTGTGTGTGTGTGTGTGTGTGTGTGTGTGTGTGTGGTTGAAAGAGGCATAATATGTGTGTGTGTGTGTGTGTGTGTGTGTGTGTGTGTGTGTGTGTGTGTGTGTGTGTGTGTGTGTGTGTGTGTGTGTGTGTGTGTGTGTGTGTGTGTGTGTGTGTGTGTGTGTGTGTGTGTGTGTGTGTGTGTGTGTGTGTGTGTGTGTGAGGGGATAGAAGGGATTTTAATATTACCTTGTTTGGATTTATCAGAAGGAAGGGAAGGGGAAGGATTTTAATATTACCTTGTTTGGTTTAGGAAGGGAGGGGAGGGAGATTTTTTTCACTTTGACAAGTTTACCCATATGTTATAAGAGGGATTTTAAATGGGTAAAAATAAAATACACATGAGTGTGTGTGTGGAGTTTATTTGGTTCGACGGAGGGAAGGGGAAGGGGGGGATTTTAATGGAGGGGAGGGGATAGAAGGGATTTTAATATTACCTTGTTTGGATTGATTAGAAGGAATGGGAGGGGAAGGATTTTAATATTACCTTGTTTGGTTTAGGAAGGGAGGGGAGGGAGATTTTTTTCACTTTGACAAGTTTACCCATATGTTATAAGAGGGATTTTAAATGGGTAAAAATAAAATACACATGAATTTTTTAAAATGGGTAAAAATGTTACAATCGCTGATTTAATCTTACATTTGATACTTTTAAAGTACGAAATGATAATCTATAACACACAATTAGAAGTGTCATTCCCTGAAATTTGTGATGCATATCTATATCTAAAAACTTGATTTCCTTCCCTCATAACACTTGCTATAGCTTACATTTGCTCTACAATTGGAACTCCATAAGAAGAAGTGCTTCTTTCCTTATTAATTAGGAACCATTGTATGACAAATAAAACACTTGGTCTGGGTTTCAGGTTATGGCATGTCCGTTCTTTTTGTTTGGGGATATTACAAGTGGTCCCCTTTAATATCGTCTAGATCCTCATCAACACCTCGAAGCGAGTGATGGGGATTGTTTTTGGGTCTTTTTTTTCGCTCAGGAAAAAGAACTTGTATTACTACCAAATGTCAACAAAGAAACAGATACACTAAAGATGTGATACAACCAGAATCCAACATAACAATGGAAAAATAAACAAACTTGCACTAAGAACAGCAAGCATAAATAAACTTAAAAAGCCAGAGAAAAAATGACAGACATAACAATCTCCTAATCAGCCACTACCAGATTGTTTTTTGGTTTCTGAGAAGCATGCGGGTTCACATCAAGACTGCATATATAATCCACTGTCACACCAATTTTAAAGGGGACCACTCTTAATCTCTGCACTTAATAATGTTCAAACTGTTTTCTTCATATCTCCTATTTATATATAGGAAAGCTTGTTCATTATATTCACCAAAGCCACCAGCCAATGATGACTTCTTCTCTTCCTTCACCATCATCTTCTTCTTCATGTTTATTCTTTCGCTTGTGATGCCCTCCATAGCCAAACTAACTGAAAACGAAATCAAACTGATATGCCTCCAAACCAGAGACCCTCCATTCTGGTTTCGAACCCTCAAGTCAGATCCTCGTGCGGACATATCCAACATTCAAACCCTAGCAAGAATGATCAATAAGGCTCATAATTACGCGAGGAAGACCTACAATGAGATCGATCGGTTCGATCATCGCGATCACCGGCAATTGTAGCGTGAGAGAGAAGTCCCAGTTATTTGCTGAGAAGTACAAGGAAGCCATGGCTGAATTTGCTGCTGTAAAGCAAAACTTGGCGTTACGAATCTTTGCAACATTGTCTGGTTCATCGAGTGAAAAGGGGACTTGGGTATTTTTGGAATAAAAGAAAAAGAGACAGGGGTATCTTAGTCCACTGTCACACCAATTTCTTTAATCCCTCTAAATCCGTCCGATTTGGGGGGTGACGTTTTTTAGGGAAGAGGGGGGAAAATTTTAAAAAATTTCCCCTCCCCTCCTAAAAAATATCATCAGCCAATCGAGGGGAGGGGGCTAAAATCTCTCCATCCTCCTCCCCTTCCCTCCGATTCCCTCAAACCAAACAAACCCTAAGGCAATAAAAATATATATTATATACAGGAGATAGAGTTATTAATATATTTGTAGGTACAGCTAATCAGGAAGTGCATGGGAGGCTAGTAGTTTAATTTCTGTTGATCTGATCTAAGTTAATTAGGTTAACTAGGTGCGTTTTTATTCCTAATTAACTACATATAATTGGACGATAACACCTGTTTAATAATTTAATAATATTTCCCTTTTCAACCTTGCGTGATAGGGTACTTATTTAATTTAAAGAATATACAAAATAATTATACCTCATTATCAGCTATCTAACTCAAGATACTCTCAACAATTGTATTAGACAATTAAATTCGCAACCTCTTCATACGTATTGGACTGTTTTATTTGATATTATATCAAAATAATTTAATCATTGTGTAGGAACTAGGTAAGTATTTATTAATTGTTATTTTTAGTTTAGGGACATATGTGTAATTATTAATGAGTCCCTTCTGTCTATATATATTTATTTTTTTATTTTTTTTATTTTTTTTGTGCTACAAAAAGGTTTCGGAGGGATTCGGCATCAGTCCCCCACTAAGGCCAGTGCACGGTCCCGGGCTCTTTGAGCACTTAATGGGGACTTACGAGATCGCCTACCAAAGGAGTCTCAGTGACAACAGCGGGGATCGAATACACATCTTTTTGGGACTTAAACAAATCCCTTACCATCTATGCCAACTCACTTTAGCTTATATATATTGTACAAAGGGCAGATTGTAAATATTGAATTTTAGTAGATCAATAAATGTGATTTCAGTTTCCTGTTGGGCCTGTTGACTTTATCATGGTACCAGAGTCAATAGTTACTGGGTGACCCGATCCATCCACCTTTCTTGATAATTTGTCAGCATATGCCTTCTTTTTCTTGATTTCATCACGACTTTTGTTGGGAGAGCTGAGCTGAGCAGACCTCGCCTCTGTCTTGTAATTCCGGCGATCCACCGGCAATCGATTTATGGCCAAGAAAATTGCTCCTCAACCTCTCGTGTTTTCTGGCACCAGTTTCACGATCCATTTGGGGATCCGTCGTCGCGCGTTGCTCAGTGATTACAAAGTGAGCATTCTGAGCCGGGGGAATATATTCAGATTGTCCAGATTCCTAATTCTCACGTACATGTCTGAAATCTAAAATATCTCTATATGTTGACTCGATTTTAACTTTAACTTGAATTCAGCCGTAACTCAACTTTTTATAGTTTTAACTCAAATGAAATCTGTTAACTTTTTAAGTCTTTACAAAATATTTCTGATGGTTTTAGAACTTTGGTCCCAAAATTTTATGAAATATTTTATTTTATTTTTTAAAATATAGTTAAGTTGTTAAACTTCAGGGATTAAATTGCGTTAAATAGTACAAGAACATATCACAGAGCTATCAGCTACCACATATAAGCATACCCTAAGCGCACAACACACCTAGCATCGAACAGAATAGCCAGGTAAGTGTCTATCATGGGGGCCTCACCGAGTTCACGGTGACTTAATGGCTTACCCACATAGACTAGCCTTGCCTTCGGCACTAAACTGTTCTCACAACATTATCACATATAAGCATAAAATAAACACCAGAGTTAATGTTACAGTACGCGAACGTACCTTCGTTGACGAGCGTTTAGTACGTTTACGGAAAACAGCGAAACGTCCTACAGCGGCACGTCGGACAGCGTAACGGCAGCAGATCAAAGTTTCTGACGTCCTATAAGAGTAATATCACTTTTATTAGTGATTTGATACTATATCTGGCATTTTAGGTAAAAATTACCATTTTGCCCCTATACCCCTAATTGGCGGAATTTCGCCAGCACTTCGCTACTTAAACTTTTCGGGACTCAATCCCTACCAAGTTTTACCTCGTCAGGCATCTTTCAATGCAATGAGGCCTAAAACAATAGTAGGAATCTCACTCCCTACTTACTAAAACTATCTAACAACTCTACTAACTACCGAACTAAAAAGCTAAAGACCGAAGGACTTACCCGTTGAAGACTTCTACAGAACTTCTCCAGAGCCCTTCTCTCTTCTTTCTCTCTCTAAGTTTCGAATTCTCTCTTGAGAATGAAGTGAAAAAACCAAAGGGGAAGGGGGGGTATTTCTAGACAATTGAAGGGACATGGAGTGAATTTTAAAATTGTTTACTTTATGCCAGGTCCACTAGATTTTCCCGATCGGTCCCTCGTTCGCGTAATTTCGGAAAATCTCGAATTCGAATTCATAACCTTGAAGATCTTCTCTTCCTCATCAACAATATCTAATTTAACTTAGATTTTGATTTCAGACAGTGGTTCCAACCGTCCTATGAAGTTTCTCGAAAAACGTGTCCGAACGCGCCCGGTTTCAGAACGCATTTCTGAAAGCATCAACTTCTTCAGAAAAGTTCACTGATTCCAAATATGTCCAGATAAATTCAAACTCGTTCCTAGATATTGAGTTAGAATTTATTTTCTTCATATCCAAAATGTGTCTATCTCGCATTTTTCCCTATTTCGTCTTATTAGGAAAATGCACAAACGGACTCAGAATTGACTTCCGGAAAAGGTCACTTGAAGGTAAAAACTCACTGATCAATATTTTACCTTGACTTTGGAATTCCTATTCTAGATCTCTAGATAGGATCCGTTTCCTAATTTTTAAATTACTATTCACACTTTTTACTTTAATTAATTATAATATTATTATATTAGCAAGTTGCAAAATTCTTTTATACATATTTTTTTTTCTCTTCCTTGACCCAATTTTCGGCTGGCCCTTCTTTATATTTAATAAATATTTTTTTTTAATTTATTATTTAATTTTTTCCAAAAATTCCACAAAATTACCTAATTGGCTCAATCTTGTATTTAGGCTTAAAAATACCTAAACTCAACTATTTTTCTCCAAAATTTCCAATTAATTAACAAATATATTTTTACTAATTTTAGGCCAAAAACCACTAATTTTAGGGTTTTACATAATTTTCTTTGAATTTCCTTTGCTTATGCTTAAGTAATTAGCCCAATATTACTTAACTATTTAGTTATCACAAGTTGAAAATGTTCTTACTTAGAATTACTCCTTATCTCATAACTTGTGCATTGACATTAGTATTCTATGTCCTATGCATTTTCATAACATTTACGGGGGCATTTTGGTCATTTGGCACATTATTAGTTTTTCCTCTAATTTCCAAGAGATTTTTCCTTAGAAAATAAGATAATTATAACTTAATATTTGATACCTCATATTCACCTACTTTCTATAGGTATAATTTTACCAAATTATGATACAGATTTTTAGGGTATTACACTCGATTTCTGGTGGAAAAGGTAACTGTTGATTAAGTAGTTGTTGTTATAGAAATTATTGTTAGTGTGGAGATTATTGTCAAAATTGTTGCTGAACTTGATTTAGTTGCTTTGCCATTATCCTTTTCTTTTAGATTTTGTGTTGTTGATTGGACTCTGACTCGATAGATAAAGACATTTTTTCTTTCTTTAGATTTGCCTACTGTAACATCCCGTTTTCACAAGCAGTATAAATTTTTTTTTTCTTTTTCATCAAACATCATTTGAAAAACATCAGAGTAGAGCACCGGAGCGATTGAGTAACTGATATATATATTAAAATACCCACGGTAGCATGTCTTCTTTGTTTAAACAATGTACAAGAGTGTTTCAAAAGTATAACAGAAATGAGTCTTCAGCTGGGACTCCTAGGCGTGCTGCTTGTCCTTCTTCTCGATTCTTGGTCCACCCGACCCTGAAGCTAAGTTAAGAGCTGAGGTCCATGCATCGAACCCCAGGTAACGGTTAATCTCATGATTACATACATCATATATGTACAACAGACATTCTTAGACTTTTGGCAACATTTACTATAGTCAGACATAGGGTATACATATCAGATATGTATAGCAATAACAATACAGTCGGATGACAGACAATTATATAGTCGGATGATAGACAACAGTATAGTCGGAGTACAGACAATAGTACAGTCAAAGTACAGAACAATAGTACAATCGGAGTACAGACAATAGTACAATCGGAGTACAGGCATGACAGAACAACAGTACAGTCAGAGTACAGGCATGACAGACAATTGGCATGAGAGAACAACAGTACAGCCAGAGTACAGGCATGACAGACAATTGGCATGACAGACAATAGTACAGTCGGAGTACAGACAATAGTACACATATGCATACAATAAACATCAGAGTTAAGGTTACCAGTACGCGAACGTACCTTCGTTGACGGTAGACGGTACTTCCGTCGGAAATCGTACTTTTTACGGAAAACTGCGAAACGTCCAACAGTGGCACGTCGGGCAGCGTAACGGCAGCAAATCAGAGTTTCTGATATCCTATAAGGGTAATATCACTTTCATTAGTGATTTGACATTACGACTGGCATTTTAGGTAAAAATTACCATTTTGCCCCTATACCCCTAATTGACGGAATTTCGCCAGCACTTCGTTACTTTGGCCCCACTTTTCCAAAATTTTGACATAGCTCCTACTCCAACATATTTTCGAAATAATGACTAGAATAGCCCTATCATATGATATCTAATCATACTTTGAAAAATTAAAGGCTATACTAGCATTACTACTCTAACTATTAAAAGAGCTACGAAAGCTTAAAGCTTGCTATTATAACTTTCAACTTTCAAAGACTCAATCCCTACTATGTTTTTACCTCGTCAGGCATCTTTCAATGCAATGAGGCATAAAAACAAGAATAGGAATCTCATCTCCTACTTCCTAGATCTAACTAACAGTTCTACTAAAACTACCGAAAGAACTACGGAAGCTAAAAGCTCGGTACCGAGAAACTTACCCAGAGCTTCGCTGCAAATTTTCCCAGAGCTTCTCTCTCTTCTTTCTCCCTCTAGATTCGGCCAAGGAGCTCTTGGAAGTGGTGTGAAAATTTCAAGAGCTATGGCTTCCTATTTATAGAGTTTTGAAAGGACATAAAGGGAATTTCAAAGTTGTTTTATGCCATTGGATGCAACTTCTTCATCAAGGCAAGATCTTGGCCCTTGGATGCCCTTGGTCGACATAGAGAGTTGATGTGGCAGCCTCCCATTGGTCCAAAAATGGTGACTTGGCTTGCTTTATGCCCGATCTAACAGATTTCCCCGATCGGTACCCGATTCGCGTAATTTCGGAAGAACCTCAAAATTCTGGATTTACAACTTTGAAGACATGTTCTCACTTACTAGAAATGTCCAAGTTAACCTAAATTTTGGTTCCATACAGGGCATTCCGTGTTCAGCCGAAGTTTCTCGAAAAACGTGTCCGAAAGCGTCCGGTGCCGGAACTCGTTTTCGGAATCATCAACCTCTGGACAAAAATTCACTGATTCCAAATATGTCCAGATAATTTCAAACTCATTTCTAGATGTTGAGTTAGAATTTATTTTCTTCAGATCCAAAATGTGCCTATCTCGCATTTTTCCCTATTTTGTTTTATTAGGAAAATGCACAAACGGCTTCAGAATTAACTTCCGGAAGAGTCTAACGGAAGATAAAATTCCACTGATCAATATTTTACCCTGACTTTGGAAATCTCATTCCTAGATCTCTAGATAGGATCCGTTTCCTAATTATTGAATTACTATTCACCAAATTAAATTATATTATATAATAATCAAACTTTTTCAAAATATCATATTTATTTTTTTGTTCTTATTTTCATTTTTTTTTCTGCCCATTTTTTTTAATTTCGTTTTTTTTATTTGATTACTTATTTAATTAATTAAATAATTATTTTTACATAATTTTTTACAAAATTTTCCTATTGGTCTATTCTTGCATTTAGGCTTAAAAATACCTAAACTCATCCATTTTCCTCAAAAATTTCCAATTAATTAGCAAATATATTCTTACTAATTTTTAGCCAAAAACCACTAATTTTAGGGTTTTACATAATTATTCATGAATTTCCTTTGCTTAAACTTAAGTAATTAGCCAATAATTACCTAATTACTTTATTATCACTTGTTGATAATTTTCCTAATTAGAATACCTTATTACCTCATAACTCTTGCATTGACATTTGAGTTTCCATGTCTCGCATTATCTTAGCATTTACGGGGGCATTATGGTCTTTTCCTTACTTTTTGAGTATTCTTCTACAATTCCTCCAAGTTTGTAACTTAATAAATTACCTAAATTAGGGACAATATCATTCCCTATTTCAAATAGATATTTACTTGCCTCTTTTATAGCTTTCATAGGGTATTTATAACCCATAATGTATTTAGGGACCTATATGCAATTTTCAACATTTTAGGGACCTAATTGCAATTTATCTAATTTCAAGGGAGATTACCCTAACAACAAGGTAAACTCAATACAAGGTGTTTGAAACCTCATATTCACCTATTTTCAATAGGTACATTTCCCAATTTTTGATATTTACCCTAAGTGTGATTTTTAGGGTATTACACCTACTCCTATTAGAGTTATAAGGTGATCTTCCCCCATAAATTTGAGCTACAAATTAGTAATCTCCATTGATCTCCATACTTGTGCCTTTTCAATCTATGAAGGATCTTCTACTAATTAAAAAAAAAACGCTATGTTCTTAAACGGGTTCCCTGTACCCGTTTAACCCGTACCCATTTTACTATGGGTTAAACGGGTTTAAGCACCTGTACCTGTGTAATATAAACGGGCGAGCCATGGGTTACACCCTGGGACAGCCCCGCCTGCCCGTTGCTCACCCCTAGCTATGACTGAATCAAGGAACCTGTCCCCTCTGTAACCGTTCGATCCTCGAGATTCTCGACATCTTCTGAAATTCCTCGCCATCTATTTTTTTTCCCCTCCTCTTGGGATTCTTCGAGGACTCCATTTTCCATCGCTCGGTGGAAACCTTTTTTCTTCTGATTTTTCATCGAACTTGATATCATATCTCACCTGTAATACTATTACCACAAAGTATGAATTTTGTTGTCACAATTTTTTCTTTTCTTTTTGTCTTCTCAGATATTCTAATTTTGTTTTCCCTGTAATTTATTCTTTTCGTAAGTCTCATCCTCTGATAATCTAGCGTGATAGCTGGGGCTATTTGAGGATAAAGACAAACTTATGAACGTACACCGTAATAAATACTCCCTCCCCAATTAATAATTGAATTACGTGATTTAAGACATTGGTTAAAATTAGTTAAAATAATATTATGTCTGAAAATAATTAACTTTGTTTTTTAATTATGTCCTTATTTATAAGGGATAAATAAGAGAGAGAAATAAACTGAATATAAGTATCACCAAACTTTTAATTAATGCAACATGTATAATTAATGAGGGGTAAAAAAGAAAAAGAAACTCATTAAATGTTCATATAACTCTTGTCGAGTTTTTATAAAAAGAATCAAGATACCACTCTGGTCCTATTTATAAGTCCTTTTTGACTAAAAAAATTGATGTTATGAAACTAAGTAAAATAACAAGAGAGATTAAGATGAGGGAGATGAAGAAATGCAAGAGAGAAATGGAGAGCAAGGAGAGAGTGATTCTTCTTTCTATTGTTGTATATCAACCTTTGATACATGCCTACTATATATAGGCAATGAATCCTTAACTTCTATTACAAGAGTTACATACAAAAGAGTAAATCTACATAATTGTATATTATGGAGTTTTGTAAGTTATTTACATTAATCATATAAAACTCCTACTAAGCCATTCATGTCATAGGTTATATGGCTTTAAGTGTAGAATTCCAAAAGACTCTTCTTAAAAGGTTATGGACATTCACACCAATATTGGAATATTTATAACACTCCCCCTTGAATGTCCATTATGAATGTGTCTCATTAAAAACTTTAACTATGAAAAACCCAGTGGGATAAAAACCTAGCCAAATAAAAGAGTACAACATCCATTGATACACTATCCAGTGCTGCCTCATTAAAAACCTTTCTAGGAAAACCCAGTGGAATAAAACCTATATAAGGGAAAAAGAGTACAGCATGTATCGACTCCCCCTCTTGACAACATCAGTTGAGATCTTTGAGTCTTCGAAGACCAATACCATGGACAAGTCTTTCAAAGATTGCTCCTGGAAGTGACTTGGTGAATAAATCTGCTAGATTTTTACTTGAACTGATTTGCTGGATATCTATTTCACCATCCTTTTGAAGATCACGAGTGAAGAAGAATTTTGGTGAAATATGCTTTGTTCTATCGCCATTGATATAACCTTCCTTAAGTTGGGCAATACATGCAGCATTATCCTCATCTAGAACTGTTGGAACCATTTTATCTAAAGATAAATGACAAGTCGTTCGTATATGATGTATTATTGACCTCAACCACACACATTATCGACTTGCTTCATGCATTGCTAGAATTTTTGCATGGTTAGATAATGTGGCTGATATAGTCTGTTTCATGGATCGCCATGAAATAGCTGCACCTCCACATGTAAACAGATTAACCTGTTTGTGATTTACCATCGTGTGGATCAGACAAAAATCTAGCATCTGCATAACCAATCAGTTCATGTTTTGATACATTTGAGTAGTATAACCACATGTCCATAGTGCCTTTGAGGTAACGAAGAATGTGTTTTACTCCATTCCAATGCCTTCGTGTTGGTGCAGAACTATATCTTGCTAATAAATTAACAGCAAATGATATATCAGGACGTGTATGATTAGCAAGATACATTAGTGCTCCAATAGCACTAAGATATGGTACTACGGACCAAGTAGTTCTTCTTCACCTTCTTTGCTAATTATTCGAGGTCGGAATGGATCTTTATCAACCTGCAAAGATCTTACAATCATTGGGGTACATAATGGATGTGACTTATCCATATAAAATCGCTCTAGGATCTTCTTTGTATAAGCTTCTTGATATAAAAAAATCTCATTCTTTAGGTACTCGATCTTTAGTCCAAGACAGAATTCCGTTCTGCCCAAGTCTTTCATTTCAAATTCTTTCTTCAAAGAATTAATTTCCTTTTGAAGCTCTTCAGGAGTTTCAATGATGTTGATATCATCAACATAAACAACAATTATAGCGAATTCATTTCTAGATCTTTTCATAAAAATGCATGGGCATATTGGGTCATTTTTGTACCCTTCTTTCAACAAATATTCCTTGAGACAATTATACCACATGCGCCCTGATTGTTTCAAGCCATACAAAGACTTATTTAACTTAATCGAGTATTGTTCTCGAGAATTTGAATTAGATGCTTCTAACACCTTGAGTCCTTCAGGGATTTTCATATAAATATCATTGTCAAGTGAGCCATATAAATAGGCAGTCACAACATCCATTAAATGCAAATCAAGTCCTTCATTTACTGCTAAGCTAATCAAATAACGAAAAGTAGTTGCATCCACTACCGGTGAGTACGTTTCTTCAAAATCAATGCCAGGTCTTTGTGTAAAGCCTTGGGCTACAAGACGTGCCTTATATCTTGTGATTTCACCCTTTTCATTTCTCTTTCGTACAAAAACCTATTTGTACCCAACTGGCTTTACATCTTCAAGTGTATGGACTACAGGTTCAAATACTTTTCGTTTTGCCAGTGATTTTAATTTTACATTAATAGCATCTTTCCATAGGGGCCAATCCTTTCACTATTGGCACTCGCTAATGGATTTTGGCTCATGATCCTCATTATCATTCATTACATCATATGCTATATGATAAGCAAAGATGTCGCCAACGTTGACTTCATTTCGGTCCCATCGGATACCATTCATAAAATAATTTATTGAGATCTCATTATTTTCACATATTTCAGATACCTAGGTCTCTTCTGGGACTATAACATTCTCTTCTGGAGTTATCTCTATTGGAGATAATAACTCTTCAGGAGCTACTAACTTTTCTTGATTATCCTCGACTTGACCATCTATATTTTTAGCTCCTTTTCTCATTTGAGGATTTTAATCTTTGGAACCGATGGGCCTTCCACGCTTCAGGCGTGCTTTAGATTCATTCATAAAAGGTTGTCCTTCAAGGACATCAATTCGAATAGGAGCATTAGCAGTTGGGACATGTGACTTTGTCACTTTCTTTAGGTCAGTAAATGCTTCTGGCATTCGATTAGCTAAATCCTGCAAATGAATTATCTTTTGAACTTCCAATTCACATTATTTTGTACGAGGATCAAAATGAGCCAATGATAATTCATTTCAGCTAATCTCTTTACCCAACTACTTATTTTCTCCCCCTAATATTGGGAAAACTGATTCATCAAAATGACAGTCTGCAAATCTTGCAGTAGATAAATCTCCTGTAGATGGTTCTAAATATTTAATGATTGAAGGAGATTCATACCCAACATATATTATCATCCTTCTTTGAGGACCCATTTTGGTGCGTTGTGGTGGTGCTACTGGCACATATATTGCACACCCAAAAATTCGTATATGGGAAATATTAGGTTCTTGACCAAAAACCATTTGTATGGGAGAAACTTTTAGGTAACTTGTTGGCTCGATGCGAATTAACATTGCTGCATGCAAAATGGCATAGCCCCAAGCAGAAATTGGGAGATTAGATCTTATAAGTAAAGGTCTTGCAATAAGTTGCAATCGTTTAACCAATGATTCTGCAAGTCCATTTTGCGTGTGAACATGAGCTACAGGATGTTCAACATCAATTCCAAGGGACATACAATATTCATTAAAAGCTTGTGAAGTAAATTCACCAGCATTATCAAGACGTATTTTCTTGATAGGATAATTAGGGTAATGTGCTCTTAATCTAATCAATTGAGCAAGTAATCTCGCAAACACCAGGTTGCGAGAAGATTATAAGCAAACATGCGACCATTTGGTTGATGCATCAATTAGAACCATATAGTACCTAAATGGTCCGCATGGTGGGTGTATTGGCCCACAAATATCTCCCTGTATCCGTTCTAGAAATGTGAGAGATTCACTTTCTATTTTGCTTGGTGAGGGCCGAATTATTAACTTTCCCTTGGAACATGCATCACATGAGAAATCATGGGATTGTGGTATTTGTTTACACTTCAGGGTATGTCCACATGAATTCTCAATTACTTGTCGCATCATGATTGACTCGGGATGGCCTAACCGGTCATGCCAAACATTAAATTCATTAGTAAACTTCTGGTTTACATTGGCAAACTGCTGGTTTGTATTGGTAAACTTCTGATTTGTATTAGTAAACTTCTGGGTTACAATAGCATGTGTTTCAATTGTGCTTACAAATGTATAATAAAAACCAGAAGAGAAAGCAGGAAAACTTTCTAACATGCATTTTCTACCAGAAACAATATTTGTGATAACAAGACATTCCTGATCATTTTTAATTGTTGTTTCTATATGATATCCAGTTCTGCGAATATCTTTGAAACTCAATAAGTTTCTCTTAGATTTGGTAGAATAAAATGCATTATCAATACATAATTTTGTTCCTTCAGGTAACAAAATATTAGCTCTTCCGGAGCCTTCAATCAAATTTATATTACCAGATATAGTCTGAATATTGGCTTCTTGCATTACCAAGTAAGGAAATTATTTATCATTTTTTAGTATGGTATGGGTTGTTGCGCTATCAACGAGACGTAAATCTTCAAGATTGATGCCAATGAGATTCATTCTTCAATAAACAGAAATAAATAAAAACATAATTAAAAGAAATACATATGATAGAAGAAAGTTTAAACATACTAAAACCAAACAGTTCCAAATAGGAAAAGATAATTTATACTAAGAAATCAGCAAAATCCAAATGGGTAAAATCAACATCTTCAAACTCAGAATTCTCAGCCTTATCAATATTCAAATGAGTAAAATCAACATCCTTAAACTTGGAATTCTCAACATGATTTACTTCAATCTTTGACCCTTTACCATTACTTTTTAGTGATTGTTGATAAAGTTCAACCAAGTGTCTTGGCGTAAGGTACGAGACCAATGACCTCTGCCACCACAACGATAACATGCATTTTCAGAATGCTTGTTATTCCCATTAGTTTCCTTCCTAGGGTTCTTTTCACTCTTCCCCCCTTTAGGACGAGAATTTGATCCACCACGATTTGGAGCACAGCCACGCCCACGGTTGTAGCCACCTTTACGTCCACGTCCTCAACCACTAAAATATTCATTACTTACTACATTAACTTCTGGGAATGGAGTTGAACTTGTTGGACGAGATTCATGATTTTTCAATAAAAGCTCATTGTTTTGTTCAGCCACAAGGAGACAAGAAATTAATTCAGCATATTTCTTGAAACCTTTTTCACGATATTGCTGCTGCAGGAGCAAATTGGATGCATGAAATGTGGAGAATGTTTTCTCTAACATATCTTCATCAATAATCTTTTCTCCACATAATTTTAATTGAGAAGTAATTCTGAACATGGTTGAGTTATACTCGCTCACAGTTTTAAAATCTTGTAAAGGCAGATGCATCCAGTCATAACGAGCTTTTGGGAGGATGACCATTTCTGATGACCATAACTTTCTTTTATATTGTTCCAAAGAACTAGGGGGTCTTTCACTATCAAATATTCAATTTTTAAACTTTCATGTAAATGGTGGCGAAGGAAAATCATGGATTTGGTTTTATCTTGATTAGATGCTTGATTTCCTTCTTTAATTATGTCTTCTAGACTATGGGCATTTAGATGGATTTCCACATCCAGCATCCAAGATAAATAATTCTTTCTGGTAATATCAAGAGCCACAAATTCAAGTTTTGTCAGGTTTATTCTTGTTGTGTTTGTCATGGTTCAGACTAATTTTAAAAAAAAATGAATTATTAACATAGAAATACGAATGATAATAGTATGAAATTTAGAAAGGCAATAAGTAAAGTATAATAATAAGAATTAAAACTTTATGGCTTCGAGCCATATAGTTCTCATATCGAGAAATTAAATTTATATGGCTTCTGGCCATAAAATTAAGAAATTAAAATGATATGACTTCTGGTCATATAATTTCATAATAGAAAAACAGCGGTGTATGGCTTCTGGCCATAATAATATTAATAACATAAAAGAGTTTGTATAGAATTAAAGATATTATAACATTAAAGATTAGTAGTAATAACATAACATTAACAATACAAATAAAAGCTTAAAAGTAAATGTTATGTTAGCAACATAAAAGTAAATTGTTATATTATGTTAAGGTTAGCAACAAATATTGTGCAAAATTAAAGCATTATGCAATCATGTAAATAGTAAAACAATCGTAAATTACTATGCAATTACTGTGCATGAATAAAATTGATGGATGAATAATGATAAATAGTAAAATTACTATATAAAATAATAAATAATCTTCAATCTTAACCATGGAACCCGATGTATAAAAACAATCGGTAAAAGAGTATTTTTTTTAATTCCATATAGTGGTTTAGATTATCCCAGATATATAAATAAACATAAAATCATTAAAGAAAGTAGATGAAATCGTTAAAGAAATTATACCGTCGTTATAGCTATCGTGATGATAACGTGTTATGAAACTAAGTAAAATAACAAGAGAGATTAAGATGAGGGAGATGAAGAAATGCAAGAGAGAAATGGAGAGCAAGGAGAGTGATTCTTCTTTCTATTGTTGTATATCAACCTTTGATACATGCCTACTATATATAGGCAATGAATCCTTAACTTCCATTACAAGAGTTACATACAAAAGAGTAAATCTACATAATGGTATATTATGGAGTTTTGTAAGTTATTTACATTAATCATATAAAACTCCTACTAAGCCATTCATGTCATAGGTTATATGGCTTTAAGTGTAGAATTCCAAAAGACTCTTCTTGAAAGGTTATGGACATTCACACCAATATTGGAATATTTATAACAGGTCCTATTTATAAGTCCAATTTCAGGATAATAAATGAGATTGTGAAAATTTTGCCTATATTAATTATACCAATGAAAATAGAGAAAGAAGAAAGAGTTGAAAAATACTCATTCATAAATAAGGGCAAAGTTGGAAATTTACCTCATAATCATTGAGTTAACTACTCTCTTTGTTATGTGTGATTTAGTTAAAAATAACTTATAAATAAGACCAGAGTGGTAATTTAAATTTCAAACTCTTGTAAAAAGAAACCAAAGGAATATTATTAAAAAAATGAAAATATGGTTAATGTTAAATTTCACTTTGAAGTCTTTGTGTATTAGTTATGAGTATATAGGAAGTTTCTTGGATCAATTTTGCTCCAAAAGTATTAAAAAAGGAGCATAATTGTTTAAAAAAAACAAAAAACTAACATTTATAGTTATATTTTAACTGTTGGGGCGAAATTACTCCCTTTTAAACAATACTTAGGTAATATTGATTAAAAACAAAACTTTAGATGCTCATATGTCTCATGGGGAATTCTCAGAGACAAAATTGAACATTAACCCATATAAAATATGTAGCTGAATTAAATTTGCTTTCACAACGAATATAATTTTTAATATATTATAATGCACTTTTTAATAAAAAATAATTGAAGAGTTTGAGAGTATAATAACTTATTTTAGATATTGTATAATTTTGTCATGAGTTGAATTCAGGTAAACAGTGAAGATTCAAGAATATAAGAGTGAGATGATGCTGGAAAGAAGTGAAAAGAGTAAAAAATGGGGGGCTAGATGAAAGTAAAGAAGGGCATATGGTTTTGGAGGTAACATTAGGTTAGAAAATACTCTACTGTAACACGGCACAAACTCTGATTCTGAGATTTAGGTCAACCAAACCGGTTAATTAAGAAGAGTCCAATCATGAAGGTTGTGAATCAGCAGCAAACAATGCGTGTTTGCTTAGTAGAGTGACGTTAAAAAAAAAACAAAGTTAGGAAGGAGCCTTTTTGACGTCTGCTAGGGTTTCCGCGTTACGTCTACACTGAAGACTCCATCGCCTACTGCGGCGGGGAAAATGAGTGTCCCCTCCAGCCATGTGCTACGGGGAGGGGAAAGTGAGGGAAAGATGGAGGAAGATCGAGAGGATTGGTCTCGGCGGAAGAGGAAAGTTCGATTTGATACGGCTAATTTCACAGGAAGTGAATCGCGACTTGTGCGTGAGGAAAAATGGATGCAAACGGAAGAGAAAGTGGCTTCACCAAAATATAATAGGGAATCATTACTACAGAATGTCAATCCAAGGGTGTGTTGGTGGGAATGGTCAAAATGCGAGGATGAGGAGGAGATTGAGGATTATGGAGTAGATACTGATTTTGCCAAGGACCTAAATCCGTCCGATGGTATATCCATCGATGTTTCAAATCCATTGTGTCAAAGTTTTGTTTCGAAGAGAAGGAAAAGGAAAGACTGATGAAGCGATTTGGGAGAACATTGGTCGTGAAATTGCTAGGCAGACAACCGTCCTACGGATTTATGGTTAAAAAATTAAGACAAATTTGGGAAGGAAAAGGAAGCATAGATGTATTCGATCTCCAAAATGATTTCTATCTGGTGAATTTTCAATATGCGGAGGACTACATGGAGGCCCTAACAGGTGGTCCTTGGGTCATAAATGATGCTTATTTGAACGTGGCTCGCTGGCACCCTGATTTTAACCCGCATAATGAGAGAATAGAGACGGTGGTTGCTTGGGTTCGTTTTCCTAATTTGCTAGCGCCTCTATTTGATAAGAAGTTTCTGTTAAACCTAGGAAATGTTATTGGCAAGGCTATTAAATTGGATATTCATACCGCACAACATGCACGTGGCAAATTTGCTCGGATGTGCATTAAGCTAGACCTGACAAAACCTCTGGTGCCAGAATTTGAGAACAAACCGTGCAAAGAACAAAGAGGCAGAGAAATTTTAGTGCGTCATTCCAGAATAATCAAAGTGGGTCACGGTTTAGAGTTTTAGAAGGGGTAAATAAGGATGATGGCTTAAAGAAGGGGACCGAAGAAGTGAGGGAATTAAAGTCAACTACAGGGGGTCAAGGAAGGGTTCAAGAGGAGGAGCCAGTAAAGGAGTTTAAGAAGCAAGGAAAGCAAGGTAGTATAAATGAGGGGAAGAAGACCTTTAAGGGGAGCAAACTGAAGGGCGTGGGAATTGGAGAACTCGAGGAAAGGAAAGTGTTGGAGAACAAAACAAAGAGAACTCTAACATGAGGGCAGAAAACACTCCAGTCAAGGAATTTCAACATGTGCAGGTTAGTCCTGATTGTGTGCCTGAGACTAATTTGGAGGTGTATAAGAGTCTGGTGTTGGGATCCGTACACGCAGCGGAAAGATTCTCATCCATTAAAATTTTACAAATCCCATAGAGAGGATCTATCAACGGCGTTCGTTAGAGAAACTGTACCTATACGAGCTTGTATGCGTCCTTTCTCGAACACGTGGGCTAACACCTTATTGCTCGATCAATCTCTAGGAGTCGACTCTACGAATCCACTCCCTCTACCGATATCCCAACTCTCCAATACGCGTGCTAGCGCCTTTTTACTTTGCGTCTCGCGTCTTTTCTCTCTAGGGTTTTTCGCGGCAGTTCCTTATTTTAATACGACTAGATCATTATCTTTTATAGAGTTTCTAAAACCCTAATTGGGCCTATTAAAATATTCAAGATTAATCTCAATTAATCTTGAATTAATAGCATTAATTAAATATGTCCATCAGATCTAATCTATTTATTTAATCCGAATTAAAAGCATATTGATTTAATTTATTTCTATAAATTAAATCTGAGATATAATATCTTTCTATTTAATTAAATCTGAGATACTATATCTTTATTCAAAAATTAAATCTGAGATATAATATCTCAATTTATTATAGTTATTTAATTTATCAAATAAATTAAATACTATATAATAATATTATTATCTATAAATAATATCATTATTATTTTTTGATTTTTAATAATATATATATATATATATATATATATATATATATATATATATATATATATATATATATATATATATATATATATATATATATATATCCTAGATTAAATACAGTATTCATTAAATGTTAGACATATATAAGATTCAATGAATCTGGATACTTTTACTTGTATTAGGCTATTCTTGTGTGTGACCCTGCAGGCCCACATGAGATTGGCAGCGGGCCAATACTGTATCAGCCCACAAGTCGCAAGCGGCCTCTAGCAAGACATTGTGACTACCCAATTCATATGGGGATCGATGGGATACAACCTTTTTTTTTTTTTTGGAGTGGACTTTATTGACATCATTAGTGTTGTTAAGTGTAGTAAGCAGTGGGTCAAAAGCCAGCTATTAGCATTAATCATCATATTATTTTAATTTGAATAATCATTAGTATAACTAGTATGTTTCCATTTAAGTCCAGTCTATTGCCAAATCTTGTTGAGATGAGATGTACGTAGACCTAATAATCTCCCTTAAAAAAATCAATGAGATCATGCTTTTAATTGTAATTATTGGGTTGAGTGATGAACACTAAGTTAAAAGTGATTATATATGACTAATGGTAATGATGGGGTAATTTTTTCATCGGAACTTCAGGTCAACCTACAAATAACCTTTTTGTATGACTTAAACCTCTTACCAAATATTACCAAGACCCACACTATTGCGTTTGAAGACTGTCTCGCCGGATCGAGCAATGTCGGATCCCCTTCTGTCTCATCGGATCAAGCATCGCTGGATCCCCTTCTTTAGATCTAAAAATAGATCTGTTGTTCTGTTTTCTTTTATTGCGACTGCAGATTCAGGAATACTGCCTCTGGCGAGACCCAGACCCTCGTGTTTGAAGACTATCTGCAGATCTCCCTTGCCGTCAATCTTACTGTGATATGGATTTTGTTTTTCCTTTTATTCTGATTGTTAGATCTGCAATTTTGGATCTGTTAGTCTGATTGTTAGCTCTATCTGCAACGCCGAGTGAGTTTTGGTTCTTCCTCCATCTTCAAACGCGCCTTTGGGGGGGGGGGGGGTTAAAAAAAAAAACTTACTGCTTTCCAAAATTTTTGGTATGCCAGTAAGTCTCTTAATAGGGATGCCGTATCGGCTCATTTACTATGTCTCCGGGATAGGCATCCCTCTGTTTTTGGACGTTAAAAGCATTATTTGTAGTAGTATTTGCAACCAATAGAAACCTTGCCAGGAGGTAATTCAGTGAGAATCCATGTCTTGTTTTGTTCTAGAGCATTAATTTCACATAATTTTAGGTTATAATTTTTTTCCTATCAAGTATACTTATTATTATTAATTAATTTTAACTGCTTTCTTATATCACATAATTTAATTCTCGTCCTTTCATAAAAAGGAGTGAAGGGAGTAAAATTTTGTGGTTAAGTGTGATAAATAGAAAATTCATGCAAAGTTACAATTACCGCGCGTAATAGTGCGCATTCATTATTAGGGTTGTGCATTTTAGGGTACATGTGGTAGATTGATGATTGTGATTTGTGAAGCTCGTGCTAGCCAATGAATTATTGGGAAGAGACAGAGAGTCAACTTTTGCTGCTTATGGAAGAAGACATTTTATTCAGCTAGTACTTGTCATCAAATCGTTTTAATTTGCATAACTTTTTTGGCTAATATAATCCTTCAGTGAATTCATTTTAACTATTGTTCCATGGAATTGAGATGAGGTGCAATATGGGAAGCATGTGCGGAGGGTAAAATTTGACTATTTTTAATATTTTTATTTCAATATATGCGGAGTGTAAAATTAAAGCCAATGTTCTTCCAACTACTCCAAGTTTTCTTGAAAGATAAAATTTTATTTATAAGAATTACAAATAAGAAATATATATATATATTTGGCTCATTCAAAGTTCAATTAACATTTTGACTTTATCAGAAAATTCCAAAGATGAGCTAGCACAAAGGGAACCCTGGGAAACTAAAAGGAAGGAAATCCAAGAGTCACAATCAGATGGGTCTTAATCACATGACGGACCTCATTAGTAGGATCATTTAGTTATAAATATGAGACCATCATTCTTAAAGGGAACCATTTACCATTTTGACTGTATCAGAAAATTCCAAAGATGAGCTAGCACAATTGCACAAAGGGAACCCTGCGAAACGAGAAGGAAATCCAAGAGTCACAATCAGATGGGTCTTAATCACATGACGGACCTCATTAGTAGGATCATTTAGTTATAAATATGAGACCATCATTCTTAAAGGGAACCATTTGCCATTTTGACTGTATCAGAAAATTCCAAAGATGAGCTAGCACAAACAGAGGTGGAACGTAATGCTGGCCAGCTGGGGCCTGGCCTCGACTGATCTTATAAAATTTGTTAATATGTATATGTACATATTATATGATATTTTATTTGGCCACAAATTTGGCCCCAACTAATTTTTTATCTTCTCTATAAGGATAATGTTTGTTTCATTACTCATTAGGCTGTGAGAGGAAAGTAAAATTCTTGTTTCAGATACCGAAAAAATTAGCATCATCTTATATATTGTTTTAATTTATAATTATCTGTTATTATTTGTTTGTATTTTCCAAGTTATTTGATACTATTTAGTAAATACTCCTTCTAGTCCTTATTTAAGGAACCAACTAACAATTCTCACAAGTCAATAAAAACAGTTAATGTCATTAAATTTGTCTTAAAATTTAAGTAATTTTCAATATTATCCCTATTAATTACACTAAACTCTAATATCATATTAATTATTACACTCACTCACTACCTTTTTAATTATGGGTATACATGAAAAAAATATTTAATACTATTTGGAAACAAGCAAGTGTTTTATAAAAAGAACCGAATATATTTGTTAGTTGGTGCTTTATAATAAGAATTAAAGAGAGTAGTTCAATATGTTTATTTTTTGGCCCGAGCTAAATTTTTTTTCTGGTTCCGCCACTGAGCACAAAGGGAACCCTGGCAAACTAGAAGGAAATCCAAGAGTCACAATCAGATGGGTCTTAATCACATGACGGACCTCATTAGTAGGATCATTTAGTTATAAATATGAGACCATCATTCTTAAAGGGAACCATTTACCATTTTGACTGTATCAGAAAATTCCAAAGATGCTAGCACAATTGCGCAAAGGGAACCCTCCGAAACTAGAAGGAAATCCAAGAGTCACAATCAGATGGGTCTTAATCACATGACGGACCTCATTAGTAGGATCATTTAGTTATAAATATGAGACCATCATTCTTAAAGGGAACCATTTACCATTTTGACTGTATCAGAAAATTCCAAAGATGAGCTAGCACAAACAGAGGCGGAACGTAGTGCTGGCTAGCTGGGGCCTTGGTCCCAACTGGCCTTGACTGATCTTATAAAATTTGTTAATATGTATATGTACATATTATATGATATTTTATTTGGCCACAAATTTGGCCCCAACTAATTTTTTATCTTCTCTATAATGATAATGTTTGTTTCATTACTCATTAAGTTGTGAGAGGAAAGTAAAATTCTTGTTTCAGATATCGAAAAAATTAGTATCATCTTATATATTGTTTTAATTTATAATTATCTGTTATTATTTGTTTGTATTTTCCAGGTTATTTGATACTATTTAGTAAATAGTCCTTCTGGTCCTTATTTAAGGAACCAACTAACAATTCTCACAAGTCAATAAAAACAGTTAAAGTCATTAAATTTGTCCTAAAATTTAAGTAATTTTCAATATTATCCCTATTAATTACACTAAACTCTAATATCATATTAATTATTACTCTCACTCACTACCTTTTTAATTATGGGTATACATGAAAAAAATATTTAATACTATTTGGAAACAAGCAAGTGTTTTATAAAAAGAACCGAATATATTTGTTAGTTGATAAGAATTAAAGAGAGTAGTTCAATATGTTTATTTTTTGATCCACTAAATTTTTTTTCTAGTTCCGCCACTGAGCACAAAGGGAACCCTGGGAAACTAGAAGGAAATCCAAGAGTCACAATCAGATGGGTCTTAATCACATGACGGACCTCATTAGTAGGATCATTTAGTTATAAATATGAGACCATCATTCTTAAAGGGAACCATTTACCATTTTGACTGTATCAGAAAATTCCAAAGATGAGCTAGCACAATTGCACAAAGGGAACCCTGCGAAACGAGAAGGAAATCCAAGAGTCACAATCAGATGGGTCTTAATCACATGACGGACCTCATTAGTAGGATCATTTAGTTATAAATATGAGACCATCATTCTTAAAGGGAACCATTTACCATTTTGACTGTATCAGAAAATTCCAAAGATGAGCTAGCACAAACAGAGGTGGAACGTAATGCTGGCCAGCTGGGGCAAGGCCCCAGCTGGTCTCGACTGATCTTATAAAATTTGTTAATATGTATATGTACATATTATATGATATTTTATTTGGCCACAAATTTGGCCCCAACTAATTTTTTATCTTCTCTATAAGGATAATGTTTGTTTCATTACTCATTAAATTTGTGAGAGGAAAGTAAAATTCTTGTTTCAGATACCGAAAAAATTAGCATCATCTTATATAATGTTTTAATTTATAATTATCTGTTATTATTTGTTTGTATTTTCCAGGTTATTTGATACTATTTAGTAAATACTCCTTCTGGTCCTTATTTAAGGAACCAACTAACAATTCTCACAAGTCAATAAAAACAGTTAAAGTCATTAAATTTGTCTTAAAATTTAAGTAATTTTCAATATTATCCCTATTAATTACACTAAACTCTAATATCATATTAATTATTACACTCACTCACTACCTTTTTAATTATGGGTATACATGAAAAAAATATTTAATACTATTTGGAACCAAGCAAGTGTTTTATAAAAAGAACCGAATATATTTGTTAGTTGGTGCCTTATAATAAGAATTAAAGAGAGTAGTTCAATATGTTTATTTTTTGGCCCGAGCTAAATTTTTTTTCTGGTTCCGCCACTGAGCACAAAGGGAACCCTGGCAATCTAGAAGGAAATACAAGAGTCACAATCAGATGGGTCTTAATCACATGACGGACCTCATTAGTAGGATCATTTAGTTATAAATATGAGACCATCATTCTTAAAGGGAACCATTTACCATTTTGACTGTATCAGAAAATTCCAAAGATGCTAGCACAATTGCACAAAGGGAACCCTCCGAAACTAGAAGGAAATCCAAGAGTCACAATCAGATGGGTCTTAGTCACATGATGGGGTCTCAACATGACGGATGAAAGAAACGTGTCCTTATTAGGATCATTTAGTTATAAATATGAGACCATCATTCTTTTCTTTCTTATAAGAAGAAAGAAAGAAGGGAAAAACCCCTTTAGGACCCAAATTATTAAAGTATTGTCAAAAAAAATGTCTAAAAAAAAGTCACATGTTAAAAAAAGACCCTTAGGCATTTTTTAGTATTATTTTAAAAAACGTTGTATTGATATAGTTGTAAACTTATACTGATATATTTGTTAATATGATACTGATTTAATTATTAATTTTATACTGATATGTTGTCAATATTTTTTAAATAATACCCAAAAAGGTCTTGGGGTCTTTTCTGACATGTAACTGTTTTTTTAAGTCTCTTCTTATAATATTTTAATAACTTGGGCATGGGGGATTTTCAAAGGAAGACTCCTCACTACTATATATATTCAGCGAAGGCAATTAGATAAAGAGTGAAGAGTAGAAGCAGCGAAAAATGGGAAAGGAGAGTAGTGAAATAGAGATAGAGGGAGGGAATATATTCAGCAAGACAATAAGGAGAGCTCAAGCTGCTTACTGTATTTATGATTGGCAAGCCTTCAAGCAAATCTTTGAGCAAGACAAGACAGAACTTCTCAACCATTTCGACTTGTTTGAGGACACCCCCATCAGCGTCGCAATCCGCAGCGACGATCCAAAGCTCCTCAAGGATTTGCTGAATATGCTCTCTGGAGAAGAAAGGTGGGTGGCCTTCACCAAATCCAACAGTCGAGGCAACACCCTTCTCCACAATATCGCCTTACGAACACGACTCTCCGTACAGATGGCCGACGTTATACTGGACTTTGAAAAGGAGGAGGAGGCGGCGCTGCCGGAGGAGGAGAGGAAGAAGAGAAGGCCGAAATTACTGGAGAGGAAAAATGAGAGTGGTGAAACGCCGCTGTTCAGGGCGGCTGCATTCGGCAACCTCGAGATGCTGAAGCATGTGGTCAAGGACCATATTAAAGCGGAAGAAGCAGAGGGTGACTTATTCAAAATTCATCAATACAGCGAAATAGAGACCATTCTTCATGCTTGTATTAATGCCCAACATTTTGGTATCTTTTACTTCAATAATTCAGACATTGCTTATTGCACCACACACACACACACATGTACATATACATATTACCTACCGTCCTTAATATAACATCTCGTCTAATAAAAACGAGATCTTATATTAAGATGTTAGAGGTATTATATATAGTAGCTAGTTGTCATTCTTCAGCTATGAGACACATGTTTGATGATACATATGTGTGAGTGAGTGCAGATGTAGCACTGTGGATAATTAGCAAAATGAATGGGAGAAGGCTGGTTCTGGAGAGGAATAAAAAGAACCTCACTTGTCTTGAGCTTCTTGCTAGCATGCCTTCTGCTTTTCGGAGCCACTACACTATGGGATCCCTTGCCAACCTCAGCTATAATTGTATGATTCCTCTCTATCCCTCATAATTGTAATCCCATAGTATTCGGTGCTTTTTATTTCATCTCTCTTTAGTTTCATGTGTCGATCTCTCTCTGTCTGTCTCTGCTTCTGATCTTTGGGTTTCCTCAGAGTCGATGCATTCATGAATAATGAAGATGACGAAAATTTCTGATTTTTTTAATGATGAAGAGTTGGAATGGGGAGGAAAAACGAATTTCTGAGATCACTAAAATCATATCTTTCCCAGAACAAGCAACCACAATTTTCCTGATTGAACAAGCAGCTTGTGGCGGTAATTTTGCAGAAAGAATGACAGAAGAAGCACCTTGTGGGGGTCACGGTTTTGAGAAGAAAATGTTTTCTTTTAATTTTTAGATCTGACTTGTAAATCTTGTTTGAAAATAAAAGTGAGTTGGGTGTAGATATGCCACGTCAGCATATATGGGGTCAACTAACATTTGACAGTTTGGGTTGTTAACTTGATGACAATATTGAGACAAAACAAAATTTCATGGCAACATTGAGATTTCCGAAATACTTTGGCAAACTTACCCTTTAACCTAAATTTAAAACTGGATCATTTCATCACAATAAGATATCATAATATTATTTATCATATAAAGAATCTAATGGTAAAAAGAGGAAAAATATTTAGGAGATTGAGAATGGCATTAGAGTGAGACATGTCAGGCACCCCCAAACCCTTCAACATCATTATTAATTTTCTATCTATTTTTACTTTTCATAATTCATTTCTCACAACTCCGGAAATAAGATATCTCACACACACACACAAGTTGGATGGATATATATGTGTAGTGCTTCCCTTGACAATATATATGTGTGTAGTGCTTCCCGATGAAAGATACCAATTGCTTGAAGGTGGCGGTAGCTTTAATGAGTCATGTGGGCATCCCATAGACATAGAAGCTGGCCCACATCATGAGATTGTCAAGCCGCCAACTTCAGGTAACTTTATATAATTCATGAACAGAGGTGATAATGCGGGCCAAGACTTGGGTTTTGGGCTTGCCCAGATCAGCCTGCGGGTTGGACGGTGCAAGCCTGTGCACCCACGCTTTTGTGGACTGGCAAAATGCCAACTCTAATCCGCAAGTTGGTGGGTTTAACCCATATTACCAGCTCTTGATGATTACTTCAACTTTCATAATATTTTTCGATCTATCATTGTCGTCTAACAATAAATATGTAACTGACTGCTGGCAGCAAGTTATCTTTCAAAAATCAAATATGCTGTTTGGAACAATTTAGCTGAAGGTGACAACATATTATATTGTTTATTAGAAATCAACACACACCCACACACACATTTGTTGTCAATATATTAATTAACATGAGGAATTGATTAATAAGCAGTATTCAATGGGATTGAATCTCTCTGGAAAGATAAGAGGAAGCATCAATCAGCAAAGCGTCTGGCTGAGTTTCTGGTGAAGCATGACTTGACGTGGCAGATCTCATACAGCAATCGTACAAGTGATTCCCAGCAGCTCCAACTACCGCCACGTCTTTACAACGTCGAAAAAAGGAAACAACATCTAGAAAGAAAAGAAGAGAAAGAAGAAGACAATGATCAGAGCAAAATACTGAAACATTATTGTACACCATTGTTCGTAGCAGCTAGCAATGGGATTGAAGAGATAGTGGATTCGTTCCTTAAAGAACATCCGGTGTCTTTAAATTACATGGGTGTTGCAGGAATCAACATACTTCACATAGCCGTTAGGCACCGTCAGTTCAAAATCTTCAAATTGCTCAAGCAAAATCCTTGGTTTTCTTCCTTGGGTTATGGAATTTCTTCAGCAAATCGCTCCGCGTTGCACGAAGTGGCCGGCTTGGACTATTACAGAGGATCCTCTCAACCTGGTGCAGCTTTCAAACTACAAGAGGAGCTCAAGTGGTATAAAGTATGTATCCTAAGCCTTCATAATAATTCTCTTTATGTCAATTATTAAAAGATACAAGTCTCACGTTTACTAACTAATTAGAGAAAGGATTGAAGATAATTTTTATTAAATTAGCTTAAACTATTTTGGTAGAAAAATAACCCTAATAAGTATTACCTCTGTCTCAAAGAAAAGGCATATGAAATTCTTGAATTCAAATCTCACAAGAAAACTGTGGTAGGAGGGCAATCTCGAACCCCGAACTAGATGGTAATATATAAAAGAAAAAGCATCTGATTTTTAAAAAAAAAAAAGAAAGTAAAAACCGTGGAATAAAGGGAAAAAAGAATGAAAAGGTACACACACAAAAAAAAAAGAAAAAAAGAGGAGTCTTAGCTAGAATATAAGCATTTAACATTCTCCGACTAGAGAAATGATTGAAGGTATATATAATGTTAATAAAGCCTTATCAAATTCTTTTAAGCTATTTTAATAGAAAAGATAGTCTTAACATATACCCCCTTCTCCCTCAAAAAATAATTTAATTCATATAATGTAGAGGTTGTTTGGTATGAGGGGAGAGAAAAAAAATTGTATTGGATTTAAAAAAATTAGAGAGATGAAATTAAAAGTTTTTAATTAATTTTTCTTACTCTTTTATATTATATATTTTCCTTATTAAAGTTTTAAACTCCCACTTTTCCAATTTTTTTAAATTCAACTCTCTATAAATTCACTTAAACTACTTTGATAAATAAAAGACAACCTTAAGTCCTTAACCTGTACCTCTATCTCAAACAAATTTAACTTAATTTAATAGACTCATAATCAAGGTAATGACCAAGATTCTTTAATTTCTAAGATTGTGTTGTGTGTGTGTGTTTATTTTGATGTACAGCGAGTGGAAAAAGTTGTTCCCAGCAACCTACACTTTCACTATGACAATCAGGTCCTAACAGCAAAAGATGTTTTGGAAATGGAGCACCATGACATGCTTGAGAAAGCCCGGGAATGGATAAAGCAGACCGCCGAGTCATGCTTCACCGTGGCCGTTATTTTGGCCACAGTGGTCTTTGTGTCAGCCTTCGCCAATATCCCTGGAAGGAGTGAGGTCGGCAATCCGGTGTTCCTGAGTTCACCGGTTTTCAACTTCTTCACCATCATGGACATCGTGGCACTTGCCTTCTCCTTGTCTTCAGTGGTGATGTTTCTTTCAATCCTCACGTCACCATTTGAACTCTGGGATTTTCACAGGTCTCTACCAAAGAAATTGAATCTAGGGTTTGCTTTTTTGTTCTTGGCGTTGACCACCACGATCCTGGCCTTTTGTGCGACTATTTTGCTCACAATTAGGTTGCCGTGGAAGAATTGGACTTCGACTTTGGTGTATAGTGCTTCGTTCTTTCCTGTGGCCATATTTAGGTTGATGGAATTCCCACTTTATAAGAAGATTCCGATGTTGCTCCACAAGGCTGGCAAGAAGGCTATGAAGGCGACTAAGGCAATTGGTGGAGTGGTCAGAAGGTTTAAGAAACCGAAAAATCAATAAGCCTAGAGTACAACGTATTTAGTGCAAATTTTAAGTTAAAGAGTGTGGTAATTAATTTGTGTCTTTTTGCTCAATAAGGAAGTTTGTATGTGTGTGTTTCTATTGCTCTTATATATGCGAGTTTGGAGGAAGTACTTTTTTTTTTTACATAACAGTCGATGGTAATACTTATTGTTGGATGTGTCTCGTAAATTATAATGAATGAATAAAATTTCTTGTGATTATTTCACATCGATGGAATCCATTGATGCATGTATTATATGTGGTGTTAATTTAAAGTTTAAAAAAACACGAGGCATATTTTTTCTTCAATTTTGTCCTTTTACTTTTGCATATTGTAAGCAACAAAGAATATATCAATATATGCTTTTAATTAGGATTACTAGAGGGCATATAATCATTAAAAAGAAAACAATAATATCAGAAGACAAAGTCACACTTCTATCATACTAGCCCCGGTCCTAAATATAGAACAAAATTTGTAATGTAATTGACACTATAAACTTTATCATATATTTAAAACTGGAGGAACATGACCTTTTTTTTTTATAAAAAATTTTAGGAGGGGGGCTAGGCTCACTCACAGTCTAAGGGCAGGATGCTCGGAACCCACTCCACAAGAAATTCAAGACTAAGAGTACATGTGCCTCCACCTTAACTTAGGTTACCGCTGCTTTGTAGACCCTTAGGATGTCTCCCCCAGTGCCTTAACCAACTCCAGGATCGAACCCCCTCCATTTTGATAAAAAGATTTGACCCCTTTATCAGTTAAACCAAAAAATGAGGGATGGAGGAACATGACCTATTCCATATGTAAATGCTTAAATCTGTGCATTAAGCACGGTCCCTAGCAATGTATTAATGAACCCATGAATTTGGGCCTGGGCTAGCCCAATAATAAATTCCAACATAGAAAATTCAAGCCTATTCAAGGGTAAAGAAAGCCGATTCATTTTGGTTGAGAATGTATCCACACGAAAGCCCATAATGACACAAATGGGCAGTTAGGGATGTTATTACCATCCTTTGGTAGGCGATCTCGTAAGTCCCCAGTAAGTGCTCATAGAGCCCGGGGCCGTGCCCTGGCCTTGGTGGGGGACTGATGCCGAACCCCTCCAAAACTTTTTTTGTAGCAAAAAAATAACCAATTTTGATTATATCAAAAAATAAATAACCAATTTTGTTTTCCCAAATATTAGTTGCATTAGTCAAAAAATATAATACAACTGAATGAATTGTGGAGTTAATCACTTATCCTATGTTTTAATGGGATAGTTTCAAGCTATCTATTTTAGGATAATGACTAATTTGTCTTTCAAAAATGAATAATTACAGAATTCTATCAAATAATAAAATATTTGAGAGAGAAAACACTAAATCAGTACAAAATAAAATTCTGCTCTCCAACATTATAAGGTGTGCATGGCAACCATTCTGTTCCTCAACATTGTTTATGAAATGAAATAGTTTTTTTTTTTTAATTCCTTGGAGGAGTTCTGAGAATCAAAATTACATTTGTTAACTTATTTTATTTTTATTTTGAGAATCAAAATTACGTTTGTTAACAAATTTTATTTTCATTCCAAGAATCAGAATTATGTTTGTTAACACATTTTATTTTTATTCCGAGAATTAGAATTACCTAATACAATACAAATCTATTTCTTTATTTTTTGTTTACAGATTTCATAAAACGGTATAAAATAATAAATTTTAACCAAAATTCCAACCTTTCATATTTAAAAAAATATATAATATTTTATTGTGTAATTTTTTTCTTACAACAAATACTAAAATATAGTTTTAACCATTATTTTTTATCCTCTTCTCAATTCTTTTTTATTTCTCATTTCCTTGACCATTTCATTTTTTAATACCATATTATTACATTAATATTAATTATACAAATGAATAAATAAATATACATAAGTCACATGATTCCTATCCATTTTTGTTTTTGGGAACAAAATTTTTTTAAAAAAAAAAAACTAATTTCAAGAGCGTTACAATGCGAGTGGCTCCGTTGGCTTATATTACAGCCTTATAACTTAATAAGCAGCGTCGTTTCTCACATTTTTTTAAAAATACATGCATACCATCAAAAAGTTAATTTTTATTTACAAGATATTATCTGAAATAGGGCCCCACAACTACGTAGGATTAAACTAAGTAGCTAAGATTAGAGTTCAAAAAATAAAAAATAAATAAATAAATAAAAAGAACACACGTTATGATGGGTTGGATTCCATTGACCAACTAATTCCAATGATTGATCCAAAAAGCCTGCACTGCCGAGGAACGAATAATTCACCATCATGCTCCTCCAATCAGCAATCGACAAACTCTCTTTCAAATATTAATTATTCAATTAATTAATCCAAAGCATATAAAAAAAACAAAAATCCTTTAAATAAATAAATAAACACAAAATCATCAATTATAGCTTTAATCACGGTAGGATGATTTTGATCATCATGACTCTAACATGCCTTCTTTCACTTCGATTTACGTCTGAACCCATAAAGGAAAAGAAAAAAGAATGGCGTGCACTGTGTAGGGTGTGCCCCCACCTCACCAAATTACACTCTCCATTTTCCTTCTCTGTTTTCTCTTGTCCCCTTCTATTTTTTTGCCCCCCTATTACTATTATTATCATTCCTGAATTTATTTTCTTATTTCAAATTTAAATAGCAAATGATTGTCCTATTATATTCGCTTACCTGGTCTAATAAAGGATGTTTTCTATCTTGGACGTATCTCACAGGAATTTTTTTAATAAGAATGTTCCTCTATGCAAAGCATTTTTTAACCCTTTTTATCACCTGTTTGAAAGAAAGTGATTATGATGATCTGTTAAGATTTTTCTTTTTACATCAACAGTAAAAATAAACAAACTATTTGACTCCTACGAAAATACTCCATCTTGTCCTAAATATAAGATATTTTTAAAAGAAATTATTGGTCTATTATATAAGTCACTTGTTGAGTCATTAATGAATTTTGCTTCTTCAAATATCACCCATATTATTATTATTGTTGTTGTTGTTGTTGCCTTCATTTCCAATATTTCAGTTTATTCTGTTGGAGAAGAATTGAAATCTAATTTAATGTTTCCCTATATCCTTAAAGGGAAAAACATTTCTCGTGTTGTAGGAGAAGTGTATTCTCATGTCACACACACATGAAATGGTAAGGCCACACATGAAATGATGGGGCCACACATATATATAAGGGTTAAGGAGCAAATTTACCAATAAACTATTGGCCCAGGAGCACCTAACACAATAAACTATTAATTAGACCTTAAATACCAACAAACTATTTAAAATGTAAAATGAGCACAAATCTGTTAGAGCAATTTAACGTCCGTTTGGTTCCCTATTCACCTCCTGCTTCCATCTTCAGCAACCTCCTGGTTCGCTATTCATCTCCTGCTTCCATCTTTATCACCATAGTCAACCACCATCTCCATCTCTTTCTCACTCCCTCTCCGTCCGTCGACCCTCTCGCCGTCTAGCTTCTTCATTTCCACCACAGCAGCAAGTATGCCTATTAATAACACTATTGGACCAAATCTGAGAACCCAATAGCCTGAAAAATTGCAGTAAAGGAATCAAATCAAATCCAGATCGCAGAAAAATTGTAAAGCCAGGCAAGAAATCAAATCCATCACTATTAACAACCCCAATCCCTAAAGGACCAAATCTGAGAACCCAATAGCCTGAAAAATTGCAATAAAGGAATCAAATCAAATCCAGATCGCAAAAAAAATTGCAAAGCCAGGCAAGAAATCAAATCCATCACTATTAATAACCTCAATCCCTAAAGGACCAAATCTGAGAACCCAATAGCAAAGCTCGAATGAAAGGACCAAATCTGATGGCTTCCTTCCTTTCTAGTGGATTAGCTACCAGGAATCAAGCATGAAGCATAAGGGAATGATTTTTGCATGGATGATCTTTAGCAATCACATCATTTTCATTCCAATTTCTTCACTCTTTCCACAATACTGACAGCACCTCCCTCAAGTTCTCATCAGATTCGAGTTTCAACGGAGCAGATCGATGAAACTTACCAGATCTGCCCTTCACCCGCACGAATGGACCAAAACCAGAGGAAAGAGAAGTCGATCTTTCGGCGGTCTCGTGTTCGATGTTCATCGGAGCAGATCGAGCTTCACCGGTGCTTCAGTGGTGCTCCACCATTGTTCGACCGTCACCTCCATTACCAGATTCAGCAGTGGGCGGTGTTTCCGATGAAGAAAAGGAAGAAGAAGTATGAAGAAGACTAAACTGAATGAAGGGAATGAATGAGAGAGTGAGAGAGATGAAGATGTCGAATGAGAGAGGGAATGAATGAGAGAGGGAGAGAGATGAAGATGTCGAATGAGAGAGGGAATGAATGAGAGAGGGAGAGAGATGAAGAAGACGGACGTTACTTTTCCCTTAACGTCATTGTGCTCATTTTACATTTTAAATAGTTTGTTGGTATTTAAGGTCCAATTAATAGTTTATTGTGTTGGGTGCTCCTGGGCCAATAGTTTATTGGTAAATTTACTCCTTAACCCTATATATAATTAGCATTATATATATGTGTGTGTGTGGGTCCCACCATTTCATGTGTGTGTAGGAATCTTCTCCTTCTCATGCAACATGAGAAGTTTAAACCCCATCATTAAATATAGGTAAAGTCAGAAAAATATTTTATTTTTATAAGCAAAGATAGTTAACCATGTTTCCTTAATTCATCTAAGATATTTAGAAATGACTTATGGCATAAAGCCATAAACTAGAGGTCTATGTATATTACCTTTAAAAATAAATACTCCCTCTCGTCTTTTATTATAAGGTACTGACTCCGGTCCTAATTATAGGAACACTTTTGTAATGTAAATTGCATTACGAAAGTGTTACTATAATTAGGGGTGTATATATGTTAGTGGTTGGAGATCAGATAGAATCTTGTTTGTTTTTTCCTAAACCAAAACAAGTCGATCGACCTGAATTAATTAAATTCAACAAAATTAAGTCAGTCACGCCAGTTTTCGTCCCTAAATACAACTAATCAAGGAAGATTCTTACGCATGATGCTCATTAAATAAAGAAAATTATCCTAATTTCCTGGTTGAAAGAGGCATAATATATATATATATATATATATATATATATATATATATATATATATATATATATATATATATATATATATATATATATGAAGGAAGAGGATCAGGTGGGACTCTAAGACAATAAAAATATATATTATATACAGGAGATAGAGTAATTAATATATTTGTAGGTACAGCTAATCAGGAAGTGCATGGGAGACTAGTAGTTTAATTTCTGTTGATCTGATCTAAGTTAATTAGGTTAACTAGGTGCTTTTTTATTCCTAACTACATATAATTGGACGATAACACCTGTTTGATAATTTAGTAATATTTCCCTTTTCAACCTTACGTAATAGGGTGCTTATTTAATTTAAAGAATATACAAATTAATTAATTATACCTCATTATCAGCTATCTAACTCAAGATACTATATATACTCTCAACAATTGTATTCGATAAATTCGCAACCTCTTCATACGTGTTGGACTGTTTTTATTGATACTCCATTCGGTCTTAATTATAGGAACATTTTTATCGTGTAAATTACACTACAAAATAATTAGGACTGGAGGGAGTATCATAACAAAATAATTTAATCATTGTATAGGAACTAGGTAAGTATTTATTTATTTATTGTTATTTGTAGTTCAGGGACATATGTGCTTTTCTACTGGTTACTGGTTAGCCAAGCATGCACTTTAATGAGCTTTTGAGCAATGTCTGAAATTTAAAAAATCAGACTCTTTTGCATTTTTACATATACTTATGCTGGGAAGAAATTTGAAGCCTTACGCAACTAGTAATAATTATATTTAATTACGTGTAAGAAACCGATATTAATCATTGAATATATATATATATATGAAATTGACACAATAACAAAAAATATATTTTAAGTCTTTATTCTATCGTGCGAACATGAAAGAGCTCTACAAAATGGGGTGAATAATTAAATTTTTCGAGATATATAATTAAAAATAGACAGAATTGTTGACAAATACAAATATACTTATATAACCTTACTAGCTACTTTATCGTATTTTATTAATAATGAATAGGCTTGAAGAGCGAGGAGTATGAATATCTAGCATGAAAAGAAGAAATATGGGACTTACAAAAGAAAAAAACATAAGATGTGATTTAAAGGAGTATTAAGGGTATAATTAGGGGTGAAGCAAATTAATTTAAATAAAAGGGATTTATTTATTTATTTATATAATAGTATAATGTGGATTAGAATGCAGATAAAGGAGGGGGGGGTCTGGAGGAGAAGCAATTAGGGGAAAGGGGAAGCGCCACTTGGCCTCAATAAGTTGGTCCACGCGCCGGCTCCAGCGGCTTTTTTGACTTTCTCACCAATCGCCATATGTGCAAGCCGCAACAAATGGTTCATACATTTGGTTTTTTTTTTCCATGTTTGTTTCTCTAATTAAAGGAATAATATTTTTTTTTTATTTTTTTTTTATTTATTTATATTAAATTATATGCTACATTCTGAAATATTTTTTACACCCAGTATCTTAAATTAATTAATTTTCAGAGTGCAAAAATATTTCAGGATGCCACATATAATTTAATCTAAATAAATAAAATATATAAAAAATAAAAAAATTGAAAAAATATCGCATCCCTCTAATAAGAGGGATAAACATATAACAAACATGTAAAAAAACACCAAATGTGGATTCTCAACGAACCACACACTTCACCCCAAATAATTAAATAAGTATCTTGATTAATTTTCACTATTTTTTGAAATATTTCCTTCATATGAAACTCACTTTAATAAAAAAAAAAAAAAGGATTACAAAGTGAGCATTCTGTTAAGGAACCGGGGGAAAATAATCAAATTGTCCAGAATGAACCCCTTTTCTATCTTCTAATTCTCACATGTCTGAAATCTAATATATATCTATATATAAAAGAGAAAATTAAGTTTTCAAAATTTATGATTTTAACTTAAACTTTAATCCATTGTAACTCAATTTTATATAGTTTTAACTCAACTGAAATTTGTTCCATAAACTTTTTAAGTCTTTACAACATATTTCTAATGGTTTTGAAGCATAGTTTAAGTTGTTAAACTTTAGAGATTAAGTTGTATTGAATTTAAATTTAATGACTGGGTTAAAATTGAGTTAAATTTATAAAAATTGAGTTACACAAAGTTTAATTTAAGGGCTGAATTATAATTAAGTCAATACAATATGAATAAAATATTAATTTTTCTATATATTATTGAAAATATTAACATTTTTGTTTAAAAGACAAAAGGTTAAATAGCAAAATTTTCCTTGTTACATTGAAAATATGTCCTTTGGACCCAAGTGGTACTCTTTTAATTGATGGGTTTGTTTTGAGCAAAAAAAATTGATGGGTTTGTCCTACTCCTATGGTGTGGCATTGCCTTGTTATATGTCTTTGGATACATGTCAATTCGAATCTGAAAACTGAACCGTGCTGGCTAAATTGGATTAGAAGCCGATGAATCAATCAGTAAACTAATTTGGTTTAGACATCAAACTAGTTAGTTAGGTATTTTTTTTATTTTTTAATCAATTTTAAAAAAAATGTTTAAAATTTTATATTAATTACCTTAAAATTTTCAATTTTTCATCGGTTTGACCTTGAGTTAACTCTAATATGACCTATTGACTCATAATCAAGTATCCCGACCGATGTAGTAGTCAGTCCAAATTTCAGAACCTTGATTCAAATATCATTGATTTTCATTTTTTTTAACAAGAAGTCCCGAAAATGAATTAAAGACAGTAAATAAGGGCACCGCGAAGAATTCAAGAAGCTCGTGCTGGTGTTAAACTTTAGAGACTAAGTTGCATTGAATTAAAGTTTAATGATTAAGTTAAATTTATAAGAATTGGGTCACACAAAGTTTAATTTAAGGACCGAGTTTTAATTAAGTCAATATAATATGAATAGAATATTAATTTTTCTATATATTATTGAAAATATTGATATTTTTGTTTAAAAGACAAAAAATTAAATAGCAAAATTTGCCTTGTTATATTGAAAAAATGTCTTTTGGAACTGAGTGGTACTCTTTTAATTGATGGCTTTGTCCTACTCTTATGGTGGCATTGCCTTGTTATATGTCTTTGGATACATGCCAATTTGAATATGAAACCCGGGCCATGCCGGCCGAATCGGTCAGTAAGCTGGTCTAAGTCGGACATTAAACCAGTTAGTTAGGTATTTTTTATTTTTAAATCAATTTTAAAAAAATTTCTTTACAAAGTCATATAAATTACTTTGAAATCTTCAATTTCTTAATGGTTTGATCCGAATTAACTTTGATATGACCTATTGACCTTTGATTAAGTATCACAACCGATTTAGTAGCCGGTCCAAATTTCAGAACCTTGATTTTCATATTTTTTTAAACATTAAGTCCCTAAAATGAATTAAAGACAGTAAATAAGGGCACCGCGGAGAATTCAAGAAGCTCGTGTTGGTGTAATGGTGTTACTCTTTCCCTGCAAAGGCCAAAAGCAAAAGAAAATTTGAAAAACAAAAAGAGATTTTTAAAAAAAAAAAAGAGTCTCTGTTACTCAAAAAGTGGAGAGAGTATAAACAAGAATATTACTCTGTAAAGAAACCCCCGTTTCTTCTTCCTCTTGTTCTCACTCCTTTCTCTCTCCCCTTCTATTTTGTCCTCTCTCACTTTCCCCTCATTTTCTTGCTTCCATTTTCGACGATTTCAACGGACCTTTGCATGCTTTCTTGTTCCACTTCCAGTAGTAGTATTAATTGAACCTCCCCACTCTCTCATTTACCTTTCTTCTTTGGACCCATATTTCTCCTCTCGCCTCGATTCTGTCATTTTCCCCCACCTCATCCTCAAACGTCGTGCCGTTTTCAATGTTCTTCACGATCCTCACGTCTTCTTCTCTCTTCTCTTAAATTCCCTCATTCTTTTTATCCCTTCTGATCTTCGTCCTTGTCTTCCTTAATCTCTCCCTGAGATTTCTTGTTATTCTTACTGTAATTGTCACTGATTCTGCGTCTTTTAGCTACTCCGAGCAGGCGCCGATATGAGTCAACTCGGGGTAATATTGCAGGAATCTCTTCAGAGAGAGCGAGAGGAAAGAACTATTCTGGGATTGTTAACGGAGCAAATGGATTCTGTGAATAGGGATAATCATAGTGATAGAGAGCCTCGGAGGAGACGCAGTTTAAAAGAACGGCTAAGATTCACCGGAATGGGGTGTTGTGGGGCCACCTGGGGTTTCCGTCCGACGTCAGTACGGCACGATGAAGGAGGAGAGGAAGAAGAAGAAGAAGACGAACGGCGGCAGCAGCAGCAAAGGCTCCAAGAGCCGAATCACGGTCAAAGATCGAGTTCGTCGGATCCGGATTGTTTGAGCCCGAACACATCGGGTTCGGGTATGAATCTTGCGGCGGCGTTGGCGGCGGAGCGTCAATTTCGGGGGACGCAAGAGCCGGAAACTGAGAGGCAAGTAGCCGCCGGCGGTAACAATTTCCGGCGGGGAGGAGTAGGAGCAGCGCCGGGGACGCCGTGGAGGGTGTCGCTGATGAGGCTGCTAGAGGAGGGTGAGGGAGGCGAAGCGGAGGCGACGGTGACGGTGAAGGAGAAAGAGAACGGAGGAGGAATGGGGAATGATACGGTGTGCTGCGTGTGCATGGGAAGAAAGAAAGGAGCAGCATTTATCCCATGTGGGCATACTTTTTGCAGAGTGTGCTCCAGAGAGCTGTGGCTGAATCGAGGGACCTGTCCCCTCTGTAACCGTTCGATCCTCGAGATTCTCGACATCTTCTGAAATTCCTCGCCGTCTATTTTTTTTCCCCTCCTCTTGGGATTCCCCGAGGACTCCATTTTCCATCGCTCGGTGGAAACCTTTTTTCTTCCGATTTTTAATCGAACTTGGTATCATATCTCACCTGTAATACTGTTACCACAAATTATGAATTTTGTTGTCACAATTTTTTCTTTTCTTTTCTTTTTGTCTTTTCAGATATTCTAATTTTGTTTTCCCTGTAATTTATTCTTTTCGTAAGTCTCATTCTCTGATAATCTAGCGTGACAGCTGGGGCTTTTTGAGGATAAATACAAACTTATGAACGTACCCCGTAATTAAATACTCTTTCCCTAAGAGCTGAATAATTATAATTAAATTACGTGATTTAAAAAATTGATTAAAATTAGTTAAAATAATAATTATATCTAAAATCAACTTTATTTTTCAACTATGTCCTTATTTATGAGGGGTAAATAAAAAAGAAAAATAAACTAAATATAAGTATCACCAAACTATTAATTAATGCAACATGTATAATTAATGAGGTTAAAAAAAAATTCATTAAATGTTTAGACAATTCTTATTGGGTTTTTATGAAAAGAATCAAGATACCAATTTGATCTTATTTATAAGTCATTTTTTACCAAAAAATTTGATCATATTTATAAGTCCAATTTCAATGTAGTAAGTGAGATTGTAAAAATATTGTTCATATTAATAGTACCAATAAAAATAGAGAAAGAAGAAAAAGTTAAAAAATACTCATTTATGAATAAAGATAAAGTTGAAAATTTACCTCATCATCATTGAGGTTAACTACATCTCCTTAGTATGTGTGATTTAGTTAAAAATGATTTATAAATAACACCAGAGTGATAATTTAAATTTCAAACTCTTGTAAAAATAAACCAAAAGGAGTACTATTAAAAAATGAAAATCTGGCAACGGTAAATTTCACTTTGAGGTTTTTGTGTATAAGTTATGAGTACATAGGAAGTTTTTTTTGATCAATTTTGCTCCAAAAGTATTAAAATAGGAGCAAAATTATAAAAAAAACAAAATAAAATTGATAGTTAATATTTTAACTGCTGGGCCGAAATTACTCCCTTTTAAACACTACTTAGGTAATATTGATTAAAAACAAAACTTTAGATGCTCATATTCTCATGGGGAATTCTCAGAGACAAAATTAAACATTAACCCTTATAAAATATGTAGCTGAATTAAATTTTCTTTTACCATGAATATAATTTTTTATATATCAGAATGAACTTTTTAATAAAAAAGAATTGAAGAGTTTGAGAGTATAATTACTTATTTTAGATATTGTATAATTTTGTCATGAGTTGAATTCAGGTAAACAGTGAGGATTCAAGAATACAAGACTGAGATGTTGTTGTTTTTTTTTTTTTTTGCTATAAAAATTTTAGGAGAAAGGTTGGACTCCTCCAATGGCGGATCCAGAAAATTATTGAAGGGACACCAATGGCAAGGGATTCGGAGGCAACGCCCCTGAATTTTTTTTTTTAAGAAAAATTTTAAATGCATTAAAAAACAAAAGAATATAAATAAGAAAAAAAATATCAAAAAAATCAAGTGAATATTGATGATGTAATAAAAGAGGTAATTATTTTACAAACATGTCATTTAGAAAAGTAAGGCCAAGTGTTGTTAGAAATGCAGCTACATAAATTACAATGAAGGTTGAGTACTCGATAAGTTCAAATACATATATTTTAATAACAAAAGTATATTACAATAAAAATAATTACAATGTCATCCTTCTGGGCCTTATTTTTTAGAATTTCATCATAATTGCTTCATTATCAATGCTATTAAATACATCTTTTTCAATATAAGGCACTAAACAATCATTTAATCATTCATCCCTCATCCGATTACGAAGTGCAGTTTTGATGTATTAAAGGTGAACACTTAATTTAAGAGTTGACAATCGTTTAAACATGTATTAATTTTTTTAAAAAAATCCCAAATTCCACTACTACAAAAATTGGATATTACTACCCTAAAAAACGTCCTTATTTAGAAATAGGACGTCCAAAGTGAAGGCGGTGGCATTCTTGTAATTATATTTAAGGAAGTTGAGCCTTCAGCGTCCTGAATAAGAAATCAGGACTCCTTAAATTGATTTTTGGCGTCCTGATTTGTTTTCAGGACGTCTAAAATTGTTTCACGCCATAAAAAATATGAGAAATATTTGTTTGGCGCCATAATATTTAATTTTTTTTCAATAAAATTCATTTATGGCGACCTACATATATTTCAGGACGTCTTTAATGTGTCAATTCTTCGCTCCCGAATTTTTGTTTGGCGCCAAGGATTTTCTTTTAATATTAATTAGAAAATTTAATAATATTGGCGACTGAATCGAATCGTCGCCTATATTTTATAAATGGCGACTGATTCGATTCAGTCGCCTATGATCGATCACAGTACTCTCTCGCTCACTCCGCCTCTTTCGCCGATCGAAGAGACCCACCAAACCCAAGTAAGCTTGTTCGGATGTTACTCTTAAGTTCTTTGATTCCTAATAACCCATTTTAACCGTTAATGCTTCTTGCTTATAGATTGGATTTTTGCTTCTGATTAGGATTCCCGCTCTCACTCGCTCACTCCACCTCCTTCCCGATCAAAACCCGCGAAACCAAGTAAGCTTGTTCGTTCTTCTTGTTCTTTGATTCCAAACCCCATTTAATTGGTAATGTACTTCTTGCTAATTAAAAAGAATACAATTTGGAACTGCTCTTATTTGTAGATTTTTATTCAAGTAAATTTGGTGGCCAACTAAATTGTCTAAAGCTTCATTAAATTGGTCATGTCACACTGATTGGTTGTAGTAATTTGTATGTATTTGGTGTTTTGTCTGTACAAAATATGCAATTTTGGTGTTATATATAGTCTGTTTATGTATTGTGTTAGAGTGAGATTCTTCTGTTGCTTGTGGTGGTTTCTGGCTGATTCTTCTGTTAGAGTGTGATTCTTGTTGCTTGGTAGATGTTCATATTTTGTAGTTTACTTTTTTAAAAAAATTCAACAAAGGCGACCGATTTTTAAATCAGTCGCCTTTGTTACGATAAGGCGACTGATTCGAATATCGTCGCCTTAAGTTCAACAAAGGCGACTGATTTAAAAATCAGTCGCCTTTCTTGAAATTAAGGCGACCTGATAAGAATATCAGGTCGCCTTTAAGGCGAATTCTCTATCTTCTTATTTACCTATATAAGGCGACCTGATCTAATATCAGGTCGCCTTAATAAGACGACCTAATTTTGGATCAGGTCGTCATTTTGGAAATTTTCCTCTACCCCCTCCAAGACGTCCCTCAGAAAAGGGTCGTTAATTGGGTCTTATTTAGGTCGTTGTTTAGCATTTTTGTAGTAGTGTTCAAGGGGGGGCACTTGCCCCCCAGTCAACAACATGGGTCCGCCCTTAGGCTCACCCACAATCTAAGGGCAGGGCGCTTGGAGCCCACTCTGTAAGGAATTTAGAACTAAGAATACACATGCTTCCACTTTAATCTGGGTTATCATTGCTTCGTAGATCCCTAGAATGTGTCTCTCAACGCTTTGACCAACTCCAAAATCAAACCCTTTCCCTTTTAGTGAGAGTGTCTAACCCTTTGTTGATTGAAACCAAGGACAAGGGGTGAGTGAGATGTTGTTGGAAAGAAGTGAAAAGAGTCAAAAATGGGGGCTAGTTGAAAGTGAAGAAGGATAGATGGTTATGGAAGGAATATTAGGACTATAACACGGCACAAACTCTGATTCTGAGATTTAGGTCAATTAAGAAGGGTCCCATCATGAAGGTTGTGAATAAGCAGGAAACAATGCGTGTTTGCTTGGTAGAGTGATGTTAAAAAAAATAAAACGTGCATGTATTTAATTGGTTTGGACCAAACAATGCCGTGCGTATTTAATTTGAAGTTGGCCCCCCTAAATAGTAAATAATTATATAAGTAGTACTAATATTAAATATTATCTTTCTCTCTAGGGTTTCCCATATCTACGTACTTTGATGTCCAGACCAATGACGACTTGCCATGAGGTTGCCTTTAATTGGTTTCTCAGTTACATGCCTTTTCTTAATTCACTTCTTCAATTTAGCTCAACCCTCCTGCCACTCATGTGAGGCCATTAATAATACTAACAGAAACAGGTCATAACATAATTATAAAAAAAAAAGGAAATTACAGCAAAATAAAGACGAGTCTGTTGTTGAATTTATTGCTACCTGTTAAAATAATACTTCAATACTCTGATTGCCTTTATTCATTCGTATCTTATTCCAAAATGGACGAGATACATTTATACAATGGAAATTAAAAACTTAAAGCAAGAAAGTAGGAAACCACTTCTAGCTAGCAAGAAAATAGGAAACAATCCTAACAACTTGCAACTTATTTAAAACTCCTAAAAGACCGGAAATAACAATATTCAAACTTTAAAATAGCAACAATTAAAAAACAAATTTCTTTTTAACACTCCCCCTCAAGTTGGGGCATGAATGTCGATCATACCCAACTTGCCAGTCATTTCTTCAAACATCTTCACTGAAACTGCCTTGGTTAGGATGTCAGCAACTTGATTTTCAGATCTGATGTAAGGAGTTTGAATGATCCATTTTTCAAGCTTCTCTTTGATGAAGTGTCTATCCACTTCAACATGTTTTGTTCTATCATGTTGAATTGGATTTTGTGCAATCTCCACAGCAGCTTTATTGTCACAGTACAGATTCATAGGTCCATTATGCATAATTCCCAGATCTGCTAAGACACTCTTAATCCACAGAAGTTCGCAAATTCCATATGACTTACCTCTGAATTCAGCTTCTGCACTTGATCTTGCTACCACCTTTTGTTTCTTGCTTCTCCATGTGACTAAATTTCCCTCCACAAAGGTGAAATATCCTGAAGTGGACTGCCTCGTGGTTTTGTCACCAGCCCAATCTGAGTCTGTGTAACCTTCAATACATGCCTTATTATGTTTTGAGAAAAGAAGGCCTTTTCCTGGAGCACCTTTAAGATACCTTAGAATTCTAAACACAGCTTTCATATGCTCCTCACTAGGTGAATGCATAAATCTACTAACAACACTCACTGAATAGGAGATATCTGGCCTAGTATGTGACAAATAAATCAGTTTTCCCACCAACCTCTGATATCTGGTTTTCTCAGTTTCAATCTGATCTGGGTATATGCCTAGTAAACGATTCACTTCCATAGGTGTTTCAGATGGTTTGCAAGCTAACATACCAGTTTCAAACAATAAATCGAGAATATATTTTCTTTGAGATAAGAAAATACCTTCCTTTGATCTTGCAACCTCTATGCCCAGAAAATATCTAAGCTGACCAAGGTCTTTCACATCAAAATCAGCTGCTAATTTTTCCTCCAGTGACTTCAATTCTTCTAAATCATCCCCAGTTAGCACCATATCATCCACGTATACAATGAGTATGGCTACCTTTCCCTTATTCTGTTTTATGAACAAGGTATGATTAGCGTTGCTCTACTTGTATCCAAATTTTGTCATTGCTGATGAGAACCTCTCAAACCACGCCCTAGGAGATTGTTTGAGGCCATATAACGCCTTCTTGAGTTTGCATACTATATTCTCTTTTGATTCTTCCATTATTACTCCAGGTGGGACCTCTATGTAGACTTCCTCTTCTAGATTACTGTTGAGGAATGTGTTCTTGACATCAAACTGCTTTAATGGTCAGTCACGGCTTGCTGCTATGGAGATGAGAATCCGGATGGTGTTCGGTTTTGCAACCGGTGCAAAAGTGTCTTGGTAATCTATCCCATATTTCTGTGTGTACCCCTTTGCCACAAGTCTCGCCTTGTACCTCTCAATGCTTCAATCTGGGTTGAGTTTGACTGTAAATATCCATTTGCAGCCAATTGTCTTCTTTCCCTTTGGTAGTGAGGTTAATTCCCAGGTTTCATTTTTCTGAAGCGCCTCCATTTCTGTATCCATTGCTTTCTTCCATCTAGGATCATTTAGAGCTTCCTGCACACTATTCGGAATTGATACAGTAGATAATTGATTGACAGTTAGAGCACATGATTCAGATAGCCTGTGAGAGGATACATAACTGCTTATAGGGTATTTAACTCTATTTTTTTTAGGTCAGGTTCATAAACAGGTTTAGGTACACCCTTGGTTAGACGTTCTGATCTTCTCAGTGGGGTATTTTGAGTAGTAGAATTTATGGGGGAAAAATATGAGTATTATGGTCAGAAATTACCTCATTTGTAGTCTGATTTTGTACTTCAGGAACATCCGTAGCAGGGGATCCGGTTGTGAGAGTTAAACACGATATTTCAGCATGTGAGGGAACATTTTCAGTGACTGTAACTGGATTTTGAATTTGGTTGGAGACCGTAGGAGTAGAGAACCACAATTCTTCTTCTCCAATAACAAGGAATGGATGCTCCCCCTGAGAAGAAGAAGTGGTGTCTCCCCCTGAATAATATGGTTCAGTTTTATGGAAAGAGAGATCAAGGGTAACATACAATTTATGAGAGTGAGGGTCAAAGCAGCGGTAGCCTTTTTGGTGATCCGAATATCCTACAAAGATACACTTCTTTGCACAAGGGTCTAGTTTGGTACGCAGGGACTTGGGAACATGCACAAACACAGTGCAGCCAAAGATACGAGGTTCAAGATTCAAGGTATGGGGAATGGAGAAATACGATTCAAGTTTTTTCTGAGGGATGATGAAATTTAGGACACTGGAAGGGGAATGGTTGATGAGGTAGGCAGCGGACATAACAGCCTCCCCCCAATACCGATGATGGACATTCATCTCAAATAGAGAAGCCCTAACAACTTCTAAAATATGGCGATTTTCCTTTCAGCTAGACCATTTTGCTGTGGGGTATACGGACACGATGATTGGTGTTTAATACCATTAGAGGATAAAAAATCAGAGAAAGGGCGATTCATATATTCCAAGCCATTATCATATTGAAAAATTTGAATGGGGCACCCAAACTAAGTATGTACCATGCTATGGAATTTTTTGAAAACAGTAAAGACCTCACTTTTTTGTTTCAACAGAAATATCCAAGTCATACGGGTACATTCATCAATAAAGGTGACAAAATACAATGAGTTAGCAAAAGAAGCAATTTTCGCAGGGCCCCATACATCGGAGTGAATGACTTGAAATGGAATTGCACTTTTATTCATACTAGGATAAAAGGGGATACAATGACTCTTGGCCATATATCACAAATAGCACAGGGGAAAACAAATGATTGACATTCAGAGAACAAGTTAGGAATAATTTTTTAAGGTAACCAAATGACAAATGGCCAAGTCTCTTGTGCCAGAGAAAAATATTGGAAGTGGTATTACTAGGGGAAATGGTGGCAGAGGCCCGAGAAAGTAAATGCTCCTCACATGCAGTAATCTGGAGGTAATACAGCTTGCCATGTTTAACACCAGTACCAAGGATTTCCTGCGTCTGGACGTCCTGAAATAAACAGAAGGTAGGCCAAAAAATAACAGAACAATTCAATTGTGAGGTGAGTTGGCTAACAAATAATAAGTTAAATTCCAGGGAAGGGACTACTACAAGAACAGATTTAAGGGTGAGGGAAGGGGAGAGATGCATAGTACCCTGACCAGTGACTGTGGCAGTGCTACCATTAGCGGTAGTAATAGTGGATTTCAAAGAAGTAGTAAAATTGGCTAAAGCAGTGGCATCAGTAATCATGTGATTCGAAGCGCCAGTATCAATTATCCATATATCATTCATAAAGTGAGCAGAGAGAGCAGTAGACTTACCCAAGATACCTTCATACACAACATGAGCCCGAGGGGAAGAAACAAAGTCAGTGTCTGTTGTTGTTTGAAGAGCCTTGGATGGAAGATTACGGCGTGGGCGTTTGGTGAAGTCCCACCACTCGGGATAGCCAATGATTTTGAAGCAGCGAGCTTTGGAATGACCAGAGTCACCACAATGGGAACAAATCATATTCTTGTTGGTAGGACCATCCCTGCGTGGCTTCGAAGTGGAGACAGCCGGAGGTGGACGAGGAGTCTGAGTTATCAAGGCAGAGGAATCCGAAGTGGGCAGAGAGCGATTCATCGTGATACGTTGTTGAACTTCCCAGCGGACATACGCATACGTACATTCAAGGTCCAGTTTAGGCTCCTTACGCAGAATCTCCCCACGAACCTGATCGAAGTCAGCGTCTAAACCGCTGAGGAATATATAGACCCGGAGGCGAGCTACGGTGGAATGTGACTGGACGACCCCATGTAATACCCGATTTTTCGACTTACCGAAAACCCTGTATTTTTGGAATATGTTACCATATTAAATTGGTTAACATAAGTGACTTAGAGTCACATAAAATAATGGCTATTTTAAGTTTAAAAAGAGCCATGGAAAGGTTATAAAAATACTTAATTAAATTAAGTGTTGATTAGCAAATAATAGGCAAATAAGCTTTGCACTAATTGAGATTAGTGCTGTAATACCCTAAAAATCTGTATCATGATTTAGTAAAATTATACCTATCAAAAATAGGTGAATATGAGATATCAAATATTAAGTTATAATTATTCTATTTTCTAAGGAGGAATCTCTTGGAAATTAGAGGAAAAACTAATAATGTGTCAAAATTACCAAAATACCCTTGAGAAGCATATAATAACTTAGGAAAATTATGAAAAATCTTAAAAGGCAGTAAAATGACCAAGTGAATTATGAGAGTATATTATCTCTAATTTTGGTAATTTAATAAATTATGAACTTGGAGGAATTGAATAAGAATGCTCAAAAAGTATTGAAATGACTAAAATACCCTTGTAAATTATAAAATAATGCAGAAGACATGGAAATGAAAATGTCAGAGCTAGAATTGTGAGACAAGGGGGTATTCTAATTAAGAAAATTATCAAATTGTGATAATTAAGTAATTGAGTAATATTGGGCTAATTACTTAAGCATAAGCAAATGAAATTCATGGATAATTATGTAAAACCCAAAAATGGTGGTTGTTGGCTTAAAATTAGTAAAAATATATTTGTTAATTAATTGGAAATTTTGGGGAAAAATAGTTGAGTTTAGGTATTTTTAAGCCTAAATACAAGAATGGACCAATTAGGGTTTTTTGTGGAATTTTTGAGAAAATTTAAATAAGTAAATAATTAATTAAATAAAAAAATAAATATTTATTAAATAATAAAAAGGGCCAGCCGAATTCATGCCCAAGAAAATAAAAAAAAAATGAAAATAAGAACAAAAAAATAAATATGATATTTTGAAAAGTTTGATTATTATATAAGTTAATTTAATTTTGACTGTTGGAGCCCTATATGGAATCAAAATTTAGGTTAATTTGGACATTTCTACTAAGTAAGAATATGTCTTCAAAGTTGTAAATCCAGAATTTTGAGGTTTTTCCGAAATTACGCGAATCGGGTACCGATCGGGGAAATCGGCCAGACCGGGCATAAAGCAAGCCAAGTCATCAATTTTTGACCAATCCTTGGCTGCCACATCAGCTCTCTATGTCGACCAAGAGCATCCAAGGGCCAAGATCTTGCCTTGATGAAGAAGTTGAATCCAATGGCTTAAAACAACTTTGAAATTCCATTTGTATCCCTTGAAAATTCTATAAATAGGCATGCCATGCTCTTGAAATTTTCACACCACTTTGAAGAGCTCCTTTGGACGAAATCTAGAGGGAGAAAGAAGAGAGAGAAGCTCTGGAAAAAATTGTGCAGAATTCTTCAACGGGTAAGTCCTTCGGTCCTTAGTCTTTCGTTCTTTCGGTAGTTTTAGTAGAGCGGTTAGTTAAATCTAGGAAGTAGGAGATGAGATTCCTATTCTTGTTTTTAAGCCTCATTGCATTGAAAGATGCCTGACGAGGTAAAAACATAGGAGGGATTGAGTCTCTGAAAGTTGAAAGTTAAAATAGCAAGCTTTAAGCTTTCGTAGTTCTTTCAATAGTTAGAGTAGCCTTTATTTTTCAAAGTATGATTAGATATCATATGATAGGGATATTTTAGTCTAGAATTTTGAAAATTATCATTGGGTCGAAGTTCTAGCAAAATTTTGGTAAAATCGGAGCCAAAGTAACGAAGTGCTGGCGAAATTCCGCCAAATAGGGGTATAGGGGCAAAATGGTAATTTTTACCTAAAATGCCAGTTATAATGTAAGATCACTAATAAAAGTGATATTACTCTTATAGGACATCAGAAACTCTGATTTGCTGCCGTTACGCTGTCCGACGTGCCGCTGTTGGACGTTTCGCTGTTTTTCGTAAAACGTGCCATTTCCGTCAAAAAGTACCGAAGTACCATCAAACGAAGGTACGTTCGCGGCGTACTGTAATACTGACTCTGATGCTTATAGTCTGCTTATATTGGATACGGATAGTTTCATAAGCCATGGACGGGACTCGTTCCGGTCATGCACAGTGACTAAGGTAATAAACTTAAATAATCGTTGAACATATATTGTTATATAAGCATGAGGTTAACCGTTACCTGAGATCCGATGGGTATTGGATCTCAGTTCTTACTATAGCATCACATCAAGGTCCAGAGAGACTAAGGACGGAGGATAAGAGTAAGCAGAGCAGACAGAATACATGAAGATGAAGACCACATAGAGACCCGATCAAGGACGTCTAGTAATTAAACAGATAATGTATTAATCTTTATGAACAGGCGATTATGCCACTGTTATTGTTGTAATCAGTTACTCAATGTTTTTATTCCGAGGCTCTACTCTGATTTAAAAAAAAAAAAAAATTGACTCTGAAATTGGGATGTTACAGTGACATAATTCTTCAATTTGATTATGGGCAAATTAAAGTAATCATTTTTGAAATAAAAGATGGCTAATTATTGAAGGAAAATTAAGGGCCAAAGATGAAGAAATAATACTTGTCTAAATAATCCTTAATTGCCATGATTAGCTAATAAACAAATCCAACAATGACAAGGGTAATTAAAGGGCAATTAAACACTTGATTAGGGAGATAATTTAGCTTCTTAATCATTCCCAAAGCCTATCAAAAACGTGAAGCTCCTTATGAGTGAAGAGAAGAAGAAAAATTTGGTGAAATGGTGTGGAAAAGTCAACAAAAAACACTAGCCAATGAGAGCAATGGACCAAGAGACATTTTGCTAAGTTAAAAAGCATATTTAATGATTAAAATAGAGCTGCATGTCGACCAAACATTGAGAGGTGAGGATTGAGTTTCAAAAAGTGATTTTTCATCCAATGGTTGAGGAGGAAGTTGGGCAAATTTTATTGCCAAATGGGTCCTAGGAGTTTTGCTATAAATAGAGGCCCTTGCTCTTCACAAATTCCTCACCCCAAAACACAATCACTTCTAATCCTTTGGGGTAGGGAGTGAGATGTGAGTTTTTTTTTGGAGAAGAGGAGCAAGAAGGAGGTGAGGAGCAAGAAGGATGAAGGAGTTATGCTTCAAGAGGTAAGCAAGCTTTAGTTTCTAGTATTTAGTTTTGTAGTTCTTGAAGTTCATAGTTAATATAGGCTTTGATCTTAGATGTTCTTGAGTTTTCTAGTTTTTAGTTTTTATAGTTCTTAGCATAATTATGGTTTTGATCTAGGAAATTGTTAGGGAAATTCCTTTACTTATTTTTAGGCCTCCTTGCATTGAAAAATTCCTAATGAGGTAAAAACTTGTGAGGGAATAAGTTTTGGAAAGCAATAGATTATGATTGTGAAAATTGTAGAATTTTCGGTTGTAGAACCTATGCTGGCAGCGAACAAAGAAGATAATATTTTATGAATTAAATGATATTAGAAAATCATGAAATTTTACATGAATAGAGTATACATGTAGGGATTTCCAAATATATAAAATATGTATCATTTGGAGTTCTACATAAGGAGATAGAAATTCCTGAAGTTAGGGCTACGTTTTTTGGGAAAATTCTGGGCAGAGGTTAAAGCAAATTAATCTGGGAATGATAAATTGAATCTGGGTAAACACCATTATTTTTCCTAAAAATTAGGCATGATAAGGATTCCAAGGAATTTTACGGAACCTCGTTTCGATTTTTGTAGAATTAGTTATGATTTTTCAAAGTTAGAGAAAAATCTGTCCCAAAATTCTGAGGTAGCGTTTTTTAAGAAATGTAAGGGCAAAATTGTAATAATGGATACACCAAGGGTAGAAATGTCAAAATAGGTGGAAATAACCTTTTTGATATTATTTTAAGAAATAGAATATTAGTTGTGATATTATGGGAAAAATGAATAATCCGACGATAACGTATAGGATATCCGGGATCAAGTCCGGAGTCGGGCCGGACGTTTGGCCATTGCACAGCGGAAGGTACCGACCGTCAGATGTACCATATTTCGTCAACAAAGGTACGTTCACGTACTGTAACACTAACTCTGTGCTGCTCATATACATATAAGTCATAGATACGTTCATAGACCGAGGCTCTGTTTAGGGTCGTCGTTTTACATACAGCTTTACACGGGTTATAGTCATAATAATGCCTTTTGAGTTTTCCTAGCGCTGAGGACACGACTGTACATCGTGGCACGGATGTTACAAACCAGGGATAACTTTGCATGTTAATGTAGTTGTTATTACATGATCATACGATGTGACTGGATTGATCATTGCTGTTATGCCATGAATATCTGTTGTCTATATACTGTTTTATTTGAGCATAAGGCTAACCGTTACCTGAGATCCAATGGGGTAAATTGGATCTCAGTTGTAGCTTCAGGGTCCGGAGGACCAAGGATCGGAGAGCGGGGGAAGTAACATGACTAGACCAAACGCCAAGAACAGGGAAGGCACCGGTAGACGGAGCCATAGAGAGGAACCAAGGGGCAGAGTCGTAGTGATGCGCCGGTCGAGGCAAGAGCCAGAAGAAGATTATCAGAGCCTATTGTTAGGCATGAGTCTAATGAAGTTATTTCGAACGGTTTGGTGCCGAAGGCAAGGCTAGTCTACGTGGGTGTGCCAATCAGTCGCCGTATAAGTCGGTGAGGCCCCCATGGTAGACACTTACCTGGCCATTCTGTTCGGTTAACGGAGTTAGGTTCATTGCCCCAAGTCTGGTCAAGGCTTGGTCTAGGTTGTATAGTTACTTTTTATGAAATGTAATTGTGCAAAGCTCTGTATATTGTATCACATGATTATTCCTTCAGGAAATTTTTAATATATCAGCATACGTTCGGCATCATCATATGTCGGGGTATTTTTATATCTGTTACTCATATATTGTCCAAGTTTTTAGTACATTGCTCTACGTTTTCCGCAGTACTCTGATGTAGCACCTCAAGTTCTGTTGACTTTTCTAAAACCAAGTGTCATCTGACACAATTTGTAGTATGGAATTTGGGGTGTTACACCCCATCGACGGTGGTAGTCTGAGAAGCGAGGCGGTGGTCGAGTTCTTGAAAAATCGACAGGAGTTCATTGTAGTAAATCGAAAGAGGTCGACCATTTTGCTTCGTGTTGAAGGAGCGCTGGTTCAATTCAAAGAGGCAGGATTCATCGGAGCTATCGTAGAATGTCCGAAGAGCAGCATCCCAAATCTCATGTGCAGATTCAAGGCGAATAAATCGCTTCATCAGTGGCGGAGTCATAGTGTCAATCAGCCAACTCTTGACACGTTTGTTCTCAGTGATCCAGGTATCATACGTAGGATCATTGTTCGCAGGCTTCTTCTTCGTACCGGTGAGGTAGCCGGATTTGTTTCGGGCTCCGATTCGCATGTCCATCAATTGGGACCAGAGATGATAATTGGAATCATCAAGGGTTATGGTAATGGGAAGGGTGGGGCTATCCTGCTGGATGATAATATTCGGTGAAGGGGCGGAAGTCTGTGATGGAGGGGATGTAGAGTCCGACGGGGATTGGAGAGGATTCATGGCGGAGAAGGTTTGGGAATAGGGTTCGAAATTGGGGCTCGGGATTTCAAGCTGGTAAGGACGAGGTGGGTGGGTGAATTACTGAAGAGAGAAGAATATGTGGGCCAGGTGCTTCAGGTATATGGTAAATAGAAGATGTGGGTTCAGGAGTTCAGGACCGTACTGGTGAATGTTAAAATAATACTTCAATACTGATTGTCTTTATTCATTCGTATCTTATTCCAAAATGGACGAGATACATTTATACAATGGAAATTAACAACTTAAAGCAAGAAAGTAGGAAACCACTTCTATCAAGAAAATAGGAAACAATCCTAACAACTTGCAACTTATTTGAAACTCCTAAAAGACCAGAAATAACAATAATTCAAACTTTAAAATAGCAACAATTAAAAAACAAATTTCTTTTTAACACTACCCTACCATCAAATTTATTTGTTGAAATTATATATGTCAATTGATCTTTAAAAGTTGCTTGGGCTCCATTCATTGAGATCCAGACGAGCTAAACTATTGCTACGTTTATATAGAAGTTTAAAATGCAACTGGAATTGATACATGTGGTAAACGGCTTGTGTCGCTTAAATAAGGTCTCGACTTCGAGCTTTGTAAATGCAGAAAAATTCCGCTGGGAGACTCACCTATCATAGCCAGGTATACGACCCGAGTCAGATCCGGATTAATCATTTTCTTTTATATAAATGTACTAATGGGTCCCATGATGATTCATCATGGGAGACTTAATTGTCATTTTCTTCAAGAATTAAAATGTACTAATGGGACCCAATGTTGAGTTTTGATAAGCGGAGCCCAATGTTGCATAAGCGCTTGTTTTTTTGGGCCTAAGGAGGCATAGCAATTACAGTTGGTTACATATCATGGGTCTGGACTGGCCCACTACAAAACGATGAAACTTAGAAGAATGATCCTGACTAAATCTAGCCCTCTACCCATGGAAGTTGGGTCTTGTATAACGACTAATAGCTCATAATGAGGTGAATCAATGTTTGGATTTTCGTTTCACATTTATAGTACCTCAAATAATATTGCTTCTAATTCTAATAAGATAATATCTATGCATAGCCAAAAATAACAAATCTAGCCATCTAGACTGCCTTGATACTTTCTATAGGGCTTCTAGAGAAATAGTGAGTAAACGGAAGTCCTCAATTATCTTCTCCTCAAAAGTTCCACTTTAGATAAAAGGGAGGATAAAAAAATATAGGGTTAAAGGATATTTTTACCTTGTAAGTATAAAAAATGAAGCATTTTGCTTTAACTGTTATCATAGTTAATTTTAGCCGTTAGTTAACAAAGTATCTAAGCTGATAGTTCACATGATTTTTGTTAAAGTGCAAATTTACCCAGAAATTTTTAAATCGAACTTTGAAAAAAAAGATGAAATAGATGATATATGAACTTCTGATGTAAATTTACACCTTAAGGGCCCATTTGATACGAGGAGAATTTAAGGAGGGACATAAATTTAGTAAAGGGAATGGAAGATTGTGAGGGTCATTGGAAGATCAATTGTTTGATATGAAGAAAATTAAGGGGTGGAACTTGGGGGAAAAAAGGAAAATACCCATTTTACCCTCAAAATAAATTAATAATTATCTATTAATCAAATTTATATTTCAATTCATAAATTCAATAATTAGTAGTACAATAATTTAAAAATTAAATAAAATGAATAAATTATAAATTATTATTTAAATAAATAAATATAAATAGTTTAAAAAGTAACGTATATAATTTTTCGCGGGCGAATATTTTACTCTTTTATTATCTATTTCATATGTAGGGATATAACAACTATATTAACAATAATAAGATGAAATAAATAGCTAAATTAAATAGTAACTTGCTAAGAAATTAATTGATGCGCATCTTACGGTTTCAATTACTCTAATTAATCCCAACTATTTCTCTCCCATATTCTCTTGCAGCGACTCTCTACCTACGTTGCAAGTTGCAACTGTTTCTTGTAACACCCCGGTTTTCACAACTGTTTTTATAGCGTTTTGATCAGAGTTTTGAGCGGCAATTTTTTTTTTTTTTTTTTTTTTATAATAAGGAGTAACTGGATAACATTGATAACAGTGTATCCAGGGTGTTCATAAGGCCGTACATTCCTCAGAGTGTTTACATCTAACGTAAGTACAACAAAGCTAAAGCGTCTCCATCCGGTCTTCATGCTAGCTCCCTATCTTTGTCCTCGATCTACGTGGCTCGCTTGCTTCTCTCCTCGGCCTCGGTCCTCAGGACCCTAAAGTTATAGCGAGATCCAATTTAGCGCATTGGATCTCGGGTAACAATTAACCTCATGCTTATAAACAGTATATGTACAACAGGTATTCCTAGTCTTTACAGCATTGATCAAGCCAGTACAACAACATAAAACTGTAATAGTGATCTAAGTACGATTCCTTAATCACAGTGCGTCTAAGTACGGTTCCATAGACACGAGGTATCTAAGTGCGTTTCCATAGACACGGGGTATCTAAGTGCGGTTCCATAGACACGGGGTATCTAAGTACGGTTCCATAGACACGGTGCATCTAGCACCGAATAGAATGGCCAGGTAAGTGTCTATCATGGGGGGCCTCACCGACTTTACGGCGACTAAATGGCACACCCACATAGACTAGCCTTGCCTTCGGCACCAAACTATTCACATAACATATTATCACATATAATCATTCAATAATCATCAGATTAGTGTTACAGTACGCGAACGTACCTCCGTTGACGAACGTCGTCAATTTTGGCGGATTTTCCAAAATTTTGCCAGAACTTCGACCCAATGATAATTTTCGAAATTCTAACTTAAAATAGCCCTATCATATGATATCTAATCATACTTGAAAGATTAAAGGCTATACTAACATTACTACTCTAACTATTGAAAGAACTACGGAAGCTTAAAGCTCGGTACCGAAAAACTTACACAGAGCTTCGCTTCAAAATCCCGGGCTCCTCCTTCTCTCTAAAACCTCTCTCTATTTCGAAATGGCTCTTGGAATTGTGAAGAATGAAGTGAAACCAAGGGTTCTATTTATAGGCAAAAACGCGAGGGCAAAACGGTCTTTTTCCAACTTCCTATTTTAATTCTAAACCACAAAATCTAACTTTTTGATCAAGCTTCATTCTACACCAAGCATGAGAGTGCCGACCTGCTCCCTCCTCCAAAGTCAAAGAATTGATAATTAACTCTTGCTTTATGGTGCTTTATTTGATAAAGTTCCCCGATGTCCGATTCGCGTAATCTCGGAAAAATCCTGAAAATCTGGAATTACAACTTTGAGGACATCTTCTCACTTATTAGAAATGTCCAAGTTAACCTAAATTTTGATTCCATATAGGGTTCCAACGGTCCTGCTGAAGTTCCTCGAAAACGTGTCGTGCGCGTCGGTGCGGAACTCGTTTTGGAATCATCAACCTCGGATAATAATTCACTGATTCCAAATATGTCCAGATAGTTATAAACTCATTTCCAGATGTTGAGTTATAATTTATTTTCTTCAAATCCAAAAATGTGCCTATCGCATTTTCTCTATTTCGTCTTATTAGGAAAATGCTCTCTGAAGCCGGAATTAACTTCCGGAAAAGGTCACTTGAAGGTAAAAACTCACTGATCAATATTTTACCTTGACTTTGGAATTTCCATTTCTGATTCTCTAAATAGGGTCCGTTTCCTATTTATTCAATTACTATTCACTTTAATAAATTATATATTAAAATAATGAAATTCAAAACTTGTATACTAAGTTTACATTGATATTTTGACAAATTCTTATCCTCCATTTTTAATCCACATTCGTCTGGCCCAAAAAAATATTATAATAAATATTTATTTAATTATTTATTTATTTATTTCAACTTTCTTAAAAATTTCACAAAATTCTCTAATTGGTTCATTCTTGTATTTAGGCCCAAAAATACCTAAACTCAACTATTTTTTCTCAAAAATTCCACATTAATTAGCAAATATTTTTTTTACTAATTTTAAGTCAAAAACCACTAATTTTAGGGTTTTACATAATTATTCATGAATTTCCTTTGCTTATGCTTAAGTAATTAGCCAATAATTACTTAATTACTTTCTTATCACTAGTTGATAATTTTTTTAATTAGCATGCCTTATTACCTCATAAATTTTGTATTGACATCTTTGTTTTCATGTTTCCTGCATTATCTTAGCATTTACGGGGGTATTTCGGTCATTTCCTTACCTTTTGAGTATTCTTCTACAATTCCTCCAAGTTTGTGACTTAATAAATTACCTAAATTAGGGACAATATCCTTCCCTATTTCAAATAGATTTTTACTTGCCTCCGTTATAGCTTTCACAGGGTATTTATAACCCACAATGTGCTTAGGGACCTATTTGCAAATTTTCAAACGTTTTAGGGACCTAATTGCAAATTATCTAATTTCAAGGGAGATTACCCTAACAACAAGGTAAACTCAATACAAGGTGTTTGAAACCTCATATTCACCTATTTTCTATAGGTATACTCTTATCAATTTATGATAGAGATTTTTAGGGTATTACACTTCTCAAAGATTTTAAATAATTAAACAAATGTGAATATTCAATATAAATATCAAAATAGCTACATATAAAAAGTAATTAAGAGTGAGTTTATCACAAAGATATTTCTCCCATATTCTCGTGTTGCAATTAGGGCAGAGCAGTGAGCGGGTTGGGCAGCCCGAGACCAAACCCATAACTCGCCCATGGAACTTTAAATGGGTATGGGCTAACCCATACCTGTACCTCAACCCATTTAAACCTGTGTAAACATGCTAGCATATAAATGGGCGGGCTCACCGGGTTTTGGGTTATCCATTTACATTTGACATGTTTATTTTTTTTGGAAAAAAAACATTCATAAGCATTAAACATCTATCCAAATTTGTTATTTTAAACTCTGAAATCTAAATATTCAAAGTTTAATAATCACAATTCACATAAATTTAGACAAGTAGCATAATAACATAAATTTATTTAGGATAGGGAGTCAAGGAATACCTTTACCTTATACCAGAATGCGAAATGAGATGGTGATTAATAAAAAAACACTAAGTGCCGCCCATTTAAGTTTTAAATGGGCGGGTTCTAACTCGCCCCATTATAAGTCTTTTTGGGCGAGTTCAAAATGACCCAATTACATTGGATTATGGGCGTGCTCATAGGTTATGAGTTCCGTACTCAGCTGTAGTTACAATCCATCCTTCCAATTCAAAAACCCACTTGGATACTGCTTCCACGGATATCGTCTTGAATCAATACCTTTATGCAAATTTAAAATTAAAAGATCACGTCTTATTAAGATATTTAATGATTAAATTAATTAAATAAAAATAATAAATAAAAATATGAAAATTGTGTTTTTTTTTTTAAGATATTGAATCAAATTGATTTTATTTATTAATAAAATTAGAATTTTTTATAGATAGAAATTTGAATTTGAATTTCCTCAGGTTGTCAAAATTCGAATTGCTAAGCAAATTTGAATGTGATAATCAAATTCTGTTTGACTCTGGTTTACCGGATCTAAAAAAAGAGCAAGCTTTCATCCTCTTTCGTCTTGCCATCGCAAATTCGGCTACCCTTTCCCACCTTCTGCTTTTTTGGCCTTTCGCTAATATTGATATAAAAAAACCAACTCCTACTAACCTTTTCTCATCCGCTCCTAAATTTCCTCAAATTCTCAAATCTGCATCTTTCAAGGAAGACGTTATATTAGCGATTGTAATAAAGAAACAAAACATGGTAGAGTCAAAAGGCAATCAACCAAATCTAGTATATTTCTCTTCTCTAATTTTACTTTCCTTTTTTGGAAATCTTTTTTTGCTGAACTAAGCCAGAGATATCGGAGTTGCGTTGCCAACTCCGTTGCACTCAAGTCCACCATCTCTATTGTAGGTGACGCCGAGGAACTAGTTTTTAAGGGGCAAAGATGTCTCATAGTTTCACTATTCACATAGGGAACTTGGGGTTCCCACCATTTTTGGTGGAATCTCATTTTTCTACGTTTAAGAGAACATTATGGTGGGCCTGAGAACTTAAATTCCTGAAAAGATTGAGTGAAAATTTTGTTCCAAACAAGGGAACTTACTAATGTTCCCTTCCCTTCCCTCTCTTCCACGTACCAAACAAGTCATAACAAAAATGATATGGATGACATGTGAATTACCAACCTAGCATATTTGGTAAGTAAAAATCAAAATTAATTGGGATAACGACCAGTACAAAATTACTCTCGTTTTGACACTTCCAGGATAAAATTATTGCCCCCCAATACGGTGCACAATTTCTCCTTAACCCAAAAATATAACTGGAATGAGGATTACTACATATATTGGTAAGTATCTTGGTTTTCCCATGAGTAGAAATAGAAGAACTATAGACACTTTCCAATACACTGCTGATTGTTTCCGGTCAGAGTTATTAGAATGGAAATGAAACTCTCTTTCTACTGCAGGTAAGATTACCTTGGTTAGATCAGTTTTGAATACAGTTCCATTGTATCCTATTCAAGTAGCTAAAATACTCATTCACAGAAATGCAGCCTTACATTTCTACAGATTAAAGATATGATGTTTTACAAATGGGATGTCATCAAGCTGAATTCTCTTCCAAGGACTCAGAGCAGTCTTGTTGATTCAATTTAAGCAGTTGATGCTCAAAGATTGTTTGGGAATTGGTCCCAAGTAGATTCGTCTTTACTTTTTAAGGCTTCTGGCTTCATATGTATCCAAAAAGACAAAAAAATCTAGCCATATATCTAGTGTGTGGTCGTACTCATAGGGTTCAGGCCCATTTCAATTTTTGACCAAACACATTATATTGCGTCTTTATTGACATGGTATAACTAATCAGCTAGTTTGAAAAAAAAAAAAAAACAAGACATGTGGCATATTTTATAAGCAAAAGCTCTCGAAATCATGAGTTTAACTCGTGGTATTATGTATACTTATATCGTAAATTCGTAAGAGTTTATTTTTTTTAATAAATAAATATTAATATTGTACAATTAAAATAAAAAATATAACAATTTAATTTAAATATATTTTAAATCTAAATAATTGAAATTAAAACCATCAGTATTAATAATTTATCATACTCAACAGAGATTTTTTTTTTAAAAAAAAAATCATATATAAAGTCACTAAACATTGGCAAATTGAAAAACTTCGAACAAATTTAAAAGTGAGTAGACACAATTTTATAAGCTAAAAACGTAAAAAAACAGTAAACTCGATGTGTGAACTTGCGAGTTTGACTGAATTTACAACTAGCATGAGTTTAAGAGTGACACAGAACGATTTTATAAGCTAGAAACGTAAAAACAGTAAACTCGGAGAGTTAACTCACGAGTTTGACAATAATGATTATGGTTATAAGTAATCGCTTGTGTATTTTGTATTTACATGAAAATGATTACTCGTTAATAATTTATGAACAGGAACGATGTAGCAGTAATTTGATATTGATGCTGACTTTATTGACATCATCAGTGTTATCAAGTGTGGTAAGCAGTGGGTCAAAAGCTCTTTATTAGCATTAGCATCATATTATTTTAATTTGAATAATGCATTAATAGTAGTATAAGCAGTATGTTTCCATTTAAGTCCAGTCTATTGCCTAATCTTTTTGAGATGAGATGTTCACCTTATAATCTCCCTTAAAAAAATCAATGAGATCATGGTTTTAATTGTAATTATTGGGTTGAGTGATTTACACTATGTTAAAAGTTATTATATATGACTATTGGTTAATGATGGGGTAATTTTTTTTTGTCGGCACTTCACGTCAACCTACAAATCATCTTTTTGTATGACTTAAACCTCTTACCAAATATTAGCAAGACCCACACTATATGCTTTATGAAATGCTCACTTCTTGTGTTAATACGAATGGATTGCAATAAAACACGATGTCGTTTTTTACACCACTAATTTTTTGCATCATACCGAGTGAATATATGTTCTTTTTTCCCCCACTTAAGACCTAGAGAAACTTTGGTATTCAACAAATATTTCCTTGAATTTGTAATACTCCTCTATCTATCCGTTTCTAAATATAAGGTTGATTTAAGGATTTTGGTTTAGACCAACTTTTTTATGGAAATTTGCAAATTGGTCAATAAGATGTTATATTTAGCACCCAAGTGAGTAAATTACTTTTAATATAAAAAGTTAAAAGCTGGATAGATGATTATATTTTTCACCATTACTCTTATTAATTAATTACATTAAATTTCTACATCATCTAATTAACCAAGAGCATGAATGTAAGAAAATAATTTTATTGATATTATCATCAATATCAAATTCAAGGTTCATGGCTGCTTCTCCCAATGGGACTCGAACTAGAGGCTCAAAGGGATCTAATCGAGCCTTATATACTACTGCTAGACCACTCTATGTTGGTAAATGTAAAGAACAATTAATTGAACAGATATCTTACAAATTTATTTTTGGGACCAATAACAATATTTTGAAATGTGACCAATGTTAATTAAATACTACACGGAAGTACTCAAATTGGCACATATATTAATGAGTAAATACCCTTTCTGGTTCCTGACAAAAAACTAACCCTTATTCGTCCTTTTTATGGGACTAAAAAGAACCTTTTGGAAATTTGTGAGGGATCAAAATGTCCACCAATCGACCCTTATTCATCCTTTTTATGGACTAAAAAGGACATTTTTTTTTGTCAGGGACCAAAATGGGGTCCGTGTTTTTTGTCAGGGACCAGAAAGGGTATTTACTCTATATTAATTTATACAGAATTCCCGAAAGATATATAGTGGGTAAACAATTCTATTTTATATTTTTGGAGTTAATACATTATATACATATATACATATAATGGACAAACATAAAATCTAAGATGATCCGCAATATATGATATCCTCTCTCTATACTATACATATCGCCAGCTATATAATAATTGGTTGCGTAATCCAACTAAAGATTCTACAACACATTGTTGCACTTATATAGTTATATATATACACCCCTGAATTATCACTATCATCAATATATTATAACAGCAGCAATATGCTTCCAATTATATATATAGCTCATGTAACAGTATTAAAATAAAATATCTGATCGAAGTATAAAGAAGAAGAAAGAAAAAGAGACATCATAATTGGATAAGTATGGGCTTCCCCAAGCACATAGAGGAAAGATACTCATGTATATGGTTATAATAGATCATCAACAATTTTTTTTATCGGGGAAAATATAATATTGGTCGCTAAGCATAAGATTCCCACTGTTGAGTTTGCACTTTGAAGCATATTTTGTTTCCTCATCATTTCATGCAAGCAATGCATAGTTAATTTAGATAAATAAATAAATCCCATATACAATATATTTTAGGATTTTCTTTTTGACACTTTTTGTACATCTTTTTAAAGGTATTCGAGCAACCCACTAATTTGGATTGATATTTTATAACTAGGATGCCTCTCTCCAGTGGTCTTTTTAAACAAGGTGATGTTTTGACTCAGTTTGCCCACTTTGTAATCTATTTGATCCACCACGAGAACAAGTATGCTTGGGTTAAGGAAAAATCTTTAACTTACTAATATTATATATATATATATATATGTGTGTGTCCATAATTAATTTGATGGTGTTTAAAGATACATAGCGCACACGATTTTCTTAATAGAATTTTGAGTTATTTACAAATATATAACTTTTAACTTTCTTGTGGTTCATTAATCAGTTTGTTATTTTACTATCAGAAGACAATTAACAAGTTATAGCAAGATTATTTACACATGATGCAAGGTTTACGAGAATTATTTATACGTAATTAAAAAAATTAGGAGAACTTGGGGAGTTCATTGTCACTTATATATCACACTCCGCTGATAGAATGATGTGTTAGCTAATAATGATATGAGAAGTATCTACACAAATTAAAATTTTCAATTTATAAGTCATTTTCTCTTTCTAATTGTTGTGTTGATCTATCCACTTGTTTGGAGAGAAAACATAAATATATTTTAAAAAAACAAAAGAATTGGTGTAACTAGCATATACATGCATCTTTCCAATGTTAGATGAGTTCGCAAGTGAATATAATATTATAATTAAAAAAATATATTATAATTATAATTATGACAAAACTTTGTGAGTGGTGCACAGAAGATTGGTTCTTTCATACAGTGACAAACTCATTATTCACAGTGAATCACACAGTCACGTCCCTTTCCTTGAGGTTTATACGTGCAAGGCAGATCAATTGAATTTTGCTTCTGGTAAATGTAAACATAATTTGTTCGCAGAAATTAAACCTCAAATTTAATTTCAACACAAAACAATAATATTGATCACCAGTCTTCAAAAATCAACGAAGTAGAAAAACCACCCAAGCTTGCATTGCTTCATACACGTGCTGGCATTGCGTGGACCAATTCAAGTGCATGCATATATATTAAAATTGTAGACTTGGTGCAATGGAGGAGGCTTTCTTTCACAATAAGTAATAGAAAAGTAATGTGTATATATATAAGTGTTGTAACATGGAATTCTAGATTATTCAAAATTTACACCAACCCACGTTCTTTTTAGGTATAGCATTTGTTTGGCTATGACTATTTTAATTTGACTGTATATTACGAGTCCCATATCAAGTACTCTCGTGAAAGAAGTCACATAACATTTCAACGCCTCGCTCTCAATATTGTTCACTTTGGGGTCATCGTCATGGGGTCCTCGCCACCCCTCATAGTTTTTAAAATGCGTCGAGAGAGGGAGGTATCTAAACCCTTATAAAATGTCTAGCGTCTGGCTCTCAATATTATCCGCTTTGGGGTCCTTTTCACCCCTCACAGTAAACGCATCTAGAGGGAGAGGTATCTAGACACTTATAAAATGTCTTCCATTCCCCTCCTAGCATATGTTGGACATAATACTTCACCTACCTTTAGGCCTAACATTCTCGGTGGCACGTCAGCCCATATCGACCCGAGCCTCTCGACGTGTTTTAAAAACCGTAAGGGGATACGAGGACCCCAAAACGATTAATATCGAGAGTAAGGCACTGTGATGTTACAAGTGATGTTTATGAGTTTAAGATACTCTCCCACTTAACGTGTCAGTCTTTTGATGTGAGCTTTCTCTTTATATTTGTGCTCCTAAAATGGTTTTTTTTCACTAAGAGGCCAATGTCCATGGGTAGGACTAGTTCTTCCTGGCCATGACAACCTTTTATTTTCACTATACATTTATTATTTAAGAGGAAAAGTTATATATCCGTTACAATAACGGGGATGAAAAGAGAAATTTATTCTATGTTAAAGATCATTAAGTTTTCACTACTTGAAATAATTCGTGAATATGGATATAGATATTTCGTTTTTTTATCCTCCAAAGACTTGTAGCGTTGAAATTAACAAACTATTATTTTATCACTAGAACTTATAAGTTTTGTGGTCAACTTTGTTTAATAAAAGCATATAAATTATTTTCTTACAATATATTAACCATATGCGATTAATTAAGAACTCTTTAATTTTATTAACGCGTGCTTGCTTTTTGTGTGGAATCTAGACCTATCTACTCATTAAAAAATTCTATCCTTGCAGAAGCATTAATCTTAATTTGATTAGAGGGTTTTCTTCACCACGGTTTTTTCTTTAATAGGTGATTGCATTATTTGATGTAATAATAAGACGATCAACTTGTAGCTAGTAATAAAACAATTAAAGTTAGAGTGATAAAAATGAAAAATAAACGTCCGTGTTTAAAGTATAAACACTTGTTAATTAGCGGTATTTTTTTATATATCACCCCCTCCACCAACACCTCCTATGACTTAATTTAAATTATATAAATAAGAATATTGATTTAAGAAGTAATATAAATATGTTGTGTGTGTCTATACATAGGAATTAGCAAAGGAATCTATGGATAGTTTTGATGTGAGAAAACTGGATTTTGTCTGTTGTCATAGAAATAAGCTAAAGTGTGTTTGTGCAGAATTTGATTGGATTTATTTAACTATTCAGGCCTGCTATAATGTATTCATTGGTGCCTCAAACTTTAGGCCTATGAGCCTATCAAAACTTGCTTCACTTTTTACCAACCCCATGAGGATCTAAGAGTCATCCTACATCAGGATTGGAATGGGTATTTTTTTGATAAGAAGGATTGGAATGGGTAGAATAGTCTCATAAGCGTTTAACTGAGGTTTTCTACTTGTATGTATATATATATATATATATATAACTTGCTTCACTTTTTTTAAATTAAGTCTTGTTTTTTAAAAAATCTCATTTAAAATGTATAAATCTGTAAAAAAAAAAAAGTCTAAATCAAAATTTTTGTCAAATTTAACAAATTCTAAATTAATAAATTTGATCAAGGTGAGATTTGATTCCGGCCGCCACCTTTTATAGTTCTTAAAAAAAATTATCAACCATGCATTGAGCATCTAAAACTTTTTGATAAAATAGTGCAGCAATAACATAAGATAATTATCAAACTCTAACTATACCAATAACATGTCGATTAACAAATTACTACAATGTGATGGTTATTCACCATAACATATTAGTGATTATAGAATTTGAATTGGAAATAGCCGCCCTGAATTCTTGGAATGAAAACACACATTTACCTTAAAAAAAAAAAAAAGATTCTTGGGGATATATATGTACGACATATTTCTTTGTAGTCTTTTCTTTCCGTTCAATTTATTTGGTTCCATCCAAACCAATAAGATTCGAAGGCGATGTCTAAAGCCACAGAATTTATACTTTCTAACGAAAATAATCTTTACCTAATTTTGCAGTCGATTATATTCCCTTTAATGGTGGAAAATGATGTCTCATTCTTCTGTTATATCGATGTCAAAAATTAAAGAATGACTCATTACTAAAAATACTATTCGATTCTCTTATATTTCTGTGCCAAAAACAATTAGTATAATTTTCCATGTTTTTTCAGAATTGATATTTCATAATCTATGTGGTTGGCTGGCTAGCTTCATTATCAATCACCACTTTGAAAATGCGAATATATTCTATGCTTTGAATTAATGTTTTTGTACTTAACACAAAAATTAGATTCCAAAAGGGAAGAAGTTTACAAAAAGACAAACCTATAGCTAGATATGACTTCCAGCCATACCTTTCTCAGATTCTTCAGATGAATATATAAATTATATCGAATTTCGAGCAGCATATTTAAGAAAGTAAAAAAAAAAAAAAAAGATTTATATGCATTATATAGACACACGCGCGCTATCTATTTTTGTGATATTTTTTTTATGCTACTGAAGTTCAAGTTGTCTTTTAAATTTGTAATTTGTTCTTCAAATTAATTATTCCTATTAGTTGTAGTTGTCAAGAGGATTTTCTTCAGCAGTTAATTTTCAATACAACAAAAATTAAAAGGATATTTTAATTTAGGAAACCAACTTGCATTTCTTACCCGATAGTCAACTTAAAAAATTCCATCAATAATCTCTGTATATTAGTTATCTAGCTATATTCAAGACTGGAGGAGTATATAGTTGTGACTTTGTAATATATTTAAATAATCTATTTTTAATTGGTCAACTTATTTAATGGAAATGTTATGTGCGCGTTGCATATATATATATATATATATATATATATATATATATATATATATATATATATATATATATATATATATATATATCATGCAATACAAGTAGACAAATTAAATAATTGTGTTTGAATATAAATGTAAATTATTATAATAGCATGACTTAATAAAATGAGAAAAATAAAAGAAGTTAGATGCGTGCATGGGTGCTTAAAAAAGGCAGAGATGGAATAGTGAGTATTATATTGTCAGCTTGAGAAATGATCGATGAAGAGAATTTTAAACGAAACTTGTGGGTGCAAGTGATGCTATATCCACCACAAATTTTAATTTCTCTTATTTGAAAAACTAAGTGTGAGGTTTGATTTGAGTTGTAAAGGATTCAACTCTCTTTAATAAGTGAAGTCTCCAATTTAAGGATTATAAATAAATAAATCTTTGTGGAAAAACTTGTCTCTCATTGAATAGGAGTACAAACTTTTCAAGGGCTTCGAAAGTGATGAGAAGGCATCATATGATTAAATTGTTAGTTTTAAGGAAAATTGTCTAGGTGCTTATTAAATACTACATCCTAACCTAAATATATGAGCTAATCAATAATTTTTTGTTTTAAATTTAAAACCTTAATTCACTTATTCTCCCGAGTTTTTAAATTTTTTCCTAAACTATCTATATTAATCATATATATTAAGGAGTGCTTTCAACAATGTGGATAATGATTAAATGGGTATTTTAGGCTTATAAAAAAAATGGTATTTTAGAAAAATTGATATAACCTTGTTCAAAGAAATTAAATTAACTATTTTTCTTAATATCTATAAATCAATTATTTAGCTCAAATATTTAGGACAAAAAGAAGTACTCCCTCATGTCCTTAATGTAAGACATATTTGGGGAATTAATATTGATATTAAATATAATATTTTCCTAATTTACCTCAATAATTAAGTAGGAGAGAGAATGAGTGAATTAAGGAAAATGCCTAAGGTCTTTTAGAAAATACATATTATATCAACTAACTTAACAAATTTAATCAAATTCGGTAAATATGTGTTACATTAAATATTGGATGGAGTATTAAATAAATAAACACGTTGCATCTTCAATATTATTTTCTGTAACACCAAGCATATACTAAACTACCCCTATGAGTAAGTTTTATAAAGTCGCGCGTGTGTGTGTAGTGGTTAGCTACTAATTTAGCTTGGAGTATTATGTATTTTGGTAGTTTCTTTTAAATCTCTGGATTCTAAATTTGCTTGAACCTTAGGACTTCCTTATGGAGTGTTTACAAATCGAGTGCGATTATATATATAACAAGAGAGCTTTAATGCGCGCTCGCTATTTTGCCGACAAAACTAACTTTTCTAATTAAAGTTATTGATGTGAAAAGATATTCTTAATAAGAATCACATACATTGTCTACCTCATTAGTACGATAATCAAGATATATAACCTTGATATGTTATCTAATATTCCCCCTCCAAATAATTACATATTTGTTTATAAATTTTGTATTTATTCTTTTGTTAAACAAGAAAGTTTAGGTGGGTTGAGTATTAGAAACTCACCAATATAAGGTCATGCCTTTGACTTAAAAATTGCTTAAAAATGATAAAAATAATTCCCTCACTTTGTGAATTAGTGTTCTACATCTTTGACTTTGATATCATTTATACGAGTATTTTTTTTTTTTGGTATGACAAACTAGATCTTCAAAGATTTTTTCAGAATCATACACACACACATATATAAATATAATTTTCACCTCATTAAATTGTACAATCAAGAACATAGTCAAACCAACAAGCTATCTAGCTAGTCTTTGATATAAGACATATTTACCTAATTTAATTAGATTAAGGAAGTTAGTTGCTTAGTTAGTAAGACATATATTTTCTAAAACATCATAACCATATTTCTTAATCTCTTCATTCTCTCGCCTTCTTGATTATTGTTGAGGAAGTATCAGTAGGGGTAAATTAAGAAAAAATTGACAAATATGAAAATGAGTAAATACCATTTCTGGTCCCTGACAAAAAATACGGCCCCATTTTGGTCCCTGACAAAAAAAAGTCATTTTTAGTCCATAAAAAGGACGAATAATAGTCGATTGGTTGACATTTTGATCCCTCACAAATTTCCAAAAAGTCTTTTTTAATCCCTAAAAAAGGACGAATAAGAGTCGCTTTTTTTGTAAGAGATCAAAATGGGGTCCGTGTTTTTTGTCAGGGACCAGAAATGGTATTTACTCTATGAAAATTATGTCTTATATTTAGGACCAAGATTAACTCCCCAAATATGTCTTATATTGAGAACTAGAGGAGTAACTAATTTAGTTGCGCTTACATGGCATTATGATTTTATTTTAATTTGTAAGTCCATCCATAAGCAAGTTGTTTTGCAAGAATGAATTGGGGACACACACACACAAATCAAATACAAGACGTTTTCGTATGAATTTGTAATAAACTACACGCAGAGACACACACACACAATATATTCAAGACTCTAAAAAAAGTGTGGAAATTAAATTCATTACAAAGTCAGAAGATATATAAGTATTGGTGGCCTCACTGTCACGTTATATACGATCCTGGTTCATGAACACTCAGTTGTCAGTTCCCTTTATGAATGGTTGAAGGGCCACCAATGGGCAAAGCATAAATAATAGCAAAAAAGAACAATTCATAGAATTGAGAACGAGATCCAGATTAATTCTACAAATAATAATTAATAGAACCCTTTCTCTATATATATGGCCATGCACTTTCTGTTCTACATCACTGCTCCCACATGTGCTGTGTGCCATCTTCTGCTACACAATAATGATATAATAAATTAATAATATAAAACTATTTAAATTCCTTACACCCATATTCTAAATCTATAATTGGTTAGACAAATATATATTATTTATAAAAATCTCATCAGAGTTAACTTTGACTGGATGGACTCCTATATTATATAATACTAATTAAATAATTCTGATGTATATATAAAATCATAATTCATATGAATTATTGATAGCAAAACTATATGCAAATAATTGAGCCTTGGAACACTCGTGGGTACTGTGTGATGTGTTTCTCTGCTCCTAACATTAAAAATATGATTAATTTATGATCTCTTTTATAACAGTCTATTATACTGAACTTGCCACTATCTATAACACTAATTAAAGATTAATTAAACCTAAAACTTTCCATATATATAACTAAATAAACTAGATCCTCAAGTTTCTATACACACAAACAATCAAACAAGAAACCAAAAGCTGGTGAGTCTGACCAAGTCGTGGCAAAACTGTGAAAGTAGCCCATGATGTCTCTTTTTGTAGTATAATTGAGTTTTGAGTTATAAATAATCGCCCACCGTTTAGAGAAGTTGCCCACTGATTAGTAGTAACATGCATAGATATAAAAGAAGCATTTAATTTAATTGTTATATCCATTACATGGTAGCATCTAAACCCTAGAACTAGAAGCCTTATTGTGTATATATGTGTTTCTCTATATGTGTGTGTGGGGTTATATATATACACAGCTACACACAAACACACACTTCAAGGATATGGGAGAAGCATAAAGTACTCTCCACTAGATCTAGGAATCCATAAAACTTGCATTGAGGAAAGAGGAAAAAGAAAAACAAAAGATGAGTCCCACTACTTGTCAGTCTTGTTATTTCATAATTACTTTTAATCAATTTATTTTCTCCATTTATTAAGATGATGTAAACTCAATTATTAAATTCTTGGTGGGTCATTTGTGTATTTCATAGAGAATAAAGAGTTGTAATATTTTGGGATTAATTTGTGAATATTATAACTTATAATAAATATTAAATATTTTTGAACATTTATTATTCACCTAAAATTCAATGGAATGCTTATTGATTTTTATAAAAGAACACTAGTATCCGGTGCTTTTTCTGGATCATATTACCATGTATTTGAGCAACTGACTAATCTAGACCCGCAAAGGTCTATTTGAACAAGGGACCAACATGGGATTTGAGCTTAGTTTGCCCATTTTGTTGTCTAACTAGTTCACTACTAGACCAAATACCTCGAGCAAAATGCTTAATTGTTGTTTGTTGGCATATGATAAATTGCTCTTATTCAGTGTCGATACCAAACACTGATGAATTTGATGATCCTATATACTTGACATTATTAATATTTTTTTTCTAAATATTGAGGACAAACCATTTCAATCAGTTATGTTAGGCTAGTTACTCAATTCAACAAACAGAGAAGTTTAGAAATATAATTTTGTAAAAAATAAATGTATTTCTGCAATGTTTTAAAAACGAAACGTATAATTTAGTTAATTGAAAGGTAATGAAACTCCAAGTCAGCTCACCCTGAACACATTATGGCGTATGTATGTGTGTGTAACATCACTTTTTCAAAAGCAGTATAATAAAATTTTTCATCAGAGTAGAGCATCGGAGCAATTAAGTAACTGATATATATTCAAAATGACATAAGTCTGGCTAATTACAACAACGGTACATTATTCCAAACGTTCAACTGAAACGTAACTACATAAACATAAGAGGTCTTGAGCCGGATCTCTAAGCGTGTTGCTTAATCTTCTCCTCGATCCTCGGTCCTCCCGACCCTGAAGCTATGTGAAGAGCTGAGGTCCATTGCAATTGGACCTCAAGTAACGGTTAACCTCATGTTTATATACAATATATATGTTACGGACACTCATAAATTAACAACATATGAACATACAACACAAGTATCATACAAACAAGCGTATCCCGGCGGCACATAGGCCCCCTGAAGCTTACCGTGGCAGCACCTAGGCCCTCCCTTGAAGCGTACCTTGGCAGCACCTAGGCCCTTAGAAAACGTACCCTGGCAGCACCTAGGCCCCTAACAAGCGTATCCCAATACCCAGCAAGCATAATCATAACAAAAGTACGTGAACATACCACAGAGCTATCAGCTACCATAACAAACATATAATACACATAGCACATATACGCATACAATAATCACCAGAGTTAGTGTTACAGTATGCGAACGTACCTTCGTTGACGGAACTTCGGTACGACTGTTGGTCAGAACGCAATCACAGATACCCTATAGGGATAACAACGTATTCATTAATGATCAATCATTATAACGGACACTTTAGTCCTAAATTACAATTTTACCCCTGCCCTTACTAATCGACGGAATTTCGTCAGAGCTTCGCTACTTTGACTCTAATCTTCCAAAATTTTGCCATATCTCTTTCTCCAACATATTTTTCGAAATATATATCATATTTAACCCTAAAACATGATATCTACAATATATTGGAAGATTAAAGATCAAAACAACATCTACCCTAGAACTTCAAGAACTACCGAACTAAAACTATAAACCGAAGAACTTACCCTTGCAGAACCTCCTCTTCCTTCTTGCTCTCACTTCTTGTAACATCCCAATTTCAGAGCCAAATTTTTTTTTTTTAAATCAGAGTAGAGCATCGGACTAAAACATTGAGTAACTGATTATAACAATAACAGTGGCGTAATTGCCTGTTCATAAAGATTAATACATTATCTGTTTAGATACTAGATGTCCTTGTTCGGGTCTCCACGCGGTCTTTATCTTTATGTGTCTTGCCCGCCCGCTTACTCTTATCCTCCGTCCTTTCTCTCTCTCGGACCTTGATGTGATGCTATAGTAAGAGCCGAGATCCAATGCCCATCGGATCTCGAGTAACGGTTAACCTCATGCTTATATAACAAGTATATGATCAACGAGATAAATAGTGATTATCTAAGTTTATTACCTTAGTCACTGTGCATGACCCGGAACAGAGTTCCACCCATGGCTTATGAAACTATCCGTATCATATATAAGCAGACTATAAGCATCAGAGTCAGTATTACAGTACGCCGCGAACGTACCTTCATTTGATGGTACTTCGGTACTTTTGACGGAAATGGCACGTTTACGAAAACGGCGAAACGTCCAACAATGCGCACGTCGGACGGCGTAACGGCAAAGAAATCGAGTTTTTGATGTCCTATAGGAGTAATATCACTTTTATTAGTGATTTGACAACATAACTGGCATTTTAGGTAAAAATTACCATTTTGCCCCTATACCCCTAATTGGCGGAATTTCGCCAGCACTTCGTTACTCTTACAAATTTTCTTCCCGAAATTTTGCCAGAACTTCGACGCAATTATGATTTTCGAAATTCTAGACTAAAATAGCCCTCCCATATGATACCCAATCATACTTGAAATTTAAAGGCTATTCTAACAAATTCTACCCTTACTTTTGAAAAACTGCGAAAGCTTCAACTTTTCCACCTACTTCCTAAATCTAACTAACAACTCTACTAATTACCGAACTAAAACTCGAACTTAAAAGCTAAAGCCCGAAAGACTTACTGTTGAAGACTTTCGAGAACTTTCCCCGAGCTTCTCTCTACTTTCTCACTCAAGGATTTCGGCCAAGAGGAGTGGGATTTGGTGTGAGAATTTTGAAGAGGGAGCATGGCTATTTATAGAAGTTTCAAGGGATATGTTTGGAATTTTCCAACTTGATTTCAACCATGGAAATTCAAACAAAAATTGGTGTTTAATCCTTGGCCATGGAGGGGCTGGTCGACATAAGGGGGATGATGTGGCAGCAAGGGAGTGGTCCAAAAATGGTGACTTATGTTGCTTTATAGCCCGGTCTAATAGAATTTCCCGATCGGCACCCGATTCGCGTGATTTCGGAGAACTTTCAAAATTCTGGATTTACAACTTTGAGGACATGTTCTCTCTTACTAGAAATGTCCAAGTTAACCTAAATTTTGGTCTCGGAATTAACTTCCGGAAGAGGTCACTTGAAGGTAAAAACTCACTGATCAATATTTTACCTTGACTTTGGAATTCCCATTCCTAGATCTCTAGATAGGATCCGTTTCCTAATTTTTAAATTACTATTCATCATTTTCACTTTAATTAATTATATTATTATTATATTTGCAACTTGTATAAATTTACTTTTCATTCTTCTCTTCTTTTTCTTGGGCAATATTTCGGCAGCCATAATACCTATATTATATATATATTTTTATTTTATTTTTTAATTAATTAATTATTTATTTATTTATTTACTTTTCCCCAAAAATTCCACAAAATTATCTAATTGGTCCATTCTTGTATTTAGGCTTAAAAATACCTAAACTCAACTATTTTTCTCCAAACTTTCCAATTAATTAACAAATATGTTTTTACTAATTTTAAACCTTTTTCCACTAATTTTTGAGCTTTACATAATTATTTCATAATTTCTTTTGCTCGACTTAAGTAATTAGCTAGAAATTACTTAATCACTTTATTATCATTAGTTGATAATTTTCTTAATTAGAATGTCCCATTACCTCATAATTATAACACTGACATTTCTGTTTCCATGTGTTCTGCAGTATGTTAGAATTTGTGAGGGCATTATAGTCATTACAATACTTTTGAATATCTTTATTCAATTTCTCCAAGTTTGTAATTTATTAAATTACCCTAATTAGAGATAACATACTCTCATTATTCAAATAATTATTTCACCGACTTTTAGGATTTTTCACAATTTTCCTAAATCATTTATGTCCCTTAGGGGCATTTTGGTCATTTGGCACTTTGGCCCTTAAATTCTCTAATTTCCAAGAGATTTTTCCTTAGAAAATAAGATAATTATATCTTAACATTTGATACCCCATATTCACCTACTTTTTATAGGTATAATTTTACCAAATTATAATATAGATTTTTAGGGTATTACACTTCTCCAGAGCTCCTCTCTCTAAAATGGCTTTGTGAATTGGTGAGTTTGAAGAGAAATTGAAGGGCTATTTATAGCCAAAAACTTAGGGACCCAAATGGTATAACAATTTCCCCTTACTCATTTTTGGCCATCCATTTGAACAACTTAGCTAGCAAGTTTTCTCCTCCATTCTCCTCCACTAATTTCGTCCCCTTACATCATTCTTCAAAGGATGAAGTCATCTCAATGATGTCACACACTTGCTTTATGATTTTACCCGATAAAATCCCCCGATCGGTGTTCTAATCGCGTAATCTTAACAAATCTCAAAAATCCTCGATGTCACCTTGGAGATCTATTCTTTCTCTTGAGAAATATTTGGATTAACCAAATTTATGATCCCATCCAGGTATTTCATAGCACTGTTAACCATTTTAGGATAAACCCTTTCTGTTACGGAAATGTCTTCCGGAATGACCCACTTCTGGACAAAAATCCACTGATTCATAATATGTCCAGATGTTTTCTACTTAATCCAAGGATTTCAAGATAGGATTTAATTTCTATCGGTTCTCATTTATCCTATATGCTTTTTCACAAATATCTTCTTTTCTTTATTATTATTTCTATCCACTTGCACATACTTCTCACACAAGTTTATTCAACATTCTCTCTCTCCTTTCTCTTCATAATTTTCGAAAATAATGGCATCTTTTTGACAAAAGATGTTGCTTTCCATTGACTTGTCAACTTTGATTTTTAATATGTTAATTCATGCCTTAATTATTTAATTAGGCAATTTACCATTGGCTAATCCTTTGTTGGTTAATTAATCTTTAGGGTTTTTACATAATCCATCTTATGTATTGCTTAACCATGCTTAATTAATTAACAATTACCTTTTTGCTAATCTTGACCCTTCATTGGTCACTAATCTTTGACTAGGGTTTGCACCTAATTAACTTTAAACATTCCTTTTTTCCATGCTTAAACAATTAGCCAATAATTATTTATTTAATTACCTACTAATTGTTGAAAATTTTCTTAATTAGGATTAATCATTTTCTCACAACTATTGCACTGACATTGGTATTTTATGCTCTATGTAAAATATTAAAAATCATTGGACAACTTATGTCCCCCAAAATAATATCAAATTTTACCTCTTTATTTTCCAAGGAAAATAATCCCAAAAATTCCCTAAATTAGAGACAACATACTTTCCTATTTTTAATAAATATTTTGTTGTTTCTTAGGATTTATCATAATATTTTCAAGGCATTTTATGACCCACAAACTCACTTAGGGGTTTTTAGCACTTTATCTCTTCTAATTTCAATAGAATTTACCTTAGAAAATAAGATAAATATTACACTAGCTTTGAGACCACATATTCACCTATTTTCAATAGGTATTATTTACTAAATTATGATACTTATCATAGGTGTGATTTTTAGGGTATTACAGTGTGCGTGTGTGTATTTATATTTGTTGAAGTCTTCGAAGAAACAACCTTTCCTTCTTCGACCAATTCTTCATTAAATACAAAAAATTACCTTAGAAAATTAATTACGGATTTAGTTTGATTTAGCAAAGGTTAAACTTTTATTTTGAATACAATGAATTTTTATATCATTAATTCGATACTTAAAGAATCTTACAATGTATATCCAATGGCAGTTGTTCTTTACCTCGATCTTTACATGTTACACTCCCCATTGAATTTCTCAATAACGTTATATATATATTAGAATTACAAAATATTTTTTGACTTCTAATAGATAGTTACATTCAGTAAGAGAGTTAATTGAAGAAGCTAATAAAAACATGGAATTATAGAGTTTTTGGCTATCCATAATTGTATAGACCCTATCACTTATCCATTTTGAGGAAGTTTCAATAACTCCTCACATAAACTAACAACACACGTACATATACCATTAAATGTCACTATTAAAATGAAAGAGGGGGCTTAATTATATTGACCACGCAAAATTTTCTTTGAAGGGTAAAAATGGAAGGAAGCAAATGGGGAAAATTGGTGGGTCACGGTGGTCCAAATCTTTGAGGATCATCATCATTTATTTATTTTTTTGGTAAGAATCATCATTTATATTTAATTTGTGGAAAACATTCTCCGAAATATCCGAACGCATGTCTTCAAATTCATGAGCTCGGTGAAGCACCATTGATTCCTTTCACTTAGTGCCCTTGGCGGTGATCAAAAGGGATAATATCATCTTTCAGTACTTCGTAAACATAAAAATAATTATAAATATAACGGTGGTTGTTAGATAAAGTACTGAAATGAACTCGATTTACTTTAAATAATGTTGGAAGTTCGAGCATTACGAATGAGAAATGAGCACAAAAAATCACATTTAAAAAGCTATATCCACCATCAAGAGCTTAGATTGACTAGTTGAGATTGTTCTAACTTAACTAGTGGTCTTGTGTTCAAGTTCATAGTATAAAATTGCGATAATTACTTAGAGGTAGCTAGTGAGGTTTCCCTCTTTGTAGGCCTACATTCCCATGAGACGACTAGTCGGTTGCTATTAGCTAACGAGAGATACATGTGAAGAAATTTATAAAAAAAAAAAAAAACAAACAAACAAACAAACAAAGAAGAAGAAGAAAGCTATATCCAATAATTAAGTATTTAAGTCTAACAATACTCAAATTTGATATGATTATAACACAAAATTAAGTGTCTGTGTGTGTGTGTGTAATATGCTTAAAAATATATTAATTTATGTAAAAACACTTAAAGTTATATTATTTTGTATCTGTGCAAATAGTAGAAAGAGATAAACATAATGATGGCAAACAAAAAATAATAAAGAAAGAAATTAAGAGAGAGACTGTGAGAGTGAGAGAGAGAGAGAGAGAGAGAGAGATTAAACATTAGGTTGAGTTGTAGTACTTAATTAAGATGAATATTAAAACCTACTACAGTGTCTCTCTTAAATTGTAATGACTGTAAGTTTGGAGAAAACCCTTTTATATTATTATATTATCACTCTTTATAACTCATAATTAGATAGGCTTCTTTATAGTAACTCATAATTAGACAGGCTTAGTTTGCTTTTTCTGCCACACGTTTGATCACTCCCCTTTAATGGCATGCTTTGATTTCTTTTTCCTTCCCCGAGAATCATAATGCATGGCGGTGCCTTTAATTTGTCATTATTGAGAATAAAACAAAAAGGAATTGCGAAAAGAAATGAACAGATAGAAAGAATATGTGTGTATGTGTGTGGTTTTAAGCTTACTTGTGTTTTCGATTGGTCCTTAAATCTTTAGGGTGGGAGATTGAGATTTTTGTCTTCAAGGAACTGTTATGTTGCAATCCAAAATTCCCACGTCTCTCATATATTCTCTTCTAAAGTTGTGTGAATGAGACTTGACCGAAAAAAAGCTATGTGAATGAGATGTGTATAAATATATATAAATGAGAAGACTTACATATATTTACTTATATTAATTGCAACCAATTCTCCAATCAAGTTTTAATATTTACTGCCCGCGGTCCTTAATATAATACCTATTAATTTAATTTGATTAGATAATTAAAAAAGTTAGTAAAGTTAATTAATATGACATGTTTTGTCTAATGCACCCCAATCATCTTTATTAATGTCACACATCTCTCTTTTACAGTTTTACTTGATTATTGTGGAGTGGAGCGAGCATCAATAGGGGCAAATTAGGAAAATATAAACAAATATGAAAAATAGATCTTATATTTATGATTAAGATCAACTCTCTAATTAGGTCCTATATTAAAGAGCAAACAGAGTTTTTTTTTCATACTTCATCATTTATTTAAATATAATGGGTTGTAATTATATTTATGAAGAAAACCTAAGTATTAAGATTTGATTGAATTAAGATTGGTTGCAATGGACAAAAATGGATCTAAGTTTTGCCTACAAACAAATATATATTTAACACAACTAAAAAATCATAACTGATGTCAGAATTCAGACGCATGTATTTAGGGAGAATTTAAGAATCTGTGTGATATATGATCATTTAGGGAGTATATATAAAAACAAGCGAACAGCTCATACGCTCAGATAAATTATTCTTTAGATGAACTGAAATTTTTAACTTTTCTGTGATAGGCATATAATTATGATGTCTCGGAAATCTTTAAGGTATCTTGCAACTTGATAGATATGGTGACAAATCGAACTGAGCATCGAATGCATACTTATAATAATGAATACTTGTGTTTGCATAGAAGAAATGTCTATATATATATATATATATGTTTGATGCCTAGCTTTATTAAAATGCTAGTGTAACTAAGATACTTTGTGTTAAATAATGAATTTCGTTCTTTGTGAACAAAACAATGTGTGTGTACGCGCGTATCAATAATGTCTTTCAGTCATTAGTAGTAAAAGAGGGCTTGATTAATTAATTTAACCCACTACATAGTTTCATGTATAAAGACAACCAAATAAGTAACCTTCATATATCAATGATCATTCCATTACTATTTTCATAGATCTCATTTTCGGCATCAAAATATATATTAAGTACTCTCAAAAGTTGACCAGCCTATAAAATTTACTTATCAACATTAATAAAGAACCTTGGTTATATGCTTTTATTCTCAATAGGAAGAAGAATAGAGGGGGAAAAAAGGAAATAAAATTATGTTTGTTTAAATTTAAATCAAAGAACTACTCTTTCATCATTCTTTAATTCAATTCAAATAAACTGTTATAGTTTATATATGTTCCTTTCATATTTCATGCATGAACGTACATCGATACATTGTATTCTTTTGATCTTTTCAGATCTGAAGGTATGATAATGCAAATATTAAAAAGGAAATTCCTTAAATAACTTGATAAGAAAATATTCTGTTGATTAAATATCGATAATCTGTTACAACTAGGATTAATCAATTGCAAGTGATAATATTTTGAAGCAGCTAGCTAGAGATTGATGCTAAAGCAAGATAATGATATTCATATACTAATTAAAGGTTACAGAGAAATATAACTGTAGATACTATTTTCCACTAATTATGTTGATTATTATTAATCGATTGATTGATTAATGCAATTTGTTTGATTCAAAGTATGTGTAGTGCAGGGTGCACAACCACTAAATGTAACAACCCGACTTTTCACAAGCAGTAAATTTTTTTTTTTTTGTCAAACATCATTTCAAAATCATCAGAGTAGAGCATTTGAGCGGAAAAGTAACTGATATATATATTCAAAATGCCCACTGGCTAATTACATAAACGGTATAGTAACCGAGAGTTCCAAAAAGTAAAGGATAATAATGGAAAGTCTTCATAGGATCCTCGAACCCTGCTGCTTCCCTCTCTCCTCGTTCCTCGTCCTTCCGAGCCGACGCTATATTGAGAGCCGAGATCCGCACCGGATCTCGGTAACGATTAACCTCATGTATACATTACACATATGGTTACACAACAATAACATATAAACCACACCCAACCAATGCACATGTAATGCTCCGGCATGCAGATATATCGCTCCCGGCTTTTATAGATGTATCGCTCCCAAGATTATAAATGTATCGCTCCCACCTTGCAACTATATCGCTCCCAAGATGCATACAGTTATTTTCTAACATGATATGCATTCCAACAACACCCCACATATATACACATTATACACACATCGCACACATACCATCTACAACATACTATATCCATCGATTAGTGTTACAAGACGCGAACGTACCTTCGTTGACGGTGAGACGGCACTTCCGTCGAAATCGTACTTTTCTACGGAAAACGTGAAAACATCCAATAGCGGCACTTCGGCGGCAGTAACGGCAGCAGATTAGGATTTCGACGTCCTATAGGAGTAATATCACTTTCATTAGTGATTTGGCATTATAATCGGCATTTTAGGTAAAAATTACCATTTTGCCCTTCTACCCTAATCGGCGGAATTTCGCGGCGCTTCCGCTACATAGGCTATTTTCTTCCCAAAATTTTGCCAGAACTTCGACGCATTTATGATTCTTGAAAATAATGACTAAAATAGCCCTCCCATATGATACCCAAATCATAAAAATAAAGACTACTCTAGCCTTACTAACTATTGAACTAAAGACTAAAAACTAAAGACCGAAAGACTTACCCGTTGAAGACTTCGCGAACTTCCCCGAGCTTCTCTCTCTACTTTCTCTCTCAAGGATTTCGGCCAAGAGGAGAGGATTTTGGTGTGAAGATTTCAAGAGGGAGCATGTTCTATTTATAGAGTTTTGAAAGGGCATTTTGGGAATTATCAAAGTTGTTTACAACTCTTGGATCAAACTTCTTCAAGAAGGCAAGATCTCAACCCTTGGACATTTGGTCGACATGCATGGCTGTCTTGGCAGCATCCAATTGGTCAAAAATGATGCATAAGCTATGCTTTTATGCCCGGTCTAATGGAATTTCTCCGATCGGTACCCGATTCGCGTGATTTCGGAGAAATCTCAAAATTCTGGATTTACAACTTTGAAGACAAGTTCTCACTTAGTAGAAATGTACAAGTTAACCTAAATTTTGATTCCATATAGGCCTCCAACAGTCCAGTTGAAGTTTCCTCGAAAAACGTGTCCGATCGCGTCCGGTTTCAGAACGCATTTCTGAGAATACCTATTTCTTCAGAAAAATTCACTGATTCCAAATATGTCAAAATAAATTCAAACCCATTCCTAAATGTTGAGTTAGAATTTATTTTCCTCTTTTCCAAAATTATGCCTATATGCATTTTTCCCTATTTTGTTTTATTAGGAAAATGCACAAACGGCCTCGGAATTAACTTCCGGAAGAGTATTATGGAAGATAAAATTCCACTGATCAATAATCCACTTTGATATTGACCATCTCATTCCTGGATTTCTAGATAGGGTCCGTTTCCTAATTTTAATATTACTATTCACAAATTTTGCTTTAATTAATTTTAATATTATTTAATGTCAACTTGCATATGTACCTATATATTCATTTTCATTCATTTTTTTTTCTTTGCTTGGAGCATAATTCGGCTGCCCCCTTTTTAATTTTAATTAATATTTATTTTTTATTTATTTAATTATTTAATGATTTATTTATTTACTTTTTCCCAAAAATTTCACAAAAATCCCTAATTGGTCCATTCTTGTATTTAGGTCTAAAAATATCTAAACTCAACTATTTTTCTCCAAAATTTTCATTTAATTAGTAAACATGTTTTTACTAATTTTAAAACAAAAACCACCAATTTTAGGGTTTCATATAATTACTTGTGAATTTCCTTCACTTATGCTTAAGTAATTAGCCCAATATTATTTAATTACTTAATTATCATAACTTGATAATTTTCTTAATTACAATGTCTCATTATCTTCATACTCTTGTATTAACATTAGTATTTTCATACCTCTAACATTATTCCATAATTGCAAGGGTATTTTGGTCTTTTCATTACTTTTTGAACACTCTTATACAATTTTCCCAAGTTCATAATTTATTAAATTACCATGATTAGGGAAAATATATTCTCCTAACTCACTTGGTCATTTTACTGCCTTTTGGTATTTTTCCAAAAATTTTCTAAGTTAATTACCCTTTCTAGGGGCATTTTGGTCATTTTGGCACTTTGGCCCTTAAATTCCCTAATTCAAATTTCGGGGTATTACACTAAATCTTTTAATTAATTTTTGAGGGACAGAGACACATCTGAGAGTGTGATTAATATTTGAACATGATCATGATGTTTATGCTTTATTAGCTTTATGTCTCTTTCTTTCATAGGCTTATTAATGAAACTCTCTACCTTTTCATAATTCCTAGTTTCATCAATATGTCTAGCTAGCTCCGTGCTTATGAAGTTTGGGGCAGTTTAATTTCATAATTTGTATCATATATTGAATTAATTTAATTTTTACTCCCTCAAATGTTTAATGCAAGACCTTGTTAGGGAGTTAATGTCGGTTCTAAATGTATGGTCCATTTCACATTTCTATCCATTATTCCTAAATTAATCCTATTGATATTCTTTCAACAATAATTAAGTAGCTAAGAGAAGGAGTAAGGGAATTAATGAAAATAATTAGAGTGTTTTAGGAAAAAATATACTATCATGTTAACTAATTTAACTGAAATCCTTAATCTCCTCAAATTAGATAGTTAGGTTTTACTTTAAAAACGCCGAGGGAACATTTCTATATGATCTTACCTAACTACTTTAAAAATTGATAAGTACTTGTTGAAACATGAATTAGTACAAAGAGAATATAATAATGATTGATTTAAGATCACTAATAATATAAGCTAGATTTCATGACAGGGTTACGAATATATATACACAAACATAAAAGATAAAAGGAAAAAGAAGAATAGGAGATCTAACAGAAGTAAACATATTAATAAGAAATGACACGTAAAGGTCATAATTTAATTATTATATGTTACTAACAGTTAACTAGATTCGTGAATATTAAACTATAGATTGACTTGGTAGATGCTGTGATAATAAAATCTTCCGATTAAAATGACTGTTTTCTTAATTATTGTACTATCAGTTCGATCCACCTCAGCATCTTTGCTGCTTGGAGACAAAGGGAAGGTTAAATTGAAATGTTGTAACTAACCATATCGCTTCTTCCTTTGTATTATTGCATTTTTTTGTTGTAGCCAATCTAATTAATATTAGTGACCCGCAAACTTATCTCTTGTGTTATTTACTAAATTTAAAGCATTTTAATATATATTATAAAAAATAAGATTCTAATTTTAATTAAAGAGTATATTTTTGCAAAAAAAAAAAAAAGTTAAAGAGTATCGGTGATAAATAAATTATGAGTTATTGTCACCATTTTCTCACTAAACAAAAAATTTAGGTGAGTTGAATCTTATTATTTGTCATGGTCAAAATAGATTTTACAGGTCAAACCTACATTTGAATGATAAGCATAAATTTGCTTATCATTACTTAATGGTATGGATAATCAAGATTAAATATGGATTGTCAAGACTAAATATGGACAAGTCTTACATAACTTAATTTAAATAAAAATATGAAATTTGGTCTATTCAAAAAATAAGGATGCTCTATGTAATACCCGGATAAATAAAATGGTCATTTCTGATAGGTGAATATGTGGTCTCGATTTTTATGTTATATTTATCATATGTATAAAGGGAAAATCTCTTAGGAATTGGGGAAAAAGATTGAAGGGTCAAAATGACCAAAGTACCCCTGGGATGCTTAGATAACTTAAGAAAAATTGTGGAAAGTCCTAAAAGACAGTAAAATAATTATTAAAATTAAGAGAGTATATTATCTCTAATTTTAGTAATTTAATAAATTATAAACTTGGAAAAATTGAGAAGGATTGTTCAAAAAGTATTGAAATGACTGAAATACCCCGTAAATGCTAATATAATGAATAAGACATTAAAACACAAATGTCAATTCAAAAGTTATGAGGTAATGAGTTGTTCTAATTAAGAAAATCATCAACTATTGGTAAGAAAGTAATTAAGTAATTACTGGCTAATTACTTAAGCATAGGCAAATGAAATTCATAAATAATTATGTAAAACCCTAAAATTAGTGGTTTGTGGCCTAAAATTAGTATAAACATATTTGTTAATTAATTGGAAATTTTGGAGAAAAATAGTTGAGTTTAGGTATTTTTAAGCCTAAATACAAGAATGGACCAATAGGAAAATTTTGTAAAAAAATTATATAAAATAATTATTAAATAATTATTTTATATATTATTAATTAATTAAATAATTAATTAAAACGAAAATTAATAAAATAATAATAAAAAGGACAAGAAAATCTTAAGAGGATAAGATGATAGGATGAAGTCAAGGTAAAATATTGATCAGTGGATTTTTATCTTCAGTTGGACTTTTCCGGAAGTTGATTCCGAGGACGGTAGAACATTTTCCTAATAAGACGAAATAGGGAAATATGCTGATAGGCACATTTTTGGATCTGAAGAAAATAAATTCTAACTCAACATCTAGGAATGAGTTTGAAATTATCTGGACATATTTGGAATCAGTGAATTTTTGTCCAGAGGTTGATGATTCCGGAATTCAATTCTGTAACTATCACGCTTTCCCGTAAACTTCAGACTGACTTTTGGAGCCCCGGATGGAATCAAAAATTAGTTTAATTTAGACATTTTTAATGAGTAGGAAAATGTCTTCAAACTTGTGATTCGGATTTTTGAGATTTTTCCGAGATTACGCGATTCGACACTGATCGGGAACTTTATCGGTACAAGTTGACAAAGTGTGAATAGTGCACACAACTTTCCCTATAAATAGGAGGCTCTCCCTTTGCATTCTTCACACCAAAACCATTTTCTCTAGTTGAGCTATCCTAGAGAGAAGTTAGAGAGAGGTGCTCTGGAGGAGGAAGGAGTCCAGGGAATTCTGTAGCAAAGCTCTGGGTAATTTTTCCGGTCTTTAGTCTTTAATTCTTTCAGTAGTTTTAGTAGTAATGCTAGATAGATCTTTAGTTTTATTTTAAGTATGAATTTCGAAAATCATGATGGGGTCGGAGTTCTGGCAAAATTTTGGAAAGTCGGAGTCAAGGTAGCGAAGCTGTGGCAAAATTACGCCGATTAGGGGAATAGGGGCAAAATGGTAATTTTTACCAAAATGCCTGTTATGATGTGAATCATTAATTAATATGATTTATATTTCGAAAATTATGTTGGAGTAGGAGTTATGTTGAAATTTTGAAAGATTAGGGTCAAAGTAACGAATCTTGGTGAAATTCCGCCGATTAGGGGGTCAGGGGTAAAATAGTCATTTTGACTAAAAGTGCCCGTCGTAATGATAGATCCTTAACAAGTACATTGTTATGTTGATAGGATATCCCTGATTACGTTTTTACCTCTGTCGTGCCGTATTCGCGTAAATACCGTATAACGTCAACGAAGGTACGTCCGCGTACTGTAACATTAACTCTTATGTTTATGGCATGCATATATGTGCTATGTGTATTGTTATGGTATGTTTATTGAATACAAATATGTTAGAACAGTTTGGTGCCGAAGGCAAGGCTAGTCTACGTGGGTGTGCCATAAGTCGCCGTATAAGTCGGTGAGGCCCCCATGGTAGACACTTACCTGACCATTCTGTTCGGTTTACGAAAGTATGTACATTCGCGTATTGTAACACTAATCTGATGCATATAGTATGCGTGTATGTGATGTGAGTATGGTAGGTGTATATGTGGTGTGTTGTGGGAATGCATATTATGTTAGAATATAACTGTATGCATGCTGGGAGCGATATATCTGTAAGGCTGGGAGCGATATATCTGTAAGGCTGGGAGCGATACATCTGTAGTGCTGGGGGCGATATGTCTGCATGCTGGGAGCGATACATGTGCATTGGTTGGGTGTGGTTTATATGTTGTGTTGATGTTGTTGTGTAACTCATATGTGTGTATGTATACATGAGGTTAACCGTTACCTGAGATCCGGTGCGGATCTCAGCTCTTAACATAGCATCAGGGTCAGAAGGACCGATGACCGAGGAGAGAGGCAAGCAGCCCGAGTAGAAGACCCAGTGAAGACTTCCTTTTGTTGTTCCAATGGAAGCCTTCCTTCTGTTATTATGTACTTTTGAAACACACGGTCATTGTACCGTTGTTGTATCCAGCCAGACTTACGGCATTTTATAATTATATATCAGTTACTCTTCCGCTCAAATGCTCTACTCTGATGATTTGAAAAGATGTTTTGGAAAAAAAAAAATTATACTGCTTTTGGAAAACGGGATGTTACACTCTAGATCCAAACACTAACAAAAATCCGAGAGCTACCTAGTCAAGAATATGTTGTCAAAGTCTAGATTATCTATCAATAAAATTCTTATACATTGCCAATAAAATTTTCATATATCACCAAAAGACGTTGTTTTTTTAGTCATTTAAGCACAATATTTCGAGTTCAAGTAATCTGAACGTAGAAAACTTTCTTGAAAAATCGAGAGTTGTCTTTCTAGAAAGAAGAAGGAGAAGAAGGCGAATAAGAAGAGAGCGTGGAAAGAGAGATGTGATGAAGAAATGAACAAGAAGGAAGAGGAAACAACACCACCCAACTAAGGAGGGGACCCATTCCTCCCACCAAACATACTGTTACTCACTTCCCCCTAGATGTTATGCTTCCATCATCTAGATGTGCCTTCTCTCTATAATTTCATTTTTCTACATTTTCTATAATAGAATATTACTCTAAAATAAAAACCAAAAATCATAAACAAATGCTATATATATATATATATATATATATATATATATATATATATATATATATATATATATATATATATATATATATATATATATATATATATCATGCAATGCAATGTTATCCTTCAATTCTAAAAGAATTTTTTAATCCATAAGACAAGTAACATTTGAAGGGTCATTAATATTTATTTTTCAATTTTATTATTATTATTAATGCTTAAATGTGACTATCCGTATTTTTCTTTTATTCAAAAAGTAAAGTTGGAAACTTCTACCAATTTAAAACAGGCTTAATGAGTTAATCGCTATTCATTTATTCATAATATTGTTTCATTATTGGATATTAGAGTTGCATTGGACTCTAACTAATATGTCATCGGGTGAAAAGCAATGACAATAATTCTTCTAAAAACATCTTATATTTTCATACAAACTTTTATTTCTTAATTAGAGAGATAGATATTGATGACCTAAGCTTACAAGCAAGATTAAACCCACAACTAGTCATTTATGGGGAAGCTTTCATGTCATTAGATTATAAAGTCATTGGCTTCCACGCAATTACACAAATTTCAATAAGAGTTATCGTCTTTATCATTAAGTGGAACTTAGATAGTAACATTTTCTATTTAGTTCGACTTTAACTTTATTCTGAATTATCTAGCAAGTTGCTTAAAATAAGAATGTGAAAGTAGAAACTAAGCAATTTACATTAACGCAGATCAAGTTATATTAAACTATAACTAATGCAAATCAAGTCAAGTCCGGCTACAACTAGGTGTTATTAGCTTTTCTAAAAGTATCTTTTGCTTTTACAAAAACTTAAATAAGAGTTATTCCTTCTTAACCAAAATCTAATCCCTCTACCACCAAGCGCTTAGGTCAACTGGTAAGGGGCCGGGTTGTCCTAACTTAACCATAGGTCTTGAGTTCGAGACATGGGAATGTAGCAGACGTGGGTGGTAGAGGCTTCCCCTCGAAAGGGGCCAACCCGGTCTCGGTCCGGATTAGTCTGGGGCCGTTGATGTGTCTGAAAGATGGTCTGCCCTGAGATATCAGACGCTCTAAGCAAAAAAAATAAAAATAAAAATCTAATCCCTCTTACTAAAACCAATAGATGAATATAATTTAATAAGTTTTTCCTTTTTAAATACATGAATATATTAGTATCTTTCTCTTTTCTACTTTGAGATTATTTAGATTTGGCTGCCCTCTATTTTTCTATTCTCTCTTTCCTTTTCCCGAGATTGGAGCTTCCCACCCAACTTTGTTTATTACTAATCTCTGCCATATGAGATTCTTTTGAAGTGTGGTATGGCAATTGGCGAAAGCATCATTATTTTTCTCAATATAATTATCTGCTATATAAATGTAATTATATTCTCAGAAACAATTTTTTTATGCAAGTTTCAAAAATGACATTTTACCATTAAGTTTTCGACTTCAAGATTTTGACATGTACATTTCTTCTCTCTTATCTTTTATGTGTGGCCGCACATGCTTGAGTTAATTAAATTTGATAGAAATTCTATGTCAAAGTGGTAGAGTTGATAAGGATCTTATTTCTTGCGTAGATTTGATGCCTGAATTTATAGATATTTGTTTAATATATTATCATAACAAAATGCATCAACAAAAATAATAAAATATTGCTTGACTCATCTCTCTCTTCAAATGACTATCATGCATGTCACACGAGAGGGATCGAATTCAAATCTCTCTACAATGGTAACGAGAAATTTTTTTTAAGTATATTTAATCATTAATAATCTTCTATTGATTATATATGATTCCAAATGTTTAACATGGGGGAATAATTCACTATCTGGCCGAATGGAATTCATACCGATGATATTTCTTCAAAGGATATATATGTAAATAAATTAATATGTCAGTCATATACTCATCCAATCCATAATATAAGACATAATTACCTAATTTGATTAGATTAAGGAAGGTAGTTAAGTTAGTTAATATGACATGTATTTTTTAAAATATCATGATCATTTTCCTTTATTCTCTCATTTTTCTCTCCTAGATTATTGTTGATGGAGCATCAATTGGGGTAAATTTGGAAAAATTAATAAATATGAAACTTATGTCTTATACTCCCTCTGGTCCTTATTATAAGACACCAACTGCTAACATATTTTGGTCCTTATTATAAGGCACCAACTGCCTTTAAATATGAGTTTTTCCTATTTTACCCTCATTAATCATCACCTGCTCCACTCTAAAGCTTATTTCTCTCTCCCCCAATAGCCATTGGAACCTACTCACGCAGGAAAATGTTTTCATTTACTTTTCCATACCCAATGATCATTCTTCTCTCTTTCTCTCTCCCCCCCAATAAGCATCAGAACCTCCTCACTGCAGTAATATCTTTTCAGGTTGAGCCTTTTTCACTCCCAATAGGCAATCTTCTCTCTCCACAACCAAAAAAAATTCATTTCTCTCATTTCTCTGGTGGTGTGAAAGTTTCGACTCCCTCCCTCCTTCCCTGTCTTCCAATGTTCCTCTTCCCTTCCTCCCCTCCCTCTTCCAACGTTTCAAGTCTGCCTCTTGTTTTACCATTTTTCATTTCTCAGCTATCTGTCTCATGAACTTCATGAACATACTGCTAAGACTCTCATTTCTCAAAAAACAGAGGAGAAAAAAGCTGAAGCAAATGTCTGTAATGGTGACCTGTTTAATTTGGTTGTGGAAGACTCTCTTGAGCGTGAAGAGCATCGAACTCGTCCATTTGACTCGAACCAGTTACCGGAGGAAGAGGAAGAGGAGTCGAAGAAGATGACGAACATGGTTGATAGTTCTAGTGAAGCCATTTTAGATAGGAAAGACCACTCTCAGTTTGACCTTAACAAATTTCCAGATGATGAATGTGATGAGGATAGCAATACAGAAAAAGAGCGAAAGAGATTCATAAGGTCAATGTTAAAACTTTTTTTTCCTGATTTTTATTGAATGTATGTCTATGTTGGAATTAAGAATCAAATAAATGGTTTTTGGAACTTCGTTCAACTCTGGTAGGAAAACACCATCATTGCCGGTCATTTGGATTTCATTCAAGTTAGGGAGTGAAACATCATCGCCATCATCATCATCATCACACGTACCTTCTATGTTCAAGTCAAGAGGTATGTGAGGATTGAAGTTCTCTGTTACAGCTTCTCCAAAACAGACCATGCTTGAATCACCCAACAAAACTGCACCTTCATTCTGTGAGTTTGGGCAAATATTTGAATTCATTATCTCATCCATTTCCTCTTCACAACATGGCATTACATTTAAGTCTAAGGATGCTTGTGTTTGGTCCATCATGGGAGCAATGAATGTCGTCACTCAACAATTAACATTTTGAGGTTCCATTGCGTTTTATCTTACCGAAGTTTAATTTTGTTTTTGGGCTTTGTTTTAAAAAAATTACTTCACCGCCACTTTTTTTCTGCAAAGTTTTTACAAAAAAATTGGCGCCATTGCCAATATCAATTGAGAGAATCAGAGCTTCAAAAAATGGTGTACTCCAAAAATATGAGTTTGCAAAAAAAAAAAAAAAAACAAGTGTAAAGATATGGTTGTGGCACCACTGTCAGTATCATTTGAGAGCAAGAGAGCTTCCAAAATATGGCGCCATTGTGACAATCGTTTGGACTACCACTGCTGCTTGCATTGCTGAAAAAAGGAATGGAGAATGGAGAGAGAGAAATGAGAAAAGAGAGACACATGTTAAATCCGAACAGACGTTGCTGTGAAAAAAGGAATGGGGAGAGAGAAAGAAGAAGTTAGAGATGTACACATGGCAAATCTGACAAGTACAATTTTTAATATTTTTAAATCTGTAGGATTAAAGTAGGGGTAAACATAGAAATGTTTGTCCACTGAACACTTTTTTAATGACTAAATTGTCCTTCCTTGGTTTAAGAGAAAAAGGCAGTTGGTGCCTTATAATAAGGACCAGAGTGAGTATTTATGAAGAATAATATCATCATCATCCACTGTCAGTATCTTTAAGTAGTTAGGATTAGAATTCCAAATATAGATCACAATAGTTCAGAATATTCCCAGAGTTAGAGATTTGATGTGATCTTGTGATCTTTGTATATGCCTATATATTCGTATGTAGGCTTCGTCATTATTCAATATACAATATTTGAGAGTTTCCATCATATTTATTATGTTACCAGAGCGCAAGGTTCTTGAACTTGAGATAAAGCATTAGAGAGAGAGTGTAAACATTGAGAGAGATGACTTCAAGCTCTCAAACCTAATATAAAGTGTTAGAGAGAAAGTGTAAACACTGAGAGAGCGCACTACAACAAAATGGTTTGGTTGAGTACAAGCATAGGTATATCGTTGAGACAACGCAGGCTCTACGAATTCATGCACACAAACATACCAAAGGAATTCTAGGGAGACTGTATTTTGTCCACTGTGCACATCATTAACAGATTGCCTACCCAGCCATTGGGAATCGAATACCTTACGAAGTTATCATGGGAAAGAATGTTAGTTATGATCATCTAAGGGTGTTAGGGTGTCTCACATACACGCAAGACTTGACCAACTCTGATAAATTTGAGGTGAGGGGGAGGAAGTGTGTTTTCATTGGGCACCCACTTGGACAAAAGGGCTATAAAGTTTTTGACATAGACAAGAAGAAGGTTTTTGTATTACAAGATGTGACATTCTTTGAGAAATGCTTCCCCTTTTAAAGATGTTACAAGAACTGTTGCATCCCTAAGCATGAACTTAGCCAAAAATAATACAATGATATTAACTTTATGAATCAGATCCAATTTAATGAGGAAGAGGACTTGAGAATGCTCTCTCAAGATCCGACATTAAGAGATGAAGTTCAGGTCCATCAAGGGAATGAGATGAATGAGCCCGAATAAAGCCATAAAGAGCCAATAAGGGGATTACGTTCTAGGACAACTCCCAAGCCCCTAAGAGATTATGTAGTTGACTTGTCACCCTCACTATGTTAGAACGAGAGATTCTCAACGAGTCATAAGCTTTCCTAGCAGCAGTGGATCGCATGGCAGGCCCTAAAACCTTCAAAGAGGCAATGTGACATGAGTGTTAGAGAAAAGCAATGGAAATAGAAATCAAAGCCTTGGAACATAATGGAATGTGGACATTAGAAGCCCCTCCGCCAAACAAGAACACCATCGACTCAAAGTGGGTCTTTAAAACAAAGTATAAGTCAAATAAAGAGTTGGACAAACACAAGGCAAGATTAATTGCTAGAGGTTTCACTCAAAAAAAAGGTGTTGACTATCATGAACTTTTGCACCAGTTGCCAAGTTGGTTACTGTGAGAACGTTGTTGCTAGTGGCTGCTAAGAAAGGCTGGTTTGTACACCAACTTGATGTAAATAAAGCATTCCTCCATGACGACTTAGAGGAGGAAGTCTACATGAGAATACTGGAAGGTTTTGCACAGAAGAATGACAATAGAGTGTGTAGATTGAGAAAATCTCTATATTTGAATCATGCTCCAGGAACTGGTATGAGAAGTTCACTATGGCATTAAAGAACATTTAGTTCGTTCAATCAAGAAAATGTCAATGTTTATCACATCATTGATCTATGTGGATGACGTAATTCCTGCAAGCACTCATATTGAAAAGATCAATGAAGTCAAACATTACCTTGACCACAAGTTCACCATTAGAGACCTCGGACCTCTCAAAACTTCCTTAGGATTGAGGTGGCTGGAAGTACAAAAGGGATAATGATGAGCCAGCGGAAATACACCCTTGGTTTGTTGAGAGAAGATGGAATAGAGGGGTCTAGGCCGAGTGACACTTCGATGGAACAAAATTGTAAGCTAGTGGTAAGGAAAGAAAATATGGTAGAAAATGAAGATAAACAAGATGCTAAGAGTGAACAAGATAATATTGTTCAAAAAAAAAGAACAAGATAATAAGGAGAACAAGTCGGCAGACAGGCAACGTCATCACAAGCTCATCGAGAAACTAATATATCTAACGGTAACACGACTTGATATAGTTTACTCGATGAATGTCCTAAGTTAGTATTCTCCGTAATCGAAGCAACTTTACATGAATTCTGTAGAAAAAATCCCAATATACCTAAAGTCCACCTATGGAAGAGGTATATTATTAAGAAGCGAAGTAAATTTAGAACTAAAGGGCTATTGTGATGCAGATTGGGGAAGATGTCTGCTAGATAGACGATCATGTACATAATATATTGTTAAATTAGGAGGATTTCTTATATCCTGGAGAACCAAGAAACATAGTGTAGTTTTGTTGTCGTCAGCAAAATCAGAGTATAGGGCGATGGCAAATACAGTGAGTGAGCTGATATGGCTAAGGAAGCTGGTTAAGGAGTTGGAAAACAAAAGTGCAACTACTCTGTATTGTGACAATCAGACAGCTCTATACATAACTAAGAATCTAGTATTTCATAAACGAACAAAGCATGTTGAAATGAATTGTTATTTTGTAAAAGAATGGGTTCAGTCAAATGAGATAAAACCAACAAAGATTTGAATAAAAGAGCAACTCGCAAATGTCTTCACCAAGGCGTTAGGAAAAGCTTAATTCGAGTACTTCAGAAGCAAGTTGGGCATGGTTAATTTACATGCATCAACTCGAGGAGGAGTGAAGAAGAATATCTTACTATTATTATTATTACGATGATCATCATCATCGTCATCATCATCATATACTGTTAGTATCTTTAAGTAGTTAGGATTAGAATTAAAATTATAGATCATGATAGATTAAGAATATTCCCAATTAAAGATTTGATACGATCTCGTCATCTAGGTACATATCTATATATTCATATGTACTTTTTGTCATTATTCAATGTGATATTTAAGAGTTTCCTACATATTTATTAATTTAGAAGCAAGATTAACTCTCCAACTATGTCTTATATTAAGAACTGAAGGAATACATAAAAAAAAAGGTTTTGAGAATATTTCGTACAATTTTTATTTTTTCGTCAAGAACTTCTTGAAGAAGACAACATCATCAACTTTATCTTTTCCGGCTATTATTAAATTTTTTAAAAAAATTAAAAATGTTTCTTTCTTTCTTTCTAGGGAGATCCTTGGTGGCCTATAAATTGCACCCCCAAGGATACAGCAATCCTCACAATCACTCACACACACACAGCATATCCTCCTCACACAAACCCATTTGCCTCTAAGAGAAAGAAAGAGAGAGAGAGAAAATGGAGAGCTTTCCAGTTATTGACTTGGCAAAGCTGAACACTTCCGAGAGAGGAACCACCATGGAAGCCATTAAAGATGCCTGTGAAAACTGGGGTTTCTTTGAGGTACCAAACACACACACACACACACACACACACACACACACACCCCTTTGATTTCTTCTTTGTTCTTTTGTTCACATTTCTGAGTTATGGGAAAAGCTTTTTCTGTGTGCTTATACTGATACATATGTTTTGATTTCTTCTTCTTCTTCTTGTTCTGAAGCTGGTGAACCATGGGATTGCTATTGAGCTGTTGGACACAGTGGAGAGGCTGAGCAAAGAGCACTACAACAAGTGTATGGAGCAGAGGTTCAAAGAAATGGTGGCAAGCAAAGGCCTTGAATCTGCTCAGTCTGAAATTAATGACCTAGACTGGGAAAGCACCTTCTTTGTTCGCCACCTCCCTTCCTCTAACCTCTCAGAGATCCCTGATCTTCATGAAGATTACAGGTCCCAAAATCAATCACAACCTCATCAATAATCTCATTCACATGTTAGCCAAATTTGATGTAGAGTCTGAAAATAAAAATAAAAACTTGAAAATGTTCTTTTGTGTCAGTGAGTTTCTTCTTTTTGGTACAAGTTCTGTGTCGAATCTGACAGAAGCATGCTTGGCTTGGTGATGTTCTTTATCAGGAGGGCAATGAAGAAATTTTCGGGCGAATTGGAGAAGCTGGCTTTGGAGCTTCTTGATTTGCTATGTGAGAATCTTGGGCTGGAGAAAGGGTATTTGAAGAATGTGTTTTATGGCACAAAAGGTCCCAACTTTGGGACCAAAGTTAGCAACTACCCTCCATGTCCCAAACCAGATCTGATCAAAGGTCTCAGAGCCCACACTGATGCTGGCGGCGTCATCCTTCTCTTCCAAGATGACAAGGTCAGTGGCTTGCAGCTCCTCAAAGACGATGAGTGGATCGATGTCCCGCCAGTGCGCCACTCCATCGTTGTCAACCTCGGCGACCAACTTGAGGTAAAACCATCAATCAGTTATTCAAAAAAAAAAAAATAGAAATCATAACCAACACCACATAGTTGGTCTAGCGGATAAGGTCCCTGCCAGATTCTTCTAGGCCTCAAGTGCGAGTCCCATAGGAGACACCTGCAGTGAGGGGACCGGTAATAGAAATCATAACACCTCATAAAACACTTATATCGCCGTAGTGTAAGTTTTCAGCTAGACAAAATATCAAACACTTGGTATGCAAGATTCATACCAACCTGATATTAGCACCAATATAATAGGAGAGAGTTCATGATGATGATGATCAAGAGCAATCTAACAAAAGCATTGTGTTTGGATCATGACAGGTTATAACAAATGGAAAATACAAGAGTGTGATGCATCGTGTGATTGCGCAAACAAATGGTACAAGAATGTCTCTCGCTTCATTCTACAACCCAGGAGATGATGCCATTATATCTCCAGCACCATCTTTGGTGAAGGAAGATGATGAACCAAGCCAAGTTTACCCAAAGTTTGTGTTCAATGATTATATGAAGCTCTATGCTGGACTCAAATTCCAGGCTAAAGAACCCAGGTTTGAAGCCATGAAGGCCATAGCAACTGTGTGATGAAGAACAAAGAACCAAGTTTCAGTTCAGTTACTTCCAAGCTAGTCATCAAGAAGAAGAAGTTTACTACTGATAATTTAGCAAAAATTAAGAGTTAAGGTTTAATTATTGGTGTACAAGTCTCTCGTGCATGTGCAGTATAGCACTATATATATATAAAAAAAAAGACTCTTTTATGGGTTTTATAATAAAGTATGAAGGTGGAGAGAAGCTAATATATAGTTTGTGAGTGTGATGTCAAGTTTAGTGTGATGTACTGTTATTGAAAATAACCAGATCTTTGTTACCCACTTTATAAGGAACTGTCTCTCATCATTATTTCCTCTTTGGATTATTGTGCTTTGTAATTATAGTGTCTTGTGTTGGCAAAAAGGGACATGTGAATTTGAAAAAAATTAAATAAATAAAAAATAATAAAAACAGAAGTACCAAAGAGACAGGTAAAAGTAGTTGAAGCCTGAAAGTGATCTTTAAGGGGCTTTCATGACTCGGGTTAGAACAACTTGAAATGAAACTCTTAAATTATTTAATAATTAAATTCTTCCACCTACCATTTTTAGGGATCACTTTAAAAAATAATTAAATGGAATCCTCACTTAACTGAAATTACAAAGGAGTTATGATTAAATCATCAGCTCGGGAATTATGCTAAAATGGTTGTGAGGCAATTATCATATTCTTTATATTTAAGGGAAACAAACAGGGATTAGGATCTTTTCTCAATTTACGTCTTTATTTGCAGGAAGGAAATTATGGTTCTTCTCGTATTTTTCAGTAACATTTTTTTTCTTATCAATTTTTAATAGATTATTAAAAATTTCTCTTGAATCATGTTAAACTTGCATTAGTTTATTCTGCAATCATGTTCTTGTATGACCGTAGAAATTTGATGTAAAAAAAATGATTTTTTGAATGCATTTTGATTTTTTTTTTAAACATAAGTTTTATTTTATTTTCAAGGGTTAAGGTGCGATTGGGCCAATAAATTATTGGCTCAGAAGCGTCCAACACAATTAACTATTAAGTGGACCAAAAAAATCGACAAACTTTTAAAAAGGAGCGCCCAACACAACGCCGTTAACAAAAAGTTAACATCCGTTATCTAAGGTGCAGATTGGCCAACGAACTTTTACTCCAGGAGCGCCCAGCACAAAATTTTAAATTTTACTAAATTAAATAATTTTTTTCTCAATTGTCATTATTCAAAACTACTTGTATAGATATCTATAAACAAAAATTATTCATTCTTTAATTTTGTCACACCTATTTGCAAAATTCTTTTTATTATATGTTTATCTAAAAATTCTTAATAGTCACACCTATTTGCAAGAGAATCATAAAAATGTTAAGCTCTACGTTATCTCCCCCATTCCAATATATAAGATTTTTTTTTTATGAGTTTCCATCTAACATTATTTGATTAATAAGTGCACTTTTACATATTTTACTCTAATTCTCTCATATCATTTATCATACATTCTTTTTCTCATAAAAATTATTATTTTATTTTAGAAGAAATTTATGTGAGTTTTATTATAAAAATAAATCATATAAATTTTTTTTTAACATATATAATAAATTATAAAACACCTTGAGTTTTATTTAAATCATTTAATTATATTTTTAATTAAAACTTTTGTTTATTTTAGCAAATTATAATTTTGACAAAATTAAAGAATGAATAATGTTTGTCCATAGATATCTATACAAGTAGTTTTGAATAATGACAATTGAGAAAAAAATTATTTAATTTAGTAAAATTTAAAATTTTGTGCTGGGCGCTCCTGGAGTAAGAGTTCGTTGGCCAATCTGCACCTTAGATACGGGGCACTCCTTTTTAAAAGTTTGTTGGTATTTTTAGTCCACTTAATAATTAATTGTGTTTGACGCTCCTGAGCCAATAGTTTATTGGCCAAATCGCACCTTAACCCTATTTTCAATGTCAATACATATAAAAAAGAATATTAAAAAGAAAAAGATTAATTACACTGACCTTCTATAAGTACACAGAGGGGAAACAAAGAATAAATTTAGATACACTGTAAAACTTATTTATTTTATTAATATCATTTTGTCTTTTATAAAACTACACAAAATTTTCTTAAATTCAGATAAGGTGTGTATATGCTTTGAAAATAGAGAGAAAGAGTTAATAAAACTAAAAGAATACTCTTATACTTTTTTAAAAAACAAAGAATTTGTAGTAGTTTTAAAAATAGAGACGACATGTATGTAATTTCAACAAAAATTTAAGGTCTGCTCATGTAATTTATTATATTTTTGTGTTTGTTAATTTTTAAACTTCATTTTTAGAAGTGATCAAAGAACAGGACTTAACTGTTTATGGTTGAATTATAAGACAATCCCAAGAGAATTACAGAGTACCAATTAAAAACATTATGAAATCCTTGGCATTAGACAACAACTATACTTACTATGTTTATAATATCAGGAACTCAAGCATGTTATGAAAACTAGTTTTACAACAGCTTTACCAATTAGTTTGAAGTAAAAAAAAAAAAAAAATCAGGGCTGGCAATCTGGCATTGGCATCATTAACAATAGAGATAGTAGAAGTAGGTAAGTAGGTTGTTGAGAACAACTAACTAATACACCATGGTTTCACTGTTTCGAGTTCACACTAATTAAAACCAGAGCCTAATTCCAACAAGTCACAATGGCTCATTTTGGACCACAAGTCCTATTCATCACCAAATCTTCCTACTTCCCTGCTTATATTACTCAGATTCCAAATTTGATAGGGCGGGAAAAGAATAAAACAGAACAAGAAGAACCTCTTTAATGGATTACAAAAACAACATAGGTTACTGTCATGCTACTGCAATTTTCTCTTCCTGGTAAATAGAAATTAAGGTTTTCCTGTTGGAAAAGTAAGTTGGTTGGAATCTTTTGTTGTTACTGAACCAAAAGCTTTTTGATTTTGCATGCTTATTCACAATATCACATGAACAAGTGGCCATGATTCTTCAATTTTTGTATACCCTTTGTTGACTAATTAAGGTTGAAAGGTGGTTTTTTACCAACCAAAACGACACACTTTTCTCCAAAAGCAGTTTTTGTGTTCACATCTGCAGTATCTGCTAAAGGTCTTACTGGTGAAATCACTTGTTCAAGCAAATTATTAAAGAAGTGAGATAATTGAGACTAACATAATTACTAAGCATTTTTTAGTAAGCCTGTCAGTATCAGTTAAACAATAAGATGCTTCAGTTTTATACAGTAACATGATGAACCTTTTTAATCTGTAAATTCTGTATGTAAAGTAACTTCAACAAATGAAATAACAGAAATGCTTGTGTATGGTTATACCTTATGCGTTATCCACGACTACTAGTAGGAACATGACCTGACCCTATTATTGGCAGTTCTATGAAACAAGCTTTTCCATTATTTGCTTGGCAGAAGGTTCATCCCTCTCAAGTGATTCCCACCAATACTTTGATCCTTAGATTTCCAAAGAATTGAAAACTGCATCATCAAGATCAAAAGGTAGCCTCTTGAGAGCATCACTAGAAACTGATGAACCCACCATATATCCCTTTTAAGTTTAGGGATAAATTCCAACCCCAAGTTCTTTAGTTTTGGAAATAGGATTTTAGCTGCATGAATATTGTTGTCTTTAGAGGGTAAGCCTCGACGCAGTGGTAAGGTCGTCACTATATGACTTGCAGTTACAGATCACGGCTTCAAATCCTGTAAATAGTTTCCTAGCTTGTCGGGGTAAGACTACGTACATCTATCTCTCTCCAAAACTACCTGGTGGGAGCCTTATATATTGGGCTGAAAAGGAAAAGGAAAGGAAGGAATAGGGTTGTATTTCTCCCATATCAAGTCCTCCATACTGTTACAATGGGTCACTCTGTTAATAAATTGCAGTAAGATGTGCCTTCCATTTCTCTCTGTATGTGGAGAAGCCAATGCTTCATCTCCAACTTTATTTCTCAAGAGCTGCCATGCTTCATTCTGTTCAAGAACGTTCACTTTGATATACTTGTCTGTCTCCATGCCTCTATAGAATCTCAACTATCTGCTACTTATCACTAGTTTGCAGCCATTCTCTATGGTTGGTATAGTTATTCCAATTCTTTCAAGAGAGAATGACTCCTGTTGGGTTTAGTTGTTAGTCCACCTTTGGCGGATTTAGGAGTTTTGGGATTTAATGGAAAACAAATAAAATTGAGGTTCTAAAATTTGTTCTTCAACTTTTCATATTTTTCTTTAATCGTTACAGTGGCTAATACAAATTTAAGGATTAAGACTATGATGATTATTGTATGTCAAGATAGTGAGCTAAATATGCTACTGAAATAACAATGTATCTACAGCATAACAACATAGATTTCATTTGTAAATTGGCCTGTTTGATTTTCTCTAACTGTCATAAAGTGTAACGTACACTTCCTAAATAATGATGGAATTAGTTCTCTTTAGAGATATCATGCTTCTCAGGAGTTTCTCGTCTATCATCTTTTTTTTTAGTCTCAAAACCTTGTCTTGCTTAGGATCTAAATTATATTTTTTATGTTGTTATGGATATTTAAAAGAATTAGAGTGTGTAATCCAATTGAAAAAAAAAAAAAAAAGATGAAGCTGGTCATGAATACACATAATTTGATATATGATTATCGCATTTTATTTTAATTTTTTCCCCAAAAAATTGCCTTAATTTATTTTAATACTTTGATATTGGGGTATTCAGATTGACAATCTTAATGACATCCTATATTGCAAGAACAAGTTGTGAGGCTAACTATAGTGTTTATTTACTCTGAATTCTACAACAGAAACCGTAGGCTAAAAAAGAACAACGAGGCTCATTACTCAGAAAACATACAAGAGTTGCATGAATTAATTTTTTTTTCCCCTAAAATACCACCTAGTATTGTTGTTCTGCTGCAAATTACGAGTATTTTTTTTAACTTCAACCTATCCGGGAGTTGTCTCTGCCAAAAACTAGTGTGGTTGCCCAGTTAACTGCCACGTAGAACCTGTTCCTCCAGCTTATTACACGTGTCAGGTAAGCAGAACGCCATATCAACCAACTGGTAAAACCAGCAAGGGACAACCCTCTTTCATCCTACACAGTCAAACAGAAACAGAAGTTTCAGAGCTCCATGAGTTTAATAAACACCAACATGAAACATAAAATGGAACTAGTCAAAAACAAGAAAATTTGTAAACATGTCAAAGGTAAATTTGACTTACAAAGTACCAGTATATTTGACTGTTTTACATATCTTATGTTACGGTGATTACTTGGTCTGAAGATAGAAACTATCCCCTCATGTACTTAATCATTAGATCATACTCCCTCCGGTTCTAATTATAGGAGCTATTTAACCAATTTTAGGGGATTAAGGAGAGGAGTTAAATTAGTTAATTTTACTCATTTTCCTAAAATACCCTTATATAAATTTAAAATGGCACAAGTAAAAGTGAATTACAACCCCGCCATATATCTCTCCAACCAATTTTCCTTTCCACATGCTTTCTAATTGAAATAATTGTATTGCTATATAAACATATATGTATGTATATATGTGAATACATATAGATCTATCTGTATACATACATACCTATATACATACATACCTAGATACACACACACACATATATATATATCTACCTACACACACAGAGATATATATATGTTTATATGTGTGCGTGTGTGTTTGTGTACACACATATATATATTGACACACATAAACACAGATATACATATATATGTACACACATGTATACACTACATATATATATATATAAATGCTTCTAATAATAAGTATAAATAGGGGTATTATAGGAAAAAATTGACAAAAGTTAAAACTTGCTCTTATAATTAGGACCAAAACCAACTTCAAAATGTGTTCCTATAATTAGGAACAGAGGGAGTATATTAGTTTATAAGTCAGGCAAATTAGTTTGAAAAAATACGATAAATATAAATACTTTAATGCAACTTATTTAGCTTTATGAATCTCTCTAAAAAAAGTCAACTGACTTTTATATTAAAGACCAAATGTAATATTTGATTACCTTGGACTGACGAAGATCAACCAGTGCTTTATAGCGACCTACAGTAGCCATGCTTCCGAGATGCTTATAAACAAAAGGCTCTCCAAGTGGCATGTCTTTTGCACAGAAAGCTTTGCCTCCATTCTGTTTCCCTATTCTGTTGAACAATTCCACAAGAAACTTTCCCTCCCTTTCAGCAACCTGTTAGTGTCCAACCCAAAGATGAACACTTAATATGAGTGTGATATCTGATAGTTCATATATAAATATATGTATGCATTATTATCATCCCCAATCAAGGACACCTTTTTTTATCAAAAACAGACTTCGTATCTTCTCAAGTTAATCACTGTATTCACAACGGTTTCTAAGATACCGATATCCAAAAGTTAGTATGTGGAATGTGGATGAAATGAAATCTGATATATATTCATCTAGAGAAGCAAAAGTCATAAGAGCTTAAAAGTTCTAACCTGAGCTAGAGCTGGAAGAACACGCCTGCCTGTATGTTCAAGAAAACCTGCACAATCCCCAATTGCAAAGACATCTTCAACAGATGGAACGCGCAACCATTGATCAACACCAATTCTGAAACGTTTAAGAATTATAGTTCATCAGAAAATATAATAGAAAATAATCAAAACAGAGTGATTGTTCTGCTGCGTTTACCTATTTCCGGGAGACCCTGGAAAATTTAATGATTTTACAAACTGAGAGGGACCAACCCCTGTGGACCAGACCAATAGACCATAGGGAACTTCAGTTTTATCCTTCAGAACAATCTTCTTTGGATGCACTTCCTTCACCCCACCACTCATAAGACAAACTCCGACCTGCGATAAAAAAATACAAGAGTCAGGTTGGAACTTGAAACTGACTTCAATTCAAAAGCTTAAATTGCTAAAGGTGAAAATCCATGATTAGTTCTATTTATAATCCTTGACATTTTCCTCACATTAAAGTATTTTTAATCCCAGATGGCCCAAAAGCTCCTCTGGTTTGAAAGGGTTTAAGGGTGGAAAAAGCAAAGATGCACCATATCAAGGACCACCATCCAAAATTTATCATCTAAGGGATAGACTATCAAAAATATTATCAAAAGGCATTACCCTGTCATTCAAAGAAAAAGAGGCTTACCTTTGTTAAGTGTTTTCTTGCGTATTCTCGTAGGCTAACATCAAAGGATGACAATATCTCATTTGGCTGACCAAGAGAAATTCAGGCAACAACTTAATTACGTGAGCACCAAATTTAATCATTTTGTAAAGAGTTGACTTCGAAATTTAGGGGGGGGAGGGGGGGAGTATGAACCTCAATGAGTGTGACACGAATGTAATCTTTAACATGAGTATATTGTTCATGAACATCTCTCATGATGAAATCACTCAATTCACCGCTAAATTCCACTCCTGTTGGGCCACCACCAACAACTACACAATGTAATAGGCGTTTCTTTTCTTCTTCTGATATGCCTGTGGTAAAGAAAGCATTTTATGCTGTGGTTAGGCTTTAGAATAATTATTGATACAGCTCCTAATGAGGAAGAAGAGGCAAAATAGAAATGAGAGAAATCTAGATTTAGCTATTTAGATATTCGCTTTGAAGTTCTATTACGAGACTTATGTGAGAGTAATAACAATGTGACTGTGAGTTTCAAAACGATGGATTATGGATGACAAGAGAAAAAAGAGAAATTATGAAGGGTATGAAAGACAGACCAGGATTTTCAGAGAGCATAAGGTTAAGGAGAAGCTTCTTCCTTATTTCTTGAGCATGATACACCTCACGAAGGAAAAAGGCATGCTCCTTTACTCCTTTGGTACCAAAGGTTGAAGGCTCAGCTCCAGCTGCTATCACAAGTTTGTCATACGCAACTTGGAACTGGTAAGGCTCCCTAGGTAATCCACCATTGTTAACTGCCTCACAATGGACCTGTTCATATGGAAGAAAAATCAGCCCTTGCAATTCCATTACACCGACTTCAGATTGTCTATTCCATCTCATGCATGATAAATTAAATAAAATAAGAATACTATATATCCCCCTATATATTTCAAAGTCTGTTCTCTTATGAGTTTCCAAGTACTTTGAGGGAATTAAGATTTCTGACTCACTTCATGCTTGTCTGTGTCAATCTTAAAGCAGGAGGCTAGATAGAAGTAGGAGTTTGGACTAGTTGATAATGAACTCTGTATTCTGCTGACAGGCTCAACAACAGACCGAAATTCGAGAGTTCCAACACATGTGGAAGCCAACAAAGGAGTAAAAACCATATGATTCCTCGGAGATATGCACACAACATCATATATTTTGGTGTCTAGACCTTTGAGGAACCTACAAGCAGCCCAACCAGTACCAAGAACAACCACTCTAGGCTTTTCGCCTGGCTTCGTCGCCTCTAGCCCCGCATACTTTGTCTCCTCATGCTCTAACTCTGCCTCTGCCTCAGATTCTGACTCCTCAATTACCCTCTGTGTGTTAGCAGAAGGAAATTGGTAATGAGGAGTTGATGCTATTCCTCTGACTGAAAAATTCATCTGATTCTGCTTCTTCATAGTGATATATGAAAAGTTGCCACATTCTTTGACATTTTCTTGGCAAGGAAAGCAGCTTTTACGTGTGTATGCTCCTTCATAGAACAAATCCTTGTCACGGGCATTGCTGCCAAGAGCAACTCCTGATCTTTTCAGTCTTGTTCTAGCAACTCTTGCCAATGCCATTGTTGAACAACCAGCTCTGTGAAAAACAGAAGTTTATTGGTTTTCAATGTGCTTAACCATACAAAGGAATAGGCACAGATCCAAAGCAAAGAATCATAGATGTTATATTAGTTTCATGTAAAAGCACCAATATATATATACGTGGGGTGGAGTAGAAAATACAGAGCACGAGCAGCGACAAGAGAAAAAACAATTGAAGTTTGGTCATATGGTGTCAACCATAATTTCCAAGAACTTATTATAAGGAAACAAAAATTCAATTAGCTTTGCTCGTGAGCTACTGGAAGATACAAAGAAAAAAAAAAAAACCGTAAAATTTAGATACTCCCGGAATGGCAACTGATTGTGTGAACTGGACACAAGTACCTATCACATCGAATATTAGAAACATGGTTGGAACAATAACGTATGAAGATATGTCCAAAATTAGCATGATGAATTGATGATGCAATCAGAAATGTTGCCTGGAAAATAAAAATTTTAAAATGAAAAGTAACCTAGTTATTAGATTACCAAAGATCTGGGCGGCAGGCTCTTAATCGAAGAAACCAAGATTTTTAACCGAAAAAACAGTGTTCAAAAGAACCAAAAGCATATATATTACCGAACAGCTAAGGAGCAATGTGACAAAGGCACACTTACACAAAGCATCGTGAAGACCAAAACAAAAATAACTTCAATTCTCATTATTGATCAATTCGTAGTTAAAGAAAGGAAACATTACCTTTGGTGTTTTTAGGTCTTGGCTAGTCTTCCTCCTGATGTGGAGAATCCAGAACACTGCTTTCTTACACTTTCTTATACAGCTGCGTTGGGGTTGCCGCCGCCAAATAACTTGAAGTATAGCTCAAGACAAACGAACGTTTTATACACACCTGTAAAAATCTGTTTTTTTATTATTACGTGTATTGAGTGAAAAAAGGAACAAAATGAATGATAAAGAAAAGGGACTTGACTCTTGAGGCCCAAGAAACGTGGGGAGGTTGAGATTCAGGAACATTTATTTATATACTATATTCTCAAGTTGATAATTATGAATTATGAGGTATTCGAACAGACAACAGCGTAATAAAAAGAGAAGAAAAACAGGTTCCAAGGAAGATGCACATTTTGGGAATATTCTTTTCCTGGGAAGGTAGCAGGAAACCTCTAGGTGAGGAGGAGTAAGGGCAAAGATGAAATGACAACGAATTGAGGAGTGTACAAGACTGACTTGAATCTTCCCACCTTCCCCGTATGTTTTAGATTTAATATAATATGAAATAAATAAATAAATTCAACCTACTAAATTTTAGTCATAACAATTTTTTTATAGAGTAAATATCATTTCTAGTTCCTGACAAAAAACACGGACCCTATTTTGGTCCCTGACAAAAAAAAAATGTTCTTTTTAGTCCATAAAAAGGATAAATAAGGGTCGATTTGTGAACATTTTGATCCCTCACAATTTTCAAAAGATCCGTTTTAGTCTCATAAAAAGAACAAATAAGGGTCGTTTTTGTCAGAGACCAAAATGGGGTTCGTGTTTTTTATCAGGAACCAGAAAGGGTATTTACTCTTTTTTATAATAATACTGGAATCACAATGTCAATAGAGACATTACATCAAATACTCCTAAACTAGGTTAATGTCCGCCTCTTGAATAAAAGGAGGAGGTTGATCAAGAAGATAATAACTCTCATCTATGCTATGAGAATATCTAGCTAATTGATCAGCAATAGTTATGTTTTTTCTATATCTGTGAGTGACCATAACTTGTCAATCTGTATAAAAAAACATTTTAATATCATCCACAATGTCCTTGAAAAGATGACGTTGATCACATCCTCTCAACATATAATTCATGGTTGAACCACATAACAATTTAATGGTGGAGATGAGAAGTAGGGGGAATTGGAAATATTTCAAATCCGTAAATGAAGCCAATGACCTTATAATTTAATGACATGGGAGCGTTCATATAAATAAGAGGTTGTGGATTTGATCTGGCTTATAACCTCAAGCTATCAATGCATACCCCATTTATTTATTTATTTTAAAAAAAAAAATTCTGTAAATGAAGGAAGGGGTTTTGTGTTGATGAGCATGGATTGTTTTTTTTTTTTTTTTAACTTTTATTTAAAAAAAAAAAAAAAAAGGTTATTTGAAGGTATGAGGGGACAGATGAGACTTTTGGGTCCAAGATTGGCGGAGACGGAGAAATAGAGGAGAGTTGAATGGAGGAAGGAGTCAAGTGAACGGGGTAAGCAAAGAATGTGGAGGTGGTAGGGTTTGCATGAAAAACGTATGAAGAAAAAGTGGCGTGATCCAACGGCTGAGATTTGTACGATCATTGTGGAAACCTCAAACCTCCCAACGTCTAGAATGGGATGGCGGCTACATGGAGAGAAAATCAAGCAAACAACTCACTAATTAGAATATTTATTACTTTTTTTTTTTAAGATTCCCCATTTAAAATCTCTCAAGGTTGAAAGGTAGTACTACCTCTGGTCCTAATTATAAAACCTAGTTGACTTTTTTTTAGAGAGATTAAGGAAGCTAAATAAGTTATTTAATCATTTCATATGTTGTGTATCATTTGATTATATATTGTTTATTAGTCAAAATAATTAGTTTGAAGAAAAAAATAAAAATAAAAATACTCTAAAGTAATTTAATTAGATTCCTTAATCTCTCCAAAAAAGTCAACTATCTCTTATAATTAGGATCGGAAGGAGTAGTATTTATCAAATAGATTTTGTATATTGATTTAATGTATGTGTTTATATTATGGACCATGCTTTGCATAAAATATGGCGTAAATCTCATTCTTAATAATTTATACATAGTATAATTTCTTGTTGGCAAAAAAAAAAAAAAGAATTAGTATAATTTATTTTAAGTTTTTTATTATAAATAAATATATTATAGGTGTCAAATTTTACAGCTATGAATAAAATAATTTATTTCAAAATTTATGTAATAAATGAAGAGGTATTTTTAGTGTAAAATAGCTTATTATTTCATCCATCCGTGATTACATAGTACTCCTCTGGTCTTTATTATAAGGTATCAACTAACAATTCTTACAAAACAAAAAAAGTAGTTAAAGTCAATAAAATTGTCCTACAATTTGAGTAACTTCCAATATTATCCTTACTAATTGCACTAAACTCTAATATTATATTAATTATTACTCTCACCTACTACCCTTATTAATTATAGGTATATATGAAAAAAGATAATTAATGATCCTGGGGATCAAGCAAATGCATTATAAAAATATGGTGGACTTAAAATTCATAATACTAAATATGGTGGACTTAAAATTTTAATTTATTTTCATATCAAATTATATTTTTTAATCACCCCTTCTTTAATTTTAATAAAGGGGTTGTAAGTGGAGGAGGGAATAAATATGGGAAAATGACAGTCAGGTCCCAAGGACAATAAAAAATAGCAAAAAAGTCCTAATAGAAATTCACATATCAAAAAAGTTTCTAGGGACTTTTTTGATATTATTTGTTTTAACAACAGGAAGTACTATATTCACAATAAAATTTAAAAACCTGGTCATTCACAATAGAAAAAGCTATATTCACAACAGGAAGTGTTATATTCACAACAAAATTTAAATATCTGGATTTTATTTCAAACTCAGGTCTCTAAGCGTACAGAGGTCATTCAACACAGAAAAAACTATATTCACAACAGGAAGTGTTATATTCACAACAAAATTTAAAATCTGACCATTCACAACAGAAAAAGCTATATTCATAACAAAAAGTGCTATATACATTACAAAATTTAAAACCCTAGATTTTGTTTCAATACAAATAATATCAAAAAAGTTCCTAAAGACTTTTTTTATATATGAATTTCTGTTGGGATTTTTTTACTATTTTTTATGATCTTTGAAACCTACGGTCATTTTCCCAATAAATATTAGGGGTTAGTTACTTATTTATTGTTATTATGTTGAAATGTGTTACTTTTCATAAAATCTTCCAATTTTAATGAGGCATTAAATGTGAGAAATAAAAGGAAAAAGAAACTGTGAAATGTATATGAGTAATGTAAGAAAAAAAAGGGTTAGGGTGCAAAAATAGACATGTACTTTTTTCAAAAGAGCGTCCAGTAGCAAATACTTTTTTTTGGCGCAAAAGTAACTATGTGGTTACAAAAGTGGAGCAAAATTAGTATTGACCGTTAGTTGACCGTTATCTATGCTGACGTGGCAGTGAGATCTGATTTCTCCATTAAAATGCTGCCACGTGGCTCCTTCTCTCTCTTCCATTCTTACTTTTTAATTCCCTTTCTTTCTTTCTTTTATATTGGGGCCCACGTCACTAAAACCTGTCTCCCTCGTAGCTTTCTGGATCATCTTGAAGCAAGTCCTCATCGGAACCTGCCGTGAGCGCCATGCGAGCAACCGCAGCATCTCGATCATCAACCAAAAGCTTGAGCTCTTCCGACACCGCAACGTGGAACATCTGGCGGTGTGAACTCAGTGACTCGCGCCAGCACTCACCTTAACAACGTTGCTGGGTCTAATCCTACAAATGGGTTTTCTGGGAAAATTGTAGATGAATCTAGAAATGGGTGCCGATTGTATTCTCTTGCATCGACGGTGAGTGATGGACTTGGGTGGGTCTCTCTCTATCTATTCTTGAATTCTTTGTTGTGGGCAACAAATTTGTATTTTAACTTTCAATTCTTTCAATTGCCTATTTCTGATGCCTTCTCCCTCAAACTCAGGACGCCTTCTGATTTCAATGTTTGCTCTCTTCGATTTCGATTTGGCTTTCTTCTTTCTGATGCTTCGCTGGTTTCTTGTTTTTTTGGATATTGGATTTCTGATGCATCGCCTTTGATTTCGGCATTTGGTTTCTTGTTCTTTGATTTTTCTGATGCATCTTGTTTCCATTCCCAAATGTCGTGGTTCGTGATCTGTGAAAGAAACGCTACTGGGTTGAAGGTTTTGATAATAGGTTCAGTGATTATGCTGATAATAGGTTCTAATTTCCAGTTTGCTGAGGCTGCGTTTCTGGGTATTTTCGATTTGGGGTTTCAGTGTTTTCGATTTTACTTGCTATCAGGGGGAAGAGAAATCGCGCCGGGGGACTTTCAGTGTTGGGTAAGGATTTGTGGGGAAGAAGAAGAAGGATCGCCGGAATCTGGGTATACCGAGGAAGAAGAAGGTCACTGGTAAAAAATGCAAGTTTTAACCAGGGACTTAAATGAAAATTTTAAAAGTTTATTGAGGGACTAAATTGAAATTTTTTGAAATGCATCCGGGGCTGAACTGTAATTTATAAAACATTAACATCCACGTCATCGTCCACGTCATCATTTTCGGTTCAGAAAAAGTCAACTAACGGTCAATGTTATTTTTGCTCCACTTTTGTAACCACGTAGTTACTTTTGCACCTAAAAAAAGTATTTGTCACTGGACGCTCTTTTGAAAAAAGCATATGTCTATTTTTGCACCTTAACCCAAAAAAAAATTATTAAATGAGATCATCAAAACATATTTCTCTGATAGATCTTATATTCATTTATTTCCCCAAACATAAACGCCTATTTTTTTTTTATAAGATAAACGCCTATTGTAACAACATCAATTTATATCATAAAATTCTAATGGGCTTTTTGTAAAAAATAAACCCGCACGCGCCCGCAGTTTCCCTGCATATTGTGGCACAATCCAAATGAATTATGGGCCAATGAGGAGTGGTCCAATTGGCTAAGCCGTTGATCTTCTTCCCAAAAAAGAGGATGTTCGATGTAAAGGTTTCGTTGGTGAGCAATTTATAAATACTTTTATAAGCGCTCTTTAAGCCTAATAGTCCTAGTGGGTTACCAGTATCTACTCCATTTAAACTTTTATATATATATATATATATATATATATATAAGAAAGAAAGAAAGAAATGAATTATGGATTTATAGTATACTATTAATAAAATTTTAAATTTTACATTAATTAAAAACAGGCTACATAATAATATATGATAATAAATCCTCTAAAAAAAATTAAATAAAATTCTTCAAACTAATTGCCTTTTATCAGCTTTCTACAGTTCTTGATTTTCTTTTAAAAGGCATAAGTATCACATTTTGATGGATTAACTTCTTCCGGTACACATAATCCCAATTCCCAGATTATAATTGTTGATTAGCCTAAGATGATTTTTAACCCATCTTGGGTCCAACTAAATTTTGAGACCAACCGAATCAAAGCCACTGTCGATTCTTCAGTTCAAACCATTAGTTCATATGTTGGATTAAATCACCACAAGTCCTCGCTACAAGTCTATAATAAACCCAGCAACACATGCAGTATCAAAGAACGACGAAATTAAACCATATCCTGTCAAGATAAATAAGGCATAATTATCAACAAATCGGAAGATCGCTCTCAACCAAGTAGGGGGAAAAAATTTATCTTTAAGGTGTAATATTGCTTATTGAAAACTAGTTATAAGTGAAAATAATGTTAAGATATCATCATCATCTTCTTCAGATTACACAATACTTCCGCAGACAAAAAAACTAAAGGGGAAAAAATCAGAGCTATCTAGTTTAATTTAAGCAACCAAAATTTCCAATTCAAAAAAGAATTATAAATGCCATCCACGTTCAGGAGGAGATTTTTCTTCATTGGAGACTGTCAGACACCATGAGCAGACACAAGATATATATCAAAACCATCTCGTATACCTCATACATGGCTGGTCTCACTCACTGGTCTTGTCAGTTTCATCAGTCTTGCTGGGTTGTTGGGGGTTCTGAATCTTTTTATCATCTCCTTCCTTTGCATCCCCATTAGAGCAATGATTCTTCAGAACCAAGGAAATGTCAGCCTCAGAAGCTCCTGCAAGTTTAAAACGCTCCACGGCTGTATCCAGGTTTTTCTTCCAACCACCCATCTCTAATTTGCATTCAACTTGGGATCTTTCAAATAGCATATTCCCCCAGAAGAGGTGAATCTGTGATCTCATCACAGCTGCTTGCTCTGCAGCTTCTTCTGCAGATATTTCACCATGGCCACCAACCACGGAGGTCTCACCTTCAGTAGCACCTCCCTGTTTTTTCCTTCTTCTCATTAGTTCCTCTTTCTTGCTTGCACTAGGATCTTTTAGTTCATTTGCCCTCTGTTCCTCCAGCTTTTCCCACATCTCAGTTGCACCTTTCATCTTCTCCTCAGCACTGTCAAAAAGTTGAAGTGTCTCTGAAGAATTCCAGGCTGATAGATCCATCTTCTTAGCAAGTGCAAATGACCAGTTAAGTTTGGCCATTTCAAATTGTTGCTGTCCCAGGGCTAGCAATCCCTCATAGAAGTCTGGTTTTATTAACAGGGCTTCCTCATACTTCTTTCTTGCTAACAAATATTTTTCCTTGACCCAGTCATAAGCCACCTGAAGCTGTTCTGCCACTTTTTCCTTCTCACCTGACTCATCTAAAGGAATTCGTTTTCTAGCCGCACACATGTGAATGTTTCCCCAATTGAAGAATGCCAAAGCAGCTACCTCCTGGAACTTTGAAGCAGCCTTGTCAAAGAGATCTTGAGCCTCCTCACTAGTTACCGTTTCCTCAAGTGCCTCTGAACAAAGCTCCATCCCAAGCTCATGCAAGTCAATATGAGCATCTGGATCAATACCAACATGAGAGCGGAAGAGCTGAGCAAACTCAAACAACCAATCATCCATCTCCACTTCCTTGCATTCGGCATCTTCTGTAGCTGCTGGTTTCTCCTTGGGAGCTTCTTTCCCCATCTTATCAGCCTCAGTCTCCAGAGCCTCCGGGACAGATTCACTTTGGGACGTATGTGACCCAGTCTCATCTCCCTTGATGCCTTCACTCTCAAAAGGTTTTACTTCCTCTTCTTCTGGTAAAGGAGGCTCCTGCTCAGAACTAACTTCAACAATATGAAGTCTCAACGTGCCAACTGAATCACTCTTATCTGCATCAGGCTCTTTTATAAGATGGCTATCAGCACCAGATTCTGCCAGTCTAAGTTCATCAGTAGAAGTTATTGTCACCAAATCACCATCGCTATCCTTATACTTGATCAGAACTGACTTTGATGAAGGAAATCTTTTACTCACCACATCCCTTAGAGTTCTAAAATTGCAATTCACTGGCATTTGGGCAAGCCTAATGTCATGATCATAAACAAGTTTCAATGGCCTCCACCGAATTGCAAATTCTAAATGCTGTCCATGTATAACTGACGAATGTGATGACAGTTCATTGTGGTTTTCTTTTCTTGCGTTCATTGATCTTGCTGAAGAATTTGAAGGCTTCAACACAACTTTTGGCATTTGTGACTTGGTCTCAGGACCATTTTCAGTAACTAAAGTTGGTTGAGACTTCTCTGGCTTACTGTTTGAAGGAGCAAATGATCCACCTGCTGAGTTTGCAGCTTTCTTCGATACTGGCCTAGCTGGTAAACATGGCCCTAGACCAGCAATAGGGGCACCACGGACTGCAGAGGCACCAAGAGCAGCAGGGGAGGGCCGACTCTGAAGATCCTGCTGGGCTTCCTGGCGAGGACCAAGTGCTGTCCTCAGTCTCTGGGCAATCTCCAGAGCATCCCTATGATTAGGGTCAGCTGCCAGTAAGCCTTGAACATCCTGCATGGCCATTTCATACTTCCCTATAGCCTCAAATGACCGAGCCCTCCGAAGAAGTGCCCGGGCATATTGGGGCTGGACCTGCAATGCCATGGTGCACTCAGCAATCACGGTTTCATAATCTATGGGCTTCATTTGCATCAAGCATGCTGCTCTGTTGCTGTGAAAGACCGCTCTCTCAGGGTGGTTCTTCGGGGTTAGTCGAAGAGCATTCTCATATTGCTCAAGAGCACCAGCATAATCCTTGTTTTGGAACCTCTTATTCCCTTCTTCCTTAAGCTCAAGGGCTCTTTTCAAAAAGATTGAAGAGTCTACATCCACACCACCATTAGCACTTGGAGCTGAATTATCAGCAACAACTTGATTCGAAACACCCTTCTTTTTTCTACCCCCAGATTTCCCCATAAAATCCTATCTCTCTTCTGCCCACTCAAGCAGACACAATGGCAGAGCCCCCCAATCAACTATCAACTATTCAAGTAAATACTTAATCAAACAAAAATTGAAGTCCTGAACTGGTAAACACGCGACCTTTCAGAATTTTAGGATTCTATCCAACAAAGCCGACACCAAAGAGAGATGGGTAAGAAGATGTACTTACAAGTTCTGAAAAAACTGAAAGCTTCTTTATTTCTTTCCTGCAAGGAGAGATAATCCCTTGTGATTTCCCAGCTGATAACCAGAAGAAAACTCTAGAAGGAGATAGAGTGCTGGGTTTTAGTTAAAAGTCTGAAACCCTAGAGAGAAGGATCAGTTTGGTTTTTCCGATAATAGTAGTAGATTATTCCGCCATCACGCTTCACTCAATTTTCATTCTCGGCCGTACGATCTGAAACGCGTGGCGGATAAATGATGAATCACGATCAAAGATTAAAGGTTATTTTCGTAAATACAGCATTAGGGTAGACGAAGAAAATGCTCTATAAATTGCCCATGTAAAACTCCACCCAAGCCCACCATGTCTAGCTGCCATTGAAGGCGATTAGGGTTTTCAGAGGGTGTTTTTTCTTCTTTTCTAGTGTGATTGAAAGGCCTCCGTAGTCGACAAGTGATCATGGGGAGACTGTAATGAGTGTCTCTGCCATGAACGAACAGAGAGGCAAAGTGATAACTGGCGAGTCATCGTTTCGATCGTCATTTGTATTAAAGATTGGCGAATCGATTGTTCCTCGTCTACATTGTGCAATTGACTCGATCCTTCTAATTCTTTCTTTCTGTTTTCTTTGAATTGAAGTTGCAGCGGGTATTTTCTTTTGTTGTCATTTTCTATTTTCTTTCTTTTCTATATCTTTTGGTTGCCATAAAAAGAAGTTGCGCGAACCAGAACTAAAATTAGCTGAGTAATCTGTGGATGCCATTTAGGGTCGTTTGGTGGTTTTGTTTCTGATGGATTTTTTTTTTGGATAACGATAGTAGAAATGATTTTTGTTTTTGCCCCCTAATTGGTATCTGTTTAGCGTAGTTTTTAAAAGAGGGTTGAAATGAAAAATAATTGAAAAAAACATAAATTATAGGGAAATTGATAGTTTGATCCCAAAGACCATAAAAAATTACAAAAAGTCCTAACAGAAATTCATATATCAAAAAAAGTTTCTAGAGACTTTTTTGATATATGAATTGTATTGAAACAAAATCCAGATTTTTAAATTTTGTAATAAATATAGTACTTTTTCTTTGTGAATATGGTTTTTTTTTTTTGTTGAATGGTCAGGTTTGAAATTTTGTTGTAAATATAGCAATTCCTGTTCTAAATTTAGCATTTTTCTGTTATAAATGACCTCTATACGCTTAGGGACTTGAGTTTGAAACAAAATCTAGGTGTTTAAAATTTTGTTGATTTTGTTGTAAATATGACACTTTCTGTTATACATATTTTTTTTTCCTGTTGTGAATGGTCAGGTTTTTAAATTTTGTTGTAAATATAGTATTTCTTGTTGTTAATAGACATAATATCAAAAAAATCCCTAAAAACTTTTTTGACATGTGAATTTCTATTAGGATTTTTTTTGTAATTTTTTATGGTTCTTAGAACTTGGTTGTCATTTTTCCTATATATATATATATATATATATATATATATATATATAATGTGCTTGTTTGGGATAAAAAAAAATTAAAAATAAAAGGATTAGGCTACTGTAATGGGATTAAAAGTTTGGATCAATTGTTTCAGTCTAGAAGTAAAGGCCATAATATGGGGAAGCTTTCCCAAATACTCAAAAAAAAAAAAAAACACTTCTAATAGGCTATTAATGATGGGTTTATTTTGACTTCTGATGTTTTTCCACACAGTTGTTAGATTCTGTTCTGTGTGGGTTTTCAATGTTGTCGAACATTTTGTGCTTGTGGGAGAGTTTTAAATGGGTTAATGGGATACTTTGTACCACATAGAAATTTAATAAATTTATTGTGTAGGAAGGTTAAATTAAGGAAATAAACCAAATAAATGCACCCAAACCACCGAAAAAAATTAAACTTGAAATAAAAATTAATTTGAATTTAATTATTTGGGTCAAAAATTTATTACTAATGTTGATTGGTGCTCACACCTGCAAACATATTTGCCTCTGGATATGAATTCTTGATGTTTGCCTGTCAGATGTCTTCAGCCTTCAGGTGTAATTGTTTTACATGAGAAACGGAAGCAAATTCGGAAAAACTAAAATGCATTCGGTAGTATAAAAATAAAAGTCGATGAGTTTGAGCCTTGGCTATTACTAGGTTGATTCCACTATTAGTTACCACGATGTGAACAAAAGTTCTAGCCATTCATGTAAGAAGATGGTTCAAAGATTCAACACAAGGACAAAAAAAAACCCCTAAAATCAACTGTATTATCTTAAATTGTATTTAAAACAGTTTGGAGAAAAAATGTAAAATGCATTAAATATTATTACCTCTCGTTCTAATTCTAGGAATATTTAAAATATTCTTATAATTAGAATTGAAAGAAATTTTTGGAAGGTATAATAATTACGTAAACTTAAAAAAATGAGAGTAAAACTAACAATACCATCAATCTCTCTAATTTATCATTAGAGAAAGAGCTGTTGACCAAAAACCCTGATGATGTGGTTGTATCAAAAAAAAAAAAAAAACCTGATGTGGATGCAGAATTGGTCATAATAATATGCAGTGGAGGGGAAAAAATGAATATGAAAATGAGCCACATGTCAACCTATTTATATTAATTTAGTATTTTCTCCGTCCCAATTATAGGAACATTTTTATAGTGCAATTTGCACTACAAAAGTGTTCCTATAGTTAAGACCGGAGGAAGTAATAGATTTGAAATTATTATAAAATATGGGTTAAATATCATTTTTGTCACGGAAGTATTGGTTAGAGGGCATTCGGCACCTGAAAGTTTTTTTAATATCATTTTTGCCCCAAAAGTTTACAAAAATGAGCAAATATGCCCCAGAAGTTTTTTTAAGAGCAAATTTGCCCGGAAGTTTTTTCTATGAGCAAATTTTTGTACACTTTCAGGGCAAAAATAATCAATCCAACGGTTAAGATCAACCGATGGGCAAGATTGTTATGTTTGAAAACTTCCAGGACAAAAATGATACCAAAAAAACTTTCGGGTGGTGGGTGCTCTAAAACCAAAACTTCCGTGGCAAAATTGATATTTATCCCCTAAAATATTGAAATAGGAATAATTCAAAGTGTGGCGCATCATAATAAAACCATGTAGTGCATAGAATGATCAGTATTTATAATTCAACTAGAATAAATTATCTTTACCAGAAAAGCATCAATTGATCACAGAAATGCTTGATTCAGAATAAAAATTAGTATAAAACCATCAAAACTACTCAATGTAAAATGATAAAATGTTACATTGGAGGAGTGTTAACCCACGGAGGAGAACAGAGGGCGAGGGCTTTTGAATTTTCATATTTAACCTAGAGAGAGACTATACAAGAAAAAAATGGGGTTTTTTTCCGATTTGAGTTAGAGTAATTAGCTTGAAATTCAATGTTCATTCCTTAGTGATATTCAGGGGATGGAACAGCATCCTGGACTTTGTCAATACTGTACTTAAGTGACGATGAAAATGACACTGGTTGTGATTTAAAACCAGAAATATCAAACATTGCAATAAAACTCTGATCTGAATCTCTGGCTTTTGCAGCTGCAAAACTTTGATACTCATCAAAAATGGAAGATAAACACCATCTTTGCAATCTTCTTAAGCACCCCACAAGACAACCAGTACGATGCTGCTTGCAAAACAAGAGCAAAAACTTATATACATATACATATATATACTCATCCAATCTTTAATATAAGACATATTTACCTAATTTGATTAATTTAAGGAAGTTGGTTAAATTAGTTGATATAAGGTGTATTTTCTTAAACATTCTAACCATCTTTTTTAATTCCTTCATTCTCTCTCCTCCTTGATTATTAATGAAGGAGCATCAATAGGGATAAATTAAGAAAATATTGATAAATAAGAAAACTATGTCTTATATTTCGGGTTAAAATCAACTCCCAAAATATATCTTATATTAAAGATCAAAGGGAGTATATATCAATAAATTGATAAACCCAAATACCAGCATAAACAAAGAACAACAAAACAGTGAATACCTTCCCTCTTTTACAATGAATAAGCAATGGATGATTCCCAACATCTGGTGCAGGGAACAAAAGTCATGATTCAGGTTAATAAATCCCTGAACAACCTTTGCTATATAGTTTGTGCATTGTACTCAAGTTCAAGTATTTGTGATACCTAGAATAACTTCCAGTGCATCGCGAATTGTATCTTCTGCGACATTTGTCGAAGGAACCTGTTCACATAAGAGTTGTCATGCATAAACATTATAGAAAAATTTCACTGTAGATTGCATAATAGCAAGTACAATAATCACTTAGAAGGCCAAACTTCATAATTACTGGCCCAGAATTTGCTTTCAGATAATAAAAATAAAATCTGCATTGAATCAGGAAACCTATAACGGGCCTTGGAGGAGCACTTCTAAGAGTGCCAATAATAACTAGCCTCCTATGAAGACCAGTTGAAACAGTTCGAATAACATGATTCTTAAAATCAAATTAGCTGCTTTTTAAGCATTTTAATCCCCAAAGTTTTTCTGGATTACTTGAAAATAGCTCTGCACATCTTAAATCAAGCCGTTGGTCCAGCAGGACCTGGATTCTCTTTGAAGTTCCAACTAAATTAGTTTTTATGCATGAGGTGGATCCTATGTCAAATATAAATGATATTGCTAATAGGTATAGATCAAGAAATTAGCTAATTTGTCTTAAACATAAACATAACAAGAAAATTGCAAGCACAAGAAGACTCTAGTCTGAAAAGCTTAATAGTAAACACTGAGCAGAGAGTTTTATGATGAATACAGGAAAAGTTTCAGTTGGCTACACTAATAGAGAGATGATATTCTTTATGGACAAAGGGAATGCTGCCACAAGTTAAATCAGAAGGTTTAGGAAAAACAGGACAAGCAAGAGTGAGAACCAAACATGAGAATGGTGAGTGAGTGGCTAAATAAGAAGGTAAATATGGAATATGGATGATCAGCTTCTTCTAGAGTAAGAAAAGAAACTCCAAAATACCTATTTTAACTCTAGTATTTGACCCCCAAAAAAAACAAAAAAATTACAAAAAATTTGTACACAAGTCATTCTGTCCAACCCTCTGCATCTTCTCAGAACCCTACAATTTCAACACCTTCAACATCCTTCATCAAATTAAGGATCCATGGATGCCAGTACTTTTCCAGAAAATTCCTTCAAACAAGGACACCCGCAAATCCATTCAAAGACAATTAATCAGCTTGCAGAACCAATAACCATTAGTGGCAATAGTTTGTAAAAACTAGGGGAACCTCAAGTCAAAAGTGGCAAATATAGTCTAGGGCGAGAGACCTAGATTCCAAGGAAATCAAATTTTTATTTAAGCCATAAAATGTAACGTGACAATATTTTAAGATCCATTAGCACTTTCATAATGGCAGCCCATTGCGCCTAAAACTAATCGTGTTAAACTGTTAATAGCAAACCAACTAGAATAAAAGAATAAAAAGGCAGAGAAGATAATCCAACTGTAGAAGAGCACTTCAGACTAGATAGGGTGTTAAAGGAAAGAGAAAATTACAAACCTTAGAGCCATCGATTCCAAATTGATAAAGCCTTATTCCATTAGCCTTCAAGAACTCTAAATTGGCTTCTGGATACTCATCAGGGAACAAACATCTGCACGAAGCAACAATCCCAACAATGTAAGAAATTTAGAAACCCGTGGGCTACACAAATAGTTAAGGGCACACCAGATTCATTTACGAAACTAACGAATAATATATAAATTGATCTCACATAATGGAGCGTAGGCGAAGGGTTTTCAAGAATCCCAAGCTGGCAGAGTCGGGAAAGCCAGACCTAAAAATGCCATAATCGACCATCCCGAAGTTCAGGGGAGGCATTAACATCTCTTCCCCGCCGGTCTCCTTACCGCCACCGTTCTCGACGGTTATCCGCGGCTGCAGAATACAGACGGTGAAGGATTCCGGAGCCTCTTTGGCCATGCGCAAAAACTCGCCGTTGGAGATATCCAACGTCATGATTTTGGCGCCAAAATCTCGAACAATAAAAAAAAAAAAAAGCAATCTGAAAAGACGTTTCAAAAAATCGAAAGTGATTCTTGGAATCTATATAGATAATCTTTGATAACAAACATCCTAATCTCTGATTCGTAAAAAAATCATTGAATAAAATTGTGAAGCTGCACTAAAATTATTCAGAAAATAATTTCTGCAAAAAACTCCAATCGCAGTATTTTTTTTTACCGGAAAAAGCGTCTGTAACTGAAAAGACAGCGATAATGGCAAAAACGTGGTAGTGCAGGAATTGAGTTGAACAACTCGTTAGGCAGTGCCGGAGAAGATAACTGAAGCTAAATTATACGTAAGTGCTAGATTTCTGTTTGTTTGTTGATGTACATTGAATTGTCACCGACTTGATGACCCTCTGATAACAACTGAATTGAAGTTGTTTTTGGCTGACTCGATGACAACTTGTAAATAATTGATAGCGAAGATACTGCGATTGAAAATCTCTATTTATAGACCAAAACAACGCGGTTGGGGTAGGAAAAATCTTTGTTTTTGTTTTTGTTTATGGGTAAAAGATTTTTCCAATCACTGAAGATAAGTAATTACGTTGTTTTTTATTAATGAATGGTGTTTCTGTGATTTTATTTATTTTTTTATTATATAAATTTTACTGAAATATCCTTCATTAATTCACCTAAAATTATAAATACACACTTTATTAATTCAAAACGACCTAGTTTTTGGAGTCATTGAAGATAATTTATCTCCAATAACTGAAAAAATACTTTTCCCTTTCTGTATTTAAATCTTTGTGATATAAATGTAACTGGAAAAATATTCCCAGTTATTTTTAATATTTATATTTATAAGAGAGGATACATAGTGCTCTTCTTTTTGACCTTAGATACATAGTGCTAAAAAAAAAAAAAAAAATTTTTGACCTTATATAAAGATACTTTTTCGGAAACAAAACAAAATATATTCATTAAAATATAAGGGTAAAAGATTTCGACAGTCACTAGAGATAACTCCTAAAACTATGTCATTTTCGATTAATGAAGGGTGATTCTATAATTTTGTTTACTTTTTTATCATATAAATTTACCGAAACACCCTTCATTAATTCACCTAAAATTACAAACACACCCTTCATTAATTCAAAACGACGTAGTTTTAGGGGTCAGTGATTTGAAAAATATTTTTCCTAAAATATAAATACCCTTTTATTCAAATTCGATGAGAATATCGTACGAGCTACGAGGGATCTCATTCCTAACGGTTCGTTTTGGGAAGTTTTACCGCGGTAAGATGGAGAAGTAGAGAACCAATCTGTCTCTTTCCCACGCATTCCATTAAAATTCAAATTACTCCTAACTTTTAATTATAATTTTTTAAAAATTATAAGCAAAATCCATCTTATAAATCAATTTTATCAATAAATTCTAACTCAAATCTAAACTAATATATTCAATTTAGTGAATGTACTCATGAGTACAGTTGAGTCGCTGGTTAAATAAGAAACAGCAGAAGTTTTTTTTTTCTTGGCCGAAAAATATAAGAGTAGAAGTTTAAGAAATTCAATGTGAAAAGGAGTTTTTTTTTTTCTAAACAGAAATACCACTTTGATCCTATTTATAAGTCCATTTTAACAAAAAAAATTGGTCATATTTATAAGTACAGTTTCATATAATAAATGAGATTGTGACAATTTTATCTATATTAGTTGTACCCATAAAGATAGAGAGAGAGAAGAAACAGTTGAAAAATACTCAACCATAAATGAAGACAAAGTTAAAAATTTGCCCCATAATTATTGAGTTAATTATCTCTCCTTAGACCCCTCGTCCTCAGGCTGAACCGACAAAGAGATCAGACATTTTCACCAAAGGGAGGGGGTTAGATCCTGGAGTTGGTTAAGGCACTGGGGGAGGCATCCTAGGTGATGTGAACTTGTGGAAACACAGGCTGAGGTGAAGGCATATGTACTCTCAGTCCTGTATGCCCTGGGGAGCAAAGTCATAGCGCCTTGCTCTTGAACTGTAGATGAACTCAACCCCTCTCCTAAAATTGTTATAACCAAAAATAAATAAAAATCTCTCCTTGATATGTGAGATTTGATCAAAATGAACTTATAAATAAGAAAAGAGTGTTATCCTCCTTTTGAAGACAATCTTATTCAAAGGGTTGTCGTGCACTAAATGTGAACACCTCTTATAGCGGGGATTCAAATTTTGATTCGTTACATTATGAGGGAGTAGCCCCTTCCCCTACACCAACCATTTTGGTTGAAAGGTGAAATTAAAACATGAGGGTTGATCATACTTTAAGAATTTATGAGGCATAATAATTATGAGTCATTGATCATTGATGACATCACCCTTGACAATGAATAGTCGTTAGTTAGTCGAAAACTCAAACTTTAATTCTCACATTTGTAGTACTTTCTCTAGTTGTTATTATAAGGTACTAACTAGTAAATATATTTAGTCTTGTTTATAAGGCACTTAATCGCTTTCAAGGAGCATTAATTGTTTTTTCTCATGTATACCTATAATTAATAAGGGCAGTAGGTGAGAGTAATAATTAATAGGGTTAAGGAGCAAATTTACCAACTAACTATTAGGTCAGGAGCGCTGGGCACAAAAAACTTTTAAGAGGACCAAATATGCCAACAAACAATTGAATTTGTTAAAAAAACACAGCACCGTCAGATGCCTTATAACTTCTGTTTGCCATGTGGGATTTGAAGGCCAGCTGGTCTTTTTTTTTTTGTCAATGCCCAAGTGGCTTTTTTTTTTTGATCCCTAATACTCGGTTCCAGTGCGTGACCCGGTTTCCGTCGCCCGATCTGCAGATGCAGATTTCCTTTTCCGGCGACTCCAGGACTCTTTATCGGCAGCTCCAATCGCCAAATCCGAATGTGACCAGGGAAGATCTGTCGCTGCCATGATTTGAGACGCCACCGTGACGCGAAACATAGCCGCCAGAAACAGAGTGCTCCATATCCAGTCTCCGGCAATCCTGATGCTGTTGTCGTCCATATTTCACGGCGATTCTCAGGTGATCGGGGAGTTTGAAGGACGGTGATTTCCATGCAATAATGACGGGAAAAAATCACCAAAAATTAATAATGATCTAGAACAATATACTCAATATAATCACACGATCGAAATCGAAGATCAAATCAAAATCTCCAGCGAAGAAGAAGAAGAAGAAGTCATCAACGGAGGAGTAAAATCCCAGCAAAGAAAAGGAGAAGATCTTGAATCTCATAAAGCAATCGGTGAAATTTGTTTCATGGAAGAGGTCAAATTTGTTTTGGTATGTAAAAACGTACCTGGATTCAATGCATAAGAATGGGGCCCACTGAGAAATACTTTTTCAACATTTTCGTCTTGCTCCTGCAAGTTCTTCCATCATGGTTCCTGAAATTCAACATAGCGCCGGCGATTTTGAATTCTCGAACCCTCCAAGAACTCCAAATCGACCCAGAAAAACAAAGTTCTTCTAGTAGCGCTAACGTTGATAATGAAAATGAGAAAATCCCGAAAGTGATCGGCTACCTTCGGCCACAGTACTCTTAGATCGAGGCCACCGTACTCTTCCTTCTCCGGCAACTGATGAGAATATGGCGAGGAGCTAAATCCAACCTGATGGAACTTTACTCTCTCCCTCCTTCGATTTTTTTTTCAGTAATGACGATGGGGAGCTAAATCCAACCTGATAGGCAAACAAAAAAAAGGCCAGCTGGACAAAAAAAAGGCCACTTGGACAAAAAATCCCACGTGGCAATCTTCATAAACGAAAGTTATAAGGCATTTGACGGTGCTGTGTTTTTTTAACAAATTCAATTGTTTGTTGGCATATTTGGTCCTCTTAAAAGTTTTTTGTGCCCAGCACTCCTGGCCTAATAGTTGGTTGGCAAATTTGCTCATTAACCCTAATTAATATAATATTAAAAGTTAGTATAATTAATGGGGATAATATTAAAAATTATTTCAATTTTATGACAACTTTATTGACTTTAACTGTTTTTATTGGTTTGTGAGAATTGCTAGTTTTTGCCTTATAATAAGGATCAGGATTATTTTTTTATTTTTCCCCTTTTGCGGGACAATAATATTTTCTAAACAACATACGGGTCAACCAATATTAAATCCCAACACAATTTCAAGAACCAACATTAAACATACTTGAAGACATTATTATCGCATTAGAGCTAATGCTGTCTCAACAAAAAGGAAACTAATTTCTTTATGTGGTAACCTTTCTTTAACAATAGACATATATCAGACAGTGTTTCTGTATAATGTGTGTGCTTTAAACAATCTAGTAATTCTGGTAATAATCCTCTACATTGTTTGTTTCCCTCTGTGTTCTGAGGGCTGTATTGTCCCATACCTTACTTCAGCTTGGGAGGTTCAGATGTAATAGACTTTTTTATACAATCTACAATCCCTTCACAGTCGGTCATTTCAAGGGAACAGACTGAGCCATCTTCAAAAGCATCGTCTTCTACAAGCGAATGGGGGGACCTGAGATTCCCATGGGTTTGACAGGCCTTCATCGTCTTGCAGTGCTCAGCTTCATCATCTCTGATATTTACAAATACATCGTACAGATTCTCTGAAGGGGAGAGTTATAAAGGTGCATGATCAATATTCTGATTTCAATGCATAAGCCAAAAGAAGAAGCAAGGCGTATAAAGTACGGGCAAAGATCTCTTCAACTCAACCTTAAAGCCAGTGAATGAAAGGTCAAGGTTTTGTTATGATCTTTGAGTGGTTGGATCAAACACATCAAATTCATCAATCAATTTATCAATGCATATCAGCCAAGGTTTCAAAATATACCTATCTTAGGCCTTCGAGAATTTGGGACTCTGGAAGTTTGAAATTCATCTGATAATGAGATAGGAAAAATGTGAAAAATCTAGTTTTCTCATCATTAGACAACCTGATGTCATAAAAATGAGAAGCTTACCAAATAAATACAAGTCGCCTCCTGTGTAATAATTCACAGCCACCTTAGCTGCAGGCATTTTTTTTAATTCCTCTGTAAATACATAAAATCATGTCATGTTACTGAATCATTATACTATTTGATTTGTAGGCAAGATAGCTATATTGTAGTAATACTCCAACCAACACTTGACTGCCAAAAGGTACAACTAATATTACCAAAAAAAGTAATACTCCTGAGTTCTGACAACAACGAAGGGGAAAAAACATAAAAGAAAAGACTCCTCCATCATACCTCCTTGAACCTTGATAAATTTGTCATATGTTTCAAATGCATGACTCTCTACGCATTCAGAAAAGTGATCTGCGCTAATTATAAAACAAACGCATAAATCAGCAGCTGAAGAGCCAAACAGACATATACAAACTTGTTAAGAATACACATATAGTCAAACATATATTTAGTGTTCTGATGATTTAGCTACAGTGACCAAGGTCACTTTATACTGCCTTTTTGTTTAAGCATCACAGTGGTATTATGTAGTTCAGTATTTCAGTTGCCCATCAACTTCAGCAACGTTGCTTGATGATAAACTATTGTGATAAATTCAAATACTTATTACTTACATGCCATTCTTGGGCTTATAACATACATAAGAACTGTCATAAAATAATAAACTATCGCAATATGTTGGGCAAGAAATCGGTCAAACCACCATGAATTTCCCCCTAGTTCCTGCAATCAGATGAACAAGCATCTAAGTTCTCAAATCCAAAAAAAAAAAAAAAATTGTAAATAATATTAAATGCATATATTTTCTAGCAAATAACATAAACTTGCAACTTGTCCCTAAAAACTAAATCTCAGTTTTCTTGTATGATACATGTTACTAATACAATGTCATATTGATCTTTAGGAGATGTGGCATAACAATAAGTCCTGCAGAGCAACAGCTTCTCAAAGGATACCCCTTAGTGATCCAGATCCCAACCCAAATAACCAAAAAAAAAAATATATTTACTTCGACAGATTCCCATCCCTTGTTCACAAGTTTACAAGAAATAAATCTTCAAAACGATTCAGCACTATATAGTGCTCAAATTAGTTTTTTTTCTTTTTGTTTTTTCAAGGGACACATACTGTTTGACTCCATTTTACTAGAACTGAGCATTTTAATACAATTACTACAAAATTCCAAGCACTAAGCCTCCTTAAATAAGGATGATACAAGGATGAACAAGTATGGAGACTTTCATCAAATAGCATATCAAAAAAAGCAATATGATTTGAGTTTCCTTAGATGATAAAAACTTTTGAAAGAACTTACTTCCATGATGAGCAAATGATGCATTTCATTCCAGCTCTCAGCAAAATGCACTTTCAAATAGTCAGCTCGCCTCCACCAGCCAAAACTCTCGTACAGGTGGAGAACAGATATAAAGGCTGCCATACATAAAGATGTAAACAAATCAACAGCTGCAATGTGATACAGAATTGTAATTCTGTATAGAAAGAAAGAGATAAAAGAGAGGGAAGGAACCAGAAAAAGAGGGTTAAAGAAGAAGAAGGCAGAGAGAAATTAAGAGAAAATGAGAGAAACAGAGGAAACCCGAAATATGCATTATCAACCCATATCACAAATCTGATTAAAATAGGGATTAGGTCCTTATTTATAGGCTAGAGTGACTTAATGACCAAGCCACACCTAAACTAACTAACCAACAACTATATTCCCTAACAAACTAACTTTTAACTTTTTATTATGTTTATATATCACAACGACAGTGGTTTGACTAAGATGTCGAGTCCATAAGAACTTCGATGCAGTATTTTTCACTAAATTATATCAGATCCCAACATAAGGATGTATTTTAAAAGAAAAGCTGGAAGCTGAGATACACATCCACTTATGTGATTTTACAGGACAGAACTTTTGAGCTTTTTTGAGCTATTAGCCATCAAGTTCTCCAATAAAAGCATAACAGAATTTCTTTTCATAGCTAGGTCTTTCAAAAAAACCAAAACCGAAAAATGTTGTCATGTGTTTATCAGAGAATTTAGAAACAAACAACAAAAGAACTTTACAAAAGTCCAGTTCTTTATTATATTAATTATTAAAATTAAAATAATGATTACATGGTAACACATAAATGTAACAGCAAGGATTAAGCATCCTTGCTAAGAGATCAAGATTCCAAAGTCCCAACTTCCCCCGACTAGTGTAAAAAAACAAGAAAAAAGATTAAATAAATAGCACTTACCAAAGTAAGGAACTCTTGCAATAGTTTCAAGCACAAAAAATCTTGCGTAGTCTCTATCGCGATAGAAAGCATCAAGTATCTTTATTACAGAATCCTGAAAATTTTAGTGGATGTTAAAATAAGTAGCGGTATAAAATTCAGCTTCTTCTGGATAAGCATTCACTAAAGCAGTATAGGTCAAAGATAATGTTAACCACCAATTTAATCTGACATCTAGAGAGCACAATTGAACTACTGACAAAAATTAGACAGGATTATGAATCTTCATCTGCGACAGGATTATGAATCTTCATCTGCAAAGTATGCTTTTATCATCCATCAGCGTGAAAGCATACTAGCATCTACGTAAAGTACAATCAATCCTTTTATGAATAGTATATAATTTGTGCATGCAAGTTATTAGCTTGGAAATATCAACAATTTGCAATGGGTTATGCCGAGACAGTAATAGAACAAGACTTCAAGATTTGCTAAATAAACAGAAGACCAAAAAAGATGATCTGTCATTCCCTAGTTCACTCATAAATGACTCAAGTCTGAGCAACAGAAAACTAGTTTTCATTTGTTTAGTGATCAGAATCAAGAGACGGGCCTGGTGCAGAATATACTCTCTTTTTTTTTTTGCTCAGGAGCAAAATATACTATCACTGACTGACATAAATCCATTATCCCCCTTGAAAATGAGATTGGAAAAGATGAAAAATATATAAAAATATATAATATTACATAACATTGAGCCAAATTTGTTCACATGTTCTGATTCACAGATTGAAGGAGGTATTTCAAGTTTCCATGCTAAGATACTGACAAATAATTTTTTACCGTGAGAAATATGTTAGTAGATTGTTCGAGCTTGATAACCCATTTCTCCAATGTATTAGAGGACGAACTCGAACTTGACTCCCCACTGCTTCCCTTATTGGTATCATCACTGGAAGAAATCTTGGACGGGACAGACTCTTCTACAATTACTTTATCCTCATTATCTTGTAGAAGAGTTGCTCTGACCCTAGAAATGCACCAGTAGAGATTAAGTCTCTTCAAATTTACACAAAACAAAGGAGGAATGTAACATCAACAAACGGCAATGTCCCCTTCATATTCACAAGCAAAGAAATCGCAAACTACTCTTCTACTATCGCCTTCTCTTTATCCTTTTTTTTATATATAATACAATATACAACGCTCGAAGTTTTCAAAATCTCAAATTGGCAAAGCTAATAAAGAATGAGTATTAACATACCAAAAGGAAGCTTTCTCACTTCGCAACAATTGATCAAGTTCCGCTAAAAGTAAAATTCGAGAGCATTTTCAATATTCAGAATAACTCAAATTCGAACATCATATTTATACCATATTTTTATCTTCATTTCCTACCCACCCCACATATGAGTGAACAATCAAAAGGAGCAAACTATGGAAGTTGAAAACGCGCAAAAAGAAAGTTGAACCCCACAAACCTAGGAACCGATGGGCGAGTTGAAAGAGGATTATATTGAAGAAAATTGGTCGGCGAGTATCCAAGAGCTAAATTCTTGAAACTCCTTGCTTTGGCAGCTGAAGAAGACGAAATTGAAGGTACAAAGACGCTGGAAGAGAAACTCGTCGCCATTCTTCACTTTCCTAAGCAGTAAGGAAAGCGAGCTGAATGAATCAGAGGTTAGGAGTCGATTACTCGAATTGAAAAAGCGTCTCGCACTGAGCCATGGTTAGTCATGTTGATTTCTCAACGATGAAGAGGACTGTCGTTTTGCGAGTTTGGCTAACAGGCGGCCCGAGAAGACGCATATTCTTTCGGCTCAATAAATGGTCAGCAACTCAGCATGACAAAAACTTCTCCAAACCAATGGGCAAGTTACAGAATCGTCCGAAACTATAACTCTCTCCAGGGGCAAAACGACCCTCGCTCCTTGTCGTTTCAATGAATACATATTATTCCAACATATTTATCTAATTTGATCATATTTAGGAAAGTTAGTTAAAGGGAAAAACACTTCTCATGTTGTAGAAGAAGTGTTTTCTCATGTCACACACACATGAAATGGTGGGACCCACACATATAAATTAGTAAATATGACATATATTTTCTAAAACACTCTAATCACCTTCTTTAATTCCCTAATTCTCTCACTTCCTTAATTATTGTTGACTAAATCACGAATGATTGAAAAGCTGCTTCCAAAACACCCGAATCACCTTACTTTTGGACTTGTTCTTGAAGGACCATGCTCCCTGCTTGCTTCACTGGTTTGAAATCGAGAAGTAGGAAGAGAGATATCTTCACAGAACAAAGAACAATAAGTTCTCTTGAGGGTACAAACATTAATCGATCTTCCCTGCTGGTTCTGTATATGTAGTTCCCTGCAGTTTTAAGGCTCTTTTAACTATCTTATGATCAAATGAACACGACACAGAAATATGACGCAGCCGAGGATATAGTGCCTATGGTCGAGACAGAAACAGAGCAGGCCAAGCTTGGTGTTTGAGCTGCTAAAGGAATTATAAATGGTTAATACAATCTATCATCCTTTAAGTTCATCCTCTCATTTTAGTTTTAGTTTTTTAAAATTTAAATAAGTAGTTTTAGTCCATCAAAAAGATAACTGATTCAAGTTTTTTTTTCTTTTTTTTATTATACGAACTAAATTTTTAAATAGAATGAAACTTGAAAAACCAAATCTCTTGTTTAAAACTTGATGGAGCAAAATTAAAATGTCGAATGTGCAAAATGCCCATCATCTTTTTTTAAAAGAGCATGGGGCACCATAAACAATTTTTAGGTTCAAAAATACCAATGAACTTTTCAAAACAAAGCAAAAATATCATCTCTATTAAATATCTCAAACACCGTTACTTTTCTTTTTATGGATCCCATCTATGATGTCCAGTTGTCCATTATATACTAATTCACTTTACCCCTGCACAATCGAAAAATAACACATACTTTTACATTTCATTCAATTAAAAAATACTCATTCTGATCCTAATTATAGGAACTATTTATCATAATTTGGAGAGATTAAGGAGAGAAGTTAAATTAATTAATTATAATTATTTTCTGAAAATATCCCTATTGAAAATTATAAATTACTCTTGGTTCCCAGTCATTAGCAAGGCCACATGTCGAGAGGTAGTGGCGCGATGTGTAAGCAGTGCCTACCAGGGATATGTTCGAGTTCGACGACGTTGTGCTGCTCAATGCCTTCTATGCCACAACTTGATGTCTGAGCCCTGCTTTTTATTGTTGGAAAAAAAGATAATGAAATTAATGTTTTACTAGGTGGTTTTAGGGGAAAAAAATTAATCACTTTGGACAGATAGTTACAAAAAAATATTTTTAAAGGAATATTAAAATTATTTTATTTTTTTTAAAAAAAAAAAGTAGAACCTCTCACTTGATAGAATATAAGTGTGTTGTTAAATTAATTATTGTGAAAGAAGTATTAGTAGGAGTGATATGAGAAAAATATGAAAAAAATTGTTTAAAATTATTTTATAAAAAAAAGTATAATTGAGGTGTATATGACATCCATAAGTTGCAAACATTATTTACTTTATTAAATATATAAGTGTATTATCAAATTATTATTGTCTTTAATTATTATTGAGAAAGTATAAATAGGGGTATTATAGGAAAAAATTGACAAAAGTTAAAACTTGCTCTTATAATTAGGACCAAAACCAACTTCAAAAAGTGTTCCTATAATTAGGACCGAAGGAAGTAATATAGGTTTTGGTAAAGTGGGATTCCTCTTTTGGGTATGTGAAATCCTTGCTTGTGGTGAAACAACGAATATGACGGCAAGGCATTGGCATTATTGATGCTGTTATGGAGTAAATGACCGTGGTGGTGGTTAAATCTTGTGTTTTTTTTCGTTTGGTCAAGGTGAAATGAGTTTTGTTCAAAAAAAAAAAAGGTGAAATGAGTTGGTATATAATGGACACTTGGACATTATAGGTGGGACCTAAAAAAGGAAAGTAACTGTGTTTGAGATATTTAACAAAAATGACATGTTTGCTTGTTTGAAAAAGCTTAGGGTATTTTTTAATCTAAAACTTGTTTATGGTGCCAGATGCTCTTTTGAGAAAACATTATGAGCATTTTTATACCTTGACCCAAATTAAAATAAGCATAAACTTGAGGATAAAATATTATTAACCCAAATAGAAAACTCGGAATGGGTAAGAGTATATGAAGCAAGCACAATGGTCTTTCAAGAACGAGTCCAAAAACCCCAAACTCCCAAGACTCTGTCATGAGAACTTGACGCCATAGGTCAATGGTGCTCTGATGATGAGGACGTAGAATGTATGGTTCCTTGTAAGATGATGATATTACTATTTTTTCATGAGTTGTACATGACAAAGGAGAAAATTATAAATGATAGAGGTTGGGGGAGTAAGTTTTGAACGTGTCAAAACTATAAAGACGTGATTATACTCAATCATATTTGAGACTGATTTATAGATGAGCTACAATTATAAAGACTAAAAAATTAATTGTTTTCTTGGCCTCCATTCTTTTCTTTTTTGATAAAATTGGGATACCTCAGTTAACACCTATGAGATTATTACACCCATTACAATCCTGGAATAGGATCACTTCCAATTCTTTATAAGGCTAGTATATCTCATGAAATCCCAATATGGCCTCAAGGTCTCTCTTCACAAGGTAGTTCACTGCAGAGTTACAAGACCAATGCACAAACGTAGACTTCATATTCCAGTCCATTTGGAGCAACAATTGGACTTTGTTGATGATGCCTGAGTCTCCATGGTTACTACCTTGAATATGAAGTATCAGCTTGAGACACTCAGTAGAATCCATTTCCAAACACACGTTCCAAAACCCATCGCCCAAACAGTTTTCAATTGGCCTCTCCACACATTCTGGAACCCCTCTCTTGGCCTCCATTCTTTTGCGCCTGTAAAAGTAAATAAATGCTAAGCGAAATGATAGAAGAAAGAGAGATTCAGATTCTCTCAATATCCCTCAGTAGTTTTAAATCTTGACCGTCTAATATTTGATTCAAGTATCCAGAAAGAGCCACGTCATCTTTTCCAAATTACCTCATGAGGTAAAAATTATCTCACAAGGTAGAAATGAAATTTTAAAAAGTAGATAACGTGGCTTTCTGTGGACACTTGGATCAAATATTAGACGGTTAGGATTTAAAGTTACTGAGAGATATTGAGGGAATCCGGATCCGAAGAAAGAGTACTCTCTTCTTCTTTTTTGCGATAAGCTCAAGTAGTCTTTCACCAAAAATAATCCTATTCAAGGCTAGTCAAATACTAAATGTGGACATCCTTGAATTTGTACACAAGCCCAAGTATTCTTTTACAAAAAATAATCTTATTTAAGAAATTCAAACACGAGCTCATTTGGATTAGTGATGGGAGAAATGACTTATTTTCTATTTGATTTTTGCATAAGTAAAATAAGATAAAAATCAGATTGTAAATGTGATTTGTATTTAGATTGACGATAAAAAAAATAACTTTTTTTCAAAACTAAAACGTGTTTAGATTATTACTTGAAAAGTCATTAAAGCAAGAGAATAAGTCTAATTATAAGAAAATAGAAAAAAAAATACTACAAAAATCTTTTTTTTTTTTTTTTAGAACAAACGGCAAGCCAGGCTTGAAGAGAAGAAAAGGGACTAGACCATTGAGATCTACCCCTTAGTACATCCAAAAGAGAAAACTAAGAATTACAAACGAGATAGTCTTTCATAGCCATATGAAGGCATCCTTGAGGGATAGATGTCGATAAAACCACACCAGCATTAGCAGGAGCATCATGACCTTGTCTGGCCATATAATCAGCACATGAGATGTTGCTTCGCGGGGTATAATGCAGCTGCACACTCGAGTCTTCAAAGAGAAGATCTCTAGTCTTTCCAATGAGGTCCCTAAGAGGATGATCAGAACCAGAACTCCTCATGAGGATGCTGACAGCGTCAAGGGAGTCCGAGTAGAGGATGACTTCTTGGAACCCCATCTGGCGGCCCACTTGTAATCCTGTCATGATGGCATGAATCTCAGCCTTGATAACGGAAAGGAGACCAAGAGACCTATGGAATCCCGTCAACCAATGACCCCGTGAGTCCCTGATCACTCCTCCGCAAGCTGCTTGATGTAAATGACGCACCGATCCATCCATGTCTATATGAACCGCATTACCCGGTGGCTACAAAAATCTTATTGTATAAGTCTAATTACAAGGAAATAGAAAAATGCTCAGTGAAAACAACAAAAAGGGGCCCTATATGCTATTGTTGTCATCCTTCTGACATTTCCCTCTCTCTCATCATTTATCCCACAACTTCAGGGAACCGGATTCTCTCAGAATCTGGTTCCCAACGTCAGCGCTCCCAACACTCCACACTGTAGCGTCTAAGTTTAAGTTACTTTTTGATATAAGCTCGGTCAAAACTAAACTAACCTAAACACTTTTAAAAACCTCCAACTGGACATTTTTTCACTGAACTTGCTTTTCCTCTCCATCGTTCAACCCACCACTCTCCAACGCTACCTGGACGTCACCTAGGGGCGGATCCAGAAAAATAGTGAAGGGGGCATTATTGGTAGGGGATCGGGGCAGCCCCCGAAAAATTTTTTTAAATGAATTTTTTAAATGCATTAAAAAAATAAAAGAATATAAACAAAAAAAAATATCAAAAAAATATTCATGAAATCAAGTGAATATTGATGATGTAATAAGAGGGGAAATTATTTTAAAACCTGTCATTTAAAAAAGTAAGGTTAAGTGCTCTTAGAAATGCAGCTATATAAATTACAATAAAAGATAAACACTCAATAAATTTAAGAACTTATATTTTAATAACAAAAGTATATTACAATAAAAATAATTACAATGTCATCCTTCTAAGCTTTATTTTTTAGAATTCCATCATAATTGCCTTATTATCAATGCTATCAAATATATCTTTTTCAATATAAGGCACTAAACAATCATTCAACCATTCATCTCACATCTGATTATGAAGTGCAATCTTGATGTATTAAGGTAGACGATAAACAATCATGCAATCATATGTATTAATTTTTTTTTTTTTTTAAGTTTCCCAAATTTAAGTGCCCCCCTTCTCTTATACCTCGGTCCGCCAATGACGTCACCCCAAACATATTATGTGTATGCCGTCGAGTTTGTAAATATGCCCCAATCTTAATAAATTCCCAAATTTTGAGCAAAAAAAAAAATTCCCAAACCGAACTCAACTAAATACACACATACAAAGAGTGATCTTAAAAAGTGGGAATGATCTAAGAGTATTAATTTCCCCCAAAAAAAGATTAGAGAAATGCTTGTGAAGATTGCGAGGTGTTTGATTAGCGGTGGGACTAAGCAATTAGGTGGGATCCAAGAGTATTACAGGCTTCTTCTTCTTTTTTATCATAAATGGACCGTTGAACAACCCCAAGAGTAACCAATTGGATGAGAGTGAAGAGATAGGGAACAAAATTAAAGGTTGAAGGCAGAATACACAGTCGACATGTGATGGTGGTGAATTTTGATAAAGATGAGACTCCTAAAGAAAGTGTTTGCATGTACCAAGTGAAAAAACGAACGAGACGAGACAGAGGCAAAAAGACTCATAAATGTCATGTGGCAGGATCGGCGTCAAGTATGGGCCCCACCTCACTTATTGGTTGGATTGCGTTATGTGGTCACCAACCCACCGTCGTCTTCCGTAAGTCATTCCCCTTCAACTCAGGCGATTTCTTCGGCTCCTGTTCTTCCCCCTCACTCATCCCAACCCTCCCAGCTCATCTCATTGCTTTTCTTTATGCATTAAGAGAAGTTGTATATAATCACCAAACACTTGTTTCAATTGGGTTAGGCCTTTATCATCTTAATCAGATATCTCAAGTTTAAGTTTAAGTTAGGTGAACATAGCAACGTTAAATGTTACTACATCCGATTCTAATTATTGGATAAAATTTGTAATGCAATTGTTGCACTACAAACTTTATTATATAATTAAGACTGGAGAGAATATGTGGTAAAGTTTTACCGCCCTTATAATCTTACTTGACTCAATTTGGATTAGTCCGAACCTTGATAAAAAAAATAGGGGTTTAAACTTATCATGTTGCATGAGAAGAAGAAGATCACTACACACACATGAAATGGTGGGACCTACATATATATGTATATGTGTGTGTGGGGGGGGGGTTCACCATTTTATGTGTGTGTGATATGAGAATACACTTTTCCTACAACTTGAGAAATGTTTTTCCATAAAAAATATTGGGTTAAATATCTAATTTGTCACGGAAGTATTGCTAAGGGAGCGCCCAGCACCCGGAAGTATTTTGGGTATCATTTTTTTCCTGGAAGTTTACAAAACAGAGCAAATATGCCCCAGAAGTTTTTTTTCGGAGCATATTTACCCTGGAAGTTTTGTTTAGGATCAAATTTTTGTAAACTTCCGGGGTAAAAATGATACCAATCCAACGGTCAAGATCAACTTATGGGCAAAATTGCTATGTTTGTAAACTTCTGGGACAAAAATGATATCTAAAATACTTCTGGGTGCTGGGCGCTCCCTTAACAAAACTTCCGTGGTAAATTAGGTATTTAACCTAAAAATATTAGTTTGTTTTAAACAAAAAAGAAAAAATTTGCTTATGAGAAAGATCAGGGAGTAGTTATTTATAAATAGTTATTTTAATCATTTGCATTCGAATATTAAAAAAGGTATGTTGAATTACCCAAAAGCCGAGGTGACAACTGATAAGCAGTTTAAGGAAAATACAGAATTGAATATCATTCTAATTCTCAAAAACAGCGATAATATCTTAAAAATAAACTTCGTATCTAAACATGTGAAAAGGTTAAAATAAACATCAACATCACTATCAATCAATCAATGGAATCAATAATATTTTGCTGCGTCGATTGGAGCCACCTAATTACAAAATTAGGACAAATGTACGAGTAATGTTCTGTCTGGTCCTATACATAAGATAGTATTAACTTATTTTTTTAGAGATTAAGGAAGTTAAATAAATTATTTAATCACATCATATCATATGTTGTATATTATTAAATTATATATCATTTTATTAGTCAAACTAATTAATTTAGAGAAAAAAATAAAAATACTCTAAAACTAATTAAATTTAACTTCCTTAATCTCTTAAAAAAATTAACTTTATTTTATATTTAGGGCAACATTTCACTTATTTAAAGATATCGTGCTTTTCAAAACTACCCATTAATGTATCTATCCTTCTTGGTCCAAAAAAAAACCAATGGATCCTTGTACAAATGACCGATGGACAAGCTTTAATATAGCAATTGTCCATTAGATGATGCTTGAAACTGAAGCTTGAGACCTTCCTTAGACTCAACTAGTAAAGTAAAGAGGTTGGACATTCTCACTAAAGAGTGAGGGATGGGGTTCAATACTGAAGTTAGTCAAGGGATTGAGAAAGTATCCTAACTCTTAGGTGCCTAGGTAAACTTTTGAGGGTAATAGACGGTTCACCCTACCAAACTTCCCTATTCGTCTAGAGGGAAGGGAGATTTCGCCCTGCTCTTGGATCGTGGGTAAACTCAACCCCTCCTAAAAATTTTATATAAAAAAAAATTAAAAATCTCGGCTTCATTTTTAAAATTTTTCCTTTAAAGAATAGAGATCAATGTAGGCACAACTAGTAGACAGCGATAATTAAGGAGGTTAAAGTATTGTTAGATCTTCATCAAATCGGGATCAACACACAACCCCAGCTCAAATTCACACAGGTCATAAACTTCATCTTTTTTATGAATTTTATTTTTTTGGGCTGGGACATCTTACAGCTGGAAAAAAAGATTTATATAGTGGACAAACAGCGACTTCATCATCATCATCTCTGCTTAACCCTCTTTTCTGTTTTATGTGTTCATCTGGTTTCCGAGCTCTGATCGGTACAAATTTCCCCAGATTTCCCAGGCTATGGAAGATGAAACTAGGGTTTTTCTCCCTAAAACCAAGCAAACTTCAGATTTCTTTGCTCAAGAAGGACCCGAATTGAGGAAATTCAGATCGTACCTCCGATGGGTGTATGTCGATCAATCCAATTTTTGCCGAACAGCTCTCTCCTGGTCCGTGTTCTTCGTCGTCGCATTCGTTATTCCTCTTCTATCGCATTTTCTTCTTCTGTGCTCCGATTGCGATTCCGATCATACTCGCCCCTATCACATTCCTGTTCAGATTTCTCTCTCTGTGCTCGCCACTCTCTCCTTCCTCTGCCTCTCTAAATGGGATCGCAAGTACGGTATGAGGAAGTTTCTGTTTCTGGATAAAATAATCGCTGAGAGTGATAAGACTCAACAAGGATACGCAGGACAGCTTCAGGTTTGATTCTGTTTCTCTACTCTGTGCCTTCTTTGTGTTTGATTGAAGTTCAGAACCAATTATGTGTGATTCGATTGCTTGTGCTATGAAATATGTAAAGGGAAAGGACGATGGATTCGGATTCTTCATCGCAATTTTGAATCTTCGTTCTCTCTAGATTATTCACTGCGGGAATTTTTTAACCTTGAATCAGGAATCAACTTTTGAATTTGATTAATGAAATATAAAAAGTACAAAAACATTCAATGCCTCTGTTTGGGCCAAAGCGACAGCCAAATAATAAAAAAAAATAAAAAAAACCTCCTGATAGGGCTCTTTCTTTCGTTTTCTTTTCGTTCTTGTTTTTTTTTGGTAAGTATAGAGCTATTTCTTTGGTATTTTTATTTTACATAAATAATTAGAATATGTTAAATGAAAAATCATTATGTTCTATTGTAATTAACATCTATTAATATAATTAAAAAAATTTAAACTCAAAAGTTAAAACTAAAGCATATTCCTTAGTCCTATTTATAAAGTAGATAGAGAATGTATTTTTTAGTTTACAAGACATGTCATTATTTTTTCTTACATGAATATACGATTTTATCATTCATTTTGTATATATAATTATTTTTTGTGGAATATATAGTTGAATAGGGATAAAGTTGAAAAATTATTGAATTTTTAAATATGATTTATGAAATTTAAAGTCTTTTTTAATCGGTGTGAAATATATAAGAAGTGTCTTATAAATAATATTAGAGGAGTGATACACAAAGGTTTCTCTTCATAAATTAAACAAACCATTTATTTTATCCCTAGTTTTATCCAAAGTTCATAAACTTTTTTACAACATCCTTAATTTTATATTCCCTTCAAATGGATTTTTTAAGTAAAGAAAAAAAAAAATCAAATTGGATGCATGTAATTTCGTTTATCCAAAAATTTAACATTTTAATATGTCTGCATTTCAACATTTAGTGTGTTATTATGAGTTTTTTATATATAAAAAAATGCTTAACCTCAAAATCTATGTTGCAGAGAACCATGAAGTTAATATTGCTTTGGGGGCTTCCCTGTTTCTTGGCGGAATGTGTATACAAGATATGGTGGTTCGCCTCAGGAACATCTGAGTTGCCATATTACGGTAACAAATACTTGAGCGCCATCGTACTGGGCGCTCTTGAGCTGTTCTCTTGGTTTTATCGGACCTCCATTTTCTTCTTGGTCTGCGTCTTCTTTCGGCTCATCTGTTACCTAGAAATACTCAAACTGGAAGAATTTGCTCAAGTTTTCCACAAAGAAACTGAAGTTGTGTCTATCTTGGTAGAGCATCTGAATCATAGAAGGAACCTGCGCATCATTAGCCATCGTTACCGATTCTTCATTTTGGCTTCTCTGCTCTTGGTCACTGCAAGTCAGCTCATTTTTCTGGTCATCACCACAAAAACTGGTGCTGATGTTGACATCCTCAGGGCTGGCGAGCTTGCGGTATGATCTTCTTCTGTGAACTTTCCTACATGACAGTACCTTTTTTATGAGCCTCACAACAGAGACCTTTACAAGTGAGGCGTGGTTTATAAATTCAAGGCGTTCTTTAGGATATTTTATTTTGCCCAGGGGCCTCAATACAAGAGGTTTGATATATGATCCCTTTAAGCCTTTAAGGCAAAATAAGAGCTCATAGCAAAATCAGGTCCATTATTAAAGAAAATGACTTTACACCAATATGAAAATGATTTTCATTATATTTTCTCCCAATAGACTAGTCTGAGTGAGAGCATTTGATGACCTCAGATAGGACTACTCACCGGCAGGACCCCAAGTTAAGTGCTTGGAGCCACCGGGAATGTTAGCTCTCGAAGTGTAGTGCTAGTATTATGGGATTTGTCTTTTCCTTTAGACTTGTGTTCATAACATCTTTCACATTATGTTAAAACTCTTATAATCAACATTCTCAGAATCCCCTCTCATTCTCTTTAATTTAGCTTCATCAAAGTATCAGTTAGGGTTAGGGATATTTGCTCCTTTAGATGGATTAAGTGAAAATTATAATTTGTTAAGCACTTTTGATTATGACTATGATGCAGTTAGTCTCCATAACTCTGGTGAGTGGGCTATACATACTGTTAAGAAGTGCTACCAAGATCACACATAAAGCACAATCAATCACTGGGCTAGCTGCAAAATGGCACATATGTGCAACCATAAATTCATTTGACAATGAAGGTGAGACGCCACGTGCGCCGGAGGAGGTAGCTTCAACTCAAGTTATAGCTGTCAATGCTCTGTTGGGATCATCAGATGAAGATGAGGTGGGAGATGAAGAGGATGAGTTGGATAACACCAAAATGCTTCCAATTTACACCCACACCATATCTTTCCACAAGAGGCAAGCTTTAGGTATGCTGGAATTCATGTTTGTTTTTGTTTACTGCGATTCTTAGATAGATATATTGTTTATGAAAGATATGCTTAAAAGTGGTTTGATCCACTTCTCCTTAAGTAAAACTTGAGCAGTTTAATTAGTTATGTGTCTAAATTATATAATTAAGTCATAGTTTTTGTAATAAATCAAAGTTAGGTGATATAAAATTATTAATGGAATTAAGTTGTCAGCTATTTTGGTTTGGATGCAGTGACATACATGGAGAACAACAAAGCAGGAATCACAGTGTACGGGTTCATGCTTGACAGAACTTGGCTGCACTCCATTTTCGGCGTTCAATTGGCTCTTTGCCTTTGGCTACTCAACAAGACAATAGGTATTTAGATACGCATAGATTATTATATAGATTACACAGAAAGGAAGAGCTATGATCCTCGATCGGGACAAGTCAATTTTATAAATTCACAGACCCATTAGTGCAGTTGGATCTAAGCTTCTTGATATTTGTATTATGCTGTGTTAAGTAAGTTAGTATACAATTTTTTAGGAAACTTTCGTGTCTTTGATTGCACCTCCTGATCTTTCGAGGTGAGAGGTGTTGAGAGTGCGTATTTTGCACTTGCCTTGTGGTCTCAGTACGTCTTGTCGTGTAGAAATAAGAAATTGATTACTGTGTGAAGGTTCAAGACTGAGTGATACCAAGACTTACGCCCTCTAGTACTATTTATAAGATAGCATGCATTGATCTTTTTGTTTTTTTTGGAGAGAACACTTACATCGATCTTAACACAAGAATCTTTACAAAAGCTAATGAAACATCTATATCTAATTTTTAAAACATGTCCTTGTCTCTTTCTAATGGTTTCTCAATCTTCACTTTCTATTGAACTATACCATTAAAGGGTAATTTTGTCAGGTTGTAAAATAATTTAGTATTTAATTAACTTTAACTAAATTTCTTATTTTTAGGAAATTAACTACTCTTTTTAGCATATTTTTTAAGCAGAAAAATATTTTTTGGGCCATATTTATAAGTCAGATCATTAAAATTTTCACATAAATATACATTCTCACCATTCATTTATTATTGTGTTAACTTTGTACTCTTGGATAAAATGTGTAGTAAATAAAGATTAAGTTAGAAAATTATTATATTTTAACTTTTTAAGATAGTTTATGAAATTTAAGGTACTTATTGATTTCAGTGAAATATGTTAATATGATAGTAATATGGTCTTATACAGCTGGGCAAAAGAATATGGTCTTATATAAAGAATTGGAAGAAGTAATATATTTATAAATCTTTTTCTAATTTACCTCTATTGATACTCTCTCAATAATATTTAAGTAAGGGAGAGATTGAGGGAATTAAAGATGATGATTAGAGTGTTTTTAAAAAAATACTACCTCCAGTCCTAATTATAAGACCTAGTTGACTTTCTCTGGAGAGATTAAGGAAGCAAAATAAGTTACTTAATCATTTCATATGTTGTGTATCTTTAGATTATATATTAGTTTATTAGTTAAACTAATTAGTTTGAAGAAAAAAATAAAAATACTCTAAAGTAATTTAATTAGCTTCCTTAATCTCTCTAAAAAAGTCAACTAGGTCTTATAATTAAGACTGGAGGGAGTACATCATATTAACTAACATAACTAACCTTTTAAATCTAATCAAATTAGGTAAATAAATCTTGTAAAAAGATTTTTTTTTTTTTTTGATATAAATGTAAAAAGAATTGGAAGAAGTAATAGACTTATACTTTAAGAAGTTAGGTGGGCCGAATCTTTATTAATTTGTGGGATCGGTTGTATTCCTGAGGCTGAAGGCTGGATAGACAAATATTGGGACATATGTGTATGAATATGATTATTCATTCATCATCCCAAACAAAACAAAAAAACATTATTCATTGGCAAAAAAATGCATTATTCAGAAATCCGCCTTTCTAGCTAATATAGAGTTGGTCTAGTGTAAGGAATCGCTAGATCCCTCTGGAATCTCGAGTTTGAGACACAAAGAAGTCACTTGTACTAGAAAAGGAAACCTAAATCAGATACTAGATAATAATATCAAAAATAAATAAAATGGGCCTTTCTCCTGTGTGATCCGACAAAACTAATTGTTTCTCTACAGAAATTAAAGCAGACCTATTTGCTTTGGTTTGCTTCCATATAAACTTGGAAGGAGCTAGTTCAACCAAATCTCCTCTGGAATTAACCTTCATCATGATTTGTGAAGATGGAAACAAATTTTGCCGTCCTACATCATTATAAGATTCTCATGATGGTGGTTTTCTATTTATTTATTTTTTTCTGGAATTTTTGTAAACTAGGCTCTCGTGGAAGGAAAGTAAGCCGTAACGCAGTGATCCTACAATTACAATATATTTATTCATGACGTAAATACCACTCTTGGAAGAAGCTGGAATGTGTGGGATTGAAACATGTACTAAAAACAACATAACAAAATGCAAGAACAAAGCTCAAGACAAGAAATCCGAATATTCATTCGTTTCCCAATTTGCTGCACAATTTTCAAATGCTACAAGAAAGGGACTTCGACGTGGGCATTCATGAGAATGCTTTGGAAGTATCACAACATTTGTTTGCAGTGTATATCTTCTTGTCTAGGATCAAGGTTCAGGCCAGCTTTCTAATCCCTTATTGTTACTAGCTAAGTCACTTGTCCACTATCAGTATTTCCCTTCAACAAAGAACCATTACCTCCAGGGCTTCGTTATTGCAGAGACTAGGGGAAAACAGAGGAGAGGAGAAACCATCTCCTAATTAATGGCGGTAAGTGTTCCTAACTATTTTTGGGACTAACAAACCCTCCAAACTACATAACTCCACTCTCAAAATCTGTTCTTCAACTGCCATAAGTTGAAATTTATATTGAACCAACCTCCTTTAATTTCCCTAAGATTGATTTTGGTTCTTCTTTGCATCATCATATACATGATTTTGGGGAAATCACCAAATCACCTGATTGTAACTTTGTAAGAACACTATAATTTTTGTGATTGTCAATATATTTATATAGGGATCATTCACAAGAGTGTCTTAGATATATACCCTTATTTGATGAGCTCTGATTCATCCTCTCACAAGCATTTCGTCAAACATGTACTGTACAGCATAATTCGCACGTGCCAAAATTCGGGAATTGGGACCGCGACGATGAGTACACAGCATACTTCGAGACCGCACGCAGAGAGAAAGACTTGAATTCGTTGACGATGGTGAACCCAAACGACCCGGAGCAAAACCCGGAGGCTTCCAATTTCGTGACGGGTTCCACTGTCAGCGCCGGCGGAAGCGACGGATCCATCTCCCGTAACTCGAACAACTCGCTGGGAAGAAGCACCCGGAGAAGGAGCCTTTCGCATCAGAGGGGCAGGGACAGTTATGGGAGCTTTAAACAAGAGTCAGTGAGCTCGAGAAGTAACTATCCCGATCACGCTGTGTTGCAGAGACGCGAGAACAAAAGGAGCGTATCTAGAGGCGGTAATGTTGGCCCTGCCGGTAGCTTCTCTTCCTCAAGCTATCATCGACGAGGAAGTGGAAGCCATGCTTCTCGTGACTCCGAAGTAAGACTCTCGTTGTTCCAAATCTCAGATCATCAATTTGAAATCTAAAAGACTCTAAACAGGGAAATACTTGAACTGCAGGATCAGGAGGCAGCGACAATACCAAAATTTGGAGATTGGGATGAAAAAGATCCAAAATCAGGAGACAGTTTCACAGTGATCTTCCGCAAGCTTAAACAAGAGAGGCAAACTGAATCTGATCAACTTCCACATGCACCTTCACGACTTGCCCATTTCTCAAATGCGCCTAATCAGCATCAGAGGCCTACCGCTAAAACCCGCGGGCCCAAGGTATTAATCACTTTAATCTCTTCCAAATACTCCAAGTCACCAACTAGTAGTAAGTGTTTTTTTTTTTTTTTTTTAAAAATAAAAATAAATTACTTACTTATTTTCAAAGTACATTAATTTTTTGTTTCTATATATGCCTATAGTTAATAAGGGTAGTGTGCGAAAGTAATAATTAATATAATATTATAATTTAGTGCAATTAGTAGTGGTAATATTGGAAGTTATTTAAATTTTAGGACAACTTTATTGACTTAATTGTTTTTATTAGTTTGTGAGAATTGTCCGTCGGTACCTTATAATAAAGACCAAAAGGAATAGTAGTTATGTAAATAAAATAAATTGGTTAAAATTAATTAAATGCGATAAATATGTGTAATTCTTCTCACAAGTACATTCTTATTTGTGGAGAGATTGACTGAGAAGATATATAAAGGCGTAATGCATGAGAAAAATAATAAGAGAGATCTCCCAACAAAATAAAATAATAAATGGTTAAAATATGTGATAATTATTACACTTACGTTTAATCAATAGGATGAAAATAGAAAAGTGAATTAAAATCTCATACGTGTATAAGTTCTAAAAGTATTTTTTTCAGTATTTTTCTACAAATCGAAACTCATTTTACATACTTACCTAAAACACTATAAAAATACTTCTAAAATGTTAAAACAAACACACACTAAGGTGCAACTAATAAAAAAGAACTAGTTGTATCTCAAAAATTCTAATTCATATATAGGATCCCAGGGAGTATAATTCATTCTCTTTTACACTTAAAGAATAAGAAAATATACATTTTGTCCTCTATGTTTACACCTAGTTTTGATTTAGTCCCTTGTAGTTTTAGTCTCTTAATATTGACATTATATTTATTAACAAAATTGATCTATTTTTTTTTATATTAAATATAGAAAAAATGACAGAAAAATACCATTATAATTTCAAAATTATATTAACAACAACAGTAATAAGATTAACAAGAACAGTAAAGTAATGAACAACTTATTTTTTTGAGACATCACATATTTAAATTTTGAAGTTCAAGTGGTATTTTCTGGATTTTCCTTTAAATATATTTTCTAACCAAACTGTTTCGATACATGCATTTTGAATTTCTTTATATTGCCTTACTGATATACAGAGATACTGATCTCATTAATTCCACAAGTATATCATCTACATTTAACGTTGTTCTGCGTGCAGTATTGCTGTTTTTTCAATTGAAAACAAACGAAGGTGGGGTTGCCATAGTCTGCTTCGATCCTCACAAGAAGCCTCCATGTATAATCATCCTTTTGCACCATTATATGGATTAGTTTTCTTCTTTTTTACTTTCTGTTTTTGCTGAAAGATGTTCTGGTCTTGGATGTTTACAACTATATATTGTTCCTGACAGTTACTTTAATAGTTGAATCTTTTATTTTAAAGTATGACGCTTCAAAATAAAACTGATTCTAACAAACAAATTTTAAAAATTGTGTCCCACACTCCGACCTGATCCAAGTTTTTAGTGGGATGGGCCCAAGTTGGACTGGGCATTTACATCAGTTCGCAACCTCAAAAACCTAAGCGTGTATAAAGCTGGACCCAGTACCAGTACTATCTGTAGTCCAGACAAATATTCATTGGGCAACCCCTCGTCCTTGGGTTCAACTGGCAAGGGGGTCGGATTTCCTCACCTCAAAGGAGGGGGTTCGATCCCTGCGTTGGTCAAGGCGCTGGGGGAGGCATCCTAGAAGTGCAGGAAGCGGTGGAAACACTGGTAGAGGTGGAGGCATGTGTACTCTCTATCCAGTATGCCCTGCGGACTGGGCTCCAAGTGCCCTGCCCTTGGATTGTGGGTGAGCCCAACCCCTTTCCTAAAATTTTTTTAGCAAAAAAAAATATATGTATATATATATATATATATATATATATATATATATATATTCATTGGGCAAAGGGGTCTAACATTCTCATCAAAAGGAGAAGGCTTAATCTTGAAGTTTGTCAAGGTGTTGGAGGAGACATTTTAGCTCTTGGGTGCCCAAATAAAGGTAATAGACGGCACCCAACATTAGTATCACCTAGGCAGAAAGGAGATTTTGCCCTGCCCTTTAAATCGTGGGTGAGCTCAATCCTTTTCCTAAAATTTTCATTTTTTTTTTTAAAAAAATTAGTTCCCATTTTGTTAACAGTAGAAGCAGCTTTTTAAACGCGATTTATGGTGTATGAGAGGAGATTTATCTCGACTTGCGTGAACATATTTTTTAAACATCAACCCAAACAAACACGCAACTTAGTCTAGTTGGTAAAAAGGTTGGCTCATAATCATAAAGTTGTGTGTTCAAACCCCCACCAATGTAAGGAAGACCATGTTGGTGGGTGATTTGTAAGTATTCCTTTAAGTGCTCTTTGAATCTGTATGCATGCTCTAGTCCTGATGAGCCCGGGAAGTGGCGGACCCAGGATTTTAAGTTTATGGGTGCATAATTAGTGGTGGGAGCTGCCCCCGAAATTTTTTTTAAAGAAATTTTTAAACGCATTAAAAAACAAAAGAATATAAACAATAAAAGAAAAAAAAACTTCAACTTAACATAAAAAATAATAATCAAGAGTCAACTAAATTAACATCCGATGAAAAGACCATATTTGTAATTAATAAATTATGAATAAGTAAACTAAACAAAAGGTGTCTTTTTATATTTTTTTTGCGTCTTCCCTTAATGAAAGGTTGCGTAGCTCAACTGGTAGATTGCATTCTCTTAAGTTTTAGAGCACTCGCACGTCGGGGGTTCGAATCCTTTTGGTGCGGTTTTGGTGCAGCACTGGAAGGAATCGAATCAGGGTCAAGCACTGGAAGGAATCGAATCAGGGTCATGCCAATAAACTACAAATACTCTTAACCAACTAGGCTATCGGTAAGTTGATGTAGAATTCCTTCATTATATATATATATTATCAAAAATTTAGTGTGTGTACTTGCCCACACTGGCACCAGTGTGGGTCCGCCCCTGAGCCCGGGACCCAACTATTGTATAAAAAAAAGTTAGTCAATACATGAGATGATTGCATCCAAAAATAGGGAAAAAAGGCAATTGTATGTCGAGCAAGGAGGCAGATCAAATAGTATAGAATCATTTAAAGATGGGTAGAAAAAGATAGAAAACAACACTCAATAAAATTATTAAAAGAACTATTTAATGAACACAATTTATTTAAAAATTTAGTAATACAATGATACAACGATCTTTACAGCTGACCCTATTTATTGGAACAAAGCCTGCTGTTTAATGTTTATGATTGATAAAAACCTAAAACCGTGTTTTTTATCCCATGAAATAAAATTTATCTAAATTTTTAGATAAAAAATGCATTACCTATTCGTCAAGAAAAAAAAAATTGATGTTAAATTGATGTTTTCTAAGGCCGATATATATATATATATATATATTTGCCAACATCATTCTTATTATTCCAAGTAAACAATTTTTTTTTCAATTAATTAAACTTACAGACACTATTGGCCTGATATTACAAGCAAAATCAAATCCACGACCTTCCACTTGATGTGAGCTCTCACAGGACTACAAGGTGAAGCGATTGGCCAAGTATATAATTTTATTATTAATGTTTAGATGATTGTTATTCCTTTCGGTATTTATTATAAGACATCAACTCGCAAGTTTATGTGGTCCTTTTTATAATACACTTGCTTATTCCCAATGAGCATTAATTAGTTTTTTTCATGTATGCTCATAGTTAATAAGGGTAGTGGGTGAGAGTAATAATTAATATGATATTAGAGTTTAGTGCAATTAGTAGGGATAATATTGGAAGTTATTTAAATTGTAGGACAACTTTATTGATTTTAACTGTTTTTATTGATTTGTGAGAATAGTTAGTTGGTGCCTTATAATTAGGGATGGAAATAGGCCAGGTCAGGCCAGACTTTGGCTAAATAGGCCTGAGCCTGTAATGGGGGTAGAAGGCTTGAGCCTGGGCCTAAGCCTGAATGTAGACCTTTTTTTAGACTCAGGCTTGAGCCTTCATAAGGCCTGGTCGAGCCTGAAGCCTTTTTAAAGGCCTACTTACAATGTAGGCATTTAAAAAGGCCTCATAATGTAGGACTTGGAGGCCATAAATAGGTTTTTATACACTTTGAGCCTATCAAAACTATATAAATATAAGCTTTTAGTAGAATATAAGAATGAAAAATAATAAATATTATGTTATTTATATGATATAAATATAATTATATTTATTTAATACATAAACAGGCCAGGTCTGAAGGCTTACAGGTCAGGCCTTAATAAAATAAGCCTGACCTATTTACACATTTAGGTCTTTAAATAGGCCTTGGCCTAACCTTTTTAACAAACAGGCCAGGCTTGACCAGGCTCTAATCAGGTCAAGCTGTAGGCCGTCTGATAGGGGCTTGGCCTATTTCCACCCCTACTTATAATAAGGATAAGAGGGAGTATGTTGTATTGAACTGATTTTGACCGTTTTAGACATTTACACGCGGGAAACACTTGAAAGCTCCATATATGGATGACATCTAACAACAATTAATTGGCAGATGGTAGCCTCACTATCCTGCCTTTTCCTTTCTCGTTATTGAACATTTTAATTAAATGTTTTTATAAGACAACAAATTTGCTTGGCAATAAGTATCCCCTTACTTGAACCATATCTATCAATCAATCTATAAATAATTAATAGTTAAAAAAAGATTAAAACACTTTAGGATATCTTAACCATCAATTTTTTTAAACGCCGTGAAAAAATTAAGAACCATGAAGATATTTTACAAATCAATCAAATTATCGCTTGAATTAAATTTAGTTCCGCAAGCAACACTTCAATTTCTAATTTTCTATAGCTTTTGCCTGAACATATTATTTTAGAGAAAATCACAAAAAAGTATTGCTATCTCTGGTCCTAAATATATGACACATTTTATAATGTATTTTGCATTACAAACTATGTCCTATATTTAAGCAGAAGAGTATTAAAATAGGTAAAAGACAGATAAATGTGGTCAATTTGCAAAATCCGATATCAAATCAAAAGGAGGAATTTAGGATAATCAAATGTTATAAATTTACTTATATGTCTTTCTTCTTTTTGTCTCTCTCCTCTTTTCCTCTTTCGCTAAACCTCCATCAAACCCTTTTCCTACATCCATTGTCTCCACTCCTTCCTCAGCTTTCATTGCCATCGTCGAGCTCGTCGAGAACGAAGTGACACCATGGACTATGCATTGTCGTCGAAGCTACCGTCTCCTCCTCCTCTATCCTTCTTCACATTAACGAGAATGAAGCTTCCTCCCTTCTTCAATGGTGATTCTTTCCGATTCAATTCTGTGGTGGCAATGGAGTAACAGTGAAACTAGAGAATGGCGAGGACACTGTGTTGCTAGATCTTCCTTTTTCACGACTTCTTATCCAGGTATGATTTTCAGGGTAAAATCTTCTGGTGTCAATAACAATATTTGTATATAGATTTTTTTTTTTTAAAAACATAAGTGTTCTGGTGTAGAACACAGATGTCCAGCCGCGTGTATGGGCTGATGATTTGATATTGGATGTAGGGTCTCAGTCTGGGTGCCAACGTGATGGCTCACAGACGGAGAGAGGATCACTGAACACAACCTGGCGCTTGGCCGAAGGAGTGGGGTGTGTGCTCAGTGTGGCAGTATGTAAAATAGTCTAGGTCTAGAACGTGTATACCTTAGGCTGTTGCTTGGGTATTTATAGGACCTACCTGGAGCGGCTTTGGCGTGATTACAGGCCTATAATCCGAGCTGCCTATCCTTATGCGGAGGTTCTCCTAGATCTCCGGGTAGTTGAGATATTCCGGATCGCGGATAGGATGGATCGACATGCCTACCCTTGGTTGGGCCTTCATGTGATTGGGCCTTATCCGGATCCGTAATGATTGCCCCCCACCGTAGTTCAAGGTTTTGGGCTGCGGGGTGTATCTTTGTTTAGAAATGTCATCCGAGGTGTTACCCATCTCCCGACGTCTCGCGTCGGGCTAGGATTTGTTGAACTCATTTCCTGGGTACGTGGTAACGTCACAAGGTTCGATGAGCCGGGCGTCCTCAACCTCTCATGCGATGTCGTGCCGGCGCCTTGTGGCTTGCGGTGCCGTTGGCCGTGGCCGACATCCGAAGAGAATGCCGTGGTTTGGACCGCCGAGTTACAAACGTGAGATGGCGTGGATCAAACCTGGTATGATTTTGACCGAGGCAAGATACTGGGAACCAAGGCTCGTCATTTGAAGGCCCGAGGCCGTTGTTATTTCACGGTGTGACTCTTGGGAAACCTCCTCGATGCTGCCATGATTGCCTACGACACTGTCTTCCTGAGATTGGGGAAGTGCTTTGATCCTCGTGTCCGCCGCCCCCGAATTTCGTGAGCATTTAATGCTCTGGTGGTACGTTGCACGTCCTCTCAGCCTTTTGGGGTGAAAAGTCGTGGTTACCCTCGTCGGTTGGGTTTCTTTTGTTTTGAATTTCCTCCTTCTTTCCTCTCGATATAAACTGCTGGCCTTTCTCTTTTGGCCACCTTTTCAATTTGCTCACTCTCCTCCTCTACACACGGAAATTCTTCTGCGCAAAGTCATTTAGGTGCCGTAGAGGATCTGTTCTTTCTTTCTGTGTCTCGGAATTCTCTCGAAGAATCGGGGCTTCTCACTTATCGAGATTTTTCATCTACTTTCGCTGTGTTCATTTTCGCAATCTTCAATCTTTCGGTATTTTATCTTCCTTCGAACTTTTATATCATTCTAGTATTTTAGTTCTCCCTCTTCCTCTTTTCTTTGCTGGTGTGCCCCTGTATTCTGAATTTTCTGGGTGGAGTGTTTGTGAGTTGAGCTATCGAACCCATAGGTCTTGTCTTCTTGAGTGTCTGTTCTTTGTTTTTTCCCCCTCCTTCTTACCCTTGTATTGGTTGTATAGGTTTGAGCTCTTGATGGATAGGGGAAAACATTCTTCGTCTTCACGTCAGCCTTTAGATCCTAACGACGATGAGGTGCTTCGTGAGCGTTATCCTCTTTTTAGTTATTGGTCGCTAGGGACCTCCTTAACCGAGGAGGAGAAACTATCTTTAGCCCTCCGTGGTCGGTCGGGTGCACGAAGCGCTGGGAGGCCCCAGCCTGGGGTTCCTGGACCCAGTCAGTCGGAACCTGGCCTTACTAGGCCAGATTTTCATAGTTCATCAGTGTCTGAGCCTCTTTTAGTCGAGCCGATAAGCGCCTACCAAACGCATCGTCCGTCCGAGCCGGGGTCATTACCAGCTGGTTATCACGGTCCCTGTTGGGATTGTGTTGCCGAGAGCTCCTCCCTTATTGCAAGTGGGCAAGACCGTATGGCCGAAGTCGTTTTGGGCTCATGTCGGCACAACTCGTTAGCTGAGCCTGTGCCAGACTTCAAGGGTCTTCCTTTCTCCGATTTGTCGTCATCAGGTATTCTGCCTAGTTCTGACTTTAGTTTTATTTCATTTTCTTGTAGGTAAATGGAGTCCACGTCTTCCCTCGTCTTTCGGCTTCCGAACCGGAGGCGGACTCCAGTAGTCCTTCACCGGCCCTGCGATCCAAGTATCCCTGGGTGACTAGCGAGATGTTAACCATACGTTCGCTGATGACCGACGCGGATATGGCGAAAGTGGGGTCTCCGGGGTCATCAGGATGTCGTCTTTCCCCCCCGAGGAGGATGAGCCGATCTGCGCCGCTCGGGAACCAGGGTCTCCTAATTTCTTTCTTTTCTATCGGGATTATATGGCCTGGCTCGGTATTCGCTTTCCGTTTACCGGGTTCCAAATGTCCGTTCTCCACTACCTTCATCTGGCTCCTTCTCAACTTCACCCAAACGAGTGGGCTTATCTGGCGGCGTTCGCATATCTATGCGGGACGATGAATCCCGCTATTCCGTGTACCGCCGCCCTATTCCTTCATTTTTTCTCTCCTTTCACCCCTCGGTCGGGTAGGGAACCGCCTCTCTGAAAGGGCTAACTTCTCTTCGTGCCGAGGCGGACCGGAAACTCATGAATTCTTTCTCAGATTCCTTCAAGCATTTCAAAAATGCTTTCTTTAAAGTTGTTGCTATCCCTGGGGAGTGCCCGGTTTCAAAGCCGCGAAGGTCCGGCGTTGAATGGCGCTTCCCTTTATCGACCTCCGAGCACCATGACTTCTCCTCTTCCACATATCAATTCTCGGCCAAAGACCTCTCGAGGACGAGAGGAGTATGCCGCTCGGCTGGCGTCTTACGTCGCCGAACACGTGTCAAAAGAGCGGCCTTCTATATCAAGAAGGCGGTGAGTCGTCCGGCTCGGCCTCCGCATGGCTTTATTGATGCGAATTCTGTTTTCTACTTGCCTTTTGTTATCTAACTAGCTTCTGACTTTAGATTTATTGCTTTTGTAACAGGTCAAGTTGCTATGAATCTGAATCCATATTATCTTGAGTATACCTTGCCGGCGTTGGAAAGCCGAAAGAGAAAGCCCTCAGAAACGTCCACCGCCGAGCCTTCTAAGAAGCAAACTCCCGGCCTCTATGGTCCCAAAGCCTTCCTCGGCGAAGAGGGCCAAGGTCGGGGATTCCGCTGCTACAGCTTCGACTGCTCCCGAAGTGGTACCTTCTTCTTCTCCGTCATTGGTAGCCGCGGCGAAGGTAGTGCCTTCTGCCTACCCTGGTCTCTCTGCCGCCGAACATCTCCACATTCCGACCCATCTCCTCCATCCTTGGAAAAGGCGAAACAGGTTCTCGTCTCTGATTCTGTTTCTCCCTTGCGCCCATCGGCTACCGTTCCTCGGCCTAGTGGCTTCAAGCGGAGCCAGGCCTGGAGTGGGGACGTTTCTGAGGAGATTGGCATGGCCTTCTTTCCGCCACGTCGGCTTTTGTCTCCTCAACCTCTTTTAGATGAGGACCTTCATGAAATCCAGAATGTGTCCGGTCATCTTTGCAGGGCTCTTGGATTATCTCAGGCCTACCCGCATCTCCATGGTTATTATGCTCGAGCTTCTGCGGAATCCCGAGATCTGAAGCTGAATTTGGAGTCGGCTGAGGAGAAAGTTAAACAGCTAGCGGAAGAGAAAGAGAAAGCTGAGGCTGAAAGGGATGAACTGAAGACGGAACTGAAAAGTTCCCAAATTGCCGCGGACAAAGCCGGCGAGGATCTTCGTCGACCCACCGGGCCGACGCGAGCCCATACCGACTCGAGGCGAGACCCAGGAAAACCCGGCGGAGGTTAATCATAATCTGGCCGATGCCAACTCTCGTCTGGTCGAGGCCAACGCTAATCTGACGGAGCTGAAGTCCTCGCACTCTCTGTCTATGGATGCGGTCAAACGGCTTACACAGCAACGTAGCGAGTTATGTACGCAGTTGCAGCAAGTCCGAGGCGACACGGCGGAGGAGAAGACCGCCCATGAGAAGGCGGTGGTGGCGGTAAGGAAAACCGCGTCGGATTGCTTCGAGATGGCCCTTGCCCAGATTGAGTACTTAAACCCAGGGGTAAAACTGAACGTGGCTGGGTATGGATGTCGCTCCCGCTTTCAAGATGGTGTTCTTATTCCTCCGCCTTTATCTCTTGAAGATAGGTCGGCTTCAGATGCCGAAGTGAGCAGCGGTGAGCAAGCCGCCGAAGAGGCTGCATCCGGGGCCGGACCTAATGGCGACGAGGCCACTGCGGACGACTTTTTGTTGTCTTTTTCTTTTTGCTTTCTTTGTTTTCGGCCTATGATGCCGCTTGTGTATTGTACCTCTGAACTTTTAACTTTATGAATGAGGATTCAATTAAGTAGTTCGTTACGTACTTTTACCTTCATGCGTACCGTGCACATGGGATAGTTTTTAGACCGGGCCAGGGTCTTTAAAGGATTAGAGTCCGCTTAGTACTCTTCTGGTGTCAGAAACCAGGTGCATGAGTAGGGGTGTCTACATATACCACGCTACGTCTGTCTGCTTATTTAACGAATCATTTTGACCCTCTTAAAATTGAACATTTGGTCAATAAACCATTTATTTATTCAAGAGATGATTAGCTTTACAAAGCTGACAATGAAAGGAAAATTTGCAGAAGGGAAATGACTGAAACCAAAATAAGCTTGAAATAATAAATCAAAACTTAACTCGGACACGGGGTGTCCGTTGTGGCATCCTGGCTGTGACTTGGCCCTAACTATAGTAGGCCCTCAGTTTGTCGACATTCCATGTCCTCTTGACGGGTTTTCTTGTCAGTGTTTCGAGAACATATGCTCCTTTTTCCAACTTCTCCTTGACTCGGTACGGTCCTTCCCAATTTGCGGCCGCTTGCCGTCCGGGCGTTCTTGTTACCGATGTCGGCCCTTCTTAGGACCAGTCGCCCTGGTCAAATGCCCCGGGTTTGACCTTTCTATTGTGTTTCGCGGCCATCGGTTGCTTGGTGCTATGTCTCGCAATGTGGCCGTGGTCCCGACTTCATCTACCGCTCCATCTCGGTTGCCAACGCCCTCGAATTCGATGGTTCTCCTTCCTCCAGGGGTTCGAGCCTTCTCCAAGATGGCTGACCAACTTCGACCGGGATCATGGCTTCACATCCATATGTCATGCGGAAAGGCGTCTCTTGGGTAGCTGATTGGATAGTTGTGCGAATTCCCCATAAGACATTATAAAGTTGTTCAACCCAACAGGTGCCGGCCTCTTGCATCTTTTTCCGAAGTCCGTCCAAGATTACCTTGTTTTCCGCTTCTACCTGTCCATTTGATTGTGGGTGTTCGACCGATGCAAAATGATGTGTGATGCCGAGGTCCACCATCATATCCTGGAAGTTCCTGTCAGTGAACTGAGTGCCATTGTCTGTCACTACCTCGGCCGGGATTCGAAGCGGGAAAAGATACTGTTGGATGAAACGCTGGGACCCTAGCCGATGTGATGGTGGCGAGCGGTTCGGCCTCAATCCACTTGGTAAAGTAGTCCACCGCCACGATTAGCCATCGAAGTTGTCCGGGGGCCGGTTTAAATGGTCCGAGTAGATCCATTCCCCATTTAAAGAAGGGCCATGGGGCCGAGATATATTCCATGTCTGATGGAGGGGACCAAATGATTTTGGCGTGTTTTTGGCAACTATCACATGCCTTCACAAATTCGCTTGCGTCCGCCTGCATGGTTGGCCAGTAGTACCCGGCCCTAAGTGCCTTTCTTGCTAATGCTTTCACACCCATGTGTTGCCCGTTAATTCCTCCATGGGTCTCGGCGAGGACATATCTACTTTCGTGAGTGCCCAGGCACCTTAACATCGGTGTATGCAAGCCTTTTCGGTAAAGCTGATCGTCTATCATTGTGTATACCGCGGCCTCCCGTATCAGTTTTTGAGCATTCGTTGTTCCGAGGGGGAGAATTCCTCTCTCAATGTAGTCCTCGAGCGGCTTCCTCCAATCGGTGGCGTCGGATATGACCATTATGCACGTCGGCTCTTCCACCTTTTGTTGTATGACAGTTCTGTGGTTGGTCGTCCCTTTAGTGCGGGCAGTTTGGAGAGTATGTCGGCTCTGACATTTTCCCCTCTTGGTATATGGGTAACCTTCACATCTTCGAACTCAGCCTGGATGTTCTTGACTTTGCTAAGGTACTTAGTCATTAGAGGCCCTTTAGCCTGATATGTCCCTTCTATCTGGACGGCGGCGAGTTGCGAGTCGGTAAAGACCGAGACTCTTTTGGCGCCGAGCTCCTTGACCTGCTGGAGTCCGGCCAGGAGCGCCTCATACTCGGTCTGGTTGTTTGACGTTGGGAAATTGGGGTCGTTATTAATTGGAGTTAGTTCTCGGAGGAAATCCGCCAGAGCTTGTGACTTAATAGCATGTCGTACTTCATATGTAATGTCGAACTCGGATAACTCAATAGCCCAACTGATCATTCGGCCTGCCAGGTCGGGCTTATGGAGTACCTGTCGAATGGGTTGGCTGGTTCGAACCGTTACCTTGTGAGCTTGGAAGTACGGGCGTAATCTGCGTGCCGTCATTATTATGGCGAAAGCTAATTTCTCCAACTTCTGATATCTTAGCTCCGAGCTTTGCAAAGCTTTGCTCACGAAGTATATTGGTTCTTGGCCATTCTTTCCTTCCCGGACCAGAACCGAGCTCACTGCTTCCTTCCCAACTGATAAGTAGAGGAAGAGGGTTTCGCCGGGTTGTGGTTTCGATAGGACTGGCGGGGTGGCCAAGCATTGCTTAATCTTTGAAAATGCGGCGTCACACTCCGGGGTCCAATTTCCTGAAGTGTCCTTTTTAAGCAACTTGAAGAAAGGCAATGCGCTTTCTGCCGATTTGGGCAGAAATCTGGTTAACGCGGCCAACCGGCCTGTCAACTGTTGGACCTCCTTCTTGTTTTTGGGGGCCTGCATGTCTAACACGGCCTTACACTTATCCGGGTTCGCCTCGATTCCTCGGCTGGTAAGCAAGAAACCGAGGAATTTTCCTGCTGGTACTCCGAACGCACATTTTGCCGGGTTCAGCCAAATCTGATGCGCCCTTAACTTGCTAAATGTTTGCTCTAGATCTCGGATGTGATCATTGGGATCATACGATTTGACGATCATGTCGTCGATATAGACCTCGATGTTATGGCCGATCTGCTTTTCGAAGACCTTATTCATCATCCTCGGTATGTTGCCCCGCATTCTTTAGGCCGAACGGCATGACATTGTAGCAGTAATTTCCTTTCTCCGTTATGAAGGAGGTGGCTTCTTGGTCATCGGGGTGCATGGCAATCTGGTTATAACCTAATACGCGTCCATGAACGACAGAAGTTGATAGCCGGATGAGTTATCTACGAGCTGATCAATGTTCGGCATTGGATAGGCGTCTTTAGGGCACGCTTTGTTCAGGTCGGTATAGTCGGTGCATACCCTCCATTTTCCACTTGGCTTTAAAACCATCACCACGTTGGAAAGCCACGTGGTATATTGTATTTCCCTGATGAAACCGGCCTCCAAGAGTTCGTCCACATGTTGGTTCGCCGCTACGCCTCTCGGCGCCCTCGCTCTTTTCTTTTGGGCCACCGAGGTTGACCCCGGCCGTATGGCCAATTTATGACAGCAGAAATTGGGGTCTATACCAGGTACGTCGGCCGCGCTCCATGCAAAAACGTCTCGATTGTGGGCCAAAACTCTTCTATCCTCAATCGCAGCCTGGGGTCAAGGCCCCGCCTACTTTCGTACTATGGTCCGGATTGTTTCCGAGTACGAAGTCTTCTACCTCTCCTTCGGTTCCGCCGAGGCGTCCCTTTTCTTCTCGTAGGTCCACCCGATCATATTAATCGGTTCTTGGATCTTTTTGTGCTCTGGATCCGTTGTTCCGATTTTGCTTTTACGTTGATTGTCTCATTGTAACACCGCTGGACTCTTTCGATCGCCCTTGATGGTAACGACTTGGTTGTTATTGCCTATCATTTTTATCTTCGATGCTTAGTAGATACTAGCATGTCCCAATTGTGGATCGTTGGTCTTCCCAGGATGATGTTGTAAGGGGATGGGAAATCAGCCACAATAAATCTTACTCGCTCGGATTTGAAACCTTCCTTCGTTCCAAGGGTGAGTCGGAGATCTATATATCCCTTTGGAGTGGATAATTCGCCATTAAAGCCGACGAGAGTGGTTTGGCATGGCTTCAGGTCCTCCTGATCGAGATTCATTCTCTTGAAGGCATCCCAAATGATGATATCTGCCGAGCTCCCTGAGTCTATAAATATCCTCTAGACTCGGCAGTTGACTAGGGTTCCAGTGATTACGAGGCCATCTTGATGGCCGGGGAGTACGTCGGCCATGTCTTCTTTTGTGAACATGAGCTGAGGTCGTTCAATTTTGTCAGTCATGTGTGATTCTTCTTTAAACTTTGGTCGGTCCCTTATTGAAAGAACTTCCTTTAGATATTTCCTCCGTTGGCTCGGCGTATCTCCTCCTCCACCGAAGGCTCCGCTAATAACGTTGCAATCGAACTCGGCGTCGGGAAATCCGCTGTCCTCGATGCCGCTTCTTCCTCTTGCCTCTCTTCTTTTCTCGTGGTCCGGCCGTTCGATCGGTCATCCCGCTCGCTTTTCTTTTGTGCGTCCCTGCGTTCTTATTACGTATTGACGCAACTTTCCTTCTCGGACGAATTTCTCGATGGCTTCGCGAAGTTCATAACATTGATCCGTGGTATGCCCTTTACAATCGTGAAAAGTACAATACCGATACTGGTCCGTATTGGACCGTTTCCTAAGGGGATGAGGTTTTTCGACCTTCCGCATCTCGGTCGACGCTACTTCCCTCCATAGCTGGGACCGGGGCACATTAAGGGGGGTATAATAGTCATATTTACTCTTCAAATCTGTCCTTGGCTTAGATTGCTTACTATCAGTTCCTTTCCCCCGGCGATCTTGCTTGCGACCGTCGGACTGGATTTTCTCCCTCGGCGGGGTGCTCTTGTCCGGTCCTTCGAGCATTCGCTTGGCGCATTTGTTCCACCTCCAGATATTTCTTTGACCGTGTTTGCCAAGTCATCAAATTTAGTTATCGACCCTGGAGGCAGGGTTAGTAACCACTTTAGGGCTGGTCCCTTTAGGGTTGTGGCGAAAACCCTGCTTATGATGGGTTCTCCAAGGCCTCTACACATCATGATCATCTGAGAATCATCCACATGAGTTGTTGGGTCCTGCGAACCGTCGTACATGCTAAACTCAGTGAGGTTCAGCTTTCCTGGGAACCGTGCCCTGAGGATCTCAGGAGAAAAGGGGCTGTCGGCTTTAGCCTCGGTATATCTTCCTTGACGAGAATCGTGTGGAGGATGTCGGGTCGATCCTTCGATCCGGAGGACTTCCCCTTCTTGATTCTTTGGTGGAGGAGGCCGCCTTTTAGTATTGTCTCGGTCCTCTGCCGACGGAAACTATGACCTTCTGGTCGGGTTCCCATGTTTTGTCATCCCGATCATAGCTGGTGTTTTCAGGTTCCCTTTTCCGGTTCCGCTCGTCGATGCGATGAAATTGAAGAGTATAACGCTTGTCCATATTCTCGATGCGTTTCATCATGGCGAGCTGTCCGTTATGGAGTGTAAGGAAGTCCGGATTCTGGACCGGGGTCTCCTGATCCACAACTGGATTGGATTTCTGTGGCTCACGGCAATGTCCCCGCGCTGCCGATGAACCCGTCTCGGACTCGTTTTCATTTTCAAGTTGATCGTGATTCGGGACAAGAGGTTCCTCATAGCGCTCTTCATTTGTGATAGCCGGTCTTCATTGTCCCGCTCATTGCCACCGATAGGGTTGGTCGACTGCTCGGTGTGCTGTGGTTGCCGGGGTGGTTGACGTTGCTCTCCGGTTGTTCGAACCATCTCCGGCTGCTTCTGGCTTGTACTGCGGGTGTTAACCCTCATTGGTCACGGGAATCGAAATTTACGGTTCCCCACGGTCGGCGCCACTGTTCTGGTGTAGAACACAGATGTCCAGCCGCGTGTATGGGCTGGTGATTTGATATTGGATATAGGGTCTCAGTCTGGGTGCCAACGTGATGGCTCACAGACGGAGAGAGATCACCGAACACAACCTCGGCGCTTGGCCGAAGGAGTGGGGTGTGTGCTCAGTGTGGCAGTATGTAAAATAGTCTAGGTCTAGAACGTGTGTACCTTAGGCTGTTGCTTGGGTATTTATAGGACCTACCTGGAGCGGCTTTGGCGTGATTACAGGCCTATAATCCGAACTGCCTATCCTTATGCGGAGGTTCTCCTAGATCTCCGGGGTAGTTGAGATATTCCCGGATCGCGGATAGGATGGATCTGACATGCCTACCCTTGGTTGGGCCTTCATGTGATTGGGCCTTATCCAGATCCGTAACAATAAGATTGTAGATTAACAACTTCATCATCCTTTTTCACAACTTCATATCCCCAAAAACCAACAACCCTGTAAGTATAATTTTTAGAGCATAAGTTTCAGAAATCAATAACAATATCAATATATAAATCAATAACATGAGAATTTAAATTAACGACTTCATTATTCCTTTTCACAATTTCTTATCCAGATATAATTTTCAGGACACAAGTTTCAAATGTCAATAACAACATTAATATATAGATTAACAACATGAGATTTTAAATTATCAACTTCATATCCCCAAAAACCAACAACCTGTAGCTATACTTTGAGGGTACAAGTTTTAGAGTTAATAACAACATCATTATATAGACTAACAACATGAGAATTTAAATTTACGACTTTATCATTCATTGTCACAACTTCTTATCCAGATATAATTTTCAAGGCATAAGTTTCACAGGTCAATAACAACATCAATATATAGATTAACATGAGATTTTAAATCAACAACTTCATCATCCTTTTTTACAACTTCATAACCAAGTATAATTTTCAGGTCACAAGTTTCAAGGGTTAATAATAATATCAATATATAGATTAACAACATGAGAATTTAGATTAACGATTCCATCATCATTTTTCACAACTTCATATCCCTAGAAATCAACAACCTTGTAGGTATAATTTTCAGAGGTCAATAACAACATAAGTATTTTTTTTTATATAAAAATTTTAGGAAAGGGGTTGGGTTCACCCACATTCCAAGGGCAGGGCGAAATCTCCCTTCCTCTTAGGTGATACCGATGTTGGGCAGGCCGAGCCGTCTATTACCTTCAGGCGTTAACCTAGGCACCTAGGAGCTAGGATGTCTTCCCCAACGCCTTGACCAACTCCAGGATCGAACCCCCTCCCTTTTGGTGAGAGTGTCCTACCCCTTTGTCAGTTGAACCCAAGAACGAAGGGTAACAACATAAGTATTTAGATTAACAACATGAGAATATAAATTAAAGACTTCAGTAGCCCGTTTCACAACTTCGTCCATTCTATATGTTGTTCCAATCGTAATCAGGGCATATGAGTCAATTCGAAAGATTTGGAGAGATTTGAAAATTTCACATTCCTCCGTCAAATATGATAGTTAGGATTTTACAAACTGGTCACACTTGACACTTATTTATCTTTTGTCTATTTTAATAATATTTTTCCGGGATTTCCCGCTATTTTATCTCCAGTTATTTAGTGATTCCCCGAATATTTTCAGTGTTTATAAGTGGAGCCCAACCAGTTAAGTTGGGCCAGACGGGGCCCACCCTCGTAACTGACGCCACGCCCTGGCGCTCTAATTTAAAAGTTTAAAAAGTTCAATTCAAATTGAGCTAAACACCGTAACCAAAACGTAATCAAGTGGGACCCGCTAACAGCCACACAAACATCACACCTGTAACGGTCCATTGACCATCGTTAATTCGTTATTATAACCCCAAAAGGACCCCACGAGAACTCTGTTTTGACACGTTTAACTCCCGTCAAATGAAGGCACACCAGTTTAATCATGCTCCGCGACGCAGCATAAGACACCCGACCTCCTCGCTTATTGCGGAGCGCAGCATTTTGAAAATTGAAGGACCCTATAAACGTCGTTAATCCGAAGAGTTTCTTGAAGTTGGGAAGGAGTAGAGTTTATTCAAAGTTGAAAAATGAAGACCGCGAGTGACTGGATCAATTCGTGTTCAAAAGAGCAGATGAAGATCTACGAGGAATGGTTTAAGTTGGCCGATTCAGGTTTCATCCTCTTATTTCTGCTCTTTTCCACATTAACACATCACCAATCTGTCAATTTTTCTCACTTTATCGACTTTCCCCTTTTCATCTGATGTGTAGATGGAGATGCACGTATCACTGGTAATGATGCCACCAAGTTCTTCGCAATGTCCAATTTATCTCGTTCTCAACTTAAACAGGTGTATAGCTTCTCTGATTTTCTGATTGTTGTGCAATTTAGAATCAACTCTGTTTAATGATTTTTTTCCCGTTTTCAAGTATTCTTTTATGAATCACTCTTCGGCGTTCATATAAGTTGTTAACCGAGCATGTTTCTCGAATTGATTGCCGAACTAGTACTGATATGGTTTGTATCTCTTAGGTTTGGGCAATTGCAGATACTAAAAGACAAGGGTTTTTGGGTTTCGCCGAGTTTATTACAGCATTGCAGGTTCTTGTGTTATTGAAATGCTTTTCCTGTCTATGCGATATGGTGTCATATGAGAATCTGACCTGAAAATTATGTTTATGACTTCAAACAGCTTGTTGCCCTGGCTCAAACAGGATATGAACTGACCTCAGATATCCTTAAAACTGAAAGTAAGTTGACTAATACCTTTTAACGTATCCGTATTTATCTCGTCCATGACATTCATCCCTAGGCTAGTGGAATAATGTTAAAACGAGGTTTTCTGACACACCGTCCACTGAGTTCCTGATTAATTAACGGAGACAGAGTTGTGAAGGTTTCTCTAAGGAGAGAAGTATTCTACATTTAAATTCTAAAGAATATTGAAAGAGCATAGAGACGTTACAGATTCTGTTTCACTCAATTCTTCTAGAATTGACCAATCGACCAGTTAATGATCTTGAGAGACAAAATTTGGATTGGAGAGTCAGAAATCTTGATGACAATCTAATCCATTACATAGAATTATTGCAATTGATTCGCTTCAACGAAGGGGCCTTCTTGCTTGTTGTGATTCTTCTCATCGTTGATACTAAATTCATCTTTTCACTCTCACATTTTGATGCATCTAATTTTGCTTCTGTTCATTACAGTTGACAAGGAAAATATTAAACCTCCAGTGATGGAGGGAATAGATGCTTTACTGGAAGTGAGTACTAAGCTGTATTTTTTTTTTTTTAAAAAAAAAAAAAAATCTCTTTTGGTACTAAATTATATTTAATTATTTATGTGGATGACCTATAACCTTCCTCATCCTCCTTTTCATTTTTCCCCTTTCTGGTTTCAGAAAACTAAGAGTTTATCCATCAAAGCCCAACCAGAAATGAATGGTAACATACATTATTTTTTCATAACAACGGCATTGCATTGCTTAATTAATAATTAACAGTTGGTTAATTTACTTTATTGATAAAATGTGAGCGCAGCTCAGCTTCAGCCGGCGCCACCTACTCATAGGCTTGCTTCAAAATCAAAATCCTCAAAGAAGGTATATATGCCAGCCTTCAATGCTTTGTAGGCATATTTCAGTTGTTATAGGATCTTATTGAGGATAATGTGTATTTTCTTAAGAGTTAATAAGTATGACATGCTTGATTTGAGATCATTTGCTTTAATGATAAACCACAAATATTTGCTTTTCTCAGTTACCTCTACATTCAATCACATCAATAATTGATGGCTTGAAGAGACTGTACGTTGAGAGACTTAAGCCATTGGAAGTCGCTTATCGTTTTAATGATTTTGAATCTCCCTTGTTGGTAAGTGTCATTTGCCTATCATAACAATACCCTAACAAAATAGTTATTCTTACCTATTGTTATAGGATAATTAAGTTTGTGGGTATTTGTGATTTGCAATTTTCAGACCAGTAGCGATTTTGATGCTAAACCAATGGTAATGCTTCTTGGTCAATATTCCACCGGAAAAACAACATTTATAAAACACTTGCTAAGATGTGATTATCCAGGTTGGTTAACTTTGCAACATCTTAAAGAAGATTCATTATGAATTATTTTAATATTAAAATCACCATACTAATGTACTTTTTATTTCTCGTTGTTCAGGAGCTCACATTGGACCTGAGCCTACAACTGACAGATTTGTTGTTGTCATGGTATAACAAGCCTCGTGTTGTTCAATTACCATTAGTAGTCAATAAAGTACAAAAATGAAAGATAGGTTTCTATGTAGGCCCTCTCTTATTTGGTCAATGGGACATTATCATACTTATTTTCCTCAATCCATTTAATATGTTTGAACTTATATCTTTATATGATGATTAAAACAATATCATTCTTATTCATAGCCGGGACCTGATGAGAGGAGTATTCCCGGAAATACCGTCGCTGTTGATGCTGATATGCCTTTTAGTGGTCTGACAACATTTGGAGGATCATTTTTATCAAAGTTCCAATGTTCTCAGTTGCCACACCCAGTGAGTTTCTTAGATTCTCTGAATTATACATTGAACACACAAGTTTTGAAATTTTGCCAGTTGTTTTATTGTTGAAGCAATTTTTTTACTTCCAGCTTTTAGATGAAATCATTTTTGTGGACACCCCTGGTGTCCTATCTGGAGAGAAACAAAGGACTCAACGAAGCTATGATTTCACTGGTGTTATATCTTGGTTTGCTGCAAAATGTGATCTCATTCTTCTCCTATTCGATCCTCATAAACTTGATATCAGCGATGAATTTAAACGTGTAATTGCATCTTTACGCGGCCATGATGACAAAATTCGTGTGGTTTTGAATAAAGCGGATCAAGTCGATACTCAACAAGTAAGGCATTAGTTATCTGCAGATTTCATTTTGATAAGGTCTTATTGATATGGCGTTTAAATTTAGGCCTTGTGCTATAATGTAGCTCATGAGAGTTTATGGAGCACTGATGTGGTCCTTGGGGAAAGTCTTGAACACTCCAGAAGTTATGCGTGTTTACATTGGGTAAGTTTTGTTATTAGATGATTAATTAATAATTAATAATGGCTTTAGCTATATTCATTCTCATTCCAAAAAAACAGATTTGAATCATGGTTACATTTTACTAGGAATTGCATTGAATTGATGGTAAATTCAGTCAGATGTTTCTCAATTTGATTTCTCATCATATGAGTGCCCTCTAATAATTTAATGTTGTTTTGCTGTATAAGAATCTCACTTTTTTATTTTTATTTTATTTTATTTTCCCATTTTATAGCTCATTCAATGATAAGCCCATAAATGAAGGTTTCGTTGGTCCATTGGGAGCAGATCTCTTCGAGAAGGAACAAAATGATCTGCTTGCAGACTTGGTTGACATTCCCAAAAAAGCTTGTGATCGTCGGGTATGATACTGACACTGTTTTATTTGTTTGGGAAAACTGGTGAAAAGTTCCTATTCAAAAACTCTGTTGGCCGGAAGAACTTGATATGTAGGATTTCATATATAGAAAGTATTACTTTCATCTAAGAATCTGAATATATTGGAATTGGAATATGATGCAGATCAACGAATTTGTAAAACGTGCTAGAGCTGCTAAAATGCATGCATATATTATTAGCCATCTTAAGAAGGAAATGCCTGCAATGATAGGCAAAGCTAAGACACAACAAAAGCTTATTGATAATCTTGAAGATGAATTTGGAAAGGTCTGTCTTATACTCTTTATTTCTCTCTTATTCAATTCAATCCCATGATTACTTAGTATTTATCTTCCTTTTTTTTTTTCAATAAACAGGTTCAAAGAGAGTTTCACCTACCTGCTGGTGACTTCCCCAACGTAGAACACTTTAGAGAGGTTTTGAATGGATACAGTATTGACAAGTTTGAGAAACTTAAGCCTAAAATGATACAAGTTGTGGATGACATGCTTGGATATGAGATTCCTGAGCTTTTGAAGAAGTTTAGAAACCCTTATGATTGAATAAGGAGGAGCTGAAAAATTTTGTATCTTCTTGATTCGTGGCCTTTCTTTGGTTCTTCATTTAAGTGTTTGAATTTAAATCTTAGCATGCAACCCATCTCTGGGTTGCATTCAATGTTTGGATTCATGTATGTTCATGATCTTTATGCCTACAGAAAGTACTCGTATCAAGGTTGTTTGATAGACTAGTTTCCCCCGTTTGGTAGTGTTTGATATTCTCTTTAGTCCTTAATATCCTTTAAATCATGTGGATTAAGGTAAGAAGGAAAATTAGTTTATAATTTTAATTTTTGAAAAGTTTCAATGTATTTTCAAAATCATCCTTCAACAATAGCTAAGCTCTATTTTCCAAATTACTCAGATAAATTTTAAAAAATAAATTGGTATTGATGCAACACACGCCCACACACTAGGGGAAGAAGAGGGAAAAACCGAAATTGAGGGGGTGAGAAGATAGAGAGTAAGGGGTAATTAGGCAGAGAAATAAAAAGGGATAAAGACCAAAGGGGAAACTAAGAACTTGGATGATTAAAATCTTAACTAATATGTCATTTACAGAAAAATAAGATGATTTTAAAAATATTAATTAATTTTTCAGTTCGTCTGAAATAAATAATTTTGTTTTCTTAAAAAAAATAACGATCCTATATTAAATACCTAAGAAACAAATCAATATTTACCAAAAAAGAAAAAAAAAAGTAGTATCATAATTGGGTCTCTCTTTCTGCCTTCTTGTATGCAATGGGCGGGTTGGGCAATCCGAGGCTAAACCCATAGCCCGCCCATTTAATTTTAAATGGGTATGGGTTAGCCCATACCCGTACCTCAACCCATTTAAACTCGTGTAAATGGGCTAGCACATAAATGGACGGGCTAACCGGGTTTTGGGTAAACCATTTACATTTGACTTTTTATTTTCTTAATAAAAAAAACATATATAAGCATTAAGCATTCATCCAAATTCATTATTCCAATTTCTGAAATCTAAATCTTAAGTTCCATGATTACAATTCACACAAAATAACATAAATTTAGACAAGTACCATTGTTACATAATCTTGATGTTCAAACTCCAACTTTTGAATTAAAACATTACAACCACAAGTTCATAGATTAACAAAATGACATGCTTCCATTGAATCTGCATGCTTCAGTTTTCATCATCTTTAGATTCACTTAAAAGAATCTTGTATCTGACCCAGTACTAGAAGGTAATTTTGAAGATACTATAGATACTAGTATACCCAACAAATTACATGCCAACAGATTTAAAACTTAATACTTGGAAGCATTCACTCTCCACTATGCTAAAACATCAAATTTTGGATCATGAAAGCAAACTAATTTAGTTTGAAGATATTCATCCACTTCTAAAATATTCTCTACATTACATGTAGAACCAATAGCAACTCACAAGTTCGAATAGGCAGAGCCATAAAGAGAGAAAGTGAGCGAGATTGAGAGTCGATGGCCATTATGGTTATAGATTAGAGGTGGTTGAATATTCGAATAGGAAGGGATTCAGGGAATGCTTTACGCGGAATGGAATGGGTAGTTAATAAAAAAATTGCACTAAATGGGCGGGTATGGACAGCCCATAGGTGTGCCCATAGCCCGCCCATTTAAATCCTAAATGGGCGGGTTCTAACCCAACCCATTATAAAGTCTTTTTGGACGGGCTTAATATGACCCAATTACACCCAATTACGTTGGATTTTAGGCGGGCTTATGGGTTTCATGTTTAGCCATTATTGATTAATAACACTACCAAACTCACACTTAACCATCACCACTTCAATATTATCAGCAACTACAGAACATAGAAGCTAGAATTAACAGAAGAAACAGGAGAGCTAATTATATATACATAATGAAAAAAGAGCATCTTTTTACATCACATTAATCACTTGTTATCATCCTCATTAGTACTCTACTCTGTATTTTCAAAGCCAATTTACAAGAGCTCCTTGAAGAAAAAGACAAGCAGAGTATCTCTCTAGACAGGAACAGCGTCGGCATCTTGATTATCGTCACATGTGACAACCAGACCTTCCACGTACATGGGCAGAAGACAACGGACCCATTGACAACCTGTGGACACAGGCTCTGGTGATGGAACAATCATGAGCACATTATCGTGTCGACGAACTACTCCCATCACACTCACTGTGCTCCCTTCTTTGATGTACCTATAATTTACCAAATTTACATTTTAAGTATAAAAGAGCAATCATACATGAATCAATGAGCAAAGATTTCAACGTCACAAAATACTGGTCCTTAATAAAAAGACCATGTTCAAACGAGATCTTATATTTAATGATTTGAGGAAGTATGATCCTCCATACCCTTCCTTGAGGCGCATTATGCGGTCATCACTGGAGAGTTTACGGTCTGTTAGCCAGCTTAAGAAATTTGGAGATAATTCCCTGTTCTCCTTTGTTACGTCAACTACAGTGGCTGGTTTCACAAAAGGAGCCACCTTGGAACCATAGCCTGCTTTGACTAATGCCCTTAGCCCAGACTGGAAATCTGATATGTAGAAGTCTGCTACATATTTCTGCTCCAAGAAAACAATAAATTTACTGCTATCGGGTATGAAAAACAAACCTACCACATATCTTGATCAGGATGCGGCCAAATGTGTGTGTATGAGTGTAGTGTATAGATAATAGATATATAAATTCCTGATGTAGCAGTTTCTCATATATGGGAGTTCTCAAGAACTGAAGATCACACAACAACGAATAAATCTCTAGTTTGCTGACAAAGAAGAGATGTAACATTTAACTAACTTCCTTAATCATATCAAATTAGGTAAATATGTCGTATATTAAATATTGGAGGAGTATTTAAAAATGTCTTTCCCACAAACAATTTAAACATCTCTTGCAACTGTAAATTTGAGGTACTGACTGGCAAAATAGTCATGCTCCAGTGCAAGTAACTTGTTCTTATAGTCTACAGTGGTATTTGTGACATGGAATCATAGTGTATCAGTTTTAAGCATCCTAAACAACATAATTATATTGATTGTGTTGGCTTATGTCACAGACTCTTGGTAAAACATTCCATCAACGGGTTCTGAAGTGGTCGAGAAACTAGATGCCTATGTACCAAGTGCCTTGCTTGAGTTTTATCAATCATCATTGCTTGATCAAACATCAGTTCACATAAAGCATCAATTAAGTAATTCAATAAACTAACCTCACAATATCTAGAACCCCAAGTAAAACAGCGGTGTTTAGGATTTGCTGATCTTCCTCCCCATCCTCTGTATTCAGATAATTCTGTTGAGACATATACGCATCTAGGTACCTTTTGGTAAGAAGACTCCAAAGGAATACTGCCACAGGTTACAACCTACACGAAGAGGCGAGGCATATGATAAAAATATGTACTAAAAAGACACCATTTTTGGTCTGAAGACATTAAAATTTAAATTGCATTCACTTAAATAGCTCAATGAACAATACATCACAAAATAAGAACAAGATTTTTATTCACAAGATTTTCCAATTTAGAGAGAGAGAGTGCAATTTCAGTATTGGACATGAAAATCCATTCATCTGAGAATTCTTAGTTATACATTTTTTTAATGAAAACTAATCGGTTGATGAAAAAAGAAAAGAAACACATCTAATTAATCCTCCCAAAGTGTTAACAGAACAAGTAAAAACACTAAACAAACATAAGGTCAAGCGCTTTTCGTTCCCTGTGCAAGTCCACAGGGAAAACTCACTGAAAGAAGCCCATGAGCTAGTTATAGTGAACATTCCCAGTGAGTATAACAGAACCAACTAACAATATAACAGCTCGACAAAATCAATATACCCCCAATGTCCAGAAGGTAAATTTGCTTAAGGTGTTGAGGCAATGCCAGCTACAAACCTTCGGGAGGTGAAAGAGATCAAAAAGGAACCAAACAGTGCAGCAAAAATGAATGCTCAAAAGCTTTCCAATTGAGTATGTAGCTTCAACTTACCTAAATTCCAGAAGGCAGGAAATCAATGAAGTCAAGGTTAAGATTCAATTACTTTAATGCATTGTAATTGTAAAGAAACGTTTTCTCTAGAGAATTCTGTCCATTAACCCTTCAAGAAGCAAGTATCTGGTCCATCCTGACCCTACCTCGTAAATGCACCTTAACCCCCCAAAAAAAAGCTATGCTGAACTCATGCAAATAACCAAACCTTCTGGCATTGTTTTTTTTGTCCCTTTTTCTTTTTTCATTTCTCCCCCTTCTTCTTCGGAAGTGCAAGATAGCATTTGCAATTATAGAAAACGAGAAAAAAAAAGGAATACCAGTTTGCCATCTAATATCTAGGACCCTGGTATAGTAAACCTTAATAAACAAACATTCAATATTAGAATAATCACAAGAAGGAGTCGCTATCATTATTATATATCCATCCGTCATACAGCATTCAAACCCATACCTAACAAATAAATTTACAAATAAATATCCGCGACTCCACTATTTTTTTTTTTTTTTTTTAAAAAAACAGCTTGGATCATTGCAGTCGAGTAAAACAGAGTACAGATCATTACCAAATAACAAAATTAAGCATTACCGAGTCATGGTCTGAAGAAAAGAAATGCTTGGGTTAATGCTCGGCCAGCAATATAATGAAAGCATTAGCAATAATAAGCAGAGGTGAAATTACCCCGGTGACCTTCACGTACTGTCCATCAATGGCGCCCCTAAGTTCAACATCAGGATGCCGTTTTACAAACCCTAAGAGTCCTCGTCTCCCCCAAGCGCAGTTCCAAACAAACAAAACCAGAACCGGCACGGCGGTTCCGCCGAGAGCCACTAGAATCGCCGCTCTTTTCACCGCCACCATCAGAAACACCCCAACGAGCAGGCCCATTACGACCAACACCATGAATACCCACACAATCGATTTAGAAAGTCTGAACCCAACATTCATTTCGTCGTTCAAGCTCGTCACGGCGGAGCCGTAAACCGCCTTGCCGATCGAACTCGCTTGTTCAAGCTGACCCGACCTCCTCCCTCCACCCGAGGAACCCATCGGGCCGGATTCTGCCGAACCCGAGGTGATGAGAACCGTGGGCTGAAGCGCAATCGGGCCAGACGACTTCCTCGGCATCGGACCCGAACCACTTTGCCTCCCAATCGGACCCGAGCTAGACGCGGATCGCACTTGCCCACTGCTATGTTGAGATGACGGAGAGGTAGTACGAGAAGGTTTCAAAGGAGGGGCATTCGAGGATGGGATATCGAACATTTTACCAAGCTCGCCGGATTTCTTAGGGTCACCGCCGGTGTACGGAACGGCCCGTGACGCCATTGTAGGTTGGCGCTCCTTGAGCTGCTCGGGTGGACCCGAGACGTACAGTCCACTACTGAGCTGGTGCGAACGGGTACGGGTCCCCATTTCAGAGAGAGAGTAAGTTGCAGAACGAAAGGGTGAAGAAGTTCCTCACTGGTTTTACTATATCTGTATGAGTGACTGTGAGTAGAAGACTAGAAGTGAAGGTGCAAACTGCAAAGGGAGGGAGAGGTAGTGAGAATAAAGAAGAAGAAAGGGGTGGTTCTGTGGAATTGCGGAAATGGGGTTGAGATTCCTGATAATGACACCTGTATCCTCGTCTCTCAAAAATGGCAGTTTTGCTATTCGTTTGCTTCGGGCAAAAAAAGAAAGTTAATAAGGGGAGAGTAGTTTGCTTTGGAGATAATTTGTTCTTGTGGTGATATAAACTTTTGTCCTTTAAATTTTTAAATTTGGGGAAAAATATTTCTCCAGAGTTACTAAAGATAAGTTGTCTCCAGTGACTGACTGAAGAAATCATTTACCCTTAAATTTATCCTCATTTTAATTTTGACTATCAAATTTTAAATTATTTATTTTAGTCCCTTTAAATAAAATAAAACTTAAGCAAACTAGGCTTGTTTGTCATGACGGAAAACACCAGACTTTTGAGTTTTGTGCCATAAAAAGCTGCTTGAGAGTTTTAAGTGTATGTTTGGACCATCATTTTTAATAACACACCGTATGTGTATGTTTAGGTAATACCCAAATCACGGTTTCTGAAGTCATTTTTTATAAGTCAAAAAAAACTTTTTATTTATATTCATCTCATAAATCGTAAAAACTAATCAAGTTATTATTGGGTTCACCTGTTTTTAAAGAAATTTGTACCCGTTTCAAATTAGTACCAAATATCAATAAAGAAATATAAAATTACAAAATCATTTCTTAAGATTTTCAGTGTCTCGGGTGATGTATTGAAGTAAGTAGCGGAAATACTTCCTTCACAATATAAGCCAATACGTAAAAGAATTTTGGGAAATTGCTACGAGGTTATAAGGTAGATATTTAATTACCAAAAAAATGGGTAAGGTTTCACGGGGGAAAAAAACACAAGGGCAAGGTTGATTTTTTTTTTCTCCCCTGATTTAAAACAGATATTGTTACGGACACTTGTATCAGACCCAATAACGGAGAAACCCAACAATATAGATAAGGTATACCTATTCCTATCTAATATCAAGAAAGATCCTAACTCTCCCAATAACCCAGGAATATCTCCGGATATGATAGAGTAGTTAGGATCCTTGAGCCAGAAATCACGCCAGGCCCAAAATATCCTACCTAAGGTACACTCTATAAATACTGAGGTCAAACCCTAAGGTACACACGTTCTAATATCTGAACTATTTATATACTGTCATACTGTGCACACACCCCACCCCCTTGGCGAAGAGCCTAGTTGTGTATAGTGATCTTACCTTCTCCTGGGTATGATCTTTGATCCAATATCAAAGAACCAACCATCAGACTGGACATCTGTGTTCTACACCAGAACATATAATGAGTTAACAGTTCTTATTTTAGTTCAGTGTTTTTTTTTTGCCGAAGTAAAGTGATTGAAAGTTGAAAATGACCTATATTATATAAATTGAAAGGTCACAGTAGAAGAGAAAATTGAAATTGTTCGCGGTGGGAATGACCTCATTCTCTACTCTTTCCGGTCATTCATTTACAGAGTTGGTCTTACTTATAAATATAATATATATTTTTTAACTTTTTATTAATTTACCTATATTAATAGTTCCTTAATTATATATTCATCCGGTACTAAATATAAAACATATTTTGTAGTGCAAATATTTACTAAAACGCCTTAATAATCTAAATGATGTCCTATATTTAGGATCAGAGGTAGTAACAATTAAATAGGAGGGGAAATGGAATAATTAAGGAAGATGATTAAGGTGTTTTAGTAAATATATATCATATTAACTAATTTAATTAACTTCCATAATTTAATCAAATTAGGTAAATAAATCTTATATTAAGAACGTGTGAGAGTATTTTAGATTAGTGGTTCCTCTCATGACTTTCTAATCTTCTTCTATACCAATCGCACTCCGATGAATACTTTAGAGATGAATTTACAGTTTAATCCTTGTGAACAAGGAAACAAAATAAATCCGGTGAGTGCTTTGTTCGTTTCTGATTTTTCACTGAGCAATGTAACAACCAAAACCGTGGACATGACTTCTCTTTTTTACCCCTTCCCTTTCCATCCTTTTTCTTCATTTTCCTTTTTTTTCCGTTGGATTAAGATATCAACGATACAGATGTACCATATTTTTTATCATTATTTTCTATTATAATAATATTTTTATTATATGATAGATATGGACCGTTAAGATCTTAATCCAACAACCAAAAAGGGAAAAGGATGAGGAGAGGTAGAGGAGAGAAGTTAGGTCTCAAAATCATACATGGACATGCCATGGTTTATGCTCACTTATTAATAATGTGTTAAGCGGTACCCGCTTTCTCTCTGGTCCTTATTATAAAGCACCAACTAGCGAGTGTATTTAGTCATTTTTATAAGACACTTGTTTGTTCCCAATGAGCATTAATTATTATTTTTTCATGTATGCCCATAATTAATAAAGATAGTGAGTGAGATTAATAATTAATATGATATTGGATTAAATACAATTAGTAGGGGTAATATTGAAAATTACTTAAATTCTAGACAACTTTATTGACTTTAACTGTTTTTATTGGTTTGTGAGAATTATTATTTAGTACTTTATAACAAGGACTAGAGGGAATATCCAATCATGCCTCTCCAGTCTTCATCGTGATCTTTCCTTTTCCCTACCCAAAACTTTATTGCTTTTATCATTTTTTTGCCTAATATGTGTCTAATTTTGGAAGGAGGTCTCTTCTTCTCATCATTTTTCCTCATCAGCCCATCTGGATCATTGATTGAGAATATGAGAGAAAAATCGAAATGGTATTTTGACATTTCATATCGATTAGATAGACATAATTTAGAGATTATGAAAAATAATAAGAAAATGATTATGTGAGAAACCTCACCCACTAATGTTTAGACGGTTAGATTAATCCAATGAATGTTATTTCCAGCAGCATCTCTCTTCTCGTTTTTCAAGGAGCATTGGATCCATATCTTCCCACCGCATACCTTTTTAATATATATATATATAGGGGTTATTGTTTGTCATGTCACTTGACATAAGGTTATGTCAAGTCACTCCAAAACTACGTCGTTTTGGGGTCAAAGGAATTAATGAAGGATCTTTTAGTAAAATTCATATAATAAATACTAAAATTAAAATACAAAAACACCCTTCATTAATTTCCTTAATTCCCAAAACGACGTAGTTTTAGGCTCACTTGACATAATCATATGTCAAGTGACATGACAAACGATAAACTCATATATGTCTTATGTCAAGTTTTATCGTTTGTTATGTTGCTTGACATAAGATTTCGTTAAGTCACCCCAAAACTACGTCGTTTTGGGAGTTAGGGGAATTAATGAAGGGTGTTTTGGTAAAATTCATGTAATAAATGCAAAAAACAAAATACCAAAATACCCTTCATTAATTCCACTAACTCTCAAAACGACGTCGTTTTGGGGTTAGGAGAATTAATGAACTCTCAAAACGACGTAGTTTTGGGGTGACTTGACATAACATTATGTCAAGTGACATGACAAACGATAAACTATATATATATATATAAAAGCATGGATGAAGGATATTTTGTAAAAATATTAAAAGCCTTATTTTATGGGAAACTTGTATGTATTTAATTGAAATGTATATTCAGAGTGGGGAAAAGGAAAGTGATATTTCATGAGACGAAATATTTGTGTGTCGGTTCAATTACTTCAATTTTATCAAACAAAAGAGTCCATCCTATTCACATTTAAAATACACTAATTCATATATAAAAGGCTAAAAGACAAGTTCATTTTAGAGCCGGGGTCATATGGAAAAGTACAGCAGGGCACATGTAAGGCTTTTCTTTAAAGAAAAATATGTTTGAAATTGGGAAAATGACAAATAAATATCATCTGAATTTACAAAATCCCCAGACGTCCGTCGAATTTGTAAAGAGACTGAGAGGTGACAAGGACCTCTGAGGGATATACAAATTTGGGTGAAAAATCTACACTGCCCTTAAGTAACTTTATGAAGACACTGAAGGGAGTAAGGCCACTCCATTCTCATTCGACTGCCCTAGCGCGCTTTTCATCGTCTTCATTGTGACTTTCGTTCTTCATCGTCTTCCTCACGACGCCGTGAATCCCTTAAGAAAAATATGGTTTGATTTTTTGAAATTTTAATCGTTTGGGATGTGGTGGTTGTTGGGGCTAGACTCCATCATTGGAAGTGAAGGAAGGAGATATAAAGAAAAAGGTGAACAGTAAAACAAGCTCAGGAAGTTGAAAAATCCAGTAATGAACAGTAAATGCGTTTGAGGAATAAGGTGAACAGTAAATGTGGATTTTTAACAAAATTCGTAATAACTTTCAATGACTATTTTCATATAAACCGTCGTTGAAAGTCAAGCAAAATAAAAAAGTTACAAGTGTTAAAGAAAACAGTTGTTGAAAATACTTTTATCGTCAAAAGTTTTTGACGACTGTTTTAAAAGTACTGTTTTTACTTTCAAAAAACAGTCATTAAAAGATTTTTACGACTATTTTTCAAAAAAACAGTCGTCAAAAATACTGTTTTTACTTTCAAAAAACAGCCATTAAAAGTTTTTTACGACTATTTTTCAAAAAACAGTCGTCAAAAGTATTTTCAACAACTGTTTTCTTTAACACTCGTTGTAAATTTTTATATATTTTTTGCTTAACTTTCAACGACGGTTTATATGAAAATAATCGTTGAAAGTTATTACGAATTTTGTTAAAAGACCACATTTACTGTTCACCTTCTTCCTCAAACGCATTTACTGTTCATTACTGGATTTTTCAGCCTCCTAAGCTTGTTTTACTGTTCACCTATTTCTTTATATCTCATTCATTCACTTCCAACGATGGAGTCCTGCCCCAACAACCACCACATCCCAAACAATTAAAATTTCAGAAAATCAAACCATATTTTTCTTAAGGGATTCACGGCGTCGTGAGGAAGACGATGAAGAACGAGCGTTGCAATGAAGACGATGAAGAACGCGCTAGGGCAGCCGAATGAGAATAGAGTGACCTTACTCCCTTTAGTGTCTTCATAAAGTTACTTAAGGGCAGTGTGAACTTTTCACCCAAATTTGCATATCCCTCAGAGGTCATTGTCACCTCTCAGTCTCTTTACAAATTCGACGGACATCTAGGGATTTTACAAAATCAGATGGTATTTATTTGTCATTCTCCCTTTGAAATTTCATTATTTAATAAAATATCAAATTTCGAGCAAAAATAAAATAAAATATCAAATGGGTCCCTACTAATTGGATCCTCTTTCATTGCTAGACTGCTAGTAGGTCCCGCTGGCTTCTATAATTGCCCGCATACCCGAATGATGAGTGTTGATATAACTAGATATGGGGGAGGGCGAATGCACATTATGTGCACATAATTAGGTGTTTAATTATATGCTCATACCTCTATTAGATCCAAAAAGCAGCATATAATTTAAATCTAAATAAATATAATATATAAAAAAACATAAAAAAATACGTTCATACCTCTAATAGAGGTATGAGCACATAATTAAGCACCTAATCATGTGCACATAATATACACCCGGGGAGGGCTCCCCATTTCTTATTCTAAGTTGGAAATAGGTCATGCTTGAAAATCCTAGCAGGCTTAGACTTATTAGAAGGTTTATTTTCCTTAAGAGAATGTGTAAAGCCTATCAAGCCGATCTGAGACTATTATAGATGTATCATGTTAAAAAAAATTGTAAAAGATAAGTATTAAATATAGCATCCTAATTTTTATTTTTATGATTCAATTATCATTAAGAAATAATTATTTCATCATAAATAGATTTTATCATGAAATTAGTTGGGTACCAAGAATTTACCTAAAATATGATTTATTAGAGTAGAATAAATCATTAAAAAGAGATTAGAAATAAAGATAATATAAAATAAAAGAATTATCATTAAAAAGGGAAAAAGATAAAATAGAAATAAAAGAAAATGAATTAAAAAATGAAATGAAAAGAAATAGGAAAAATTTGAAAATTCAAAAGAGAAATATTAAAAAAAAGACAAAAGAAAAATAAGCTTCAGGCTCAAACCAATTTATTACAATATAGGTCTGACATGTTAAGATAAAGTCTGATGTGACGTGTTTTCACATCTAATTCCCATCATCAATTTAAAAATCAAGTCTATTTGATTTGTCTTTATCTGAAAGTTTAAACGTAGATCCAAGCTTACAATTTCTAGAGACATATCCAAAATATATAGGGAAAATTCATATAGGGGTCCAATTAAGGTTTAGAATTTTAAAAAAGGCCCCAACAACTTTCATATATCAAAAAGGGTTCTAGGGTCTTTTCTGGTATAAACGTTAACAACTAAAACAGTTATATTAACAACAAAATCAATACCCGTTAACAACTAAATCAGTCGAATTAACAACAATATTTTAACAACTAACATTTTAATGAAAAATCACAGAAAATGCCCTAGGGCCCTTTTTGGTATGTGAAAATTGTTGGGGCTTTTTTTACAATTCTGGACCTTAATTGGGCCCCTATATGGTTTTTCCCAAATATATATATAAAAACAAGGGAAAATCCATACAGGGTCTAATTAAGGCCTAAAATTTCAAAAAAGACCACAACAACATTCACATACCAAAAAGGGTCTTAGGGCATTTTCTGGGATTTTTCATTAAAACGTTAGTTGTTAATGTGACTGATTTAGTTGTTAACCGGGGTTGTAGTGAATGTGACTAATTTAGTTATTAAAATATTATTGTTAATGCGACTGATTTAGTTGTTAACGGGTATTGATTTTGTTGTTAATGTGGCTGTTTTAGTTGTTAACGTTTATACCAGAAAAAGTTCTAGGGCCCTTTTTGGTATGTAAAAATTGTTGGGGCATTTTTTGAAATTCTGGACCTTAATTAAGCCCCGTATAAATTTTCCCTAAAAACTAAGAAACATATCCAATACCTATAGAAGGAGAACGCACTTGATCCTCTGAGCCTTTTTGCTAATTTGGACAATCATCATCATGACCAAAATCATGGCAAATACGTAACTAACTTGCGTCACTATTGTCTACTGCCAAGTGCTCTCGAAAGATCAAATGTTGAACTCGCTGCTTGCTGTAAAATTACAAATCAACAACAACCCCATTAGAGAAAGAGAGGATAAGCTGTAGATACTACTCATTCTCTCTGATTCTTAATATAAGACTCATTTATATTTTTTACATAGATTAAGAAAGCAAAATAAGCAACTTAATCATAACATGTGTTGTATATTATAATATTATATATTAGTTTATAAGTTAGATTTGAGAAAAAAAAAGTTTATAAGTTAGATAAATTAGTTTGATATAAAAATTATAAATATAAATACTTTGAAGGAATTTATATATGTAGCTTTTTTTAATAATCTCTTAAAAAAAAGAATTGAATCTTATATTAAAGATCGAGATTTGATGATAGAAGTAACAAAACCATATAGACCTTGAATATGCGACCCAACTGCTCAAGACACTCCTCAACTAACTGTTGGTGACTCAAAACTTTCCAACTTTTCATGATCCTTAGAATTGTGACATCAATGGTATATTTTCTGTTCTTGATTACATCCTTAATTGCTTTTTTCTTCTCATGCACAGGATGAAGAAGAATCTACATGATAATGAATCACGTCATTCATATATTTCAATCACAAGAGATTGCACAACAGAGAAAATAAGATAACCAAAGATTAAAATGAAGAGGAGAAAAATAAAAACATAATATCAAATACCTTGATCCTCCTCTTTTTGTCAGCAAATTTTGAATTGGATTCAAAATAAGCAGTACAAGATATTGATTTTGTGTTTGGTTCCTTGTTAAAGATCTTGTACGTACTTAGCAGTTAGCACTAGACAACGAGTAGAGTAGTCTAGTAACATCATCATCATCCGACAAGTTCAACTGAGTCTTTATCTCTGAATGCCTATTGAAAAACAAGAGACAGCATTGAATCAACCTACAGAAACACATATATACAAGGAACTAAAGACCTCATAAAAACACAACATGAAAGAATGGCTAACAAAAGGGATACAAAATAAACGCTTGAAGGTAAGTACATATGGCAAGAAATAAAACCTGGTTGGTTGTGACAACCAGCTCCATGGTCTTTGGTTCAAATCTGCCACTGATCGATGTTACAGGTATCCGGTGAATAAATCCACTAGTTTTCGGTGCTTTGTTTTTGTTTGATAGAAGTCCTTACAAACTTCAATGCATCTTTTGCACAAAAACAAAGAAACGATCAACGTATAAGCTGTCAAATATCTTAAGGCTGATTTTGATATTTCAAAAGACACCACTGGACTGCTTTGAGAATAGCATTTGAAGCAATGTCAAAACCGACCTTTGGAAGTGATCGATTTGCTTTTGGTATTTCTTTTACAAAGCTCTTTGGTGCAAAAATAATAATTACTACATAAGGAGAAGCAAACCCTGAGAAGAAGTACCATCCACTCAGTTAAATAACCCCTTAAAATGATATTTTCTCTCTTGTTTTACCTATAGAATTGATCTGGAAACAAGTCTTTGTCACTGATATAGGCAAGAAGCTTGACTACCTGCAGAAAGGGGAATGAAAAACAATTTCAAAGTGAAAAACCAAGTTAATTAGTTTCTTTGTAAGTGTCTATAACATATAGAGTGGAGCAGACCTTTTCAAGTGTTTCGTCAATATAATCTCTCCATCATTCAATTTCTCACTTCCACCTTCCTTGAGAATATTATCATAAAATGTGGCAAACAATTCTGCACTTGAACCTCCAGCAACACCCTTGTTAGAGAACATTTCAAAAGCTTCTTTAAGTGCCTGCAGAAACAAAAAATTTCAGATTTTCAGGTGCACAAAAATAATTTGAAGTAGAAATATAACTTCAAAGCCATTCTCTGATCAAAACCTTGTGGAAAAGAGTATGGCTCTTGAAACACTTGTCAACATGTGGCAGGTATTTGACATGCAGCTCAATCACTTTCCTAATTAACAAACACCTTGAAAAGACCAGTTTAAATGTCAAAAATTACAAAATCAATAATTGTAGTATCCCTTTTCTCCGCCTACATATGTTCCAAGTTTAAAAAGAAAAAAAGGAACAAACTAAAGGTCAGCCAAAATAAATACGTAAAAATAAAGTTACTAGAGTACAGTGTAGTAAATAACTTGATCAGATTTCAATTGCTTTGCTGCACATAAAATATGCAAGAGAAGTCGATTGAATTCCATTATCATGATCTTGATATGTTCACAAAAATATGTTCTGAAATTATTCAAGGAAAACATTTCCAAGGCATGACAAAAAGTTAGCGAAAAAGATATTCAAACCCAAGATTTAAACTTTTATTTCATCTTTTTTCCTTCCATAAACAGGCCTCTTTGGGTGAACAGTTTGGAACAGACAATAGAAATCAACAATTTAAAATAACCCATAAACATCTAAGATAGGTGCATACTAGCACATACTATAATTCCCCAATTACTGAGGATAATGAACTTTTCAACAAGAAATGAGAAGAAAACTTACTAATGCAGACACCGACCACCTTGTTACCAATGCCATGCCTTCAGTAGTAACATGCTACTCTCTCTGATCCTAATTATAGGAACACTTTTGTAGTACAAATTGTACTACAAAAGTGTTCTTATAATTAGGACTGGAGGTAGTATATTAGAGGAGAGAAAGTAATTAATAAGAAAGCTGGAAAAAATTGAAAAATATATAAAGGAAGAGATGAAAAATAAGAAAATGGCACCAACCCTCCTTAAATATACTAGAAACATGATCTAAGTATTGAGGAATTTTAATTTAGAGAAGAGTCTAAACATCCTTGACAAATCGTCAACCTAAGCAATCCACGGAAAATATAATACTACTATGAAAATATGGCATCAAATCCACGTCTCAAGCATCATGAGAGCACGCACCTTGTTGTCTTTAAGTAATGCATGACATCCTTTTTGTTTTTTGTTTTTTAAAAAAAAAATGTTTCAATAGTTATTTTAAAAATCTGTTTTTATAGTGATGTGGCGATGCGATAATGAATAGATGACAACCTCAAAAAATGCATTTCTTCTTGCTTTTAAATACAAGATGCTAGATTCCTCCTCCTTCTTCGTTGATTTTTCTTTTTGACATGGTTGTATTCTTCCCAACCTGCTAATTAAGACCGTTTGACTCTCCAGGTTACCTCGGTTTCATCTGGTACACGATGGGTCACATTTTTCCCGGTTCAAGGTGTGAACCAGACCGGATCGGACTAGCGTCCGGTTCGCCGGTTTATGATATGAACGGACCGGTCCAGTCTAGTTTTTTATACCAACTCGCTTCCTCACTCTTTCAAGAATATTTTGTTAGGCTTAATAGATGAAAATGTGTTATAGAAACTATAATTGTATACCTAGGGACTCAATTGTAAAGCTTTCTCTAGGGACTTAAATGAATAAATACATAATTAGTAGGCTAATTATATTAATTATCCTACTAACATTAGATTAGGACTTGGGGACGGCTATCATGTAATAAATAACCCAAACCTCTCATTTATACCATCATGTTAGTCATGACCATGCAAAATACATTGTGAGAGCCTTTTGGAGCTCTCTTCTCTATTTCTCTTCTAGTTTCCTCCTTGTGTCTTTCTTTTCTACTCCTAATTCTCTATTCTAGATCAACAATCATATTAGTGGTATCAGAGCTCTATTTCAATACTTTCATTGTCATGACTGCCGTAAGACATTTTTCCATCGTTCTTGCCAAGGTCAATCGAGGGTAAACCATTCACCACTAGTCTTGATTTTTTCTTGAAGAATTCTTGCTACCCAAATAGGTTTGAATTCACCACCAGTCTTAAAAAGAAAAGAGAGACAACTCTGATACTACTAATATGATTGTTGATCTAGAATAAAGAATTAGAGGTAGAAGAAAAAGACACAAGAAGGAAACTAGAAGACAAAAGATGATTGTTGTTCTAAAGCATAATCTCTTTTAGTCTCATTCTTGTGTCTTTCTCTTCTACTCCTAATTCTCTATTCTAGATCAACAATCATATCAAAATGATTCAAAGAATCTAACCACCACTGCAATTAAATCATCAAATGTCTTTGTCACTTTCTTGTATTGTAAAAATTGTATTCCATTGAAAAAACCAAGATCAAGGATATTCAAGTCTAGAGAATTTGGGGTTAGTTCATTAAGTGGATATCAAACCCATCTTCTGTGTCAACTCAACAAAATTCACTTTGGATCAATGTGACATCCCGCATTGTCTTGCTGAATATATGTTGGTTCTTTTATTGAATTTCTTGGCCACCTTTCTTTTATAGCAGGAATAACCTATTCAATAAGAAATCGTCTACTAATCTCTTTGGTAACTGAAACTATAGGCTTCGTCACAAGTATACCTGCAGGTCTATTAACAATATTTCTATTTGCTAGCTCTTGTGTAACTAAAAGAAAGACTCAATTTTCCAAGAGAAAGTTTCATTACCATTTGAATCAAACCTAAGACGAGCAACAACAACCAAGAACATCACCTTTCCAAGAAAATTTTTGTTCTTCGTAGTACGTAGTGGCTCTTCCTCCCCTAGTAACACATAATAGTTTGCATTCTTTTTTGTCATATAAAACCACTTCTCATCTAAATGAACCATATTGTGCATACTTTTTAAGAGTTAGATCTCCTGTCATTGAACCATGTTCAATCTTAGTAAAGCAAAATTGTAATTGAGCAACCATATTTCCCTTTCTTCAAAAATGGCTTAATGGTATTACTGTGATACTCGATAGCTCCCTCCTTTTTAAGCCTAAGTAGTGAGGTCTCATTTATCTTCAATGCAAAGGATAAATCTTTCAAGGTGGTACTTCTAGCCAAAGGAACTTAAAGAAATTGATCAAGGTTAGGTTCAATCTTCTTAAAACCACATTTTTTGTTTTTTTATGACACATTTCATTCCCAACCTTTGTTTTTTTTTTTCAAATGGTTGTATCAGAGCTTGGGTTTGATACCATGACTCTAAAATGCGTCAAGAAGGGGAGGAGGTATCTAAACCCTGACTTTGATTCCATGGCTCTAAAATGCTTCAAAAGTGGGGTATCCAAACCCTAGCTTTGATACCATCGCCCTCTCTAAAATGCGTGAAAAGGGGAAGGTATCCAAACACTGGCTTTGATACCATCACCCACTCTAAAGCACGTCGAGATGGGGTAAGGTTACTCTAAAATGCGTCGAGGGAGGGACCATATTGGAGCTTGAGTTCAATGTGGGTACTTCAGCAAGTCAACCTAGAAACAAGAATGAATCTAATAGGCAAAGGCATTACATTATACAGCAAATCACCATATATGAAGAAGTGGAACAAAAGAAGTATCAGATGAAGTAAATAGACATATATCATTGTTATATTACATAACCAAAACACGTCGAGAGGGAAAGGCACCCATACTCGATAACTTGAGTTTGGCTTTGATAACACCGCTCTCTATAAAATGCGTTGAGCAGGGAAGGGGTATCCAAACTCTGGCTCTGATACCATCACTCACTTTAAAACACATCGAGAGGCGGTGGGGTTACTCTAAAATGCGTCGAGGGAGGAACTACATCGGTGCTTCAATTCTGTGGGATACTTCGGCAAGTCAACCTAGAATCAGGAATGAACATAATAAGGATGAAGGTGCAATTTTACCAACAAACTATTAGAAGGAGAACATCTGGTACAAACATTTATTATAGCTATCTTAAATACAAAAAAAACAATTAAAGGGGGTAAAAAAAACACAAAGCCATTAGTTTTTTTTAACGGTGGTTTGATAGGCTTTTTCTACTTTCCTTAGTCTCTCTCTTCTCTCTCGACAACCTTTTTCTTTTTCTCTTCCTCCTTCCACCGGTCAACTCTCTCCCCTTACACTCACCATGGCTCTCTCTCTCCCCTTCCTGACGGCAACTAAATTGCGGTGGAACTTGCAGATGTGGTATGACGACGACTTGGATCACAAACTATTTAAACGCAGTCCTAACTATGAAAACTCTCTCAACTAACCAGTAACGGCAACTAAATTGCGGTGGAAGAAAAAACCCACAAATAAATATTTCCTCGTTCCAGCTAGCTCTCCTCCTAGCTATGATCGATTTATCAAAAAATGCAAACGAGATACAATAGAAACGAGAAGGCAAAATCTCTGTGATTAACTTCACTGAGAAACACTTAACCACTTAGAAAAGTTCTTGAATTCTGTGTAATTAGAATCAGATACCATGTATATCAAAAAAGAATCAGACATCATGGTTTGACACCAAGCTTTTCCGACCGCCTTTATAGCAGAAGCCTCCTCCTGAAAATGCAGCTGAAACTAGATTAAACCAATTTCCAATCTCAAGCACACAATAACAAGCAATAATATTCTCCGTACATATATACTCATTTCCTATGCTTATTCTTCAACTTGCAGATGCTTCGATTCATACAAACAATATTCTTTCGCTAGGGGAAAAAAGAAATATCAGCAGTGCAGTGTTATACCATCACTCTAAAACAGACTCTAATACCATCGCTATAAAACACATCAAAAAATGGAGGTATCTAAACCCTGTCTTTGACCTCACTCTCTCTAAAACACGTCGAGAAAGGAGTAGATGGGTGGGGTTGACTCTGATACCATCACTCTAAAACAGACTCTGATACCATCGCTCTAAAACATATCAAGAAATGGAGGTATCTAAACCTGACGACCCAAAGCCCGGGCTTTGACCTCGCTCTCTCTAAAACGTGTTGAGAAGAGAATAGGTGGTCGAGGCTAATTCTGATATCATCATTCTAAAACAGAGTTTGATACCATCGTTCTAAAACACATCCAGAAATGGAGGTATCTAAGCTTGACGACCCAAGCTTGTATTTAGCCTCGCTCTCACTAAGGTATCGAAACTTGACAACCCAAGCCTATCTTTGATCTTGCTCTCAATAATATCCGCTTTAGGGCTCCCGTCATTTTTCACGGTTTTAAAACGCATAGAAAGAGAAGGTATTCAGACCCTGCATCTTTCATTTCACTCCCTAGCTGATGTGGGACTTTACAGTAAGAATGCTGGGAGATCGTGATATGAACACAATTAGGACAAATGAATATAATATAAATGAGTCTCTTAGGATTATATCCATCTCACTTTTATGAGGTTTTTTCTTTGAGGTAGGGCACGACCATTGCATACATATGCATTCAATAATCAAGAGATCTTTCCTGCTTATCATATTGGAACGGGGCACATGGAGTAGATAATGGGTAGTAAGTATTATACATGTATAAAGAAATGTATAGCATCCATAATTTGTCACATAGGTAAACAACGAAATAATACTATTGCCAATAAAGAAACGTTGGTGAGAATGCATTCTTTTTTCCATTTCATTTTTTGGTATTATTAATTTTCTTTTCTTTTCTTATTTTTTAATTTTTTTTAGGACTACATATTTTCTTATATTAAGAACTATAGATAGCATATTTTTACAGGTACTTATGATATTATATAATCATACCTTGTGGGTGATAGGAATAGATTTATTTAGAATAAAACGAATTGGAACTAAGTTTTGATTTATTTTCTTAATATTCATTTGATAATACTTTAGATAAACATTCATTTTTGGGATGAAAATTTGTCCCTCATTTAGTGTTGATCACAATCATGACTGTGTCGGATTCCAACAATGTCAGGACCCAGTTGAGAGCATCTCTCCCAAAGACATTTTTTGCATTTCATTTTTTGGCATTATTAATTTTATGACTCCTTTCAATTTGCCATAATTTCGTTAGTCATACATAGCACCAGAATTCAGGGCCCACCCAACTTCTGGGATACCTCTTGCGCAGGTTAGCATTATATTGAAGTTTTAACATGATAACGTAAGTTGCATAACCTAGTTCAAGCACTTCCATATTTAACCATAGTTTTAAGAAAGAAATATATTAAAAAAAGTCATCTTTTCCTATAAGATAATAAGGTTCAACTTTGGATTAGTTTTTTGAGAGTGACTTTATAGTCTACAAAGTAAGTATGTGAAAATAGTTTTATCTCGATTTATATAAAAGTACACTTCAAACTTAAACAAACAAGTACAAAATTGAAGATATATACTCGGCTTAGTGTTTTTTTGGGTTTGCTTGCTTAAATGTGTGTTTAGATTAGTTTTTTTGAAATTGATTTTATAGTATATAAAATAAATTGTATAAGAGAGTCTCAAGGAACTTTCTTAAAAGCTAAACCAAACAAGTAATTACCGGTTCTATGTAGCATTTGGATGTGCCAACATAAAAAGAGGAACCCCTCGTTCTTGGGTTCAACTGGCAAGGTGGTCGAACTTCCTCACCTCAAGGGAGGGGGTTCGATCCCTGCGTTGGTCAAGGCGCTGATGGAGGCATCCTAGGGGTCTAGGAAGCAATGGAAACGCTGGTAGAGGTGGAGGCATATGTACTCTCGGTCCAGTATGCCCTGTGGACTGGGCTCCAAGCGCCCTGCCCTTGGATTGTGGGTGAACCCAACCCCTTTCCTAAAAATTTCTTAGCAAAAAAAAAAAAACATAAAAAGAGGAAGAGAGAGATTTTTTGGGGAAAATTAGCACATGTTCCAAGTATAATACTCGTATTTTTTTTTTTTTTATATAAAGACAAACTTCAATAAACACCAAGTAAAATGATTACAATAAATTTAGTCTACATTACAGCAGTAGCGAAAACAAAACCAAGCTGCCTAAGACAACAAAGTAACAAAACAAAGAAATAAACAAACAAAAACGAAAAACCATACACATGAAGAGCACAGAAAAACAAAGCAGTAAACGACTTATGCGAACAAGAAGATTCACAGCCACCAAGAACCGCCAAAAACTCAGATGGAGCCAGTAAGGGTCGAGCAGGATAACGGAGGGGCGTTGCAGCACGTCTCTTAGAGGACATAGGCCACCCGAGTGAACCAACGTGGTTTGAAGCTTCCCATATGAAGAGAGAGTACGCAAACTGACAAGTTTGGATGCCAGAAACAGAGAGTGAAGAACAAACACGAGCTCCAGCCAACACAAGAGGAGAAATCGATGGCAAAAGCTACAAACATGCAATAACACACAAGCAGAAACTAAACAACATCATAAAAGAAACCAACAAGCAACGTAGCAAAAGAAAGAAGCACAACAGGATGGACCTCTAAGTGGCTGCTAAGAAACTTAGAGGTCCCCAATAAGATCGTCCATATGCACTGAGCTTTTTGGCACAAGCTCCATTAAAACCCAGAACATGAGCATGAAGCTCACCCCATTTTACGCTTTTGGTAAGGCAACGCTGCTTCTTGGTATGAAAGTAGAAAGCCTTAAAAATAAAAAGCAATTCCCAACGATACCCCAAACAAGAAGATAAAAAGATTAGGAATTGACAAATTTGCCTCCAGCAATAAAAGAAAGCAAGAAGAGGTTCTTTTGTCTTACAAGTATGGAAGCAAGAAGGAGAAAGTCATGCTTGCTTGGAGCTTCATTGTCAGAAAAAGCAACTTTAGATCGTTTGCTATTAGAAATAGGGGATGATGCTCTCTTCCTTTTCCGTGTGCATAAAGAAGAACGGGAAATATCATAGCTGGAGCTCCCCAATGGACTAGAAGGAGAGGAAGCCCACGTCTCCACTTAGGCAGCTTTTTTTTTTTTTTTGTTGCAAATCGACTAATCTGAATTCGCCCTAAGAGGGGCCCACATTCTTGAGGACCAACACCATTTTCTCTATTTATACGTCTCAAACCAGGTTAAGGGAGAGAAAGTCCCTTCTTTTTTATTTTGATACAAACTTGCTCTTAACAAATGTTGGTCCCTCATAGGCAGCTTCATCACTCGGTTTGGTCTTCAAATCTAAGGCCCAAAGTTAAAGCCCAAGTTTTATATTAAAGAAACAAAAATCTTGGGCACATGTAAGCCGACCTTGTAACAAAAAAAAAATGTAAGCCGACCTGAATAATGGGGAGCCATCTGACGTAACCACAAGCATGAAGAGATTTTTTTTTGCTCGAAGCATGAAGAGATTTAACCAATACGGATGAAGAGATTTAACATTCATGAGTTTAATATGTAAACCATAAATCTTGATTTGTAAATATAAAATTATATTTAATTTTTTAAATATAAGACCTATGACTCTATGAGTAATATTTCTGATTTTTTTTATAAAAGAGGGACTGAGGGAGTATAGTTTGAAGAATTGCATATATTTTTATCTTATATAAATCTAAAAGTAACTTAGGTCGACGGTTGCTGTGCTGCCGCTTGTCTTGTGGGGTGCTCTTGGGTGCCACGTGGATTCTGGAAATGGGGGCGTTACTGGGTCCCAATGAGATGGCGTGACAGTTAACGGATAGGATATATACCAAAGTGTGAGAGTGAGAAGAAGAATGCAAAAATTAGAAGAGCGAATTGTTGCTAAATGAGGCAAGCACAGAGATCAATCCACCATATGCCATCGATGATGATGATGATGATGTTGTTGTTGTTGACGATGCAAGAAACGAAGCTCAGGCCTAGGAAGCTGTCAATCCAAAACCATCTCTCTCTTCCCCTCCACAATCAAGAGCCTTCTACTTTTGAACCAAGCATTCACGAGACTCTCCTGAAGTTCCCTGCCTTTGACATTCACCTTTTCCCTTCTAATCGGCCTAATCCCTCTATCTCATCTTTCATCCAAGACCGTGAGATACTTCGTCTTCTTCCCTCCTTTCTCCGCCACAACAATGAAATCTCATCACCAAAGTCCTTTGTTTCAGTCTCTGGTCGCTATTGCATGTGCTGTGTTTCTTGATTCATAGCAATTTTCATACACCAAGTGTAACTGTTTCGCAATAGTAGGATTTATTATCGTTTTGATTCTTTCATGAAAACCCATACCCATGTTTCGGAATCAGTTTATGCACTTCCTCAAATCGATTCACACATTCCTTGGGGAAATTATATTTAATAGTTGATTCGTTGCGGTGAACACAACTTCGATTCGATTTGATTCAAGGGTAAGTTCGCTGTTCTTCAAACTTTGAAGACCTTTTCATTCAATGGCGGGTTCTTGCTTCCACGCGCTTCGCCTACGAAGGTTGAAGAGTAAACCTATCGCGGAACCGTCTTCTTCGACGAGGACCAGGCTGAATTCTGACATGGAGAATATGGAGAGGAGGAGATTCGATAGTTTGGAATCATGGTCGATGATATTGGACTCTGAGAATGTGGAAACATGGGAGCCGTCTAAGGAGGATCGTCAAGAGGAATGGAACGCTGATCTTTCGCAGCTTTTCATAGGAAACAAGTTCGCTTCTGGTGCTTATAGTCGGATTTACCGCGGGATTTACAAGCAGAGAGCCGTGGCTGTGAAAATGGTGAGGGTTCCAGTACAGGACGAGGACAAAAGAGACGTGCTAGAGAAGCAATTTAAATCTGAAGTGGCTTTACTCTCACGTCTCTTTCATCCTAACATAGTGCAGGTAACAAACATCTTGAAGCCTTCTCATTCGTTCTCCTTGTTACTGTGGTGCTTGTTTTGCATTTCTGCATGAATCTTTCGGTTTTTGTTTTTTTACGTGAGTCTATTGGACAAGTCAAAGTGTGAAATGAAACACAATTGATTTTTAAAATAGAGATGTGCCATATCTGATACACGTCCATTACCTGTGTCTTGTATCAACTTCGATACTTCGAATTACATTTGGACAATACATATTTTCTAGTGCCATAGTGACGCTGATATCAACTTGGATCTAGTACTTCTGTTTATGTTTAATACGAACAGATATAGTAGATACAAGGACTAGGCTAATCTAAGATCTCTGTTTAACATGTGGTAGTTTTGTTATCACCTACAAAGACTAGTTGCTACTGACCATTTTGATGAATAAATATTTTTATGGAACAAGTTATGTTTCTTATTTGAGTCAGACGAAGGTTTAGAGGGAGCAGCAGAGAATCTTATGAACTAATTCAGTCTCACCGCTAAATGTCAATAAGCTGATAACTCAGATGGCATCAGTTTCAATTTTAAGGATCATGCTGAATTTGATGCAATATGCTCTTGCTGCCCCCAAAAAAATTAAAAATTAAAAAAGAGAGCAGTAGACTAGGGCATGTTTGTATTTCTATTGGAGCATCCCCAAATTGACATTTGTCCAATAGTAATAATTTGTTGCTTCTCACACAACGTGACTTTGGAATTCATGCACCATTCCTTGAACATGCATGGAAACAAACTCCTACTTGAATTCTCAGATCTTTCTCTTATTTTCTTTAGTTGCACTCTTGAGGACCTAACATGCATAGGGCTAAAATCTACCTCTATCTGTGAGTTTTGCATCAATGACAACTCTGTATTCCACATTTATCTATATCTTTATGTGTGGCCAATTCATTTTTTTTTATAGTTGCAAGGGTATGTCTGATGCATTATGTACTTTTTGATATGTTGCAGTTTATTGCAGCTTGTAAAAAACCGCCAGTGTACTGTATCATAACAGAATATATGTCGCAAGGAAATCTGAGGATGTATCTGAACAAGAAAGAGCCTTACTCTTTATCTACGGAAACAGTACTAAGGTTAGCTCTTGACATATCTAGGGGCATGGAGTACCTCCATTCGCAAGGTGTGATTCACAGAGATTTGAAATCAAATAACTTGCTTCTCAATGATGAGATGAGAGTTAAGGTGGCTGATTTTGGCACATCATGTCTTGAAACACAGTGTCGAGAGACCAAAGGAAATATGGGAACGTATCGTTGGATGGCACCAGAGATGATTAAGGGAAAACCTTACACTCGGAAAGTTGATGTTTATAGTTTTGGAATTGTGCTCTGGGAGCTCACAACCTCTCTACTTCCCTTTCAAGGAATGACCCCTGTGCAAGCTGCCTTTGCTGTGGCAGACAAGGTTAGATTTTCAATTACTTCTCTACTTGGCGATTTGGTGGCATATGTAACAAATGAACTTGATCTTTCCTTTCTTGAATTTGTTTGATCTGGATAAGGAAGTTCCCTTCTTGATTAATGGCCCATAATCATACCTAAGAGTAGAGCATAGATCATTTGCCATAGTTTGAGAAATGAGCACCTGTCCAGTATAATGGTCAAGTCGATCAGAGAGCATTCATCCAGCTGCTGTATTGCCAACATGAATGATTGGACAAAATTATGTCTTGGGTAGTGAGAAATTGAATTGTACAGAAACTCAGATAAATCTAGCTGTCAAAAAAATAAATAGATCATGTCAATTATGAAAAGACACATAAATATGTTAGAAGTGAATCCCACCAAACAAAAATGTATCTGACATTTTTATATGTCTCTTTATGATTGATTGAATTTATCTATCTTAGTAAATAAATAAATCACGCCAATTATGAAGAAACATATAAATATGTTGGAAGTGAATCCCACCAGAAAAATATGTCTGATACGTTTATTTGTAGCTTTGTTTGGGTCTTTTTTATTTGGGGAAGTAGGCTGCTAAATTGGGATGAAGTAAATTATCCAGTGTTTTATTTTTTCCATCAACAGGATAATCAAGGAGTGTGATAGATTTAATTTCCATGTCCATTGAGTGAAGCTTTGATGCCAAAAGTTTCTAATTATGTAGTACTTATTTTTGCCAGATCTAATTATCCAGTTATAACATAGAAAGAACTGGAAAATCCTGAGGTTGTCGGGGATGGAATCAGTATGCTCATTAAATAGTAAACACATTTACCATTGAAGTCTCAATATTGAGTCTTGAAACTATAACTGATTTTCTTCTTAATTTGGATCTCTGCCAAATATTGAGTCTTTGTAGTGCCTGCAATTTGTTCTGCCTGCAAGCTATCGATAAAGTTTGAACTCTTGAAACTATAACCGATTTTCTTCTAGAATACTCTATGAAACATTGTCTATTTGCGATCATTGTTTAGACTACCTTATGATTGTATATCATCAAGATTCAATTAAGGTGCAAAAGTTGAAATTTATATCAAACTAAGTTGCTCTTATGGGAAAGTAGCGCCAAAAATATGTTTATATTTAAAGAATTCCGGATTTCTTTTGCCATTAGATTTGGGTTAAACTAAGCAGAGGCAACATATCTTCTGAAATGGTATGAAAGGATATATTTAAATTTTGCTTCTTATTATACACCCTTACCACATGCTTTTGGATTTAAAAATCATAAAAGTGACTCTTAAAATTACATCATCAGCTAAAACATGTAATTTAAGGAAATCAAGATGCGAGGACTATTCCTTTAGTTATATCCAGTATTATCACCTTCACCTCTTAATGTCATAGTCAACTCCTATATCAACGAGGTAGAAGTTTGTACATGACATGAATACAGGACATAACTATGGCAACATACACAAAGTTGAAATATCCATTTGTCATAATTGCTTTGTCTATTCGACACTTGGCAAACAGAAACAACAACTGTTTTAAGTGTGTATACTCTAACATTGTGGCGTATATTAATTTGTTGTCCTTCTTCAGTCTGGTCCATATTCTCCCTTTACAGTTTTGTTTCTATAATTAGCCTTCTGCAGAAAGCTTGGCAGTTGTGTTTCAGAGTATTAAGTTTCTTCTTCTTCTTCTTTTGTTTTCTGTCTCCAAATGAGCACCTGAACAATCAGCTAAAGACAGAAATAATATGACTAGGAGCTTCAAGGTTTATTCTTAAACATTTTAATATCTTGTAAGTGCTACAAGAACAATTAGCTTGGTCAATGCATTTTCATATGGAAGCTTTCTCTGAAGAGACGTGATTGCTCATCACGTACTGTGTCTACGCCATGAAATGCCTGTCTGCTCTTCCATCTTCAACATATAACCAACAATAAGAAAGGCAGAGCAAATTACACAACATTTGTAGCTGAAAGTAGTTCATCACATTACTTTCTGGCGTGCTGCTAAAACAAAACTAGTTGATAACCAAGTACATAGAGACATATGTTCTATATGCAGGCCCAGTCTGTATAGGTTTACCAACCAATCAGTGTTTTTGGATTAAAAAAAGTTTCATTCTATAAAATTAGTTTTTTATTATTAATCCATACCTCTCTATGAATCGGCTTTGAAAAGGAAGTGGATACCCCAAGAAATGTACTAACTTTTGCTTCTTAATTTTCTCCCATTTGTGCTTTTGATAGTAGAAAACATGTTAGAAAAAGTGCAGAAGTGGGTGCAAGGTTCTCCCAATCCCAATAAATAGGAAGCAAAAGTACATGGGACCTTGAAAATGTTCCCTCCCTACTTCCAATATCACTTTCTTATCTTGACCCAATATAGTATTAGAATTGATTATAGTGAGTGCACAAATCTGATAAAGTAATCCATGGATTTCCTCTATTTTTTCCTGATGAATGCCTGACATACTGACAAGTAGTATGAAATATATACTACCTCCGGTCTTAAATATAAAACATATTTTGTATTTTGTAGTGTAATTTTACACTACAAAATATGTCTTATATTTAAGACCGGAGGAGTATTTGTTTAACAAAAACAACATTCTTATCTGGATAGACTTTAAATTCTGAGATAGTTCAATTCAATTGTAGATTATTTGCTGGTATAACAAAATCTTTGAGATGAACTGAGTATTGACTGAAGAATATATATATTCATGTTGATTGTGCAGAATGAAAGGCCTCCATTAGCAGCAAGCTGTCAGCCGGCATTAGCACATCTGATAAAGCGATGCTGGTCAGCAAACCCCTCAAAGAGACCAGATTTCTGCGACATAGTGTCTGCTTTGGAGAAATACGATGAGTGTGTTAAGGAGGGCCTACCTCTTACTCATCATTCGGGTCTTGTCTCTAAAAATGCCATTATTGAACGCTTAAAAGGTTGTGCTTCCATCATTTCCTCCTCTATACCTGTACATGCCTGATTCCCTCTCCCACCAGCTGTACTACTCTTGTCCCCCCACACCTTTTATATTATTATTATTATATATCTTTCATATTTGTTGTTAAGCTCATATCATATAAATATATATATCTGTGTATTATTATTATTATTATTACCTTCATCTTTATATTCCCATAATGGGTTTTCTATACATGCTTAATGTTCTTTATTAACTGTACTGTGCAACTCTTCTTCAGAAAATTAAAAAGCTCCAATGATGACTGATAAAGATATTACAAATGTTCCTATATTAATTTCGTTACAAATGTTGTATTGAGGAAGATATGCTTTCTTGTTATCCTTATACTTGATGACAATTGACAGTTCGTTTTTTAAACATTGAACATCAAAAGTTTGAACATTTTTCTCAATTTTGCCCCTCTCACACCAGAGAATAAATCATCCAGCAGGGAAGCAGGATGAGTCCAAAAAATGTAATTGCCAACAAAAGAAAAGTTGGGAAGAACTAGGGGATAAATGATAAACTCTAAAGGTTATGGGGTTGTTTGATTTTGTTTTTAAAAACAATAAAACTTGTTTGGTAAAATTTTTTAAAAACCTGTTTTTAAAATTAATAACAAAAAATAACAGTTTTTTGTTGATTTTTTTTCTTTCTATTTTTTTTTGAGTCTATCGCGTATTCACCATCAATACTACACTGCTAGTGACGATCACCGCCACGGCATCATTGGCGATCACACCGCCACATCACTTCAAAAACATATTTTTCAAAACAACTATCTATTTAAACAGATTTTTAAAAAAATAATAATAAAACTTGTTTTTAAGAACTGTTTTATAAAATGGAGGGAAAAAAAACAGATAATGGAATCAAACAAGCCCTATATCACATGTCTTGTCTAACAAGGCCTAGGATTACATTGTGGGTCCAACCACAAGAAAACAATATACTCCCTCCTGTCCTAATTATAGGAGCAAATTTTGGAGTTGATTTTGGTCCTAATTATAAGAGCAAATTTTAAATTTTGGCAATTTTTTTTCCTATAATACCCCTATTTATACTTTTTCAATAATAATTAAAGACAATAATAATTTAATAATACACCTATATATTTTATAAAGTAAATAATGTTTGAAACTCATTAATGTCATATATACCTAAATTATACTTTTTTATATAAAATAATAATTGTAAAAGGTTTTGTTCAATATATATATATTTTATAAAATAATATATTTCACATATTAGATTACTTTCACGTCTGACAAAAAAAAAAAAGATATTAGACTACTTAAAACATTTAATTTTCATATTGTTAACTGTAGTTCAATTAGATTACTTCCACGTCTGATGCCATTTAAGAACCGTATACAGATATGTGCGGGCTATCAATTCAACAAGCGTTTTTTTAATGTCATTTTAAATTTTGGGTAAGGGTATTTTAGAAAAATACACATAATTAACTAATTTAACTTCTTTCCTTAATCCCTCTAAATTTTGGTAATTTGCTCCTATAATTAGGACCGGAGGAAGTATAAAGTTGCAGAGTCCATTCCTTAACATGAATTTTGCAATTGGATTTCCCGCCTTGGCTCAAAACAAATAAGTTACTACTTACTAGTCTTTTATAAAAGGGTTAAGGTACAGATTTGTCAATAAACTATTATCTGAGGAGCATCTGACACAAAAATCAATTGAGGGTATTAAAATTACCAATCAACAATCAAAAAGTGAAAAAAACACAATTAATGTGCAAATTGGCCAACGAACTATTACCTTGTCATTGTTACCCCGTCACTATCTTGATGTCTCCGTCTTCCATTGACTGTCATAGTGTCAGCGACGTCAGCGTCTCCAAATCTTCCATTGTTGTTGGTTGTTCCGCTCACCCTCTTGAACTTATTAAAGTTCGTATATAGCTTTAGGGCGAGAATCACGTACCGAAACCAAATCCAGCAGTCCACAACTTTCGACCGACATGCGCCTTGCACCCTGGTTCCATCCCTCCGGTGCCACAAGCAACAGCCGCCACTGCCACAACACTTGCTCGCATAAGTCCTATCTCTATTGGTGTTTGTCTTATTCAACAAGAAGGATTAACCTCTCTTTTCTCTAGCGTCTCTGCCACCATCCTCTGCCAGTGCCTCATATTTTAACGTAATTTTGATAATTTTTTTTTACTAGTTATTTGGTACTTTTTTTCACTTTTTAATTGTTAATTGGTAATTTTGGTACCCTCAATTGATTTTTGTATCAGATGCTCCTCGGGTAATAATTCGTTAGCAAATTTACACCTTAACCCTTTATAAAACACAATATAATTCAGGGAAGTCCATAATAGATAAAAAATCCTTCCTTTCAATGAATTTGATGAGAATGATATGATTTACTACTAACAATCAAAATTATGGAAGTGATTCGATGCTACCTTTTAAATATAGGGGTAGATTCCAATCTTGTGAATGAAGAATCATATTTGAAAAGTGATTTTCATTAAACAAATACGTGAAAAGAGTTTTATGTAATATGAAAAATTATATTCATAAAAACTATTCTTCAAAAGTTAATCAAAACACACACATATATGAAAAGTGATTAACTTTTAGATAATAGTTTTTACGATTTATAAAATAAGTATGTGAGAAAAATTTCGTCTTGACTTAAAAAAAAAAAAAGTTTATGAAACCATAATTTCAGAGTTACCCAAACCACATGCTTAAATAACCAAAGAGTCAGACACAGTTGACATCAAACAGTCAAAAGATGGTGGCAGGCTAACAGAAAGAAGTAGTAGTACTATCCACCAAACAAGGCATTGAAGGAGAAGTAGGACATGTACTGCGGCATCAATATGTTTCACCAACAACCACATCTCACCCACCTAACACACAAATTAACCTTAAAAAGCACACACTAGTGTTAGTGTAGTGTTTCTCACGAACCTGCCTTCCTAAGATACCTTTGATTTATTCCCCTGTCTTCATTAACTGTGGTCCCTTCACAGTTCACACTCTATAATAAATATACAAGCAAGTTGAAGTATTTACAAAGTTGTAGAATGCATCATTTAATTCTGTCTTCAATGAATAAAGAAGGCAACATAACTGTGTTGGGAAGGGTGATGAGGAAAACTATGACTATCTGTCTATCCATGAACATGGGGAAGCAGCCCCTAGGTGAGCAGAGGGATGGTCCCATACAGAGAATGCAAAAATAATTCAGGCAAATCATCTTTTTTAATATAGAGCTTGAATTCAAGTATCAGATACTTTCTGTATATAAAATTCTAAAGGGTATTAATACTTCTTTGTATATAAAAACCTATCAGGTTCTTATGGCAAAAAAAATTCTGAATAGAGGTTTTTCACTCATTTTTTTCTATTATTTTATTATTTAAAAGATTCATTTTACTTTGAATGATAAATAATTTTTTGTGGTTTTTAAGTTTTTTTTTTAACAAAATTTAAAAAATATGTTGATAATTTTCCCTTTGTTTTGTACCAGGAGAAAGAGATGGATTTGGTTTTTTGGTTGTTGTTTGTTGTATAGAGGGCAAAAATAATGATATGGTGGTAGGGTTACTGGTATTTTGAACTTAACAGTGCATTAAAATGACAGCTTCATGAGCAGCATGATTGAGAGAGGTATCGTAGCTCAGAATTCATCAAAAAAGTGAACAATGCAAAACTCCAATCTCTACCAAACCCCACTTTCCTTTTCCTTTTCCTTTCCCTTTCTTTCACTTATCATCATCTTTCTTTCACTTATCATCATCACTCACAAGTCACAATCCCACATCTATCACTCTATCTTCATCAAACCTGTATTTCACTCTCAATGCCTGGCAGGGAGAGGGGGACTAAACTAACAAGGGCTATTAGCTCCTTAAATTTGGAATTTTCTTATTAACTACTACTGCTCCACTGGTCTAGGCATATAAAAAAGAAATTTTTTTTGTTCTACTTATAAGGCAAAGGAAAAAAAAATCATATAAATACACAATTTCACCTTTCATTTATTATTGTATTGACTTTGTTCTCATGGGTCTTATATATACTCCCTCTTATTCTTTTTATAAGTAACATTCTCTCTCTCTTAAGTATAGTCATTTTTACAAGTAACAGGTCCATTTTGTCTAAAAATGAAAATTTGGCTTTATAATAATTATTATCACAAGTGCACGTAGAATGGGGAAATTCCTCCATCTAACATATGTCCACAATAAATTATACTTATTTCCGCTCAAACTCTCTCCTAAGCCTTCTTTATGAATACGGGTATAATGGGGAGAAAAAAATTGCATATATTGCATACTAATTACTTTTAACTGAATTTAACTATCATTTTTGTCCACGTGAAAATGGTAACTGTTACTTATAAAAATGACTAGAAGGGGTATTAAATAGGAGTAAAATTAGAAATTTGTTGAATTTTATAGAAAAATTAATGAAGTTTAAGGTTTTTCTTGATTTGAGTGAAATGTGTTGAAATTGTCTTATATATAGGATCATGGGAGTATATAGATATTATACATTTGTTACCTCTAATTATGTCAACATTATATTAGACTCTCATGTTCTTTGTTATAAGACAATTCTAATCACCTTATCAAAACAAGAGGAGGTGATCGATATGTCATGACATGTCATAGATTCTTAATAGTGTTTGTCTAATTAGTAGACTTCTTGTAAGGGATAAAGACCAATTTTGCCATGGAAGTTTTGGGTTTGGAGCACCCAACACCCGAAAGTTTTTTTGGTATCATTTTTGCCCCGGAAGTTTACAAATGTAGTAATCTTGCCCATTAGTTGATCTTAACCGTTGGATTGATCATTTGTGGTATCATTTTTGCCCCAAAAGTTTACGTAAAGTTGCTCAAAAAAAACTTCCGGGGCAAATTTGCTCATAAAAAAAACTTTCAGGGCATATTTGCTCCTTTTTTTAAACTTCCGGGGCAAAAATGATACCAAAAAAACTTTCGGGTGCTGGATGCCCCCTAGCCAAAACTTCCGTGTCAAAAATGATATTTAACCCCTTCTTGTAATCTACCAGCTTATTATTTTCCTTTGTAATTAAAAAAAATTAAGAGGCGATTTAGTTGTTAACTTTGTCTGAAACTAAAATTGAATAGGCTTTTAAATTTATGTATATTTAATTCCATAAATTGCATCCAAAAAAATTATAGAAGTTATGATGAATAAAATATTAAATAGGGGCAGTCTTATAAAAAATATAATTTTCATATTTATCAATCTTTTCCTAACTTATCCTTATTGATGTTCCCTCAACAATTATTAAGGATGAGAGATAATGATGAAATTAAGGAAGATACTTGAGGTGTTTTAGAAAATAAATATCATATTAACTAATTTAATCAACTTCCTTAATTTAATTAAAATAGATAAATATATCTTATATTAAGAACCGAACGAGTATATAACAAAGATGATCTGTAGATACTCCCTTATATTAAGAATAGAATACTGACTCCACCCCTCCACTACTACAAAAAAAAAAAAAAATCCCAAAAAACGTTCTAAACAAGACTCATTAACGTCCCTTTGAAAATTCTGACTTTTGGCGTCCTGAATTAAATTCAGGACACCTTATTGCTTTAAAAAAAACCAAAACCCGAAGGCGAAGAACCGCAAAGGACCTCACAAAACTGGAAAGAAAAGATTTGGAGTGAAGGCACGGTGAGAACAACAAATCACAACAATGAATGAAAAAAAGATTTCTACACTGACAAATCACAACAACAGATCTGGAATAAGGATAGGTGATAAACAGAACTGTAATTCTAAAGTTGATTACCTCATTGTATTTGCTCAGATAAATCTTCAGGGGATCGATGTAATCCTCGAACCCTAAAGTTGCCATTGCCCAAAGTAAATCGTCTCCGTTAATCGTCTCCCTGTATCTACATGATTCGACCCAATTAAAACCCAAGCGACAAATATTTCTGACAAGGATAACTACATACATGAACCATTAACGAAAAAAAGACACTTGCTGGTGATAAAGCTGATGAACTCAGACATTAGAGGGGGGCTCTGATCACCACTCTCCTCGTAGCTACCACCCGCGCCGGGACTAGCCAGACCTTCGGCCAGCTTTGTAGGAATCCTAATACGACAAAGAAAAGACACAAATCCATCGTCGATTAGATGAAGAAAAACCCTAGGAACTGATGGCAACGAAACCCTAGAGAGAGGAGGAAGATGAGAGACAGTAGTTACCTGGGGGAAATTTGCATTTGGCAGGATTGAGATCGGTGAGAATGGGAGAGAGTAACGGTGGTGGAGATGAGACGAGATGGAGAGAGTCCATAGAGAGTGAACTAAGAGAATGGGAGAATGGCTTAATAAAATAACGTTGGTTTGGCGTCTGAATATATATTCAGGACGCTAAAAATTTTATTTTGAAGTCCTAAATTATTATTTAGTACGCCTAAAATCCAAAGGCTCAAAAAATTTCTAAAAATGCACTAAATAATTAATTTTAGGCATCCTAAAACAAGATTAGGATGCCAAAAATAAATTTGAGGCGTCTTAAATAATATTTTAGGACGCCTAAGGCTAAAAAATAAGCAAATAATTACGAGAATATCACCACACTCACTTTTTACTTCCTTTTTTTTTATTAAGGACGTTTTTTGGAAATAATATCACATTTTTGTAGTAGTGCTCCTTCCAACTAGAATTGCAATGTTTACATAAATTTTGGAGGCAAGAGGCCTACAATTTTACTTTTCAAGTGGTAAAATTTTCTTACAAACACATATAATATAATGTTATCTCTCTGATGAGAGGAAAAAAAGAACCAAGCTAGCTTGAAGGGCAAAATTATTCTCTTTTGCAAAATTCAACCCTTTGAAAGGTCAAGTTTCAAAATTTCAGCATCCAAAAGTTGCCACCAAAAAGGGAAGAAAAAAAAACTTGGGTGGGATAATGATTTAGTTCTATATACTATTCCTACCTTCGAATTATTATTCTACAAATAAGACAACTCATGTACGTGGAAATTATTTTTCTTTGTACAAATAAAATTTGACCAAATGAAGGAGGAGGACCTTTTCATCCCATTTTAATTTGAAATAGACGGCCTCAAGGTGCTTACAATTGAAATTCGAAATTTCCAGGAATAAAATATGGTCAGAATTTTTGAAAATATTGACTAAGACCACCAAATCATTAAACACGAGGAACAAAAATATTTTAAAAACCAAAGTAAAATAGTCATAAATTTAAGACACTAACGGATAAAAAAAATAATAAATAATTATGACATAATTTTTGTTTTTTCAAAATTAGAGAGACAACCGCCAACAACATGATGTTATAAATGAGATCGAACCTGCAACCTCTCATTTACAAAAGAGCCAATATGTCACTAGGCTACAAAGACATGAGAAATTTATATTTTATAAAAATATTATTATAGTAATTTATAAATTCATTTCTTCCCGTTTTAATTAAAACTGAAATAAAGTGGGAATTGATAATTAGATGAAATTGTTGAGAGAAATTAAATGAAGTTATGAAGAGAACAAGTCAAAGACGTATAAGAAATAGAGTGAACGTCACGGGATGCGTAAGAAGAGAAGAGAGGGAAGACCTTTGACTAAGTAAAAGTCAAATTTAAGGAGGGAAATATCAATGATGCTCATGTGTTCCGTGAATAATGTGCTGAGACTCCATTTTTTGTCTTTTCTTTTGGTATTTTTCTCCAAAGAATATTTGGGTTTTGTGTTTTTTCAACATAAATAATAAATTACATTATCCATCATTTACTACATATTGTTTCTATAATAATAGGTAAATATGTGAATTATTTATCAAGAAAATTCTCCTGTCTATGTCTATGTCTACAATCTCATGCTTAAGAAACACTTAAAAAATACGCATAAATTTAAGAGTTAATTGAAAAGTTTGTTTTAACTCTAAATATAATATCTTAATTAATTTTGTCTCCTAAATTTATAATTATTTTTAAACTATTCCTATTTATTTGGGAAAATTCCTTTAAATCCTTTGGGTTTTAACAACTTATTGGAATTTTTGTGACATTAGAATTTTCTCTAAGGTTTTTTTGATATTTTTTTTTGTCATTTGAGGCCTTAAAAGAATTTTCCCTATTTATTTTGCCAACTCTCAAACTATTCCTATTACACATATTAAAAGAGTGGTTTCATCTATAAAATAGTTTCCCTTGTAAATGATGGAAAAAATACCTTAGAAAGATTAATTTACCCTGTCTTACAAATAATTGATTTAACTAATTTTCATAATATTTATAAATTAGACACCTAAATGGTCTTATATTTAAGATTGAGAAGTAGGGGTGGGAATAGGTCAGACCCCTATCAGCCGGCCTATAGCCTGACCTGTTTAGGGTCTGGTCTGGCCTAACCTGTTTGTTAAAAAGGTCAGGCCAAGGCCTATTTAAATGCCTATATGTTAAATAGGTCAGACCTATTTTGTTAAGGCTTGGCCTGTTTACACATTAAATAAATATATTTATATTTATATCATATAATAACACAATATTTATATTTTCATCATTATATTTATATAGATTTTGATAGACTCAAAGTGCATGAAGCCTACTTATGGCCTTCAAGACCTGCAATATGAGGCCTTTTTAAAGGTCTACATTATAAGTAGGCCTTTAAAAAGACTTCAGACCTAACCAGGCCTTATGAAGGCTCGGGTCTGAATTTAAAAAAAAACCTGCATTCAGGCTCAAGCCCAAACTCAGACCTTTTTAGCCAAAGTCTGGTCTAGCCTGGCCTATTTCTATACCTATTTAGAAGTAACTAAACACTTAAGTTTTGACCAAAAAAAGAAGTAGACGCTTAAGAGCAATCTGGAGCGATGATTGTGAGGTTGAAGACTTGAAGTGTGATGTCAAACTCTAAACGCGGAATTAAAATTAGACTTATTCCTTACCACAAATTATGTTTGAACGTGTTTTCTGACTCTCCAGTGTTAGGTATTGGCCACACATCACACACATTCCTGTTCAAATAAATGTGTGCTCTACATTTATTTTATTACTCTCTCTATTTTTTTTTAAAGATACTTTTAGCTAATTCACACAGTCTAAGGAATGACATTTAATTCAATAAATTTGTTTTAAATTAATAAAAAAAAATCAACTTCATCCAAAGTTTTGAAGGAAAGAGGAAAAAAAACATTCATGTTTAAGAAATAGAGGAAAATTTGACAAAATCCACATTTTCTTATGATAAGCACATTTACATGGAAGGCAACCAAAAAAAATCCCGTGGCGGAAATCAAATTTATTTTGCATACTTACTTAGTAAATCAGAAAATTACGATTAAAAATTCATATTAGAGTTCAAAACGTCACTTAAATTATCTGTGAGAATGAGTGATAAATTATCAAAATAGGAAAAATCTTTTTAAGGGACCAAGAAAATATCAAAAAAATCCCGGAGAAATTTATCATGTCAAAAAGGTTTCATTAATGATTTCTTTAATAGGATATTGATAACTTCATTTGCGAGTTTTAACAACATTTTATAACCTTTTTTATATCATAATTTTTTATAGAACTTTTTAAATATTTTATTAATCTCTTAAGACCTTAAAAAAAAATTTTCCTTTAAAATAAGGACTGGAGTAATACATGGGCATAGCTATTATTTTAGTGCTGTAGTGTTTTGAGAAAAACGAATCGATCATTCTCGAAACTTTATCCCATTTGTAGTTCCAAGAGCTTTAAAGAGGAGAAAGCACAAACTCCATTTAATTAGCACATTTGATGGGTATTTCAAATTCTTTAAGGGTGTGTTTGGTTTGGGGTAGGGGAGGGGAAATGGAGAGAAAACAGGAGAAAATTTATTTATAGTAGGGTCCACAAGATTTTCCTCCCTTTTAAATTTTTCCCTCCCCTCCCCTCCCCTATCCCAAACCAAACCAAGGCTAAATCACCCAAGCAATTGTTGGGTTAAATTGTGCACGCAAAAGATAATCATTCCAACAATTTTTTTTTTTTTGTTGAACTCTCCCTCCATACTTATAACATGTTTTGATTATTTATGACATTTTTTTAATAAATGTTTTAGAACAAGAATTTTGCCCCTTTGAACAATGTGCAAGATAACTTCTTAAAAAATTTAAAAATAATTCATAAATAATGATGCAAAGCTCAATAAAAATAGTCATACATAAAAAATGAAAAGGAACACAATCCAAAAACAATCAAAAGTTAGTATCCATAATCTAGAATATGGGAAATTGATTCTTTGAGACGGATTGATTTTATAATTCAATCACTAAGTCCTACTCCCTCTGAACTCTGATCCTTATTGTATGACACAAATTAGTAAGTTTATTTGGTCCTTTTTATAAGGCACTTGCATTGATTTTTTTTTTTTTTTTCATGTTTACCCCTAATTAATAAAGGTAATGGGTGAAATTAATAATTAATATAATATTAGAGTTTAGTTCAATTAGTAAGAGTAATATTGGAAATTACTTAAATTCTATGACAACTTTATTGACTTTAACAACTTTTATTGGTTTGTGAGGAAAGTTAGTCGGTGCCTTATAATAAAGACCAGAGGGAGTAAAAAACTAGTGTGCTTCATATTGTAGCACTCTGATCCTATTTATAAGTCTCTTTTAACTAAATCACACATATCAAGGAGAGGTAGTTAGTTCAATTATTATGAGGTAAATTTTCAACTTTGCCCTCATTAGAATGAGTGTATCTTTCAATTTTTTATTCTCTCTCTATTTTCATTGGTACAATTAATATGGGCAAAATTGATACAATATCATTTATTACCTAAAGAGGACTTATAAATAGAAACAGAGTGATAATAGACAATGGAAACACTATCAATTATATATCAATAAACACATTAGGTATCATTATTTGTTAGCAATTTGAAAAATTACATAGAAGGCAACCATTTTAAATTTTAAAATCCTGATTTCTTTAATTTGAATGAGCCTCTATTTGAAAGCAGATTTTGAAAAGACAAGCTAAGGGGTTTCATTAACAGATAGTGGAAAGTGGAAACATACACTGTGAGGGTTGAAGCAGCCACCGGGAATCATGGGACATGTGAATAAATAATCCCAATTATAATAATAATAATAATAATAATAACAATAGTAGTTAAATAATGGAGGGAGGAATTAGGTATAATATAATACTTACATGGTCAATGAGGCTTTTTAGGGTTAGGGTTCGAGAAATGAGAGGACTGTCCCCTAATTGACCCGCAGTCCAATGATCCTTTTGTTTTGTAAATTGCCATGCCTACTTTTTTTAAACAACTCACTTAACAATAATATTAGGGAAAATCCCTTTACAGCATGTTTGGTTTGAGAGAAGAATGTGAAAAGGGATAAGAAGAGAGGAAGGATATTAACCAAATTATCATTAATTAAAAGAATTTTTTTTTTTGAGAGTATATTTTTTGAATATTAAAAAAATTTCATGGGCAATTTAGTCAATATGAGGTTAAAAGTTTATTTCCCCTCAAACCAAACACACCCTTTAAAGTCCTAAAAGACCAAAGAAATATCAACTAGGAGAGGGCTTTTTGAATTCGAGTGTTTGCTGCTACAGCATCAAAGACGAGGGAAACATGGAACCAGTACTGTACTACTAGGATCAAAAAATAAAATAATAATAATAATAATAATAAGGGAACATGCTTCGGCTTTAATTTGTTTGTTTATTTATTACATGGGAATTAAAAAAGAATCCCTCCCATCTTCTTCTATCCAACATTTCAGAATCTGACTCTCCCTATTCCTACCCCCCCGGCCACCCACCGCTCTTCACACATCACATTTATCACTTTTAGAGTATTAACTATTAAATTTGATTATTATCAGACTTAATTAGTATAAATTATTCTTTTGATAATTTTTTTTTTATTAGGCTCAATTTTTTCAACCTTAAGTGAGAATCAAATTCCTTCCATTTCACACAAAAATTCGACACAATTCGATGTTATTTTTTTTTTAAATTAAAAAAAAAAGATACGTTTAAATTATGTTCATCTTATCATGCACGTCATCCATTATTTAATTATGAAGAAAAGAAAAGCATATATGTCGGGTATTTTTTAATGAAATTAAGTTTTTAATATCAATATAGGATGGACACATTAATTTGTCGTTGGTTTGGTGTAAGTACCACCAAATTTAGTTTGAAAGTTATGCAACCACTCTACACTTGCCTGTTTTATCTTTCGTCATCGTATTCTCTTGTCCTAATTATACTTTTAAAATCCTATTTAATCTATCACTCTAGTTCTATTTATAGATCTTTTTTTAAGTAATAAATGAGATTGTGATAATTTTATATATATTAATTATACCAATGAAGATAGAGAGAAGAAAAATTTGAAAGATACCAAATCATAAATAAGGGTAAATTTAAAATTTTACCCCATAATCATTAAGCTACTTACCTCTCCTTGGTATGTGTGTTTTGGTCAAAATAGACTTATAAATAAGGTCAGAGTGGTATGTTGTTATATAAAAAACACTTTGTTGCCAAAAAAGATACTTTACACAGTCTTAAATGCAATTAATACCACTCTGATCCTATTTATAAGTCCAGTTTGACCAAAAAATTTATGAGATCTTGACACTTTTACCCATATTAATTACACTCATAAAGATAGAGAGAGAATAAACATTTAAAAAATACTCAATTTAAATGAGGGCAAAGTTGAAAATTTACCTCATAATCATTAAGTAAACTACTTTTCATTGGTATGTGAGATTTAATCAAACTAGACTTATAAATAGAAACAGAGTAGTAGTTTTTAACCTACAATACACATAAAGATCACATCAAAGTCATATACTCCCTAACTAACAATTAATGAGTGATTGATAGTACTGAGAAAAATAAAAGTTCAAGTCACAAGGCTGTCATTTAAATAAAAACAGAAGGAAATAAAATAATTGGAATTAAAGTTGTCAAACTTATAAATTTAATTAAATTAGTGACAAGAATATAAGTTCGGATCGTAAACTCGAATCGTCGTAAGAGCTTATATTTATTAATAAATAAAGGTTAAAAGTATAAAATAAAATAATAAAATATAAAAATGACAATAATTTAATTTAAATATAAATAATTGAAATTAAATTCATCAACATTTATAATTAATCCTATCCATTAAATAAATTTCTATGAAGTTTATATATAATAAATTTATTAAACATGATTAAAATGAGTAAAATAACACGAGTTTAAGAGCAAGTTGACATAATTTTGTAAGGTAAAAGCGTAAAAACAATAAACTCAATATGTAAACTCGTAAGTTTAACTGAGTTTATGGCTAGCATGAGTTTAAGTACAAACTAACTCGATTTTGTAAGTTAAAAACGTAAAACCAATAAATTCAAAAAGCCAACTCGTGAGTTTGATAATAATCTGAGATAGATCTTTTAACCACCATTGGGGAATATATATATATATATAACGACTATTTAAATTTTAAGCATTGATTAATCAAGAGGGTGTGAAATTAATAGATATTCTATCAACAAATTATTGTGTCTTAGTTTAATGCTACGCAGCCCATGCATGCATGCTTCTGCAAATAGGACTTACATAAAATAAGGCTGCATTTGAAAATTGGATAATTGATCCCACCTCACCATTTCGAGGTGTGATAATAACACAAATCAATTAAATATTCACTATAATATTATAATTAAAAAATAATGACTATAATATATAATACCCCAAATATCTGTGAGGTGTCAAAAGTTCCAACCTTTTATCAACATAGACATGGCAATGGCAAAGACCACACTTGTTCATACAAGTGTTTTTCTATAAGTGGAACAATATATTAAAATAAGGTAAAGGAGCAAAAATACATATGTGCTGTATTCTCAGGAGCGCCCAGCACCATATGCTTTTTTTTGAGCAAAAATACACACCTAGTTACCATTTTGGAGCAAAAGTCACATCCCACCGTTATGTTACTGTTCACCGTGATGAGAGAGAAAGAGTTGAAGTGAACAGTAACATAACGGTGTGATGTGACTTTTGCTCCAAAATGGTAACCACGTGTGTATTTTTGCTCCAAAAAAAACATATGGTGCTAGGCACTCCCGAAGGTAAAACACATGTGTAGTTTTGCTCTTTTACCCTATTAAAATAATTGCAATATACATAAATATGAATAACTAATTAACTAACTTCAGATTAACGAACACACATTTCACCAATCAATTTATAATTCTCTTTAAATTTAATTCTTATGAAAATATTATTTTTTTATAAAAAAATATAAATTCTATACAAATAGTTGTTGATATGCCAGGTCATGTTGTTGAGGTATTAATTAATTAGTAGTAAAATATTATTTGTACTTAATGTAAGTTTAAAACTTAAAAAGTTAGTTGAGATAACCTATTATTTATATATATGTGTGTGTGTTTCATGTTCTTATTAATAGACTTTTATTAAAAATTTAAATTGACAAAAATTTTTTTTGGATAATATATTAAAGGGATAGGATATTGTCACTACCACTTTTTGACCGTTAGATTAGAATTTCATTTACTTTTATCATTTCTCTCTCCTATTGAGATTTTGATCTAACGGTGAAAAAGTGATAGTGACATAAAATTGGTAGTAACAATATCTTATCCTTATATTAAAAGGTTAATTTTAGATATTTATATAACATAGCTTTTGAGGAGAGAAAATATTCAAATTGTCTAAAGGCTTACAAATATAATACTGCCTTCGGTTTTTAATATAAAAGTCCGTAGGCTTTTTTTAGATATCAAAGAAGCTAAGTTACATAAAAAAATATTTATATTTATCATTTTTTGGCAAACTAATTTGATTAAATTATAAAGTGATATATAATCAAATTATATATATGTGTGTATTATAATTAAACAATTTATTAATAAAAATCAATTAACTCATGTTATTAAGCGGATGGAGTATTAAGAATGAAGAGGACAAAAATACGCACTTTCATTATTAAAAAAAGGTAATATTCTGTCGATTAGCAAATAAAGCTGGACAGCATAATAAGATGAATTTAAATATAGCATTAAAAAAATGGAGAATTACACACAGGTCCCAAGGAAGGGAATTAATCACAAAAAAGTCCCTTGAAATCATAAAATTACACAAAAGTCCCAAGGGACCTGGTTGTAATTATTTGTGAATGTAAAACTACCATTTTGACCTTCCCTCTCTCCTGTCTCTCTCCTCCCTCCCTTTTTCTTCTCTCTTTCCTCTCTCCTTCTCTACTCCTCTCTCCGCCATGTTTTCTCTCTCTCCTCCCTCCCTTTTTCTTCTCTCTTTCTTCTCTCCTTCTTCTACTCCAATGGAACTTGGAGGTTTCCAGGAATTGGTGAATTCCAGTGCTACGACAAGGTGCAAATAAAAACTCACTCTGTTTCACGCAACAATGAGCGATCTTAAACTTCACGTGTATGGAGATGAAGGATTTGCAGCAACCTCATCACGCAAGTTGCTCGCCGGAGGGACTGGTTCGTCAGGTGAAGATGACGACGAAGACGGCGAGAATCCAACTGGCAGGCGAAAACGCGTTGGAAAGATACGATTGTAGAAGAAGACTTGTAAATAGAAAGCAATGGGTTGGTTTGTATATATATACATAAGGAGTGGGTGCAAATAGCCACTTACTCATACAACTTAATACTTTGAAATTATATGAAATTATATTCTTTGTCAAAATTCTCAAAATTTGTTGTAAATCTATACTTTTTCAGTTGTAAATTTATACTTTGTGTGTTGTAAATAGCCTCTGGAAGTCAAAATGGAAAAAACGATGGTTTTAAAATTTGTTGTAAATCTATACTTTTTCAGTTGTAAATAGCCTTTGGAAGTCAAAATGGAAAAAACGGTGGTTTTAAAATTTGTTGTAAATCTATACTTTTTCAATTGTAAATTTATACTTTGTGTGTTGTAAATAGCCTCTGGAAGTCAAAATGGAAAAAACGGTGGTTTTCAAATTTGTTGTACATCTATACTTTTCGGTTGTAAATTTATACTTTGTGTGTTGTAAATAGCCTCGGAAGTCAAAATGGAAAAAACGATGGTTTTAAAATTTGTTGTAAATCTATACTTTTCGGTTGTAAATTTATACTTTGTGTGTTGTAAATAGCCTCCGGAAGTCAAAATGGAAAAACGATGGTTTTAAAATTTGTTGTAAATCTATACTTTTCGGTTGTAAATTTATACTTTGTGTGTTGTAAATAGCCTCTGGAAGTCAAAATGGAAAAACGGTGGTTTTCAAATTTGTTGTAAATCTATACTTTTCGGTTGTAAATTTATACTTTGTGTGTTGTAAATAGCCTCGGAAGTCAAAATGGAAAAACGATGGTTTTAAAATTTGTTGTAAATCTATACTTTTCGGTTGTAAATTTATACTTTGTGTGTTGTAAATAACCTCGGAAGTCAAAATGGAAAAAATGATAGTTTTAAAATTTGTTGTAAATCTATACTTTTCAGTTGTAAATTTATACTTTGTGTGTTGTAAATAGCCTCTGGAAGTCAAAATGGAAAAAACGATGGTTTTAAAATTTGTTGTAAATCTATACTTTTTCAGTTGTAAATTTATATTTTGTCTGTTGTAAATTTTCTTTGTCCATAATGGTCATTTTACATTCACATATAATTACACAGAAGTCCCTAGGGACTTTTGTGTAATGTGAATTCTTGTTGGGACCTCATTGTATTTTTTTGTCATCCTTGGGACCTGTGTGTAATTCTCCCTTAAAAAAAAGTGGGAAAATGAAATTATTGGGAATAATGTTGCATGGAGAACAACGAAGGAGAAAGTGAAATGGACATAAGTGTCATTTTAGGAGTGGGCCTTTTTCTGTGCCCTTCCCCTTTGCTTTTATCGAACCCCTGCACCTCTTATTGCCGACCAGCTCCTCAATCATCACCATTATCCTTTTCTTTCACAGCAATCGAAATTACCCTCTTGCCCTTTCAGTCTTCCCTCTTATCCTTTTAATAAGTGACTTTCTTATTGGGTCTTAAAATTAAAATTGATTTTTCCTTTTCTATCATTATTAAATACACATTTTTATATTAATTATTTCTCGCTCACAATTAATTCTCTTTCATTTACACATTAGCTCTCATATACTCATTTCATAAAAAAAGAATATATTTAAAAGAAATATAATGTTTTTGACATATTTAATATATTTAACTAATATTAACCATCAATTCATTTTACACAATAAAGATAAAAGTCGGTTACAAGGAAAGGGAGTACACAGCCCACCTGGGTGCAAAAAAAATTCCATAAAGCATCATATAATCTAAATCTAAATAAATACAATATATAAAAAATTTAAAAAAAATTAAAAAAAATATGCTCATACCTCTAATAGAGGTATGAGCACATAATTGGGCACCTAATTATGTGCACATAATGTGCACCCCTTTGAAATAGGGTCAGTTTTGGTATGAAATTTAGACCGTACGCGTTCTAATTATGGGATTTCCTACTAATATTTTGTAGGGTAAAGGAGCAAAAATACACACGTGTTTTATCTTTGAGAGCGTCCAGCACCATATGCTTTTTTTTGAAGTAAAAATACACATGTGGTTACCATTTTGGAGCAAAAGTCACATCACACCGTTATGTTACTGTTCACCATGATGAGTGAGAAAAAGCTGAAGTGAACGGTAACGTAATGATGTGATGTGACTTTTACTCCAAAATGGTAACCACGTATGACGCTCCCGAGTTAAAGCACATGTGTATTTTTTTTCCTTTACCCTATTTTGTATTCTTGGTTACTCGGTCACACACTCTCTCATCCAATCATCGTGTCTCTGCAACAGGCTGCGACGTCGTATTCTACATTTTAATTTTTTCTTGGCTGGTTACCTTTTCAATTATGGGGGTGCCTTTTGAGAAGAAAGAAAGAAAATAAACTCTTTTGACCATGAAATTTAATTGGAATAAACTGAATGACATCTCATATTTTTTATTTTAAATTTTTATGTTCCAAGTCTTACTTATTATTAATAATTAATTAATCAGCTTGTTTTTAAATTATATCATATAAATGAAAATAAATCGTTAAATTATTTTTTACTAATAAATTTGTAATTTTTCATGTCATCCAATAAGTTTTTTCTTTTTTAACAAGTGAGGTCTATGAGAGTCAGATTTACGTAACTTTAAATAACCAAAAGTTATTTGACCAGCTTCAAAAATTTATAGAGGCTTATTACCAGAAAGGTTCTATCAAGGTGCTCAACTTTTTGTCTTAGGCAATTAAAGTATTGGCTTAATGCATGTTTGAATTGGCTTATTTTAAATGCCCTTGTCTGTGAGAAAAATTATTTTGATTGATATAAATAATTGTTTTTGGGATGTCCATAAGATGATCCTAGGTAGCAAGATAACTACTGGTATTGAACAAGCAAATACTGAGAAGAAATTTCGGCCGAAAATAAATAAATTATATAATACTTCTATCGCTGTAAAAAACACTAGAAAAGGGATAATTATTAAAATAAATTAATGAACATAAAATTACCTACCATTACCTTATCTTCAAATGAATGACCAGAGGTCATTTGACCTACTATTGGGGCAGACAGATGAAAATCACTATATTTCCCAGGAATATATGTGGATCACAGTGAGAAATCATTTCACTGTTTTTTTTGCTATATCTTAATAAAACTTACATTGATTAATTTAATATTAAGAATAAAATTAAGAAGTATTAAGTTGTTAACGACGCTTAATTTTAAGGGAGGATGACAAAATAAAAAACTTGAATTTCAAAATCTTGTTGACAATAACGATAATAGAATTAACAGAAATAGTAAAACCAATTGACAACTTATTTTATTGTGAAATTTTAAAATTCAAATGGTATTTTTTTAAGATTTTTCATTTTATCGGTAATATAAAAAATTGATTGAATTATTATTACAATGATGAAAGTAACAAGAATAAAATTACCAGTGGGTCCATCCTGATTTCAAATGACTGACCAAAGAAAATCTGACCTACTATAAATTCGAGCAAAATGATGTTTTTACCGGGAAAATACGAGGATCCCAGCGAATATCCAACTTGAAAGAAAAACCTAACAAAAATCTGGAAATTTTCTGAGTGAAAAAGAGCCACAAAACACTGCCAAATTCCTTTTTTTCATTGGCTCAAAGGAAAACACTGCCAAATCCAGCTTACAGTACATGGGCAAAAAGTTTTGGAGTTTGTAAAAAGCGTTTAACCAAACAGACAGTATCGCTGTAAAGCACAATCTTTGAATTATCATACTGACACAGATGAACAGAAGCCATTCAACGTTACTACTATAGAAAGAAATTACCATTTCCCAGTCCTAAGACCCAATTTCAGAGAGATCATTCCAAAACTAAGCTAATCAAACACCAAAATAAGTGGATTCAGATGTATGATTCCAGTGATTATAACAAAAACTAATTCCTAAGCATCATAAGCTTCATAACAACAAACTACCATTTCTTTTTATACATTGCTGGTAGTGATTCATGTACAAGAAGAAAAATTAACCAGAAAAAATTTAAAAACCAAAGGGACTAGACCCACCTTTTCTTCTTCAACCTTCTACTTTCACTGATTTTCTGATTTTTTTTGTTTTTGTTTGGCTCTTCCAATTTCACTGGCCCCAACCACCCCATATCTTTTCTCCGATGAAACTCACAAACCGCCTAACTGATCCTTTATCCTCCTCTTCAGTCCCGCCGCCGTCGCTGCCGCTGGCAGAAGCTTCACCGGAACCCTCGCCGCCGCTACTACTACTTTCACCCACCGATTCCGACACATCCGGCCCGTTATTTCCCGGGCTCGTCAACTCAGACTGCTTCATCTCTGCCGATTGCTTATTCGAATCCCTCTTATTCCTTTTATCCTTCCGATTATTCTTCCCATTTTTACTGTTCTGCGCCAACCAATCCTCGAAAGCATCGATAATCTCGTGTATGAGCTGGCGATTTGGAGAGGAGTCCCACCTGATCCAGTAACTCATATAGCACCTAAAACAGCTACAAGTAAACAAAGGAGGATGATCGCCGCTGCCGTCCGCGGTGGACGCCGACGCGCCCTTTGCCAAGCTGTTCTTCTGAGTGCTCCGGCGCGGGTTCCCGCCAGAAAAGTCAGTGAACGGCGGTCCGGTGTTGCTGGACGAGCACGATATGAGGTAAGCCAAGACTTCCCTGTCTTCCGGTGACAGCGCCGCCGTGAGGGTGAGGATGGTTGCTGGAAGAAACGCGAGCTGGTCAGAGATCGTTGGAGGCGACGGATGAACCGTCCCTCTCCGGTATAGCTTCTTCATCGTCGAATACAGAAAACCCAGAAACAACGGCGTTTGTAGCTTCAACACAGACACAGAGAGAGAGAGAGAGAGTAAAGGAAGAGATGTATAAAGTTTTGAAGTTTGAAGGGTTGATGAGGTTTTATTCTCAAAAGAGAGGAAGGGGCGCTATTGGAGTTGGTGACGTAGATATTGGGGGGAAAGAAATGATCAGGTACGACGCGGGGCGTGGTGTTTTGTTACGCGATTAATGAAGTGCGTGGTGATTGGTTGAGAGATGTGATGGGACCCACAGGTGCAGAGTCGCTATCTGGACCCCGCTGAGGGTCCAAGTTATTATCCTCTGCTGCCGCAACTGCGATTGCATGTACGTACGACGTCTTTTTGATCAATTTTTTTAGGGATTGGTGGGATTGGCTTGGCTTATATGACTTCCTTTTTTCACACTCACATGAACTTGTCACCTCTATTATTTGCGAAATCTTTGTTCTTTTTCACCTTTTTTCTCTTCTTTTTTTCCAAATTTTATTTCATTTATTAATTATTAATGGCTTTGCTTCGGCTCCAAGTTAGAACTTTTTACAAAAGTTATTATTATTAGAATTATAAATTTATTAATATTGATTCCTTACAAAAAATAGTACCATTTCATTTGGTAAGTTGGATCTCATTAATGAAATACAATCTTTTAGTTACATTTCTATAATTTAAATTATGCTTAAACTAAAATCCCATGTATTGTAAAACGTGTATCTGGAATATCGTTGAAACTATTTAAACTTGTGCTTGTTAGAATAATAAATGAGTTTTTGGATTAACTTATTTTAGCAGACGCCAAATCAAAAGACATAAAAGTTTTTTTTTTTTTTTCAAACAAAGCATTTTAGTGTTTTTAACTTAATAGACATAGCTATCAAAATATTAAAGATAAGTTGACATAATAATGATTAATTTACAAATCTGTCAAAATTTAATTTGATTTTTAGAACCGGAGTAACAAATTGTGTAATTTTTTACTAGGGTCGCTACTCGCTAGTGCCTTAGGTCCTTACTAGCTTATTACATCTAAATGACACAAAAACCTCTCCTAAATTTTTTTAAAATGTAAAGTTATGAGTTTGAACTATGTAAAGAATATGGAAGAAGATTCTCTTCATATCTCTTTTCTCATTTTTTTTTTCTCATTGACTCAATTTGGACCGTTGATTGAGAAAATGAGAAAAAAAAAATAAAAGTAATATTGTGTTGATTAAATGGATGTGATTTAGAGATTATGAGGGATAATGAGAAAATAATGATGTTTGGACCGTTGATTGAGAAAATGAGAAAAAAAAATAAAAGTAATATTGTGTTGATTAGATGGATGTAATTTAGAGATTATGAGGGATAACGAGAAAAGAATGATATTAAGTTCAAAAGAAAAATTAACTTCATCACATATTTGTGTGTCTTATATATCTCACTTTTACACTAATTTATTACACTAGACTGTCCTAGTTGTTAGAGCCTAATTAATGGCAACATGGGGTTTTAAAAAAGGAGCATAGCTTAACATTGCCCCACTGGATCTTTTTAATTATCTGGCAGCTTGAATCATACCTTTATTAGAAGACATCAACTAACAATTCTCACAAACTAATAAAAATAGTTAAAGTTATAAAATTTTCCCTAAAATTTAAATAATTTCCAATATTAACCATACTAATTACACTAAACTCTAATATCATATTTATTATTACTTTCACCCACTACCCTTATTAATTATGAGCATACGTGGAAAAAAAAATTAACGCTCTTTGAAAACAAACAAGTGCCTTATAAAAAGAGACAGTTAACTGCATGATTATGAGATAAATTTTCAACTTTCTCCTGATTTATAGACGAGCTTTCAACTCTTTTTTATCTCTCTATTTTCATTGGTACAATTAATATAGACAAAATTGTCACAATCACATTTATTACTTAAAAGATGACTTATAAATCAGATCAAATTTTTTAGTCAAAAGAAACTTATAAATAAGATTAGATAATAAAGACACTAAAATTGTTTCGTAAAAAGTTTATCTTCATAATTATTTGCTTTGTTTTTGGTTTGTCTGTACTTTATTAGAAAGTTCCTTTTATGTTAGTAGTAAGAATTTTTATGGCATCAAATAATAAAATGGTTCATTTTTAAAATCAAAATATTAATATTGAATTGAGATGATATATAAAAATATGGAAAGGATTTTGGGGTCAGTTAATAGCCGTTTATATCGAGGCTTAACTTAAGAGTTAAGTAAACAGACGTACGGTTGGGAAATATAATAGAAAACGCCATTTAATTAATTTAGCTAATCCGATTCTTGCATTTCCCAAACAGACCTAATTTATCAATGACTTGGATTCCTCCAAAGTTATCTGTTAAAATAAATATTTATTTTTCATTGTAATTTTTTCTTTTTGGAGTTCGATTTCTCTCATTATCTATTTTCCCATCATTCTTTATAAACTTTAAATCATATCCGTACATTTAAATTTGAAAGGTCAAATATGAGTCATGTCATCAAGTTATCACTTATTTGACTTTTCTCTTATCTTCCCAATCAACAGCCTGTATAGGCTTATGAGGGAATCAGTTTCTCTACCTATTCCAAGATAGGTAGGGAAAGCTTTTCTGGATCTGGATGATCCAATTTTTAAATAAAAAAATTACTTTTAAAAAATAAGTTGAAAAATTACCTGTATTTTAAATTCTCTACTAATTAAAATAATTATTATTTAAAAAATAAAAAGTAAAAGAAATAAATCTGGACCGTCCAGATCCTCTCTGGACGATCAAGATGGGAAGAGGTTCCCTTACCCATCCCAAAAATGGGTAGGAAAACTGATTCCCCCTACGAGAGATGATGAGAAATTGGGATAGTCCCGATATTTTGTCTTGTTGTCATCGATAGTGCCGTGGGAAATAACAAATAGATACTATACCTTGATTAATTGGCTGAGAATATTCTCTGAGCACTTTATGAGTTTTGAAACGTTTTCCTTTTTTATTTCTATTTTGCCCCAGTAATATTAAGAGATAATCGATTATTATTTATTTTTTTCAAATCTAGGAGATTCGTTGACTTATGGTCTTCAAAGGACAGAGAAAAAAAAAAGAATAATGTATAAATAATGTGTAATTTAAATGGTATACATAAGATTAAAAAACATTTGAACAAAATTTAAATGTGAAATTTGTAATAACTTTCTAGCATTTGGTTCGCTATTTTGGATGTAGACGTTATTCAGTTCAAATGAATAAAAAAAATAGGGAAAAAAGTAGAGAAACATTAGGAAGTTATCATTCTATACTCAAATGTAATTTCCTTCCTGTTAGATTAGGACAAGTGGATTTTTAAAATTGAGAAAAAATTGTACAAATAATAATAGGAACCAATTACGTACTGGGTGCATAACGAACTAAGGAAAACATGTACATTTAAATTTATTAGAAAATAAGCAAATTAGGCAAGTAAGTTTAAATATTGAGTTTTTTCAAAAACAAAAACTTTATGATGCTGTATTGGGGAAATTGAATGAGCCTTTTTATCTTCTTCTTTTTCTTTTTTCTTTTTTGATATGGACAAAGGTTTTTTTAAGACTTAAAGCTTAAGAGTTTTTCACCTCTTTTAATAAGGACGCTTTTTGGGATTTGAACTTAAGTTTTTCTACTTTTGGGGGTGAGGATTAGTGGTGAGGATAAGTCCAGCCTCTATCAGACGGCTTACAGCCTGACCTATTTAGGGTCTGGTTTGGCCTAACCTATTTGTTAAAAAAGTTAGGCCAAGACCTATTTTGTTAAGACTTTACCTATTTACACGTTAAATAAATGTAATTATATTTATATCATATAAATAACAGTATTTATTTATTTTAATTCTTATATTCTAATTTCGAAGTACACAAAGTCTATTTATAACCTTCAAGATCTGCAATATTAGGTTTTTTTTAAAGATCTACATTGTAAGTAGGTATTTTAAAAGGTTTTAAGCTCAACCAGATCTTATGAAGGCTCAGGCCGAAACCTAAAAAAAACTTGCATTCAGGCTTAAGCCCAGACTCAAACCTTTTACATAGTAGGGATCTTTACTACCTCAACCAAAAGCTTGTTAGTGCCTTTTTTTATCAAATTAATTACAAACTTACAAGTACATATTTATTTATTTTAGGTGTAACCCAAAGGTATACTTATCCAAAAGTAACATTTTGTTGCTTCTCAAAACGTGACTTTAGAATTTGTTATGGACTCGGATAATGGGCTTAACAGGAGCAGGGCCCAATGGAAAGAGTTCTAGGCGGGAAACCTTTCTTCATAAAGGTAAACTGCCAATCACCTTTGACTGTGCCTATAATGCAGGGATCATGCAGATATGGAGAACACACGATCAGGAAAGGGGAGGCGCACGACGAAGGAGTGTTGATAAGAAGGACGAAACCCTAGGTAATCTCTATAAATAGGGATTACCTACCAGGTACGCCACACGACTCACGAGTCCATTCTTTACCATTCAGTCTCACTGTGCACACACCCCACACTCAGGCGAAAAGCCACCCCCGTATAGCACAGTGATCCACCAGCCTTCGCTGTTATCTCCTCCGTAGATATCAGCGGGCGCTGTACCCGATCCGATATAAATCATACCAGCCCACAGAGGCTGGACATCTATTTTCTATTACAGAACAGAATTCATACCATGTGTATATCCGAATACACATTTTAGGTATGTGTTTAATAGTATATCTCTAAAATTGGTTGTCTAATATTTTATGCATGCAAGTTTGAATACCGAGTTTTTTTCTAAAACAAAAACTCTATGAAGTTGTACTAGGGAAATTGAATGAACATTTTTTTCAAGTGACAAGTACATATTCTTTTGTTTATTTGGGTGTAACTTTCTAGGAATGTTAATCCAAAAATAACAATTCGTTGCTTCATACATATGACGTGGCTTAAGAATTCACACAAAGTGTATATCCAAAGCACAATTAAAGGTAAATTTTATTTTATTCTTTTCCCCTTCTTTTAGCTTGTAAGAATTTGCTTAATTAAACAATTCAAATTAGACTCATTCAATATATTATAACTAATTAATCTACGGATTTTTTTTACCTTTGTTATAAGATACCTTTGAATATGCTGCCAGAAAAAAGAGAGAAACACGAGGTCTTAAGAAGATATTTAATTACCAAAAGTTTAATAAAAATTGAAGAGCATGCAATGATAAGTCTTAGGGTAATAAATGATAACATGTTTATATTATTCATCAATTGTTATTGAGACTTTTTGATAATTAAATACTTTTCTTGCGACTTCATTGTAATTCCCGATAAAATAAGACTTTTTAAGAAAATATACTCACTCTGGTTCTTATTATAATTTATAAGACATCAGCTGACAAATGTATTTGATTCTTTTTATAAAGCACTTGCTTATTTCCTAAGAGCATTAAATATTTTTTTTCATGTATACCCCTAATTAATAAAGGTAATGAATAAGAGTAATAATTAATTTGATATTAGACTTTAGTGCAATTAGAAGAGGTAATATTAGAAATTACTTAAATTTTAAGACAAATTTAATGATTTTAATAATTTTTATTGGTTTGTGAGAATTGTTAGTAAATGCCTTATAATAATGATAGACGGAGTATAATTATTAGTATTTTTTGATTTGGTCAAGGATATAGTCCCTTTGAAGCTTAAAACATAAAGAGTTCTCACTATTAGCTGCTTATCACCCAACCTACAACTTGTTGGTTCCTAAATAGGTATTAATTACATTTTTGTCAGTTATCTATATTTAGAGTTTAATACAAGTTTTCGTCATGGCTCATGCAATGTAGTTTATTGTTTTAACTATGGATAAATTTTAAAAAAAATAAAAATAAAAATGATAGTTTAACCAATTTGATTATGGACTTAAAGATAAAGGCTAGGGGATAGCTTATGGTTTTTAACAAGGAATATACTAGGAGAACACGTCCTTTCTTTTGAACAAGCCAAGCCAAGTCAATTCAAAAGTGTGTGCATTTTTGACTTGGTATGAGATACGTATGTTACCATCTTACCTTAAAGTACCAACAATTTTCTAATTATATAATAAATTATTATAATTATAATATTTAATTAAAAGCCTTTGTGTTGTGTGGGGGATGAAGGATGATTGAGTACTTTAAAAAAAACAAAAAGAGGATAGACATGGTTGATTACCACAACGTGACTTTCACCAAACTAAACCAAGTCTTAAAAAACACGTTTCACCTTTTGTCCCCCCCAAAAAAAAAAAAAGGACAAACAAGTTTCACCTGTGAACTTTGAGTAGGGCAGAGCAATGGGCGGGTTGGGTAGCCCATGCCCTAACCCATAGCCCGCCCATTTAATTTTAAATGGGTATGGGTTAGCCCATACCCATACCTCAACCCATTTAAGCCCGTGTAAATGGGCTAACATATAAATGGGCGGGTTTCATTTGGGTTTTGTAGAACCCATTTATATCTGACTTGTTTATTGGAAAAAAAACATACATAAGCATTAAACATAAATCCAAATTCATCATTCTAAATTTTGAAATCTGAATCTTTAAAGATCAATAATAATAATTCACACAAGAACCTAAATTTAGGCAAGTACCATCATAACATAATTTTGATGTTAAAACTCCAACTTTTAAATTAAAACATTACAACTAAAGTTCAAAGATTAAAAAAATAGCATGTTTCCATTGAATCTGCATATTTCAGTTGTGACGACTCGCTAGTTAAAATAGGCAAATATAAGAGAAAGAGAGTAAGAGTCAATAGCAATTAAGGTTAGGGTAGTTAATAAAAAAAATACACACTAAATGGGCGGGTATGGGCGACCCAAAGGTGTACCTATAGCCCGCCCATTTAATTCTTAGATGGGTTGGGTTTTAGCCCAACCCATTTAATTCTTTTTGGGCGGGCTCAAATTGACCCAATTACATCGGGCTGCGGGCGGGCTCACTGGGTTATGGGTTTCCTGCTCAGCCCTAACTTTGAGACAATTTCTCTTGTAAATTGTGGAATTTCTAGGTGATTTATTTTTCTTAAACATAACCATTAATTAAATCAATAATAATAAATATTGAAAGCTTAATCTTTTTTTAAATAAAGCAAAGAATTAGCTCTTGTAACATGGTTAGAGTTATTTATTCAACTTTTGTTTCTTGAAAATTGATTAATTCGCGGACTGATTTTTTTATTTATTTAAAGAGTATATTTATTAGATGCTTGACATCATCCTGTTAGATGAGGGTCATTAGGATATCATATAAAAAACTATGTGCGAATGAAATGCCCATAAAAATTATTTAATATTGAATGAAATAATCATTACTTTTCATTACCCAAAAAAAAAAAATCATTATTCAAGCTTCCATATTAAACTTTAATACATGTTGATATGTATTCCCTCTGGTCCTAATTATAGGAGTTATTTAACCGATTTTGAGGAGATTAAGGAGAGGAGTTAAATTAGTTAATTTTACTTATTTTCCTAAAATGCCCTTATATAAATTTAAAATGACACAAGTTGCCTTAATTATAAGAGGAGGAGTTAACATATATTTGTATATATTTATGTGAATACATATAAATCTATCTACATACATACATACATATAGATACACTATGGATACACACACCCATATATCTACACACACACACACACATATATATATATATGTTTATATATGTGTGTGTGTGTTTGTGTGTGTACAAACACACACACACATATATTGACACACATAAAAACATATATATACGTACATATATATGTATACACACACACATATAAATGCTCATAATAATAAGTATAAATAGGGATATTATAGAAAAAAATTGAAAAAATTTAAAACTTGCTCTTATAATTAGGACCAAAACCAACTCTAAAATGTGTTCCTATAATTAAGACCGGAGGAAGTATTATATTACATCCGATTCTAATTATAGGAACATTTTTGTAATACAATTTGCATTACAAAAGTGTTCATATAATTAAAATTGGAGGGTGTAATTATGTAATGGAACAATACAGGTCATTTCTCCGGAACGTTTTCTAGCCTTTACTTTATTTCAAATATATTGGAGGGTTAAAAAAAAAAATTTATAAGATGCCTTAGTTTATACTATATTTTTTAAAATATCAATCATAATCGGAATAAACTCAGGTGAGTTGATTAAAAAGTGAAAAATGTGGCACATATAATGAAGGGCATTTGGATGGTTTTTTTTTTTTAAAAAAAACTATATATACTACTTTTTGTTTTGTTTTCCATATAGATTGGGTTCCAATTGGAAAGAGATATTAAATTTAGTGTCTCCAACATAATACGTAAAAAAGAAAAAGACATCATGTGTAATTTTTACACGTCACATCATCACGTTTAAGATTAATATAGATAAAAAGACTATTATTGCTTCTAGTGGCACCAACTCATTTTGAAGGGAGGCCACGAGTAATGTGGGTGTTTGTGGGACTTGGCTTCTCTCTGCTCCGCTTAGATTTTCGTCCGCTCCCCTCATTTTCTTAAAACGGTGTCGTTTTGGAGTAAAATTGGTGCCTTTTTTTTTAAAAAAAATATATATATATATATTTTAGGACACTGACTGCTATTAAAAAGATACTGACTGATACTAAAAAAATATTTCATGATCCTGAAAAAATATTTTAGGATTTTTGAAAAAATATTTCAATGTACTGACTGGTACTAAAAGAATACTTCAACATACTGATTAGTACTAAACTTAATGGTCTCACAAAAATTATTTTAGGATCTTAAAAAAATATTTTAGTTACTGAATGTTACTAAAAATATACTTCAGAATATTTTTTCAAAATCTTAAAATAATTTTCCAAGATAAGGAGGTATTTTTCAGCACCAGTCAGTATCTTTAAGTATCCTTTTAATACCAGTCAGTACTCTAAAACATTTTCTCAATATCCTAACATAATTTTTTGAGATCATGAAGTATTTTTTTTAGTATTAATCAGTATCTTAAAATATATTTTTAGTACTAGTCAGTATCTTGAAATATTAAAAAAAATAAGAGGCACCAATTTTACACCAAAACGACGCTGTTTTGAGAAAAGAAGGGGAGCAGACAGTAATCTCAGCAGAGAGAAGGCAAGTCCGTGTTTGTGTGTTGAAGACTTGAAGCATATAGGATCAGATTAACATGGTTAGCTCATCTCTCAAAACAACATCGGTTTGCTGGATGAGTTTATCGATTTGCTGGGCATGTAATTTAGAGCTTGAATTATATATTTAGGCTCTTCATTTGATCCCTAAAAGAAACTTAAAAATATAGATAAATATATTTTCATAAATATATGTTTACAATTATAAAAAAAAAAAAGCTCGGGATAAGGAATTATAACCAGAATAAATTATAAAAAATATATATCAGATGTTAATGTTTTTTCAAAACAATATATATTTTCACAGACGAAAATATTTTTAATGTCATATCTGATAAATAAATTAAAGTTAGTGTAAAGTAGAGTTGTATTGAAAATCCTGGATAATGCAGCTTGAAAAAGAGACGCAGTAGTGAGTGAGTTCTGAAATGATGAGCATTTTCAGCTTTTAGTTTGAAAAACAAGATTCTGGATAACTCACTGTCTCTTCTACTTTTGATGCTATCAGATAGTCTGGTCCCCTTCATTTCATTTCCCCCTTTCATGGATAACTTTTGGTATTATATACTCCCTATGGTCTTAATTAAAGTAAAAATGATCTTATAATTAAGACCGGAGATAGTAATAATAGTATATTATATATTTTTTTAAAATAATAATAAAATATTTGAACCTTTTATAATTTTTAAATATAATATTCTTATTTTATGTTACATTGTGCATAATTTATTAGGTTCTGTCTAATCTTTAATTTTTTTTTTTTATTTTCTTAAACATTTCTGTATAGATGTTACAAAGATTTAAGGGAGAATTATAATAAAGGACCTAAGAAAAATAATATTTATTAAGAAGGACCATAAAAATGGTAATTATTTTGAAGGACCAAAATTTAAAACATTAAAATAAAAAGACTAAATTACCCTTGGTTCTACAATTTTTGCGTAAAGGTAAGAAATCCAAAAAAACGTTTTACTTTTACAGCTCCAAGTCTTCATGCTTACCATCCATTGCCCTAGGTCTTGAAAATTATAATGCATCCATTATTTTCTAGGCTATATTATTGTTGAACCAATTTCTTGAATAATATTAAATAAGTTTCAAAATCAAAAAGTATCAAATGAAATATCTAATTAACCAAAAAAATACTTAGAGGTCAATATCTGAGAACCTTTTTTTTTTTTTGAACAATGATATCTAGGAACCTTTCATTCTATAGGAAGAAAGAAAAATGTAGGACAATGTGGATTTGTCTTCGATGATTCAAAACAGAAGTTTGAAAAAGATACAATACTAAAAGGGCAAAGATTAATCAGGTTTTAATGATGATAACAAGAACTAACCCAAAAGAAAATGGAGAGATAAAGAATTACCAACGAGATGAGCTTGAAGATCATAGAACATGGGGAGGATGCTTGGGAGATCTTTGTCAATGGAATAGCCTACGGTTCCTCCATTGAGAGATAAAGAATTGCCAAGAGAGACTCTAACTTAAATATTCTAGATTCGATTTGATCTCTATTTATCATTTTCAATCAATCACTTTTGATTCGATTTAATTAGAGATAATATAGGAAATCTGACCAATGGCAATTCAGTCTTTCTATTTTAATTTTTTAATTTTTTGGTCCTTCAAAATAATTACCATTTTTATGGTCTTTCTTAATAAATATTATTTTTCTTAGGTCCTTTATTATAATTTTCCCAAGATTTAAATATCACGCGGATAAGAGGAGCTTTATAAATATTCTAAATTGTACGGAAAACACATAATAATGGAATCATCTGAGTGGGCAGATTGGTCCCCTCATAATTTAAAAAAAAACAGGAAGAAAATATGCTGTTTGCTAATAAAGGAAAATGAATTTTCCGGCTTTATTAGTTTTTTCCCTGCCAATCACATTATTGAATGATTTTTTTTACCATATTATTGAATAATTTAAAACCTTAGTATTGTTACTAACATAGAGTTGCTCTAGCTGTGTAAAGCTCCTATTAGGAGGGACAGCCACGAATCCCGAACTGAATATCAAGTGATAAGAAAAAAAAAAAAACAACACATACTACATTGTTTGATAAAAAAAAGTTAGTTTTTTCTCCCTGCCAATCACATTATTGAATGATTTTTTTGCTCAAAACATTATTGAATGATTTTTTTACCATATTATTGAATAATTTAAAAGCTTAGTACATTATTATCAATATAGAGTTGGTCTAACAGTGTAAAGTTCCACTAGATCCTTCTAGGCCTCGAATTCAAATCCCAGAAGAGACACTTATATCGGCTGGCCTTGATTCCACTTTCTAAGGGGCAACCACGAACACAGAACAAAATACCGGATGATAATATTAAAAAAATCATAGTACGTTATTTGATTTGACTAACACTCCTTATATAATTACTTAAAAATGTTCAATATTTCATAGGAAATAAAAAAAAAAACACAAGGGAGAATGTCATTGTAGGCATACTAGCAATTTGGGTCCATAAAATTTTTAAAATATTCTGCGAATCTATGAAAATATGTTTTGATATAAAAAGCTTAAAGTTCTTATGATATCAATGCAATATTTTAGTCTATAATATACATCTTGGTGCTTAGATCAAAATATAATCTCACTTTATTTAGTTCTATAAGCATGTAGAAGAATTTCAGACAAAGTGTCATTATATTTCTTGTGGGTCCTCAATGACATTGTCCCAAAAAAACCAATGGCCTATGAAAATAGTTTTTATTTTAATTATTTTTTCATGGAATAAAAAAGATGATTTATTTATTAGTTGCATATTTAAAATTTATCTGAAAAAGTAAGGTATGAGATTCTACCATTTTAAGAAATATTGTTTGGAGGACAGAGGGAGCAGACATGAAGAAATTTGTTGAGGTAACAGTAAATTCACATGGCATCACATGTAAAAGTAAATGTGAAGGTCCCAATGTAATTGTTCATGTGACGATTTTGTCATTGAGTGGTAGTCTATAAGTACCTTTGACCAAAAATAAATACTTTATCTGATCTATATTATAAGATATCAACTAACCGTTAATATAACCAATAATAATAATAGTTAAAGTCATTAAATTTGACTTAAAATTTAAGTAATTTTCAGTATTACCCCTACTAATTACTCCTTCTGTTTCTTATTATAAGGCACCAACTATCAAATTTATTTGGTACGGTACTTTTTATAAGGCACTTTCTTGGTTCCCAATGAGCATTAATTATATTTTTTCGTGTATGCCCATAATTAATAAGGAAGGGTAGTGGGTGAGAGTAATAATTAATAATATTAGAATTTAGTGCAATTAATGGGGGTAATAGTGGAAGTTACTTAAATTGTAGAACAACTTGTGCTTGTTTGGTGTGAGCGTTAGGAGCGTTAGCGGTAGAGTTAATGGGTTTTGGAGAAAAAGCTGAACGTGGTGTGTTTGGGTTGCGTGTTAAATTCACTTAACTTTAAGTCAAAAAAGCTCAAAAAGCCCGTTAAAAAAAAGCTTTAGAATCCAGCTTTTTCCAAAAAGCTCTCAGCTTTTTGACGTGGGCCCTGCCACTTCTACTACTATGTACTATCAATCTAAACACAAATCATTATCTATAATCTGACTTTTTTCCTACCGAACTTTTTTTAAAGTCAGATAGCTTTTAAACCACTGCTCCTACCGCCAACCCAAACAGGCGACTTTAACTACTTTTATTGGTTAATGAGAATTGTTAGTTGGTGCCTTAAAATAAGGACCAGAGGGAGTACACTAAACTCTAATATTATATTAATTATTACTCTCACCCACTATTCTTATTAACAATGGATATACATAGAAAATAATGTTTAATATTCTTTGGAAACAAAGTTTTAAGGTATATTAAATGCCATTTTCATAATTTTGCCTTTATAAATTGTAATAAATAAAAATAATTTATTTATATTGACCCTTATAGCCTTTCATAAAGGATGGTAAAATTAGAAATTTAGTTTATAATTAATTATATGTCAAATTTAATTAATTTAAATTTATAAATAACACGATGGTGGAAATTCTATAAATAGTGTTTGAGCTTTAAGATATATAATGACCCCAGTGAATCTGGATCCGTGAAGGTGAATAAAAATGTTAAAAAGGTAAACTTTCATGAATTATTGACCGCACTCCCTCCCCAACACGTCAATCTTGGGAAAAGTTACCTTAATTTAAGCTCCAAATTTTATAATCATCCTCTCTCATTATCATATCACTCCAAAACTTTAAAATATTAATTATTTTAAAAAATAATCAATATTTTTAAAATTCTAAAACGAAATATATTTAATTAAGGAGTCCAAATCATTCCTTCAAAGCTTACTATTTACTCGTTCCAATCTTAATTATAGGAACATTTTTATAATGTAATTTATATTACAAAAACGTTCCTATAATTAAGACCACAGGTAGTAATTTGATTCACCAACTCGGGGGAAATGAACCTAAGAATACAATGATGTTTAGCTTGGATTTAAAATAAGGATGGTTTTCTTTGAACCAAAAACTTAGATATTTAGCTTTATATATATGCTTAAGATATATTTGTTTCTTATTAAATCGATATATGGAATTTTTTTAATTAAATTTTTAATCTATAACCAAACTCTTGTTATTAACACATTAATAATTTAAAACTCACTTATTCTTATTTGATTGAATAAAATTATATTAAGTAAATAAGGACGGGTACATAACTTTTCCCTATTTTATTCTCATCCTCTTTTCACCACCGGCCATGATGATAATGATATGCATGCTTTGCAGCAGAAAGAAACCAATCTTTTTTTTTATGATTTACGATGTAGACATATAAGAAAAGTTTTATCTCAGTTTACAAAAAAATGACTTGAGTATTATCCAAACACAATTGTTAGAACAATTACAAGGTCATTAGGTCAATGTAATCACACAAAAATCTCAATAGCAAGTGAGTTGTGTCAATACAAAACCTTATAATTACTTATTACTACCTCCGGTCCTAATTATAAGAGCACTTTTATAGTGCAAATTGTATTATAAAATTGTTTCTATAATTAGGACCGAAGGGAATACTAACTTATTGTAAGATTTTTTGATGATTACATTCTTTTTTGAGACTTCACAGTAAGTCTAGTGTCTTAGTTTTTATAAGAAGATGGTGCCGAGAAGCATCTTTTTCAGTGGGGCGGAGACATATATGGAACACCAAAGAGCTTGTACAGTCGGACTTAAGACATTTAGATATCTTCAATGAAGCACATGATGCAAAGCTTGATTGGAGAATATTATTAAATGAGGACAAATCATTGAAGTGGAGAGAGTGAGGGTATTGATGTGGATACATTACTCACAAACAAGAGTAAAAGTGGTCTAAATTTTCAGATCCCTAATATTGTCAAATTCATTGAGTTTAAGCAAATATGTGATAAGAACAAAAATTCAAATTGTGAGCTTAAATCGTAAAAACGATAAATTCAGTGAGTTAACTTGTGAATTTGAGAACAATACAACTCTGTTCTCATCTTATTTCCTACAATAGTATCAAATATAGGTACACTAAGTTTTGGAGTATAAAAGAAAAAACCATTTGATTAATGAGAAAATCCCTTTAAAGTCCTAAGGGACTAAGAAAATGTCAAAAAAGTTCTAGAGGAAATTCTGATGTCAAAAAAATGCTAAGGAATTATTAAAACTCACAGGTGAAGTTGTTAATGTCATATTGAAGGAGTTGTCAATAAAACCTTTTAATGTTAGAATTTTTTTTTAGGATCTTTTTGACATTTTTTTTGTCCTTTGAGACCTGGATTTTCTCTTAATTAATTTACCTAATCCGATTCTTGCATTTCACAAAGAGATCGACCCAATAAATCAAGGAAAATTCATTTCAGGGCCCTTTTAACAAGAAAAATTTCAAAAAAGCTCCAAGATTCTGACAATCCCAGAAAAGGCCCCATGGTCTTTTTTGGGATTTTCAGAATCGACGTGAGTTGTTTACGGGGCTGATATAGTTGTTAACGGGGTACTGATATAGTTGTTAACGATATTGATTTAGTTGTTAGCAAAGTGTTGTTAACGAGGTTGATTTAGTTGTTAATGACCTAAAATCAATGCCTTGGGTTTCTCCAAAGTTATCTGTTGAAATAAATATATAAGGAATTATAGAAATATATAAGATGTTATTGTTTTTTCATAACAATATATTCTCAGAGACGGAAATATTTGAATGTCATATCAGATAAATTAATTAAAGTTAATGTAAAGGAGGATTGTACTGAAAATCGTGGATAATGCAGCATGACGAGACGCAGAAGTGAGTGAGTTCTGAAATGATGAGCATTTTCAGCTTTTAGTTTGAAAAACAAGATTCTGGATAACTCACTGTCTCTTCTACTTTTGATGCTATCAGATGGTCTGGTCCCCCTCATTTCATTTCCCCTTTTCATAGACAGCTTGGTTTGGTTTTATTTTGATATTATATAATAGTAGTGTGTGTGTGTATACACATTTTTTTTTTTTTTAAAAAAACATACAATATTTGAACTTTCTATACTTTTTTTATCTAATATTCTTATTTTTCTTCTTCAATTTTTTACGTTACACTGTACATAATTAATTAGGTTCTGTATAATATATATATATATATATATATATATATATAGTTTCTTAAACATTTTTCTATAAATGTTACAAAGATTTAAATATTATGAGGATAAGAGCATTTTTATAAATATTTGAGTAAATACTTTTTCTGATCCATGACAAAAAATACAAACCCCATTTTAATCTCTGACAAAAAAACTGACCTTTATTCATCCTTTTTATGGGACTAAAAATGACATTTTGAAAATTTGTGAGGGATCAAAATGTCTACCAATCGACTATTATTCGTCCTTTTTATGGACTAAAAATGACCTTTTTTTTTCAGGGATCAAAATGGGGTCCGTGTTTTTTGTCAGGGACCAGAAAGGATATTTACTCTAAATATTTTAACGGAAAACACATCATAATGGAATAATCTGAATGGGCAGATTGGTCCCCCAAAAAAACAGAAGAAAATATGCTGTTTGCTAATAAAGGAAAATCAATTTGCTGCCTTTATTAGTTTTTTCTCTTGCCACTCACATTATTGAATGATTTAAAACCTAACTTGGTGCATTGTTTGATTTGAGTAACATTCCTTTATATAATCACTTGAAAGATTTCAATATTTCACAGGAAATAAAAAACACAAGGGAGAATGTCATTGAAGGCATAATCACATTTTGGGTCCATATAATTTTAAAATTATTCTGTGATTCCCATGAAAATATGTTTTAATGTAAAAAAAGTTTGAAGTTCTTATGATATGAATGCAAGATGCTAGTCTGTAATTTACATCTTGGTGCTTAGATCAAAATAAAATCTCACTTTAGTTCTTTTAGTATGTAGAATAAATTCAGAATCATCTGAGTCTAAGGACCCGTTTGTTAGGAAGAAAGCTTGGGGAGGGAAAGGGAAGATCCCAATCTTCCCATGGATTTTGGCTGTTTGTTACACAGAAAGTCCAGTCAGCAACTCACTGGAATTGGACATTTTCCCTTATTTGAGGGAAGATACTTTCCCTCCGAAAATGGAAGGAAAGCTGCCATCTTCCCAGGAAGATGGTTTTTGATGATTTACCCCGAAATTCAAATTTGGCGGGAAGTTCGAACTTGGCGGGAAAGTTCCAACTTGGCGGGAAAGTTCAAATTTGGCGAAATTTTTTTTTCTTCAAAAGTTCGAACTTAACAATAAAATATTTTTTTAAAATATATTTTAGCAAAAATATTTTTATTATTTTGAATTAATTTCTTTTGAGGGTAAAATAGACATTTCCTAATTCCTTACCAACTACCACCTCTTCATTTTCTTCCTACCAAACAACTCAAGTCATCTTTCCTCATCTTTCAAATCTTCCTTTCCATTCCTTTCCCTCCTCTAAAGTTCCTTTCCCTCCCCAAGCTTTCTTTGTAACAAACGGGTCCTAAAGTGTCATTATATTTATTGTGGGTCCTTAATGACATTCTCCCAAAAAAACCAATGGCCTATAAAAATATTTTTATTTTTAATTATTTTTCCATGGCGTAAAAAAGATTATTTATTTATTAGTTGCATATTTAAAATTTATCTGAACAAGTAAGTTATGAGATTCTACCATTTTAAGAAATATTGTTTTGAGGATAGAGGGAAAGACTTGAAGAAATTTATTAGGATAGCCATGACAGAAATGACTTTTGTCTAGATGAGTTTTTGCAAATGAAAGATGGGATAAAAGTCAAATTAAAGATGTGATTTGTGTTTGAGATAGCGGTAACAGAAGTACTCCCTCCGGTCCTAATTATAAGATCAAATTTTGGAGTTGGTTTTGGTCTTAATTATAAGAGCAAGTTTTAACTTTTGTCAATTCTTTCCTATAATACCCCTATCTATACTTATTATTAGAAACATTTATATATATTTATATATATGTGTGTGTATGTATGTATGTATATATGTGTGTACATATATATGTATATCTATGTTTGTGTGTGTGTATATATATATGTGTGTGTGCGTACACACACCCACCCACCCACACACACATATATAAACATATATATATCTTTGTGTGTGTGTGCGTGTGTAGATAGATCTATATGTATACATACACACACACATATGTTTATATAGGAAGACCATTATTTCAATTAGAAAGCGTGTGAAAAGAAAAATTGGTCGGAGAGTATGTGGTGGGGTTGTAATTCACTCTTACTTATGTCATTTTAAATTTATATAAGGGCATTTTAGGAAAATGAATAAAATTAACTAATTTAACTCCTCTCCTTAATCCCTCCAAAATCGGTTAAATTGCTCCTATAATTAGGACCGGAGGGAGTAACTTTTTTCTAGATTGACTCTTGTTTGAATGATTATTTGAGATGGAAAATGACATGAATTTTATTGAGTACTGTATGTATGTGTGTGTGTATATATATATATATATATATATATATATAATTGAATATTAAAAATTAAATTTAAATTTGATAAAAAATAAATTATTATTAAAAAATTACAAAACTCTAAAGTACTTAATTAAATATAAATGTATATTTAATAGTTCATTGCCTATTAGATTACATATTTCTAACATTTTTCTCCAAAAGTTGAAAAATGTAACTTTTGAAGAAAGTAACTTTTTTTGGAGAAGCCCATCACCAATCAAAGCTATTTCAAACGCCTATATCTTTCCCGTTAGACTTTTTCTCCCTTCCCACAATACTTTTTTTGACTTCTGCAACCAAGCCAAACAGTCACTAAATGTAAATGTATGTTGGTCCAATTAACAAGGAATTGAATTGTACCCCATAAATTAGAGTTTAAATTTCATATGTTAGGATTTTGTTATTGAGTATCAGTAAGTAATTATGTAAATACTCGAAATTTTGAGACATATCATGATGCTGGTGAACTTTCACATCCATGAACGTGAGTTATAATGTTAAAAAGGTGAAATTGGATGTATTATTGGTTAGGTTTTTCTCACAATCCCTCATATCTTTAAATTATGTCCGTTCAATCGATTTAAAAGGTCACAATACTACTTTGACTTTTCTATCATCTTTCCGATTAACAACCTAAATAGGCTCATAAGAGATAATGATAAAAAAGGATTAAGAGAGGATCTGCTTCCTAAATTATTCACCGCAACCCTTAACACGTCAATCTTGGGAGAAGTTACCTTAATTTAAGCTCCAAATTTCATAATCACCCTCTCTCATCATCATATCACTCCAAATCCCACAATTATTCAATTCATAGCCCCCACAAACCAAAAAAACAAGGGCGTAATAATAACACTGTAATAAAAATAAAATAATTAATATTTTTTAAATTTCTAAAATGAAATATATTTTAAAAAATTATAAAAACCTCCAAAGAAATGATTATTTTGAAATGGAGCTTGAGTATTTTATCTTTTAGCCTATTGAAAGCATAATTATAGCAAGATCCAAACGCCTGTGAAGGATGCACCGTAAAGAGAAGACAAATTCACGTAAATTAAGAAGCATAAAAATTCTTCCGTAAGTCCTCTTTGAGCTTAGAGGTGTGCTCTGGCTCTGGTGGGTTACTGGTGTCTACTTCCACCTAAACTCTTTATACCAAAAAAAAAAAAGGAAGAAGCATAAAAATTCTACAACAATTTTTATGATTTTAATTAATGATAGTATTAATTATTTCAAATTATTCCTTCAAAGCTCACTATTTGATTCACCAACTCGGGGGAAAAGAACCTGAGAATACAATGATATTTAGTTTGGATTAAAGGATGATTTTATTTTGGACAAAACTTGTATATATATATGTAGCATCATTTACTTAAGATATCTGTTTCTAATTAAATCGAGATATCTATTTTTTTTTTTTAAATCTTTGATCAATAACAAAACTCTTTTTATTAACATCATCACTTATTTAATTGAATAAAAGCATATTAAATAAATAAGGCTGAGTTTTATTTTCATTCTTTCTTCACCGCCATGATGATAATGATATACTTGCTTTGCAGCAGAAAGAAATGACTCTTTTTTCTTAGTTTTGTTATTGTTAGAACCACTATTATGTCGCCAAATAGAGTTGGCATAGATGGTAAGGGATTTGTTCAAGTCCCAAAGGGATGTGTGTTCGATCCTCGCTGCCGTCGCTGGGACTCATTTGGTAGGCAATTTCGTAAGTCCCTATCAAGTGTTCAAAGAACCCGGGGCCGTGCCCTGACCTTGGTGGGGGACTGATGCCGAACCCTTCCAAAACCTTTACTTATCAAAAAAAAGAACCACTATTATGTCAATGTAATAAACAAAAGGGTTAAGTAATAAATCCGTTATGAAAGTATAGGTCAAGGAGCAATATTGCCCTGAAAGTTTTCCTTGTCTCAATATTGTCCCGGAAGTTTCAAAATGTATCAATGTTGCCCTATTCCGTTAAAAATCTAACGTTGACCATCAAAAAATTGACATGGACCGTTAACTTTTGAACGGAAATTGGCAACATTGCTACGTTTTGAAACTCCCAGGGCAACATTGAGAAAAAAAAAAATTCAGAGTAACATTGCTCCTCAGAGAAAACTTCCAGGCTAAATTTGCTATTTAACCCTTAAAAAAAGTCCTATAACAAGTGAGTTGCGTAGACTCATTATTATTATCTATACTAGGACTTGTCATTGCCTGCTTATTTGACGAGAATTTTTTGATAATTATATTCCTATCTTGAGACTTTACAGTAATTCTACCATCTTTATTTTTATATAGGAAGCTAGTGCCAAGAGAAATCTTTTTCAGTGGGGCAGAGAAATAACTGCAACCCCAAAGAGCTTGGACGGTCTGACTTAAGACATTTAGATATCTTCAATGAAGCACATGGTGCAAAGCTTGATTGGAGAATATTATTAAATGAGGACAAATCATTGTTGTGGAGAGAGTGAGGGCACTGATGTGAACACATTACTCACAAATAAGAGCAAAAATGGTCTAAACTGACCTCATCAACTTTACTTTGATGCCCAAACTTTCAAGTCCCCAAGGTTATCAAATTGATGAGTTTAAGCAACCCGTAACAATGATAAATTTGTGAGTTTGACAACAATACAAGTCCTTGCTCATCTTATTTCCTATAATAGTATCAAATATAGGTACACTAGGTTTTGTAAAATGATATATAAAAAATTCCTGTTCCTGTCATTCACCTCTTGATTTGGGCAGTTGGAATAAAATGTTCAAAGATTTAGGAAGAGCTCTACATAGGGGCGGACCCAGGAAATTACAGAAGGGGAGACACAATTGGTGGGGGGATTTGGGGGTTTAGGGGCAGCACCCCCGAATTTTTTTTTTTTTTTAATGAAAGTTTTAAATGCATTAAAAAACAAAAGAATATAAACAAGAAAAAAAAATATATCAAAAAAATATTTATAAAATCAAGTGAATATTGATGATGTAATAAAATAGGAAATTATTTCTTTACCAAAAAAAAAAAAAGAGGAAATTATTTTACAAATTTATCATTTAGAAAAGTAAAGCTAAATATTGTTAGCATTGTTGTTAAAACGTCGTTCAAAAACGTAGAAACGCCCGTTTCTACGTTTTTTCGCCGGAAAACGTCTCAAAACGGTGGCTGGAACGCATTTTGAGTGGAAACGGTTGAAACGCCGTTTCAACTCGTTAAACTCGGTTGAAACGGCGTTTCAACCGAGTTAATAAAAAAAAAAATTTTGAAGCCCAATTAAAACCAATTCTGAACCCTATTCGACCCATATTTGACAGTGTTTGAAAAAAACCCTATCGGAGTCTTCATTCTTCTTCGCATTGAGCCATCAGCCATCGACCTTCTTTGCAGTTCTCGCTCCCTGTTTCAGGTCGACGGCGGCGATGGTGGTGACTGGTGAGGGCGGAGGCCGACAACGACTTAGAGGAATGTGGAGGAAGGAAGGATCGAAGGTCTCTCTCGCCTCTCACCTCGCGGCGCTCTATGATATTGGGGTCTGTCGTGTGTCTCAGGAGTCGGGAATCAGGAGGAAGAAGATGACCTAATTAATCCCTTGGTCAAAACGTGCGTTTTGACCAAGGGACTAAAATGCAAGAATTCAAAGTTTTGATGAGGGACTAAACTGAAATATTTGAAAAATTTTTGGGGCATAACTACACTTTCCAAACAAATGCATTAAGAATTCTAATTTAATAAAGAAAAATCACATTAGATTATGAACTTAATTGTTTACTTGAGTGTTTAGACTTAAATTTGTGATGACTTTAATGTATGGGTGTGTTTTGGTTTTATATATATTGGATTTTTTTTTTTTTTGTAGTACGTAGTAAACTCTTACGTTTCGTTTACGTTTTCCGATTTCACCCTTACCGTTTCTACGTAGACTCTACGTTTTAACAACACTGACTGTTAGAAATGCAGCTACATAAATTACAATGAAAGGTGGGCACTCAATAAGTTTAAGTACATATATTTTAATAAAAAAAGTATATTATATTATAATAAAAATAATTACAATGTCATCCTTCTAGGCCTTATGTTTTGGAATTCTATCATAATTGTCTTATTATCAATGCTATCAAATACATATTTTTCAATATAAGGTACTAAACAATCATTCAACCATTCATCCCCCATCCGATCTAACTCCTTTAACTTGATTTTCTTTTTTTTTTAAAAATTCCAAATTATTGGGGGGCAACAATGAACCTGGGTCCGCCTCTGGCTCTGCAGGCGAGCCTTGATCCATGACTCCAGAGATATGAGCTCCTCATTGTTTATTGAGTGGCCAAGACCAGGATAAGCCTACAAAATACATACTCATAAGGGGTATATAATGTAATGGGGGGTGATTCCTTAAATTAATGAATTGTTGAAATGAAACCTCGGAGTATTATTACCTTAAACTCACAGCTAACACCAATTTTCTCAAGAAATGGTGGGCCTGCTTGTCCTGCCTCAAACAATACTGTTCTATCAGCAATCCCATGGGACCATAATATGGGTGTCTGCAGATACATTTCAAAATTACAGTGAGAAATGCCAAGCGAAAACATAAAACCAAGATTCGGTTCCTTTACTAATCTATGAACAACCTTTAAAGATTATAATGCCTTTACAAATTATAATAACCCTAGGATTGATATGGTAATTTGCTTGTTACATTGTACTTGCGCATTACCGGATACTTTGGATACTAAAAATTCCCATATTTGATATAATAATTAAAAGTTGCAAAGAAAAACATCCATTGATATGTAATCGAAGTCTAAAAAAACAAAAATTCAAGGATATGAGATTCCCATGGGTTTTCCCCTATGATGGAATAAGAGAAATCTCAAAATGAGGTCATGCTATGATTGCTGTTTATCTTGAATCACACTCGGAATCTTGGATATCAGGCACCAAACATAGGGAAAATCCTAATGGCTCTTTACATCTTAGACACCAAGCTACAGATGACCATATCAAATAATTCTTCAAGGTTGTGGATTGCAATTGTTCCGAACCCAAGGTGAATTCAATAGTATCAGATGCACAATTAATTTCTTCAGTTTAGAGGCAGTGAGCACTAAACTGGGTGTCAGCTATCCTGTTTCATCAGGCATCAATGAACATAATATTATATAAGAGAGTTTTTGTGTTTGGTGGGGGGGGGGGGGGAGAAAAAGTATACAGGTATAGGGTATATTGGCATTCGTATGAAGTAGTACCCGTTTTGCCTCATTTGTAATACGTTCGACCATAGATGAATTGAAAGGAACCCATCCACTGAAAACTGCACCTCCACCTAAAGTTTTAGGGTATAGCAGAACACTAGCCAAGGTCAAGGCACCTGCCAAAGCATTGTTACTCTTAATTATCAAGATGTTTATACATGTGCTTTTCTTTTGAAGGTCGTTATCAAAAATATATTCACACAGAGACACACACACAAACAGGAAAAGAGAAAAAAAGAGACCTCCTTGACTGAGCCCACAGACAAATACATTGTTAGGGTTTGTGCCAGCAGCTATTTCCTTGTCTATTGTGGCGTGCACATTCTGAACAGCTTTCAGTAAACCACTCTCATCTTTTGGAGAATCCTGACAAATTATCAACAAAATTTTTTTGAACACAAATTGAATAGATCAACAGCTTCATCCTGAAGGAACCAATGTAAATTCCCACATCTTGGAGATACATTGAGAAAATGAATGTTAGATATGACCATTCATGTGACTAAGACGAATTAGCAAATGCATCAGACACGTTGCTGAGTCCATGCACATAGCCTTCTCGTTAACTTAAGTGATCTAAGTATCTAACTAAGTAACGAAAATACACCCTTCAACACCTTTCATGACATTTACAAAAATGGGACACCCATCTCATTTTCATGATAAATGTGATGAGAAAAATGATCAGGCTATGCCCTAATTTGGATCTCAGAAACAGGATCTAGCTAAGAAGGCAACAGACGCCATCATAGGATCAACTGCCAATAAAGCTGACCACATAACTGTAATATATTCAATGAGTATATATATCTCAAGCAGAAGGTGATGTGAAGTTTGGACCAGTGGAATGTCGAATGCTGGCAGAACAAGATAATGAGAAATTCAGTCCCACCATCAGTAAAATGTTGCATTATCACACTATCAGAGGAAAGAAGTCGTATCCAGATTTTGTGTTTCTTAATTAGTTAATATTGCCATCACAAAATATATGGCGATGCTTACAGAATCTGACTCATGGTCAAAATGAACATATATAAACTTAAATAAAGTCACTTTCATTTTGCAACAGAGCTTACAGTTGAATTCAATATTCAATTATTTTGATACATATACTGTGAAATAACATTCTGAAGGCAGTCTGTAACACTGAAAGTGTAAGAAATAGAACTAAGCATTGAGTTCCGTAAAAATAAGAATTGCCACATATTTCTAAAATATTTATTATATTTCCCTTCAATTTGAATATAGGATGGAAAGATAAACTTACAGCTGTCACGGGAATTTCGTGAATGTCAAACCATGAAGGCATTATGGCACCATCTACAAGAGAAAAAATATTATATTCATTATTTCATAAATGAAAAGGCATATTGTTAATCAACAATAGTGCTGAATAATACAGTAACTTCTAAGATGATAACAAGCTCAAGTTACCACTTAAAATTGACAGGATGTATTGCACAGCAAGGATGTCAAGCAGAAAATACAGTACAAAAAAGAAGAAGAATGTGAGGTGACATAACATGAAATGGATAAATGTGGCGCAGATGGAAGTTAAGTTTAATCCACAGATCATCACTTAGAAATTCTAACTAGAGATGACTTGTCAGTTCATTTCCTTGAAACGGCATGTACTCATATCTCCTTATCTGTCAATAACTAGGAAAAGGCCTGGGATGAGCTAATTCTATGAGTGAAAACTCGTATACTTCACATAAAAAGTTCCTTGCTGAATAGGGTTATCACATTTTGGGTTCCTTAGAACAACACAGATGCAGATAAATGCATATATTTTCATGTGCATCCTTGAGGTCTCTGAATCAGTTGGAGTGTGACACTGACTGTCCATTCGGTAATATATGGATAGTTTTGCATGAATAGGGTCATGTTATTGCATATTCTCATTAACCAAAGAATGCTATGAAAGTTCAATTCATCATTGTCCAGTGTCTGCACACTATTTTTCATCCAGGAGCAGTAGTAACAAGCCAGATGAGATTGAACAGAAAAGGCATATTTAACACGTTCCGTAAGCAAATGGATGGAATACTCAACCGGAACATAGAAATATTCTACATGCTTGTAAGAATGAAATGATAATGAAATAAAGAAGTGAATAGAATAACTTAAAATGTCTTCTGACAAGTGTCTTGAAATAGCCAGGTAGTACTAAGTACTAACTGACTTGAAAAAATATACTCCTTTGGTCCTAAAATATAGGACATAGTTTAGTACAAATTACACTACAACTTAATATATACAACGTAACGTATGTCTTATATAAAGCACAGGAGGTAGTATATAACTTCAAGAATGGCTGAAAAAGTCAGAGATAAGTACAATCAATAGAGACAATAACTTCACAAAATTTGGGAGAATGTACAAGTCTGAAAGCACAAAGAAACAGTAAAATGCGTCTGCTTTTGACCATTCAGGGCAGTAATGAGATCACTGTTTCACTGCCTTTTGCAATTATCGGGACTAAAACACCAAAAAATGCCATTTGAATTAAAAATAACCACGAAACTCTAGTTTATACACAAAATCAACACTCAAATTTAAATAACAGTTTCTATAGAGAAAATGTCAAAACCCTTGAGCGCGCAAAATTGCAAGTTGATCATAAGAAGCAAAAATTGATACAAAGCGAAACAAACTTACGGTTGCAAGTAACTGGATTAGAAGGCGCAGAAGGGAACAACCATTTTGTATTTCTGAACTCGGGAGAGTTGAAGAGGGTCTTAATGGGTTCATTGGCAGAACCAGAGTCTCCTAGACCATGAAGCCACAGAACAAAGCTTCGAGCCATGGTATCAGCTTCTCGAAACGATGGGTTTTTGGGGAAGAAAAGCACAATGGAAATGGCGATGCTCAGTGTGATTGTAGAGAGGAAAATCGGCTTTTACCAAAAGCATGGTCCACGGAGGAGTCAACGTTAGGTGCACATAATATTACGTGTTTATATGCTTATACCTAATTAGAAGCTATGAACATATTTTTTTTTTAAATTTTTTTATATATTATATTTATATAAATTTAAATTATATGCTGCTTTTTGGGATGTTTTTTACAGCCAGTATCTCTAATTAATTAATTTCTAGTTCTGCATTTATTTGTAACACCAGTATTATGGAAATTAATTAATTTGAGATACTGCGTACAAAAAACATCATAGAAAGTAACATATAATTTAAATCTATATAAATACAATATATAAAATTTTTTTAAAAAAATATGCTCATACCTCTAATTAGAGGTATAAACACATAAGAAGTACATAATTATATGCACCTAATGTGAACTTGTCCATAGAGGTAGTTGTGCAAGAGCCAGATGTAATAAGACTTAAATTACCCTTCTCTTTTGATATTTTCCCAAACAGACCCCAATTAATTCCATTTTCTTATTTTTTTAGCCCAATAATTCCATTTTCATACTGTGGCCTGAAATCTGAATAGCATAATTGTTGGTACGATGGCATCGTCCATTCCCCTTATCATCATTTTATATTCAGTTTTCAAAATGGGTTAAAGGGGAATTTTGGTTAAGAAGTTTTCACAAGTAATTTTATTCTAAAAGTATTTTGGGGAATTTTATCTTGGAAGTTTTAAAATGGGAGCATTTTTGCCATGACTGTTACTATAGTTAAATTTGATTGTTATTTAACTAAATATACACCATTTTTGTCAAGCTACAAATTTGTCCAAGAAGTTTTAAATATAACTTTGAAATAAAATAAAGTAGATCAAACATTAATTTCCGAGGCAAATTTGCAGCTTCACAAAAATGACGTAGATGACATGTGGACTATCAGCTTAGCATATCTGGTCAACTAACAATTAAAATTAATTGAGACAATGAATCGACAAAATTGCTCCTGCTTTGAAATTTTCGAGGCAAAATCACCCCCAAATAGACTTTTGAAACAAAATTGCCTTTAGTGAAAATTTTCACAATAAAATTGCTCTTTAACCTTTTTAAAATCTATTTAAAAGTTGGCCAAAAAAAAATCTTTAAAAAGCAATTAAATTCTTTTTCTGGTTTATTCCAAAAAAGAAAGAAAGAAAAAGACTAGAGTCGGATACGGTAAACTAAAAGTTAAGAATAATTATATAAATTCTTTTGACACTTAATGACCCTGTTTGGTATGATATTTTTGTTCTAAAAATCCCACTCAATTGACTTCTTTTTAATTGATGAAATGAATTAACGTCATGTTTCATCTTCAAAGAAATGTATTATTTGACTATATTTATTATTTTGACACAATTAGCATCTAACACTTATGCACAGAAGATAAACACAATTGGATAAAACGATTTATACCATATAAAAAAGATAGAATGTTGCTCCCAAATATCCATTATTTTGACTGAAAAATTACAGCAAAGATCCGGTGTGCCTACAAAAAGTTCAAAAACAAAATTAAACTTTAACCTATTTTCATATTGACTTACTGTGATTTATGTAACCAAGCTCATCTGGGTGCTGTTGTAATGAATATAATTTTCACAAGAAAATAAAGTCATACTCCAATATCCAAATGAAATACAGAAAATTTGGGAAAGAAGAATATTAGCCAGAATTCGATAACATACACTGTAAATTGGAATAACAATTCTTCAATATAGGCTTCCTAATACTACAATACAGCTAGAAATAACAATCCAATTCTTTTTAGGGCATGTTTTTGGATTGAGGAGAATGGAAGAGTAGGGAGGTGAAGGAAAGGTTTGATTTAGATTGATGAAGATTTGAATACAAGATGTACATTTCTGTATTGTGATCAACTACTTCAATTATCTTTAGTATCTTCGGATACCTATAGTACTTAAGTGTTCATATTTTATTCACTCGTGAGGAGCTGTTAAACACCTTCATTATTTCAGTTGTTCAAACTTAAGGTTGTGGAACCTTAAGTAAGGGTGTACGATTACAACTTGTAAAGGGGAGTAAGTCCGAGTGTGAAAGAATCATCCTAAGTTACAGAGTGGGTAATTGTACTTGTGTTTGAAGAGTTAGTGAAAATCTCAAGGTGTTCTTGGGGACTGGACGTAGGTCAAAGTATTAGACCGAACCAGTATAAATCTCTTCGTGTCCATTTTTCTTCCCTTACTCTAGATATTTATTTTCAAGTGTATCTTACGAAAAGTTTGTTAAGATCACCTATTCACCCCCCTCTAGGTGATATTCCACCGTCATTTGGTATCAGAGTCAGACTCTTGTTTAAAGGACTTAACAGTTTCAAGAGTTAATAATAGCTGATTTTGGGTGTTCTTCGTTTTCGGAAGGTTTTGATTATACCATTCCACCATTTTTCAAAGATATAGATTTTTGGTTTTGGAAAGCTAGAATGACATCGTTTATAAAATGCTTTGTTTTTTTTATATGTGGAATGTTTTTATAAACGTCTTTGATTTCAAACCAAGAAAGGATTGGACAGAGAAGGAAAAGAAAATGTTTTCGTTGAACATTAGAGCAATGAAAATCCTATACAGTGCTTTAACCGAAAATGATTTTGAGAAAATCAAATGTTGCTCTAGTGCTAAAGATATTTGGGATATTCTTGATTCTATATATGCTTCTAACGATTGTGTTGAAGTGGAAAGTGTTGATAGTTCATCTGAGAATATAAGTTGTATATCTACGAGTGATGAACGTAACAAACGAAAGTTGAGAATGAAGAAGATGAAATCAGAAAATGCTTCCACGCTCTAGTCAACACAAAACAAGAGGAACATGATTCCCAAGAGCTCATCATGCACGAATATGGTAAAACATTATCTAGAGCTCAAAATGCACATTTGGTAAACAACTCCAACCCTTCCTCTGCAGATATGAAAAATGATTTTGAAAGTTTGCATAAAATTGTTTTTCAACCAATTATTGATTCGAGTTTGAAAAGCAAAAATGTTTTCAATAATGATGCTGGAAAGTTTATTAGGAAGAAAGAATATTCAAATGAGATTTATTTGAATTTTCACTCTGATGACCAACACAATACTTGCATAAAATCTCATAATGCACATCATCATATAGTTTGCAACTATTGTGGTAAATCTGATCATATTTCTCACACATGTTATATTAGGAGAAATTCTAATGGGAGAAATAAACTTATTTGGGTTCCGAAAGGGAATGCGAGGTCCAATACTAACGGTCAAGGACCCAAGTATAAGTGGGTACCAAAATGTTCATCTAGTACTCCATGTATGTAGGATGATTTGAATATCAATGGACATCAAGGTACAAAGAAGAGGAAGAAAAGTCCAAGAGTTTCTCATGAACCTAAAAGGAGATTCACATCCGTTAGGAGAACTCGTGGAGAAGCCATTGCTAGAACTACAAGGTCTAACCATCAAAAGAAGCAATGGATACAAGCAAAAGGAGTATGTTCCACCTCAAGAACAAATTACCATAGAATACCATTCAACTATCTTGAGGAGAACAAGAAGAGGATAATCTCTCAAGTTTCAAACAGAAGACTTTGGAAGTCTATATCTTCTGAGAGAGCTTTGCCAACACCCATAGGAAAATATATGAAGAATCAGTGTGTAAGCAAAGCCAATCTTTCGAGTACCTAACACAAAGGTATACAATGGTAAAACCTCCTAAGCTATTATTTGAATTATATATTGAAGTTTTATATTTTGGAGCCTTAGGAATGAGCATTGCAAACTATTTTTTTTTTTTTTAAAAAAAAATTGGGTTTTCACATCCCTTAAAAATTCATTTAATATATTTATTTACAAAGGGATTGCAATGTTCAATAGTTTAATTCTTTATGCATACATCATGATTTGAAAATAAAGTAATTCTTTTATGTATAAAGTCATGATTAATTCAATGTGCTAAATTATTCTGAATTAATTATATTCATAAGAGCATGTGAATTTTGGTTCCTACAAGCTAACGATGATTGGGTCCAAGTAAGGTTGGATACCAAAAAAGAAAAAGATTTATACAGTTTTGTAGGATCAAAGAAAGCTTCTCAAGAATACAATATAGAGAAATGATCAAGTCTTGAGAAAGCTAAACAAGTTATGCTTGATGTTGATGGTGGATGTCAAAAAGGGAGACATCTACATCAATCCACCTTAATCAAGCAAATTTCTACAAGGACAAGAGGCATTACGGTGATATCTAATCTTTACCCCATACTGTGATTATATGAAATTCATTTTTGGGTAATGAATACTTGTCCATCATTTCATTCCTTTAGTAATTTATCATTTATGTTTTTCAAAATGTTTTCAGATTGCTAAATGGACCATAAGTGAATTTGTGCATAACTTTTCTGAGTTTATGTTTCTGAAATTCACAATTCTAAAATTTGTTTGAATTTCAATTCACTTTGTTTTATAAAGATGCATACAAATGTTTTGAAAAATATTCATACTTTGAAAGCATTTCAGATGGATTTGAAGAATACTTTGATTGCATCCAACTGATGTTTCAAATTGGAAGTTAATATTGTATTCTGAATGTGGGTTATGCTTCAAGTTCGTTCTAAAATCTTCTCCATCAGTCACATATTGATCTTTTGTATTCAATGTGTTGCTTGAACCCCTCATTCTTTATTCTCTAACTAGTTGGACCTCATGTCTAACAAGTTAGTCATATATGAGTTTTAAGCTTATCTCCTATAAAAGAATTCAATTTGTGAGTATTATGCCTACTGCATAAATTCTTATTGGCCAAGTTATTCCAAACATTATGATTATGTTCATTAATATATTGAATCTTAATGCATTAACCACTAGTGGAATAACTTACTAGGATAATATTCTGAAACTCTAGTCATTTGGACAAATGAGTTTGTGCTTCATCATTCATGAATCCTAGTAGTCATTTTGTTACTCAAATACATAAACTTTGTATTCATCCATCTTTGAGTAACTATATTCAAATTCTTGCTTTGAATGTTCATATATTTAAAACTCTATTCTAAGAGGCAAGATTATCTCTTGGTTATTAGCAAAGCCAATATGCATTTATATCTCTATTGTGCTAAGAATGTCTTGCTAATACTTTTACCTTCTTGACTTTTGCTCTTGAGAAAATTCTTCTACATGTTAACTTCATTATTTGACATGTTCTCCAAAACTGAAGCATTCTGATATATTCTTTAACATGTTGACTTCCACCATGTTTTAGAGTGAGCATCGATTTTAAACATGTTTTCAAAAATGAATATTTCATACATTAAAATTTCAACTTCATAATGCATTATCAATGTTTGAAAGAAAATTTGAGATTTGAAACAATTTGTATATTCTATTATCATTCTTGAAAAATCTGATCTCATTCATGAAATGTGAGTTGATAAATGCTTATCTCTATGTGAGGTATTGTAATATGCATATATCATAATCATGCTAGGCTAACTTGATTTTATTCATTCCATTTTATTTCATGAATCTTAGCATGAGCATACGCATTTGTTTAAAATGATCCTTATGCTTTAAACCATTTTATCATCATAAAAATCATAAGTGATTTCTTTATACCAATTTCAAGTCCACCCATGTGAACTTGAAAGTTCTCAATTCTGAGATGTCATGTTATGTCTATTTCATAACATTTGGTGTCACATTATTATTTGATATCATTAAAGGGAGCTTCAAATTTTAGTCATGCATTCATTAAGGGGGAGCTTTACATTCATATGTGTTTTATATTTCAAAAGCTCATCTCCTTTATTTGAAGAAAACTCTTCTAAGCATACTCATCTGTATTCACTATTTTCTATTAGTTTTGATGATGAGTTAATTTCATATTTGAAATTATCTTATATTTTCCTTTCATTATCTTCATTTGAAAATATCATTTAGAAAGGAATACTTTGATATCTGGTTGCACTAACAAATCTCATTTGCAAAGAAAGTTTTTCAATTTGTAGCAGAAGATTTTGATATGTGCTAGGACTTTCCTTAACACACTACAAGGAGAACATATTAATTTAAGGAAAAGATGCTTTGATGTTCAATTACATTGAAGCTAAATTATGCTCCAAAAAGAAAAAAAGAAAAAAAAGGGAAGAGGAGAACCTCTTGGAGTCAGCTGAGATATGCTCTACAGAAGAGCTCCATGAAGAAATGGAAAAAGATGGGAGCTGAGTACTGTCATAATCATTCAATGATCACATACAATGAAGCAAGCCAACGGACATCATCGATCATTCAACAATTTCCTAAGCCTACATGAGCATTTCTAATCTCTATCTTTTTATATTCAGTAAATTTTTTTGCACATGTTTGGTATCTATATGATTTGATTATGAACGATTTGTTTAAAAATAAAAAATAAAAAATCTTCATAAAACATTCCAAATTGCATCCCATTCAATATCAAAAGGCTTTCAGAAAATGGGGAGAGAAAATTGTTTTCTTGACATATGGTTAAGGAGAGACAAGTCATTTCTAACTTGTTTTCATATTTGCCTCTTCACATGTATTTCTTCTTTACTTCAATCTTTTTGCTAATGACAAATAAGGGGGAGAGAATGAGAAGAAAAATATGTTGGGCCTAATATATTTTCTTATTCATACATATTTTTCTTAGAGTATTTGTCATTATAAAAAAGGGGGAGAATGTTAGATATAATTAGTTTTGATAATGTTTTATATAGATGTCATTATTAAGAGCAAAAAGCTTGCATGATATATTTATCTCCTACATTGACTAACTACTATATTTGATGTAGATTAGTCCAAGTTGAATAATAGCTCAAGAAGGAGATAAGAGATTTTAGAAAGCAGAAACTGGAGAGAATGTCAAGTTCAAGAAGAAGATGAGATATTGAAGAATTAAATTATGGAGAATGATTAAGAGAAGAAGAAAGAAATAAGAACTTGTTAAATGGAATGAGAAAATCATTATACAAGTTTTTAGATTGATTCTAGAAGTCTTCACGATCAAATGGAAGTTAGAATGGCTCAAATCGGGGTTAAAATAAGCTACAATTGCATTCCTGAAGTCATGCTCGAGCACACCAAAGTTATGCTCGAGCAAGGTACACTTCCAGCTAGAGCTGTCAAAATGGGCTGGCCCTAGAAGCCCCATGTTTGGCCCCCATATTTTTAGCCCCATATGATGGGGTCGTTTTTGGCCCTAACCCAAAATAAGCCCCATTCTTTTGGGTTATGTTGGGGCCAACCCGTGGGCCACCAATCAACCCCGTTTCCAACATTCAGAAATTGAAAAAATATACTGAATAATCTTGAAAAATTATTTTAGGATGTTGAAAAAATATTTCATGGTACTGACTGGTACTTAAAAAATACTTCAGGATACTGATTGAGAATACTGACTGGTACTGAAAATATACTGAATTATCTTGAAAAAATATTTTAGGATGTTGAAAAATATTTCAAGGTACTAACTGGTACTTAAAAAATACTTCAGGATACTGACTAGTACTGAAAATATACTGAATAATCTTGAAAAAATATTTCATGGTACTGACTGGTACTTAAAAAATACTTCATGATACTGAATGATACTGAAAATATACTGAATGATCTTGAAAATTTATTTTAGGATGTTGAAAAAATATTTCAGGGTACTGCCTGTTATTTAAAAAATACTTCAGGATACTAACTGAGGATACTGAATAGTACTGAAAATATATGGAATAATCTTGAAAAATTATTTTAGGATGTTGAAAAAATATTTTATGGACTGGTACTTAAAAAATACTTCAGGATACTGACTGGTACCGAAAATATATTGAATGATCTTGAAAAAATATTTCATAGTACTGACTGGTACTTAAAAAATACTTCAGGATACTGACTGAGGATACTGAAAATATACTGAATGATCTTGAAAAAATATTTTAGGATGTTGAAAAAATATTTCAGGGTACTGACTGGTACTTAAAAAATACTTCAGGATACTGACTGAGGATATTGACTGGTACTGAAAATATACTGGATAATCTTGAAAAATTATTTTAGGATGTTGAAAAAATATTTCATGGTACTAACTGGTACTTAAAAAATACTTCAGGATACTGACTGGTACTGAAAATATACTGAATGATCTCGAAAAATTATTTTAGGATACTAACGGGTACTTCGTGATCTTGAAAAATTATTTTAGGGTGTTGAAAAAATATTTCATGGTACTGACTGGTACTTAAAAAAATACTTCAAGATACTGATTGAGGATACTGACTGGTACTGAAAATATACTGAATGATCTAAAAAAATTATTTTAGGATACTAACGGGTACTTCGTGATCTTGAAAAGTTATTTTAGGATGTTAAAAAAATATTTCATGGTACTGACTGGTACTTAAAAAATACTTCAGGATACTGACTGGTACTGAAAATATACTGAATGATCTCGAAAAATTATTTTAGGATACTAACGGGTACTTCGTGATCTTGAAAAATTATTTTAGGATGTTGAAAAAATATTTCAGTGTACTTCCCTCTATATCGTCAGATAATGAATGGTTGTGAACAATATTCTGGTTGGAAATGAAGTTGATTATTCTAAAATGAATTTTGGCTCGCAGGTTGGCCCTAACCCTTAGGGTTATATAATTTTTTGGCTCGTGCAGGCTGCTTAACATGCGGGCTTTTTGGCCCTAGCCCGCGCGGGTTAGGGCCTAACGGGCCGGAGTGGCCCGTTTTGACAGCTCTACTTCTAGCCTCTATTTTCACAAAATTCCGCTCTTGCTCGAGCAGGACAAAAGGCATGCTCGAGCAGAGGAAATTTCGTGCTCGAGCAAGAACGGTTTTTCAGCTACTCTGTTCAGCTCTGTTTCAGGTGACCTCTGGTATTTCGACAATATCTCTTAAACCAGAAGTCCGATTGAGGTGAAACAAATTTTGTTGGAAACTAGACTTCCAATGCATCATTTTGACATAAGAATAAAGTCCAAAGGAGGTTATATGAGAGAGCTATGAATGTTAGAAGATGACAGTGAAATCAACGTCACATAGCAGACCGAGCTTCGATAATTTGAGTGTATCTCACAAATTACAAATTCAATTGAGCTGAAATCGGTGGCATATGAAAGTAGACTCAAAGGGATTTCCATCAAAAGTTGAACAAACCAAAATGGAGTTCCGAACAGGGAGATATGGCCCTCGAAAGTGGACGGTCAGTTCAGAATGTTGCAAAAAACGTTGGTCAAGAACAACCTCCAATCATATGATGATAATGGACGAAATACAATAAGTTTGGAGTTGATTCTTCTTGCATTGGAAAGAATACTTGAAGATCTTTATGAGCATGGGTGGTTTTCCAAAATTGAAGTGCAAATTGGACAGTCATGCTCGAGCAAAGCATTTGGCATGCCCGAGCATCATCGAGCCAAAAGCAAGGATTTGCGAATTGAAGAGTCATGCCCGAGCAGAGTAAAGGCATGCTCGAGCACCGTGCTCGAGCAGAGGTAAAATCATGCTTGAGCAGCATCAGTGAAGTACCGATTCTTGTCTCTGCCTGAGGCCTGCTTGAGCAAGCATAAAGGTATGCTCGAGCATCAGCGAGGAATTCTGTTTTTCTTGAGAGAGCTTGCCCGAGCAACGAAGTACATCATGCTCGAGCATCAACGATTCGAACAGAGCAACGATACGCTATCATTGAACATCTCTAATATTTATTGGGACACCTTACCATTTATTACTGATCATATTCAAACTCATTGAATTCCTATTTAACCATTCAGTTTAAATGAGTTTCAGGTAATCAATCCTTGATTGACGGAAAAGAAGAACAGAACATTATTTTCACGCGTCAACGGACAAAACAATGATGAAGAAGTTGAAGTCCTTCGATTTGGAAATATTTGACATAGCCATTACTCAGAGTGATTTCCTGCACAGATAAAGGGAAGACACTAAATGATGCAACGGTCATGAACCTTCAATGCAGAGCAAACATTGAAAATCAAAGAGGCTGTGTGACTCAACGGTTATCTTCGCAATCTCCCAACAGCATGAATCATAAACATTATAAAAGCCCATCTGATTCAATTCAATAGACATCTCAGTAGAATACAAGATATTGATATGTAACTCATGTATTAATTCTAGCTATATAGGTAACTGGCAGCCACACTAATCCTATGAGGCAGCCACTTAGTAAATAGGAACCGCAGCACTATATTAAGTCTATGAGGCCAGCGGTTAGTATTAGTATAACACTTAGGATTAGGATTAGTTAGCTATTGGGCCTTTGGGCCTTGAGTCTAAGTCTAGCATTAGGCTATATATACCTAGCCATTAGACTAATGCAAATATGTCTAAACTGAATATTGTGTATGAATGGAATGAGCAGTGCAACAACACTTGTTTCGACTATGTTTCTTCTTCTCTAACTTCTTCTTCTACAACCTAGTTATCAGTGGTATCAGAGCGAGTCATCATCGGCTCCTCCGCTATGAAATTTTGACTCTCTTGCATCAGCCATAGCCTTCTTCTCCCGGCAAGGCTGATAGTCAAGAAACCCAATCAAGAAGCAAGTGTCAATTTTAATGCAGCCAGAGTCATTCTCTGCCTGATTTGATTTGGCATTTGAGACATAAACCAAGAAAATCAAAAAGATCAACCAATAACCGAACAAGGCAATTTTTTTGCAAACAGGAGCAGCGTCTTACAAACAGCCAGGAAATTCCAACAGAGCCTTGCGAGAAACTCAGGAACAATCGAGACAGCCAAGACTCTTTTCTTTCGATCAATACCAGAGTTCTTTTTGCACCGGAATTCCAAGAAGATTTAACCATTTCCAGGGATACACCGCAAAGGCCATTCTTGTCGATCCGAAACATGATCTTTTATAATCGGAACTCAGTAGTTGGGCAATGCGGTATCGTCATTTCTGGGATATTGGGTTCGTCCAGAATCACGTCATCTGTCAGTTCGGTAATCTGGGATTGGGTTCAGAAAAACGTCGTTCTTGATTGATTAGGCAGCTGCGTCGACCTTTTTATGGATGTTCGTCAAGTGTCGACAGGTTCAGGAGTGTCGACACTCTGTTCCGGAATTTAAGAAGTTGCAAACGTGACTCGTGTGCATTCGGCTTCCGGGTTCTTTAAGTGTTCTTCGACAGGTGTCGACAGGTCCCGAATTATTGAGTGCGTCACCGATTCTTGTTTTGCTCCATCGTCCGTTGTCGACACGTCACGTCGCACCAAGGCCGGTCTCTGTTTGTCAATTCTTGCAAATTAAAAACCATTGTTGGCCGACACATTACTTCTTGCCAATTCAGAAACTCAGTCATTGCATGGTGTTGACACGTCAGGCTCACGACTTCGAGGACTCAGTTCCGATTATCAGCGTCATTGCCCATATTTTTGAAGTCTCGTTCGGTGCCCATAGGTCCTGAATATTGAAGGCGTCATCGAATTCGTTCAAGGATCCGATTATCGTATGCTTTGTGGGATTTGAAATTCTCAAATTCTTGCGATTCAGTGAGTCAGGTTCTTTTCGGCGGCACAACATATCTTTGCCTCGTGATTCTTGTTCTGAATTCTCTTTCTGTCATATGCAATAGTCGAGGACCCACATTTTTGATTCATCTCAGCGTCCAGATTCTGTTTGTCTCACAGCGTAAGTTCTCTTGCTCGGTGTATGGTTTGGACTCGTTCTCAGACAACCGCAACAACCATGTCGAATGAAATCAATGAACGTATACAGGCCTTGGAGTCGACTATTGCAGAGCTCCCAAACACAATTCAGGCAGCCATCACCAACCAATTAGCGGACATTCCTAATGCTATTCAAACAGCCATTGCCACCCAAATGGCAACCTTCAATGCTGCATATGAACGCCGTCGCCAGGCTGAAGATTTCCATGAAAATAATGGGGATAATTTCAGAGGTCCTCATCGCCAAAGACAAGGGGCTGAATATACCCCTCCAACTCGGCAAACTAAATTTGATTTCCCTAAATTTCAACGCCATGACATAGAAGGCTGGTTGTACAACTGCGAAAGGTACTTTGAAATTGATGGCACACCAGAGAACTGGAAGATGCGTTTGGCCAGCATTAACTTGGATGATAAGGGATACATATGGCACCAAGCCCTTATGGATGAAGACCAAGGCAGAGCTATCACGTGGCACGAGTACAAGAGGGCACTTAAGGCACGGTTTGGAGTTCCATATGAGTCTCTAATGGCTGAACTGAAACGGCTGTACCAAACGGGGTCTTTGGAGCAATACAATGACGATTTCGATGTTTTGCGTTGTAAACTAAAGCTGAGTGAAGATCATGCGATCCAGGCATTTATCGAAGGTCTCTGGGGTGATTGTGCTCGACAAGTAAGATTGCAACAACCACGTTCTTTGTCAGATGCCAGACGGATTGCACAAATACAGGAATTTAATATGAATGAAGAATCAGGTTCAAAGGCAACCTCACGAAAGCCCTATGGTAATGTAACGGGTACTCAAACCGGGTGGAAGCCTAACACAACGGGTACTCAAACCGGGTGGAAGCCTAACACGACGGGTACTCAAACCGGGTGGAAGCCTAACATAAATTCATCCCTCTCTACGGGACCACAGACGACATCTGCTAAGTCTTCAATACCAGCCAAAAACTCGTGGTATTCTGGAAAATCAACCACGAACTTGAACTCAGGGTCATCAGTGGTCTCATCTGGTCGAACAGTGGATGTTACTACCAAGAAGGAGACTACGTATACTGGGGATGATTTTGATGAGTTAAGAGCCCGAAATCTTTGCTTTTATTGCAAGAACCCTTTCTTAAGGGGCCATACGTGCCCTCAACGCCAACGGTTACAGCTGCAATTCATTGAATTGGGGGCTGATAGTTCAGAGGAAGAGGCACCCCAAATGGCTGAAATAGAGTTGCAACCAGAAGATAATTCAGAATCAGAACCTAACCAATGCTTACAAATATCTTTGCATGCAATTCAAGGTGGTGTAGGCGTGGTTTCTATGCGCATTCAAGGGTATGTAGGTAGGCGGCCAGTTCAAATTCTCATTGATAATGGAGCTTCGCACGGGTATCTAGACTGTGCCTTGGCTAAAAAACTAGGTTGGAAAGGAGATTCTACCGGGGGCGGTGAAGTAGAGGTAGCTGGTGAAGCTAAATTGAAACTTTATGGCCTTTGGAAGGGGTTCAAATGGAAGATGCAAGGGCAGGAGTTTGTCTTTGACTTGAGGGTTATGGAGATCAAGACATATGACATTGTGTTGGGGCTGCATTGGTTGCAAGAGGTAGTTCATCATGCTACTTGGAATTATGATGATCTATAAATGACATTTAAATATAAGGGGTCTGTGTGTACTCTAAGCCCAAACCAGCCGCATACTAGCAGGATAGTTAGCAAAATCCAGCAACCTAAACATGAAGGCAGCCAACTTTTCCTATTGCACTCCATTGATGACACAACCGTGACCACTTGTACACTCTCTAATTGTAATGAGGAAGCAACCAGCAGTGTTGAAGGGGTTCTTAGAGCTTTTGCAGATGTTTTTTCAAAACCTAAGACTTTGCCTCCACTTAGGGAAAATCACAACCTTCCGGTGATATTAAAAGAGGGAGCTGATCCGGTGAACTTAAGACCTTACCGGTACCCTTCTATTCAGAAAGATGAGATTGAGAGGCAAGTTAAAGGGTTGCTTGAATCAGGGGTATTACAAGAAAGTTCTTCACCATTTGCGTCTCATATTGTCCTAGTTAAAAAGAAGGACGGTTCGTGGCGCATGTGTATTGACTACCGGGAATTAAACAAATTAGCAGTGAAAAATAAATATCCTATTCCTCTTGTAGATGAGTTGCTAGACGAACTAAAGGATGCAAGGTGGTTTACAAAACTGGATCTGAGGGCCGGCTACCACCAGATCAGAATGGAGCCATATGATTCCTATAAGACTGCTTTTAGGACTCATTCGGGCCATTTCGAGTGGCTGGTCATGCCATTTGGACTCACTAATGCTCCAGCTACATTTCAGGGAGCTATGAATACTATTTTCAGAGAACATTTGAGGAGGTTTGTTTTGGTTTTTTTCGATGATATCCTTGTTTATAGTTCTAGCATGTCTTCACACTTGGAGCATTTGAGAACAGCTTTGAAAATCCTAAGGCAACATCAGTACTTTGTTAAGGAATCTAAATGTACATTTGCCGCTACGAAAGTTGAGTACTTAGGTCATATTATACAAGTGGGTGTGGTCTCTACGGATCCTCAGAAAATTAAGTCAGTGGTTGAATGGCCTGAACCATCTACGATAAAACAATTACGCTCATTTATTGGGTTGGCTGGTTACTACCGGAAGTTTATTAAGAATTATGGTGTGATAGCACGACCCTTGACAAACCTATTACGTAAGGATCAGTTCAAATGGTCACAAGAAGCAACAAAAGCCTTTCAAGAGTTGCAAAATGCTCTTAGTACAGCCCCAATGTTGATCTTGCCTGATTTTGCAAAACCTTTTGTCATTGAAACAGATGCGTGTGCTACTGGAATTGGTGCTGTACTAATGCAAGGAGGACAACCCCTAGCCTTTTTCAACAAAGGGTTGGCTCCAAGACATCATAGCCTATCTACCTATGAGAAAGAATTACTTGCCGTGGACCAAGGGGTTGAGCATTGGCACCAATATCTAGAAGGACGACACTTTGTGATCAGAAATTGAAGACCTCTTTCCAGATGTATTGGATTTCGAAACTAATGGGATACGATTATGAAATTCAATATAAGAAGGGGGCTAACAATAATGTGGCCGATGCCCTCTCTAGATTACCGAAAATCGGTTTTTCGGATCACCTTATCTACTTGTTCGATGCATTGTTGCTGGAAATTCGAACAACCGGACCGTAGATCCCGAAATGGTGACACTTATTAACCAATGAAGCAAAATACGAAAACAAGTGGGTAAGTTTACGTGGGATGGAGAGTTATTGCGGAAAGGGACACGTCGGTAGTGGGAATGAACCAACAATCAGAGTAAAGATACTTGAGTGGCTGCATTCGTCGCCTCAAGGGGGGCATTCAGGGATTCATGCTACCTATCAACGAGTAAAAGCTCTATTCTGGTGGAGACATTTATTCGAGGAGATCAAGGAGTTCATTCATCATTGTGATGTGTGTGCCAGATGTAAATACGAGACGGTGGCATCTCCAGGATGACTTCAGCCCTTACCAATTCCTAGTAGGTTTTGGGAGAGTATATCTATGGATTTTATTGAGGGGTTGCCTAAGTCCCATGGCCGAGACACTATATGGGTTATTGTGGACCGTTTGAGCAAATATGGCCATTTTATTGCACTCTCCCATCCATTTTCAGCATCTAGTTTGCCTCAACAATTCCTAGATGGGGTTTATAGACTACATGGAGCTCCTACGAAATTATATCGGATAGGGACTCGATTTTTATCAAGAACTTTTGGCAAGAGTTCCTAAAGGTCATTAAAGTGGAGCGAAGTTGTCTTCATCTTACCATCCCCAAATCGATGGGCAAACTGAGGTTTTGAATCGCTGTTTGGAAACTTACTTACGATGCATGTGTTGGGAGTTCCCTAAGGACTGGTTTAGGTCTTTTGTGGCAAGGGAGGGGGCTGTTATGGTAGCTAAACACCATTTACATAAGGTTGTGAACCTGATGAAGCAGAATGTTGATTCCCATCGCACGGATAGAGAATTTCAGGAGGGTCAATGGGTTTTTGTGAAGCTCCAGCCCTATCGTCAAATTTCAGCTGCCTTTAGGAGCAACCAAAAGTTAGCTCCCAGATTTTTTGGGCCCTACAAGGTGCAGCAACGCATTGGTGCAGTCGCTTATAAGTTGGAGCTGCCGGAGGTAACAAGGATTCATAATGTTTTTCACATTTCCTTGTTGAAATTATGTCCAGATCCAACTGTACGGCCCCGACATCCACCCCTTGACTGGACGGAACCTCCCACTTTGAAGGAACCAGAGAAGATTTTGCAGACCCGACGTGGTAGAAGAAAAGGACGCATTGTAACTGAAGTGTTGGTTCAATGGAAGCACCTACCGGAGGAGGAAGCTTCATGGACGCTGCCATACACATTTCAAATGACAGTTTCAGCGTTTGTCCTTCCTAACCCTTGAGGACAAGTGTCTTTAAAGGGGAGTATTGATATGTAATTCATGTATTAATTCTAGCTATATAGGTAAGTGGCAGCCACACTAATCCTATGAGGCAGCCACTTAGTAAATAGGAACCGCAACACTATATTAAGTCTATGAGGCCAGTGGTTAGTATTAGTATAACACTTAGGATTAGGATTAGTTAGCTATTGGGCCTTGAGTCTAAGTCTAGCATTAGGCTATATATACCTAGCCATTAGACTAATGCAAATATGTCTAAACTGAATATTGTGTATGAATGGAATGAGTAGTGCAACAACACTTGTTTCGACTATGTTTCTTCTTCTCTAACTTCTTCTTCTACAACCTAGTTATCAGATATACATTTTTGTATTACTGTGATCAACTACTTCAATTATCTTTAGTATCTTCGGATACCTATAGTACTTCAGTGTTCATATTTTATTCACTCATGAGGAGCTGTTAAACACCTTCATTATTTCAGTTGTTCAAACTTAAGGTTGTGGAACCTTAAGTAAGGGTGTACGATTACAACTCTTAAGGGGGAGTTAGTCCGAGTGTGAAAGGATCATCCTAAGTTACAGAGTGGGTAATTGTACTTGTGTTTGAAGAGTTGGTGAAAATCTCAAGGTTTTGGGGACTGGACGTAGGTCAAAGTATTAGACCGAACCAGTATAAATCTCTTCGTGTCCATTTCTCTTCCCTTACTCTGGATATTTATTTTCAAGTGTATCTTACGAAAAGTTTGTTAAGATCACCTATTCACCCCCCTCTAGGTGATATTCCACCGTCAACTCTTTTTTCTTAGTTTTGTTACTGTTAGAACCACTATTTGTCAATGTAATAAACAAAAGGGTTAAGTAATAAATCCGTTTCGAAAGTATAGGCCAAGGAGCAGTGTTACCCTGAAAGTTTTCCTTGTCTCAATGTTGTCTTGGAAGTTTCAAAATGTAGCAATGTTGCCCTATTCCGTTAAAAACCTAACGTTGACCATAAAAAAATTAACATGGACCGTTAACTTTTTAACTGAAATGGACAACATTGCTACGTTTTAAAACTTTCAGGGCAACATTGAGACAAGAAAAACTTAACATTGCTCCTCGGAGAAAACTTCCAAGCTAAATTTGCTATTTAACCCTAAAAAAAAGTCCTATAACAAGTTGCGTAGACTCATTATCATTATCTATAACAAGCTAAAAAGTCCTATTTAACCCATTGTGGTCCAAGATGTGGAAGCTCCCTATGGCTCAAAGGGTCAAAACTTTCACTTGGCTACTGCTCCGAGGCAAGCTTTTAACGAATGAGGAGCGCTCCCGGAGGAGCATGTCCCCCGACTCCTCTTGCCCTTTCTGCCATTCTAGCTGCGAAAGCTCTGATCATGCCCTTAAAGGATGCAACTTCCCCTCTACTGTATGGCGCAAAATTCTTCTATCTGACATGTGTGTTGATTTCTTCCGCCTTGACATTCAGGAATGGTTAGCCTCAATTATTCTTGACCCCTCCCTGGACACCTCCTGGAAAATTGGTTTTTGTATTGCCTGCTGGAAGCTTTGGCACGTTCGCAATTGTCGTATCTTCTCTGATGAGTCTTTCAGCAACGATGGGATTGTTCTTCAAATTAAGTCTCTAGTTGTACATACCCAATCGTGTTTTGCCAAGTTTAATCTTATTTTGTAACTTTCATGTTTCCTGTTTGTACCTCTTGTTCCTTTATTAATGGAATCTTCCTTTCATTCAAAAAAAAAAAAATTATCTATACTAGGACTTGTCATTGCCTGCTTATTTGACGAGAATTTTTTGATAATTATATTCCTATCTTGAGACTTTACAATAATTCTACCATCTTTATTTTTATACAGGAAGCTAGTGCCAAGAGAAATCTTTTTCAGTGGGGCGGAGAAATAACTGCAACCCCAAAGAGCTTGGACGGTCTGACTTAAGACATTTAGATATCTTCAATGAAGCACATGGTGCAAAGCTTGATTGGAGAATATTATTAAATGAGGACAAATCATTGTTGTGGAGAGAGTGAGGGCACTGATGTGAACACATTACTCACAATAAGAGCAAAAGTGGTCTAAACTGGTCTTATCAACTTTATTTTGATGCCCAAACTTTGAAGTCCCCAAGGTTATCAAATTCATAAGTTTAAGCAACGCGTAACAAGGTATAAACTCGAATCGTGAATTCAAATCGTAAAAATGGTAAATTCAGTGAGCTAACTTATGAGTTTGACAACAATGCAAGTCCTTGCTCATCTTATTTCCTATAATAGTATCAAATATAGGTACACTAGGTTTTGTAAAATGATATATATAAAAATCCTGTTCCTGTCATTCACCTCTTGATTTGGGCAGTTGGAATAAAATGTTCAAAGATTTAGGAAGAGCTCTGCAGGCGAGCCTTGATCCATGACTCCAGAGATTTGAGCTCCTCATTGTTTATTGAGTGGCCAAGACCAGGATAAGCCTACAAAATACATACTCATAAGGGGTATATAATGTAATGGGGGATGATTCCTTAAATTAATGAATTGTTGAAATGAAACCTCGGAGTATTATTACCTTAAACTCACAGTTAACACCAATTTTCTCAAGAAATGGTGGGCCTGCTTGTCCTGCCTCAAACAATACTGTTCTATCAGCAATCCCATGGGACCATAATATGGGTGTCTGCAGATACATTTCAAAATTACAGTGACAAATGCCAAGTGAAAACATAAAACCAAGATTCGATTCCTTTACTAATCTATGAACAACCTTTAAAGATTATAATGCCTTTACAAATTATAATAACCCTAGGATTGATATGGTAATTTGCTTGTTACATTGTACTTGCGCATTACCAGATACTTTGGATACTAAGAATTCCCATATTTGATATAATAATTAAAAGTTGCAAAGAAAAACATCCATTGATATGTAATCGAAGTCTTAAAAAACAAAAATTCAAGGATGTGAAATTCCCATGGGTTTTCCCCTGTGATGGAATAAGAGAAATCTCAAAATGAGGTCATGCTATGATTGCTGTTTATCTTGAATCACACTAGGAATCTTGGATATCAGGCACCAAACATAGGGAAAATCCTAATGCCTCTTTACATCTTAGACACCAAGCTACAAGTGACCATATCAAATAATTCTTCAAGGCTGTGGATTGCAATTGTTCCAAATCCAAGGTGAATTCAATAGTATCAGATGCACAATCAATTTCTTCAGTTTAGAGGCAGTGAGCACTAAACTGGGTGTCAGCTATCCTGTTTCATCAGGCATCTAACCAAATGAATTTGGTGAGAATGAATATAAAATTATATAAGAGAGTTTTTGTGTTTTTTTTTTTTGGGGGAGTATACAAGTATAGGGTATATTGGCATCCGTATAAAGTAGTACCCGTTTTGCCTCATTTGTAATGCGTTCGACCATAGATGAATTGAAAGGAACCCATCCACTGAAAACTGCACCTCCACCTAAAGTTTTAGGGTATAGCAGAACACTAGCCAAGGTCAAGGCACCTGCCAAAGCATTGTTACTCTTAATTACCAAGATGTTTATACATGTGCTTTTCTTTTGAAGGTCGTTATCAAAAAGATATTCACACAGAGACACACACACAAACAGAAAAAGAGACAAAAAGAGACCTCCTTGACTGAACCCACAGACAAATACATTGTTAGGGTTTGTGCCAGCAGCTATTTCCTTGTCTATTGTGGCGTGCACATTCTGAACAGCTTTCAGTAAACCACTCTCATCTTTTGGAGAATCCTGACAAATTATCAACAAATTTTTTTTGAACACAAATTGAAGAGATGAACAGCTTCATCCTGAAGGAACCAATGTAAATTCCCACATCTTGGAGATACATTGAGAAAATGAATGTTATATATGACCATTCATGTGACTAAGACGAATTAGCAAATGCATCAGACAAGTTGCTGAGTCCATGCACATAGCCTTCTCGTTAACTTAAGTGATCTAAGTATCTAACTAAGTAACGAAAATACACCCTTCAACACCTTTCATGACATTTACAAAAATGGGACACCCATCTCATTTTCATGATAAATGTGATGAGAAAAATGATCAGGCTATGCCCTAATTTGGATCTCAGAAACAGGATCTAGCTAAGGAGGCAACAAACGCCATCATAGGATCAACTGCCAATAAAGCTGACTACATAACTGTAATATATTCAATGAGTATATATATCTCAAGCAGAAGGTGATGTGAAGTTTGGACCAGTGGAATGTTGAATGCTGGCAGAACAAGATAATGAGAAATTCAGTCCCACCATCAGTAAAATGTTGCATTATCACACTATCAGAGGAAAGAAGTCTTATCCAGATTTTGTGTTTCTTAATTAGTTAATATTGCCATCACAAAATATATGGCGATGCTTACAGAATCTGACTCATGGTCAAAATGAACATATATAAACTTAAATAAAGTCACTTTCATTTTGCAACAGAGCTTACAGTTGAATTCAATATTCAATTATTTTGATACATATACTGTGAAATAACATTCTGAAGGCAGTCTGTAACACTGAAAGTGTAAGAAATAGAACTAACCATTGAGTTCTGTAAAAATAAGAATTGCCACATATTTCTAAAATATTTATTATATTTCCCTTCAATATTGAATATAGGATGGAAAGATAAACTTACAGCTGTCACGGGAATTTCATGAATGTCAAACCATGAAGGCATTACAGAACCATCTACAAGAAAAAAAATATTATATTCATTATATTTCATAAGTGAAAAGGCAAATGGAAAATCAACAATAGTGCTGAATAGCACAGTAACTTCTAAGATGATAACAAGCTCAAATTACCACTTAAAATTGACTGGATGTATTGCACAACAAGGATGTCAAGCAGAAAATACAGCACAAAAAAGAAGCAGAATGTGAGACATAACATGAAATGGATAAATGTGGCGCACATGGAAATTAAGTTTAATCCACTGATCATCACTTAGAAATTCTAACTAGAGATGACTTGTCAGTTCATTTCCTTGAAACGGCATGTACTCATGTCTCCTTATCTGTCAATAACTAGGAAAAGGCCTGGGATGAGCTAATTCTGTGAGTGAAGACTCGTATACTTCACATAAAAAGTTCCTTGCTGAATAGGGTTATCACATTTTGGGTTCCTTAGAACAACACAGATGCAGATAAATGCATAAATTTTCATGTGCATCCTTTAGGTCTCTGAATCAGTTGGAGTATGACACTGACTGTCCATTCGGTAATATGTGGATGGTTTTGCATGCATAGGGTCATGTTATTGCATATTCTCATTAACCAAAGAATGCTATGAAAGTTCAATTCATCATTGTCCAGTGTCTGCACACTATTTTTCATCCAGGAGCAGTAGTAACAAGCCAGATGAGATTGAACAGAATAGGCATATTTAACACGTCCCGTAAGCAAATGGATGAAATACTCAACCGGAACATAGAAATATTCTACATGCTTGTAAGAATGAAATGATGATGAAATAAAGAAGTGAATAGAATAACTTAAAATGCCTTCTGACAAGTGTCTTGAAATAGCCAGGTAATACTAAGTACCAACTGACTTGAAAAAATATACTCCTCCCAGCCTTAAATATTAAATATAGGACATAGTTTATAGTGCAAATTGCACTACAAAATGTCTTATATTAAGCACAGGAGGTGGTATATAACTTCAAAAATGGCTGAAAAAGTCAGAGACAAGTACAATCAATAGAGACAATAACTTCAAAAAATTTGGGAGTATGTACAAGTCTGAAAGCACAGAGAAGCAGTAAAATGCGTCTGCTTTTGACCATTCAGGGCAGTAATGAGATCACTGTTTCACTGTCTTTTGCAATTATCGGGACTAAAACACCAAAAAATGTCTTTTGAATTAAAAATAATCACGAAACTTTAGTTTATACACAAAATCAACACTCAAATTTAAATTACAGTTTCTATAGAGAAAATGTCAAAACCCTTGTGCGCGCAAAATTGCAAGTTGATCATAAGAAGCAAAAACTGATACAAAGCGAAACAAACTTACAGTTGCAAGTAACTGGATTAGAAGGCGCAGAAGGGAACAACCATTTTGTATTTCTGAACTCGGGAGAAGTGAAGAGGGTCTTAATGGGTTCATTGGCAGGACCAGAGTCTCCTAGACCATGGAGCCACAGAACAAAGCTTCGAGCCATGGGATCAGCTTCTCGAAACAATGAGATTTTGGGGAACAAAAGCACAATGGAAACGGCGATGCTCAGTGTGATTGTGGAGAGAAAAATCGGCTTTACAAAAAGCATGAGCTTCATCTGGGGTCGTCCATGGAGGTAGTTGGGCCAGAGCCAGATGTAATAAGACTTAAATTACCCTTTTCTTTTGATATTTTCCCAAACAGGTCCCAGTTAATCCCATTTTCATATTTTTTAGGCCAATAATTCCATTTTCATATTGTTGGTACGATGGCATCCTCTATTCCTCTTATCATAATTTTATATTCAGTTTTCAAAATGGGTTAAAGGCGATTTTCTTTTTTATAAAAGGTTAAAGGCGAATTTTGGTTAGGAAGTTTACACGAGTAATTTTATTTTGGAAGTTTTAAAGTGGGAGCAATTTGATCATAATTGTTATCTCAATTAATTTTGACTGTTATTTAACCAAATATATTAAGTTGACCATCAACATATCATCCACATTATTTTTGTCAAGCTGCAAATTTGTCCAAGAAGTTTTTAATATAACTTATAAAAAAATGAAGTAGATCAAACATTAACTTTTAGGGCAAATTTGTAGCTTGATAAAATATAACATAGATGACATGTGGACTGTCAGCTTAGTATATCGAGTTAATTAACAGTTAAAATTAAATGAGATAACGGGCATGACAAAATTGCTCCTACTTTGAAACTTTTGGGGCAAAATCACCCTCCAAAAAAACTTTTGGGACAATATTGGAGTGAAAACTTATTGGGTAAAATTGCTCTTTAACCCTTTCAAAATCTATCTTTAAAAGTTGGCAAAAAAAAAAAATATTTTGAAAAAAAAAAAGGAAATCCATATATGGGCCCTTTTAACCCCAAAAAAGGCCCCAACACTCTGACATTCCCAAAAAAGGCCTCAAGACCCTTGTTGGCATTTGAATATTAAATAAAATGATAAAAACACAATCCTGTTTTTTTATCCATTTTACTTCTGATCCTTCTGAAATTAATAGTAAACATAAAAGACATCGACAAAGCCCAGTCGATCATATCAGTATAGCAGGTTAGTTAGTAGTTACTAACAATGATCTCCAATTTCCCCACTTTCGCCGTCGCAACATTCAGAGCAGGCGGCAATCCAACACTCGAATGCAAAGCTACAACTACAGTAGTTGTTCCAAGAGCTACAACTACTTACCCCATTGGTTGAAGTATCTTTATCGTGAAATTTCTTCCTAAAATCCCTGATCGCTCGATTCAAAACACACGTCCAGATGGGTATTGTTTTTGACATGCTATCTGGAAACCTCTTTCCTCTCCGGTGGAATCAACAATGAAACAACCTCCCTTCGTCCTACCGAATCATCATTATCAACCCAAAAAATGAAAAATTAAAGGGGGGCAACAACGAAAACACAACACAAAAGGCGTATTAAATAGGGCCGACGAAGTTACATTGCCATCAAAATCAACATAAAGAAATTACTCATGAAAAAAAACAGAGATAACCATAAAATTAGCACCAGCTTACATACAAACAAGTAAAGAGGAAGGGAGAATCCTTAAAGCTCACTGATAAGTCTTACATCTATTTGAAACACTAAAATTCCTTTTCTCCTTTCATTGACCGTGTTTTGCATCAGATTAAAGAGTATCGACAAAGAAAAAAAAGTATTGTACCAGCAAGGTGAGCAACATGGAGATTGAGGCGAGAGGTATTGAAGGACCAATTATTGGTGTGGCCATCGGTGGACTTAAAGTAACAGGTGGGGTGGAATCTGCGGGAGTACCAGAGACCGCAACGAAGGTTGGCGAGAAGAGGGAGGTCGGGCCATAGCTGATCGATCTCACCCACAAAAATGGAGTCCTCCTATATCGATCTCAACGCATTGTAGAGAGTATTATCTCTTCGTCTTATGGTTCTCGCAGCCCTATAAATGCTTAGCTTCGCCCCTTCCTCCGTCATCCTCGACTTCTTGTGCCTGCGAGTGGCGTTTGCCGAATTGGGAAGTACAGTTCGTACCTCGTACAATATATGCGAAAACAATCAGCAAAAATGACGACGGAGGCGCAGACTGACTAGCACGGTGGCGTAGAGGTGGAGACCGACAAGGAAGGAGGTGCAGAGGCGGAGACCGACGAGGATCTGAGAAGTTTTGGAATGATTTGGAGATGAGAGAGAATTGTTCAATTTAATGTTAGTTCACCCCTAAGGGCACCAATGTAATTTTGTTTTCTGACATAATACCAGAAAGGGCCCTGGGGCTTTTTCTGGAAATGTCAGAGTATTGGAGCATTTTTTGGGCTAAAAGGGCCCTGGTACGGATTTTCCCAAAAAAAATTTAAACTCTTTTTTTAGTTTATTCCAAAAAAAAAAAAAAAGACTAGAGTTAGACACGGTAAATTAAAAGTTAAGAATAATTGTATAAATTCTTTTGACTCTTAGACCCTGTTTAGTATGATATTTTTGTTCTAAAAATCCCACTCAATTAACTCCTTTTTAATTGATGAAATGAATTAACGTCATGTTTCATCTTCAAAGAAATGTATTATTTGACTATATTTATTTTTTTGACAAAATGAGCATCTAACACTTATGCACAGAAGATAAACTAAATTGGATAAAATGATTTATACCATATAAAAAAGATGAAATGTTGCTCCCAAATAACCATTATTTTGACTGCAAAATTACAGCAAAGATCCGGTGTGCCTACAAAAAGTTCAAAAACAAAATTACACTTTATTTTCACATTGACTTACTGTGATTTATGTAACCAAGCTCATCTGGTTGCTGTTGTAATGAGTATAATTTTCACAAGAAAATAAAGTCATACTCCAATATCCAAATGAAACACAGAAAATTTGGGAAAGAAGAATATTAGCCAGTGTTTGATAACATACACCGTAAATTGGAATACCAATTCTTCAATATAGGCTTCCTAATACTGCAATACAGCTAGAAATAACAATCCAATTCTTTTTAGGGCATGTTTTTGGATTGAGGAGAATGGAAGAGTAGGGAGGTGAAGGAAAGGTTTGATTTAGAAAGTTTCTTTGATGAAGATTTGAATAGAACATTTCTTTTCTTCTCATTCTGTCGCATTTTTCTCAATCCAAATTCCAAAACATAACAAGTGAGTTTTAACAGGAAGGATTGTTGGTCACTTCTGGGGAAATAAAGCTTCCTCATTTTCAGGCTGCTGCATGATATTCATCCATTGTCTGTTTCATTCTGTCCAGCTGTGACATAACAAATTCCAGTTTCTTGAAACAAATCTCACTGCCTATTCTTGACCCATAGTCGCAATTCTCAAATGGACGATACTCACAAGCACTTTTGATTTCATCACGTAATGCCCCTTGGATGTCCTATAAGAATTAAAACCGAAAAAAAAAACGTAAGTTTAGAACTTCATAGAATTGTAGCCCTCCAATGTTCATAATGATGAAGCAAAATCAGATACTACCAGTTCACTGATCATAATTTCACAGCCTCATTTTCAGAAACCTATTCCACTTGGATTCATTATTTCTATGCAAGGGCCAAACTTACATGGGAGATAATGTTTTTCATAAGCTCTGATAAAGAATTATGAATATGCACCCAACAAAAGCAAAGAATAATGGATAAGCCTCTAGAGTAGTACCTAAAAACTATATTGGAGTTTTAAGCTTAAAAAGGGAATAACCTTGATTAATTGCATGAACTCGAGGCAGTGGTTTTGGACCACTTCTTTCCTAGGACCAGTAGGGCTTGAAAGCTCATCCATGACTCCCCCTGCAAGCTCCAAAACCTTGACAATTCTCTACACATAAGCAAGAAACAAAGAAAGTCAATCTAAAACAAACTTTAAAGTTTGTCACTCCATTGGTGTAATGTAACGGTGTTGCTTCCTTCTTAATGCATTTAGACTTTAGTATTACCTTCTCCACATTATGAAGTCGCTGTAAGGAAGTTGTCTGGCCCTGTGAATCCATGTTCAGTGCACTTGCTTGAGCTCTATGATTCAAGTCTGAGTAAGCATACAGCAATAAACAAGACTTCATAATCATCAAATGCATCATTCACCGTTTAATAGTTTCAACCTATGTTGCACCGAAACCGATACGGCATTTTCGAGACGTTGCCGAAACGTGACATCGAAACGTTACTTTAAAAATACCAATATTTCGAGACGTTCCGAAACGTCTTGGTATTAAATAATATTTATAATATAACAGAATACAAGTCATTGATTATCCTAAGCCAAAGTATGTTAAAAAAAAAAAGGGAATTTTCCTATTGAAACATTTTTTCCAAAACCGAAAACAGAATACAAAAGCAAAACAAAACACTGAAAACAGCAACCAGAAACAGAATGCAAAATCAGAGAACAAAAACCAGAAACAGAATACAAAACAGCAGAACAGAAACCAGATCCAGAATTCCAGAAACCAGAACAGAAACAGAACCAGAACAGAAACAGCGAAACACCCACTCTCACAGTCGACGGCAGTCCGGCAGAACACTGGATGACTGGAACAGCGACGGAGAGACGGTCAGACGGAGGCCACAGAGAGACGAAGGACGGAGACGGATGCGGAGGAGGCTACTCGATTTGGGGGAGACACTGCCGAAACTCGATTTGGGATTTTGGCCGGGGTTGAGAATGTCGAATGATTTGGGGGCTTAGCATTTTTGTTTTTAAAAAAATCAGGTACAAAATGCCCTTCTGTTTAAATGAGAATTACAAAACTGCCATTATCAATATTTCACAGCTTCGATTCGCAAATTTGCCGTTTCCCAGCGTCTCGGACCGAAACGCGTTTCGGAAACGTTTTTTTCTGGAAATATGGCGTTTCGGTGCATCATAGGTTTCAACCACATCATTTCTTAGGAGTTTACTAAAACCATTCTTCAATGCACCAAAGAGCATCATAAATCAATATAAAACAAGTGTTCTCAAGCAAGGTTCTTAAAAACGAGTTTTTACCTAAAAACGGAAGGAGAATGAAAAATCGTAAAACGTAAAATCGTAATATAAAACGTAGTTTTTACCTACATATATATATTGAAGTCAGGATTTATAATACATGAAAGTATGAAACAATTATTCCAGCACTAAACTTCAATTCCAGATTCAAACTCCAATAGACAAAATGATTCTGAACAATTATTCCAGCACTAAACTTCAATTCCAGATTCAAACACAGTTTCAAAGTGGAGAACAGTCAAGCCAAAAATCAAAAGAAGCCAAATCAAGGGGCTTGCATGCATGAGGTGCAAATACACAAATTATATGACCACTAGACAACTGTTACAACACTTGGTAGATAGTACTCAGATGCAAAAAAGATTAGAAAATGATGATCACTACTTGCAGTGCATGGTTTGTGAAACCGGACCGGACCGGCCGGTTTAGACCGGGAACCGGCCAACCGGCCGTGAAACCGGTCCGGTTTAGGGTTAAACCGGTCTAACCCGGTCCAACCCGGTCTGACCGGTGAAACCCGGTAAACCCGGTGACCGGACGGTTACTGTGGTGACCGTCCGACTATTTTATTTTATTTTTTAGGGTTTTTTTTTTTTTTGAAATTTTGCCTCACAAGATCTGTTTATTTCTTGAGGTGAAACCGTGAAAGAGAAAAAGGATTCTGCTTGAGAATATTTTATCATCATATACTTGTTTTTGATATTTTGCTATCATGAATATATTGTCTCAGATGTAGGTTGTAAAGAAAATTGTTAGGAATATCTGAATATGTCACAGGTATTGAAGTATATGGTTATTTTGCTACTGATCTAAAATATTAAAATGATATATAGTATGTCAAATTTAGGTTGGTGCGATAAGAAATTAATTATTTTTCAATTTTTTATACCTCACCGGTCTAGCCCGGGTTGACCCCGGTCTGACTCCGGTCTGACCCACTAACCCTTAACCCAGTACCCCGACCGGTTCAGTGACCGGTCCGGGTTTCAGAACCTTGTTGCAGTGAGGGCAACACTAGAAAATGCGGGTCCACTAAATACAAGATCATGTCGCAAGCTAAGCAGGAGAAATCAGTTCTATAAAAGTGCAAAAGTGGAATATTCGCCACTTACATCTAGGGAGAAACTACTTATCATTGGACGGCAAAAATATATCAACAAGAACAATCACTCAGTGTTCATGGCTTCTACATTTTCGGGTCACTGTTCATGTATCGCCAATGGCTTTGCCTAACTAACAATCACTCACAATCGAAAACGTTTAAGAATGGCTATTACCCGAAGGCCAGAACATTAATTCACCACCACAAAATATAATTTTAGAGTAACAAAACAGATCATACAAAGAAATATGGGAAGAAACGGAGAAGTAAATGAACTTAAGGATAATCAGAACAAAATAAGTTCCAGAGAAACTAGAGACCTCGAAATTTTAGTGAAGCAGGGCAAAGGAAAAAATCAGCTTCGCTTTACTTAAGAATCAGTGAGTTTCGTGAGCTGTGAGCCTTTCCCGGTTTCTCCGACAAGTGTCCGCCGCTGCTAGGAACAACAGAGTTGAGCAATGGCCAAACGAATGAGAGACAGAGACGAGAGCGGCAGAGATTTTTGGGAATGAGTCGAATGAGAGACAGAACGAGGGAAACTCCAACGTGAACCAGTAACCTAACCCAGCCCCTTTTTCCCGTTTTTTTAAAAAACGTTTCGATCCTACGTTTTTACATTTTATATATACGTTTTTAACGATTTTACTCCATTTGCGTTTTTTCTCCAAACGCAACGCGGGATGCTCTCCATAAAATGCAAAAACGCGTTTTTTACGAACCATGTTCTCAAGGACTTCTAGAAATTTGCAACATCTACTGTTCTTATTGGGGAGTTAGAGTAACATAATTGTAAAGACTAAGGCTGTGCATGACAATCATTCTGTTCCTCAGCATAGTTTTTGAGATGGAACAGTTTTTTTAAATTCTGTGCCTGAGAAGAGTTCTGAGAATCAGAATTACATTTGTTAACTTATTTTATTTTTACTCCGAAAATCAGAATTACGTTTGTTAACCCAAATTTTTTTTTTTCATTCCGTTAATCAGAATTACGTTTGTTAACACATTTTATTTTTATTTTTGTAATTTTTATATTCAAAATATTATTTATGTGGTGGTGGCGGTGGTGGCAGTGGCGGTGGGATTTTTGAAGATCCACGCTGTTTTTCAACAGCAACACTCCAATTTATCGCAACCAAACACCGATGCCAAAGTCCATTCAATTAAAATTAGGATGAAGGTAACGATTCAATCCAATTTTGGAGAGTGATATTATTCAGACATAGAAAATTACCAGTTTGGCTAGAGAATCAAGGTTTCGTAGGCTGAAATCGGTCGGCGACGGACGTTGGCGGTGCAGGCGGCGCCGAGCTAACTATCACTAAGCAACTCTCTCCCCTGGGAATTTGGTATATGAAGTGAAACCAGGAACAGATTTTCACATTTATTTCTCTGGGTCACATAGAATTTTAACTTGCCAAACTAGAACACAACTTTGGAGAAGTTTATCCTGAATCCTGATTTTGAATTTGACGTTCGTAAGATCCACTCTGAAACTTCTTACCTAAAAAAAGACTCACTTTTTTGGGCCTTTTCTTCTTCCGGGTTCTTGCAAACTGATTTTACGGATTTGCCCTGCACCGTAAAGTCAGCGTCTACAAGCTTGTTTCATCCAAAATACGCATTTACGTAAATTGCGATAAAATTCCTAATTATTTCTTACTAGTATATCGTAAAAAGGCTCACTGGGTGACACGTGGGGTGATACTATTGGCTATTGTTTTTCAAGTAGAACCCCATGTTCGAATTGATGAAGAATTACCATTTGGTTTCTTCAGTATCGTGGTCGCCGAAACCATTTCGCGTTGGGGTCCAGAAAATCGGAGCAGACATCCGCAAAAGCAGCAGTGTTCATGGCGGCCTCGAAGCTACAAGCTCTTTGGAATCATCCGGCTGGGCCAAAAACCAGTGAGTCTGCTCGCTTATTGCTCTATTGCTTTAAGCGAATTTCTTTCGAATCTTTCCATTTTTGTGCTTTGTCTTTTTCTCTTCGATGTGACGCTTCGGATTTCCATATCTCCGCGACTTCCCTTGATATGGATCATTTCGGTGAGGCTTGGGCTATACAGACGTATTTTATATGAATGGATATGTAATCTCCTTTTTTATTGGGAGTTTCTTTAATTAATTCCCTGGCCGGCACCTCTTGTACTCTACTCAATTTGGAGAAAATCGTGGTCTTTTCGTGGTGCCCCAATGGCACTTTGTTGACTTCATGCTATTTTAGATTGATTGATATTGTTTGTTACCTTGAGATTTGTTAGCCCCAATTTGCCTGCAGATCAATTGAAGAACCAATTCCATGTATATTTGCTCTCTTTATTTTGCAAAGACATGGGGTTTATTTCTTAATTAAATTATGGTCCAAAGTTGATGGGGAAACAAAATTATGGTCTAAAGTTTAAACAAAACCTTATTTTTTGCTTGCTGTTTTCCTAAACCGGATCGTCTCTTTGGCTGTGAATGGTTAAAAGTTGGATTAGACACTTTGTAAATCGGTGGGTTTTCTTTGGACTCTGTGACGTTGCATTATTAGTGTGCCCTCCGGATGGTATGCATATTCAATTCAGAATCAATCAGATATACTCTCTTCAGTCCTAATTATAGGACCAAGTTTGTAGTGTAAATTACACTACAAATTTGGTCCTTATAATTATGATCGGAGGTAGTATCATTTTACTTTACTTGCAATGTTGCCATGCCTTGAGAATTCATTACCACATGAAAGGGATGCACAAGAGACAAAAGAAGACCCAATAGAAGGAGCTATTATAATTAGAAGCATGTCTGGAGGTAATGTATGATATAACAGAGTCATTGATCAATCAACATTTATAAGTGGCTTCAAGCGTAGCTAACCAAGATTTTGGCACTTGTATGCATGACCTTGAAAAGTGTTAAAGAGGCTTTCTTAACGACTTTGGTGTGACACTATATTCAATTTTCTTTTGGTTTAGATTGAAATGATCACTGATGTTTTTAATCTTCTGCGACTTTAATCTCCTGCGTAATCTCCCAAATTAATCTTCCACTTCTTCCTTAGAACTAGAGATGGACTTCTGGGTGATTGAGATCAAGGGATTATAATTTGAATTGAATGAATGAGAATGCTGAAACAATTGGTGCTGGTAAGCTATCTTGCTTGTCCTTCTAATAAGGTGCCTCATTCCATATTGCATGAGTTCTGGAAAATCCCAAAAGTGTTCGATGTTTCTGCAGAATGCAAGTTACCCAAAGCACATAACACCCATAATTCTAAATAACTAACTTAGCTTGAGCAGAAAGAGAGGGACAATAGCTAGAAAATGAAATCTTCATTTAATTACCATTTTTGGTTTGCATGCAGTAGTTAAAGTAGACCTATATATTCTGGATCAGAGGAGTATATTTTAAAGTACAGTATATTGATGGGAGGAAGGCCATTTTCCACTGCTGATTTTTGCTACATTGTCATCTTGGGAACACCAGTGTTGCTGTTAGCAGTTACCATCATTTTTATGTTTCAATACTAATGCCTGTGTCAACTGTTTTTTTGGTGCAGTTCACTTCTGGGCTCCTACATTTAAGTGGGGCATCAGCATTGCAAATGTTGCTGATTTCTCAAAACCACCTGAGAAACTGTCCTACCCTCAGCAAATAGGTAAGGCGGTACATTTGATTTGTCTATTATCCACCCCCTCCCCCTCGCATGTATGCCTAGATGCCTCCCATGGACACATGCCTAGTGGAAGAGTATATGAAATGCTGTGTGCAAAATGAAATTGTTTTCATGAAGAAGTTTTAGCATATCTTTCCTGCATCGGGTTTTAATTTTTCCTTCACGATGCTGTTTCCAATTTTCTTTTATCCAGCTGTTACAGCTACTGGGCTTATCTGGTCACGTTACAGCACTGTAATTACTCCAGTAAGTTTCTTTTCCCCTTAGAGATCTTGCTTTTCAACACTTACAGCCAATGATAATGTATCTGTGGCCAATGCAGTCCTTTTCCAAAGCTGCGTATCAAAAATATTTTTGACCTATACCATTCCATTAAACTAAATTGGGGTTAACTGTAATATTTAAATACTGCTCTCTCCTGTGCTACAATTTCTTTTTAGACTTTGTATCACTGATTATGATGAAAAGTGGTCCTTTGTGAGTAGGGAAAACATAACTTGCTTTTTAAAAAAAAATCCCATTTTGGGTGTCATTGGGAGTATGATTTTGTTTCTTGTACATTTTTTTTTTGGTCATAGGTTTCTTGTACATGTAAACAATAGGATTCTGTGTGACGGAGATGTATCCATGCCGTTATTTTTTACGTTGCAGAAAAATTGGAACCTATTTAGTGTAAACGTCGCAATGGCAACAACAGGGATATACCAACTCACCCGCAAACTTCAGTAAGTAGCTTAAATTTTCTTAAATTTGGTTTTACTGTCAGACGAGGATAAAATTTTTGTTCTTAAATATACGTGCTCCAGCTTTATCTTAGAATTAAATTTGATCATTTCAAATGAATAAGAAAAGAGGCTTTAGGAGAGGGAATAAAACAATTTCGAGGTCAAATGAAAATCCTCTGGCCTACAAGTAGTTCCATTAGAAAGTTGGTTGCATTTTATTTGTTTGATACATTCTTGATATCTTTGCACTATGGCTGCGATATTATTGTTGGGGTTATTTGCTGTGAAACGCTCTCAACATGAAGAGCTTGATCTTCTCATAGTTATACTCTTGATGGCTTCACTTGCATCTTCATGAAACAATCATTAATTTATATTTCTTCCCCAGGCATGACTATTTCTCCGAGGCAGATGCAACTGTTGCCAAAGAATGATGACGAAAATCTGAGGGAATTTGAACTTGAGAAACTGGGTCCAGAAGCCAACTCATTTGCCCTGATTGTAGTTTTTGGCTCTGAAATTATGGTTCGTTTTGGAATTATTGTCAATGGGAAGGCTCTTGCCCTCTTGAATTTTCTGTCATTTCATTCTTGTTTATAAATATGATGGGAAAAATAAGGTACACTAATTGCTACAGGGTGGATGGTACCTGTGGCTAGACTAGTGAAAATCAGATGTTAAGGATTTCCGTACACCCTCTTCGTTCTCTAAATATTCGGGGTGTGTTTAGCAGAATATTAAATCTTACATTAAGGAAACTTCAACAATATGTTTTCCGCAATCTTTAAATTTTTCTCATCAAACAATAAATAACGTGCATACTAAAGTTTACGGAAACGTAAGATGTATGAACCTAATAGCTCATAATACAATTACTCGCACAACATTACTGTACTCACTAAAGGGGTAAAATCCTCTGGTACAGAAAACAGCTAGAGATATGACATGTTTTGAAGTGAGAAAAATTCAATAATTAATACCGGACAGAATGAGGGTTCAGTGGAACCAGAATTGAAAGCAGTTTCATCAGCAATGTTATTTGGGGAAAAAAAAAAAAAACCCACCAGAAATACACATGGTCTGTAACTCCAAAATGTTCTATTCCCAGCAAATATCTGGGGAAAAAATATTCTGTCTAATGATAAGAAAAAAAAGGTATCTATTACTACAATACGAATTATAAGCAGCCCTGCAAGAACACCCAGATGCAACCATATTAAATGACCCGGGTGAGCTGAAAGCCAAGGTGCAAATTCCGTTTAGTAGGACACAAATGTGTTCGCTACCGCTTCTAAGTTACCATAATAAGGAAGCTCTGAAACATTGTTCGTGTTCCGGTGCTCCCTGAGTCTGTCACGTTACTTGCCATCTCTCTTGTGGCTAGGTTTTGGATCAGAGTCATGCTCATCATCATGGGATGTCAAGCCCAAACTTAAATCCAGTGTGCTTTCATTCAGATCCTGGCGTACTCCCTGATTTTTTTCCTGAGACAAATGAAAATCCCCAGTCAATATTATAGATTGAAAAGCTCAGTAACTCCTCAGGATAAATCTAGAGAAGTGGGTTCCACATAACAAGTCTCAGTTACATGATAAAACTCAGTTCCAAGTCCAGAAAGTCAGTGAGAACCATCATAATCTGGTCTAACTGCAGAAAATGCGTCCTTTCATAATTTTATTGATTCTACATGCCAACCAGCTGCAATTGTTACTATCCAGACAATGACTACTCTAAGGACTCAGAAGAATATGACAAGAAACGATTTTTTCTGGGGCCAGCTAAAAGAATTCAGTAGAACTTCACCTGACTTTCGTCTGCAGGGACATCATTAATGTCAGGCTTATTGTCTAGAGCATCACTCTGGCAAGTTGGTTCTGCGGCACTTGAGTCAATTTCAATTGGCTTAACTTCATCTTCAACCTTCTCAGCATCCTCATCTTCAGCAGCCTCATTTATCTGCTCCTCCAGTAAGGCAACCTGTCCCATTAAACAGCCCAGATGACCATGCATTCCCGATAAGTGGTAAAAAGGAAACCGATATTGATCTAGTTATCTTTCTAGGCTTAAAGCAGAAGGCAGAAGTATTGAAATGATTCACCAATCAACAATGTAACAAGTGACATCATTGACAAAAAATGTGAGCATTATGACTGTTAAATGCACTCAGTTGTGTTACAGAAATTTGAGCCATAGTATCAACAGAAAAACCACAGGTCACTCTTGTTCTGAATGATGCATTCCACCTAATCACCAGACATTGTGCCACTGTTTTATGAAACATGACAAACATTGTTTAGCTAAGGCATATTCATCTCCAATATGACAGTGAAGTTAGTGAAGCAATGCCACAACAAGGAGATATTCACTTGTCCCCCCCCCCTCCCCCAAAAAAAAAATTAATAATAATAATATATATATATATATATATGGGTGTATCTTACCATTCAAATCAATAAGAAATACAAACTTCCCAATTATTCCACAGAACCTAATAATCATCTGATCAGAATATAAGATTGTAAACATAAGCTATTACTTGGCTAAACTGTTTGTTCTTACTGGCCCAAGCTGCACTTCCCAGACGGGGGTCAACTTGCATTACTCAAAATTTCAAGGACATGGTATTAAAAAGGTGTGAATCCTCACATCTTTAGACTTCCTTACTCTTGCATCTTCTAATTACTTAGAGAACTCATCCAATGAAGTTGTAATGCTATCACTAATACGAAATACTCTGAATATTCTTAATCAATCAAATCTAAATTTCAATCCATAATAAATCTAGCAAAATTAATGATCCCCCACGGTCTATCTCTCTCTCTCACACACAAACTCACAAGAAACAGCACAGTCCATTTGAGAAATGCAGGACAACAAATAAGTCTGACTGAAAATATGTTTTGCAAATTAAGACAATACAGCAATCAAGTCATCTCATTATTTCTGAGAGTTTCCAATGACACAAAAGTAATATCTTCTCACATATTGGTCCCTACATTTTATAAGAGAATTGTATTTTTACTCAATGTTGAATGACAAATAATCTAAAAAAGTTAGCGCTCCTCAAATTTTCCATCATTCTTTCTCTTCCCCCATTTAGTCATGGGAATGACTGATCCCAGGAAGTAAAGATGCAAGAACCAAAACCAATTGGTGCTTGAACAACTTATTCTCAGTTGCCATCAACTTTATATCATGCAAGATACAAAAAACTCTACCACACATGTAAGCACACAAATTCATCACAGAATACCAGTGAAACCCATTAGAAAAATAGTGAACAGAAAATGAGTCTTTCAGGAAACAAGATTTAGTGGAATAAGACAAAATTTATCAGCATAATAAACTAGGCTTCCCAGAGGTTCAAGTTTCAACTGTTGTTCAAAATATTCTATGAGCATGAGACACAAGATATGTAGAATGAGTCACAACTTGTCTGCATACTCTAGGCAATGCATGTGTTTTAGCATCTTATATGGTGCAAAAGTTCAGGCAGCAGAACCCCATAAATGACAGTTCATTTTGATCACATATTTGGTAGACATTGGAAGATTCTGCCACCAACATAGTTATGAAGATTGGAATTTGAACAATCAAACAGGCCATAGCAAAAGGTTCACTTATTGATAAATACACAAAAAATGTAGTCTTTTCAAGGTACATTGCCATGAACTATGCAAATAAGCAATCAACTCTTTCATGTCAACATCTGAAAGCCCAGTGGCTTCAGTTTATCACACAAATAATTCAATTTGGTATAAATTTCCAACGAATACATTTCTATACCAAGTTACCTTGAAAATGCCTTGAGTTTATACTCCCAAAGCCAAACTGGCCAACTTACACGCAGGTCACTTCCATCTAGCTCAGAAAGCTAGTAATAGTCTCATTCTCCATGTTATTCCCCCTTAATCTCAACACTCCAAGCTGAAATAATCAGCTCAACAACTCTGAGTCTCTGACTAGAAACTTGACTCATTTAAGATATGCCTTTCTTTAATTTAGTTCATGGATTTCTAATCACCAAATCCTGCCTTGCCACTCTCGATTCATCCAAGTTAAGGAAAAAAGAAAAAAGGAAATCCTAAATTGAACTCTTGGAAACACAAAATCAAGCACCAAACAAATAAAAAAGTCAACATTAGCTGTAAGCCACACACCTACAGACCACTTCCAACAAAGTCAAAACTACCCCCAATATCTCAACCTTAACACCTAAGAAAACCCTTGAAAAATCAAGCCAATGAGAAAAGGGGAAAAATTGAAAGGAGATCAATGTCAATGAAATACCGGAACATATTTGAATTTCCTCCGAGGTGGTTCTTCAGATGCCGTCCCAACCGTTGTCTCATCCTTGCCGGAGCCACTGTCCACATTATTGTTGTTGGTATTAGCGCCGCCGTTGTTGCTGTTGTTTTGGTTCTGACTTTGGGTAATAGGGGTCCATTTGTAAAGCACAAGTTGGGAACCGTTATTACCGTTAGAAGTACCGTTTTGAGGGTGAGAGTGATTGTTGTTAGAGTTAGAAGAAGCAGAAGCAGAAGCAGAGGGCGATACGTGGACCCATTTCTTCTTCCACTTCCTCACCGGCCCAGTGAACACCGTGGCCGGTCCGTACCGAGTCGAGGACCGTCCGAGTCGGGCCCCAACGCCCTCCATGAATCGACGGCGGATCTACGGTGGCGACTCCGATCCGCGCTTGGATCAAAAAGGGAATGAATTATAGAAATATTTTTCTTGTTTGGACAAAAATTGAAATTTGGATCTCTCTCTCTCAAAAAACAACCCCTTTCCCTCTCTCTCTCTCTCTCTCTATAGAGACAGGTGTCTTTTAGTTCCTTTTATAGCCTAATGCCCCAGCTTTATTGAGATCTGACACTCCCACTCGGCCACTCCCATTCGGTTTTGTTTATGCATAATGTACTCAGGATTGGAGTCTTTTTTTATTAATCGTGATAAATAATATATCAGTCTGATTTTATTTATAAATCATTCATAAAAAAAATATTCTATTTATAAGTCTTTTTTCAGATAATAAACGAGATTATAATAATTTTACGCATATTAATTATACCAATAAAAATAGTGAGAGAAGAAAGAATTGAAAGATACTCATTTATAAAATGAGGGCAAAGTTAAAAATTTACCTCATAATCATTGAGCTAACTACCTCTCATTGATATGTGTGATTTAGTTAAAAGAGACTCATAAATAAGACCAGAGTGATACTCCCTCTGGTCTTTATTATAAGGTATCAACTAATAATTCTCATAAACCAATAAAAACAGTTAAAGTCAATAAAGTTATCCTACTATTTAAGTAACTTCTAATACTACCCCTACTAATTACACTAAACTTTAATATATTATATTAATTATTACTCTCACCCACTACCCTTATTAATTATGGGCATACGTGGAAAAAAATAATCAATGCGCTTTAGAAACAAGTAAGTGCCTATAAAAAGAACCAACTACAATTGTTAGTTGCTGCCTTATAATAAGGAATAGTATAAAATAAATAAGATGACAAATTTTATCACAATTTATGTGAATAAGAACTCCAACCAAAAGTAATCCAAAGCATGCTAAATGGCTTTTTGCTCTTTCCCAATCAAGGCTATTTTGCCTTTTCAGTTCTTTTTCCTCTCTTTTTGGTCTATTTGTTTGTTTTCGATTTATGATAAAAATTGCTGGCAAAAAATAGTAAATAATTGTATAAATAAATTTTTTATTTCAACTAAAATTGAGTAGATTTTGTGTATCAAAATAAGTTTATTTTTGAAATTTGTACATATTCTTTATAAAAAAAAGATAATAAATTACATACATCTTTATTAAGTGTTTTTAAAATCATATGTAAATTTTTATTCTTAAAACATACACACTTATTGGAAAAACATAAAAAAGTATGTGTGCTAATTTTTTTTTTTTAATTTTAAGAACGATTTGTATAAATTATTATAATAACTCAGAAAAATGGTGTGTAATACTTTAATATACTTTATGTATAAATTTCAAGATAAAAATATTTTTGTATTATTTCAGTAAAACTAAATACTAGTAACAAGTTTTTGTATTTTGATCTTTTAGAGTTATTCACCATATTTTTATTTACTTTTTAGTATTGTATACAAAATCATTTCTAGAAAATATTTAACTCATTAGCAATTTTATTTTTTATTATATGCAATACATTCCTCAAAAATAAAATTTTCCTGGACATGAAAAAAAGAAAAAGAAAATCCTGGTGAAGTTAAAAAAGCATGAATATATACTCAAATAATATTCTTAATTTTTGCATTAATTGAAATGCTATTAAACAAATTGGATTTATTGATAAAAATTGTGACCTCCAAAAATCTGTACTAATTATAAACATTAGTGGAGAATAAACTTTGAAGTTTAACATTTATTATTCAAAACTCATGATTTAAGTCACAAATATAATTTTTTTGATAAATAAGAACTGAGAGCTGGATTTGGTCTAAAATATAACATCTCAATCAATTTTTTCTTTTGTATCTCTTATTTTCATAAAGTATTTTTTTTTTGGTTGCCCATCCGGTCTAGATTCGACCTGCGTTGCGCACCTGACTCCCAACGGGGCTTTTCTGCATTCATAAGACTCAAACTCGAGACCTTACTTAAGTGACACAAGCCGTTTACCACTTATATCAATCCTCGTTGGTCATAAAGTAATTTACTTATAACATATGAACAGATACATAACATAATATTATACAGGGATATAATTTTAAGCAAATCATCATATCCCATTACTTCAAATTAACAAATTTGTTTGATCTTCTTATTTTACATTAAGTAGCTCTTATATTAAGACATGAGAAAGTATATATATAAGATAATAATAATTGAAATACATTGAAGATATTAGTATATTCTTGGTTGGAGTAGTTTTCAAAAAGGAAATACAAGTTTAGAAGATCAACACATGGTGCATAAGAAAAAAATATTAATAGATGAAATTTGATTCATTTTCCAATTGAAGGGATTGTTTGCTTTCTTTTTAAAGAGATTTATATGCACAAACAACAGATATTACTGTATATGCCACTGCTTATATATATATATCATCACTTATATGTACACATCAAACCGTGTCGAATGAAGTTGATCATATATATAAAGCACCACGACATTCTGAGAGTAGATATTCCAAATGATGAAGTTGCCATGCATGCACATATACATGTTGACTTTTGTAGCAGATAAGAACGAATCTTTATTTTCACCAACGTGACAATTATTCCTACGACTTCGATCCTAATTAATAGATTCTACTAGATCCTGCATTTTCGAATCATTTGAAGTTATGTCCCTTACACATGTGATTAGGCGAATCTTCCACACATTACTGTTAGGCTCTCTTGTGGATATTCTTGCATCTTTCATTCTTTTGGAGGCAAAGGCATTCCACATTGTATGAAATGCAAAAATTAATCACTACAAAAAAAACGATGATTAGTAGCGGTTAAAATGACCTATTTGTAACGGTTTTTGACGTGACAAACGACATTTGTAGCGGTTAGCGAAACCGCGACAAAAACGCATGTGGCAAGACGATTTGTAACGGTTAAAAAAACCGATACTACATATACATAAACCGCTACAACCTCATTGCGGTTCAAAAACCGTGACTAAATGAGCGGGTTTAACGTGTGTTTCGAGACATTAGTCACGGTTGTTAACCGTTACAAATAAAATTGTAGCGGTTTTAGTAACGTTTTAATAACCGCTACAGAACAAATAAACTTGTAGCGGTTCTAGTAACGATTTCATAACCGCTATAGAATAATGTGTTGATAATTTTGCCACCATAAATTTTTATTATTTTGAATATTTGTCGCGGTTACAAACCGCTACAAATATTCCCGCCATTTTTTCCCCAAAAAAATTTGCCGCCATCTGACCCGCCATTTTATTTTTCAATTTTGTATCGGTTATTGTAACCGCTACAAATTCATTACGATTTTAAAAAAAAATCATTTATCAGCGTAATTCGGTAATTATTATTAATATTTTTTTATTAAAAATAAAAGGTAGTAAATTATGAAATTTAAATATATAAGGTGCATGTATAGAAACAAAATAATAAGATTATGTAAGTAGAATAAGTACTAAGAAATGAGGTGATTAAAACAATACTCAATATTTAAAAATTATATGTACAAATCAATTGAATAATGTATATGAAAGAATAGGGAAAGTTGAAAGATATATCCCGTTCAACTGCAAAATAACAAACTTTAATTAGTACAAGAACTATAAATTAGTATGAGAAACATTAGAATTGATCCGGTTACATGGTACTTACCCCTTTCAAACTCACGATGTTCTGAAACGTAAAAATATTTGAGATGACTGAGAGAAAACGTGGGTAGAAAAGAAGTTGAGGCATATTAAATGAGGTTTTTTTTTTAAAACATAATATTAAAAAGATTTCATATTACAACATAGGCATTAAGTGTTTCTCTCAATCTTCTTCACCATCCCTACAAGGAAAGTTTGCATAAAATGTTACGCGTGAGGTCAATATGTTTGAACACAATTAAAACTTTAATTAAATCTTACTGTTTTATAAAGCATAAATTTAAAAACGTACCGAACTATAGGTAAATTGTCATCGCCGTGCGGGAAGAAGTCTTCGAAGCGGCGGCCGGAGCGGCTCACAATCGTATGCGACGTTATCACCATCGCCCATGTCGTAAAGGTCCCGAGGCTTTAAGTGAACCACCATATTCCAATCCTTGTGCCTCTCATCGGCCACATAATAAACCCGATGGGCCTCGATGCAAGAATATACGGCTCGTCATCTTCGGACCGACCACCGTGAATAGGCGGGAGAAATTCACCGATGTGATCCCTAAGTCGTCGTCGTGAGTCCCCTGGACGTTGTGGTATTCGCCACAAACACTTGAACAACGTCACGGTGAAAAGGCTGTGTAACTTATCCCGACCACATCAAGCGCTTTCCATAATACGGACGTCACCGAACCGCATGTTCCGTCACCGCTGCCGCATAACTCCTCGTCCTAAACGTGCCATATACACCGAGTTTTGGGTCGCAATCCACGATCTCGTGCGACGGTGCAAAACTTAAAACCATTGACATTGTATGCCGTATATCTTAGGGCGTGGTCAAGAGGGCCTAGCGCGAGAGCTCGAATTCGCTGAGTGCGGGTTGTGGTCGTTCATTATTCTCCTCCTAAACCAACTCGGAATTCTCTCGTGGACCTTTCTATCAATTTCGGAGGATGTACGTGTACGGATCCTCGGTTCACGCTTCACATGACTCCCGAATTCCTGCAATTAAACATGCAATGACATGTGAGTATGTATAAAATGTAAGGAAATATATAGTATGCAATGAAATCCTTATCGAAGGTACGGTTCAACTTTGGTGCGTTAATCAAGACATGTTGGTGTGCTTGAAACTTCTCAAGTGCCGTGAGTTTGAATTTCTCACTCCCGCCAACTGCTCTACCAACACGAGGGATTAACAACTCTGTTGCCTCAGGCTCAGGCTCAGGACAATCGTCTACACGAGGCGGTCAGTTGAATGACGTCTCAATGTCATCGAAGTACTGGAACAAAAATACAAGACCTCATCCTCGATATAACCTTTCGCTATTGAACCTTCGTGCCACGCCTTATTCCTCACGTAAGATTTAAGTTTCCCAAGAAACACGTAGAGTAGACAAGGAAAAATTTCGATATGATGCATCAATGGTTAAACATGCGAATAGGGAGTAATGCTAAAGTAATTATTTTTAAACAAGTACCTCTCAATAGGATACATCCATCGGATCGAATCGGGCCAGCAAGCTTTGTCTCTTGAACAAGGTGTCTTGTCAGTGAACCATGACCGTGAAGAATGACGGAGGAAAGAGCATCTCCAAATGACAAAGCGTAAGAATGATTTTCTGCTTTGCACTGGTCGAGCTCCTCCACTATCAAAACCTTGGAACACGGCTTGCGGAAGAAAGTACAAAGCTCGACCAAAACGAGAGACACATCGAGAGCAGCGTATTTTCATGGCGGCGAAGTAAGCTGTTGCATAAGCACATGTGAGTCATGACTCTTCACCTGTAACCTTTCGAGCCTGCAAGTCAATACATCGTGATATGTTGCTTGAATACCCGTCAGGAACTTTTATTTTCTTCAAGGTAGCGAGAAAGATTTCCTTATTTGGCTTTGTCAGGGTAAACCTTGCCGGTTGAAATCTGTCATGCTCATCCGGCCACGCGTCCCCACGAACGCCCATCTCCCGTAGATCTTTCCTGGCCTGCAGATGATCTTTGGACTTGCCTGGTTCGTTGAGAATCGTGTACAACACATTGTCGCACACATTCTTTTCAATGTGCATGACATCCAGAGCGTGTCGGAGCAAATTATCTTTCCAATACGGAAGAGTGAAGAAGACACTAACCTTTCGCCATTTTTGGGGCATAGAACCGAAGCCCCGGCGAGTCTTTGTCCCGACCCTTGCCGATTGTTCTTTTCCCAAACTCAACATCAACATCCCGAAGCTGCTCTATGATTTCTTCACGAGATAAATTTCGAGGGGTCCTCTCTTTTCTGTTGCCCATTAAAACGATTGCGTTGCAACCTAAACTGTGCGTACCATCGAGAAACCTCCGATGACCCATGAAGCACCACTTACGACCGGGGAAGGCGCACTGAGTCAGAGTCAAAATTGCAAGCTGGGCACGCAAGGCCGGTATGCACATTCCACCCAGATAATGTCCCGAGGCCAGGAAAGTCGCTTATCGTTCAAATCAAGGCCGCACGCAAGTTGAAAAGTGTCTTCTCGTGCGCGTCGTACGTCTCCACACCTACATTCCACAGCTCCACCAACTCCTTGATCGGCGGTTGGAGATACACATCAATGTCATTTCCGGTGCCTTTTTCCCCTGGAATGATCATGGACATAATGAAGGAGATTTGTTTCATGCACATCCACGGGGCAAGTTGTAGGGTATCAACATAAGCGGCCATATACCGTAGCTTGTGCTAAGATTCCCAAACGGATTAAAACCGTCGGTCGCCAAAGCAAGACGGACATTCCTAGGGTCCGCCGCGAAACTGGAAAGCCCTGTGTCGAACGCTTTCCACGCTTCAAGATCACGTGGATGTCCGAGTTTGCCATCTTGATTCTTATCATCTTGATGCCACCTCATATGCTCATTGTCTTAGACGACATAAACAATCTTTGCAAACGAGGTTTTAAAGGAAAGTACCTTAGAATCTTTGCGGGTTTCTTCTTCGCTTCTTCCCTTTCCGAACCGTCCCGAACCTCGATGTGTGACACTTCTTACAAGTCTCCTCCGATCGTCCTCTCCCCAATAAAGCATACGATCGTTTGGGCGGGCATCTATTTTTGGTAGTTCAAGCCTAATCGTTGATTATCTTCTTCGCCTCGTAGAAGGATGAGGGAATGTCCGCGTCGGGGAACACATCTCGAAGTAATTCCGGGAACATCGACATTGCCTTATCGGTGATCCCACACATGCACTTGATATGGTACAATTTGATCGAAAAGATAACTTTGAGTATTTATGACAACCTTGATACAAAGGACGATCGCTCTCATCCATGAGGCTGAAAAATTCTCGAGCCGCATCATTCCCGAAGAAAACAGGTTACGGACCCCGCACTCTCGCTGTGAAGTTTTCGTCCCGAACACCAAAAGCATCACGAACAGCCTTCATTAACCGGATCATCTTGATGTACTTGATTTCCTACTTGTGAGGTTCGAGGAAGATGAAGCCCATATCCCATACCACGTTGCTCACCATGAACCTCCCAGAATGTATATGCTTCTGGGAAAGGCTTTACAAGAATATGTTCCTCCGGCTCTTCCACCCTTCCCCCACTTTCATCATAACGTACCTCTTGTGTTGTTCGCGCAGTTTAAACTTTTTCTATATCATAATTTCATTATTAATTATTAATGAATTAACAAACAAATAAGGAAAGAAATAAACTAAAACTTATAACTATTAACATGTACAATTTAATTAAACAATATTGACTACCCGTAGAACCTCTCAAACGCCTTGTTCTTTGTGTCCTTTGTCACTTTCTTCCAATCCTTGAAATAAATTGGGAACCACCCCCAATGGTCACCAAACTCGAGACAGAATCGGTTCATGGTGACCGCCGTTGCCAATCGCTCGGTCTGTGCGGTCGTTCCACGGGACTACGACCCGACACCCGGCCATCTCCCGGTCCGTCGAGTGAGAGCGGAAACATCCGGCGTCCTCCTGGCGATGTTCCCGTGACTATCTGCAAGTTTACAAAAAATTAAATTAAACGTACCGAAATTAAATTAATTTCTCACAAAATAACTAATTACATATACCTTCGACATCCACTATAAATCCGGTGGAACGCGAAGACGCCTTGGTCGGAGTTACTTTTCCCTTTCCCTTACCTCGTCCAGAATCCATAATGTAGAGAGGTGTAAGTTTAACAGTAAGAACGGTGAAAACTCAAACCGTTGGGTAAAGGTAGAAACGGTGAAAACTCAAACCGTTACAAGTGACTTTGAAAATGGCGTGTCCGGCTTATAAAGTCGTACGATTTTGTAGCGGTTATACAAAGGAACCGTTACAAAGTTTACATAATTGTAACGGTTGTAAAATAACCGCCACAAAAACCGCTACAAAATAGTTGACCGTTGATATTCTCGTAGCGGTTATTATGAAACCGCTACAACAACCGCTACAAAAAGAAGACCCTTCAGATTACGTAGCGGTTAAGTTGTAACCGCTACAATTTATCCACATCTTGTCGCGGTTATTCTTATTAACCGCTACAAAATGAGTTTTTTTGAAAAAAATTTCAAAGCGATTAGTTTGATTCATTAACTTTAAGAATCAAACTAATTGGTTTGTTACAAATATTTAAAAACAAACCTTCAATTCATTTATTTTTTTTCTTTAATTTTTCTAAAAGTGTCCACACTAATAAATTATACATAATGACGTAACCGAAAATAATCCAACATGTCTGTGGGGATTTGGATTGATATAGCCACCGATCTCCCACGAAAAACTTGTTTGAGTCATTTTCATCGAGATATTTTCGTGAGACAACGGTGGCTATAATGGAACCCAATCTCCAGTCGCATGTTGGACTGTTCTCGAAGAGTAGAAGTCTAAACGGCAAAGAAATGAGTAAACCTTCGCTTGTCATTGAAAAATTTCCTCGCAAGGAAGAGAGGCAAATATCTGCAGCTCTTATCACCCGAGATAGGAGATCAGAGCTGCTGATATGTGCATGTCTTCGACGACCAAGCGAGATAGTTCATTCAGTTACAAGCAGAGATTTAGTAATTTCTTTAATTTTTATAACTGATTTACGGTCCCTAAACTTTATTTATAATGTCAAAATTTGTAGCGGTTAGCTGTGGAACCGCTACAAAAATGTAGCTTGTGCCGCGGTTGACGTCGCTCTTCCTGGTGTCCGCGACAAAATTGTGTCTTTTCGTTTATTTGTAGCGGTTATGGTGAATAAACCGCTACAAAATCACGGCAACAAAGTTGGCGCGAACCTTGGCGCCAACTTTGTAGCGGTTAGACTCAAATAACCGCTACAAATTTATTGCCACAAACATTCCCGCCATTGCGCGCCAAGGTGGCGCCAAATTTGTTGCGGTTTTTTTCGAGTCAACCGCTACAAATATAGCCGAAGTCGTGTCGTCATGGCTTCCGTTACTATTTAGTGACGGTTTACAAAGTGGAATTTAGTAACGGGTATTTTGGACCGCGACTAATAAACCGCGACAAAAGAGGGTTTTTTTTGTAGTGAATAGACTAGTTGCTTCTAGGGTAAGACACTTATATGCTTACTTATCATACTCTATCTCAACATACACCAGAGGAATATATAATGCTTATCTTTTAATGCGTCTATTTGACACATCGTGCTCGTTTAGAATCAAATTCATAAGTATGTTTTATGTCAACTGAAACAAAACTTCTTTCACATATTTACCTCATATATTATAAATCATAGTTAAAAAGCTATTTTTAAATGTTCTAATAACTATTCCAAATACGCTCAAATCATCTTTCTAGTTTATATTGTGTGGTGGGGCTATGAGCTAGCACTTAAAATATGTACTTTTGTGAGATAAAATTCCTTTTACATACAAAATCACTTAAAATAAGTTGATTCAAATAATAAAGATAATTTTTTAATGTATTATATATAGAGGATAAGTATAAAGTTCGAACTTTTGATCAACTTTACTTAAATGGCATTTAGTTCCTTCACTATATAGCTACTCCATTAAGTATTGGCAATCGAATACAGTGCCCAGAAAGAGCACAATTCAAAACTGTTCAGCATGGGCAGATTAGCCAAATTGTGTATGTTAATGGCTACTACGTCGTACCTTCGGTTCTTATATAAGATCTAATACAGTAGAAATTGAACATGCAATTCATTGATCTTTAGATTAAGGATGATCCATTAAAACATTTAAGGGCTCTTATATATCAGTAAAATGAGGGAAATAATGTTATCTCTATTTCTGATCTGCTATAGTTTATTTTTAATCCTCCCAAATAGGATATGTACGTTGTTGGAAGAATTCAAATCTTTTAGACAATGACATAACCAAAAGGGTGAAGGGATGAGAGAGAGAGAGAGAGAGGAAAAATTGATACATGAGACCTGCAATCCACTCATAATTTAAAATCCCACTTCAGAAAATTAAAAAAATTATATAATCAAGCTTTCCCATTCAATAATTAAGTCAAATTAACATGATAATGGATAATATAATATCAATATAAAATTTCAAAAGAGATCGAGAGAGACGAGATGTGTGTATTGCTTTGAAATTTAAACAATTTATAGCAATAAAATAGGACTATATATAATATCAAATTAATCCACTCTTGTTTTTTTATTATTGATAATAATTAATATATATAATGGAGTTGAAACCCTGATGTTGGCATATATTAGAGATCTAGTATATCATTTGAATATGGTGGTGTTCAGCTTTGATTTGTGCGTGCTTGCGATAGAAGCAATTGGGATCAGGGAAATATAATGGCAAATAATATAACAAATCTACCTCCTGCCCACTAGCTAATTGTGATCGATTTGTGAAATATAATGGCAATTGGGATCAGGGAATTAACAATATATACTCTGCAAATAATCTAATTTTTACAAGGATTATTATTTTATTTTTTGCCCATCCGACTCATCACAGAAACCTTCGATTCTGACTAATCAGGATTCGCCCCTAGTCAGGCCCACTGTTATAGAAGAAGAGCTCCCAACACTATTTTCTCCATTCACACACTTCTAATCAAGGATGTGATTAAAGGAGAACAAGTCCTTTTATATTTGCTCCCAATGAATGTTGGTTATAATGACTACTCCCTCTGGTCATTATTATAAGGCACCAACTACCCATTTCTCGCAGACCAAGGAATGGAGGTTAAGTCATTAATGAAGTCTAAAAGTAATAAATGTTTCCAACTTTACCCCTACTTTAATGATATAAGTTTAAATGAGTTAGTTAAAAATGAGGGCATAATGGAAAAATAGTAATAAATAAGTTAGTTAAAGTAAGTTGGTGCCTTATAATAAGGACAAAAAAATGTTGGTGGTTGGTGCTTTATAATAAGGACCCGATGGAATATTATGTAGCATCTAAAAGATAAAAATTACTATCAATTAATAAGCAAAAATATGCCTGCAGGGCAAAAACACTGAAACTTAATTAAACTTCCCCATTAACCTAAGACCATCATCATGAGTTGAGTGCAGTAGCCAGAAGTCCAACTCTGAAACCAGGTTTGGTCTTCCCATAATCATCCCTGCAATTGTATATTTTTACAGACTTCGCTTCAAATCCATTAATGGAACTTCTTCCAGAAACATCCTCGTTCCGAGGTTGATCATCCTTCTTCCTAGTAGAAAACTCGTTGGTTGTTCGCCTGTAAGAACCCAACCACTTGGCCTGCACGTAGCCGCGTCTCCTCCATGGAGGCAACAAGAGGTCCATTCTCTTCATCGAAGCTTTCATGGCGATGCACATCAGCCTCACAATCTTCTTCAGCTCTTCCACTTTGCCCACGTATATCACCGGAAAAATATTAAGCAGAGAGGTATAGTAGTTCGTCGGACGAGCTATCTCGAATTCTCCCACAAGATTCACTTCTACTATGTACCTTTGGTTACATCCCATGTTTATGTCTATGTACTCATATTCGCCTCCTGGGTATCTCCCATTTTTGCCCCACTTGGATTTGCAAAGCCCTGAAAAATGGAGATATGATTCCTCTTAAGATTCGCATATCCTAATAGAATCTGTTTTATTCTCTATGTTGCCATGATCCACACAGTCTTATGTTGACTAGAAAAAACAAAAACACTCCAAATGTACTAACTACTATGTGAGATATCTCATTTTCCTATATATGAAAAAAAATAGGAAGTTCATATGAATCAAAACTTATCATTATATTGTAGGCTGCGCATTTAGTATAAGATCTAACTGGCTACTTTAGACAAGGTTCAAGCAAGTGTGGGCAAATGCTGGCAAGGTGGTGGCCTGGCCTGACAACCTTGAGAAGGGTCTAAACAAGGCTTTCCAATCTTGAGCAGGGTCCATGTAATGTTTGACAACCTTTTTTAGAAAAAATTATAAGGGTAGACACTAATGGCCTAAATTATAATAGGGCTAAATTATAATAAGTGGGATCAAATTTGCAACCTCACGAAATATCCACATCATTAGGCTATATGGTTTTTGATAAGGTTTGAGTGTTTGACAACCTTGGATAGGGTTTGGTAAGGTTTGAAACGTGTAAAACTGGTTTTGACACGTCCTCACATACTCAAAAGACAAAACAATTAAGCAATGCAATGTTTAAAAAAGAAAGAAAGAAAGAAGTGATCCTCACCCGCATCAAAGCCCTTCTGCCGCAACCGACTCATTAATCTCCGTTTGAATTCTGGCGATGACTTGTCTCCAACGGATCCATAAGCAGCTTCAACTTCTCTTCTAATTTTCTCCTTCACATTTGGATCATCTTCGTCGTCAACTTCAATTCGTTCAAATAAACTCTTGAGCTGTTCTTTCTTCTCAACAGAACCAGACCACTCGTCGCACTGAACGTTAAACAGTTCCTCGTCAGCTTCACCGTCATCGTTAATAACCCCACGCGCCTCCTGATCCTCTTCTCCTTCTTCTTCCATTTCATTCTTCTCCATGAACGACTTCACGAGATCGGACAAATCAGCGTTCGAACTCTCCGGCGAGTGATCGCTCCCGCTGCTATCGCAGAGCCTCACGCGGGCAAAGTCAGCGTCGAACGCCGCCGCGACTCTCTCAAACCTCACCGGAATCCTCGCCGCAATCATAATCACGATCAAAAGCTTAATTAATTTCCTCTTCCCCACAAAATACACAGAAAAGAACAGACCCCTTTTGATTTATTGGCTCTGTTTCTAGCAGAGGAAGTGAGAATGTTATAAAAGCTTGAAATTTTTTGAGATTTCCTTCAGAAGGAGGTGGACATTGATTGGCGTTATGTCGTTGAAATGGCGATAGATGATTTCATGATGGAGTAAGAATGAGAAACGAGACGGCGTCGTATTTATAGTTTACAGATCTGTGATGGATCTGAGTTAAGTATATCCCCGAGAATGTATATAGGCCAAATTATGACATTCTTGGAAGAATCTAGTCGGATTTGCGTCCCGGTTCAGTTTTCATTTTGTGCCCCTTGAGTATTAACCACATAGTCAATCTCTTTCCACACTTCCCTTCTCACTTGTTAAAAAAAAAGATAATTTTTAATATTTTCCTTGACCTTAATTATAAGAATATTTTTATAATATAAATTACATTATAAAAGTATATCTATAATTAGGACTGAATGTAATATTATCTATTTATCTTGGTCTTTTCTATTCTTTATCATATTTCTAAAGTCCCAAATTTGATATTATCTTTATTAAGTTATTGGTCAATTATTTTATTATTGTTGTTGCATATTGGTTTGTAAAAGCCATTTTGTTGTTGATCTTTATGTACTTAATAAATAAATGCAAATGTCAAATGACTAAAAACACCTTGTAGAAAACCGTTTTATTAAAATGACCAGAAAAACACTCAATAAAAAAGGTGCTATAATGGGAATTGGAGTAGTATGGTGGGAGGTGAAAAAATGAAGCGAGTTGAACGAATATACTAAAAATTAGGGCCCGTTTGGGATAGCTGTGGGAGAAGTGACTTATGTTTCTGATGGACTTTTCTTAATGGACTTATTTTCTGATGGACTTTTTCTAATGTGATTTGTGTTTGGGATAGCAGTGGTAGAAGTGGCTTATGTTTCTAATGGGCACGTGTTTGACATAGCTTTTAAAAAGATGGATGAGATGAAAAATGACTGAAAAGGGCATGAATCAAATTCACACAAACACACACATATGTTGTATAAAATGTGATAATTTGGGATAAAATATTAAAAATAAATATAAATTTACTAAATAAAATAGTAAAATTACCATTAAAAAAATTACAAAATAATGAAGTGCTTAAATAAACCTAGTCCCTACAGGATTATCATTATCAAGTGGATCATCTTCATCACCCATATTTCCTTCTTGACTTCATCAAATTCCACATCATTTTGGGAATATCTCCGGATAAAATTATGTATCGCCATTGTAGCGCAAACTATACGGACTTGTGTTCGAAATTTATATGAGTGCATATTTTGTAAGATGTGAAACCTATTCTTCCAGACTCCAAAGGTCCTTTCTATCGTGCATCTCAAACTTGAATGATAAAAATTGAAGTACTCATTGGGATTTCGAAATCCCGACTGTCGCTTGAATTCTGGAAGGTGATAACGCTCACGTTTATACGGTCCAATATATCCAACTGGTGTTGGATAGCCGGCGTCGACCAAGTAATATTTTCCTGATAAATGTTGACATTCATTTGACATTTTCCTGATATACGGGCACAATGTACTTCCACCCGTCCCTCGTAAATGATGAACCAAGTCGTTCTTTTTTATATATTTGCTCAATGCATAGGTCAATGAAAGTCTTAGTAGAATCAACATCCCATTCTCTTTGCTATGGTAGTCATATTTCTATGTCACTAATACAAACACAAGAACAACATAAATACACTTTCCATACGCTTACAATGTTTTATTAGGCACATGAAAATCCTTCACTCATTCATAAACAATTGTCTCTCCAGACATGTTTAAGTTTCACATTCTCAAGGGAAAGGCTATCAAGTGCAAAACTCCATTGCAACATTATTAAATATTATCCGCGTGTATTACTTCCAGCAACAATCATACGCCAAAAAGGAAAAAATCATCACAGGAAATGCGGGCAAAAAGCAACCAGATATCTACACCAAGAATAAAATATATGAATAGATCCTCACGGCCACGGGAATGACTGAATAAAAACCATTTGGTATTGGTTCTGAAAGAATTCCAGTCGCCAGAGAATCATATAATGCTATGAAATGTGGGAGAATTTAACATCTAAGAATCAATGATACTCCAACAAACAGAGTCGGCATAAAGTGAACATCAATGAAAAGATTATAAAAAGCATAAGCAATCTGATCGTATTCTCTGTAATTTGTAACATGCCAACAAAAATATAGAATAACTAGCTCTTGCAACAAATGGGTCCAAAAACAAAAAGCAGACATCACAACCCTTGAATTCGAGAGCTCCAAATGGTACAAGAAAAGTTTTAAAAATATATATATATATACAAGAGGAACAGAGGAAGGACTTGCCTGGTGAAGACGAAGGAGAAGCCGATCGAAGCAGGGAAGCAGCGCCGGAGAAGACTCACGCTGTTTCGCCTTTGTCGTCAGAGAACAAAGGTCGAAGATGAAGGTGAAGACTGAGGTTGGTTCAGATCCGGCGAGATCCACGGCTTAAGGAGACGAGGAGATGAATAGTTCAACCGAAGAGGAGAAGAGGAGATGAAGTACAGTTTAACCGAAGAGGAAACGAGGTAGGTCAGATTTAATGCTTGAGGGTAGCTCGCCATTAATTGCATTAATTGGAACAGGTAGATCGCATTCAAGTTGGAGTTGAGCTTCGAATTCAATTTGGAGAGGGTGAGCAGTCGAACCAGAAAAAAGAAAAAAGGAAAAAGAAGAGAGGAGAGAAGAGGAGGGTAGGACGGTCAAGAGAGGGGAGATGTAATACCCCGAAATTTGAATTAGGGAATTTAAGGGCCAAAGTGCCAAAATGACCAAAATACCCCTGGGAGGAGTAAATAACTTAGGAAAATAGGTGAATATGAGGTTTCAAACACCTTGTATTGAGTTTACCTTGTTGTTAAGGTAATTTCTCTTGAAATTGGATAATTTGCAATTAGGTCCCTAAAACGTTTGGGAATTTGCAAATAGGTCCCTAAATACATTGTGGGTTATAAATACCCTGCGAAAGCTATAAAAAAAGCAAGTAAAAATATATTTAAAATAGGGAAGGATATTGTCCCTAATTTAGGTAATTTATTAAGTTACAAACTTGGAGAAATTGTAGAAGAATACTCAAAAAGTAAGGAAATGACCATAATACCCTTGCGATTATGGAAAATGCGAATAATGCGTAATGCATGAAAAATCTCATGTTAAAGCAAAGGTTAAGGGGTAATGTGGTATTCTAATTAAGAAAATTACTAAGCAGTGATAACTGAGTGATTAAGTATTTATTAGAAAATTACTTAAGCACAAGTATAGAAAATTCGGAGATAATTATGTAAAGCTCCAAAATTAGTGATAAATGGCTAAAAATTAGCATAAATATATTGGTTAATTAATTGGAAAATTTGAAGGAAAAAGGATGAGTTTAGGTATTTTTAAGCCTAAATGCAAGAATTGACCAATAGGAAAATGTTGTGAGAGATTATGTAAAAATAATTATTTAATTAATTAAATAATTAATTAAATAATTAATTAAAAAGAAAGTGCAGAAAATAAAAAAAAAAAAACGAAAAAATAAATAAATAAATAAGAAATAAAAATAGAAAACTTAGTTGATAAGTTAAGTTTATTATTTTATTAATATAATTAATTAAAGTAAAATTATGTGAATAGTAAAATGGGAAATAGGAAACGGATCCTATCTAGAGATCTAGGAATGGGATTCCCAAAGTCAAGGTAAAATATTAATCAGTGGGTTTTTATCTTCCGTTAAACTCTTGCGGAAGTTAATTCTGAAGCCGTTTGTGCTTTTTCCTAATAAGATGAAATAGGGAAATTCTGAGAAAAGGCCAGATAGCCAAAAGGACGAAAAGGTTATGTTGTGAAATTTGGAAAAGAATTGGGAATTTTCATGAACATATTTGGATTCAGTGAATTTTTCTGAAGAGATGAGTGTTTCCGAAAACAAGTTTCGACACCGGACGCGATCGGACACGTTTTCGAGAAAGACTCAACTGGACTGTTGGAGCCCTATATGGAATCAAAATATAGGTTAACTTGGACATTTCTACTAAGTGAGGAAATGGTTTCAAAGTTGTAAATCCAGAATTTTGAGATTTTTCCGAAATCACGCGAATCGGGTACCGATCGGAGAAATCGGTCAAAGCTTCGGAATGTGACACGTGGCCACCTCCCATTGGCCAAACCCTTTATTTTTGGGCCTGAATTTCGTTCAAGTGTGAATGCAAAGAAGGGAAAAAGGGTTTTTGAAAAGTTGCTTTGGACGGTCCAGATCGCTTCTCACAAAGTTGATCCGACGGCTGAAACCCTACCTCCTTTTCTATAAATACCCACCCCTCCCCTTTGGTTTTTCTCAAATTTGAGAAGCAAGAGCTGATTTAGAGAGAGAAAGAAGAGAGAGGAGCTCTGGGAAATTCTGCGAGTGAAGCTCTGGGTAAGTTTTCCGGTACCGAGCTTTAAGCTTTCGTAGTTCTTTCAATAGTTAGAGTAGTAATGCTAGAGTAGCCTTTATTTTTCAAAGTATGATTAGATATCATATGATAGGGCTATTTTAGTCTAGAATTTCAAAAATCATAATTGCGTCGAAGTTCTGGCGAAATTTTGGGAAGAAAATTTGCAAGAGTAACGAAGTGCTGGCGAAATTCCGCCGATTAGGGGTAGAAGGGCAAAATGGTAATTTTTACCTAAAATGCCAGTTATAATGTCAAATCACTAATGAAAGTGATATTACTCTTATAGGACGTCGAAATCCTAATTTGCTGCCGTTACGTTGCCCGACGAGCCGTTGTTGGAGATTTCACGATTTTCCGTAAACGTGCTAGAAATATCGTAATCCGTCAACGAAGGTACGTTCGCGCATCGTAACACTAACTCGATGGTTATTGTATGAATATGTGTGTTTCCTCCGTCATGTGTGTACTCGATTGTACTTTTGTCTCGTACTCGATTGTACCGTTGTCCGTACTTCGACCGTATCTTGTTGTCCGTTATACATCCGACCGTATTATTCTCTGTCATGTCATACATCCGATCGTATCACTATCCATTATGCCTTAACCTTACATCCGACCGTATTGTTCGGCCGTGCATATCCGATTATGTACATTCCTCATTGTGCTTTAACCTTACATCCAATCGTATTGTTATTGCCATACATATCGATTATGTATTCCCTATGTCCGATCATAATAAATGTTGCCAAGATATTTGAATGTCCTGTCGTACATATATGTTGTATATAAACATGAGGTTAATCGTTACCCGAGATCCAATGTGGTAAATTGGATCTCACTCTTAACATAGTCGAGTTCGGGAGGACCGAGGATCGAGGAGAAGGACAAGCAAAGACGCCTAGGAGTAGCGGTGAAGACTTCTTTCTATTATACTTTTGAAACACTCTTGTACCGCTGTTTAAACAAAGAAGACATGCTACCATGGGTATTTTAATATATATATCGCTTACTCAATCGCTCCGGTGCACTACTCTGATCATTTTGAAATGATGTTTAGAAAAAAAAATTTATACTGCTTTAGAAAAGTCGGGTTGTTACATTTGGTATCGTGAGCGTAGTCCCGGCATGAATTTAACTATGTTATTACGGACGTTTGGTGCCGAAGGCAAGGCTAGTCTAAGTGGGTGTGCCAATCGCCGCCGTGAACTCGGTGAGGCCCCCATGGTAGACACTTACCCGGCCATTCTATTCGGTTAACTGAGTTAGGTTCTAAGCCTTTTCAAAAATTTGGAGCATATTTTGAAAATAAGTACCGATATAGGCCTCGAGTCGGTGTACCATTTTACCTCGGTGTACCGGCCTGCACTCGGTATACCATCCCGAACCGTGTACCACCCTCTCGTTGGTGCATCACTCGATAACCGCCGCTTGTACCGGACGTTAATTCTATTCTAGCACAGAGCTCATACGCGGAGCCGGGTCATGCCGATGAAACTCCGAGACTAATAAAGATAGTACATGCAGATTTGACTCATGTAGAGGAACTCCGATACGAAATCCCGTATCCACTTCGAGTAGACCAAATCAATGAAATTCGATGAAGGGGAGATTTTGCGGGAGTGTATTCGTTTGTAGTAAGTGCGGTAAAAGCCGGGAGCAGTGTAAATGCTAAGCGCGATAGAGTTTAGAGACTAGTGTGATAAAGTCGTGTTATGCGGAATGTCTTCCCGTGTCTAACGTTAACGTTTCCTCTAATCAAGGAACGCGACATGGCGAATCCGAGAGGAGCCGGAGCTCCCGAGAGGCCAAGGCAGAGGCCGGGCGAGGCGGGCGAGAGGACGAGGTAGACAACCTCGGGTAAATCCGTACCAAACCAACCGAGCAACCGAGGTACGGGAGATGAGAAGAACCCTACAAGAACAAGGGGCTCTCATAGCCGTACTCCTGGAAGAAAGGCAGAGAGACAGAGACGGTTGCATGATCGGCAAGCCGAGGAAGAACAACATTCGAAGAAGAAGAAGATGAGCAAGGAGATGAGCACGATGAGGAACCCGAGGAGTCCGACAGATCCCGATCACCTCCACGACGAGGGAGAGCCGTGCGCACCACACAATATTGGGTCACACGCTTTGCAAGTCAAGCCACCCGCATTCCGTGGTAATAATGAGTTAGTCAAGATTGGATGATGAGCCTAGAAAAGATCTTTGAAGTTATGGAATGCCCGGAGACCGGAAAGCCCAACTTGCCATCTATAAGCTCGACGGTGATGCGCATCGATGGTGGAAGAGCGTTGCTACAACCTTGCACCCAGCTTTGCCCCCGTCACTTGGGAGAAGTTCATAGAGAAATTCAATGAACAATATTTTCCTCCCTCAACACAAGTGATTAAGGAGGAGGAGTTTCTTCATATCCAAGAAGGCTATGATGAATCATTTGATGACTACTTTGCTCGGCTCACCAACCTGTCACGATATTCTTCATACCTGAAGAGTAATAACAATGAAAGCTGGAAGGCGAATAGGTTGACATGCGGGCTAAAGTATGAAGTTGTGGAGAAGCTCGTTTCTCGATGTTTCCTAATATGGCTCAAGCCGTGGAGTCATGCCGATTGATTAAGCGAAATCTCAAGGAACTGCGTAAGTTTCGAAAGTCCAACAAGAGCAACACGGGTTATAGCGAGGGCAGCCGTGAAAATTTCTCACTAAGAGAGAAGCACCGTGGAGTGACTCTCCAAGAGACAACAAAAGCCATTCCAGACTAGGCAAGCAGTAACAACCCAAAATACCGAGACCCGACCGTGTCCAAAATGTGGGAGGTATCATCTCCAAAGTATCTGATGCGGCGGGAAGCCGATATGCTTCAAATGTCAAAAGCCCGGACACATCGGTGTACACTGTCCGTAGAAAGTTGCAGCATTAAAGCCACAAAAACTGTGCCGAGTGTACACACTAACATGTACAAGAGGACGAAGGACTCCTGAGATGATTCAAGGTACTATTCCACTTAGGAGGGAATCATCTAGTAATACATGCTTATAGATAGCTATCTTACGTAACGTATTCAATGTTTCTTCGTAATTAAAAATTCGACCGTGATCATGTCATTGAGTAGGAGGTATCTTATGTTGCCATGGTGTATGGGAACCATGGAGACATTTTGGTAATCTTGTGTTAACATGGTGTATGGGAACCATGGAGACATTTTGGTATTTGTGGTGTTGACCGCGGTGTAAGAGCCACGGGAGACACTATATATCAATGTACGAAATGACAGGATCTTTATGGTCAAACCAAAGCGAATTCTCGATTATCGAGAGGAGCTACTGCGCAGACAAAGTAAGATCCGACGCGTATAGTCCAGTCCGAGAAGGACGAGCCTAGCGAGTCCAGGTTCGAGTAGTAGTTTGAGTACAAATTTCGAGGACGAAATTTTGTTTAACTGGGAGAAATGTAATACCCCGAAATTTGAATTAGGGAATTTAAGGGCCAAAGTGCCAAATGACCAAAATACCCCCGGGAGGAGTAAATAACTTAGGAAAATAGGTGAATATGAGGTTTCAAACACCTTGTATTGAGTTTACCTTGGAAAATCTCATGTTAAAGCAAAGGTTAAGGGGTAATGTGGTATTCTAATTAAGAAAATTACTAAGCAGTGATAACTGAGTGATTAAGTATTTATTAGCAAATTACTTAAGCACAAGTATAGAAAATTCGGAGATAATTATGTAAAGCTCCAAAATTAGTGATAAATGGCTAAAAATTAGCATAAATATATTGGTTAATTAATTGGAAAATTTGAAGGAAAAAGGATGAGTTTAGGTATTTTTAAGCCTAAATGCAAGAATTGACCAATAGGAAAATGTTGTGAGAGATTATGTAAAAATAATTATTTAATTAATTAAATAATTAATTAAATAATTAATTAAAAAGAAAGTGCAGAAAATAAAAGAAAAAAAAACGAAAAATAAATAAATAAATAAGAAATAAAAATAGAAAACTTAGTTGATAAGTTAAGTTTATTATTTTATTAATATAATTAATTAAAGTAAAATTATGTGAATAGTAAAATGGGAAATAGGAAACGGATCCTATCTAGAGATCTAGGAATGGGATTCCCAAAGTCAAGGTAAAATATTAATCAGTGGGTTTTTATCTTCCGTTAAACTCTTGCGGAAGTTAATTCAAGCCGTTTGTGCTTTTTCCTAATAAGACGAAATAGGGAAATTCGAGAAAAGGCCGATAGCCAAAAGGACGAAAAGGTTATGTTGTGACATTTGGAAAAGAATTGGGAATTTTCATGAACATATTTGGATTCAAGTGAATTTTTCAAGAGATGAGTGTTTCCGAAAACAAGTTTCGACACCGACGCGTTTGGACACGTTTTTCGAGAAAGACTCAACTGGACTGTTGGAGCCCTATATGGAATCAAAATATAGGTTAACTTGGACATTTCTACTAAGTGAGGAAATGGTTTCAAAGTTGTAAATCCAGAATTTTGAGATTTTTCCGAAATCACGCGATCGGTACCGACGGAGAAATCGGGCTCAAAGCTTCGGAAGGTGACACGTGGCCACCTCCCATTGGCCAAACCCTTTATTTTTGGGCCTGAATTTCGTTCAAGTGTGAATGCAAAGAAGGGAAAAGGGTTTTTTGAAAAGTTGCTTTGGACGGCCCGGATCGCTCACAAAGTTGATCCGACTACCGAAACCCTACCTCCTTTTCTATAAATACCCACCCCTCCCCTTTGGTTTTTCTCACATTTGAGAAGCAAGAGCTGATTTAGAGAGAGAAAGAAGAGAGAGGAGCTCTAGGAAATTCTCGCAATAAGCTCGGGTAAGTTTTCCGGTACCGAGCTTTAAGCTTTCGTAGTTCTTTCAATAGTTAGAGTAGTAATGCTAGAGTAGCCTTTATTTTTCAAAGTATGATTAGATATCATATGATAGGGCTATTTTAGTCTAGAATTTCGAAAATCATAATTGCGTCGAAGTTCTGGCGAAATTTCGGGGAGAAAATTTGTAAGAGTAACGAAGCGTCGGCGAAATTCCGCCGACAGGGTGTAAGGGCAAAATGGTAATTTTTACCTAAAATGCCGCTTATAATGTCAAATCACTAATGAAAGTGATATTACTCTTATAGGACGTCGAAATCCTAATTTGCCGCCGTTACGCCCGATGTATTGTTATTGCCATACATATCTGATTATGTATTCCCTATGTCTGATCATAATAAATGTTGCCAAGATATTTGAATGTCTGTCGTACATATATGTTGTATATAAACATGAGGTTAACCGTTACCTGAGATCCAATGTGGTAAATTGGATCTCGGCTCTTAACATAGCGTCAGTTCTGGGAGGACCGAGGATCGAGGAGAAGGACAAGCAAAGACGCCTAGGAGTAGCTACCGAAGACTTCTTTCTATTATACTTTTGAAACACTCTTGTACCGTTTAAACAAAGAAGACATGCTACCATGGGTATTTTAATATATATATCAGTTACTCAATCGCTCCGGTGCACTACTCTGATCATTTTGAAATGATGTTTAGAAAAAAAAAATTTATACTGCTTTATAAAAGTCGGGTTGTTACAGGAGAGAACACTGGGGCCCACTTATTTGTTTGATGGGGAAGAAGTTAATGGGGTAATAAGCTCCATTAAGCAGCTTCCAAAAAACTACCCCATTACACTTATAAGTCCATTAGATTCTTAGAACATCCAAACACTCAAAAAAAATTTGATGGACTTATTACCCCATTTAATGGACTTATAAGTCCATACATGGGTTTGCCAAACAGGCCCTTAAACAAGAATAATAAGCACAAGATGTGGTCATGTGTGGGCCACCACTAACTCTGTTACGTAGTGGTCATAAATATTAAATGTGATTCTGTGATGCGGAAACCGGGCGCCGTGACTCAGCAAAGAGCCAAAGAGTGGAGGTAAGGTTGTGAAACTCACGAATGTAAGCAAACTCGTGACAATGACATAAACTCGTATCGTGAACTCGAATCGGTAAACTCGTAAGAATTTACTTTTATCATTAAATATGTATTAACAGTGTATAATTAAATAATTAAAATATAAAAATGACAACAATTTAATTTAAATATATTTTAAATCCAAATAATTGAAATTAGAATATATCAACATTCATAATTTATTATATTTAATTAAGAAATTTCTATAAAAATCATATATAAAGTCGTTGAGGATGACAAAATTGAAAAAAATTAATATAATTTTGTAAGCTACAAACGTAAAAACGGTAAATTCGGTGTGTAAACTCGTGAGTTTCTTTGAGTTTACAGCTCACACGATTTTACTGGAGATTTAACTCGATTTAGTAAGGTAGAAACGTAAAAACAGTAAACTCGGAGAGTCAACTCGTGAGTTTGACAACAATGAGTGGAGGTATAGGCCTGGGCAGTGGGGCTTAAAAAACCCGGTAGTAGTAAAAAAGGTGTTTAAGTTGACATTTTTTAAAATAAGTTTTTAGATAAAAAATCATTTTTAAGAAGAAGTTATTAAGATCTGTTTTTCACAGTGTATATATGTTTACACCGTCAATCCAAATATAAATCATATTTACAATATGAATTTTATCTTATCTTAAGTTTATAAAAGCATATTAGAAAAAAAAAACAAAAAAACACTTCCGCTACCGCTAATTTTAACGGGCCCTTAAAACAAACCAAAAGCAATTAGCTTTAGAAGAGTAGTTATAAGATAACCATTGATATAACCAAAAAAGAAGAAGAAGAAGGTTTAAAATGCAAATTTTCTCTGTAAGCTTTCACTAAGGAGCAATGTTGTTCTGAAAGTTTTTTTAGGTTCAATATTTTCCCGGAAGTGTTAAAATTGAGTAATGTTGTTATTTTTTGATAAAAAGTTAATAGTCAACACTAATTTTTTAACGGTACGAGGTAATATTGTTATGTTTTAAAACTTTTGAAGTGACATTAAACTTGAAAAAACTCTCAGAATAACATTGCTCATCGGAGAAAACTTGTGGAGCAAATTTACACCTTAACCATAAAAAATAAAAAATAATAAAAAAAAGAAGAAGAAGAAGAAGACAAAACGACCAGGTTCAATGAATCTCAAATTTGTGTCTCCGTACATTGAATCTAATAGCCAATGATTGTCGTTGGCCCCCAATGCACCTGGATGGGGTTTTGGTCTCCAGCTCTTTGATAAGTTAACGGTGGCTTTTGAAACTTAGGCTGCATTGCATGTGATGTCTGAGATAGCTTAAATTAATTAAATCCTAATTGTATTCTTTACTTTCTGAACAGAAAATTCGCCTAACCTTTCGATAAGTTAACGGTGGTTTGCAAAGTAACCAAGAGTTTCAACTTTCAACCATGCATTATAATCTACAATATGTCTGGTGCTCTATATATATATTGTATTAATTAGACATAAATTTTTAAAAAATTGTGCTTCATTAGATGACAGGTTTTAAACTATTTTTTTAATATATATATATATATATATATATATATATATATATATATATATATATATATATATATATATATATATGAGTAATTTGCATTTGAAACGAATGGGAAAAAGAACTTGTTTGAGATAGTAGTGAGCAAGGACAGACTTAAGGGGTGGATTCCCCTAATTTTTTTCCAAAAAAATATGTGAGTGTGTGTCTTTAGTTGCACATGAAGGTCCAGCCACGTGCATCCTATGTACTCTCTATTATGCCCACACACACGCGTACCCACACACAAACACACAAACACACAAACACACGCGCACGCGCGCGCGCACTCCCACGCGCCCACGCACGCACACACTCGCCCACGCACGCACACACGCACGCATGCGCGCGCACACCCACCCACCGTTCTAAATATAGGACCTAATTAATTTTTTTAGAAAGATTAAGAAAGTTAAATAAGTTACTTAATTAATAATAAGGATAAGGGTCTTATTTGCCCTAGAACTTTTCGCTTAGGAATACTCAGCATTCAGAAGTTTTTTTTTGGAGCAAAATTGCCCCGGAAGTTTAAAAACGTAGTAATCTTACCCTTCCGTTAATCTTGACTGTTAAATTGTTGTTCCAATTTGTAAACTTTCAGGGCAAAATTGCTCCTAAAAAAGCTTCCATGGCAAAATTGCTCCTAAAAAAACTTTCGGAGCAAAATTGCTCCATTTTGTTAACTTCTAGAGCAATTTTACTCCAAAAAAAACATGCGAGTGCTGAGTACTCTTGAGCGAAAACTTCCAGGGTTAAGACCCTTATCCCATTAATAATATGTTACGTATGATTAAATTATTCAGAAAAATTAGTTTGGAGAAAAACAACTGATAAATATAAATATTTTAAAGTATTTTAATTATCTTCCTTAATCTTTCTAAAAAAGTCAATTGAATCTTATATTTAAGATTGGATATTATGTTTAGCACGTCATGTATATATATGAAAACAAGTAGAGTAAAAGTAAATTATATATGAGTTTAACAAAATGAAAACAAGCAGCTTCCTTAATCTTTCCTTAATTTTTTGAGTTTTAGGATGGATTCAATTATAGATAAGTTTAACAACATAAAACAAGTAGAGTAAGACCCAAGTGACTTGATCTTAATTTATGTAATAGATTTCTTTTAATTTTTTATATATTAGGTCTATAATGTATTTCAAATACTTTTATTTATGATATAATATTTTTTATTTTCGCCCCCATCATCAAAATTCCTGGGTCTGCCCCTTGCAATGAGGGAGGAAAAAAGCCAGCACACAGTGACTTAAGCCCAGCGAAAAAAAATGGACCGTTTGAGATAGTGGTGATCTTGGATAGACTTATCTAAAAAAAGTGACTTCTATCAGAGTCACTTTTTTCAACTTCTGCCGTGTTTTTTTTTTCAGCTTTTGGAGAAAAATGTTAGGAATAGGCGATCCAATAAACAATATACTATTAAATATACATTTGTATGTATTCAAATTTATCTATTAGAATATAGTTAATTAAGTACTCTCTTCGGTCCTAATTATAGGAACACATTTTGGAGTTAGTCTTGATCCTAATTATAGTACCAATTTTTAATTTTTGTCAATTTCTTCCTAAAATACCCCTATTGATACCCTTGCTTAAATTTTAAGCAAGGGTATTTTTGAAAAATAATTACAATTAACCAAAAATTTAACTTATTTCCTTAATCTCTCCAAATTTTGGTAAATAGTTCCTATAATTAGGATCAAATGGAGTACTTTAGAGTTTTTATTTTTATTTTTTAATAACAATTTATTTTATTTTATCAAATATAAATTTTTATCTTCAATTATCACAATATATACAATTAATAATATTCATATAAATTTAAAGTTTTATCTTCAATTATCAATATATATATAGTGTAAGTGTGTAACTATTTCTACACACACAAGGGATCGGAGTCTCAGTTCAAACAAAATCATACAAGAAGCATTGCGGGCAATCATATTCCCCATTAGAGCCAAAGAGAGTTGGCATAGATGGTAAGGGATTTGGTCAAGTCCCAAAAGGATGTGTGTTCGATCCCCGCTGCCGTCGTTGAGACTCCTTTGGTAGGCGATCTCGTAAGTCCCCATTAAGTGCTCAAAGAGCCCAGGGCCATGCCCTGACCTTGGTGGGGGACTGATGTCGAACCCCTCGAAAACCTTTCTGTATTAAAAAAAAAAATCCCCATTAGATCCCTATCCAATAGATTACACAAAACTCTCAGGGGTTCAATACACACACACACACACACACTGTGGCGGAGTCACGTTATTGGCCTTCTCTTATCTTATGTATTTGTATGTAGGTATTATATAATATTTTATTTTGATCAATAATTTGGTCTCAGCTAAGTAGTGGCGGAGCCATGTTATGGAAAGGCCCCAGCTGACATTCTCTTCTCTTATGTATTTGTATGTATGTATTATATAATATTTAATTTTGGCCAATAATTTGGCTTATCTAAGTTCTTATCTTTTCTATAATTATACTTTTTTTTTATTAAGACAATGTTTGGTTCATTACTCCTTGTGAGAGGAAAGTAAAATTCTTGTTTGAGATACCTACTAAAAATGTTTGTATCATCTTATATCCGACGCTGTTCATCTTCATTTTAAGGATTAAATAGGTACTCAATCACTTCTTTTCACCTCACTCCTTTTATGAAAGTTTTTCTACGTATTTTTTTTTTCTTTCTAATGAGGGTAATATTGTGCTGATTAGTGAAAATTTTGAGGTTATGATTTTAGGAGAGTCTTGAGTTTTGACAATAGAGGACTATATATATGTAGAGGATGATTAATGACTAATTTTAATCGGTTTGGATTTATTATTTGGTTGTCTTATGATTTTATAATGAATTTCTCTTTAAAAAATAGATTATAATAGGTTATTTGCTTAGTTGAAATTCAATCAGATTTGTATGTTTTTTTTTTTGTAAAAAAAAAATTTGGGGTTCAGATTATATGTCTTTTATTTTCTCCAATTATTTTGTTTTGAGGTAGCTAGTGGAATGTATATTTAAGTGTTAATTTTGTAGATTGAGTAGTACTATAAGAATTAATGTTTAGTGACACAATATATTAATTAACACTGACAATTATATATATTCTGGGTCATCAAATTTGTTGTAGGTTGAAAAAGATGAGTAAAGATAAACATAAAAGCATAGATGTATTCTTTAAGAAGAAAATAACTTCAGAAAGTGATATTTCTAAAAAAATAATTTCTGAAAGTAATACATCTTATAATGAATCTCCTTCCAAATGATATAGAATTTTGCTTACTATGTTATCTTTTTATTTATAATTGTCGGCTATTATTTATTTATATTTTCAATGTTATGCGATATTATTTAGTAAATAGTTTCATATCTCTCTGTCTAATGCAAGTGTTCTGGTTCAGAACTCAGATGTCCGGCCTATTGAAGGTCCGGAGATTGATATAGGATCTGTGTGCTCCTCCTGTATGCTTATAGGACAAGCGTTCAGGAGAAGGTATGATCACGGTACACAAGCAGGCGTTTCGCCTAAGGGGTCTTGTGTGTGCCGTGTGACCGAATGTAGATTAGTCAAGGCTAAGAGATTGTGTACGGCGCCCGTCTCCCTCCTCTGTATATATAGAGTCTACCTGGTTAGTTAGTTCTTTGGCTGCCACACCGTACATGTCCTGGGATCGTGCTGTGCGTGTCCGAGATCGTGTGTGCATGTCCAAGGTCATGGCTTTGTCCCACGGATAGTGGGTTGCCCCCTGTACTAGCCAGTGAGATAATGGGCCTAGACTATGTCCGTAACAGTTGCCCCTAAGCTCGATTGCTCAGGTCTCTGAACTACCGAGTTTAGATGTTCGTTTGACTGAAGTACGGAAGTCCGAGTCTTTGTTGATCGCGAAGTAACATGATATCCTTGCCCCCAGCCGGGTTGTCCAGGTCTGCGGTCAACAGGGGTGGACATGTTCTTGAATCTCGATTTTGTATCGGAGCTGGTGTCACCCCCTTTTACTTTTGCGCATTAAATGAAAATGTCACGTCATCCTTGCTAATGAATGAAAAGGCGCTTTTGCCCCCGTCGATTGGGTTTCGAAAGGTTTATACCCGCCAGGCCTCCTTCGGTGCCATTTTACCCAAGTTGTTTTGAAGAACTTCTGTATTTAGTTGAAGTTCTGGGTAGATTTCTTTATTGAGTGAGTTTTCGCGTAGTCCTGTTTTCAGTTCCCACATTTGTGCAAAAATCCCCCTGTTTTTCGAGTGAGCCGTTTCCTTTTCAGTTCATTGATCGTTAATACCTTTAAGAGAGTGGCTCCCAATGTCGAAGGACATAAAGGATATGACCCCCGCCTTCAATTTTTGACATCGTATGCTAGGAAGATTCGATCTTGTCTATATTTTTATTTGTGTTAGGTATAATGGCGTCGTCTTCTTCTTCTCACGCGGCCGAGTCGAGTCCGGAAATGCAAACCGCGCTAGCCCCCACAGATTTAATTGAACAATTCCCTTGGGTTACCCGCGAAGTGTTGTCCTATCGGCCGAAGCCGACCATAGAAGACTTGGAAGGTCTCCCGCTCAAGATACTAACACCTACTCTCTCTGTCTCCCTAAGAGGAAGAGCCTCGTGTGCTCCGAGAGGGAGGGGAGCCACAACTCCTTTTTCTTTTCTATGCGACTACCTCACCGACTTGGTATTCGCTTTCCCTTTTCCGAATTTCAAATGGCCACCCTCCAATTCCTTAGTGTAGCTCCCTCGCAATTACACCCCAATGGATGGGGTTACTCGATTGCCTTCGAGTGGTTTTGCATGAGCCTTGGTCCGCCTTGCACCACCTCTATGTTCTTCTATTTCTTCACCCCCCATACCTCTCGCTCTGGGAAAGAGCCGCCGGAGCTCAAGGGCTGGACGTCCATTCGGGGAATAGCCAACCGGCGTTTGTTTACCCCAGTCTCTGACTCTTTCAAACGCTTCAAGAGCAAATTTTTTAAAGTTGTCGCTAAAACTGACACAACTCCTTGGTTCCTCAAAGGGCCGGGAAAGTCGACTGGGAATTTAATTTGTATTGGTGTCAAGATCACCACAACGTGTCCCCAGCGCCTATAAGGTAGAGCGGTCCAATCTCTTGAAGCCCGAAAGGAAAGCCATCGACGCTATAATAGACCATGTGAGGGCGAACGACTTTGTTGGGGCCGGCTCCTTGGTAGCCCAATATCGGGCCGAGGCTCAGCGTCGAGATGAGATGGTGTCAAGGCCGAGTATGATATTTCTGCTATTTAAATATCGGCGTTGTTCCGCGTCTTAGTAAAGTATTCATCGTTTTTGCCTTCCTAGTAGCTAACACGGTGTCTGTGTTTCGTGCAGGTCTCAAAATGAAAGAGCCGCAATATCTTTCTGGGATCCCAGTGCCAACAACTAAGGGGAGAAAGAGGTCGGCCCATGACTCGGGCAAGTCGAAGGTCGGAGAGTCATCGAAGCAGGCCGAGCCAAAGAAGCTCAAGGCCGGAGAGTCCTCGAAGCCCGCAGCGATGCCGGGACGGTCTGTCCTATCCGAGCCTCCCTACCGCGGCCTCGCCGCCTCCCAAGTCGACCAACGTTGGGCCCTCCTCATCGCCCGATACCCGGTTCCCCCTCGCCCTCCAACTGTCATTCCCCGTTCCCATTTGTGGAGTAAGGGAATTACCGAAGAGCTCAGCATCGCCCTCTTGCCTCCTACCCGCTATCAAGAGCCAGTATCCTTGCGGGAAGTCGATGTACGAGACGTCCAGGAATTGGGAAATGCTTTCCTAAGAGGTGCTGGTTTGACTCAATCTTTTCTGACCCTTCACCACAAATATGCGGAGACTGCCGGCCCCCAAGCTCGTGGGTTGATTTTCTTTATTTGTACTTTGTATATTCTGTCCGGTTGTGTTACCGGCGTTAACTTTTATTGAACAGATTGGCCAATCTGGCCATTTTTGCCTATAATTAATAGTAGATGGTAATCTAACAATCATATGCATCATATAAGAATATAACTTTACCAGTTATTGCGGTCGACCGGGCCAAGGTCATATGAAAGTAAGCAGAATCTGCGAACGCGCTTCTTGGTCATAAGACCATAATGTTTTAAAGTGCTAGTGTTTGGACTGTCTTATAAGATTCCTAGTATTGTAACCGGGTCATCCAAAGGCAAACGAAAATTGCCACCTGCCCGGGTTCGGTTTTGTCCCGATAGCGTCCGAGCATTTTGACTCGATCGTGGTCCGCATGACATTTTCTATTGATACCGGAGTAAATAAGCGTGTCTGGGCTGCGATAGCTATCCAGACCTAATTTCTTCAGCTGAAAAGCTAGTAACAATTCAATCTTGAAAACGACAATGTTTGGAATTCAACAAATACTCTCCAACGAGAATTTCATTCATATTCGACAAAGCAGGAGAGCGCAGTGCCAACATCGAACAAAGAACTTAATGGAAAAAGATGCTTTAAGACAAACAAAAGATAAGCCTAATTGAAATACGCCTTTAACTTGTCCGCATTCCATGTTCGCTTGATTGGGGCTCCATCCAAATTCTCCAGAATGTAGGCTCCTCTCTCAAGAGTTTCCCGAACGCGATAAGGTCCGTCCCAATTAGCCGCCAACTTGCCGTCTTTGGAATTCTTGTTTCCAATGTCGGCCCTTCTAAGGACCAAGCAACCGGGTTGGAAAGTCCATGGTCTAACCTTCTTGTTATAACGAGCCGCGATCAACTGCTTCATTGCAATATCCCGACAATGGGCAGTAACCCGGGCCTCATCGGCCAGATGCATCTCGACTGCTAACGCCTCATTATTGGCTGTTTCTCCTTGTGATAAAATGCTCTTCCTGCGCCAAGACATCATCCCTATTTCAACAGGAATCATAGACTCACATCCGTAGGCCAGCCTATAAGGAGTTTCTTGAGTGGATGTCTGAGCGGCTTGTTCGGTTTCCCCAAAGAACAAAGGGTAGTTGATCAGCCCAAGAGGTGTCGGCCTCCAGCATACGTTTCTTCAAACCCTCAAGGATTACCTTATTGGCGGCTTGGCTTGCCCATTGGACTGCGGATGTTCCACGGAAGCAAAGTGATGCCGTATTCGTATTCATAAATCAAATCACGAAATCCGACTCAAGTGAACCGAGTTCCATTGTCGGTTACTATCTCGGCTGGTGCTCCGAACCACGTAATTATATTCACTTCAACAAATCGTTGCACACGTGCCGAGGAGATCGTTGTGAGAGGTTCGGCCTCAATCCACTTGGTGAAATAGTCTACTGCCACGATTAGCCATCGTAGTTGCCCGGTGCTTGTCTTGAATGGCCCTGAATGTCCATGCCCCATTTGTAAAATGGCCAAGGGGCCGTGATGGAATGAAGCTCTACTGGGGCGCCCAAATAACTCTGGCATGTTTCTGACAACTATCGCACTGTCTTACAAGGGTCTTTGAATCCGCCTCCAATGTTGGCCGCAATAACTCCGCTCGAAGGGTTTTTCGGCAAGCGCCTTAGCCCCCATATGCCGACCGTTGGCCCCTCCATGCACCTCGGCCAGACATACCCGGCTTCATTTGGGTTCAAACACCTTAGCATGGGAGAATGTAATCCCTTTCGGTAGAGTTGATCCTCCACCATTGTATACTTGGCTGATTCTCGAACCAACATTTTGGCCTCCATTGCATCGTCTGGGATGAGTCCACGTTCAAGATAGTCTTCTATTGGCTTTTTCCAGTCAGATTCAACCGAAATAGCCATCATGCACACCGGATCTTCGAGATTTTGCTGGACAACCGTACGGTGACAACCAGCCTGCTTAGTGCTTGCCAATTTTGACAAAATGTCGGCTCTTGCATTTTCTCCTCGAGGGATATGGGTAACGGTTGCTTCATCGAAGTCTGACATTAAGTCCTTGGCTTTTAGGAGATACTTGGCCATTAGTGGGCCTTTAGCCTGATACGTACCCTCGATCTGAGCCGCCACAAGTTGGGAGTCGGTGAAAACCTTAACTCTTGTGGCCCCATTTTCCTTGGCTTGAAAAAGCCCGGCTATCAAGGCCTCGTATTCTCGCTTGATTGTTCGAAGTTGGGAAATTAAGATGCAACGAATGCTCAATTGTAACCCCCTCGGATTCTCAATGATGACTCCGCCCACTTCCTTTCGTGTTCGACGATCCGTCGACATACACCTTCCATTCGCCCGCCATCGTATCATCTCGTCCTAGTAGCCGGGGTGAGCTCTCTGATGAAGTCGGCCAACGCCTGTGACTTGATTGCATGACGAGCTTCATAGGTGATGTCGAACTCGGACAGTTCTATCGCCCAATTAGTCATCCTCCCCGCTAAGTCCGGCTTATGTAAGACTTGTCGAATTGGCTGGCTTGTTCTAACAATGATATGGTGACCCTGGAAATAAGGTCTTAATCGACGGGCCGCAATAAGCAGAGCGAATGCCACTTTCTCCAGCTTTTGGTATCGAACCTCGGCATTCTGCAGGGTTCTCACGACAAAATATACAGAATTTGTCCGTGTTTCGCCTCTCTTACTAAGGCCGCGCCGACGGCCTCTCGCCGACGGATAAGTAAAGGAAAAGACTCTCGCCAGTTGGGGTTTTGAGAGGACTGGAGGATTGGCCGACATTGCTTTATCTCTTCAAATGCGTCATCGCACTTTGAATTCCACTCCACCGATGCCTCCTTCTTTAAGAGCTCCGAACATGAGCAAAGCCTTTTCTCGCCGACTTTGGCAAAACCCGGTTAGGGCGGCCAACCTTCCTGTTAACCGCTGGACTTCTTTTTTATTACTCTGAGCCTTCATCTCCATCACCGCCTACATTTGTCCGGTTGGCCTCAATGCCTCTGTTAGTCGGCATGAAACCCTGTGAATTTTCTCATGGGACGCCAAAAGCACACTTGGCCGGTTCGCCGGATTCAGTAGGTTCCGAGTTTAGCAAATGTCTGCTCCAGTCTTGTATATGACGTTGTTGGTCCAAAGTTTTGACGATCATGTCATCTATATACACTTCCACATTGCGACCGATCCCATTCTTCAATCCAAAGGGCATGACATTGTAGCAATAATTAGCTCTTTCAGTAATGAAGGCCGTCTTTTCCTGATCCTCTGGGTACATCGCTATCTGATTATATCCGGACTATGCGTCCATAAAGGATAGGAGCGGGAATCCCGAGGCGTTGTCCACCGCCTGGTCGATGTTTGGCATTGGGTAGGAGTCCTTTGGGCACGCTTTGTTCAAGTTCTTATAATCTGTACAAACTCTCCACTTCCCGTTTGGCTTTTACCATCACCACATTTGATAACCAGTTGTATACTGAATTTCCCGAATGAATCCGGCTTCAAGCAATTATTGGATGTAAATCTCCAATGCTTTTCTTTTTTCTGGTCCGTGGTTCCTCTTTCTCTGCGAAACAGGGATTGAGCCCGGATAAACTTCTAGTTTGTGACAACAAAACTTCGGATCTATCCCCGCACTCGAGATGAATTACAAGCGAAGATATCCCGTTTTCCTTCAGAACTCCACCAAACCGCTTTTAAGTTCTGGGAGATAGGTGTTTGCCGATCTTAGTGGTCCTGGAGAGGATCGCCTACCACCAGATCTTCCAGTCTCCCGCGGCCGGGGCGTACCTCCTCGTCGCGGATGTCTAACTCCACGTATTAACTTCGTCTGCTCGGTGAATCCCGGTCCGAACGGTCCGGATAGCCGCTTCTTTGGGGCCGGGACGAAGATCCGCCTCCCCACCTCGACGGTTTCTAAGTAGCACTGTCGAGACTCTTTTTGATCGCCCGTTACCGTGACCACGGTTCCTTGGTTGCCTATCACCTTGAGTTTTTGATGCTTAGTAGATACCAGCATGTCCCACTTGTGAATGGTTGGCCTTCCCAAGATTATGTTGTAGGGTGAAACGAAGTCGGCCACTATGAACCGCACTCTTTCGGACTTGAAGGCGTTTTTGACTCTGAGGGTGAACCGGAGGTCGATAAACCCCTTCGGACGCGATTGTTTTCCGTTAAACCCGATGAGGGTTGTCTTGCAAGGCTTTAAGTCGTCCGGTCCAGCTCATTCTTTTAAACGCCTCCCAACTTAGTATGTCGGCCGAGCTCCCGCATCCACAAATATCCGCCCGACTCGGCAGTTGACGACCGTCCTGTTATCACTAGCCCATCTTGATGGCCGGGGGACAACGTCCCCGAGGTCGTCACTTGTGAAAACAAAGGCGATCGTGCTACCTCGGTGTGATGTTCCTTAAATTTTGGTCGGTCTCTGACGGATAGGACTTCTCGAAGGTATTTCCTTCGCCGGCTCATAGTATCTCCGCCTCCGCCCATTGCTCCGCTGACACGTTGCGGCCGAATTCAGCTTCTGAAATTCTTCATCGACTTCAGGGCCTTGCGTTTATCTTCCCGCTTTTGAACTTTCTGGGGTCTGCTGCGGTTCTTGGTCTTTCGTTTACCACCTTTTCCTTGATGCTCTATGACATACCGTTGAAGTTTGCCTTCGCGAACAAATCGTTCGATTGCATCACTGAGCTCGTAACATTCATCGCTTGTATGACCCCGACCATCATGGAACGAGCAATATTTAGATTGGTCTACCCGGATCTTCGGTAGGACAGACGAGGTCGATCGACCTTCTTCATCTCTTCTTGACACTTCCTTCCATACTTGGGACCGAGGCACCGTCAAGGCTGAATATTTCTCGTACTTGCTCCGCTGATCAGACTTTTCATCCCGGCTCTTGTTTTCGTTCCCCTCCCGCGGAATCCCTATTTCGTTATCGAGAAGTCTCGACCTCCGGGAGGAGATTCTATCTTGGTCCCGCCTCGAAATGGGATTGTTTGCCATTCGCATCTCGCTCGACGTCCAAGTATTTCTTTGAACGGTTATGAAGTCGTTGAGATTTTTGCCCGCTCCTTTAAGAAAGATTCGCCAAAGGGACTCTTTATCAAGGCCATCCACCAATAAGTGAACGTGTACGTCCTCGTTGAGTCCACGCACTGTAGTACCGCATGATTGAAGCGGTCAAGGTAACTTTGGAGCAGCTCTCCGCCGCCGCCCGATTTTGGACAGAGAATACCGGGACTTTGGTTGCCGTTTGCTAGTTGCGAAGTGCAACTCAAAGGCCTCGCCAGTCTTCAAAATTGTGGATCGACCCAAAAGGAAGAGTGTGAAGCCATTTCAACGCCGCCCTTTTAACGTCGCGGCGAAGATTCGCGGCACGATTGGTTCCTTGAGACCTCTAACCGACATGTGAACGTCAAAGTCTTCTAAATGAGTCGTCGGGTCTTGTGTGCCGTCGTACTTTGTCAACTCACCCAAATTCAGCTTTTCGGGGAATCGGGCGTTCTGGATCTCCTTTGAGAAAAAGCTATTGTGCATTTGGCTGACATATCTGCGTCGCTGGAACCCACTTGGAGGAATCGTCCTGTCACCTCGATGGTTCCTCGCCTGAGGTCGACCTTCTTCATCTCGGTTTAGGTTCCTCCTATTGGCCCTCCTGCTGTTGACGGTTTCCGCCTTCTGCCTGTCAGTGCGATGAGCCGAGCTCTCGTCATCGTCGTCCTCTCTCCAAGTTTTATCTTCCTAGTCCTCGCTGGAAAGGGTGTGGGTTCGTCTTTTCTCCCGCCCTTCCGTTCGCTGATAGTGAAGGGTATGGCGCTTGTCTATGTTGTCCACCCGTCTCATTATCGCAAGCATCCCGGCTTGAAGAGATCGAAAGTCTGGCTCGGCATGTGGGATGTCCCGGCCGCCTCCACTGGAATTTCGTGGTCCACGGTCTTGGTTTCGTGGAGCCGAGGACTCCGTGTCGGACAGGTTGTCCTCTTGATGTCGTTCATTGTTGGGAATCAAAGGGTCTTCTGGCTGAGATAGCCGATCTTCTCCTTCCTGATGGTCTCCATCGTATTGGTTAATCGGCTGCTCATTACGGGGTGGTTGACGCGGTGGTTGACGGTTGTCCCCCGCTTGATCCGCCTCCGATTGTCTTTGGCCTGAAGCACGAGTGCTTATCCTCATGGTCACGGGAATTGAAGTTTATTGATCCCCACGGTCGGCGCCAGCATTGCAGTTCGAACTCAGATGTCCGGCCTATTGAAGGTCCGGAGATTGATATAGGATCTGTGTGCTCCTCCTGTATGCTTATAGGACAAGCGTTCGGAGAAGGTATGATCACGGTACACAAGCAAGGGCGTTTCGCCTAAGGGGTGCTTGTGTGTGCCATGTGATGAATGTAGATTAGTCAAGGCTAAGAGATTGTGTACCGGCGCCCGTCTCCTCCTCTCGTATATATAGAGTCTACCGGTTAGTTAGTTCCTTGGCTGCCACACCGTACATGTCCTGGGATCGTGCTGTGCGTGTCCGAGATCGTGTGTGCATGTCCAAGGTCATGGCTGGGTCCCACGGATAGTGGGTTGCCCCCTGTACTAGCCAGTGAGATAATGGGCCTAGACTATGTCCGTAACAGCAAGTAAAGCCAGTTAACTTGAGTCACAGGGCACAACAAAGTTTGCTTTTAATTTTGGAGGTCCCAAAACAAATGAAAGACATGAAATGAAATGAAAAACAAAAGCGATACACCCACTCATCCTATTTATAAGAGTTTGAGATTTACAAAGTTTAAGAAAATGGTTAAAATTAATTTAAAATAATAAGTATGTTAAAAGTATTTTTTTTTTCACTAAGTTTGCCCTTATTTGCAAGGGGTAAGTTAAAGAGAAAAATAGAGTAAAGATAATTATTACCAACATTTTAATTAATGCACTGCATATAATTAATGAGGAATAAAAATGAAAAGACATAATTAAATGTTTAGATAACTCTTATTAGACTTTTATAAAAAAGATCAAGATAATTCAAATTTTGGATCTAATAATCAAAAGGACGGGAGGGAGAATCAATAGCCGGTTTCCATTTTTTTTATAATAAAATTTAAATTAAATAGATACAGATTCAATTTATCAGCGCCAAATATGAACCATTAAGATCCAAATTTGAAGGTCCAAGTTTAGTATAATTTTATATTTTTTATATTTTTAACAACTCAATATTTTAATATATGCAAAATTTAAAATAACAATAATTTCTTGATTGTCATTTTGTTAATTTGTTAAAAAAATATTTTATTTTTCATTTAAAAAACATTAATTAAGAATTCTAAATACCAGTCATTAAAATTATATTGTTTGAATTTGATGAAGGGTTTTTCCTTTCGAGGCTCAAAGTGCAAAGTGTTTTTATCTGTCCTGACAGTTGCGTTTCCCAATATTTAAACTTTTGTTCGCCTCTTTATGAGATAAGACTGCTTACCATCTTAATCAACGTTAAACTCACCATAAAGATAAGAAACAGCGCCAGCATCCTTGATATGAGGATGGACACTGAAATCTATTCACTGTGATTCATAGGATATGAATTTTTTAAAAAATACTAAATTTAAGTTGTATAATTAAGAAATTTAAAAGGAAAACACATTACTGGGAAAAATGTCTCGATGCCCATTAATAGGAAAACACATTAAAGAAAAGAAAAAGAAAGAATGCAAAAGGCAGAATATATTCTGCGCTGTGATGATCCTCTTCAAGGCTGAGTGAGTGGGCTGCCCAATAGTGAATCGCAGAATCAAAAACCTAAAGACAGCGGACCAACGAAGCAGAGCATCTGACCAGTAAATAAAAGTAAATAAAAGTGTCCTAAATACCCCTCGTCTTTGGGTTCAACTGGCGAAGCGGTCGGACTTCATCACCTCAAGGGTTCGATCCCTGCGTTGGTCAAGGCGCTAGGGGAGGCATCCTAGGGGTTTAGGAAGCAATGAAAACGCTGGTAGAGGTGGAGACATGTGTTCTCTCTAGCCAGTATGCCCTGTGGACTGGGTTCCAAACGCCCTGCCCTTGGACTATGGGTGAACCCAACCCCTTTCCTAAAATTTTTTTAGCAAAAAAAAAAGTGTCCTAAATCCATTGTTTATATAATTATTGCAATTATCATCATTACTTAGCGCAGTATAATTTTTGTTTTTTCAGAAGAAATAAAGTTAAAAGGATTCATGGATATGGTTTTTAGCTTTAAAACTTTGTTTTATATTCTAAAAATGTAAGAAAAGAAAATACGGAGAATGACTCAATCTCAAATCCTAATCAATTTCTAGTATTCCACGCATCCAAATTTTTTTTTTTTATATCATTCAGTATCATAAAATATTTTTTTAGTAACACTTAATATTCTGAAATATTTTCCACTTAGTATATCAAATTATTAGTGCATTTAGCACTGCGGAGTGTTTTTTTAAAAATAAAAATACTACATGATGTTTGGATGTAATAAAAAATAATAATTTTTTAAAAATAATTTTTGGTATTTATTAAAAATTAAGTAATTTAAAATACATCATGTGACAGTCGATTATTAAAAAATACTTCAAGCAATTAAATACAACGTAACTCAGACAAATAAAAAAATAATGTTTTTAAAAAAAAAAAAAAAAACTTTAATTTGGGATGAGCATTGTGGATTCCTTAAGCATCGCGCCCTTAATTCTTCAGTTCGTGCCTCCGCTCATCGTTGCTTGCTATCTCCACCTCATCAAACCCTCTCTCGCCCCAATCCTCAATCTGTCATCCGACGCAGCTCGGAAGAAGTTCACTGCTTACAGTGAGAGAAGTTTGAGATTGAATCAGGTGCGATACTTCTTCCTTCTTTTGTTGCATACTCGTACTAGTTTTTCTGAATTAAAATGATTTCTAGATTTTTTTTTTTTTTGTCGATGCATTGGGGTTGTTTTCTCTTAATGCAAAATCAAGGTCTTTCTTTTCCTGGTGTTCTACCTCTTCCTAATCCTATTTTCTTTTTCCCCCCTCCTTTTGTGCGGTTATGATCAGTCTGATTCAAGTGTTTAACAAAATGACCCTATGCATTTATTTAAAATGCAATATCCTCTGCTGTTCTGCTTGTCTAGGGGGATGTCCGTTAACATGTTAAGTTGTACTCATGAATTGCCAGTTTACTTTTAAAGCTTTCTATTTATTTGAGACAATGCCTATATGAGAGTTGAAATATTTTTCTGTTGGGATGGTATTGTAGTAAGGCATTGATATATAAGTGGTGCCTCAGTCCCCAAATGTCACTGTGATTTTCATAAACAACTATTCTTTTTTTCATTTCTCTTGGTCTGATGCAGTGTTATTTTGATATTATTCCTTGTTCATGTGTGCTTTATATAGTTATTTGAACTATTGAAGTATAAATGGCGAGTGCTCATCTCTGTTGGCGGCTAAGTGGCGGTTCTTTCCCTCTTAAATTTGTTTTCATATAGATTTTGATTTACAAGTGATGATGTACAATGGTAATTGTGCTATTATTCAATTTGTAGTTGGATATAAAGGTTTTGGCATGTTGTCACATGTTTTGCAGGAATTTCAAACTCTTCAGTTTCAAATTACACCTAAACATGTCAGTGCAAAGATGATAATGGCAAAGATCATATCTAGCTTTTGGGGTCTAGTTATATCTACAGCCTAATTGTCAGGAAAAATCTTGTACACGGTTGTCTTCTATTGCAGAATTTCAAGTTTTTAATTTATCCACAAAAGATCATAATTTCCATGGAAGCTCGAAACTTTCTTTTAGGGGTTTGTCCAGACTTATCAGTCCCATTAGATCGATATGGAAAACATTCACGCCTTATTAAATCACCTCAACTGCCTTCTCCATCCCACTGTTCTTTCGTTCAGTTCCAGAAACGTGCATCTAGGGCAGCCTGTAATTGTATGACCTACAAAGTCTCTTCTAGGAAGAGAATTGAGTGTAGTAGTAATTCAGAACGTGGGGTTGTGACCACAGAGGGTGGCAACCTGAGAGCTCTAGTCAGACGGAAAAAGCTGGCTGTTTTTGTCTCAGGTGGTGGATCAAACTTCCGTTCCATTCACGATGCATCAATTAAGGGATCAATTCACGGAGATATCTCTGTCTTGGTTACAAATAAAAGCAGTATGTGTTATTTTAAACCTTTATTCTTCTGTAAATAATGTGGGGTCTTTGCTTTTCTCAATTAATTTTTTTTTTTTTTTTCATTTTCAAAGATATTCATCTCTCATTAGAGTCTTCTCTCTACTTTTGTGTTTCATTCTTTTTACTTATTGTGGGTAAGGTCATTACTGCTACTAAATGTCATCAATGCGAAAGAAGCCCTTTCCCTTGTAAATTAACTGTGTGCATTGGAAGTAAATCAGCTTGTTGGTTTCTTTTTCTCTCCCTTTGCAGGCTGTGGGGGTGCAGAGTATGCCAGAGCTAATGGCATCTCAGTTATAGTATTCCCCAACGATGGACTATCCACTAGCGACCTTGTTGATACTTTAAGGTCATACAGATATCCAACTTTTTGATCAGTCCTTTTTTTTTGGGTTTAGTAAAGAAAAGTAGAAAACTAACTTAAGCTCTGGTATTTTAAATCAGTAGTGTCGTATATTTATCGGAGTAATAACACAGGAATCCCTTAATGTTTACTATGGGGATGTGAAAATATCACTTTTTTATCTAGAACTCACAAGTTTAGAATAACATTTGTCAAGCTCAGATCTTCTTAACAATAATTTACCTAAAATGACAAATGGACGAGATCTGGGGATTAAAAACATGGCTATATCATTAATATATGAAACATTATCTGCCTCAGGAGTTTGGAGATTGATTTTATCCTTCTAGCTGGATACCTCAAACTTATACCAGTGGAATTGATCCGAGCTTATGAGAGGTCCATAATAAACATTCACCCATCACTTCTTCCGGCTTTTGGAGGCAAAGGCTATTATGGAATGAAGGTACATAGAGCAGTAATTGGTTCTGGAGCAAGGTATGCTTCTCGTATACACATATGCTGATTGTCATGGAGCACTACATGTACATATTGATTATCTTATCTTTATTTTTCTTATGTGTGTTTGTTCAGATACTCAGGTCCTACAATTCATATTGTTGATGAACACTATGACACTGGGCGTATCCTTGCCCAGCGTGTTGTCCCTGTACTTCCTGATGACACCGCAGAGGAGTTGGCTGCAAGAGTTCTGAAGGAGGTTGGTAATTGGATATTATGTCATTCATCCCTGCTCCCAATCCATTATAGAGATGAAACAATTCTCAAATTGATCCCTTCATAAAATTCTATTCTCGTTTTAGTTTTTTTTTAATCCCTTAACAATATTGTGAACAAATAACTTTGCTAATGGCATTTAATGGTGCCATGTGACTGATTGCGCCACCCATTTGCAAAGCCGGTGACTCAGTGATCTGATTGGATGAAATCTGAATATGAAGGACTAACCTGGGGATAGAAGAAATCCATTAGGAACTAATTTGACAATTAATCTATATGTCCGGTGCCAAAATAAAATTTTATTGGGCAGGTGGTTTAGTAACTTGATTGTTTTTATTTGTTCTCTTTCAGGAGCACCGGTTATATGTAGAGGTGGTTGAGGCTTTATGTGAAGAACGTATAGTTTGGAGGGAAGATGGTGTTCCCCTCATTCGAAGCAAAGAAAACCCCAATGAGTTAAGCTAAAAAGAAATATAAACTGGCCCATTAATGAGGTCTTGAGTCCACACCCTGAAGATCTTCTGATTTCACTTTCATATGGTTATAACATACTTTGTTTCACCATTGCCTTTCACTGCAATACCTATCACCTAATGTAATTTTCTTCACTATCTCAAGGTTTTCTACTGGTGGTTTTGGCCTCTATAAAACTTGTAACATTGACAAAATTAGTCATTATTCAATTGGATTTTGAGGGCCTCCTGATTAGGGTTGTGTGATTCTTCTGGTATGTGCCCTTGGCTTCTAGGAGGTGTTGGGTTTTGAACTTCTATACCTGATTGAGAATAACATATGTGGAGTTCAGAACATCTCCTGTAATAACATTTTCTTCATTTGATCTTTTCAATTATGAGGAGAGATCTTAGTATTATAAAGCTTGTGTTCTTACAAGGAGATTATTTAGACCTACGGCCTCTTAGTCAAATGGTAGCAATTTTTACGGTTGCTCCTAAACTCCCATAAAAAAAATGTATGAATAGAATAAAAACTAAACAAATAAGGATGAATATTTTTTAAATTAAAAGTAAATTATTTTTTTAATAAAATAAAAATTGATATTTTAAAAATTAATTTTAGATTATAATCCTACGTACCTTGAACAAAATAATCATATTTTGAAATTTATAGGTTATAAAGTTATTTGATAGAAATTTATGAAATATCTAGATTAGTCATAAATGCTTTTCATTTATGGTATTCACTTATCTCTTGTGGGAAATCTCATCCCCAATCAGGAGTGATCTGCTTTAAAGGTAAATGATTTCTCTAGTCACTGGAAATAAATTATTTTTAGTGATCTCTAAAACTACGTCATTTTAGATTAATGAAGGGTGTTTATGTAATTTTGTATTTTTTATTAATTTACCTAAAATTACAATCACACCCTTCATTAATTCAAAAAGGACGTAATTTTGGGAGTCATTGGAGATAATTTATCTTCCGTGATTGGAGAAGACATATACCAAGAGGGTAGAATCATCCTGCTGTTGTTTTACGCAGACCTTAGTGAACAAAGTTTTTATGAGATTTAATTTCTCCAAACCCTAGTTTTATAATTTGTAACACTTTTATACTTTTTTGCATTTAAAAAAGTGTAATACAAATAGAATAGAGTAGCAAAGAAAAACCGCGTTATTAAAACTTTCTTTTAAAAAAAAAAAAAAGTCAAGATAAATTTTCTGAAAAAAAAAAAGAAGTCAGATGTAACCCTGCCTCGCATGTCGAAAAGAGATTCTCCGCCTCAGGCTTCCTGTGTTTCGACCGTGTGCCGACCCAAGTATTATTAATTAGAGACCGAGAAATCGTCCTGCGCAGAAGAATGAGATCTACTTCTCCAGAAGCGCTTTGCTTTTCTTGATCAATCTGCCCAAGTATGTTGTACCTTTATGTGTTTTCGTATTATATATTTTCCATCTGATTTTGTTTTATTTTCGGGTTTTTGCGTGTCTATTCACTTTGCTATTGCTCATTTCTTTATTGTTTGGTATGAACAATGATGGTGATTGTTGATCTTCCTATAAAGTCTTCGGATTTTATTTTGACCCCTCTGGTCTACAGAGAAACAAAAATTGCTAAGATTTGACGTTTTGGGCAAATTTGTTATAATTGAATTGGGGCAAGATTGTTTGCTCTTCTTCCACTCCCCCCCGGGGTGTTTCATATTTTTTTTAAAAAGGATTACCGTTTCCAGGATCTTCTTATATTTTCCTTTGGAGATTAAATAATTAATATATCATTTCTCCACATCCCAATTAGATGGTCAATGAGCAGAAGCAATTAAGAAACAATTGTGGTTCGAGGTTGTTAGCAATTAGCTACTCGACGCGTTATTGTTTAGTGTAGTGGGCATTGCAGAACTCGCCTTGGCGTTTCTTTTTCTTTGGCTTTCGTGGTATTAGGTAAGTGTTGGTCGATCTAACTAAGAGTTTTACTAATCCATGATCCTTTCTAATCTATGTGATGATTTATAGTCATGGATGCATGTTTGCGTCTTCCTCCCTGAAGTACACGGGAAAAATTCCTGCAAATCAATGGAGATGCTCCATGCTTGCACTCTCTAATTTATGTGATGATTTATAGTCATGGATCCTTTCTAATTTGCTGACATAGGATGCTCCATGCCTACCTCAATATTTTGTTAATAAGGATGCTCCATGCTTATACTTTCATTACTTGACTTGAAATAACTATCATGCTTTCCTTATTGACTAACGTGTTGGTTGGGATGAGGTTGGATTATTGATTGGTTTAATTGCTTCCGTCATTTTAAGTTTTAGCTTTCATTGAATTGACATGGTGCCTTGTGGTTTGCAGGATTTCCCAATTCTGCAGCTTCAAAATACAGTCAAACAAATTTTCAAGCTGTAGCGGAGAATGGCAGAGACAATATCTAGCTTCTGGGGTCCAGTCACATCTACAATTGAGTGTTGTGAAAAAAATTATGAATATTCATCCTACATTGCAGAATTCTTTAACACAATATCCAACATTCCGACCATCCTTTTGGCACTTATTGGTCTTATAAATGCTGTGAGACAACGGTTTGAGAAAAGATTTACTGTGCTTCATCTATCCAATATGGCACTTGCCATAGGAAGCATGCTGTACCATGCCACACTGCAACGTGTGTAAGTATTGATCCCCTACATCCTTCACTGGTTGAAGTTAATTGATGCCTGGTTGTTTGTTGGTTTCGTGCACTTCAGAGTTATTTTGTTGAGTCCAATAAGTTTGGCAGGTTAGAAATATTTAGTGCTTGAATGAGGAAATTAAGATTCAAGATGCTTAAGGGATATGTATAACCCTTTATTTTTGGTTGTGTGTATATATATTGAAAAAGACCCTGGCTAAAAGTTGATATGGGAAATTTTTGAAACAGACCCTTTTGTTTTTGTGAAGGGTGTTCTTTTTGACAAAATTACAGAAAGTTGACAAGAGTTGTTGGCATTGCTATACAATGGTAGTAGTTATTTTTTATTATAATTTGGACTTGTGCTATTTCTCAACCTTACATCATATGGAGTTTTCATTTTGGAATAGTAGCTTGAATAAAAAATCCTTAACATAGGTTGGATTCATAAAAGCTTCAAAGCTGAAAATAGGTTCTCTGTCATGTTCTCCTTGTTGAGTTGGAACTTTGAAGGTGTTATAAATGATGGGTGGATGCATCCAAGTTGTGTCCTGGGGATGCAGTTGTTTGATGAAGTGGGCGTCAATTTTATTTCCAAATTTACTGAGATAGGAGGTGAATTATGATCCTTGTGCCTATAAATCTTTGAGTGACTGCTCCTGCTCACTATAGCGGCTTTTCTTCATTTGTTGAATAACTGGACTAGGCTGTTAGGTGTGTGTCTATGATAAGTATATGTCTTCTTTTTATTTAATTTGTCAATCAGTAAGTCAATGTTTGTTTTGGATCACTATTTATTAATCTGATTTTGCACTTTAATTTAGGCAACAGCAGAGTGATGAAACTCCTATGGTATGGGAGATGCTTCTGTACATGTACATCCTCCATTCGCCAGATTGGCATTACCGCAGTACAATGCCCGTCTTCCTCTTCCTATATGGTGCTGTTTTTGCCATTGTCCATTTTGTAGTCCATTTGGGTGTTGTCTTCAAAGTGCACTATGTTATTCTATGTCTCCTCTGCATTCCAAGAATGTACAAGTATTACATATACACTCAAGATGCATCTGCCAAACGGCTTGGAAAGCTATACTTGGCGTCTCTCATTTTAGGCAGTTTGTTTTGGTTCATTGATCGTGTTTTCTGCAAGGAGATATCCCGCTTCCCCGTTAACCCACAGGGTCATGCTTTGTGGCATGTCTTCATTGGTTTCAATGCCTACTTCGCAAACACATTCATGATGTTTTGCCGTGCTCAACAACGTGGGTGGTCTCCGAAAGTTGTCCATTTAATGGGCATTTTACCTTATGTGAAGATTCAGAAACCAAAAACCCAATGAGAGAACTTGAAAGGAGAAGATGAAAGCTTCTCCATCATCTTACATTTTGGCAAGCTAAGTTATTAGCAAACTATTTGTGTTCATGCTCAATTTTTTATTTCTGCTTTAGGTTGTCTGAAATGATGATTGATTATTTGCATATTTTGTTGTAGAAGTAGGACATGTGCCATATTATGTGGTCATAGTGTCATACTAATATTTTCTTGAGCCTGGACTACTCCTACGTTTAAAATTGCTTTGACAACTAAGACCGTTGTTTTGCTGTACTGGATGTTGTTGGAGATGAGATTTTAACCCCTCTATATTCTACTTGTAATGGATTTTGACTTTATTCGCCAAATTTTATGTGGAGCTCCTTGAAATGTCATGTGCAGTTGCTTTAATTGGGGACTTTTTCCTTCAGGAGGTTGGCCCTTAGCAGTTTTAGTTCGGATAAAACATAGCTGCAGTTTTGACATTTTTCAATCAGATTCTCTAATTAGAATATGGTTCGTGGATATAGAAAACTTGATAGAAAACACCCAAGTATCTGTACTTAAATTCTGTTGTTCTGGTAGCTAGGACATTATGTATCTATGCCTTCTGTATTGTAGTTTTGTGATTCTTTTGAAGGCCATCTTGATTCCTATGTTTCATCCAATTAGAATTTTGAGTCACACTCTCTTTTAACTTCCAGCATAAACTCTTCTTTTTCCTAGCATAAACTCTCTGGGAACTCATTGGCAGTGGAATTTCTTAGATGGGCCTTAATTAAATTATTACTGCTCTCTATGTAGTGGCACCTTACTAATGATACAGATATTAGCTTGGGAATATTCCTGTTGGGAGGAAATTCATAATTTTGGGTTATGATCTTTCCTCTTTTGAAAGTAATGTGTTGTTCGAATGGGAATTCCTACTTTCTGTTTGCATTTGCAGGATAATTTGCTTTAGTTTTAGCTGCATGCGAGATCGAAGGTTATCTTACATAGACTGTACTCCCTCCCGTGCTTAATATGAAGTATACTTACCTAATTTGATTAGATTAAGGAAATTAATTAAGTTAGTTAAAATATCATGTATTTTTTAAATTATCTTGGTTATTTTTCTTAATTTCCTTTATCCCTTTCTGCTTTGACTATTGTTGAGTGAGCATCAATAGGGATAAATTAGGAAACAATTAACAAATATAAAAAATATGTTTTATATTTAAGAGTCAGAATTAACAATTAACAAATAAAAAAAGATGTTTTATATTTGGAGTCAAAATTAACTCTCAAAATATGCCCCATGAGGAGTAATTCATAAATGACCCTAGAATAAATATATGATTTGAATGTAGTGGGGTCTAAAGGAATCCTGTTTGACTTTGTGAGGTGTCGGGGAATGAACAAAACAGACGTAGCCTTTGATTTTTACAGTACCATTCAGTGGTATCAGTTTGCCGTAAGGTTCTGAAACCCGGACAGGTCACCTAACCAATTTAGGTACTGAGTCAAAGGTCAGTGGGTCAGATCGAAATCAAACTGAAGCTAAACCGGGGTCAAATCACTGAAAAAAAGAAGATTTTAGAATTATTAGTATGAAATTCTAAAGAAAATAATAAAAAAGTATTTTTTTATTTAAAAAAATAAATAAAAATTAAACCGGTTTGACCCCGGACCAGTTACCCTCCGGTTCGCCGGTTCGGGTCTGAGAGCCATGGTTTGCCGTCCTAGATATTTTTTTGCGGTAATACAATTTTTTAGTTTCGCAAGTATCATTATCTTGGTTTTAGTCACCTAGGAGCAAAAGTGATGTAAGTTTTTATTATGTTACATGGAACAATGCTTTAAACGGAACGAAATTTAAGGGACTAAAACTTGTGATTTGAAATTTGAGTAATCAAAACTATAATAAAAACAAACTGGAGGGACTAATGGTTCCCACTCGTGAGAGAAACATGTTTGCCACATCACTGCCTTCCAAACACGATGAAGAAGAAAAAGAGAATTCAATATCCATGCATCAATCACAACGATGTTATAAAGCAATTGAATGTTTTCGATGCTTCAGACTAGAAATTTTTTGAATTTATTATCAAATCTTATAGCCATTAAGATATATTTATTGGCAAAAAAAAAATATATAAAAAGATATATTTTACAATTCAACAAGTCAATATTACAATATTGCCTCGCGCAAGGTCACACGTCATAATTGAAAGTTTGAAACGCCATGAAGTATTCCATCAGTATTTATTAGACAGATTTCAGCTCTGGCTCGAAATTGAAACCCGTTCTGAGATTCTGAACCGCAATACGTTTGGCCAAGCGAGGGGAGAGATTTGAATGGTCACGATACACTAGACGTCTTGACACCTACCTCAATATTTTCACTCACATTGGCTAGAACACATGTACAAATAAATCTTCCATTTCACTTTTGAGTGAAACACAGTGTGAAGCGTTCTAACATGGATCTACGACTGCCCTACGATCTTGCCTGCCAACATTTGCCCAAGCCTCAGATACAAAGCTTGTTGTTCTTCGATGGATAGGTTCATTAATATCTGAAGCAATCAGCACGTTAAAATCGCATTTGTCGAATGTTAAGTTAAATGGAAAGGAAAACTCATGATATAATTGACACATTTACCTGATCCAGAACCATTTCAACCGAGAAACTTTGAGGCACAACAAATGATTGATGATAGATGTATGCAAAAACCGCCATCACCATCTACAATGGGAGAATACAGTGAAAAGTAGATTAACAAGGAAGCCTATGAACATTATTCACAAGTCCATCTTAGTTTTTTGTTCTTTTGGAAAGAAGGGAAGAACATTTATAGTAAAATTGATGAACCAATTCTGCTGATGGATATTTTAACAAGAGGCAACAAACAAACCAATGCTTAGCCATACATTCGACTAAAATACTTCTTACATAAGGATATGAATACATCTATTCTAGACAGCATGCACCTAACCTATTCACCACTTACTAAACCACTTCATGGACTATTAATCAATGCCCAATGTTTATTGATCATGAATGGACTAATGTTTTCAAGTGTACTGGGCAATGCTAAATCTAGTTTTCGAATTGTGAGATAGAAAATATCTACTCAGGCAGAAGGGGCACCTTCATTGGTGAATGGGTTATCAGTATAATGTAAATATGTTATATTCAATGTTCGCAATATATATGTATATGTATACGTATATGTGTATGTCTATCAATACTATACCTGGCAGTCCATTCTGTCAGTAATTCCACCATGTCCTGGGATACTGTCACCAAAATCCTGCAGAATTGAAGAATGCAGAGAAGAACTGTTAATACAAGGTATCTGAAAAAAAATATTTGCTCAATTGCTGCATTGCAAAAGCGCCAAGTCCAGACCTTTATTTTAAAAGCTCTTTTGAAACCACTTGCAAAGAAACCTCCAAAAGGTGCAATAATAGAAGCAAATAAGCCAATACAGAGTGTATGCCATTGAACTGGTAGGATGGATATCTCTTTCCAAGGAAGCTGCAACAAATTTATGTCAGAGTCATTTAGAGGTTGTGGGTTGGCATCTCATAATTACACCTTATTCATCATATTTATAAGCTGAACTGGCATGTAAAAGATATGAATTTAACGTTCAGTACTAGTTCAAAGATCCAAGGTAAACTGCAGAAACATCAATTTTAGGTAAAATCATCCATCAACTCCGGGGTATCAGCAAAGACCCTCAACTTTAGAAATGAACTTTTTTTCCCTGAACTATCTCCTTTCAGAATCTAGATCTCTCTCTGCCAGTTACCCATTAGCATCATTGATCAACATTCCACTTTAGACTCCTTCATATGTCACTTAGCATGCTCTTATTGATTAGCAACTAAAATACAACGATTAAAATATTAAAGAAGGGTTTTGCAAGAAGGGCATTCCCAAAGTCCCAAAACCAAAACCCTAATTTTAAGTTCAGACCATTGAGTAGCAAGCAGATGTCGTGTGACAGATGAAAGAGACTAAATTTAACATGGTCTGAGGGGAGCATGCAAAGAAGATCTTAACCCTAAAGGATACTATTTCAATGGGGCATTTACCATTTTCAACAGTGGAGGGGGTGCTTGTGTTGTGAATGGCCAAGTGTTGTGTTGGGAAAAGAGAAGACGGGGTGGGGTATTTGTATTCTCCCCTTAATTCTATGGGGAAGGGGAGGCACACATAACATACTTTTATTCTATGCAAACTAAAAGTTTCAAATGAGTGTCCAGGCAATAAAAGTATACAATTTTCAAAAACTAAAAGGTAGAGGATCACAGAAATTACAGAGCAAGTATTGGTTATATTATATATCATGTGCTGTAGACTGCTGAGAAGAAAACGTAGAGTTACAAGAATTCTCAAGCTGAATATCAAATACTCACAAAGAGAGCAATCCATCCTGGTAAGGCATAAGGCTCTGGCTTAAACAGTGGACCAGGATCACAGTGAAGCCAGCCAGTTGATAAATCCTGCATGTTATTCCCAGGGAGATAAAATTAAGTTGCTTGGATATCGAAAAATGACCCATCTATGAGCTATAGTCTCTTAAAAGTGCTACCTTCCTTGGACATGTTAACCACTGAGAGTGACCCATGAGGTTTGCTAGCTGCAAAAGGAGATTTGTAGAATTATATTAATGTCTATTAGTACAACTTCATTTCTGTGCACATCAAAGGGAAAAAAAGTAGAGATGTGCTATTAAATTAAGGCGAGTCTACAGGTCTTTTCCTTTTTCATAATCACATGCACATCAATATTGATTGATATACTTAAATGCTCAAAAGCTTTTTACTTGTTTTTCTTGGCCCGGAAGAAACAGAAGAAAAGTTTAATACTCCCTCTTGTCCTTTCTATAAGAGTCCGACAAGAGTTGTCTTAACATTTAATGAGTTTTTTCTATTTGTGTCCCTCATTAATTATATATATTGCATTGATTAAAGGGTTGATGATACTTATTTTTACTTTATTTCTCTTCCTTGCTCCCTTGTAAGTAAAGGCATACTTGGAAGAAGTTTATTAAGGCATACTTATTATTTTAAAAAAATTTTAACTGCTTTTTTGAACCGCGTAATTCGGTTATTGGACTCTTAAAAATAGGACCAGAAGGAGTACATTAGAAAAGACGATTTATAGGGGATTCCAATAGTATTTTTGCATGCTGATAACAATATATCATACAACATTTGACTGACTCATGAGAAAATCTAACCGTGAGAATATTATATTAGGTCATCTACAATAAGAAATAATAAATCAAATGAATAGAAGGGAAAAATTGTGAAAACAAAATAACAATTAGTGGATGCAGAAAAGCAAGGGCAAGCAACACAAGTTTCTTTCAAATATTTTTCTGACACCAATTGAGATTTAAGAACGATGAGTGCGTTGTGCCAACCATAGACCCATCTGCAACACCAAACACTATCAACACTACCACACACTTAATTTCTAAAACTTTCACAATCAAGCTCTGGTGCAGCTCATTTAGGCTGTTGCAATCATATGTACTTTAATTAAATGAAATTTATATTATTTTACGAGTGATTTTGTTAGTTGAATATCTCTACCTACAAAAGGAAAAAAAAAATCCATCTTCATCACAAAATTGAAAGTCAAGCTCACCAAAAATGCAGAGATGATAGTTGTAACTGATGCCCCAATAAAACCTTCCCATGTTTTCTTTGGAGATAGCTTTATCAAAGGGGTTCTTCCAAAGAAAAAACCAAAGATATAAGCAGCAATGTCATTAATGACAATAAGGGAGGCTGGAAGAAGAAACCTGCAGAATGAGCCAGCTTGTTAGAGAAAACAAGCTAAACGTTAAGCATCAAGTATTTCATGGACAATTCCATATATACAAAGTATTAAAGCCACTGAAAGAGCAACTGTGAAATATGAAACATAATCACACAAAAAATAATTTTTAGAGTGGGCAATTCAAAATGAAGAGCCAAATGTCACCTAAAAACAATCTAAACAAGAAAAGAAATATATTGGCCAACTCAAATGAAGGAAGGGAAAATAGTTGAGGTGGGAGAGGGCTTGGTGATATGCTAAATGGACTAATCCTATGGAGACAAAGTACAAATTGACAAAATTTTCTCAATCTGCAAGCTTCATCATTTAACTCAATAGGCTTTATTATCACCTGACTACAATCTCGACCGCCAGATCCAAATACAAGTTTCTTGCAAGCATATACAGACTGTAAGAATATAAGTAACTTCAAATGTCCCCAATATGCCAACCAGAATCCCAGCAAACATTTTTACTCATTCACTGGTTATGCGTACATCAAACTGAATGACATACAGAAATTATTTTCTATAGAACAGTTCCTCATATTTTAAACTCAATGCTACTTCATAGTTCATACCTAAAAGGAGAAGTTCAGACCTAAAGATATGAACTAAAAATTATTTCTTACATCGATCACATTGGCACTTCAATTTATGCTTATAAGCACACATAAAAGTACATGCTCAACTCCATGTACCCTCTCTTAAAATATATACTATTAAGCATGAATAACCTGTCAAATAATTGCCCAGAGCAGGTCAAATTAAAACTATAATATAAGGAATAAATGGCATTTTAGTCAATCAAGCTCTTAAAATTTGTCCATGTGGATAAAGAATGACAGCAGCCATCAAGTAGATATCATGAAAAAGACAATCCAAAAATGACCAGAATAATTATGAATATATTTCAAAATACTCGTTAGTTCCGTCAGATGGACCATATTACCAGAATATTCCTTCAAAAATGTTTGCCACAGTGAAGGAGGACTGCGTGAACACAACAATCAGAATCATGTGTGTCCAGGCATACTGACCAAATTGATACTTGTACATCTTCTTCTTTAATGTGAGAATGAACCACATAAATCCTGAGTTCAGTCATGGAAAGCGAGAAATATCAAAATATCAGCATCCATACATTGACAAGAAATGGCAAGTTAAACAACAAGCTTCAAAGAACTAACAAGAAATATATCATGCATTTGATAGATATTGCTCTAGGCTCTAGCAATCAGGATTACAAGTTCACATGTGCAAGTTACCTGCAATGTACAAGGAGTAGCAGATAGCCATATGATACTTTACAAGGCTGCTCACAAGCTGATATAAAACTTTGTCTAAGGTCACTGTGTTAACAAGGCGTTGATTCAGAATACGCCCATGGACAAATAACATTGCAGTGAAGAAAAAATACCTGAAATAATTCAATATCAGTAAAAAAAGGAAATAAGAAATAAATCACGGAATAATCAGTAAAATCTAGCCTTTCAATTACTAGCTCTTTTTATGAAAACAAGTATCACTGTTATTAGGACAATGAAATAGTGAAAAATACCAGTTTAAAAGCCTAAATCCTGGCAGCTGCTTATCTTCATGAGCTCTTCTAAGTAGATTGAAAAGCTCTCTAGCCATAAAGATCTGGATGACAATAACCATGGCTGTAATGTAGAGGTGACCCATGTAGATGATCAACGTAAAGCCTCCAATCATCCATAGAGTAGAGTATGCACGGGTCAACATGGACTTGTATTTGTTCTTGTCATGAACAAGCAAATGGTTCCCATTTGCTTTGCTGACTTCTGCATCAGCCTGAGATAAAGATGTTATCAAATGAATCATTCCCCAGTTTACTTAAGTTTTTTGTAAAGAAATTGAGCCTCGGTTGTCAAATCAGTCAACTTATTACTGCAGCTTATTATATTACTTTCCATTCAGAGACAACAAATGAACATTAACTAACCCAGTACCAACAGAAAAGGAACTAATTTTTGAAATTAAGAAGAAGAAGAAAATCCTCAGCACTTGCAACCTTCCAACAATTGTCCCCCCAAAAAAAAAAAAAAAAACTATAATTGCTAGACAATTTTCAAGTTTCATTTAAATTATAGGATCACCCTTAAGTGTAGGTGGATCCATTTTCAATATGAATGCCACCATCACACTAAAGCGGCAAGTAAATAATTTATATAGCTAACCTCATTGGAGCGTTTACGATGCCTATTTCGAATTGTCGGAGTTGTAACGGCACTAGTATTAGTGTCCTTATCCTTCTGCATAGCTCTTCAATCAGATATTAGCCAGTTGGAAACAGTGTAAAAGGGACATATGAAGCACGGAATGTAGACACCTGCAAAATAGATGGCATATATTCTTTTGGCTTATATGAAGAATTATTCCCAAAGAAATCTATTATCTATTAATTAGAATAACATCAGTGCCACAACAGCCTGTTTAATTAGTCAACTTCGCCAAGTGAAAGACAAGAGGGTAAAATCTCCAATCATATGGAAAATTCTTTGGTAACTAAATGCAGTTGGATGTCAAGGAAGGGATAAAAGGGAAAAAGTTCAGTCTCTAACTGCAATATTTGAATTGGCTAAGTAAACTTCTTGCAGATGAGTCTTCCTTTGCCACTTCCATCCCATAGAGAGCTAGATTCTTCCCTATATCTCTTGCATGTTTAGCCATCCTTATATAATTCATAGTGTCTCATTCCTCAACTGTGACCATCTTATTTCAACACCATGGCACCTTCATGAGCTAAGCTTTGTGGATAACAAACAATCCTAATTTCAATATGTAATTACTCATCCACCATATCAACCACATCTTTGCCTCACCACTTACTCCATACAAAATTCCTGCATCATAAAGCATGATCCCATAGCTAACATTTAGGATTGTTGCATAAGCATAGTTGAACCAGAAAGGAACAACTTCGTAACTGTTGCATACATAGTACTAGGCAAGTTTGGCAACTGAACGCACCTAAAGATGCCCCTCATGGGTAATTTAAATTTAACCGTCCCATGTTACCAGAACCAAATCAGAAATTGATTGATGCCCGCCCCCAACCTCCATTAAGTCGTATGACGCAGTATCTATAACTTTCTAATTTCGGAGAACCGACTATTTATTGCATTAATGTCCTCTATTAAATTAAATAGAACACAGAACCTTATCCCCAGAATTGAAAACACATAGCCAACATTTCTCCAAGTAATTCGAATTTATACTTGAACTTCAATATCTGTCAATACCGTTCCAGTCCCCAATTTCCCACTCCTTCCCTTTATGCTGAATTCGAGTATCAAACAAAATCAAACGAGCAGAATTTTTCAAGAAGCTCGCCGGAGTAGAGCCTCCGGTACCTCACCTCCACGAAATGTACACGACAAATATAAAATAAACACAAGTGGGAAAAAAATACTTACGAATTTCAAAGAATAAACAACATTCAGGGCAGGCGACTAGATTTAAAATCAGCAACAGTTGTTTCCAGTTAAATATCAATCAGAGGTGAAGTACTCGAACCGCAGGATCAAACCAAGCAGAGAAAATGCAAACAAATATCGACAAATGAGATTATCTAAGAACAAGGTAGCGAATGAGTAAGAAATCGTGAAAGCGCAAAAACCTGTTCGATTCTGCTCAGAGAGGGAAGCGATATACAATAATCAAATATGAAGAAGAAAAGGAGCGAATAGGAACAATAATAGAGGCCGTAGAAGCAAAAGGCAACGAACGACGAAGAGGCCTTCTTCCTCACTAGAAAATTAGTTGCTGTACCAGAAAATAAATTAATTGAAGAGAATAATACCGAATTAAATTAGAAATATATTCCACTGAACTTTATTAAAGTTATTCCATTCTTATACGTAGTAATTTTGGTTTTAAGAAATATAGTATATGTTTCAAAAATAAATTAAAATAATGTATTTTAATTTTAATAAAATATTAGAAAGTCTAGTTCACTCAAAATTTATCGGTTCTATTTGTTTGTATGTTTATTTCTGATTCAGTTTTGCGGCAGAGAAAAAATCTCTAGAGAATGTGAAAAAATGGATCGGTCAAATTTAAAATTCAGTGTGAAAAAAATTTGAAAATTCAGGGATGCCCCCCTGAAACGTGGGAGCATAAGCTGGCTGACACGTTGGCACCATATATTTTATTTTTAATATATATATATATTGGATTAATGAAGGGTGTTTATGTAATTTTGTTTATTTTTTAATCATATAAATTTTACTGAAACACCCTTCATTAATTCACCTAAAATTACTAACACACCCTTCATTAATTCAAAACGACGTAGTTTTGGGGTGATTGGAAATAACTCTATCTCCAGTGACTGGAGAAATACTTTTCTCATATATATTAATAAGATACATGTTTGTAAAAATTTCAAAATTATTAGACACAAACAACATTAATGTTACATGTATTTAGGGAAGGAAGAAATACTAATCATCCTTAAAAAGTTAAAATTTCAAGAAATATACTACTAGTATATATTTGAATGCACATTATGTGCACATAATTAGGTGCCTAATTATGTGCTCATACCTTTATTAGAGGTATGAGCATTTTTTTTATTTTTTTTATATTGTATTTATTTAGATTTAAATTATATGCTGCTTTTTGGAATTTTTTTTGCACCCAGTATCTCAAAATTAATTAATTTCCATGATACTGGTGTTATAGATAACTGCAGAACTGGAAGCTAATTAATTTAAAATACTGGGTGCAAAAAAAATTCCAGAAAGCATCATATAATCTAAATCTAAATAAATACAATATATAAAAAATAAAAAATAATAAAATAAAATATGCTCATACCTCTAATAGAGGTATGAGCACATAATTGGACACCTAATTATGTGCACATAATTATGTACACATATTTGCACTTAAAGTTGTCAAACTCTAGAGTTTAAGCAAACTCATGACAGTAACATGAAATTGTATAGTAGATTCGAATTGTAAACTTGTAAGAGTTCACTTTTATTAATAAATAAGTATTAATAGTGTATAATTAAATAATTAAAATTGAAAATTGAAAACAATTCGATTTAAATATATTTTAAATTAATCCAAATAATTGAATTAAATTTATCGACATTCATAATTTATCATACTCAACAAATCAAAAAAGTTAGTACGAGTTTAAGAGCGAGTTAACATAATTTTACAAGTTAAAAACATATCTATATGTGAATTCGTAGTTTTAACTAAGTTTACAATTACCAGAAGTTTAAAAGTGACTCAACTCGATTTTATAAAGTGAAAACATAAAAACAGTAAACTCAAAGAATCGACTCATGAGTTTGACACCAATGTTCGCACAAGCTTTATGAAAAAATGAAAATTCAGTATATTTAAAAAAAAAAAGTTCGAATTGAAGATATCTCTACACAGTGCAAATAAATCTCGACTTTTAAAAAAGGTAAGTTCTGCTGAACAAATTTGTATTAATGTAATACAAGAATGAGGGTTTTTTTTTTTTTTTGATCGAAAGAATGAGGGTATCAAGTAAGATACATCTAAGATTTTTTTTTTAAATAATTTAGATTTAAGAGTAAATACCCTTTCTGGTCCCTTTCTGGTCCTTGACAAAAAATACGGACCCCATTTTGGTCCATGACAAAAAAAAGGGTCATTTTTAGTCCATAAAAATGACGAATAAGAGTCGATTGGTGGACATTTTGATCCCTCACAAATTTCCAAAAGGTCCTTTTAGTCCCATAAAAAGGACGAATAAAAATCAGTTTTTTTGTCAGGGACCAAAATGGGATCCGTATTTTTTTATCAGGGACCAAAAAAGTATTTACTCTAGATTTAATAATATCAAGTATATATATTCACACACACCATGAGAACTTTAAATTGTTGTAATATTAGTTTTTCGTCTCTAAAATTTTGGTCAACTTAAATCAAGATCCCTATAGTTTTTTTTTTTTTAATTAAGGAATTAATTCCTAATTAAAGCAATGGTGTTGGTCAAAGTCCTTACTATTATTAAACAACACTGCCATAATACTGATATAGTGATATATGATTATCGCATTGACAATATGCAATCTTTATAAATCTTAACCTAAAATTCTACTCCCTTCGGTCCTAATTATAAGAGTAAATTTTAGAATTGGTTTTAGTCTTAATTATAAGAGCAAGTTTTAACTTTTGTCAATTTTTTCCTATAATACCCCTATTTATACTTATTATTAGGAGCATATATATATATATATATATATATATATATATATGTGTGTGTGTGTGTGTGTGTGTGTGTGTGTGTGTGTGTGTGTGTGTGTGTGTGTGTATGCATATCTGTATTTATTTGTGTCAATATATATGTATGTAGATATATATGTGTGTAAACATACACATATATATATATGTGTGTGTGTGTCTATATATATATGTATGTCTGCGTGTGTGTGTCTATATATATATATATATGTGTGTATGTGTGTGTCTCTATGTATGTAAAAGATCTATATGTATACACACATAGAAAGAGTGTGGAAAGAAAATTAGATCTATACGGCTATATAAAAAGCAACTAATATACATATATATTAAACTAATATGTCATGGATGTCTAACGTAAGGCAAATTAGAAACATTTATAATTAGGGCAAGTTGTGTCATTTTAAATTTATATAAGGACATTTTAGGAAAATGAGTAAAATTAACTAATTTAAATCCTCTCCTTAATTTCCCCAAAATCGGTTAAATTGCTCCTATAATTAGGACCGGAGGGAATATTTTTTTAATACTCCCTGTACTAATTATAAGACCTAGTTGACTTTTTTAGAGAGATTATAGAAGTTAATTAAATTACTTTAGAGTATTTTTATTTTTTCTTCAAACTAATAAACTAATATATAATCTATGGATACACAACATATGCAATGATTAAGTAACTTATTTAGCTTCCTTAGTCTCTTCTAAGAAAGTCAATTATATCTTATAATTAGGGCTGGAGGTAGGATTAGACTCGGCTTAATACACAAATGTTAGATACAATTTTCTTAAAAATCATGTGGAAATGACTTTTTTTTTTTTTTTTTGTGCAGTAAGAGCAAACACGTGGACAAGAGATTATTTCTCACGGTGCATTAGGATAAAATAGGTTATGCTTCTTTTAAGGACCTACAACCTAACCTATTTAATAAAGAAATTAGGTTATAGATCTATTTAGAGGCCTACTTGCTTCAACAGACTAAGCTCCCCCAAGGCCTAAACTGTTTAATATATATATATATATATAATTTGAGACATTAATATATATAAATTATACATAATATTTATTCTATATAGAAATTAGGTTTTCTTTTAATCATATGTTGGCTTTAAATAATCTTTAAGTCTATGTAAAGCATAATTTTTTTATATAGATGTACTTTAAAACCTGCTAAAAACTTCAAAGCCTATTAATAAGGCATTTTTAAAAACTTACATTGTTTATAGGCTTTTAAAAAGGCTTTAGACCTAGGTAGACCTTCTTAAAAAAAAAAACCCCTGAATTTAGTCTCAAGTCTAGGCTAGCTAGAAGCTCTTATTGCATATCAGACTTATTTAGCTAAATGGTTGACCTATTTTCATCCCTATATGTATTAAAGGTAAAGGCTACACTTATTTAGTACTCATTCTTGTTTTAAATATAACTATATAAGACATACTTCCTCTGGTCATTATTATAAGGCACCAACTAGCAAGTTTATTTGGTCCTTTTTATAAGGCACTTGTTTGTTCCCAATGAGCATTAATTATTTTCTTTCATGTATGCCCATAATTAATAAGGGTAGTATGTGAGAGTAATAATTAATATCATATTAGAGTTTTGTGTAATTAATAGGGGTAATATTAAAAATTACTTAAATTTTAGAACAACTTTATTAACTTTAACTGTTTTTATTGGTTTGTGAGAAAAGTTAGTTGGTGCCTTATAATAAGAATAATAGGGAATAGTTAACTTTTTTTTTTGGAAAGATTAAAGAAGTTAAATAAGTTATTTGATTATTTCATATGCGGTGTATAATTAGATTATATATTAGTTTAGAAGTCAAACAAATCAGTTTGGAGAAAAAAATAAAAATGTAAATACTTTAAAATAATTAAATTAGTTTCTTTAATTTCTTTAAAAAAGTTACCTATATTTTATATTTAGGAAGGGGGAGTATTTAATTTCTATATAAAAATGGTAGAAATGTGAATGGGTGAAGTGTGAGGGGCTAAAGGAATAAGGTCGGTGGAAGGATATATTCGTAGTTCGAACTGTAAAGAAAGGGACATGTTCCATGCATTAATTGCTTTATATATATAAATCTTTGAAAATATTGTGTGGGGTCTTCATGATATATAAGAGATTCTTCCATGGTGCCCTCAACCATATCTAAAGTTTGTGGCAATTTAGACTTTAGATGTCACTACATGACACATTTCACACGTGGCACTCAGATCATGGGTCCTATTTCTAAACTCAATAACCACCACAAATTTGATTTTTCATATATATTCCTCTCTTCTGTCTTAATTATAGGATAACATTTGAGAGTTAATTTTAGTTCTAATTATAAAAATTTTCTAAGTTTTGTCAATTTCTTTTCAAAATACTTGTATTAATACTTTCTCAATAATAATTTAATAATGAATCTATATATTCTATAAAGTAAGTCATGCTTGTAACTCATTAATGTTATATACACATCAATTCTGTTGTTTTTTGTTTGTTTTTTTTAATAAAATATTTTGGGCAATTTTTGTCATATTTAATAATAATATCACTATTAAAATACACTTTCTAACTTCCAAGAGTAGATCGGAAGTTATTGAGGGAAATTGATAATGACAGAATGTGTGAGAGTTCAAAGAAGTCGTGTGTGTGGTTGGAGAGATCCGATAAAGAACATGTTATTTTAAATTTAAACAACAACATTTTAGGAAAGCAAATATAATTAACTAATTTAACTACTATCCTTAATTTTTCTAAAATTATGTAAATATGTCTTATAATTAATACTGGATGGAGGGAGTACTTAATTACAAAACATGGGATCAAAAGTCTTTGGACTACAATTAAACTTACTCTATACTTAATTACCAAGATGAAAGCCTTAATGTTTTCCATGGAAATTTTCATGTCAGAAGGCTCACATCCTTAAATTAAACCAGCAGTCCCAAGTCTCTCTCTCAGCCTTATGTTCCGTACGTCGACCCTGCAAATTGAGCTTCTTAAAGAGCATGTATAATCAGATACTGGCAGCTTCGTCGGACCTTGGCTTAATCGAATGAACTACCTTGTAACCTGTGATCCCATGAATGTCAATCACATGATGAGCAAGAAAACTTTGTCCACTACGAAAAGGGGCCCCTGAGTTTCGTGAGACCTTTGAAGCTTTCAGAGATGGGATCGATCATTGAAAGAGCTAAATTAAATAGTAACATAATGGTGAGATGTGACTTTTATTCTAAAATGGTAACCATGTGTGTATTTTTACTCAAAAAAAAAAAACATATGGTGTTGAGTGCTCTCGGAAGTAAAACATATGCATATTTTTACTTTTTACCCCTTTTCTAAAATACTTTTTAGAAAAGTTCTCTCTCTCTCCCCTCCGCGTGTGTGTGGGGAGAGACTTGGTAAAATCTTAATTATAACTACTTCCGCTAAGTATGAGAGTCAGTTGACTTGTTTTGAAAAGTTTAAGGAAGTTAAATAAATTATTTTAAAGTATTTATATCTATCGTTTTTTCTCTAATCTAACTGATATATAATCTAATGATATACAACATATATTATATTTAAGTAATATATTTAACTTCCTTAAATTTTCTAAAAAATTCAACGGGATCTTGTAAGAGAGAGGGTAGGAGCTAAGGAGGGAGAGGGAGCAACACTATTTATTTCTCTGTAATATTACATAAAGGTCTGTCATGCCTCCGCGTGCTCACTTGAGGACAACCAAAAAATTAATTCAAATTATTGGATACATCTATAATAAATACTTCAGGATGTTGGATAAAAAATAAAAAATCTATGATACTGAATGCATAGACGGATCTACATTATGGATTGAGGGGGTAAGTGCCCCCTTGAATTTGTCACTTGGTTTTCTTTTTTGGTTAAAAATGTATTTGATAACATTGATAATAAGACAATTATGATGGAATTCTAAAAAATAGAGCCTAGAAAGATGATATTGTAATTATTTTTATTGTAATATATTTTTATTATTAAAATATATGTACTTGAACTTATTGAGTGCCCACCTTTCATTGTAATTTATGTAGATGCATTTTTAACAGCACTTAGCCTTACTTTTCTAAATGACAAGTTTGTAAAATAATTGTCTTTCTTATTACATCATCAGTATTCACTTGATTTCATGAATATTTTTTTGATTTTTTTTCTTTTCTTGTTTATATATATTCTTTCATTTTTAATGCATTTAAAATTTTCCTTAAAAAAAATAATCGGGAGCGCTGCCTTTGAATCCCCCCACCACTGGTGCCCCCTTGAATAATTTTCTGGATCCGCCCTTGATTGAATGCACATGAAAAATATATCAGGATGTTAGGTGTGCAAAAAAATATACTTCAGACTACTGCTGAGCGCTTCAGTCATCATCTATAAACATATTTTCTTACCATCGTCCATACTTTCTCTTTGTTCTCCTCTCCCCACAGTTTCAAACTTGTTCAGATGTACTCCAATGGCGGCAGATCTTATTCACTGCTGTGAATCCAAATTTTGGGTTTACTTATTGGTCACTAACCTCAACTACCATATAAAAGTTTTGTGGTACTTTAGAGTTTAGATGTCACTACAAACACATTTCACACGTGGCACTAAGATCATATCACTACAAACACATTTCACCACAAATCAATTATGTTCGAAAGACTGATCAGTAGTACATCAATTCATTTGGAGGAAAACTGGTCACCATATTATATTGATCCCTTCTTTTATTATAAATGCCTCATAACTTTTATGCTGAGGGTTAGAAAACATGTCATATCACAACTATTAAAAAGTTTTACAACGTCCGTTTCTTGATCTATGGTACGTCCCTTTAAATAGAGATGTCTAACTGGGAGACGTAAAAGTAAATATTTAAAGCGTCCCAATTTTTTTTTAAGGCGTCCCAAAAAACAATTTGGGACGTCTATAGTTTTATTTTAAAAAAAATTCTTCACACGCCTATCAGACGTAGAAAACCGAGCCACGGCCGACGAAATCACATCGACAAAGCAGTAAGACAAAATCCAAAATTAAAATTCCGAAAACTCGAGATGAAATCAGAAAAACCACAGAGCAATTGTAATACCCCAAAAATACGTATCATAATTTGGTAAAATTATACCTATAGAAAGTAGGTGAATATGGGATATCAAATATTAGGTTATAATTATTTTATTTTCTAAAGGAAAATCTCTTGGAAATTAGAGAATCTAAGGGCCAAAGTGCCAAATGACCAAAATGCCCTAAGGGACATAAATGATTTAGGAAAATTGTGAAAGCTATAAAAGAAGCAAGTAAAAATCTATTTGAAATAGGGAAGGATATTGTCCCTAATTTAGGTAATTTAATAAGTTACAAACTTGGAGAAATTGTAGAAGAATACTCAAAAAGTAAGGAAATGACCGTAATACCCCTGTAGGTGCTAAGATAATGCAAGAGACATGAAAGCAAAAATGTCAATACAGAAGTTTAATAAAATTACTTAAGCTTAAGTAAAGGAAATTCAGGAATAATTATGTAAAACCCTAAGATTAGTGGTTTTTGGGTTGAAAATTAGTAAAAGTATATTTACTAATTACTTGGAAATTTTGGAGAAAAATAGTTGAATTTAGGTATTTTTAAGCCTAAATGCAAGAATGGACCAATGGGAAAATTCTGTAAAAATTATGTAAAAATAATTATTTAATTAATTAAATAATTAATTAAATAAAAAAAACGAAATATAAAAAAAAAAAGGCAGAAAAAAAATGAAAAAAATGAAAAAGAAAATAGAAAACTTAGTATGTAAGTTTTATTATTTTAATAATATAATTAATTAAAGTAAAAAGGGATGAATAGTAAATTAGAAATTAGGAAACGGATCCTATCTAGAGATCTAGGAATGGGAATTCCAAATTCAAGGTAAAATATTGATCGGTGAGTTTTTACCTTCAAGTGACCTCTTAGGAAGTTAATTAGAGGTAGTTAGTGCTTTTTCCTAATAAGACGAAATAGGGAAAAATGCATATAGGCATATTTTTGGAAATGAAGAAAATAAATTCTAATTCAATATCTAGGAATGAGTTTGAATTTATTTTGACATATTTGGAATCAGTGAATTTTTCTGGAGAAGATGATGTTTCCAGAAATGTGTTCTGAAACCGGACCCGTACGGACACGTTTTTCGAGGAACTTCAACTGGAATACTGGAGGCCTATATGGAATCAAAATTTAGGTTAACTTGGACATTTCTAGTAAGAGAGAATATGTCTTCAAAGTTGTAAATCCAGAATTTTGAGATTTCTCCGAAATCACGCGAATCGGTACCGATCGGGAAAATCTAGTGGATAGGGCATAAAGTAAACAATTTTGGAAATTCCCACCTTGTCCCTTCAAAATCCTATAAATACCCCCCCTTCCTCTTCATTTTCACACCATTCCCTTTCTTGCTCTTGGCCGAAAAAGCTAGAGAGAGAAAGAAGAGAGCAGTGCTATGGAAATCTTGCAGCGAAGCCCTGTTGAATTGTCCGGAAATCTTCAACGGGTAAGTCTTTAGTCTTTAGTCTTTAGTTCGGTAGTTAGTAGAATTGTTAGATTTAGGAAGTAGGGGACGAGATTCCTACTCTTGTTTTAGAGCCTTGTTTGCGTTGAAAAAATATGCAGAGGTGTAAACATAGTAGGGATCGAGTCGCCGAAAAGTTGAAGCTTTCGCAGTTTTTCAAAAGTAGAGGTTATAATGTTAGAATAGCCTTTAAATTTTAAGTATGATTTGGGTATCATATGGGAGGGCTATTTTAGTCATTATTTTCGAGAATCATAATTGCGTCGAAGTTCTGGCGAAATTTCGGGAAGAAAATTTGTTAGAGTAACGAAGTGCTGGCGAAATTCCGCCAATTAGGGGTATAGGGGCAAAATGGTAATTTTTACCTAAAATGCCAGTTATTGTGCCAAATCACTAATGGAAGTGATATTACTCTCGTAGGACGTCGAAATCCTAGTTTCTTTGCCGTTACTGTTGTCCGACGAGCCGTTGGACGTTTCGCCGTTTTCCGTAAACGTGCCATTTAGTCAAAAGTACCGAAGTACCATCAAACGAAGGTACGTTCGCGACGCATCTTGTAACACCGACTCGATGCTTATAGTCGCTATATATGATACGGATAGTTTCATAAGCCATGGGTGGAACTACGTTGCGGGCCATGCACGGTGACTAAGGTAATAAACTTAGATAATCACTTACGACTTTACGGGTTATATTAAGTATAATACCGTCATGTTTCCCTAGCGCTACGGACACGACGGTACATCGTGGCACACAATTAAAGTGCGAGACAGATAACTTTGCTTGTAGGGCGGTTGTTATTTAATGATCATATATATCATTCTTGTAATTCATTTTAGAAATATCTCGTTGATCATATCTTGTTATATAAGCATGAGGTTAACCGTTACTCGAGATCCGATGAACGTTGGATCTCGGCTCTTACTATAGCATCACATCAAGGTGCGGAGAGAGAGACCATGGACGGAGGATAAGAGTAAGCGGAGCGAGACATCACACATGAAGATGAAGACCACGAGAAGACCGAGTAATGATCGGCCGATGAGATGTAAAGTCATAATCAGATAATGTATTAATCTTTAGGAACAGGCGATTACGCCACTGTTATTGTTATAATCAGTTACTCAACGTTTTGTTCCGATGCTCTACTCTGATTGATGTTTTTTAAAAAAATTTGGCTCTGAAATTGGGATGTTACAATCGAAGAATCAGAAAAATCAGATATACAGAAAAATCTCTGTCAGAAAAATTGGGGCAATCAATTGACGAGTTGGTGCCGACGGTAGCGACGGTGGTGGAGGAAGGTGATGTTGCGAAAATACCCTATGAATCGCCCAAGACCAAGCTTTCTCTTTGGTTCAATCCCCCCGTCGAAGCTCTCTTCCCCTACGATTGATGAAAAAGTCTGGATCGACTCATCGTCCGCCATTGCATTCGCCTTCACCATCCGTTGCCGCCTTCACCTTCACTGTCCAGCATCGCCTTCACCGTGACAAAGTTGGAAGAAGACCCTGCGATTTGAGCAAGTTAGAAGTGACGATAGGAAATTTGAAAAGAGAGAGTGGGTGTCTCTGAATTGGAGCGTGAGAAGCAATTAAAAAAAGAGTAGTCATGGGTGTCTTTGAATTGGAGCGCAAGTAGGGATGGAAATAGGCTAGGCCAGGCCAGACTTTGGCTAAATAGGCCTGAGCCTGTTATGGGGTAGAAGGCCTGGGCCTGAGCCTGAATACAGGCTTTTTTCTAGGCTCAGGCCTGAGCCTTCATAAGGCCTGGTCGAGTCTGAAGCCTTTTTAAATGCCTACTTACAATGTAGGCCTTTAAAAAGGCCTTATATTGTAGGCCTTGAAGGCCATAAATAGGCTTTTGTACACTTTGAGCCTATCAAAACTATATAAATATAAGCTTTTAGTAGAATATAAGAATGAAAAATAATAAATATTATATTATTTATATGATATAAATATAAATATATTTATTTAATATATAAATAGGCCAGGTGTAACATCCCATTTTCAAAAGAGGAATAATTTTATTTTCATCAGAGTAGAGCATCGGAGCAAGTGAGTAACTGATACATATATTTAAAATGCCAATTGTGGTATGTCTGGCTAATCGCAGTAGCGGTACATTAATCCGAGTGTTATCAAAAGTAGTACATATGAGAAAGAAAATCTTCGGACGGAACGCTAAACGTGTTGCTTGCCCTTTTCCTCGAAGATTTGCTCCGGCTCGACTACCAAGATTTTGTCATGTCGTACTTTGATATATAGTGTTTCCGTGGCGCCCATACACCGCGGCAACACAAGATACCTCATACTTAATGATACGATCGTGGTCTGGTTGTAATAACTAAGAAACATGAAAAATGTTATGGAGGTTTAGTCAAGTTCGGTGGTAAGGCTATCTAAAATTTCGAATGGTCTTACGTAATACAGACTATATGGTCGCCTTCGAAGTATTCTACTGACACCAATTACCAGGGATATTGCTTAGAAACATACGATCATCGACTTCGAACTACAGGGGTCTTCTCCCTTTTTGTCAGCGTAGCTCTTCTGTCTGCTTTGTGCTGCTAGGAGTCGTCTCTTGATTACAGCGATTTGTTCGGAGGTCTGATTAATCAGGTCTGGTTCAAGCAATTTCTGCTCAGATAAGGGTGACTGACACCCGCAATATTTCCCTCGTTCAGAATTTCGTTGGTTCTTTCCACCCAAAAACGGGTACGGGGAAAATGATGAAGAGTGGATCTGATCCAGTTTCCAGAAGGGTATGGAAATATATAACGGTTCCTTTGATAAAAGTTCTCAACATGGGTCAAATACCGCATGTATTTATCTTTGTCGGTCTCAGAGTTTCGTCCGGCATGGCCCACTCCACATATAAGCTCTGTGTTAGGATGGTATTACTGTCCAGGACAAACTGGAGATTATCAAAGTTATCAGAATTATCAGGGTTATCAGGCACTGATATCGGCATAGGTACAGGCGGTGGATACACTGGCTCTGGGTTCAGTCTTAACCCTACTAACTCGGGAACCACGGACATACGCGCGGTATGTCTTCTTTGGCCGTAATAGTCAATGTAGGGAACATCGTTTCCGTCCATCTCTAGAACATGACACCAGAGTTATATCAGTACTCATTTTTTTTCAAAATATGCTCTGTAAAGAAAAGGCGTAGAGCCTAACTCCGTTACTCAAACCTATTGGCCAGGTAGATGTTTATCATGGGAGTCTCACCGAGTTCACGGCGACTGATTGACTTACCCACATAGACTAGCCCTGCCTTCGGCACCAAAAGGTTTGGAATAACTTAGTCAGATCTATACCAAAATTGTAACATCCCATTTTCAAAAGGGGAATAATTTTATTTTCATCAGAGTAGAGCATCGGAGCAAGTGAGTAACTGATACATATATTTAAAATGCCAACTGTGGTATGTCTGGCTAATCGCAGTAGCGGTACATTAATCCGAGTGTTATCAAAAGTAGTACATATCAGAAAGAAAATCTTCGGAAGGAACGCTAAACGTGCTGCTTGCCCTTTTCCTCGGCCCTCGGTCCTCCTGACGCTGAAGCTAAGTTAAGAGCTGAGGTCCGATGCATCCGGACCTCAGGTAACGGTTAACCTCATGCTTATATAAACAATATATGTATGAAAGGTATTCATGATATTTCAGCAATAATTACTACAATCAGATGTAGAAAATACATAATCAGATATGTATGGCAATAACAATACAATCAAATGTAGAGTTAAGGCACGATGGGGGAAATACATAATCAGATATGTATGGCAATAACAATACGATGATGTAAAGTTAAGGCACGATGGGGAAATATACATAATCGGATATGTATGGCAATAACAATACAGTCAGATGTAAAGTTAAGGCACGATGGGGAAATATACATAATCGGATATGTATGGCAATAACAATACAATCAGATGTAAAGCTAAGGCACGATGGAGGAGATACATAATCAGATATGTATGGCAATAACAATACAGTCAGATGTAAAGTTAAGGCACGATGGAGGAGATACATAATCAGATATGTATGGTGATCAATACAATCAGATGTATGATCTATTAATAACAATACAATCAGATGTAAAGTTATCATTTATCACATATATGCATACAATAAGCATCAGAGTTAGTGTTACAGTACGCGAACGTACATTTCACAGTGTAATGGCTAAACGTCCGGCCTTTTGTACCCGACTCCGGACTTCCCGGATATCCTAAAGGGTAATACCGTATCTATTAACTCATAAGCAATATCCTAACAGATATCTTAGTCACAAATGACTATTTTACCCCTGACTTCGCTAACCGACGAAATTTCGCCAGAGCTTCGCTACTTTGATTCTAATCTTCCAAAATTTTGCTATATAACTTTCTTCATCCATATTTTCGAAATCCAACCATATTTAATCATAAAAACATGGTAACAACAATATATTGGAAGATTAAAAATCAAAACAACATCTAAGCTATGAACTAACCTAGAACTTCAAGAACTACACAACTAAAGACTAGAACTTACCTCTTGAAGAACTTCCTTCCACTTCTCCATGCCTCTCACTTCTCTCTAGCTTCTCTCTATATTTCGAATTGCCTAAGCTATTTTGGTGTGAGATTTTGCAAATGAAGGAATGGCCTATTTATAGAAAAATGGCATGGCATCTTTGGTAATTTCCTTGAACTTCTTCTTCTCAATCCTTGGCCATTAGATCTAGGGTTTCTTTGAGACTTCATCTCCACCACCCAATCCTCTCCAACCGTCCCTATCTCTCTCTCTCCCCCTTATCTCTTCCTTTTTCAATAATATCTTATCTTTTAGAGATTTCTTCTTACCGATTAATTCCCTTACTTAGTGTTCTACTTGCATATGCTTATAAATCTCAAATACTTTTAGAGGTAAACTTTGAAGTTTATGTAACCTCTTGAGAAGTATTTGGAATAACAAGGATTATAGTTCAATTTGGGGTTTTTACTAGCCTTTTAGTCATTTTAGGATTAACTCCGAAAGTTACGGAAATGACTTCGAAGATAACCTACTTCGGGCTAAAAATATACTTGTTTATAATAAGTCCTTATGTTTGATCTTTAGTTCACATATTTCAGTGCACCATTTATTTTCTATCGGTTCTCATTTGAATCAATCCTAATAGCTTTTTGAACTCAAAATATCTACTCTTTCCATGGCTCACCTTCACCCACATCACAACACACACACACCACACAACTCACCTTTCCTCTTTCCTCCACTACAACATGCACAACAATTACACACACACACACACACACACACACCACACAATTTTGCTTTATGCTTTATCTCCTCATTGGTCCATGGTTATTTATTTGGATTAAGGCTTAATTAATTAGGACCATTAGATTAACTTTATTAGATTAAATCTTAGCCATTGATTTTAGTTTGACTTGTCAAATTTAATTAATAAGCTTGATTAGTGTCTTAATCTTATGCTTAGTAATCTTTAACATATCCTCTGTTGGTCAATTAGGCTTTAGGGATTTTATGTATTTAATCTTATACATTTATTAATCATGCCTAATTATTTAGTAATTATCTTATGCTAATCTTGATCATTGGTCTCTAATTAGGGTCATACTTCCCTAATTGTGCCTTTAAAACATGCTATTTAATCTCTAATAAATGAAGATTTAATTATCTACTAATTGTTGGCAAATTTTTTTAATTGGATTAATTATTTTCTCACAAATTTTGAGTTTACTTTGGTCATTTATGCTCCATGCATTATTCTAAAATTCATAGGGCAATTTATGTTCCCCAAAATAAAATTAGGTTTTTGCCTCTTTAAATTCCAAGGAAAAAAATCTAATAAATTACTAAAATTAGAGACAACATATTTTCCTATTTTAAATAGGTATTTAATTGTGTAATACCCTGAAAATCTCACTTATGATAAGTATCATATTGAGTAAATAATACCTATTGGAAATAGGTGAATATGTAATATCAAATTTGTAGGGGAAAATCTCTTGAAAATTAGAGTGTCAAAATGACGAAAATGCCCTTATAGGACATAAGTAACTAGGAGAATTGTGAAAAATCCTAAAAGGCAGTAAAATCATTATTAAAATTAAGAGAGTATATTGCCTCTAGTTTTGGTAATTTAATAAATTATAAACTTGGGAAAATTAAAGAAGAATGTTCAAAAAGTATTGAAATGACCAAAATGTCCCTGTAAATTCTAATATAAAGCAAAGGACATGAAAACACAAATGTCAGTGCAAAAGTAGTGAGGTAATGAGTTATTCTAATTAAGAAAATTATCAACTATGGTTAAGAAATTAATTAAGTAATTATTGGCTAATTACTTAAGCATAAACAAAGGGAAATTCAAAGATAATTATGTAAGACCCTAAAATTAGTGGGTTAAGGCTAAAAATTAGCATAAATATATTTGCTAATTAATTGGAAAATGTTGAGAAAAATAAATGAGATTAGGTAATTTTGAGCCTAAATATAAGTATGGACCAATGGGAAAAAGTTATGAAAAATTATGTGAAAATAATTAAAATAATAATTAAATAATTAATTAAAAAATAAAATAAAAATATATATAATAATAAGTGTGAGGGCCGCCATCTTTGAGGAAAAAATAAAGAAAAAAAAGAAAAGAATTGAAGGAAGAGTGTAATATATAAACTCTTAATTAAATATTAATTAAAGTAAAATAGTAAAAAATAAATAAACACCTTTAGGAAACGGATCCTATCTAGAGAACTAGGAACAAGATTTCTAAAGTCAGGATATAATATTGATAAGTGGATTTTTATCTTGAAGTATTCTTTTAGGAAGTTAATTCCGAGATCGGTAGAAGAAGTTAGTAATAAGACGAAATAGGGGAAATCTGAGAAATAGTCAGATAGTCATAAAATTAGGATTTGAACAAAATAAATTATAAATCAACATTTGGAGATGAGTTTATGATTTTCTGGACATATTTGGAATCAATGAATTTTGTCCAGAAGTTGATGATTCCGGAAGTTCGTTCCGAAACCGACACGTTTTTCCGTAAAACTTCAGACTGACCGTTGAAACCCTATATGGAATCAAAATTTAGGTTAACTTAGACATTTCTAATGAGAAAGAAAAGGTCTTCAAAGTTGTGATTCCGAATTTTTGGGATTTTCCGAGATTACGCGAATCGGACACCGATCGGGAAAACTTTATCAGTGCGGGCCATAAAGCAAACTATGAATCATTTCCTTGAACCAAGCACTTGGCTTCCACCTCTTCATCTATGTCGACCAAGAGGCTTCAATGGACAAGATTTTTCCTTTTCAAACAAGTTTGATCCAAGGGTATAGATTAAATGCAAAAAAGACCATTATGTCCCTAGAATTTTCTATAAATAGGACATTGCTCTTCATAAATTTTCCACACCACTTCTCACTAGCTTGGCCGAAATCTAGAGAGAGGAAGAGAGAAGGAGAAATCCGGGGAAATTTTCAGCGAAGCTCTGGGTAAGTTTTTCGGTACCGAGCTTTAAGCTTTCGTAGGTTTTTTTTTAGAGTTAGAGTAGAAATGTTAGATTAGTTTTTAATCTTCCAAGTATGATTAGATATCATATGATAGAGGTATTTTTAGTAGGAATTTCGAAAATAATGATTGGGTCGAAGTTCTGGCAAAATTTTGGAAGAAATTGGTAAAAGTAACGAAGTGCTGGCGAAATTCCGCCGATTAGGGGTATAGGGGCAAAATGGTAATTTTTACCTAAAATGCCTGTTGTGATGTCAAATCACTAATAAAAGTGATATTACTCGTATAGGACATCAGAAACTTTGATCTGCTACCGTTACGCTGTCCGACGTGCCACTGTTGGACGTTTCGCTATTTTCCGTAAAAAGTACGATTTTCCGCCAGAAGTACCTACGCTCGTCAACGAAGGTACGGACACGTACTGTAACACTAAATCTGTGCTGCTCATATACATGTATGTAATAGATACATCCTCGGATAGAGATTCTGTTCAGGGTTACCGGGATACATTCACGGATAGAGACTCTGTTCAGGGTTACCGATTATACATTCACGGATAGAGACTCTATTTAGGGTTACCGATTATACATTCACGGATAGAGACTCTGTTTAGGGTTACCGATTATACATTCACGAATAGAGACTCTGTTCAGGGTTACTGATTATACCTACTGCTCTATGTTTATGTTCTGTCATTATTGTTCATGCATCTGCTGTTATGTCATGAATATCTGTCATCCGTATACTGTTTTATTTTAGCATAAGGTTAACCGTTACCTGAGATCCATTGTGGTAAATTGGATCTCAGCTATAGCTTCAGTCCGGAGGACCGAGGGCCGAGGAAAGAAGCAAGCGAGCCACGTAGAAGATTCGGTTGAAGATTTCTTTCGTTGTATTATACTTTTGAACCACACGGTTTTGTACCGCTGTTGTATCCAGCCAGACTTACGGCATTTTATATATACATATCAGTTACTCAATCGCTCCGATGCTCTACTCTGATGATTTTGAAATGATGTATGATGAAAAAAAAATTATACTGCTTTTGGAAAATGGGATGTTACAAATTGCCTCTTAAGACATATTATAATAATCTCAGGGTATTTTATGATCCATAAATGTATTTAGGGATTTTGGTTCTTTGTTCATTCTAATTCCAAGAGAATTGCCCTAGAAAATAGAATAAACTCAACACATAATTTTGAGACCACATATTCACCTATTTAGAATAGGTATTATTTATCACAATATAATATTTAAGATAAATAATTATCCGGGTATTACATTTCTCCCCCCGTTAAATAAAATTTCGCCCTCGAAATTTGCTCGACCCTAACTAGACTTTTTACTAACTAAACTCCGGACCTTATGCTCCGGATATTTACTCTATCAGAACATTTTTCTGTCTAAACCCTTCCTCTCGATGATTGAGGATTTGCTCCGGCTCGACTACCAAGATTTTGTCATGTCGTACTTTGATATATAGTGTTTCTGTGGCGCCCATACACCGCGGCAACACAAGATACCTCATACTCTAGATACACTGTAAAACTGGTTGATGTTATTAATATCATTTTGTCCTTTATCTCAAAAAAAAAAAAAACCGAATAATGAGTTTTTTTTATAAAAAGATAAAACGATATAAATATATAATTAAAGGTTTACAAAGCTGCAAAATAAATAGGACAATTATTTAAGTTAATAAGCCTAAAAAAGAAGAGAAGCTTGAGCTAAAAGAATAGTGACTTGTGGGCAATCTTAAAGTATTAAAAATATATCCTATCATATAATATTCCTAAGGGCAATTTGTAAGCAGGAGATTTTGATGGATTGCTTCTTGATGCATGCTCACATTTTTTTAAAGCATAATTTCTTGCTGGCAAAGGTATGAGAATTTCTTTTTTTTGTTTTTTTTTTTGTCAAAGAGGTTATGAGTTATATATGAATCATATTTTTTTCATATGAATTGTTGTAGTGGTTGTCCATGAAGACAAGTAACAACTTGACAAAGATTTCTGATATGTTTTAGTGCTGAACATCAAACCTACTCCTTCCAATTCTAATTATAGGATATATTTACCTAATTTTAGAGAAATTAAAGATAGTAATTAAATTAGTTAATTATATTTGTTTTCTTCCTCTAAAAATGCTTTTATTTAAAACTGTTTCTGTGTTTTTTCCCCTCCACCTCAACATTCCCTTCTAGTATAGCGTCCCTGTTTAGTGCCTTATTTTGCTCCACTCTATCGTCCCTTACAAATTTGTAAAACACCAAACCATTATGAAAACAATAGGGGTATTTTGGGAAGAAATTGACAAAAATTAGAACTTTATCCTATAATTAAGACTAAGATCAACTCTCAAATGTTGTCCTATAATTAGAACTGGAGGATTATCACTTTTACATATATGTCTATTTTTTCCTATATCTCCTGCTTGAAGATACAATATTGTAACAATTTTCAACTATTTTCTAAACTCGCTACTACAACAAAAGGTGCCAGTACCGAAATCCACCGATAACATCAAAACTTTTGAGATTCTAATAGATAATTTGCAACCACAGAAAAAGATAGTTAACGCACTACTAGAAAGTGAAGAATTTGCCGCGGAATTTGCGAGGGAACATTTTTCCCTCGCAAAACCCTAAATATTTGCGAGGGAACTAAAAATCCTTCGCAAATCCAGTAATTTTGCGAGGGAAATTTAAGTCATTTTGCGAGGGAACTATTTTCCCTCGCAAAATGACTTGATTTTGCGAGGGAAAATATGTTCCCTCGCAAAGTGACTTAAATTTGCGAGGGAAATATATTTTCTCTCGCAAAATGACTTGATTTTGCGAGGGAAAATATGTTCCCTCGCAAAGTGACCTAAGTTTGTGGGGGAACGTACTTTCCCTCGCAAAATTGGCTTGGACTCTTTTTTTATCGTTGCTCAATTATCTTTCGCGTCTCACTCATTCTTTCAACCAAAATGCCTGCTTTCTCTCACCCTAACACACCACCTCCCTCCCGATCCCTTTCATTTCTCTCACAATCTGCGCACCACGCCTCCGTCTCCGCCCCGCCCCGCCGCGGAAGATCTTATTCGCTAGTGCTGAAAACCCCAACCCAATACGAAAATTCCGTTTGTTATTTCTTTATTTTGCTTTCGTCGGTGAATTCTCTGTTTCTTTGTCTCCTTTGCTGGTTTCTTTCGGTGAAGCAGAACCTCAACTCCTCAAAGCTCGGATTCCAATTCGCAGCGAGTTTTATTTCTCGTTTTGACTTAGCATTTCATTAGAGCTCCCTCCTTTTGCCAGATCTTGCTTCGATTATCAGGACTTTACAGGTATCTTTGGGTTAATCTAATTAATTACCCAATTTTTCTTCGTCTTTGTTTTGAATGGTATTACATTCAAGTGGAGATCTTTGCTAGGTTCAAGCTATTTCTAGTGGGTGAGGATTGTGGGGTCTTGCGGACTACCATGAGAACAAAGGAGAAATTGGGAAGGCGGTGAAGTGCCTTGAAGCTATTTGTCGAGCCAAGTCTCCTTCTTCCCAATTGTCGAGGTCAAGACTCGCCTTCGCATCGCTACTCTCCTTCTCAAGCACTCCCACAATGTTAATCACGCCAAGGCTCACCTCGAGCGTTACGTTAGTACCTTTTTCTTGTTGGATTTGATTCGTATATCATGTTTCCTCGGTTCGCTGCTATCTTTTCGGATATATTCGTTTGCTACTCTCTTATGGTGATTTTGTCTTTGTTAATTATTGGTCTTGTCGCATCGCGTACAAGCTCGATTAGTTAAATTATGAACTCTCAGCACATTAATTAAACTTTAAGGTGATTACAAAACAAAATAATGCATGAGTTGTAGACACTGATTAACATATTGGCAAAATCAATATAACATTCTTTTCCTGCTTCTTTGTTTTGTTTTTTTTATTGTGGCATTGAAATCAGACATCCGGAATTGATACCTTTAACCTTTAAACTTATAGATAATTGAGTAGGTTCCTCTTTGAAAGCCACATCTAGGGAGCAGTAGTAAGCAGCCATAATTTTCCATTTTTTAATCCACACCGCATTGACCTCGAGGTTGTAATTGTGTGGATTGATTTACTCCAAATATTTATCATGTTTTCAGATCTAAGGAGCATTTACATTGAGCGAGTAATGTTCATTTTTTCAATCTGCATTGCATTGAGTTAAAGAATTTCCCTTTCAGAACCAAATAGTGGATAGAATATTGTTTCAAATAGGAAATGATGCCAAAGATGCTCATTTTACCACAGGCAAGGCATTGTTCATGGGCAGCACCTCTCATGGTATGATAGGCACCGCTTTCAACCAGAGGCCCTAAATTGAGCACCTTTTGTCATTTTTCTGTCATTCCAGAATTGTGTCTTAGGTGCCTTTGTATTTGCATGCAACAAGATTAGGGTCAACTTGTAAGTGCAACTCAAAAAAGTAAAAAAAGTAAAAAGGTATAATAGCAGTGACGACCTCTGTGATCGTAGGTGATAGCAACAACGTCAATGTGTAGGCTATAGGGTTTTCCACTTTTGGATGAAGAGGATTTGCGGTGTCCAATCTGGTAAATTTAAAAAAATTATAAGGCCAATAATGTCTTTCCACTTGATTAGAAGAGGTCTGCATCCCTTTTCATATGTCCCAATAATCTATTCCCAATGCAGCTACTTAAGGTAATCAACATTTCAAAATGTAATCCCCTTTCCGTTATATAAGCTGAACCAAACATTTGAATCAGCTCTTTGTATTAGGATAACATGTAACCATGTTTCATAGAATCAAACCATACGGGCCACAGATGTACGGCTGAGCCTTAGAGATTTAAGGGAATAGAGTAAAATATTTGTTCTTAATTTAAACGATTATTTATTTCTTAAGGGAATAGAGTACAATTCTGTTTTTAGAATGACATTATCTCTCTTTTCTATTTTAGCAACTGCTTTTGAAGTCAATACCATCTTGCTTTGAATTGAAGTGCAGAGCATATAGCTTACTTAGCCAGTGCTACCATTTTTTGTTTCTTTTATTCATAAGAATGTGTCTCTGATTAATGTCAATGGTGCTCAGTATTTGATAAGCCACTGGTAAATTTTTCCTTAGGATCTTAGATGAGCAACATAGCAATTGATTTATGTTATATTTTCTTCATTGTGGGTTCGAATAAGACTGTGTCTGTGTTGCATGTTACTTTGCATCACAATCATAATTTCTTGTAGGATTTCAATGAAGTTGTGGTCTTGCAACTTCAATTCACAGCTTGCAAATGCTTTGATAATTGAAGGAGATTACCGGGGTTCAATCTCTGCCTTAGAGTGTGGATTTGCCTGTGCTAGAGAAATAGGTTACCCAGAGTTGCAGGTTTGTGATTGAAGGTTATAAGAATGGACATGTCCTCTGATTACTGATTTTCTTCTGCGCTTTGCATTGATCATTATATAGTAATCTATTACTGTGATAGAAAATCCTCTTGTAGTTAACCTTCTCTTCTTGTACTAAAAAAATGCCTTTATAATGCCATTAACTATGTATGATTTCTTGCATTACATGAAATCTAATGAATAAGCCACACTCAGATGTTTTTCGCCACTTCTATATTGCATGTCCACCTCATGCAATGGGATGATGATAAATTGGTTGAGCAGGCTGTTAATAAATGCAACAAGATTTGGGATTCCATCGAGTCTAATGAAGTAAGTGCAGCTATACCTTACCTAGCTTATTGCTTTTTAGTGTATATAATGCGCACTCTTGTTTACATCATGATTGAAGAGCAGCTAAGAAGCATGAATGGATTTAGTTTAAATGAGCGAGAGTCTCTTGAACCAGTATACTTTGGGAATGTTAGAAGGACACCGGGAGATAAGTTTATGAATTTTGATGACCATCATTTTGGTCACAACATTATAATTTGTAATATTTTGTTTTTCTTGTTATGTAAACTCTTATGATTGTTATAATTTATGTTTATGATATATATATAAATATTTTTATTTCTTAATTTTTAATATTTTTTTGTAATTATTTTTATTTTTTCTGATTTTTATATTTTTTTAAAAAATAAATTGAAATTTGCGAGGGAAAATTTTTTCCCTCGCAAATCCTCAATTTTGCGAGGGAACATTGTTCCCTCGCAAAATCCATGTATTTGCGAGGGAAAATTTTTCCTCGCAAAATTCCGTGATTTGCGAGGGAAACCTTTTTCCCTCGCAAATTCTAGGATTTGCGAGGGAAAATTATTCCCTCGCAAAATCCAGGATTTGCGAGGGAAAATGGAATTTTTCCGTCGCAAAATGATTTGCGAGGGCAATTTTTGCAACGGAAATTTTTCCGCCGCAAACCAATTTTGCGACGGAAAATAGCTTTTTTGCGAGGGAATTTTTCCGCCGCAAAAAACAGTTTTTTTAGTAGTGACGTCACTTGTAGCTTCAGTACAGTATATATATGATCATTGCAGAACTTAAACAATCATCATGACCATTTTGCATACATGTATAATTTCCTATCTCATTTTTCTTATGATACATAAGATATAACTACATATGATGAAGGACTTCAAAACATAATATATAGGGTAAATGAGTAAAAATACACATGTGCTTTACCCCGGGAGCGCCCAGCACCATATGTTTTTTTTTGGAGCAAAAATACACATGTGGTTACCATTTGGAGCAAAAGTCACATCCCACCATTATGTTACTATTCACCATGATGAGAGAGAAAGAGCTGAAGTGAACAGTAACATAACGGTGGGATGTGACTTTTGCTCCAAGATGGTAACCATGTGTGTATTTTTGCTCCCAAAAAAAGTATATAGTGCTGAGCGCTCCCGAAGTAAAACACATGTATATTTTTGCTCCCTTACCCTCTATATATATATATATATATATATTGAAAGATCAAACGCGTTACGTTATTAGACAATGCCAGCAATAAATTAAAGAAAAAAAGGGGAAGCATAGAGCAAAAAAAACGATACATTGGATTTAACAATTCTAATGGATATGCATATTATTTTCGTGCTGATCATTAATTCTGGAATCTTGCCGTTTCGTGTACCATTGATATTATCGTCATGGTTATATTCCACTTATTTAACTGTGAACGCGTACTAGCTAATACTAATTAGTGCCTAGTCCTAGTAACATCACAATATGATACAACTCTCTACATTACATTACCATACTTAATAGTAACTAACGTCCTTGTTGTACTTTTGTTGTCAATAATCCTATATGTATATCATAAACCAAGTTGGACAAAACATTTACCTCGAAATTAAACATCGTACGTCCTAATTAAAGAAATGATCTATATGGTTTAAAATAGTATTACTACCTGTGCCTCTTCATATAAGACTCAACTGACTAATTTAGGGAGATTAAAAAAGTTATTTTAAAGTATTTATATTTATTATTTTTCTTCAAAACTAATATGTCTAACTTATAAACTGATATATAATCTAATAATACACATTATTATAAGTATTTCAAAAAGATAATGTAACCCTTAATCTCTTCAAATAAGTTAACTAGGTCATATATCAACAATATGAGGAATACTCCCTCTGGTCCCTAATATATGACATATTTTGGGAGTTGATCTTGGTCCTAAATATAAGACATAGTTTTGATATTTGTCAATCTTTTCCTAATTTGCCCCTTTGATGCTCAGCTCCCTGAACAATGATTAAGGAGAATGGGGAATGAGGGAATTAAGAAGATATATGATGACTAGGGTGTTTTAGAAAATATATGTCATATTAACCAACTTAACTAACTCTATTTATCTAATCAAATTAGATAATTAAATATGTCTTGTATATTAAGAACCAAAGGGAGTATTATTAATTATTTTGTCATCAGGTTAGGTTTGGGGAAAATGATAGCCAGGTCCCAAGGACTATAAAAAATAGCAAAAAAGTCTCAACAGAAATTCACATATCAAAAAAGTCCCTAAAGACTTTTTTGATATTATTTGTATTGACAATAAGAAGTGCTATATTCACAACAAAATTTAAAAATCTGATCATTTACAACAGAAAAAGCTATATTCACAACATAAAATGTTATATTCACGACAAAATTAAACACTTGGATTTTGTTTCAAACTCAGGTCCCTAAGCGTACAGAGGCCATTCACAACAGGAAAACTATATTCACAACAAGAAGTGCTATATTCACAACAGAATTTAAAACCTAGGCATTCACAACAGAAAAAACTATATTCATAACAAAAAGTGCTAAATTCACAATAAAATTTAAAAACATGGATTTTTTTTCAATACAAATAATATCAAAAAAGTCCATAGGATTTTTTTTGATATGTGAATTTCTGTTGGGACTATTTTACTATTTTTTATGGTCCTTGAGGCTATCATTTTCCCTTAGGTTTGATTGTATATATGGAGTAAAGTACAAAGTTGAGATAAGCCCCAAGCCAATCATCATCTTAGTTCTTAGTGATTAAAACCAAGCAGCAATTTTGATCGTGAAGACCTATGGATACATAATTATTCTCCGGCCTATTGATTGATCTCTCCGCCGTCACAGAATCTTCTTCATTATATATTCCTCTCAATTTACCTGAGATAAGTCTGATCACATTTTATCATCTGAATCATGGGTGGTATGATGAGCTGTCTCAGGAACTCTTCAGAACCCAAATCTGAAGAAGCAGTATCAAACAATGGTGGACCATCAGTACCAGATCATAGCCAAACAAGAAGATACAAGAAAAAGCAACACCACCATAAGAAGAATCTGAAGGAGTTGACGACGTCGTCTAGGGATAATTCACTGACACTAGAGGATTCTTCAGCTGGATTCAAGACCCCTAGGAGAAAAATCCACCCTTCTTCTTCGAGACAAGTTCCTAGGCATTTGATAAGCGAAGCTAAAGACAGTATGTGCCTGGACAGGCCAATGATGATGATTAATAATTACTGGGAACAAAAACAAGAAGACGACGATGAAGAAGAAGAAGAAGGGAAGTCAGAATGTTTATCAGTAGTGGGTGTTAAAGAAGAGGTGAAAAGGGTAAGGTTTAAGCTTCCTCACGTGGTGATATTTTACTCACCAGAAGTAGAGGAATCTCAGGGGTATTATTGTAATACAACACGTGACGATCCTTCTTCTTCTTCCTTCTACTTGACATTGGAAGAAAATTTCAGAGGATCTGATGGATCGGACGAGTTCAGTAGTTTCAGTCTTGCAGTGGACACTCTTCCTCGGGCCTCTTTCTCTTCTGGCCTCTGAATATTAAAAGAAATGAGTCAACTTTCTAATTTATATATGATTCAAAACGATATATAAAGATGCAGTTTCTTAATATTAGGGTTTTACGTACGGTACGAGATTTGGTATTAGTTTAACGTCAAAAAGAAGTTATATATATACTCTCTTTGGTCTTAATTATAGCAACACATTTGAGAATTGTTCTTGTTCTTGGTCCTAATTATTGAACAAAGTTTTAATTTTTGTCATTTTTTTTTTTCTAAAATATCCCTTTTGATACTTCCTAAAATGATTGTAATGTTATGGCTATTAGCTCCTCCAAAATAACTCTAGTTGCCTACAATGAGACTAGGCCTCGTGTTAGGCCTCTTTGAGGATTACGCTTATGTGAAAAGAACAAGCTTATGCGAGCCGGTATGTGGAGATACATTGAAAGTAATGCAACATATGAGACTGAGCTTCGTGTTATGCTATTTTAAGTTTTAACTAAGAGTATTTTAGGAAAATGAATATAATTAATTAATTTAATTACTATCTTTAATCTCTCTAAAATCTGGTAAATAGCTTCTATAATTAGGATCGGAGGGAGTGTTTGTGTATATTGAACTGCATGCATCAAACTGCTCAGAACATGATTAATCTCATGCCGTTAAGAATAAATTGCATAAAGAAAAAGCTCATTGATCACATATCCCAGAGGGCTTTGATGATAAGTTGAAATATTTCAAGGAATATTGCTTCTTTTTTATTAAGCGTTAGAGCGTAGGTCTATTTGAGAAAAGTACATTCACGCAAGTAGAGTCAAAACTCATTTCATAAAGTTATCTTGCATATTAAAAAAAAAAGTCAGTTAATACAAATAGGCATATGAGGGAGTAAATATACTCAACTCTTCTCCCGAGAATTTGAATCTTCATGTAAGGGATTACCTTGGATATTGCTTATGGATCTGGCTTCCATCCTCTTCTCTTCCCATCCTCTTCCATCATCTTCCTCATCTGAGCCGTTGAATGAAGATCTGAACGGTGGAAATTTTTTTAAAAAAATTACCGCATGCGGACCACACACCGCATGCAGTGTAAATTTAATGTAAAAAAGGGCAGAGGACAGTAGCGGGTCCATTGCTTATATACTTAGATATTTTTCTTCTTTTTGATCTGTGTGTTACAAGAAGATTTTTAATTTCTCTACGGTAGGATTTTTCTTCATGGATTATACCCGGGATGTTTTGTATCTTAATCAGTTATTTTATATATATATATATATGACTTTGTTTTGTTTTTTTAATATTTAAAATAATACTAAAATTCATCTCGTGGTTAGCGAGATTCTATAATTTTGCTTTTTAACAATTTATATGAATGGTTCGAGAGATTGTAACTCATCATTTTGTTTTCTAAAATTAAAACATGAATTATATGCAGTGCTCGAGTTACACGGGGTGAGTACTTTATGCCGAAGTATTACAATACGTGATGCATGGTTATGTAATTTGAATTGCATGTGGGTTTTTCGTAATCAACCTCTTTGTGCATTATTCTCATAAGTTACTGCTAATGTTATTTAACCAAATACATTGAAGAGGATATATGGAACTGTTTATAATTTACTCAAAGTTTTGTTTTATTATTATTCAATTCAATAATAGGGTGTTAATTAGATCAATTTATGTAATTAGGGAATATTTAAAATCATTTGAACTTATGACAAATTTAATGTTTTTGTATATTGGTAGGCATGGATTAATTATAAATAACTTGTATTTTTAGGGTCAGAGAATTAATGAGCATTAATTGTATGTATACTAAACGAAATATTGGCGGCTCTATTCCTTTTTGTAAGAATTAAATTTTTGAAGAGTAAATACCCTTTCTGATGGCTGACAAAAGACACGGATCCCATTTTGGTCCATAACAAAAAAAACGACCCTCATTTGTATTTTTTATGGAACTAAAAAAGACATTTTGAAAATTTGTGAGGGATCAAAATGTCCACCAATCGACCATTATTCGTTCTTTTTATGGACTAAAAATGAAATTTTTTTTGTCAATGACCAAAATGGGGTCTGTGTTTTTTGTCAGGGTATTTACTCATTTTTGAATTAGTTCATTCTTTTTATAAGATATGGTGCATTTTTACTAATTTTACCCATAATTTATTTTAGGGTTAAAGTTGTAAAAATACACATGTGTTTTTCTCTGAGGAGCACCCAGTAGCAAATGCTTTTTTTAGGTGCAAAAATGACTATGTGGTTACAAATTAGATGCAAAAATACTGTTTGACTGTTAAGTTTGACTTTGACCGTTAAATTTGACTTTTTTTTGTTGACTGGACGATGATGTGGCATTTCAAAGGTACAAAAATACAGATGTGATTTGTCAACAAGAGCGTCAAACACCAAATTCTTTCTTTTTTTTAATTTAATAATTTTATTTTTAGTATCCTAAAAGTACTTTTTACAAGTCAATACCCTAAAATATTTTTTCAGTATCAGTCAGTATCTTTTTAGTACCGGTCAATACCCGAAATATTTTTTCAATATCCTAAAATAACTTTTCAAGATTATGAAGTATTTTTTATGTACCAGTCAGTATCCTGAAAGTACTTTTTAGTACCATCAAGACTCGAAATATTTTTTTCAATATCAGTCAGTATCCTTTTAGTACCAGTCAATACCTGAAATATTTTTTCAAGATCCTAAAATAACTTTTCAAGATTATGAAATATTTTTTCTATACCAGTCAGTTTCCTGAAAGTACTTTTTAGTAACAGTCTGTACCCTGAAATATTTTTTTCAATATCAGTCAATATCCTTTTAGTACCGGTCAATACCTGAAATGAAATATTTTTTTCAATATAAGTCAGTATCTTTTTAGTACCTGTCAATACGTGAAATAGTTTTTTAGTATCAGTCAGTATCCTTTTAGTACCGGTCAATACGTGAAATATATTGACTGATACCAAAAAAAATATTTCAGGTATTGACCGGTATTAAAAGGATATCGACCGACATCAAAAATATTTCAGCTACTCATCGTACTAAAAAGTACTCGTGATATCGACTGTACATAAAAATACTTCATAATCTTGAAAAGTTATTTTAGGATCTTGAAAAATATTTCAAGTATTGACCGTACTAAAAGGATCTTGACCGATCTCGAAAAAAATATTTCAGGGTACTGACTGGTAAAAAGTACTTTAGGATACTAAAAATAAAATTATTAAATTAAAAAAAATGGTGTTGGGCGCTCTTCTTGAAAAATCACATGTGTATTTTTGCACATTTGAAATGCCACGTCATCGTCCAATCAGAAAAAAAAAAAATCAAACTTAACAATCAAAGTCAAATTTAACGGTCAAACGGTATTTTTGCACCTAATTTGTAACCACGTGTGTACTTTTGCACCTAAAAAAAGTACTTGCTATTGGGTGCTCCTCAGAGAAAAACACATGTGTATTTTTGCACATTAACCCTTTATTTTATACATCGTTTTTTTTTTCCACATACATTTTTTTTTACTATTTCCCTTTTTCTAAAATATTACTGGATAACAATTACTCAAAAAGAAACAATACAGTCCAAGTTCAACCGATATCACTACTTCCCTTTCACTTACCCTCTTATATAAACAAGAGATTACATTTTTTATATTTTATTATTAGAGAAAAAAAAAATACCACTTAAATTTTAAAATCTCAAATGAGTCTTGTTGCTTCAGAGTATATATATTGACTACACTTGAATAACAATTGATAACTTATTTTAAGAGAAAATTACTGACTTAAGATTTTGAAGTTCAATTTTGTATTTTCTTATCTTTTTCCCTTATTACTACTTCTTTAGTCCTTAATATAATACATGTGTGGGGTTGATCATAGTCCTAAATATAAAATCAACTTATCATATTTATCAATATTTTTTTAATTTACCCCTATTGATGCTCCCTCAATAATAATAAAAAAGAAGAGGGAATAAGAGAATTAAGCAAGATGATTAAGGTATTTTAAAAAATGTATGTTTATTAACTTACTTAATTAATTTTTTTAATATTATCAAATTAAATAAATATTATTCGGAAAATTCATCTAAGGGCTTAAATTAGCAAAAAAATGTCAAAAAATGCTTAAGAAAAAGTCACATGTCAAAAAAGACCCAGGGTCTTTTCTGGTATTATTTCATAAACGTTAACAACTATATCAGTCGAATTAACAACTACATCAACAGAAGATTAACAATTAAATCAGTAGTATTAACAACAATATCCTAACAACTAAATCAGTAACATTAACAACTAAATCAGTACCCATTAACAACTATTAATAACTAACATTTTATGAAATAATATCAGAAAATGCCTTGAGACCTTTTTTGACATGTAACTTTTTCTTGTGTCTTTTTTAATTTTTTTTGTGTGCCCTAAGATGGATTTTCCCAATATTATATCTTATAGAGGGGTACTACTTTAACTAATTTTAATAGAACTTTTTAAACCACCCCATTATATAGGGAGAATCCTTGCCAAGGCCTAATTAAGGTCCAAAATTGTAAAAAGGGTCCCAACAACTTTCACATACCAAAAAGGGCCCTAAGGCCTTTTCTGAGATTTTTCATTAAAATTTAGTTGTTAATTTGACTGATTTAGTTGTTAACCTAATGATATTGTTGTTAAAGTGACTGATTTAGTTGTTAAAATATTGTTGTTAATACCACTGATTTAGTTGTTAATGGGTATTTATTTTGTTGTCAATTTGGCTGTTTTAGTTGTTAACGTTTATACCAGAAAAGGCCCTATGACCCTTTTTGGTATATGAAAGTTGTTGGGGCCCTTTTTGTAATTTTGGACCTTAATTGAGCCTTGGCAATGATTCTCCCCATTATATATAAAAAGGACGAAAGGGAGAGTGAAGTCCAAAATCCACTGTCTGTTAAAAATAGGCAAATGATGTCAGTCACTAGCACCTAACAGTCATCCCATAGCTCCTAAATTTGGCTTCGCATAGCAGTCGGTTACTTATTCCCTCTTCTTCCTTCTACTTTATATCCTTCCCTTTCTTTTCTGCTCCACTTCCAGATCCATGAATATGGCTATGGCTCACTTGACCCTAACATTTTCTTTTGCCGTGCTTCTGATCTCCACTACTGCCGCGGTGGTCGGAGCAGCCAAGGTGCACCATGTTGTTGGAGGAGACCGCGGATGGGACTCATCTTCAGACCTCTCCGCCTGGTCCTCCACCAGAACCTACACCGTCGGCGACGAGATCTGTAAGAAAAACACTCTCATTAAGCCTTCATACATTCATACTATACAATTTTGGTGTGTATTTATGTTACTGTTCTATCCCTCTCCTTAATATATATATATATATATTTTTTGATTATATTAAGTAAATTAGTCGATTAGTTATTATGATATGTATTTTTAAAAATGCCCAGTTATTTTTCTTTATTCTCTTTTCCTCTTTATTATTAATATTGAGGGTTACTAACAGGGATAAATTAATAAATTAAGACAAGATTAAGAAATATAAAAATTATATTTTATATTTATAACTAAGTTTAACTCTATAAATATGTCTTAAAATAATAATATTGATTGGAGGGAGTATCTCTTCTGTACGCTAAAACGACTGTCGTATGGCACTCATTGTGAATTTTAGGCCTTGCTCTTCTCAGTGTCCTTCAAGTAGCAAGTAAAGAAATGGATAAATCTAGTGAGAATTCACTATTTTCAGCAATGGTTTTGATTTTTAATTTTAAAATCAAGTGTATGATTGAACTTGGTCAAAATTTTGACTTGGTTTATTTAATTTGTCACATTAATTGCCATTTCGACTTCTAGTATTAATATTTAATATGGTATTATTTTAATAGTACAACACTACAATAAGTTACTCTCCTGTTTTAAAATATCAGACTCAATTGATTTTTTCAGAAAAATTAAAAAAAAAAAACTAAATATATGAGATAATCATATTATATGTTATATTTTATTAAAATATATATCAATTTATAAATCACATAAATTAGTTTGGAGAAAAAACGATAAATATAAATATTTTAGGGTTAAATAGTAAATTTGCCCTGAAAGTTTTCGTTAAGGAGCAATGGTACACTGATTTTTTTTTTTTTTGTCTCAATGTTGTCCAGGACATTTCAAAACGTAGCAATATTGTCAATTTCTGTTAAAAAGCTAACGGTTAATATCAATTTTTTTACGGTTTTAACCGAATAAGGTAATATTGCTACATTTTAAAAATTTCGGGGAAATATTACTCTTGGACTTATACTTTTAGGATGGATTTACTACTTAACCCAATATTTTAAACTAATTTATTTAATTTCGCTAATCTCTAAAAAAAAAAAAAGTCAACTTATCCTATCCTATCCTCACAAGTTTTTCAAACGCCAGGGATCTCGTACTCGGCAGCAGAGGGGACAATAGCGGAGGTGAAAAGCAAGGAAGAATATGAGTCGTGCGATGCGAGCAATCCCATCAAGATGTACACGGACGGTCTACAAACGATACCGCTGGAGAAAGAAGGGATCAGGTACTTCCTCAGTACTAAGCCCCACAGCTGCAACAATGGCCTGAAGCTCCACGTCAAGGTTCAGCCCATGACGAACTCTTTGTTGTCTTCTTCTTCCTCTTCTGCTGCAGAACTTGAAGCTGAAGGTCCGTCAACACCTTCTGCTTCGCCTCCTCATAATAATGGAGTCTCTTCTTTTCCCATCCTGATTCTCATGTTTTGCGTCTCAATCACGTTTCTGTGTGCTTAAAATTGATTCTGTTAATTAAGAATCAAGACTTCTAAACTATTTATTGCTTTCTGGTATCTATTATGTTGCATGTATTAAAGACTTGGGAGATTTGGATATTTTGTTTATGCTACTGAGTACTGACTGTACTATATGATTGTGATTTGGGAAATTAGTAAAGTTACTAATTATGTTTCTATTAATACCAAAACTACCATACTAACTTGGTTCAAGCCTAAATTACTAGAAGGTGGCCCATCTCAATCTGATACATTACAACAAAATAAGTTGGGAAAAACATGGGTTGGCTCAAATGGTAAGAGTGACTTGTGTCGCTTAAGTAAGGTTTCGGGTTCGAATCTTGTGAATGTAAAAAACCTCGTTGGGAGACTCTCCCACCAAAGTCAGGTGTGTGACGCGGGTTGGATCCGGATTAGTCAGGGCGAAGCCCCGGTGAACCGGGTGGGCAACCAAACAAAAAACAAAAAAAAGTTGGGAAAATCCCTCTAAGGACCAAAAAAATGTCAAAAAAGTCGCATTAATAACTCCTTCAGATAACTCTATCTGTGAGATTTAACAACTCCTTGAAACCTTTTTAAGGTCAGAATTTTTCGTAGGACTTTTTTAACATCTTTTTACTCCTTTGGGGACCGTAAAGCAATTTTTCCAAATAAGTACCCTTCAGGCCTTTAAATAATGTTCTTTTCTTTTATGAATTTTTCTCATTCATATATACATATATCCTTTAAAATATAAAACTTGTGAAGCATCTCTAAAGAATCAATTCTGCCAGCACAAGGGAATACTATGATAACTTCTGAACATCCCTCAGTCATTAAAATACATCAGGTTAAGTGCTTCTACACTTTCACAACGCATTAAAATAATATTCGAAATTCCTAATCTAACAGCCGAAAGCTGAGGGACAAAAAGACAGCAACTATAAGTTGGTGATGCCGAATATACATTTAGGATTATCCTACTTGTTCTTTAAGTGACATGAGACATAACTAAAAAATACTCTTAATTATAAGACTAAATTGACTTTTATTTAGAGAGATTAAGGAAGTTAAATAATTTACTTAATTATATCATATGTTGTGTATCCTTAGATTATATATTAATTTATTAGTCAAACTAATTAGTTTGGAGAAAAAAATAAAAATACTCTAGGCTATGTTTGGTTTGAGAGGAGGGAGGGGAAGAAACCCTAAGGAAGATATTGACCAAATTACCATTAATAAGATTTTTTTTTTTTTTTGTTGAGTGTATTTTTAGAATGAAAATTTTTCATAGGTTATTTAGTAAAGATGAGAGAAAAAATTTATCTATCCCCCTTCCCTCCCGTCAAACCAAATATACGGTTAAAATAATTTAATTAGCTTTCTTAATTTCTCTAAAAAAATTAACTTGATCTTATAATTAGGACAAGAGGGAGTAGCATCTAAGGTCTCCAAGACTAATTAAACGACACCAAATGCCTTACTGTTGACTTAAGAAACACCAAATCATAGATAATTCTTGGCATACAACTATAGGAACCAAGGATGACTGTTAGTACAATTCAACCAAAAGAGGCAGTGGCTGTTGCAATATCTTACTAGAGCCCCATCAGTAACAACTAAAACCCCCTATACTTTTCTGGTCCTTTTCTGATTTTGGGGGTGGGAGGGAAGAGTTGGTCATCGTCAGAACTAAAAAAAGACACAAGTAACAAGATACAATATAGCATTTCACAGGTGGCGCACATAAGGTGGGGAAAATAATCCAAGGCAGTATTGTCTGTCTTTCTTTTCATTTACTATGTATTCAGTGTAAGAAAAACAAACAGAAACATGGGAGGAGTGAAGTGAATTTGGGGAGCACCAATTCATAAATTCACTACCCATATAGCCACGTCGTCTAGCACCGCCAAACAATGAATCGGTCACCTATCTCTCAGTATAACATAACTGGATCCGTTAGTCTTCTGTATCTTAGAGATTCTCTTCAATATCTCAGCAAAAGCTTGTTTATCCTGCAAATAGCAAAGAAACACAGGTGTGATTTCAACCGTGGCAGGACATGTCGATATGGCATAACAATATCTTTAACTGGCATTATTATAATCCTTGGTTGGCCTCAACCGTGTTCAACAGGACATCAAATTATTCATTCCTATCCTTACTTGCAACACAACTTACATGTCCATCTAATTAAACAAGGCACTCCTTCCCTAAACGACCATAACATTATTGGCTGTCAGCATTATCTTAACAAGTTGGTCATATAACACATAAATTAAGTCTCATAAATAACAGCAATCCATTTGTAAAATTTTGCATATCAAATATGAATTAAAAATGGGCTAACAGGCAGGAAAAAAACACATAATGTGACAGTGAGGTAAGAATATAGATTACGGGAAAAATCAAGTCATTTAGCATAACAGATAAAGCAAAAGCTTTTGGCAGAGCTTACCTCTGAAGATCTCAATCTAGCCTTAAATTTAGCAACAAGATCCTGTGTGGTCACTGGAGTCTTCTGCATTAAAACAGCTCGAATTTCTTCTTCACTCACAGGCCCAGAAGCTGTGCTGGCAGATGACCCTGCTTTTGATGACAGTGGTGGTGTGCCTTTTGGTTGTACATTACTTTTGGGTGCTGGCCCGTTTTCATCTTTGACAGATGATTTTAGTTCCTGATTCATTCCATGGGACAGTTAGGACATTCAAATTTCAATAGCAACTAAAAGTTTCAGAAAACTTCTAATAGAAAGTATAGAAGCCATATTGCATTTGAAGCATCAATAAGAAAATGCCTGAGTTTAATTAGGGGAATTGTTGTCCAAATTAATATAAAGCAGCCTCTGAATCTGCTATTATTAGTTTTGCATTTGTGTCTTTTCACAATCAAGGCAACAAACACATGTTCAATCAATTATACATTTTTTAAGAGCTATCCAAGCTCTAGGAATTATCAAATAAGCACACTCTCCCACAAAAAAGAAAAAGGCTCCACAAAAGCAAGCTCATGCAAGCAATGACATACATTTTCAGTCTTCACCTTCTTTGGCGGTGCTACAGATGGTTTTGTTTCCTCATTTAATTTTCTCTTCCCCTTTGAAGTCTTTGAAGTTGATGGAGTTCCTCGAGCAGGTTGAGATGGTGCAGGCTTTAAAGGGCTGTTGTCAGCAGGTTCTTCCTTAGGAGCATCCTTCTGCTTTGGAGCGACCACAGGTGGAAGCTCATCATCCATCTAAACAAACCAGACTGATCCATTAAGTAATGAAAAAGATAATTTGAGTTAATAATCATTTGCAAGAGTTTAGGGACTCGCAATGAAATCCAATCAATTGAATTGGCCACTTCTCTTTTCTGTGAAGTCAAGAGGTTCATAGCAAATGCAAAATCAATTGATAACTAAACAGGTATTGCACTGCGTGCACAAAGCTTTGCTACAGTATCAAAGAAAAAGAGGAACAAATGAAAGAGAAAACAAGACACGGTCCATACGTCGTCATCGTCGTCGTCATCCTCAGCATCAGATTCATTCATCCCATTAGCTCGACCAAGCAGCTTCTTCAGCTCCTTCCCAGATTTACTCAAACCTCCCTCCTCTTCATTCTCTTCATCCTCATCATCTTCATCCTGAAATTACAAGCCATAAAATAACACATTTAAGGAAGAAATAAATCATCTTCATCTTTTTGGACAATCATCAGCATCTGCATCACTATTTAAGAAAGCACTTTTACAGCTGTCATGAGCTATCATATTTCAAGGAGCAGATCACGGACTTTACTTTCAACAACTGAGTAAATATCATCTATAAGACAGCTTAGAGCCATCAAACTAGGAAATAAAGTATTTGTGAAACTACAGTAACACCCAAAAAGAAGGAAAGAAAGACAAAGAAAAATTAGGTGGGATAATTTCCTGTGAAGCACAACCGCAATCAGAGCATGCTTATGCCTGACAAGTTTGAGCACTAAAATCAAATTAGATAATTTACATTTGTTATGTCAATGTCTACGCTTCTAGGACAATTTCCACAAATACAATTTTTTTGGCCCAATTCCAAAGTTCCAATTGAATCACTAAATAGACGGCTCAACAGAAACATGTTTAAATGAGTTCTTATTAAACAGTGGTCTGTATCATCTCTAATTTTTTCCAACCAAAAAAAAAAACACCAACTTCCATTTTCTTTTCGTAAATAACTTTATTCTCGCTTAAGAAACTACTTGCAGCCTTTGTGATTATGGCTTACGGAGAATGAGGGGGGAAAAGCCCAAAATCCAGTTATAGATGTAGCTAAAGACATGGACCAAAAATACCAACTGCACAATTAGAACATCAATTTCTCAGTCGAAATGTCACTTGTCTAATTAAAAAATAATAATAACCTGCTTAATTTCAGGTGGAGCAGGAACTTCAGGAGCCAAATCTTCTCTTTCCTCTGGATCGTTACCAACAGCTTCATCATCATCAGTGAAAATCTCCTCGTGCTCCCAATCATCACCTATAATAAATGTATAAATATATTCATAAAAAAGAATAAGCACGTAAAATATAAAACGACAGCTCCGCTGAAGTGTTCATAAAGATTTCAAAAGATTATGAACAAATTAGGATATATAATATATACAAATGAACATCCTATGTTCTTTTTAATTTATGCGAAGTCAAGATTTCACAATAGAACATAATATGATCAAATTTACCAATTATGCCAATGGGCTATATCATTTTATCAAGGCTTCAACTAAACTCTTAGCCTACAAAGTCAACAAAGTGTTAAACTCTTAGCAGTACTTATAAGCTGCATGTGTTTTCATCCAGATATAATGCCTGTCATACCCATCTAAGGCCCAAATTAAAGCTTCCAAACCTAAATTTTGTGAAACCTCAGGTCCTCAAATTTAACTTACCCGGACAATTTGATTCCACCAATCACTCTCTAAGCTATAAGATCCATGAGGTAATGTGATTCACAACAATGAATCCAGAAGGAAATCAATTAACAAACGGTTCCTATTGTCTCCAACCCTTACTTTATTCTATTGTCATTTCTCCCAAAGCAATGACATACATCTATTTAACCTATAGCAATAAACTGCCACTGCGGCAAAAAATTGCATGGCAAATCAATCGCTTCAGCATGAGACTTGCTAGAAATCAGTAATAAACATTACAACCATACTCATCAGCAAATACAATGAATAAACAAGATTAGACCCACCCTTCTCACTAACATCATCATCTTGATCATGGTCCCCTCCCCTTGGACCTTCCTCATCATCATCACCACCTTTTTTATCAAGTCCAAGTCTATTTTTCCTTGCTGCCTCCTCATCCTCATCCTCCTCCCCCCTATCTGAGACATTACCTTCATCATCATCACTGGATTTTTTACGTCCTCTCCCTCCTCCTCCTCCTCCTCCACCACCACCACCACCACTTTCCTTGTCTTCAAACCTTCCGTGTTCACCAAATGCAGCTGGACCGTTACTTGCTGCTTTCATCATCCATCTTTCATAGCCATCAGCAGTTTTCTTTCTATTCTTCATCTTCTCTTCTGCTTCTTCCAACGTCAGTTGCTTATACTGTGCAACCTTGTTAAAGTTGTACCTAAAAGGACAAAAATGCATATCATCCATCGGCACAAATTCTTTGACCAGAGACTCGAAAAGTATTAATAATAATCCTTCTAAATAAATCAAAACTGAAATCATAGGAAAAATCTTCCACAAAACAATTATAAACACAAATATGCATACCAAGAACCAGCAGGAATGGCAACAAATTCCTTCCTTTCCAGCATTAGCAGGTAATATGTAGCTGATTGTGCGCCTTCAAGTTGACCCTGGTACTGCGACTGGCCAGTTTCATCCTCCAAGAGCCAAGGCTTATTCTTGTACTTCTCCTGCGAAGATTCATCAAAAATCAAAACAAAAATCTAAGGCAGTTGGTTTGAAACAAATAGTTGCCTTTTTTGTCCTGTATAACCACATAAGTGTCGCTCTGGCAACTCAAGCCTTGTACATGACATTACGTTATATATGGATTGTAAAATAATGTCAAATCTAGGCTTACTCAATTGCAAGGCATCCGTCATAAAACTTAGAAACAAGGAGATGGTGGTCTACGTACGCAAAGATAGGTTCATTACCCGCAAAGCATCAGTCAGTTGGCGGCCCTGCAAACCATCCTTCTGTATAGACCACTTATTTTCAGCACTTTTCTTTTTCGAAAAATCAGGTAATCCAGTAACAAACCTTCCGATGAAGTAGTTTTTGTCATTGCTAGAACTTGCACGAACATTATATTCCTGTCAACATTACAAAGCCATTAGGCCTCTGCATCCTAGAAACAGAAGCAAAACTTGACCATATTAAAGCATTGACTCTAGAATAGAGATAATGCAAAAATCCACCAAAACTTTCCCTTCCATGAAGATAACACTGACCACAAGTAATCACTATGCATCTAGCCAAAGCCGAAGAAAACAAATTTGGGAATTTGGAAAATCAACAATTCAGCCATAACAAAAGCGAAGGGCGATTAAAAAAATTGGGGGAAAGAGAGATAAAGCCAACCCGGATCAAGCGAGTGACGGTGGCTCCACAATCGGGGCATTTGGCCTTCTTCTCAGCCATGTTTTTGCCACAGTTCAAGCATAGAGTCATGTGCTTGCAGTTGCTTCCATAAAGATCCGAAGTTGATCCACACCCGCCACAGGAGGGCTTCAACAGCAAGTCCATCGACATTTCTATGTCACTATGAACAAAAAAATTTCCAAGCGAGATCAAACAGATACGCAGGAAATCGCCTATTGAAGAAAAAACGAAGGACGTCTAGGTTTAAAGCCTTGTAATTCAGCTGAAATTTTTGGATACCGCACAGCTTCTGAGGCGAATCGGAATCATGAAGCTGTCCATGAATGTTCCGGTGATTCTCTCCTTTGTTTCAATTACACCATTTTGGACAAAAGTACTATTTCCACCGTGAAACTTGCGAGTAATACCAATTTAGTCGTAAATATTTTTTGGGAAAATCCGGCTCAAATTAGTAAAAAATGTCAAAAAATCAAAAAATCAAAAAAAAAAAGTCACATGTCAAAAAAATCTAGATCTTTTCTGATATTATTTCATAAATGTTAACAACTACATCTACATGAACATTAACAACTAAATCAGTAGACGTTAACAACAATATCTTAATAACAATATTCATTAACAACTAAATCAATACATGTCAACAACTACATAGTACATATTAACAACTAAAGTTTTATAAAATAATACCAAAAAAAGATCTTATGACCTATTTTTGACATGTAATTTTTTTTTGATATTTTTTTAATTATTTGAGCCGTGAGGTAGATTTTCTCATATTTTGTTGGACCATTTTGTCTGGGTTAGTTCCACTTACCTATTCAGAAAAAACTTTATTTTTAATAAATTCCTTCTAGCTTTTTTTTTTTTTTTGAATATAAGCTTAGTAATATTTTTTAATGAGGCATAAACTGTGTTCAGGAATTGCACACCTCATTCATTTATAACTTTCTTTTGTCATCCTTTATCCAAGGTAAAAAGTTAAAAACTAGTGTACTCGTGATAAATAAGAAAGGTTTAACTCACAACCTCTCACAAAAAGAGAAGTGATTGATATCAATCGAGCCAAACCACTTAATAAATTTGATTGATATCACTTTTTAATTGTTGATTGACAATTTTAATCCTCTCAATTATTATTTGTGTCAGACGCTTCTCGGGTAATAGTTGGTTGGCAAATCTACACCTTAACCCAAAGGTAAATGATAGACTTTGTAATTCTTACTAGCTCTTGACATAATTTAGATGTAATTGATAAATTAATTAAATCTGGATGTTCTAGATGTTTAGGAATGCTAAGCTCAAAATGTTGTAACTCGATCTTCAAAGGCAATTTTTTCTGCTCTATGAAATCTTTATAATAAAATTTATCAACAAATTTGCAAATATTATCACTATTAAACGACTTGTACATGTTTTTCAGATATAAAATTATGCTCAAAGTAAGTAATTCAACAGTATTATCATTGAACCTGCTATTTAATTCTTGCAATTGATAATCAATGTTAGCAAAAAAGATATTTATCCTATAAAATTTTTCAGTAAACAAATCATCTTATTCATTTCGAACATAACCTCTTCTTCCAATATATTTTGCACTAATATCTGGAATGTGAATGTCTTTGCTTTTTAAAGATGATCATAGGTCTCTTGCAGATCTCATTCTCGAGTAACAAGAATCTCTTTGCTGTTTAAAGATGATCATGTTAGTAGAAATATCTTATAATCTGTTATCCAACATCATATTTTGGGTGATGAAACATAACTCTTGGTGCAATGTTTTAGTTTACCTCATCTTCAGATCTCGTAGGAGTGTTGATTTGTCGATTGAATCTCTGGACATTATAGAGCTCCATAATTCGATCGTAATTCTCACCCCACCTTCTTTGAGCTTGCCATGTATTGAACATCTCTCGGATGCGAAGTCAAATGCTCATTGTCGTCAGCCTGTTGCTTTAGGGTATGTTTGGTTTGAAGGAAGGGGAGAAAAAAAAGGAGGAGAGAGGAAAATTTGTGGGCCCCACTACACTCAATTTTAAATTTTTTTTTTCTATCATCTCCTTTTTTTTCTCTCCCCTCCCTCAAACCAAACATACCCTTAACATCATGCTTATGACTTTAATAACTAAAATCTGATATATTTCTAAAAATCACTTTGTTTATATATAAATGTTTTTTAGGGGGGCGGGGGCCACCCCTAGCCCCTAATTCCGCCGTTGCTTGAAAGACCGTAAGCTGGTCCGAGCCATGCTAATTATGCTGAGGTTCAATGTCCTAGTGCCTTTCTCATGTCTTTCTCCTTCTCACCAACACGTTTTCGTTTTAAGGAAATGGAATTCCCTTCTCTGTTTTTAGATTGGACCAAATTTCGAATCAAGCAATTTCAAAGTAAATTTTTGTAGGTCAATATGTTTTTTTCTAACCATCCCATGACTTTAACTTGACACATAATTCAATTTGCTGTACTTCCTTTTTGTGAGAAAGGGACACCAGGTTTTTCAGAAGACAATGCTTATTTGTAGAAGCAATTGAAGCCTTTAAAACTAGCTTTTCAATCGTGATTTATAACATACAAAGTAAGTATGTGGGAAGAGTTTTGTCTCAATTTACATGAATAAACACTTTTAAGAACCTCAAACGTGATCCAAAACAAACACATTGATGTCAAATGTAATAAGGTGATGTTTTAATGTACCTAGAGAATAGGCAATATTTCAACTTGATATTCTTGGAGTTCCTCTAAATTTCTTTCTTCATCAAGCTTAGGCTTGCTTTTGTATCCGAAAAAAAAAACAAAATGAAACAGAAGTAGTATATGTGGGTAGTTAGAAACAGATCCCTTCATAATCGATTTTTCTTATTATCCTTTATGATTGGAAAGAAGAGCAAAAAATCAAAGTAATATTGTGACCTTTTAAATTTAATGGATATACATGATTTAAAAGATCAGGAACATTGATAAGAAAATGATAGAGTAAATATCCTTTCTGGTCCCTAACAAAAAACAAGGACTCCATTTTTGTCCCTGACAAAAAAAAAAGGTCATTTTTAGTCCATAAAAAGGACAAAAAAAAGGTCGGTTTTTTTGTCAGGAATTAAAATATGGTCCATATTTTTTGTCAGGAATCAAAAAGAATATTTACTTAAAATGATAATATCGACACTTGCTAAATTTGTTCAAAAAATAATGTCTATAAATGGACGGTTATCACTTCTCATAAAGACCCAACACAAAAGCGTATACCGCGCCAACAGGATTCAATTATTCAAGACAAAGGCCTCCTCCCTTTTTAAATTTCAATGATTCAATCCAAATTTCTCTTTAAAATCATTCTCACACACACACTCTCTCTCTGTTCTTCTTTCCTCTTCTTCACTCTTCTTCGCCATGAAAAGTTCTCGCAAGCCCACCTTCTTCTCCTCTTATTCCTCCTCCGCCACCGTCACCTACACCACCCACCGCAATGACCGATCTACCCCTCACAATTCCACCCCAGTCCCTGTCCGTCCTCGCCTCTCCCAATCCGACGCCGCCCTCAAGATCCAATCCGCCTATCGCTCCCACAGAATTCGCGCCCTCTATCGAAGAATCGCCGCCGTCGATTCTGAGGCTGATCACCTGCAGCGCTTGATCCAACGGCAGGACACGGTGGACGCCGTTCGGAGCATCGAGCTGGAGAAGTTGAAGATGAACGAGGCGTTGATGGCTCTGTTGCTGAGACTCGACTCTGTTCCTGGGATCGATCCGACGGTTAGGGAGGCTCGGAGAAAGGTGAGCCGTCGGATTGTAGGGTTGCAGGAGATACTGGACTCTATTTGTGAATCCAAGGTCGATGACTATAATTGGTGGGACTGCAATGGCTCCACGAAGAATTGGGATGATTTTATTGCGGATATGGAGGAAAGTGTTTGTAGAGAGAGAGGTGGTGAAGATATGGAAAGGTTTTGTGCTCAGAATTTGGGTTTCCGATGCCTTGAAAGGTTTCTCCATCAACCCTAAATTTCCCATTTACTGTGTACTATATCTACTACGATATATCTACCTCCACCTTACCGCTTTGTGATTATAACCTTTACTTGAAAATAGTCAAATACAGAAACTAGTTATAACTAGTATAAAACAGAAGGCAATTAGCAAATTCTTGTTAAGACCAATCCTAAAGAAATTTAGAACCAGGGCAAGATCCTTCAACCACGAGACTCAGCAAGTTCAAAGCCAAAATTGGTGAAAATGTGATTGACAATGACAAATGACAACCTTCAAGTATGAAGCACGATTACGGATTGGTACAAACATAGATATGCAATAACACGATACAGTTCGTGGCTAGCTATACTTAAAAACATATGTAAACATTTAGAGCCAAATTAGAAAGCAAGCTGAATTTTAAATTATTAGCACGAAGTTGAAAACTACGAGCAAGAGCAAGATCCTTCAACTATCAAACACAGCAAGATTAGAGCCAAATCTTGTGTAGATTACGTGGTGTATACCGAAAATCTTTAGTTCGTACTGTGAATACAAGATTTGACACTGTTGTTGTTGTGAATTTGAAGGATCGCTTCTCTTTTAAGACAGACTGTGCATCGAATATGCATGGAACAAAGCTCTGAATTTGGAACGAACTATATATTTATATATATGGCTTCTAGTTCAACAGCTACACTTGCACTTGAGCATGCATCTTTTGCAGTCAGAGAGTGTTGGGTAGCCATTGTTGCAGTCACATTTCTTGATGCAAACAGACTTTGAGGTGCCACCCCACAGGCAACGAGCCATGCAGTGAAGGATTGGCGAGCAGGATGGGCAACTCTGCTTCATCTGGTTCACAATGCAGTCCTTGCAGCCCCTGCCGCTGGGTGAGCAAGCCAGCACCGGTGAAACCAGCATCACTATAACCACCAGCGCCGCCGCCGCCGCATGTGCTTGAACCACCATGGCCTGTTTCTTCATTTCTATATGACTCTTAAGGTATTTGGTTCAGCCCTTCTTGATTGGCTTGTTAAGTTATACTGCGCTCGAGTCTTGAGTCTTGACTTGTTTTGGGGGAAGAAATATATGTATACGTTGAAGGTTGAGATGAGATGAGGAGAATCAGAGTATCCTCCTCCGTTATAGGGGACAGAGTCATGTTATGCTTGGCTATTCCATGTGTGATCTGGTGACAAATATTGGAGAGGGCGATACACGTGTATGCATCGAAAATGAGGAAATATTTAATTTTGCAGCGATGGTTTATTGCTGTTCTAGACCAACCTGACCATCCAACTACCACATTTACTGCTATTATTATTTCTCTGCCATGCCAGTTCTTGGTTTGCACAATAGTCTATATGTTGAATATAGTCAAATTCTTAATCTCATCGTGGTTTGTTATCCGTTCGAAAGATTTGGTGATTAATAATCTCATCGTGGCTTGTTATTCATGCCTGAGAAATAGTATACCTTCTACTATCTCTCATTTTTACTATAACTGACATCAACCATACACATTCTCGACTTACTTCGTGCATTACTAGAATTTCTGCATGGTTAGATGATGTGGATGATATAGTCTGTTTCATAGATCGTCATGAAATAGCTGCACCTCCACATTGATAGATAGTCTGTTTGTGATTTACTATCGTGTGGATACATTTGAGTAATATAACTCCATGTCCATAGTGCCTCTGAGATAACAAAAAATGTGTTTTACTCCATTCCAATGCCTCCGTATTAGTGTAGAACTATATCTTGCTAATAAATTAACAACAAATGATATATCAATACAAATGATATATCAATACGTATGTAATTAGCAAGATACATTAGTGCTCTAATAGCACTAAGATATGATACTTCTAGACTAAGTAGTTCTTCTTCACCAGAAACTACATTTGTGATAGCAAGACATTCTTGATTATTTTTAATTGTTGTTTCTATATGATATCCATTTCTGTAGATATCTTTGAAACTCAACAAGTTTTTTTTTAAAACTTGGTAGAATAAAATGCATTATCAATGCATAATTTTATTCATTCAGGTAACAAAATATTAGTTTTTCCGGAGCCCTCAGTCAAATTTATACTATCAAATATAGTTTGAATATTGGCTTCTTGCATTACTAAGGAAGAAAAATATTTATCATTTTTTTAGTATGGTGTGGGTTGTTGCTCTATCAATGAGACATAAATCTTCAGGATTGATGCTAATGAGATCCATTCTTCATTAGAAGATACATGAAAATAAATAAAAACATAATTAAAAGAAACACATATGATAGAAACAAATTATATTAAAACATATCAATTTTAAATGGACAAAGATAATTTATGCTAAGAAATCAACAACATCCAAATGATTAATATCAGTGTCTCTATGATCAGAATTCTCAGCCATATCAACATGATTTACTTCAATCTTTGAACCTTTACCATTATTTTTCAGTGATTCTTGGTAAAGTTCAACTAAGTGTCTTGGCGTACGACATGTACAAGACTAATAACCTTTGCCACCACAATGATAACATGCATTTTCTTCAGTATGTTTGTTATACCTACTGGTTTCCCTTTTGTGGTTCTTTTCAATCTTCCCCCCTTGGGCAGGAATTTGATCCATCACGATTTGGAATACGGCTACGGCCATGGCTATAGCCACCTTTACATCCACGTCCCCGGCCACTAAAGGATTCGCTAATTATTACATTCGCTTTTGGGAATGGAGTCAAATCTGTTAGACGAGATTCATGATTTTTTTTTTTTTTTAACAAAAGCTCATTATTTTGTTCAGCCACAAGGAGACAAGAAATTAATTTAACATATTTCTTGAAACCTTTTTCACGATATTGTTGCTGTATGAGCAAATTGGATGCATGAAATGTGGAGCATTCTAATATATCTTCATCAGTAACATTCTCTTAACATAATTTTAATTGAGAAGTAATTCTGAACATGGCTAGTTATACTTACTCACAGTTTTAAAATCTTGCAAACACAAATGCATTCAATCATAACGAGCTTTTGGAAGGATGATCATCTTCTTGTGATCATATCTTTCTTTTAAATTGTTCCAAATAACAAGTGGGTCTTTCACGGTCAAATATTCAATTTTTAAACTTTCATGTAAATGCTGGCGTAGAAAAATCATGGATTTGACTTTATCTTGATTAGATGTTTGATTTCCTTCTTTAATTGTGTCTTCCAGACCACGAACATTTAGATGGATTTCCGCATCCAACATCCAAGATAAGTAGTTCTTTCTAGCAATATCTTTTTTTTTTGATCAAGGTTCTTTCTAGCAATATCAAAAGCCACAAATTCAAGTTTTGCAAGGTTTGACATGGTTCAATCTAATTAAAGAAATAAATGAGAATTATTAATATAAAAATACTAATGATAATAACAGGAAATTCACAAAGAAACAATAAGTAAGGTATTACAATAAAAATTAAAACTTTATGGCTTCAAGCCATTTAGTTCTTATAATGAGAAATTAAAGCGATATTACTTATGGTCATATAATTTTAGAATAAGAAATTAGAGGTGTATGGCTTCTGGCCATACAAAATAACAATATAAAAGAACTCGTACAAAATACAAATTATCTTATTTTATTTATCAGAAATTAAGTGTGATAAAGAATAACAAAAGAAATGAACTAAGAACGGAGGTAGTTCTCATCAGGACTTAGTTCATCAGAAGGAGAAGAATATGATAATGCAATATGTAAATAAAACACTAAAACTAGTATAAATTGTAAATAACAACATAATATAAAAGAAATAAATAACAATAATCTCTAATCTTAACCATGGAATCCGATGTTTAAAATAATCGTTAAAAGTATCTCTTTAATTTCATATAGTGGTTAAGATTATCCCAGATAAATAAAATGAACATACAATGAAATTATTAAAAAGGCAATGAGAAAATCATACCTTTATTAGAGCTATCGTGATATAAATATAAACATACATCTGAAAAAAAGATAGAGAACAAGAGCAAGAGAGATTTAAGGAAGAGAGAGGAGAGAAATTTTCATTCAGTGTGTTTAAAATATTTACATAAAGCCTCTATTTATAGACTAAAATGGGTTGTTTGGTGTAATTTACATCTGGATCATTAAATGTAATTTTCCCCTAGGCCAAATTATTCTACTCTCTCGTGAAGCAATAGTAGACCCGTGAAGGAATAATTGTATGTGGGTCCTACAACTTTATATTATGATATACCCGAGATTGAATATGGGAGTTTAAGAGCCAATAATTAATATATTTATAACAAATAGGTTTTAATTGAATAAAATCAACCTCCCAAAAAAGTCCTATGTGAACTAGGAGTTGTTGGGGCAAAAAAACTAAGGAGTTTGTATAGTGCCACTGTTTCACTACTACTTTTATTTTTTTTAAGAGGGTAAAGGGTTATTACCTCTTCCAATAAATACGTTTTCTAAGATTTAAACTTGTGTTATCTTTTTTACTAGGGTGATGCCCCTTACCAGTTACCTCAATTAACAGCATGTTTGGTTTTTCTAAATTACTTCTATTATTACTCTTTCAATAATAATTAAGTAGAAGAGGGAGGGAGGAAATTTAAGAAGATACATGATCAAGGTGTTTTGACAAAAAAATATTATATCAACCAACTTAATTAACTTCCTTTATTTAATCATTAAATAAATCTTACATTAATAGTACATTGAATTATTTATTTATTAAAGGGTCTTTTCTTTCAGCTCATTATTTAATTTTCATTACTTAATTTTCTTCATATGCAAGTGGCCATCAAATCCCTGTCGGTTTGGAAAAATTTAGTGAAAGATGGTTAGTCATGAGCCATTGTCATTATAAAATATGTAACATTTTCATGTCGGTATAACTTTAAATTGCACTCTTGATACCAGGTCAAAACAAATTGCACTCTTCTCGATACTAAATATAACATCTACTTGAGAGTTTTAATTTGGTTTTTTTTTTTTTTTGGGTCTTTAATATATAATGTAACTTACATTTTCTCCTGTCTCTCGTATAAATTTTTATTTCCCATAATAATCCTATATTAATTGAAGCATTTTTCGCCAGATTTGTTGAAGCATTTTTTTTTTTTATCTCTATCCGTTACATTTTAATCATTCAATTGCAGGTTGTTTTTGAAAAAGCTTCTTAAATTCTCTGCGTAATAGTAATTTAGTCGCCCGTATAGGAGATATTATTTCTTTTAATACTCCTTTATTCTTATTTATAACTCATTTTTAACATGTTTTACATAGACTAAAAAAAAAAACCTTAAACTTTGTTATATATTTTTTAAAATTCAACAACTTTCTAATTTTATGCCTATTTAATATAAATTATATCTTATAAAAATAAAGTCAATACAATAATAAATAAAGAGTAATATTATATATTAATGTGAGAAGATTAATGGTAACTTATAAATAGAAACAAAAATCCTTATCTTTCTAGCCTAGCCAGAGGAATATATGAGGAGTATAAACCCTAAACTCTAAAAGTAGCGCCAGAGAAGTATAAACATGCGAGCACTATTACAACCTCTTTTTGTCGGATGATCTGTTACAACCACCGTAAGTCACAATACAATTAAGACGATTCCAATCCAAAGCTTCCTTTATCTATATTATGTGTATGTCCCTCTCTTTGATCACAGATGCAGTGACCTCTGCACTCTCTAACTTTGAGCTTGGACGACCAAAAATGGAGGGCAACGCATGGCTTCAAGTCATGGCATCTCTGTGTTACTGCTTTCTCATAGGTAAGCTTGTCCCTCCTTCTAGATCCTTCCTTAGACTCTTGCTGCTATTGCCTGTCGTCTGTTTCTTCCTCTATCTTCCTCTCAACCTTCATTCTCTTCATCTTATAGGCACCTTCGCCTTCTTCTTCTCCTGGCTCACCAACTTCAAACTCTTACTCTTCGCCTTTAATAAAGGCCCTCTCTCTCATCCTTCTCTCTCTGCCCCACGCTTCATCGCTCTCGCTTCTCTTCCCATCGAATTCCGCGATCACAGCAACAACAACCAGAAAGGCCAAAAATCTCCACTGAATTACGCCATTAAACCTCTGCTTCTTGTTGTGATAATAAGATCTTATGAGTACAAAGACCATTTCCACCCCAAGTTGGTACTAACTCTCTACAGTGCTCAGATGTATGTGACCCTTGAGATTATTCTGGCTGTGTTCGCAGCCATGGGTCGAACACTGTTTGGGGTTGAGCTGGAGCCACAGTTCAACAAGCCTTATCTGGCTTTGTCCCCGCAAGATTTCTGGAGAAGATGGAATGTAATGGCCAAAAACATTCTAAAGCTCGCGGTCTACGATCCCGCTCACAGTATCTCGATAGGTGTCGTGGGCCGTGAATGGGCCTCCCTTCCGGCTGTGTTTGTGACATTTTTGGTATCGGGTTTAATTCACGAGCTGATATTTTATTATCTGGGCCGATTGAAGCCTACATGGGAGATCACGTGGCTCTTAATCCTTCACGGGTTCAGTGTGATGGCGGAGATCACTTTGAAGAAGAAGCTTTCCGGCACAGCCGTGCGGTTGCCCAGAGTGGTGTCGGGACCTTTGACTATTGGGTTTGTGTTGGTTTTAACATATTGGCTGTTTTTTCCTCAGCTCCTCCGATGCAATTTGTTTGAGAGGGCTCTCCAGGAGTACGCCGCAATGATTGTGTTTCTCAAGAATGCTCCTTATTACTTCCCTCACGCTTAGAACATCATAGAACTACGGGAAAATCATTTAGGTCCCAATTAAAAAAATTAATATCAGAAAAGTCCTATGAGGTTGTTAATGACAAGTGAAACAAAAACCATTAACAAATGGATCGGTTACTATTAACAAGTTATAATACCTTTTTGATATTATTTGTCTTAGTTGGGACCTAAACGTGATTTTTCCTAAAACTTATGTAATTTTTCCTTTTATCCATTTTCTTATGTTGTACTCTAAGTTGTTTTTTTTGGGATATATTTTGTACGTATGTTGTATAAAAAAAGAACATCGTAGGACTTACGTAATTTTTCCTTTTCCATGTTGTACTCTAAGTTGTTTTATTTTTAATATATCATTTTGTTGCAGTCACATTTCTTGATGCAAACAGACTTTGAGGTGCCACCCCACAGGCAACGAGCCATGCAGTGAAGGGATTGGCAAGCAGGATAGGCAACTCTGCTTCATGTGGTTCACAATGCAGCCCCTGCCGGGTGAGCAACCCAGCACCGGTGAAACCAGCATCACCATAACCACCAGCACCGCCGCCGCATGTGCTTGAACCACCATGGCCTGTATCTTCATTTCTATATGACTCTAAGGTATTTGGTTCAGCCCTTCTTCATTGGCTTGCTAAGTTATACTGCGCTCGAGTCTTGACTTGTTTTGGGGGAAGATATGTATGTATATATTGAAGGTTGAGATGAGATTATGAGAAAACAATGAGAAAGAAAACAATGAGTCCTCTCTTGCGTTACAGGGCCATGAGTCATGCTAATGCTTGGCTATTCCAGGTGTGATCAATTGACAAATATTGGTGAGGACCATACACGTATATGCATCGAAAATGAGGAAATATTTAATTTAGCGGTGAAGGTTTATTGCTGTTCTAGACCGACCTTACCATCCAACTACAACATTTACTGCTATTATATTATATCTCTGCCATGCCAGTTCTTGGTTTGCACAATAGTTTTTTTTTTTTTGTTGCTCATCCGGTATCTAAAGCTTCGCCTTGATTAATCCGAATTCAACCCGCGTCGCGCATCTGGCTATGGTGGGAGAGTCTTCTCAGTGAGTTTTTTTTTTTTTTTTTTTTTTTTGCATTTACAAGATTTGAACTCGAGACCTTGTTTAAGCAACACAAGCCGCTTACCATTTGTGCTAACCCGTGTTGGTATTTGCACAATAGTTTATATCTTGAATATAGTTAAATTCTTAATCTCATCGTGGTTTGTTATTAGACCAGTGGAAAGTTGCCATTTTGGCCCGTCTAAGAAAGACCCATAACGGGCAGGTCTAAATGGATGGGCTCGTGTACTAAACGGGACGGGCTACGGGCACATCCTCGAGTTGCCCCTGCCCGCTATATACGTGTGTGTGGGCAAAAGAGCCCATATTAATTTAATTATATCTCACATATGTGAGGTAAAATATATATTTAAATATAAATATATTATGTTGTATATAATGTGAAGTTAAAGTTGCTTTGGAAGCAATTTTTTCTGATGTGGTACAATGTAAAGTCAAGTTGAAATATATCATGGACATCTTGCATGACTTATATGATAGCCTCATTAATTATAATTAAGTCGTGAATATTTATGAATATTTTTGTTTTGTTTATTTCTCTTGTTTGAGACAAGTTATTAATATTGAAATATGTAGAATCAAAGTTGTTAATAATAGATTACCTAGAGAAATATGTAAAAAAAATTCCATCCAAGATTTAAGAATTGATCCATTCTTAGCCTAGGCAAAGTCCATCTTGCTTTGATAGAAATGATTACTTGTAATGAAGCATTTAGATCTTAGTCTAAGTCAGCATTAGAGCAAGTGGAAGATAGTGTTTATGTTGGAAATATTTTAGTTCCATAGTTGAAACTGAAATGTTATTGTTTGCAATTAATCACACATTAAAGAAGTTTTCAGCCATTGCAAAAGACTGTGACTAAGATGGCTAATCAGAGGTGGATGAATATCTTCAAGTCGATTTGATTGAATATTGTGAACCAAAATTTGATCTTTTGGCATAGTGAAAAGTGCATTCTTCCAAGTATATATATCTAAATTTGATTGCACATCCTATCAGCCTCCACAATGTCTTCAAAATCGACTTTTACTATTGAGGTTCTAGTATATATACTTTCAGAAGTTCCTTATTTTCAAAGATGGTGGATGCACTCATGTGTACTTAAAATTGGCTATGCAAAAGTCCTTCCAAATTGAAGGAGATTGATGTTGATAATTTTGTGTGTTATTTCAATTGTGGTTTCAATGCGGAATGAGGGTTACAGTGCTTTATTATTAGTGTTTTCTGTACGTGATTTACATTAAGAAATTAGTGGCAATAATGTAGTAGGAATGCAAATGTATATTGAGTTATTTATTTATTTATTATATATATAAAAATGCACTATCAAACTGGCAATGACCATTCAAAGGGTTTAGCCCAACTCATTTGACATGGTTTGAATGGGCCCATTAAAAAATAAATGGGTGGGCTACAGGGTGACCATTAGGCAGCCCAATGCTGTGCCCTAGCTGCAAGCACAAGATTTTACTAAAATTATAACTATTAAATGAGTTCATAACTTAAAGTCAATTGACATTGTATTTCTAAAACAATAGTAAGCAAGCATTTAAGAATCACGATGCTCTGAGCATCTTAGTAACATTCTTAACAAATACAATTACTGCGGCGTACTCCTCGAGCCCCCTTTGATCTCCGTTGCATTGAAGAAGTTGAGGGTAGAACAGCCAAAAGGCCGTAACCAACACAAAACCAACTGTCAAAGGTCCAGAAACCACTCTAGGCAGCTGCACTACCGTGCCGGAAAGCTGCTTCTTCAAACCGATTTGCACCATTAAACAGAGGCCATGAAGGATAAAGAACCATGTGACCTCCCATGTAGGCGTCACTCGGCCCAGATAATAAAACATCAGCTCATGAACTAAACCCGATACCAAGAATGTAGTAAACACCGCTGGAAGGGAGGCCCATTTAGGGCCCATGATACCTATAGACAAACTGTAAGCTGGCTCGTAGACTGTGGGCCTTAGAATTTGGGTGACCATTATATTCCATCTTCGGCTCCAGAAATCTTGCAGCGAGGAAGACAGATAAGGCTCATTGAACTGTGGCTCCAGCTCAACCCCAACCAGTCTTCGACCCATGGCTGCGAACCCAGCCAAAATGATCTCAAGGAACAAATATATGTGAACACTGTAGAGAGTTAATAACAACTTGGGGTGAAAACGGTCTTTATAGTCATAAGATCTTATTATAGCAGCAAGAATGAGAGCTTTAGTGGCATAATTCAGAGGCGATTTTCGGCCTTTCTGGTTGCTGCTGCTTTTGTTGTTGTTATGATCGTGGAATTTGATGGGAAGAGAAGCGAGAGCAATGAAGCGTGGGAGAGAGAGAGAGGGAAGAGAGAGAGGGCCTTTGTTGAAGGCGAAGAGGAAGAGCTTGAAGTTAGCGAGCCAGGCGATGAAGAAGGAGAAGATGCCTCCAAGATTAACAGAGTGAAGAAGAAGAGGAAGATAGAGGAAGAGAGAGACGACTGGTAAGAAAAGGAAGAGTCTGAGGAAGGGTCTAGAAGGAGGAATAAGCTTGCCTATGAGAAAGCAATAAGACAGAGATACGATGACTTGAAGCCATGCGTTGATGTAGTTCACAATCTCGGCCTCCATTTTTGGTCGTCCGAGCTCAAAGGTAGAGAGAATGGAGGAAGGGTGCTATATATTATATGTGGGTCTATAACAATATGGTAAGATATAAATTTATAAAAAGTCTAGTTGTCAACGTAATAATACTACAAATTAAATATAAAAAATGAAATAACACCATAAGGATACAATATGACTTTTTCAAAAAATCAAATTTTTGTTTTTTATAGATTCAAAAGGAATGACTAATTCGGTCTGGCTTGATGCTTTGATCATTAATATAGAGTACACTTTCCATCGTTGTTGTATTTTTTTTTTTTTTTTTAAAAAATATATGCGCGGGTCAAGCTACAGGAGAAACAATGAAGCTTACACATGATTTTATAGTATTAAAATAATTGAAATTTTCTTAAAAAACTATGACATTCAAAATATTAGAAATTGATCAATGAGCTCAACAAGCCGGTGATCATATTTGTGTTTGGTAACTTATTTATCTATCATAAAAAACTCATGTAGACGGAGTAGAGGAAATTAAACAATCGTCCAAAGTCAAAACTCAGAAGTAGTCTAGAAATTTGACCTGTGAATGAAATGTAGAAAAGTACAATAAAAGTCACATGTAGTCTTGTTTGGTTGGCTGGAATTTCGAGTCAGGAAAAATGAAAAAGAGTTGGAACTTGGAAGCCTCATTCTCCGACAAGATTTGATGTTTGTCGCCATAGATCGATTTCCACCTTTCACTTTCCTATTCTTAGACCTTTGAAGAAAGTCAGAAACAGACGACAGGTAATACGAGGAAGGGTCTGAGGAATGATCTAGAAGGAGGAAGAAGGTAGCCTATATGAGAAAGCAGTAAGACATAGATGGGAGTTGAGAATCTCACCCTCCATTTTTTGTTGAAGCTCAAACGCAGAGAATGAAGAGGCCACTGTACGTGTGATCAAAGAGGCTGGCTTACAGTTGAAGAAACTCAGATTAGAATCGAGCATGATATACTTGTTTCATTAAAACAAATTGTCAGGTCCTATTCTGGTAGTTCTTCTAAAAACATTTTTTCTCTTATTTACACATACTTAAACTTAAAATCTCAAGTTTACGTGGTTAAAGCTCATTCCATTAAAACCAACAGCTGGTTGATTTTTATGATATATAATACTTTTATAGGGAAATAATGGGGCATCTACAATAATATTGTGACTTGTGACATGCCTGCAATTTTCACTATTTATTTACTTATTTGTAATAATGCCCGCAACTTTAATACTCCATGCATTTGCCAGTGGCTATATACTTATACGAGAGAGAAGAAGTGTGATATTATACTTAAGACTAAACTAAAACCCTCAATTAAATCATATATTTTGGGAGTGCAAATCAAAAATTAAATTATATATATGGAAATATTAATAAATGATAATGACTCTTAATTAACCATCTTCCTTTCTCTAATTTTTTCCCTTCAAAACCTCAGGGATTTATGCACCTTTTTTTTTAGAAAAAAATATTACAATTGCATAAAAAGTAAATTAAATGAGAGAGAGAGAGAGAGAGAGAGAGAGAGAGAGAGAGAGAGAGAGAGAGAGAGAGAGAGAGAGAGAGAGAGGACCCTTTTAATCAATGTAAATTTGGAGAGTTTGATGTAATATAAACACTGAAGATTTCTTGTTCCCACATGTTTGCTTCGCAATGAAATCAGAGGCTCTAATTAAGTTGCTTCTCCGTGGCACGCATTGTTATTAAATTCGCGAGTCAACCCTCTGAGCTTATTGTTTTTAGCCACTCTCAAACTCGTACTACTTGTAAACTCGACCAAACTTATGAGTTTACATACCGAATTTATTGTTTTTACCTTTCTAATTTATAAAATCGTATTAACTTACTCTTAAACTCAGGTTAACCTTTTTTGATTTGACAATGCTTAGTAGCTTTATATATGAATTTTAAAGAAATTTATTTGTTGAGTATGATAAATTATGAATGTTGAATTAAAAATATATTCAATTTCAATTATTTTGAATTAAAAATATATTTAAATCAAATTGTTGTCATTTTTATATTTTAATTTTTTAATTATACACGATTAATATCTATTTATTGTTAAAAGTAAACTCTTACGAATTTACGATTCAAGTTTACAATACAAATTTATATCATTCCACGAGTTTACTTAAACTCATGAGTTTGACAACCTTAGTTATATGTCCATTCCATACTGTCCCCACACATTAAATTTTGTAGTTACTACTCCCTCCAATCCTTAACATAAGACATATTTACCTAATTTGATTAGATTAAGGAAGTTGGTTAAATTAGTTAATATGACATATATTTTCTAAAATATCATAGTCATCTTCCTTAATTCTCTCATTCCATCTTCTTCCCTGATTATGGTTGGGAGAATATTAATAAGGGTAAATTAGGAAAATATTGACAAATATGAAAACTATGTCTTATATTTATGATCAATATCAACTCCCTAAATATGTCTTATATTAAATATTGGAGGAGTATTATAAATAGGATTTTATTGTATATTTTTTGTAAAAAAGATGGAGTGAAGTTTTATTACGTGCCTATCTGAGCTATATATTTGAGCATCATTGGGCCTAATTGAGAATTAGATTTCGTTGGGGGAAAAAGAATTAGATTCCAGCAATGTAGTTGTTTTTTTTTTTTGGATATATATAGGGGGCAAATGTCAAACCTGCAACATTATGGCTTGTGGATATATAAGCTACACCCACACCATCTCCATACAAGAATCTACTAATAACTAAAGGAGGATTAACAAAAACAGTTCTTACTTCCTCCTATTCAAAAGGTTTGCTAATGCGTCTGCACACATATTCCCTTCCTTATATACACGCACAATTCTAAACTTTGTAAACTTCTGTAAAAACCTGTGTATCTCCGACAGTAGGTTAGACCAAGCTTCCTTTGCCACCTGCACAACATTGTTCAGCAAATTCCATCACAACAATAGAATCGCATTCTACAATAACATTTTGGAAATTATAAAGGCAAGCTAATTCTAAACCAGACAGGACAGCCCACAATTCACCTTTAATTGCTGAACAAAACCCCAGTTTCCTAACATATCCACACACGGAAACCAGTGGCGGAGTCAGGATTTTAGGTTTGTGGGTGCACAATTAAGGGTGGGATTCGGAGGCTGCCCCCCAAATTTTTTTAAGGAAAATTTTAAATGCATTAAAAAACAAAAGAATATAAACAATAAAAGAAAAGAAAACTTCAACTTAACATAAAAAAATAATAATCAAAACTAATCTTTACATCAGAATGATTACAAAGGAAGATGAAAGGATAAATCACGTGTTCCCTTTTTTTCAATTCAGCCTCTTTAGCTTAAAGCTCCTTCTCCCCTCCTTTTACATCTTGAAGAAGATAAGAAAATAAGTAAATCTGTGCTATCAAAAACTTTTAAATAGAATAATTTTAACATTCAGCTCAATGTATTGAAAACTTATTTCACCTTGGAGGAATCGAGAGGAATATCAATAGTTGCCCCACGATCATAAGGCTCAGGAGGAAGGGGTGAGAGCTTAGATGTTGCAGAAGGGACAGTTGCCGAGTTTTGACAATTAAGCAAGAATAAGTAAAGGTAATGAACCAACCTACATTACCATTTTTTTGCCTTCTAAGCAATTATAAATCAAAGAGGTTTTCATTCTAGGATCTCCGAAGAAATGCAAGAGAACTATGATAGAACATTCATGGAGACATCAAATAAGACATAGCTCCAAATGGAAAAGTGATCATTTCAAGGTATCACTGAATTTTTTTTAAGCCAAAAACTCAGTAGAATGAAACAAAATAACAAATAAAAAATAAAAAAACACAGTCCATTAGCAAGCACATCTTACCTAGACATCAACAAGAAGTAAAGATAGTCAGCTAAAAGCCTTAAAAGGTTAAAATTGTGAGATAATAGGGATAAATGACAAAAAGAATTCAAATTGAGGCACAAAATGATAAGTTTCCCGACAAGAGGTCCTCTCCCTTGTTGCACCTTGGAAAAAAGGAAATCATCTTTACATTCCTAGGTCCCAAATACTATAAGGAAACTTTTGGCAACATCATCCTTACCTCATATATGGTTCTCTCATTCGATTGCCCTATCTTTGTTTGTTCTAGTTCCTGCACATCAGGCATCAGCAGATGTCCAGCTCACAATCAAACATATAATAGAAAAGGAAAGTAACAAAGATCCCTCCCAACCAGATACATACGTAAGTATTGAAAAATAGAAAGCAATCAAACCTTTAAAACTAAAACCTTAACAACATAAAACACAAAGTTTAAGGCCTTCAACATGAAGCTCCCTCAATCTGCAAAGCTATCCACTCAAAATTCAACTTGACCAACTAGATTCGGATGATGAGGAAGTAGACAATGTTCCTCATACACCCTGGGTTCAGTTTGTTATTATGCACTGCTCCGATTTGAAAATGTCAACATAGTTGTCAAGTTGGCTTTTTTCATTTGTCGTTGTGAACTAAATTAACAATAAATCAGAGACTACTACGTGACAGATAGACTAAGGTTTCCCAGAACCAAACATTTAAAACCAAAAAATAAAAACATGACCACTCCAAAAGAAAGAAGACTAGAAGAACAAGAGCTGATAATTGAAATACTCTTTTGAGCTTCTTGGGAATACAGAAGCGAAACGATAACAACTAAAGTCGGTTTAAATAAGATATTTTGCTTAAACCTGAAAATCCCGAAGTGTAATCAAGCAAGTGGCCACATTGTCAACCTAAACCCGAATAAAACCTACTTCATTACTTTCACTGTCATCTCGCAGATCATGGTAGTCCACTCCACCCTTTGTTCTTCTGAGGAGGCACCTTCCAGACTCCAATTATTATAAAAAACTTAAATTAATTTTCTTCGCAAGACTATTTTCTAGCGCTCATTTAAACCCTAATGCGAGAGAACTATGTCAGAATGGAAGAATGAGAACCCTAATACACCTAAATCAGCAAAAGATACAGGACAAGGCGATGGTGGAAGACAGAGAAGCATATCTGTGCACTGGCAGGAAGTAAAGACAGAATCAAAAATTACCTCAGAAAGAATCTGGACGGAGAGGGGGGATCTGGAAGTACTGATGGTGGACGAGAGCAGAGAGCACGGAGAGCGACGGCGGACGATCTGGAGCCGAGAACGAAAGCAGGACGGCGGACGATTTGGAGCCGATCGAAGAGAGTGGAGAGATCGATCGAAATTTGGGGGGGGGGGGGAGGATGGAAATGTGAAAAAAAAGGATAAGTGAAAGATGGAGACTCGAACCGGTGACCTATAATTAATTGTGCAGAGTCTTGACCCACTACACTACCAATACATGTTGTCACTAAATTCTTTTAACTTATATTTTTTTATGGGTGCACTTGCCCACATTGGCACAAGTGTGGCTCCGCCATTGCACACACCCACTTACCATTGCTTCCTCTGATTAATCCACCACGACCTGCAAGTTGCCTCTCACCTTTAAAAGCACCATCAATGTTGATTTTCACCCAGCCCTCACTCGGAGCTTCCCATATGATTTTTTGTTCTTATCTGGAGCCAATTACTTTCCCAAACTCTACTCTTGCTGCTTTAATATCTGCAACATACCGTAATACAACAGATTCCAGATTATCAAGCAAAGTGAAACCTTCATCAAACAAACATCTATTCCTCCAACCCCCCAAAACTAGCATGCTACCCCAAAAACCAAGCTCCAATCGTTATCCATTCTGCCCAAATTCCAGACAAACCAGCTTCATCCTTGTAATGTTAAAAACTCAGAGTCACACCCTCCATTTAACTTTTGCCACAAATTCTTCACCACCCAACAGTCCCACATCATATGCATTAAGGATTTATCCTGCTCCCTGCACCTATAAGAACTATTACTACCTCCCATCCCATCAACTGATTTCTTCTCACTCCTGTAAGTAATCTCTCACGCATTGCAATCCATAAAAAGATTTGTATTCTCCTCGGGCCCTTCCACTTTCAGACTCTGTGCCACACCTTCTCCTCCCTTCCTTGTTCTGCTTTCATAACATTATATAGATTAGCAGTGACATATTTATTTTGCAGCCTCGTTCCCTACTTAATATAGTCCTCACCATTCAAATCCGTTGGTGAAGGGACAACCATAATGAGGCCTATGCCTTCCTCAGTTACCAACCTTCCAATCCTTTCCATATCCCACTGCCCATAATTGCCCATCCATATTAGTCATGTTTCTCACCATTATATTCTCTCCCTATCCGCTAACTGCCTAAAACATTTGTCAATTAGCTTCCTTTCATCATCCAACCATATATCGTACCAAAAATTTATCCCCTTTCCATTCCCCACCTCCCAATATAGCTTACTCATCACTTTTGGCCAGATTCTAGCCAAGTTCTTTCATATTTCCAAATCTGACTTCATCCAAGTGGCTACCTTCGTCAAATCCATAGTTCTCCTATATTTGCCACACAATACCCTTGAGCATAGGTTATCAGGTTTTGTGATGGTATTCCACGCAACCCTTCCTAGTAATGCATCATTCATTGCCTCCAAATTTTTCAAACCAAATCCACAATTCTTTTTTTTTCCATACAAATTAATTAAGTCCCACCTCACAACATGCAATTTCTTCTTTCCTTCTTCATTCTTCCAAATAAATTCCCTTTGCAACCTCTCCATTTTTTTTTCTTACACTTGCTTGAATACGTGAATGTTGTATGTAGAACACTGCCATATGATTTGCAACAGATTGGACTAGAGCGAGTCTCCCCACCAAGGAAAAGGTTTGCTTTTTCCAACTACTCAACTTGCCTTGCATCTTATCAATTATGTGCTGAAACTTTCTCGTGGCCCTTCTCAATTTTAATGATCATATACCCCTTCCTTTCTTGCAATATACTTATGGAATGAACAATCTCCTTAGCAATTACTATGTTATCATGTTACTACTACGTTTGGGAACAAAACTTGTTTGGAAGGGGGGAACCAAACAGTCCATGAGAGGTTTTAGTCTATTCACAAGCAATTTTGACAAGCCTTTATACAAAACATTGCACAAAGATATGGGGCGAAAGTGACTTACTACTTCTGGTTGATCCACCTTTGATATGAGGACCACTAGTGTGTCATTCACTTTTACAATTTTGTCAGGATTTCTCTAATTCTTTTATCAAGTTAACCATCACCGTGGTCCTACTACTGCCTAGTTTTTCTGGTAAAATATTGTAGGAATACCATCACTACCAAGGGCCTTGAAACCTCCCATTTGAAAGAAGTCACGTCTCACTCTGTATCACTCACCTCCCTACCTATATTTTCCATCTTTTTTGCACTAACTGCCCCCATCTTTGCTCTATAGTACACCATCTTCTTACCTATGATTCTTCCCTGAAAAGTGTCCTATAGAAATCCTGGAACATATCGCCTATTTTCTCCCCATCTTCAACCCAGTCTCCTACTTCATTTTTGAGCATGTTTATTTTGTTGTGCCTTCTTCTTATTAAGATTTTAGTATGGTAATATCTTGTGTTACGGTCACCCTCCTCCAACCACTGTCCCATTGACTTTTGAAACTAAAGTACTTCCTCCTGTCTTAGTGTACTAAGGAGCTTCCCCTTTAACTCCTTTTCTAGCATAACAAGAAAATGGTTGCTTCTTCAATCAATACTTCTTTGTACCCCATTCAATCTACTCAACAACCTTCTCTTTTGAGCTTCAATTATGCCAAAAACCTCCCGGTTTCATTTGATGAAATCTTGCTACAATAGAGACAACTTTACATGAGCTTCCTCAAACCCCTTCCTGCTATTCTTTATCATCAACTCAAACTAGTCGTGCATTTGCCACATAGCTTCAAACTTGAAAGGTCTCACCTTATTGCCTCTTTCCTCCTCATGTAGTTTCACCAAGATTGGAGGATGATCATAACATATTCTTAGGATTACTCTCACTTTAACACTCCCAAATCTTTCTTGCCAATTTGCATTACACAAACACCTATATCCAACCCTTCCCATTTAGGCCCCTTCCATGTAAAAAGTGGCCCATTCGCCTCAATGTCAATTAAATTACAATCTTGAATCCAATCATTGAACTTATTACATCTTGTCTCATTTAATCTTCCTCCCCTTTTTTCTCCAAAGGAGACTTTATTTCATTGAAATCCCCAGTAGGAGCCGTGGCTCATGAGTCTCACTAGATATCCTTTGCAAAATACTTCAAATCTTGCTTCTTTGCTCGTTAGGACTTGTGTGTACTGTTGTGAATACCATTGTATCACTTTCCAACCCCAATTTACAGTGTATAAACTGATCATCTTTCTTTATAATGTCCACAAGTAAACCTTCTATCTCCCAAAAGATTCATATACCCCTTGAGAATCCCTCAGCCTCTACTCTATTTGAATAGTTGAAACCCCAGCTCTTGATAACCTTATTGGCTTGGGTACCACTTATTCTAGGTTCCAGTATGACAACTATATCAAGTTTATGTCTTTTTTTCATATCTCTAACCACAGCCGCAACACCCTTGCTAGCTGTACCCCTACAATTTCATACTAATATCTTCATCATAAAAAAATAATTTTAGGTCAAAGAGCACAATGGGCAAGGGGAAGGACAAGGACAAGGCTATTCAACCATATGCCCCTTCGGTTGCAGAATAGTGACCCAACTAGTTGTCAACCAGCTGAGGACGACAATGATTCCGACGATGCGGTCATACCAGAGGACGATGATGACCACTCCGATGACTTTTGACGGAGCACCCCATCTCAGAGTTAGAGCCCTACCCCAGGGGAGTACTCGTTCCTTTCCTTTTATTGATTGTTCCAACATTGAGGACACTGTCTGATTTATGTGTGGGGTAGGGATATGATTTCTTTGGTGTTGCTTGTTCTTATTCAATTGAAAAGAATTCCCTTGAAATTTTTTTGAGTTTTTGTTCAGATTGACCTTAACTTTGAGCATCCCCATCTCAGAGAGTATTATCAAGTAAAACAATAAAAAGGAAAAGAATATTTCAATTAAGCCCCTGAGCATTGAATTTTTGTAGCAATCTGGAGATGGACTATGAGAATAGGGATTAATTTGGAATATGATCAACAAATTATTAGTTTTTTCTGAATATTTTGATACCTGATTCCTCTAGGAGATGAGATTATGCCCTTTGTTTGCTAAGTAAAACTTTTGTTTAGGGAAATGACTCAAGTGAGTTATTATGAAAAAAAAAGAAAAAAAAAAAGAAAAAAGAAAAAAAAAAGAAACACAACTCCAATGACTTCTCTAGACCTACTTAGTAACCGGTACTGCATCACCCATGTGCAGGGTCGCGTCAAACGGTAAGGTCAAAGACGGTTATGAGTTGAGCTAAAAGCCTCTTGAGGTGCTCGTTGGAGTAACCGAGTAACCGTGACCGCATCACCCATGTGCAGGGTCGCGTCAAAAGGGGACCTACAACGGCTCAAGAAAAGTATAAAAAAGAAAAAAAAGTTATTTATTACATGAGGATTCCTATGAAATTAACTACAAAGCTTGGTTTAGTAGGGGCATTTCAATTTTTCTGGAGGAATTAAGTAGGATAATATTCTTCTACTAATCTTATTGTTGTGCTTATTACTAGCTAAGCCTTTGATCATGGGATGTTAAGAGATTGTTATGATTGTTTAAGGCTATTGGCTTAGTGACCCAGTCTTATAAGACATTAACTGAATAAATTTGGATAACATGATCTGAGTGTGGTGGTAAACTGCTCGCTGTTTAGGGAATTCAAAAACAATGTCATTCTCATTTAGATAATGAATTCTCTTTCTTTTGCTTGAGGACAATCAAAGATTTAAGTGTGGGAGAGTTTGATAAGTGCATATTTTATAATTAAATGAGTATCAATTCTGAGATATATTGGATTAAATTTATTACTATTGTATATATATTGCAGGAGTTATTAGCTGATTGAGAAAGGAGCAGAAAAGGAAATCAATTTGAATCAATTGTGTGATATGAGAGAGTGGATTACAAAATATTTGGAGGTGATTGGAGATCTCAAAAGGATATTGCATATCTTTTATTTAAGACAGGATCAGATCACGGCCCAAGTCAGCCTAAGGGAATTTCTATATAAAGAACAAGGGAGATACACACGAGGACCAGAGAAACAAGACGCAGAAGCAACAAAAAGCACGGAAGAAAGAAAATAAGATCCTTATGCTCTCTAAATTTCGGTATTTACCAAAGGTTTAGAGAGAAAGGACGAAGGAAGAAAAGCACGAGACGGCTGAAGGAAGAAAGAGAACGCAAGAACAATTCTGATTTTCATCTCTCTTCTTCTATTTTGTTAACCTAGCCATGCTTGGCTAGTCTTCTTTAGTAGTTAGGGCGAGGATGAACCCTATGTGAATTTGAGTATTTGTTTGAATTCTCGATTGAACGTTATTTACCATGATTGAATGAATTATCTTTGCTTAAAGCTTTCTTAAAGATTGATCACCTTTTAGATTGTTCATAGGTTGGTGTATGACAATAGAGATGTTGGTGCATTTAACTAGAACCGGTAATTCGTCATAGAGTTGCATGACCTAGACATAGGCTTACGAGTTTATGCGATCTCATAATTCTGGTTTAAATACATTGATCTTTACAAAACAATACTAAGACATTAGGTTGTTTTCAAAGATAACGGACTAAGGTAGCGTCAAGACATTGGGACTTAGTCTAATTTTAGAGAATTGATCGTCAATCATGGGAAATAATAGTCAATTAGGGATTTAATTCAAATACTTGGAGGAACATAGGGGATTTCTATGCCCTAGCTGCGTTTTCTCTATTGATTATCTTTTCTAAACAATCGCTCTTGAGACTCTTAATCTTGAATGCTTGTTCTTGATTAAATTCTTTAAAATTCTGTTTGGTTACAACTCACCCCTATTACTCATTGATCCAACTAAAGCTGAAATAACGAATTAGTGGTTGGAGTACTATTCCTCGTGGGACGATCTTTTTCTCACTACTTTATTACTTGATACGGCCCGTATACTTGCGGAGTTTATAGGCTTTAAAGTTTTTCCCTATCACAAAGCTTTTTTTACCCTCCCCCATACTTACACTTTTCCCCTGCCTCCTTTGCTCTGTGAATAAACCCTCCCCCTGCACTCTCCCTTGATAACCTTCAACTTTACTCGTCTCCCGAACTCCCTCACCTCCTTTTATACTCTCATCTTCACCAACTTCCCTTGTTAGGACAGAGAATCTCGAACCACTCTGCTGATTCTGAACTGTCAAAATGCTTCTTCGTTGTCTCCTGGGCCTTTGCATAGTCTTCCATAGCTCTCTCTGTATCTCATTGCCATATGTAGCATCCTATTTAACCCCCATATCTTCTACTTCCATTTTTTCTTCATTGTTTCTCTTATGATAATCCTCACAAACCTCTTTTGTGTGGCCAAACCTTCCACATTTTTACACAACATCCTTAGACTTTCATAAACTATACTTAGCACTTGCCCTTCCACCTTAAACTCAGGCACTAAGGGTTTTGTCAGGTCTAATTCTACACATACGCAAATCTACTCCTAGCTCTTTAGGCAGTATGTATATCTAGTTTAATTCCAGCAATTTAGTTTTATTAAATGATAGTGACTTGTAATTAACCATCTTCCTTTATCTTAATTCTTTTCCTTCAAACTAACAGGGATTTGGGCACTTTTTTGTTTGGAGATTTTAATTGCATATGAGAAGTAAATTAAATGAGAGGGAAAAAACAGAAAAAAAAACCCTTTAATCAGTGTAAATTCAGCTTTGGGAGAGTTTAATTTGATGTAATATATATCAACGCTAAAGATTTCTTGTATTCCTCACATGATTGCTTCGCAAGAAAAGGGTTGAGGTTCTAATTAAGTTTCTTATCGTTCATTCAATTATGGTGTTTTCTACATTAGTTATAGGATTTTATTGTACATATTTTTTGCCCACGGATTTTATTGTACAAATGTTTTCAAAACAGATGCACTTATGAAGAAGAAATTAGGTTTCTAGCTAGGATCTTATTTGGAGATCAGTTTCTATATATGGACTTGGAGGAATGACTCTATTTTCAATGCCTACTTTCAAGAGTCTTATGATCCTATTATTGTTATATATTCTGCATATATTTGGATGTGTACGTTTTAAGAATACTCCCTCTTATCCAGTGGTGGAGCCACACTTGCGCCTATGTCCGCAGGTGCAGACACTATATATATATATATATATATATATATATATATATATATATATATGAAGGAATTTTGTGACAACTTATCTGGGTGGTGTAGTTGGTTATGACGCTAGTGTGCGTGAGGTCTTTTGTTTGAAACCGGGCTCACACAATTTTCTTATTTTTTTTTTCATTATATATTTTTTCTAGCCTTCATCTTCCTTACTTCACACCAACTCTCTCTCTCTCCCCTATTGAATGGCCAGATCCATTGCTCGAACCTTAACCCTATCTACCAAGTCCATCTCTCCTTTTTGTCGTCTCCTTTCTTACCAGAACCAATCCAATCAACCATCCTCCTTCTCCTCCGATCTAATCGACATCGATGCTTCTTCTTGCAATGCCGATCCTCTCATTTGCAAACTCGAAGACGCAATCCACTGCATCATCGTTCGCCAATCCGCCCCCGATTGGCTCCCCTTTTATCCCGGCGCTTCTTACTGGGTCCCTCTACCTTCCACTCCTTCCAATGGTCTCGCTCATTTGCTCCATAACCTGGCCTTCTTCTTCATATTTCATCCAGGGTATGTTCTTTTTTTCCCCTCTGAATGATGTTCTTATTGCTGGTGACTCATGATTGTGTGAATAGGATGATATTGAAGTTGCATCCATCACTAGTATGTGCACAAGCTAAACATGGAAATTGATGCTGCTGTTTCAATTTTGGTTGTCTTTGTACTGAATCTTCTAAGACTTGTTCTCATTAATGTTTGTTGGAACTTGATAGGACTTTCATTATACTGTAAATTGGGATTTATCAGCCTCTAAATAGTTCAATGAAGTTGTAACTTTTCCCCTTAAGTTGTTTCTTAGATATTTGTCAGCGAATGGGATGCTTTTCATGGATTCTTTTTGTAACCTTGCCATTGGCTTAGTAAGACAAGGTTGCTCTCTTGTATATGCAGAGAGATTGAGCTGAAATGTTGAATTTATGGTTTCCTGTCCTCGTTTCTTTAGTTTTCTTTGAAGTAGGATGGCTTATCCTCCCTTCCAATTTTTTTCCAATAAAATATTTTTTCTGTTAAAAAAATTGCATCTCCATGACTAGACATTTAAATAGACACTGAAAATGAAGGTTTTTCTATCATTTGTTATGATTGAAATTTGTTTTGTCTTAATCAGTCCCTTGAATGGAATGATGAACCAGTTGAAGAACAAGGTTTAGGTGAATCATCTCCTTGTGGAACTAATGATATCTCTACAAAAAATTCTGAAAGGAAAGAGGATAATGTGGTGAATGGTATTGAAGAAAATGAATGGGACAGACTACTTCGTGTGAGGTAAGGAGCTTCTATTTGGTGACATCCTTTCTTTGTTGTATATTACAACATCCAACCTCTGAGCGTATGTATAGTATAAATTACACGCTTGGTTAGGATTAATATAATGCCTTTTAAGGCTTTAAGATTATCAGGGGAATTAAAGGGGAAAAAGGAAGAGAAGGAAAGGGAGAATGGGAGGAACAAAAACTTAATCATCAGTCGTAATCATTCATGAGTTGGGGGTTCCCCTTTATGCGGATGGGTCATTAGAGACTGGTTAACTCTGGAAGGTTGTTATGGTTATTGCTAAACTGTTATTTGCTTATTCTGCCTTCTTGTCACAAAGCACTCAATTCTCTCATTTTCTTTCACTTACTGACACGTTTCAACACTTTAAAATCTTAAGTTAACAATGAGCCTCTGGCTATCTTATTTTCTAACATGACTACCCTCTAAACTCACTTTCTAAAATAGACTGTTACAATCCTAAAAATAGGTTTTATCTCTAAGGCTGTGCATGGCAACCATTCTGTTCCCCAGCACAGTTTTTGAGATGGAACAATTTTTTCTGATTCTGTGCCTGGGAAGAGTTCTGAGAATCAGAATTACATTTGTTAACTCATTTTATTTTTACTCCGAGAATCAGAATTACGTTTGTTAACACAATTTTTTTTTCATTCCGATAATCAGAATTACGTTTGTTAACACATTTTATTTTTATTTCTGTAATTTTTATATTCAAAAAAGTATTTATGTGGTGGTGGTGGCAGTGGCGGTGGGGGCAGTGGTGGTGGCGGCGGCGGTGGAGGCGGCGACAGTGGTGGTCGTGGTGGCGGTGGCGGTGGCAGCGACGGTCATGGTGGTGGCAGTGGTGACGGTGTGGCGGTGGTGGCGATGAGGTGGGGGTGGCGGCGACGAGGTGGGGGCGGCGGCGGCGGGGTGGTGGTGGCGGCGGTGAGGTGGGGGTGGTGGTGGCGGTGGCGGTGACGGTCGTGGTGGTGGCGGTGGTGGTAGTGGCGACGGCGGTCGTGGTGGTGGCGGTGGCGGTGAGGTGGGGGTGGCGGTGACGGTCATGGTGGTGGCGTGGTGGTGATGAGGTGGGGGCGGCGGTGGCGGCGGTGGTGGTGGCGGTGAGGTGGGGGTGGCGGCGGCGGCGGCGGTTGTGGTGGTGGTGGTGGCGGCGGTTGTGGTGGCGTGGTGGCGGCGGTTGTGGTGGTGGTGGTGGTAGTGGTAGTGGCGGTGAGGTGGGAGCGGCAGCGGCGGCGTGCGGTGTGGGTGGTGGTGGCGGCGGTGCGGTGGGGGTGGTGGTGGCGGCGGTGGGGGTGGGGAGGGTAGTTGACACTGCGAAAGGTTTTCGAGAGAAAGAAGAGAGGTTGTAGGTTGATGAATAAATTCTGATTTTGTGCCCAGAAATAGAAAAACATGAATTTTCTGCTTTTTTTTTTCTATTCCCCAGCACAAAAATTGAACCGGTTCATCCCGGGAACAAAAAACCGGATTTACCAAACAGATTTCTCATCCATTTGTGTTCCAGGGAACAAAAATTAACAAAAAACACATTCTGGGAGCGTTACCATGCACACCCTAAGTCTAATACTTTTCCTGTTGTAAATAGCCTCTGGAAGTCAGAAATGGAAAAAACACTGGTTTTGAAATTTTGTTGTAAATATATACTTTGTCTGTTGTAAATTTATACTTTTCCTGTTGTAAATAGCCTATGGAAGTCAGAAATGGAAAGAACCCTGGTTTTGAAACTTTGTTGTAAATATATACTTTGGCTGTTGTAAATCAAAACTTTTCCTGTTGTAAATAGCCTTTGGGCAATAAGGTCTTTTACTAATATGAATTAATTACATAGAAGTCCCTAGGGACTTCTGTGTAATTTCATGATTTCAAGGGACTTTATTGTAATAAAGTCTCTTCCTTGGGACCTGTGCGTAATTTTCCCAAAATAATTTTACTAAAATTAAATGAGGTTTTAAGTAAGAGAGAATAATATATAAAGTTACATTTAATTCAGCATTAACTATACAGAGACGAAGTTTACTACTAAATATTAATTATTCTATACATGACTTATATTATGAACAAATATTTTTTCCTAGAAATGACTTATCCGGTAAACACACTACTGGAGGGATATACAATAAAATGCTAGAGGTGATGGAAAACAACATAATTAAATGAATGAGGGCAACTTGGGTTGGCCGCACCACTGATTAAATTAAATATTTGTAACTCAATACTAATGAATAAAAGTTAAATAATTAAATATGTCTTAAATTGATAAATCTTTGTAATTTACCCTTATTAAAATTTTTTTCTCCTTCTCTACATTTACAAATTATGTCATGTGTTGGTTAAAAAAAGCATGTCACACATCTCTTCTTTTTTTTCTCTTTCTAACATAAATTAAATAAGGGTATAATTAAAAATGGTAATTAATTGCAGAAAAACCGCGCTAGGAGACTCACCACTATAGTTAGGTGTGCGACCTGGGTCGGATTCGGATTAGTCAGGGCAAAACTTTGGATACCGAATGGACAAAAAAAAAAGGTTCATTAATAACTCTTCAAGTAACACTTATAACGTAGTTAAGTGGTATTGCAATGCAACTAAGAAACTTAATTAGATTTTTTTTTTTTGCCAGAAATAATTAGAATCTCAAGCTTTTAAACACTAAGGAAACATGTGGGGAAATGAAATATTCAACGTTGATGTTACATCAAACTATCAAACACTGTTTACTACCGCTTCAATATTTAATTTAGGACTTAATTTATTTCTAACATTATGCCTTTTTTTTTTTTCTTTTCTAAAATGTTTTTTTTCTTCTTTTTTTTATTAGATCAAGGGTTTCTCTCTCGAGAGACTAAGAGAGCAAAGGTTCTTACCTTTTCCAACAAGTGTGCTTCCTGAGATTCGAACTTGTATTCTTCTTCTTATAGGAGTGATGTCCCTTCCTGCTGGCCACCTCAATCAATAGCCTGGTGGTTTTTCTAAATTAATTTTATTGTTACTCTTTCAATAATAATCAAGCAAGAGAGAAAGGGAGGAAATTAAAGAAGATACATGATTAAGGCGTTTCAAACAAAAAAATGTTATATCAACTTAATTAACTTCATTTATTTAATCAAAGTAGTTAAATAAATCTATTAAGAGTACATTAAATCATTTATTTATTAACGGGTGTTTTCTTTCCTCTCATTACTTAATTTTCTTCATACGCGAGTGCCCATCAAATCCCTGTCGGTTTGGAAAAATTTAGTGAAAGATCGTTAGTCATGAGCCATTGTCATGATAGCATATGTAATATTTTAATACAAATTGCACTGTTGATCCCAGGTGAAAACAAATTGCACTAAAATCCGTAACAGTGATTGATTTAATCACCCACAATCAATTACATACCTTTTTTGGGTTTTACTAGTTGATACATATCCATGGAAGATATTACTATTTTTAATACTTATTTACTTTTATTTATAAGTCACTTCCAACATATTTTACATAGATTAATAAAAAAAAAACCTTAAACTTCATTATTTATTTTTTAAAATTCAACAAATTTTTAATTTTATACCTATTTAATATAGATTATATAAAATGAAAATAAAGTCAATACGATAATAAATAAAAAAGTAATATTTTATATTCATGTGAGAAGATAAATAGCACCAAAAAAATTCTTTATTTTTCTACCCTAATAATTAAATAGGGCTAGAGGAATATACCACACTCTGAAAATCAAAAAAATAGGTGCGAGCACTATTACAACCACCATAAGTCACAATACAATTAAGACGATTCCTATCCAAAGTTTCCTTCATCTATATTATATGTTACTCACTTTGATCACAGATGCAGTGACCTCTTCACTCTCTTCCTTTGAGCTCTTGGACGACCAAAAATGGAGGGCAACGCATGGCTTCAAGTCATGGCATCTCTGTGTTACTGCTTTTTCGTAGGCAAGCTTGTTCCTCCTTCTAGATCCTTCCTCAGACTCTTGCTGCTATTGCCTGTCGTCTGTTTCTTCCTCTATCTTCCTCTCAACCTTCATTCTCTCTCTCTTATAGGCATCTTTTCCTTCTTCTTCTCCTGGCTCGCCAACTTCAAGCTCTTACTCTTCGCCTTTAATAAAGGCCCTCTCTCTCATCCTTCTCTCTCTCTTCCTCGCTTCATCGCTCTCGCTTCTCTTCCCATCGAATTCCGCGATCACAACAACAACAACAACAACCAGAAAGAACAAAAATCTCCACTGAATTACGCCATTAAACCTCTGCTTCTTGTTGTGATAATAAAATCTTATGAGTTCAAAGATAATTTCCACCCCAAGTTGGTACTAACTCTCTACAGTGCTCACATGTATTTGACCCTTGAGATCATTTTGGCTGTGTTTGCAGCCATTGGTCGAACACTGCTTGGGGTTGAGCTGGAGCCACAGTTCAACAAGCCTTATCTGGCTTCGTCCCCGCAAGATTTTTGGAAAAGATGGAATGTAATGGCCAAAAACATTCTAAAGCTCGCGGTCTACGATCCCGCTTACAATGTCTCGATAGGTGTCGTGGGTCGTAAATGGGCCTCCCTTCCGGCCACTTTTGTGACATTCGTAGTATCGGGTTTAATTCACGAGCTGATATTTTATTATCTGGGCCGATTGAGGCCCACATGGGAGATCACATGGCTCTTAATCCTTCACGGGCTCAGTGTGATGGCGGAGATCACTTTGAAGAAGAAGCTTTCCGGCACGGCCGTGCGGTTGCCCAGAGTGGTGTCAGGACCTTTGACTATTGGTTTTGTGTTGGTTTTAACATATTGGCTGTTTTTTCCTCAGCTCCTCCGTTGCAATTTGTTTGAGAGGGCGCTCCAGGAGTACGCCACAATGATTGCGTTTCTCAAGAATGCTACTTATTACTTTCCGCGCGCTTAGAACATCATAAAACTAGGGAAAAATCATGTTTAAGTCCCAACCAAGAAAAGTTTCTATATTAACAAGTTGTTGTGAGACTTTTCTGATTTATTTATTTTGGTTGAGACCTAAACATAATTTTCCCTAGAACTTATGTCATTTTTCCTTTTATCCATTTACTTACGTTGTACTCTAAGTTACGTTGGTTTTTTTAATATATCATTTTGTATTTTGTAAAAAAAAATAAAGAACATCGTAGGACTTATGTAATTTTTCCTTTTATCCATGCTGTACTGAGTGTACTCTAAGTTGTTTTATTTTTAATATATCATTTTGTATTTTATAAAAAAAGAACTTCATAGGACTTGCTACGTACAATATTATATCAGCAAGGTATGCAGTTGTTCTGAGAACAAGGTGGTAACGCAGAGGTTATAAGATGAATTCATCGCAGAAAACAGATAAGAACTGCCATGACACGAGGGTAAATTAAACAACTAATAACATGGTACGAGTATTCATGTAACTCATGCTTCTCTCATGTTCTGGGCATTGTTATTTAATTTTATCTTTATATACTCCTCTGCCCCTTTATTTAATTAATATGGGTTGATGAAGGGAGCTAAATAAGTTATTTAATCATAACATATGTTGTTTATCATTAGATTCTATATCAATTTAAATTCAAAAGCCAGACAAATTAGTTTGGAGAAAAACAATAAATATAAATACTTTAAAATAATTTATTTTGCTTCCTTAATCTTTGCAAAAAAGTGAATTGGGTTTTTTCACATGTGTCTTTAGGAACTAAAGAGGTATGACCTTAGTAAGTTTTAGTGTTATAGCTTCTTATATAACTCTTCACGTAAATTCTTTAATTTATAAAAACATGACTTTACAAAAAAAAAAAAAAACACATCTATTCATTTTAAAATATTTCAACAGCTAAAACCTCAAATAAATCTTATATTTAGGGAGTTCCATTCAAAACTTAAATTATATGAAAATATTCATAATTCATAATGACTCTTAATTACCCATCTTCCTTTCTCTTAATTTTTCCCCTTCATACTGACAGGGATTTTTTGGTACTTTTTTTTTTGTAAAAAAAAAAAATACAATTGCATAAGAAGTTAATTAAATGAGAGGGAAAGAGAAGACCCCTTTAATCAATGTAAATTTGGAGAGTTTAATGTAGTATCTGTTTTGATTAGCGGTAGAAGCTGCTTTTCCAACGTAATTTACGGTATACGAGGTAAGTATGTGAGAAGAGTTTTATTTCGACTTATATAAATATACTTTTCGAATGTCTACCCAAACATGCCCTGTACAATAAGATTTCTTGTCCCCAACCATTTGCTTCGCAACAAAAAGAGAGGCGCTAATTAAGTTTCTTCTTTGTCACACGTCCATCCCATTATACTGTCCCCATACATTAAATTATGTAGTTTTCTATTATTGTATACTTCTTAAATCAGATGGAGTGCCGAGCAAAAAATAAATCAGATGGAGTGAAGTTTATTAATTTCCCCCCAAAACAGATGCAATTATGATGGCGAAATTGTTTCTAGCTAAGATCTTATCTGGAGATCAGTTTCAATATATGGACTTGGAGAAACGACTCTATTTTCAACACCTACTTTCAAGAGTCTTATGATCCTATATTATTATTGTTATATATTCTGCATATATTTGGAAATATTATTTTTAGGTGAATGATATATCTCCTCTTGATTAAGAGGAGTTCTCTACCTAGAGGTTCATCATTTTGGCAAGCACCCCCTTTTGATTTGGTTAAATTAAATGTAGATGGAGCTATGCACTCGTTTAGAAATAAAGGAAGCTATGGTAACAGATGTTGGATAATTTTTTTACTCATGTGTTAAGATAGTGTAGTGTTTTTGAAGCTGAAACATTAGTTTAGGATTTGAGGTTCAAGAATGTTATTTTGAAATTTGATTCAAAAAAGTTAATTGAAAAGCCACGTACCATATATATATATATATATATATATATAGAGAGAGAGAGAGAGAGAGAGAGAGAGAGAGAGAGAGAGAGAGAGAGAGAGAGAGAGAGAGGACTATACTTATGTCAAAGTCCTTATATTCATTTTGTCAAGTTTTCCAATTACACATGACAACATGTCCCTTTTTATTTTTATATAGGTTTATAGTTAAATGATGATAATTCAAAAATAGGATACATAGTCGGATATAAGTGAAGAACTTGATGAAATAGATATAAGGAACTTGACATAAGTATTTTCCACGCACATATATAGATGCAACATTATTACATGTAATTTGACATTTATCCAAATCCAAAATATGAGATGGAATATAGTTGGGATCTACAATTAAGACATATTTATCTCAAGTGATATAGAATTGGTTGAGTGATGGATGACTACACTAATTCCTTTCGTTAGATGTGTGTCCATCTCATCTTTGGATCACGTTTGACAAAGAGTGTATGAATTCAATCCTCTTAGTTTTTATTTTATATTTTTTGAGTTCGAGTCCCCATTTGTACCATAAAAAGGAACTATCACGAGTTTTGTGTAAGACAAAACTCCTCTCACATACTTACCTCGTAAATTGTAAAAACTATTTTTAAAAGCTAATCCAAATATGCACTAAGAACTAGATAACTTTCAGTTTTGTTTTTCCATTACATTTTTTCATGCAACTCCATAACAGGATTTGATTCAATTTGATTTTTTTCAATATCAAATGAAAAATATTTTTCATTAAATGACTTTGCCTTAAGTTTGAAAAAAGTGTTATTCCTTCCTGTCCTATTTACATAATTTAACTAGATTAAAAATTAATTTAGTTAATTAATATGACATGTGTTCTTTTCTAAAACAGTCTGATAATCTTCTTTAATTTCTCTCAATCTCTCTCTTATTTGATTATTATTGTTGATGAACTTTAATATGTGTAAATTAAAAGATTAACAAATATAAGAAATATGTTTTACATTTAGGACCAAAATTAACTACCTAATTAGGTCATAGTTATACATTTAAGGATAGGAGAAGTATTTGAAGTTGTTTACTACAATAAGTATATAATTTTTTTTTTTTTATTTTCATTAACTTCCCAACTATAGGTTTTTCCCCCCAAAAAGATGCAGGTTGTAACAACCCGACTTTTCAAAAGCAGTATAATTTTTTTTTTTAAAACATCTTTTCACATCATCAGAGTAGAGCATTTGAGCGGAAGAATAACTGATATATATATTCAAAATGCCCACTGGCTAGTTACAGAAATGGTATAGTAACCGAGAGTTTCCAAAAAGTAAAAGAACAACATCGGAAAGTCTTGATCGGAACCATGATTCTGCTGCTTTCCTCTCTTCTCGGTCCTCGGTCCTTCCGACCCTGACGCTATAGCTGAGATCCAATTTAACACATTGGATCTCAGGTAACGGTTAACCTCATATTCACATATACAGTATATCATCCACAATCATTCATATTAACAATATAACAGATGTGTCACACGAAGTGCATAAAGATGGGTCACACGTAGTGCATGTAGATGGGTCACACGTAGTGCATGTAGATGTGTCACACGTAGTGCATGTAATCAAAAGCTCATAACCATACTCACAACATATCATCCGACTCACAACCACAAATACGCATACGATCAACATCAGCGTTAAGGTTACCAAGACGCGCACGTACATACTTTCGTAAACCGAACAGAATGGCCTGTAAGTGTCTATCATGGGGGCCTCACCGAGTTCACGGCGACTTAATGGCTTACCCACATAGACTAGCCTTTCCTTCGGCACCAAACTGTTCTAACATATTTGCATTCAATAAAACTACCATAACAATACACATAGCACATACATGCATACCATGAACATCAGATTAGTGTTACAGTACGCGGACGTACCTTCGTTGACGGTAACTTTTCTACGGAAAAACGTGAAATGGCTCGTCGGGCAACAGAACGGCAGCAGATTAGGTTTTCGACGTCCTATAAGAGTAATATCACTTCCATTAGTGATTTGACACAATAATCGGCATTTTCGGTAAAAATTACCATTTTGCCCCTATACCCCTACTTGGCGGAATTTCGCCGGCGCTCGCTACATAGGCTATTTTCTTCCCAAAATTTTGCCGAACTTCGACGCCATCATGATTTTCGAAAATATTGACTAAAATAGTCCTATCATATGATATCTAATCATAAAAATAAAGACTACTCTAGCTTTACTAACTACTGAAAGAACTACGAAAGCTTAAAGCTCGGTACCGGAAAACTTACCCAGAGCTTCGCTACAGATTTTCCCAGAGCTCCTCTCTCTTCTTTCTCTCTCTAAATAAGCTCTTGCTTCTCAAATGTGAGAAAACCAAAGGGGAGGGGTGGGTATTTATAGAAAAAGGTGTATGATTTCTAGTCGGATCAACTTTGTGAGAATCGATCCGAACCGTCAGGGAAACTTTTGAAACAAGTTTTCCACCTTCTCCAACCTTCCAAGGCCGACCTTCCCCCATGCTTAGGTGGCATCCATTGGCCAATGGGAGGTGGCCCGGAAGTTCCAGCTTATAGACATAGATGCACTGATTTCAAATATGTCCATAAAAATTCCCAATTCTTTCTCAGTTGTCACAACTCTAATTTTGAAGTCTTTACTTCCAATCTGGCTATCTGCCATTTTTTCAGAATTTCCCTATTTCGTCTTATTAGGAAAAAGTCCTATTGACTTCAGAATTAACTTCCGGGAGAGTTTAACGGAAGATAAAATTCCACTGATCATTATTTTTCCCTGACTTTGGAAATCCCATTCCTAGATCTCTAGATAGGATCCGTTTCCTAATTATTAAATTACTATTCACCCTTTTTCACTTTAATTAATTATATTAATAAAATAATAAACTTAACTTATCAACTAAGTTTTCTATTTTTATTTCTTATTTATTTATTTATTTTTTCGTTTTTTTTTCCTTTTATTTTCTGCACTTTCTTTTTTAATTAATTATTTAATTAATTAAATAATTATTTTTACATAATCTCTCACAACATTTTCCTATTGGTCAATTCTTGCATTTAGGCTTAAAAATACCTAAACTCATCCTTTTTCCTTCAAATTTTCCAATTAATTAACCAATATATTTATGCTAATTTTTAGCCATTTATCACTAATTTTGGAGCTTTACATAATTATCTCCGAATTTTCTATACTTGTGCTTAAGTAATTTGCTAATAAATACTTAATCACTCAGTTATCACTGCTTAGTAATTTTTTTTAATTAGAATACCACATTACCCCTTAACCTTTGCTTTAACATGAGATTTTTCATGCATTCTGCATTATTCTGCATTTTTCCATAATCGCAAGGGTATTATGGTCATTTCGACACTTTGACCCTTAAATTCCCTGATTTCCTACAGAATTTAACTTAGAAAAATAGACTATAATTACACAAGTCTTGAGTCCTTTATTTCACTTATCAGAAATATCCATTATTTATAATTTTCCAGATAATAAATATCCGGGTATTACACAGGTCAACTATTCCACTCCCCTTCCGCTACGTACAAGAAAAAAATTGAAAGCATGTAATATTTAGAATTTAAATTTTATTTAAAAAATAAATAAAGATTGCTCTTTGAGCTATTTTCCCGTGAGTCACTGAGTCTTGTGCGACTTTTAAATTTTCTTTTCAATAACCTAAACAAGTTTGACGAAGTCTTTGTGATCTGCTTTTCCAGGAATAATGAAACAATGGAAAATTTCACCTCAATAAAAATAAATAAATACAACTATGAGCACTGGCTTTTTGAGCTCAAATTGCAGTTCTTTTGAAAATTGTAAGCATTTTTTATACTTTTGGATTTTGTATTTTGTAGTATGATTATATATGAAAGCTTTTATGTAAGTGGTAAATATTTAATCTCAAATAGTTAGTATATAAATGAATAAAGTCCTTCAATTTCATTTTCTTCTGAAAATTGAAATCGCAATTTTTCATTTATAAGTTAAACAAAAGTAAATCACCTGATAATTTATTACCAACAATCGTTATGTATCTAAAAGCATATATAGTCACAAGAATAACGAGTAAAAATATAACAACATACTCCATTATAGCAAATTAGAATAACGCCCTAAGTATTACATTAATTAGCACAATCTGGCAAAAAAAAAAAAAAAGTATTAGCACAAAACTTAAAAATGAATTATATTTTTCACGACTTAGAAATAATATACTAATAATGAGTCTTAATTAGGCGATGGCTAAATTAGTTGAAGAACGTCCAGAAGCTGTGATATTTCGAAGTGACAATTAATGTGATATCATATCATATCATCCATGGTGGCTTTCCTCCAACCACAAAATAGTCATATTTATGTCAATAGCCTTTGATTCCACTGGTAACCTTGTGTTGTTAGTAGTTGCTTTCTAATGCAAAAAGAAGAAGAATAAAAAGTCAACTTTATTGCCAACAAAGGCCATCGGTAGATGGTTGGGTACTGTCTTAAACATGATGTCTTGAGTTCGAATTAGAGTGTGTGCATTAAAAAAGGCTTTGTTGAGAGAGAGGTAAAATTCACTTTGGTGATCTTTATGCCTTAGGAGGATTAATAGCTATCGGTTGGGGAATATTGCTTAATTTCTCACAAAAAAAGTCATATTTATTTTTAATTTTGAAATATTTTTTCATCTTAAACTTAAAAAGTCATGATGTGATGATATGAGAGGGGGAGAGCTAAAACTTACCCTTGATTCCAGCCTTCCACACTGGGTTGGTGGATGTGAGACCTGAGACAATGTTATCGTTGACCTGGAAAGTGAAAACCAGCCTGTAATCAGTGGCTACCTTCTTTCAAAGTAAACCACAAGTCCTTGGGATTTCCATTCTCTGGGATTAGAATAATTTCAGGTCCACCAGTTGATTGCAAGACTAAGGATTTTCACTTATGGGTCAAGAGTTTCTAAAGTATCCAAGAAAAACAACATTGAAAATAGAGGTCAAGAATTATGATTTTTCCTTCTAGTGATGTATCTTTCTCAATATTTTACTAAAAATATAACTATTACATGAGTACATCACTACTACAAAAAAAAGATTTTTAATGTCCTTTTTTTGGCCTTTTTTATGTTCTTTTTTTGGGGGACACCTATGTGGGAGACGTAGTAAAGTCTAGACTTACGGCGTCCTTTTTTATTTGGGACGCTGTATTTCTTTCTTTTTTTTAAAAACCCCCAAACCTTAGGTTCGTGAGGTTGAGCGAAGAGGCCATGGAGATTGCTGATTTTGTCCTGGTCGAGGAAGTGAGGTTGCTCGACAAGCAGAAGCAAGCACTTCGTTTGGAAACTCAATAAAAAATTTTCCAGATCTGAAGCCGCTGTTTGAAGCAACCACTTCACATCCGGCCGCCGCTTGAAGCCGGAGTAAGAGTCGCTGGTGGTCGAACCTAGATCTGCAAAACAAAGCTGAAGAGTTTAGGAATTTTCCAGATCTGAACATCGTCGACAACCTTGTAGATTTGAACCTTTGACTTGGGCTAACACAACCTCACAGAGCCATAACATCGGTCACGATTTTCTAGATTTAACCTTAGCCTTGCCACTGATATGCGACGCCGGAGAGGATGAGAAATAAGAGTGACGTCGTCTTCAGAAGTGGGATGCTGCACCGACAGTGTTTTGAACAATCAAAGATGGAGGGGGAGAGGAAGAGACGAAGAAGAGGGAAGGTCTGAATTTGCATGGTCTTTAGGCGTGATTTTTGGGCCTAGGGGAGAGGTTGAGACGGAGAAGAGGGAAGGTCTAAATTTGCACGACCTGTAGGCGTGAATCTTGGGTCCAAGTTGCGGCATCTAAGGCATGAATTTGCACGAAAATAAGTACTTTAGGTGTCCCAATTTGAATTTGGGACACCTAAAGCGTCATATAGGCATCCCAATTTGAATTTGGGACTCCTAAAGCATCAATTTTGGCGTCCTTACTTTAAAAAGGACGCAAAAGTAGTGTTTTTGGCGCCAAAAACTCACTTTTTGGTGTTCCTTTTGTTGAATTGGGATGACAAAATATTCTTCTTAGGTGTCCCAAATTTAAGTTGGGATGCCTAAAGTCTGCTTTAGATGTCCCAAATCTAAAAAAAGACTCTAAATATGTCAAAATTCCTTTTCAAAATTACAAAAATGACATTACTTTTTTTTTTTTAAATGGACGTTTTTTAGGGAAGCAAAATCCATTTATTGTAATAGTGCATAACTAAAAAAATCATTTGACTAAATCTTGTATTTCTAAAACAATAGTAAGCATTTTGGAAACAACCTAAAATTTTAAAATAACAATAACTCTTAAATGGGGATCAAGATTTACAAAGATTACCCTGATCTTAAGTGTCAAAAGAGTGAGTAACACTCTTGAAAAATGCAATCACTGTAGCATACACTACAAAAATAACTATTGATTTATAGAATTTAATTTGTAGTGGTCACAAAAACCGCTACAACTATGAGATTTTGTAGTAGATTAGACCGAAACCACTACAAATTTGCAATAGGACAACTCGAGCCAAGACACATGCTAGTCCGGGAACGAACTTTGTAGCGGTTGTCACTAAATAACTGCTACAAAATGTCACCAATTTTATAGCAGTTTAATTTAATAAATCGCTACAAATTAGGCGCAAGCAACATGCGTTATAGCGCGAAAGATGTGGCGGTTTAGAAGTGAAAACTGCTATAGAAGTCAAAGAGTCTGAATGTTTGTAACGATTGTATTTACAAACCGTTATAGAATGCAAAGAGTCTTGCACGGTTTTAGCGGTTAAGACTAGTAACCGTTACAGAATGCAAACATTTGGCAAATTTGTGGCGGTTTCCTATAAAAGCCGCTACACAGTTGAAGCCTATATAAGTCGTTTTCCATGCAAATTATATTCTGTGAAGAATTTGCAGCAAGAAGCCAAACATTGGTTTCAAAGTAGCTGTATGTCCATGAAAATTTGCAAATGGGATGTGCTTGGTATCATGTTATACGTATTATGTTATCTAGTACTACATTTTCACTTTTTCATGTGGTGACAATTACTTTTAAACCAATGTTTAGCTTCTTGCTGCAAATTCTTCATTCTAATAACGAAAGTTTGTAGCAGTTATAAGCAGAACAGCTACAAAGTTGCCTTTGAGTCGTTGAAGCTTGAACACTTGGTGACCCAATTCAAATTGGGAAGGCTATACAAGATGATGCTAGCCTTGTATAGCTTTCCGAGTTTAAACAGAGTGAGCAAGTCTTCAATTATCTATAATAAAATATGTAGCGATTTTAGTAAATTAACCGCTACAACATACTAAGAGTCTTGCACATTTGTAGTGGTTAGTCCTATAAACCGCTACAAAATATAAAGAGTTTCGCACATTTGTAGCAGTTACTCACAGAAACAACTACATAATGTGAAAGGTTTTCACATTTGTAGCAGTTACTCACAAAACTACTATAGAATGCAAAGAGTCTTCACATATGTAGCGGTTTTTTTACCGCAACAAAGTGTCAAGGGGAACGAGGTATATTGCAACGGTTTTTTATAAATCGCTACAAACATTGAAGTGTTTAAATGAAATAGTGAACCACACGCTTTACACTCTCCTTACACAAACTTCATTCTTACGCATTGTCTTGCGATATTATTTAGGTAAAGTACTTACAGAGTGATGGCTTCAGGGAGAGATTTATAGAAAGGAAAGGAGGTGATATGTGCTAAAGCGCCTCGACGGGGGGCAGTAGTAGAGGGCAGCACGAGGGTAGAAATGTCCTCGTGCCATCGCACAAGGGGATCCAGCCTCAACAATTATTCCCAGAGGAGACGGCCCCACAGGAGGCGACCTATCATCTCATTAGGATGAGGAGGTTGAGCTCAATGTGAGTGACTTTAAGTAAGCAGAGGAGTTTGACTTCAACATTCTCATACATGAGATGGAGAAGTGGGTGGATCAAGAGATCACCCAGGAGCAGGGGAACCCCCAACCATCATCTTCCTGGTCGACTGAGTTTGACGTGGAAGTTGAAGGTAAAGTTAATTATTTTTTTAATAAATTTAATATTTAAATTCCATACGGTTTATTAAAAGTGTATTTAAATATAATAAAAAATGTTGTAAATTGTGCAGATACGCAGGGGAACTCACCACAAGGAAGCTGGACATAGCTGGTGTGAATGTGATGGATGAGCCACGTGCCATAGTTCAGTGGAATGAGCACACGGACTTGCCGATTGAGAGTGGTGGTCACCTCTTCAACCGCTGGCTGAACGCCTGGGCGGGAATTGGTTGCTGTTACCTATCCACTTCCGGACTTGGAAGCAAGTTCCGAAGGATAGAGTGTGGTAAGAAGTTGTCACGGTAATTAATTACATTTAATTATATTATAGATGTAAATAGTTATAATTTATGGATTTTTAATTAATTAATTAATAATTCAATTGTGATACAACATAAGTTTTCCATCTGTGATAACATGAAGAGGTACTTACTAATCAAGATCGGGGGTGGTTGGAAGAACCGAAGGCATTGTCTCTTCTACATGATGAATAGGGATGGGACAATTCCTTTGCAATAGCTGATTGCCAACCCACTAGACGGCATCCCAACATTAGACTAAGCCAGTTTTATCCAGTAGAGAAGGAGTCAAGAGGGATAGGTAAATTTTTAAAGAATTCTAAATTTCTTAGTAATTAAAAAATTTTAATCATTATTTATACTTATTTTAATGTTTCATCTCTTCGTAGGCTCTTTCTTAGAGGAACACCAGGATCCGGGTGCAGCAAAGGATCCACCACACGGTAGGATCTAAGACTTTTGTTGTCACTTACAGTGAGCTGGTATTTTTTAAAGTTAAATTAATTTTGGCTTTAAATTTTTAATTTTTACTACAACTAAGTTCATTTTTTTAAAATTCTTTTAGGAGAGGAAGGCTCAAGAGGAGAACCACCAGACGAACTATGATGACTTATTCTCATACACCCATAGACACCGGGACGGGATGCCAACCTCTCAGTAAGCAGAGGATGCCATTATGAGTTATACACATAAAAAGATATAATTTATATAATTAATTTACATTAGATGTAATTGTTTCATTAATATCTTATAAAATGTGTGCACCAGGTGTGGATTTAGCAGAGTTGTGATAGTCCCAAACCCCAAGGTCTATAGATCTTGTTGCCTCCTTGAAAGCTGGTCTGGGCGTAGTTGAGCACTCTAGACGCTGTAGGGGTTTTGGGATAGGCGCCAAGCCTAGCATGGGCTAGGACAGGAGTGTCGCCTCTGAGGCCAAAACCTCTTCAGCAGGGACCTCTGGAGTTAGAAGGCTGACATAGCAGATGGTTCAGGCGATGGTTCAGGAGAAGGCTCACGTGATGGCTAGGAGATCCATACGGATCTTGTCAAGAAGGTTCAAGACCAGGCCGAAACTTGGTACGCTCATCAGAGGTAGAGCTGGAATTTCATGTCGAGGGTGTTTACTCGAATGTTTCCTAACATGGAGATTCCACCTCTTCGCCTCCTTTTGTGTTCACTGTCAATTCGACCCCTCCGCCTTCTCATGTCTATGATGATGGTGTTGTTACCTTTGATTAGCGCGTTGATTCTGCCCCCCCTGAGAGAGGACCTGATGATCAGGTTGCAGATAGTTAGGTTTTATTTATGTTTTAGGACATTTTTATTTATTTAAATTGTTTGTTATATTTTATTTATGATATCATCAAACATTTGATAATATATCCTAAATGTTTGTATTGAATACTGATGATAGCATTACCACTTGTTTTTTTATATCTCTTAAATGTTTTTTAATACTTGTAGTATTGTATTATTATTTAAAGTTAATTATATTATATAATAATTCTTATAAAAAATAAATAGTAAGTTACATATGTTCCACTTTATTCTTTCTCAATTATCTTCAAATTTGTGAAATTAAAGTACACATATAAAATACACAATGTGAACATTTTGTAGCGGTTTTACTTGTAAGACCACTAAAAAAAATGTGAATTTTGAAATCCAAATTTTTTCAACCTACCAATTATTTAGCGGTTAGTAAACTAAAACTGCTATTGACTATGCATTTTGAATTTTAGGTTTCTTGCTTGTAACGGTCACAAGTTTGTAGCGGTTTCAAAAGTAAATATGCTACAAACTTTTACATTTTAAAATTTGAATTTTGTAACCCGCCAATGGTCTTTCTTCTTCTTTTTTTGTAGCGGTTATTGTGGCATTTTTAAACCACTACAAAATGCAAATGGGCATGAAATTTGTAGCGGTTAGTTGAGTACAACCGCTAGAAAATGATTAATTTTGTAGCCATTAGTATCAAGTTACCGCGAATTCTCCAACATCTTTGGCCAGATTGAACACTTTCTTGGAATTCTCTCACACTAGTTGTAATAGTAAGATCATGTGTCCGTGTTTTTGATGCAAGTTTAAGAAGTTGCATACACAAGAAGTTGCTAAGGAACATTTGCTTGTGAAGCCTTTCCCGAAAGAACATACGATTTTGGGAGTTCGTGGTGACAAACCTCGTATGAGATATGATGATCATCTTCCTCGAAGTTCATAAGTAGGAGTTCAAGTAGATTAAGATGATCTTGTTAATGATGATGTTCGTGATGTGTTTGGTTTTCAAGACGATAACTTCATCGTAGAAGTTCAGGGTGCATACCTTATTTTCTTGAGGAATGATGCAACTCGGGAATTTTTCAGCCTCTTGGATGAGGTAGATCATCATTTGTATCAAGGTTGTCGAAAGTACTCCAAATTATCTTTCTTGATCAAATTGTATCATATCAAGTGCTTGTATGGGATAACTGATAAGGGAATGTCGATATTGCTAGAATTATTACAAGATGCATTCCCTGACATGAACATTCCCACAACCTTCTATAAGGCCGAGAAGATTATTAACAAATTAGGCTTGAACTACGAAAATATTTATGTATGCCCCAACACTATAAAAAAAAAGACATTTTGTAGTGGTTAAAAGTACATACTTGTAGTGGTTAAAAGTGTGTACTTGTAGTGGTTTTATCTGCTACTAACAACATGAGTAGCGATAAAAAACCCACTATAAAATGCATCATGGCAAGCCATTTTGTAGTGGTTTATAAAAACTACTACTGAAACTGTAGCAGTTCTTTATCATCACTACAGGATGACATCCAAATGCCATATTGTGTTAACATTTTGCAGCGGTTAGGAAACCGATACAAGATGAAATTGGACAACTTTGTAGCGGTTTATAAACCATTACTAAATAACTACGCCCACGAATTTTTAAAAATTGGTGGCAAAATTTTGTAATGGTTCACAAACCACTATAATATTGGATGAAATTGTAAAACTGGCGCCAAAAATTTTGAAATAAATTTGTTGTGGTTATAAAACCGCTACATGATATGAAAAGTTTGTAGCGGTTATACAACCACTACAAATTTAGGTGAAAATTTAAAAATTATGCCAATTTTTTTTTGCCAAAATTTGTAGCGATTTTATAAAAGTGCTACAAAAATATTACTTTTTTAAAAAATTCAAAATTTGAGTCTCTCTCTCTCTCTCTCTGTTTTTTTTTTCCATTTTAGTGTCATTTTTTGGGTGATAATTTATATGATAGATTTTAATATTTTTAAAAAATATTACTAGTATATGATATTTGATTATGAATATTTTATAGGTATAATGCTGAGAATTTGTAGATAATATAAACTTATATTATGATGTCCACTAGATGATATTGGATTATGAAATGAATGTTGATGGTTATAGAAGGAATATTGATGGAATGTCCTTAATGTTCTGGATAAAAAAATAATTAGTATGAGAGAATTATAGGAAAATGAAAAAATGAAAATCAAAGAAGTGAAAAAAATGTACCATATTTGATAAGTTTGCTCAACACTTAACCTCTCTAGAAAACATTGACGAGAAAAAGAAAACAAGAGAGAAGTTGGGAGGAAGAAATGAAGAAATGTGTGAAATGAGGTGTGGTGGTGGTATTTATAGGAATATATGCGTCAAATTTGTAACGGTTTATGTGACGATTTTTGGAATGGTTTATGTGACAATTTTTGGAATGGTCTTGTTTTATTTTGTAGTGGTTTTAAAACCGCTACAAAAAATCCATTGGTTTTTTTTTGGTTGAAAAATATAGAGTGATTACAGTAAGATAAGTATATTTTTTGTAATCAATCTTCGTTGCCATCACTACAAAAAATGTGGGGAGAAAATGTTGTGAGTTTAATACGTTTGAACACAAATTAAATTAAAATTAAGTGATAATAAAGCATAACTTAAAAAAAAAAGCACCGAATGATAGGTAAATTGTTGTCGCCTTCAGGGAAGAAGTTTTCAAAATTAGCGGGCTGGAATGGCTCACTCTTGAAGGCAATGTTATCACCATCACCCATGTCGTAAAGGTCTCGAGGCTTTAATTGAGCCACCATATTCCAATCCCTGTGCCTCTCGTTCTCGACATAATAAACCTGGTGTGCCTCTGAGACAAGAATATATGGCTCATCATCTTGAGATTGACCGGGAGAAATTTACTGATGTGATGCCCAAGTCGTCAGTTGTGAGTCCCCAAGAAGTTTTCGTATTTCCCCACAAACACTTGAACAACATCACCCTGAAACGACCTTGATAATTTATTTCCACGACATCAAGAAGCTTTACATAATATGAGACGTCTCCGAACTACATGTTCCCATCACTTTTGATCTTCTAACTCCTTGTCCTGAATATGCCATAAACACCCGAGTTTTGGGTTAGCAATCATTAATCTTGTGAAATCATGCAAAACTTGAAACCATTGACATTATATGCTGTAAACCTGGTTTCATAGTCAAGAAGGCCGAGTGCGAGAGCTCTAAAATCTGGTGAGTACGGGTTATGGTCATTTAGTATTCTCTGTGCAAACCATATTGAGAATTCTTGTAATACCCTAAAAACTGACATAGGGTAAATATCATAAATTGGTAGAGTATACCTATTGAAAATAGGTAGATATGTGGTTTCAAAAAGAATGTTAAATTTATCTTATTTTCTAAAGGAAAATTTCTTGGAAATTAGGAAAAATTAATAATGTGTCAGAAATGACCAAAATGCCCTTGTGGAGCATAAAATGACTTAAGGAAATTATGAAAAATTCTTAGAGGCAATAAAATAATTATTAAAATTAGAGAGTATGTTGTCTCTAATTTAGACAATTTTTTGGATTTATTTCCTTGGAAAATAGTGAGGGAAAAATTAAAAAGTATTCCGGGATCATTATTGACCCCGTGATTTTTAATATTTTATGTAAAGCATAAAATAACAATGTAAGTCCAACAGTTGTGAGAAAATCAATTATTCTAATTAATAAAATTATCAAAAATTAGTGGGTAATTAATTAAATAATTACTGGCTAATTATTTGGGCTTAAACAAAGGAAAATCCAAAGATAATTATGTAAAACCCTATAATTAGTGGTTTATGGCTTAAATTAGCATAAAATATATTTTCTAATTAATTGGAAAATATGAAGAAAAATTGATGAGATTAAGTAATTTTGAGCCTAAATCAAAGTATGGACCAATGGAAAATTTTGTGGGAAAAATTATGTAAAATAATTTGAAAATATAAATTATTAATTAAATAATTAATTAAAAATAAAAAAATAAAAAAATAAGGGCAGCCGAAATTTTGAGCAAAAAAATAGGATAAGATTGAAGCAAAATAATATCTAGATATTATTTTGCAAGTTGCAATATAAAATTAAGAAAAAGGAATATTCTATGGAATATTCTGTAAAAAGCAAATAGGATAAATGACCACCGATAGAGATTAAATCCTATCTAGAAAACCATGAATTAGGTTTCTAAGGTCAGAGTATTTTATAGACAAGTGAATTTTTATCTCGGATTGAGCTGTCTCAGAAGTCATTTCCGAGACCGGCGGAATGCCTTTGTAATAAGACGAAAAAGAAATAAGGCAGATTGTAGAAATGAAAACCTATAGAAAATAAATCCTAACTCAATATCTGGGGATGAGTTGGTAAACATCTGGACATATTATGAATCAGTGAATTTTTTTCCAGAAGTTGACGTTACCGGAAGCGATTTTCGTAACCGAAGCGTTTATCTGAAAATCTTCAGCGGAACCGATGACACCCTAAATAGGATCAAAAATTTGGTTGACCCAAATATTTTGAAAGAGGAAGAAAGGATCTTCAGGGCTATGTTCCCGGATTTTTGAGATTTTACAAGATTACGCGATTCGGACACCGATCTGGGAACTTTATCGGTACAAGGCCAAAAAGCAACCTTGTGACATCATCATTGGATGCCACCTAAGGGGGAGAGGACGGTTTGGACATGTGGAGGGCCAAGATTGTGCCATTTTGAAAAAGTGCGATCCTACGGTCCAGAATCCGTCTGACAAAGCATGAATATTAACCAGAAATCTTCTATAAATACCCAAGCCCTCTCTTCACATTTTTCACACCAAAACACCTTGCTTAGTTCGAAATTTTGAGAAGGAAGAGAGGAGGAAGGAGTCCGGGGAAATTTGTAGCGAAGCTCTGGGTAAGTTTTTCAGTACCGAGTCTTAAGTTCTAGTTTTCGATTCGGTAGTTATAGTAGAAATATTGTTTTGATCTTTAATCTTCCAAGTTAGTTTAGATATCATGTTTTATGGTTGAATATGATATATATTTCGAAAATCATGTTGGAGTAGGAGTTATGTTAAAATTTTGGAAGATTAGAGTCAAAGTAACGAAGTGCTGGCGAAATTCCGCCGATTAGGGGGTCAGGGGTAAAATGGTCATTTTGACTAAAAATGTCCGTCGTAATGATAGATCCTTAACAAGTACGTTGTTATATTGATAGGATATCTCTGATAAGGTTCTGACCTAGTGTCGTACCGTATTCCGCTAGAAATACCGACGACCGTCAACGAAGGTACGTTCGCGTACTGTAACACTAAATCTGATGTTTATGGTATGCATATATGTGGTATGTGTGTTGTATAGATGTTATACTGTTTGAATGCATATAGTGGTTAGAGGGTATGTCTGTATGCTGGGGGCAATATGTCTGTATGTTGGGGGCAATATGTCTGCATGCTGGGGGCAATACATATGCATGGGTTGTGATAGAGTGATTGTATGTGCTGATGATATTGTGGATGTCTGTTGTTTGTATGTGTATACATAAACATGAGGTTAACTGTTACCTGAGATCCGGTGCGCTGGATCTCAACCCTTAACATAGCGTCAGGTTTCGGAGGATCGAGGACCGAGGAGAGAGACAAGCAGCCCGCGTAGAAGTTCCGGCTGAAGACTTCTTTTGTTGTTCCGGCGGAAGCCTTTTGTTGTTGTACTTCACTTTTAAAACACTCGGTTACTATATTGCTGTTGTAAATAGCCAGTGGGAATTTTGAATATATATATCAGTTACACTCTTGCTCCGATGCTCTACTCTGATGAAAAAAATTTTATACTGCTTTTGAAAAACAGGATGTTACAATTCTCTGTGGACCTTTCTATCAATGTTGGAGGATGTTTGTGTACGAATCTTGAGTTGACACTTCACATGACTTTTGAATTCCCTATAATCAATCGTGAGATGATGATCACGAAATGTAAGTATAAAATTTAGGGAAATATATAGGATATGAGTGTACGATCCTTATTGAAGAAAGGGTTCAACTTGAGTGCAATTAATCAAGACATTTCTATGTGCTTGGAACTTCTTAGCTACCGTCAGTTTGAATCTCTCACTTCCTCCAACTGGTTTACCAACATGATGGATTAACAACTCTTTTGATGATGACTCAGGTTCAAGTTCAGGATAATTGTCTACACGAGGAGGTTGGTTGAAGGAGGTCTCAATGTCATGAAAGTACCTTGAACACTAATAAAGAACCTCATCCCCTATATAGCCTTCAGCTATACAACCTTCTGGCCAGGCCTTATTCCTTACGTAAGATTTCAATTTCCTAAGAAACCTATAAAGTAAAGAAGGAAAAATGTCCATAAATGCTTAAATGTATGACTAGAAAATTTAGAGAGTAATGCTAATGTGCATATGTAAAATAAGTACCTCTCAATTGGATATATCCTTTGGTATTGAACTGAGTCAGCTAGCTTTGTTTCATGAACAAGGTGTATTGTCAAGTGGACCATCACCATGAAAAAAAGACAAATGAAAGATCATCTACAAATGACACAGCATAAGAATGATTTTCTGTTGTAGCTGATCAAACTCATCAACGATCAAAACCTTGGAACACAACTTTCAAAAGAAAGAACACAACTCCACCAAAACGATCAACACATCGGGAAGTAGCGTATTTTTGATTGCTAGTGGAAATAACTGTTGCATAAGAACATGTGAGTCATGACTCTTCAACCCATCAACCTTTCGAGCCTGCATGTCAATACATCATGAAATGTTGCTTAAGCACCCATCAAGAACTTTTATTTTCTTCAACGTCACGAGGAAGATTTCCTTATTTGGTTTTGTGAGGGTTAATTTTACTGGTTGAAAATTTTCATGCTCATTTGGCCACGCGTTTTCACGATATCCAATGGCCTGTAAATATTTCCTCGCTTGAAGATGATCTTTTGACTTGCTTTGTTCATTAAGCATTATGTATATCATATTGTTGCACATATTTTTCAATGTGCATGACATCAAGTCTGTGTCGAAGCAAATAGTCTTTCCAATACAGAAGAGAGAAAAATATGTTTATCTTTCGTCATTGATGAAACGCAGAAACAGAAGTCCTGACAGTCTTTCTCCCTGCTCTTGTTGCATCGTCATTTTTTCCAAACTCGAATTCAACATTTTGAAACTGCTGTAAGATATTTGCACCAAATAAAGTCTAAGGAGGTCCTCTTTTTTCCTGTTGCCATTGAAACGTGTAACATCCCAAATTTTATAGTAATTAAGTATTTTTTAGGTGTGATTTATCAAGTATTGTGAGGTTTAGAGGAAACTTAGAGGTATAAAATAAAGTTATTTTATTATTATTTTTTAAAAAAATCTATATTATTATTATTATTATTATTATTATTATTATTATTATTATTATTATTATTATTACTACTATTACTATTATATTAACATAATATATTGAGAAATTGGATAACGGAATGACCGAAGGAAAGAGAGAAAAGAAAAAAATTATTTTTAAAGTGGGCGGTGCCCACCATTTGAAAATGGGGCGCCACCCACATTTTGAATGGGGGCAGCACCCCATTCATTAGAAAATTGCGCCCCAATTTTAGGAAAAAAATGGGGGCGCCAGATATAAGGCGGTGGTGAATTTTTGTATAAATACCCTAACCACACAAACACACACCTGCACTCACACACACATCGAACGGCACGACATGAAAGGTGAGAGAGAAGAGAGAGAGAGAGAAGGAGAGTAAGTGGTAATTATTTGGGAGCCTTGTGATAACTTTTTGGTGATTATTTGGGAGCTATAGAGTAACAGGTAACTCTAAATATTTTTTCATATACTTGTGAATTGTGCATGATTCTAAATTATTCTTTTTATATATAGACTGAATTATATGTATATGTAATATAATATTATTATAATAAAAACTGAATATTACAGTTTTGTACCCAGCAAAAAATTACGGTTTTACCCCCAAATTTTGGAAATTACAATTTAGTCCCGAATTTCGAAATGTTAGTTTAGTCCTTCGAATTTCAAAAATGACTGATTGGTCCGACGAGGTTTTTATGAGATGTTTGGTTTACCTTTTGATGATATTTGATATAAATGGAAGCATGTTTTAATATACTTTATTTTAGAGTAAATACCCTTTTAGGTCCCTGGAAAAACACGCTCTACCCATTTTGGTCCCTGAGTAAAAAAAATGTCATTTCGGTCCTTTTTAGGGACTAAAAATGATTGTTTGGGAATTTTGGAGGGATTAAAATGCCCACAAAAAATGACTAAAAGGACTAAAAGGGACATTGTTTTTACTGTTTAAGGACTAAAAATGACATTTTTTTTACTCAGGGACCAAAATGGGTAGCGTGTGTTATTTCAGGGACCAAAAAGGGTATTTACTCTTTATTTTATTGATATAATTATCATGGCAGTTGTATGTGTGATGGGTTGGAGTAAGGAGGAATTTGAATGATAAGATTTATTTATACCACCACTTGGTGCACAGTAGATGGTACTTGTCAGGGCCCCTTCTTCCATGTTTTCCTCTGGCCGGATTGCATAGGAGCTGTGGGACATGTGACACCTTCTTAGTTGCATTTTTAAGGAGGGGAGCCATAGTCCAGACTTAAGCTCTATACCTTTGGCCGGGTGTATCTTAGATTTTGGTGAGCTTTGAACCATTCAGTCAAATGAATGAGTTTCTGTTGAACTATGTGTCAGCCTATGGTTCCAGTCAGCGGTACAAGGGTGGACAGTGATATAAAGGAGGCTACATACTGCTGTTAACTCTTAGAAATTGACAACATTCCAGCATATTTTCCCTCTCTTTTACCTATTGTTGGTTCAAAATATGCATAGCAAATGAAGTATATAGAAGAAAATGTGCATATCAAAGTATCAGGAAAAAATCAAAATATTCTTGTCAACTCTTATAGAGTTTGTAATTCAATTGAGAATTGATAAATCCTCCCTCTTTTGTAGGAGGATGGAGACAAGTTTTGAAGCTCTATAAGAACCTGGAAACAAGGATAAAAATAAAGGAAGTGAAGCATTGCAAAGCTAGAAGGAACCTGTACAACTGGCTGCAGCAAGTTGACCAACTGGCCGTAGCCAGTCGTGATACATAGGAAAACCCTATTTAACCTAAAGGGAAGGGTTGAAAAACACATTCTTGACACAAGGAAACAAGTGGGCACACAAGGGAAGAGCTTAGGAGAGAGATTTGACAACTTTGGAGGCTTGGGGGTTCATCCTAAGAGAGATTTTGGGAGTTTTCACCTTGGTTCTTCCTCTTTTCTCCTCTTTTCTTCTTAGTTTCTTCATGTATTCAGAAGTTTTGCTTAGAATCTCTTTGTATTTGAACATGAGTAGCTAAATCTTTCATTCTAGGGTTCTTTTGACCCTTTGTATGGATTAATACTTGAATATTCCTCTCTTTTAGTAGATAAATATATATATGTGTTGATTTCAACCTTAGCTTAATGCTTCTAAGTGATTGGCCTCCATTTAGATGATTTATTCACTTAGGTTTTGACTTGAGAGAGCTAATCTAGGTATAGAACTTGATTGAAATCATGCTTGTCTTGAAGTTTACTTGATAAATGGATGGTTTGTTGGTAAAATAGAGATATATTTACTAACCTTGCATTGTCACATTAGGGTTGTTGCTTAAATATTGATTCTCATTAATTGTAGCAAGAGATTGTGCATTTTAATGACAAGAGAAACTTGATTTTGACTTGAGAGAGCGGGTCAAGTGTTTTAGAACCTTAGACTAACACATATATGTATCGAAATGCTACTAGAGAAGAAATTAACCAAGTTTTATTAAATGCAAAAGGGGAAAAAAGAGCCCTAGGCTCAATTATCCTTGAAGTTAAAGAATCAATTGCCTTTATCAATTTTATGTTTTAGAAATAGTCTTTTAAAATTCTCATTCCAAATCAAAACTTTGTTCTAGCTCAACTTGATGAAATTCACTAAGCCTCTTGCTTGAGCGATTTGTTAAACAAATCCTCATGGGAACGATACTTTACTTATCACTTTATTACTTGCGAAACTCGTACACTTGCGAGGCGAACAAGTTTTTGGCGCTGTTGCCTGGGATTTGTGCAAACAAATCCTTTGGTCAACCTTGGGTTTGTGTTATTAAATTTATCTTGAGCTTTTAGTTAGGTTTACAATTTTTCTTTCTTTTTCTTTATTGATTTTTGTTTTAGTTTGATACTCGCTCTTGCTTGTTTCTCTTGTAGATACCATTGTATAGTTCACAAATTGACATAATGATGATTACTTTTGCAAAAGAATTTTTGTATGAGACATCATGGTGTGTGTGTGTGTGTGTGTGTGTGTGTGTGTGTATAAACAGCTCATGCTTTTTGTCATATGTAATTTGCTTGTGTATGGTATAAACTTTTAGTAGTTATTGAGACATGGAATCTCATCCTATATTAACATTTTTCAAGTGAATGTTATTGTTAGTTCTCAATGTGTTTTGATGATACCTTACAATTGTAAACAAGTATGAATGCTTTTGATAAGTTAAATTAATTGATCTCAAGCCAAAAACATTCTGACAGCGCCAAACTTGAGCCTAGATGTGTGAACTCGAGTTTGCTACTAACCGAGAGCAAGACAGGCTATTTTGCATTATGAACTCGAGCTTGTATATTTAAACTCCAGCCTAAAACCTTCAGAGTATGTGTTCAAAGAGTTTACAAATATGTAAAACTCGAGTTTGTATTTACAAACTCGAGTTTGTCTCTGGCGGGAAAGTTTTTCATTTGAAAACCATTTCTTTAAACTCTACAGTATTTATTTTTGAGTAGAGTTTGCTATTTGTTGAAAATCTACAAGAGTTTACAAATCTTGTAAACTCGAGTTTGCAGTTGCAAACTCGAGTTTGCCATTAGCAGAGAGCAACCAAGTTTTTCAAAGATACTAAAACTCTAGTTTCCATTTGGAAACTCGAGTTTAGCTCATCCAGAAAGTTCTTCAAGTTTCCAACATTTTTATGGAAACTCGAGTTAAAGATTGAAAACTCGAGTTTACATCTCCTGAGAACAATGCTCGCCTCAGACCTTGTGAGAACTTCTTTATCATTCAAACAAACTATTTCAAAGTTTTCTCATAAAAGAGAAAACTTGAGTTTCCATTTTGAAACTCGAGTTTCGGCTTTACAGAAAAGTTTCTCAAAGTTTTCAACGAATGTGAAAACTCGAGTTAAGTTTTGAAAACTCGAGTTTTGGTCAGGCAGAGAGCTCTGCCAATTTTGAACCTTTGAAAACTCGAGTTATGTTTTGGAAACTCCAGTTTTAAGCTTTTGGACTAAAACATGATTTTTCATTCAAGAGTCCAAAACTCGAGTTAGTCATTAATCAACTCGAGTTTTGCACTGTTCACTAAACATATCCAAAATGACAAATCGCGATGTTTGTCCCTGTAAAGAGAAAACTCGAGTTTAGTTTGAAAACTCGAGTTTCGGTCTTTCGATAAAAATTCTCTGAAACATGAAAACTCGAGTTTCGAAGAACCAACTCAAGTTTCCATCGCAGAATTTGAATTTCGATTTGAACGAATTTATGAAATGTTTCTGTTTGATCTCAATACTCTTTACCATAGTGGTGAGTATAGTGGTGAGTATTCCCGCCTGTCACGCGGGTGACCCGGGTTCGATCCCCGGCAACGGCGCCAAAAACTTGATAGGGAAAAACTTTACAGCCTATAGACTCCGCAAGTGTACGGGCCGTATCAAGTAATGGAGTGATGAGAAAAGTATCGTTCCCACGAGGACTCAATCTAACTAGCGATTAGATATTAAATTTCCTTGTTTCGTTTAAGTTGAGCGAGTCAAAAGTGTTTTTGAAATTAAGAAGAAAAGTAATAAGAAATAATAGTAGCAAAGACTTTTCACAAAAGAGCAAATTCCAATATCAAGAAGTACAACCTAGAGTCCTTAATCCCTTGTTTGTTTCCTAGATTTTATCCCCACTAAATTAATTTCACCTTAACTTAATCAGCTAATCTAGAGTATTAATGTCTATAAATGCCTTCCGGTCCACTTATATACATACCTTAATTAATTATGCAATGCCTCACACAACTAAATAAGATGCGTTTTAAATCGGGCTCACTCTAATTTGATTATGCGGAGCTTCTAGGTATATTCCTATCCTAGACGCAAATTAGATTAAAACCTAATTTTACATTAAATTTAAACCTAATTCCACATTATTTAATCCCAAGGTCAATTTAGGATTCCCTCTTCCAAGTTCAACCCTAAATCCCCAAAACATGCTCAATGGTGGCCAATCAATAAGCAATAGCAATAAACACAGGATTAAATAAACTGAATTAAATTAAGCAAAACTAATCAGTGGAAATAATCTCTAGAACCCAAACAACTTCATAGGTCCTCTAGGTTGAAAGAGAATTAGCCACACATGGCTATAACAAAATCCATAACAAAAGTAAGAAGTTCAGATTCAATAAAGTGAACGGAAGAGGAAGAACACATGGAAGAGATGGCAGTGAAATTGTCCTTTGTGTGTGTGCTTCTTTTCTCTATGATGTGCTCCACGTCTGCTTCTCTTTGATCTGCACGACTCTCCTTGCTTCCTGCTCAATTCCTTGCGTTGCTCCTTCTTTTTATTTCAGCGTTTTCTCCGTCAGAATCTTTTCTTCCTCCTATGCGTCCCCGCCTCCTTGCGTCTCCGCTCCCTTTAATAGATATTAGGTTGGTGCTAGGGCCCACTTGTCCATTCAATTCCCAAAAATTGCCAAAACAATGAATTGAAAATAAATCACATAATTGTCTCCTGCTGCCTTTTTGAATTCGTTGTTCCTCCATTCTCTTTTTTCTTTGATTATAAGTTTGAATTGGTGGGGCCCAATTCCATTCAATCCAATTCATTCATAGAGTCAAACTTTCCAAATCTCATCTCCATATGCTCCCTGTACGTGATCTCCTTCCAAAATCTCATCCTTATATATATATATATATATATATATATATATATATATATATATATATATATATATATATATATATATATATATATATATATATATATATATGATAATATCTCCTGCACAATAAATATAAGATATGAGTAGATTTTATGTCGATTTATTCTTTGATCCTGAGTTTGATTCAATTATGGAAAAGTATATATTTTATAATTAAATAGGTATATAATATTAATGAATCCAACTAATTATATCCTAAAATATAACCTATTTAATTATAAAATATATACTTATCACTATTCTTAACTATATTTAATCAGTTTGTTAGTGAGTTTCAGATGGTTAAAGATAGGTTTAAATGGAGATTAAGCAAAAAGGCAAAAAGCATGTAAGCACATTAAATGCAAAAGTGCAGAAACTTGCATGCTTTTAGGAAAACATTCTCCACACGTTTTGGAGAAGTTAATGCCTGCCTTCTACATTCAGCAAACTGCTCTTCCAACGGATTAATAATCAGAGAGTCAACTCTGAATTTCTGCAAAGCTGAATTAATCAAAGAGTAGAGAGAGAAGAAGACCAAAACCTTCACTAATCCTCTTCTAATGTCTCCAACGGTCACATTATGATTTACAACGGTCATTTAATGACCTCTAGCTATATATATAGAGTTGCAATCAAGTCTTCAAGAAGAGAGACAACACACAGAAACGAAATACACTTCAGTAGTTCATTATTCTTTAGTTTTCTGTCTGTACAGTATCTTTGATACTTAGAGCTTCAGTGTTTATCATATATTTACTCGGTGAGAAGTCTAAACACTATTTGATTATCTGTAAATCTTAAGGCTGTGGAACCTTAAGTAAGGGTATACAATTACAACTTGTAAGGGGGAGTGAGTCCTAGGGAAAGGATCATCTCTAGTACAGAGTGTGTAATTGTTTGTATCTTTAATTACAGCTTGTAAAGAGGAGTAAGTCCTAGTGAGAGGATTACTCAAGAGTTACAGAGTGTGTAGTCAAGAGTGAAAAGTCCTAGAGTGTGTCTAGGCAGTGAAAAGTCCTAGAGTGTTTCTAGGCAATTGTAAAATCCTAGAGTTTCTAGGTGACTTAGTGAAATCTCGGAGTGTTTCCAGGGACTGGACGTAGGTCAAGATTTGGACCGAACCAGTATACATCTCTGTGTGAATCTTCTCCTCTCTATCTCTACTTTGCCTTAACTTACATCTGTTGTGTGGGTGACTTGGTTCTTGAGCATTCAGTGAAAGGTTCTTGAGCAATCAGCGAAAGAATTTTTATAATCACCTATTCACCCCCCTCTAGGTGATATTCCACCCTTCAGTTATAGTAGGAAGTAAGGGAAGACACCTATGGAGTGAGCTATGAATGCTCTTTTGTACTCCTATAGCTTATGTTATTTTATTTTCATTTGCCATGACCTTAAGACTTCCGCTTTATAATTTTATTATGAAATATTTTGGGAATTTATGTGACTTTAAAATGAATCTTGGTTTGATTTAGTTATGTGATTTAATGATAAGGATGTTGATTATCCTTGTTGGAGATATTTCAAATATTTTGGCCAAGTTTTTAGGTGTTGGATTTGGGGCATTATGAAACGATTCTATTGCAACCTAAACTTGTGCTTACCATCGAGAAACCTTCGATGACCCATGAAGCACCACTTTCGATTGTAGGGAAGACGTATTGAGTCAAAGTCAAAATTGCAAATTGGACATTTTATCCCGGTATGCACATTCCACACATATAATGTTCCCAGGACAAGAAAGTCACTTATTGTCTACATCAAGGCTTTATGCAAGTTGAACAGTGTCTTCTCGTGTGTGTCATACGTCTCGATGCCGACATTCCACAAGTCCAACAACTTTGCAATAAGTGGTTGGAGATACACATCGATGTCATTTCCTGGTGCCTTTTTTCCTGGAATGATCATGGATAAAATGAAGGAGCTTTGTTTCATACACATTCAGGGGGCAAGTTGTAGGGAATTAAGACAACATGTCAAATACTTTAACTTGTGCTGGGATTCTCAAATGAATTAAAACCATCGGTCGCCAAAGCAAGTTGGACATTTCTAGGTTCCGCCGCGAAAGCTGGAAAGTTTGAGTCGAATGCTTTCTAAGCTTTTGCATCCCGTGGATGTCTTAGTTTACCATCCACATTCTTATCAACTTCATACCACCTCATATGCTCAGCTGTCTTAGACAACATAAACAATATTTGTAAGCGAGGTTTTAAAGAAAAGAACATAAAAATCTTTGCTGGTTTCTTCTTCTGTCTTTTCTCCTTCTGAACTGTCCTGTACTTCAAAGTGTGACATCGCTTACAAGTCTCCCTAGGAAACGAAACACACCTTATAAGAGTCTGGATACCTCCCTCTCTCAATGCGTTTTAAAACCGTGAAGGGTGATGGGATCCCAAAGCAGACAATATCGAGAGCGAGGCGTTGTGATGTTACAATTGATATTAGAGTCAGACTCAAGTCGATGTGGGCTAATGTGCTAATGGGGATGTTGGACCCAAAGGTAGGTGGAGTGTTATGTCCCATATGGGTTGGGAAGGAAACAAAAGACATCTTATAAGGGTCTGGATACCTTCTCCTCTTTATGCGTTTTACAACCGTGAGGGATGATGGGATCTCAAAGCAAACAGTATTGAGAGCAAGGTGCTGGGATGTTACCCTTTTTCTTTTTCAAGCAAAATTGTTGCTGAATCTTTTCTACAACATATTGTTAAGCTTCCTGGAATCCCACATACTATTGTGTCAGATAGAGATCGAACATTCAGAAGCAGTTTTTTGTGACATCTGATGATGCGATTGCAAGGTAACCTTATGCTTTAGTTCGGCCTATCACCCTCAATCGAACGGCTAGTCTAAGGCTTTGAATCGGTGCTTGGAAATGTATCTCTGCTGCTTTGCTCATGATCACCCACACAATTGGCTTTCCTTTTTGCCTTGGGCAAAGTTTTGGTACAATACAACTTTTCATTCATCCACTGGCTCTACTCCATTTAAAATCGTCTATGGTTGTGATCCACCTCCCCTGCTCTGACACTCTTCTTCAGAAGACACCCCAAAAGATGTCTATCAACAATTAGTCGAGAGAGATGCTGTCATCGCTGCATTAAAGCATAATCTTACTAAGGCACACCACCGAATGAAACACTTTGCTGATAAGAAGCGAACCGAGCTAGAGTTTCAAGTCGATGATTGGATCCTTGTACGTTTGCAACCATTAGACAACACTCTGTTCAATTGAGGAAATATCAAAAGTTGGCCTTGCTGTATTTTTGTCCGTTTCAGGTGACTAAACGAATCGGGACTGTGGCATATCGTTTGGCTCTACAAGAAACTGTGAAGATCCACCTTGTTTTCCATGTCTCCCACCTAAAGTGTTTCCATGGCCCTGCCCCATCTCAATCATATCTTCCCTTACCATTACAATCACTACCAGAGGGTTCAATTTGCAATCCTATTATGGTTTTGGGGACTCGTTGGGTTCAGGAACAGGAGGAATGGGTGCAACAATTTTTAGTACACTGGGATGGTTCTATGCATGACACTTGAGAATCTCGTTCAGATTTGGAGCGCCTGTATCCCACTTTGAACCTTGAGGACAAGGTTCTTTTCGATGGGGAGGGAAATATTACGAGCCCACCAACGCAAGAGCCCATGAATGACAAAATCACGGGTTCGATAGAGAAAAGGCCTGTGGAGACTAACCCAAGTGAGAAAGATCTAATAAGACGAAGTACTAGAATTAACAAAAAGACTTGGAAGGTCTGAGAGTTAGAAGGCACGAAAAAGATATAAATATCTCCAGGAATACGGGAAAGAGTGTATGATAATTTTGTGGAAATGTTCTCTCTCTCTCGTGTACTTCTTCTCTCTCCTTTCTGTTACTCTTTTCTTACAAAAGCTCTGTAATTCTGTTCCCTTCTATGACAGAATTGTATATTGGATTTAGTGATTGAAATATCCATACACACACACACACAGAGCTTTTAGCGAATCTTCATTATATTCTGTATTTATTTCGTAGCCATTACAAGATTGCACAAAATACATTGCTAGCTAACCCTCTAAATTTTATGATCCTTTTTTTTTTTTTTTTTTTTGTGAAGTTCTCAATTCTGTTCAAGACAATGATTGAAGGAGATAAGCACAAATATGAGTGGCAGTGCTTACAAAGTTTTGGAGTTGTACGTAGGTTAGCAAGCAATGTCAATTTGTATGGCTTCAAAAAGCAAAACCTCTTCTTGCCTAAGTTCTGCATGCTTGCTGGTCTTTTGTTGATTTGTAGTCTGCCAGGGACTGTGTAGCAACTTGATGTCCTCATAAGAAACCCATATTTCAAGTTTGGAGTTCTTTCATTGATACCATTATTTTTTTTTAACAGGAAAATGATTGTATAATAATTTATTTTTATTGGGCCATCTAATTTCTCTAAACTAATCATGTTTAGCAAGTAGCAACCACACCCCTCGTCTTTGGACTCAACGGGCAAAGGGGTCGGACACTTTCACCAAAAGGAGGGAGTTTGATCCTGGAGTTGGTCAAGGCGCTGGAAGAGGTATCCTAGCTCCTAGATGCTTAGGTTAACAACTGAGGGTAATAGATGGCTCGTCCTGCCCAACATCGGTATTACCTAGGAGGAAGAGAGATTTTGCCCTGCCCTTGGATCGTGGGTGAACTCAACCCTTTTCTTAAAATTATCATATCAAAAAAAAAAAAAAAAGAGCAAGTAACAACCACGATGTGTTACTATTTACTTAGAGATATGACTAGCATTGGATAAGGTAAAATATTTTTCCATCCAGTTGCAAATATTGGCTTCCCTCGAAATTATTGCTTTATTATGTGGAGATGAATGAGTTCAAAAAGTTTTTTTTTTTTTTTTTTTTGGGGGGGAGGGGATAAGCAGGGAGCAAACATCATATATTGCATTTGAGGCTACCAGAGAGTATATTCTTTTCAAGATCTTTTACTGCTGATGAAACATGCTAAAAGTCACATATAAAAATAGGACCAAATGAGTAAGTTCTACCGTTCTACTACCTCCAATCTCTAATATATATATTCCCTCCAATCTTTTTTATAAGGAATAATTATCAAAATCACGTGATTTAATATATTAGTTAAAAACAATAAATGTGTAATTTTTGTATTTTTCTTTTCAATTATACCCTTATTTAGAAAGAGTAGGCATGAGAGATAATGAATGAAAATTTATTGTAAAAAGATAATAAATAACATATATTTATTCAAACAAAGGTGATTTGTTCCTTATTAATAATCACCCCCATAATAGAGAATGTTTCTTATAAAAAGAGCCGGAGAGAGTAAGAGCTAGTTAGAGGGTTTATTTGATATTAAATAAGAGACTTCAATCCCCATTTCCCCCCATATTTATCATTTTTTTCCTAAATTATTCCTATTAATTGCACATGTTAAAGGAGTTTATATTAAAGGATAGTTTCAATACAAATGATTTTAATAGGGTATTTTAAGAAAACCTACCCACATTTTTAACAAATAGCTAATTTAACAAATTTTTTTAATTTATCCAAATTAATTAAATAGCAGATCTTATGAAAAACCAAAGGTCATGTAATTTTCGTGATAGAGCCTTGCCTTTTTTATAAGTTACATCTTATATTTGTCTGAAAATTTATTTCATTTTTTCTATCTCTACCCACAATTAATTACATTTCCTCTCTTATATCTTTCTTTTAATTCATTCTCTCTCATATTTTTTTCATACTTATTGTCAGTTTGTCACTCACTCACCCCATTCATAAAAATAATTTTTTTTTTCTTCTAACTTTACCAATCTAAGAGTATTAGAAACATTGTAAGCACCTCTGTAAGTTTTTGAATAAGAAGCATGTTTTGACCTTGATCATCTTTGGGACCTAAGTCTTCTAAACTTTTCTTTATACAAAAAGAGCACGTAGAAATATTATATTAGACCTCAAGTCTTCTCCTAATAAATGGCAATAAGGATAATTCTTTAAAAAAGTTCATTAATGACCCTCATGTCAATCAAAATCAACATTTTGCTTACGTTTAACTTAAGAGATCAATGTCCAACATTTTTCTTGAAAATTATTTTCCAGGAATTCAGTTTCAATTTCATGTCTATCAAAATTAAACCATGGGAAATGAAATTATCATTTTCATTTCTAAAGTTCATTTTGAGTGAACCAAACAGGACCTTAGGCCATGCATGGAAAATATTTTTGTTTTCGGAAAATCATTCTTAAGATACCTATAGTTTTCTTCAATTTTTAATTTGGTAATTGTGTCATGTGTGTTTGTCCTTTAACTTTACTCGGTTAGCACAATTAACTTATATATACAAGGGTTTACAATGCTAGCAGAGTAAGCTACAGGGGTTAATAGTGCTAAAAGAGTAGAATTAAAAGATTTGATAAAGAAAAAAAAAACACACACGAACTCAATTAAAAATTGAAAGACACTGCAAGTAAAAATGATTTCCCCCGCTTTTTAACCTCATACATGGCACATCTTCAAACTTTTATGAGAATTGGAGTTTTCAATGTGTTTTGTAATTAACTTCCTTTATTTGATCAAATTAGTTAAATAAATCTTACAATAAAAATACATTGAATCATTAGTGCCCATCAAATCCCTGTCGGCTTGGAAAAATTTAGTGAAAGATGGTACCAGTCACGAGCCATTGTCATTATAAAATATGTAACATTTTCATACTGGTATAACTTTAAATTGCACTCTTGATGAAGCAAATACTTTGCCCATCTGTCTCTGCCTATCCCTCCTCATCTTTGATTCTGGCAGTCGAAATCTTGATCCAAGGGCTCAGAATAATTTTTAAAAAAAAGTATGCGGTAAAAATTACCGCATGCAGTTTTTAAAAAAATTGTTCTGGGCCCTCGGATCAAGATTTCGACAGTCAGATTTGCAGATGATGAGGGATGGGCAGAGACGGGATATGGAGAGAAACTGGACTCCACTCTTGATACCATGTTAAAACAAATTGCACTCTTCTCGATACTAAATATAATATCTACTTGAGAGTTTTAATTTGGTCTTCTTCTTCTTGTTTTTTTTTTTTGAGTCTTTAATATATAAGGTAACTTACAGTCTCCCTTGTCTCTCGTATACATTTTTATTTCCCATAATACTCCAATTAATTGAAACATTTTTATCTCTATCCAATACATTTTAATAATTGTAGGTTGTTTTTGAAAAAGCTTCTTAAATTTTCTGCATAATAGTGATTAATATAGTTATACCCATAATCAATTACTTAACTTTTTTATGGGTTTTACTAGTTGATTTTTTTTGAACCATTCTAAACCTTTCATTACGGAAGCAGAAACTGCTGAGAAACAAAACAAACAAGTGAAAAACCAAAGACAGAGGGACAAACTAAACAACACAACAAACAAGAAAAGAACAGGAAAAAGGAAAACATACAGTAAAACAGAAAACAAAAAGCTAGACGAAGTCAAAAGCCATCGTCCCTAAAAGAAAGAAGCCTGTGAACCAGGGTCGATCGGCCTGTGAGGGGTCACAGCATGATTCATTAGAGCCTTGAGGTTCTTCACATCTTCCTTCAGGATCAGAGACAAAGGGGGTAAGGGTCGTTCCACCCACCTGATTGGGCACACCCCCTTACTAGTAGTTGCAGCAAGCAAGTCGGCTGCTTGATTTCCCTGGCGAGGGATAAAATGAATCACGAATGAAGGTTCGGACTGAAGCACTCCAAGAACGTCTTCAAGGATACTGCGAGATTGCCATTCACAAGCCTCAGGCTTATTTTTTTCCATACAACGCACAAGGTTCTGACAGTCGGATTCAAAGATCACATTCTTATTCCCCAGGTCTTGCATTATCATCAGAGCTCTTTTAAGAGCTAGAGCCTCAGTCATGAAGGCAGAGAGACACTTTACCTTGTCGACAAAGGCCCATTTCATCTCGCCATAATGGTCACAGCAGATGATGGCTATAGGAGATATTACTACTTTTAATAGTCTTTTACTCCTATTTGTTATATAAGTCATTTCCAACATGTTTCATGCAAATTTAAAAAAAAGCGTAAACTTCATTATTTATTTTTTAAAATTCAACAACTTTCTAATTTTATGCCTATTTAATATATATTATATCCCATAAAAATAAAGTCAACACAATAATAAATAAAGAGTAATATTGTATATTAATGCGAGAAGATTAATGACATGACTTATAAATAGAACAAAAAAATTCTTTATCTTTCTATCCTATTAATAAGGCCAGAGGAATATACCAGAACGAGTATAAACACTAAACTCTAAACCACAGAAATAGAACTAGAGAAGTATATACCAGAAGGAGTATACACGTGTGAGCACTAATACTAGGAATTGATATATAATTTAATAATACATAATATATGATGTAATTAAGTAATTTATTTATCTTAATCTTTTAAAAAATTTCAACTGGTGGATCTTATATTAAAAAATGGAGGGTTAAGGTGCAAAAATAGACATATGCTTTTTTCAAAAGAGCGTCCAGTGGCAAATACTTTTTTTAGGTGCAAAAGTAGCTACGTGGTTACAAAATAGGAGCAAAAGTCACATTGACCGTTAAGGGGATGGATGTTGACCGTTAAGTTAGATGATTTGACTTATTTAGTGACGTGGACGCCTTGGACCCTAAATTGATTGATGACTCATAATCACTTAACCCTATTATTAACAAATAAAAAAAAAATTCGCTGACCCCCCAGCACGATTTCAGATTCTTCTTCCCCACAAATATCTTGAGCCTCTTCATCGTCTTCTTCTTCCCCACAAATTTGAAGTTTTGAAACCCAGAAATTGTTTCCACAAACACATCATCTTCTTCTTCCCCACAAATCTGAAGATTCGAAACCCAAAAAAAATGCTGAACCCCGGGATCTTGAACCCCCAACCCGGGATCTTGAAACCCCCAACCCGGGATCTTGAACGCCCGGCCCCCTAGATCTTGAAACCCCCATCACCCGGATCTTGAACCCCCCAACAGTCAAATAAACTTTTCATACTCTTCTTCATGAACAACCAAGAACGAGCGAGGAGCACAATCAAGGCGAAGAAGAACAAAACGGTGCTATGCGAACGAGGAATCCATGGTCTCCAAGGATTTGTGCCAAAGATTCAAACAACAAATTAAAATCCATCACAGCACACAGAAAAATTAAAATCCATCAGAGCTTTAATAAAGTCCATCACAGCACACAGAAAAATTAAAATTCAGATTCAAGGAACCAAATCGCGGAAAGAAGAGGATCAAGGAACCAAATCTTTCTTCGACTCTCCGTACTTTTCTTTTGTTTCGTCTGAATCTGCCTCTGGGGCTCCAAATCGCGGTTTGTGTGTGCGAGATGGTGAGATCGACGGAGGTCCGACGGTGGTGGTTGGGTGAAGCTGGTCTGAATCGATCTCTCTCTCTATTCTACCACTCTTGCGTCACTCTTAAGCTGAATCCCGCCGATGGTGAAGAAGTGGATGGAGGCGTGGTGAATGACATTCGCCGGTGACTCTGGTGGAGAAGGAAGCCGCCGGCAGGGAAGAAAAATAACGGTGAAGGTGGTCCAAATCCAGATTTTGGGGGGGGGGAGAGATCGAGATCGAGATTGAAGGGGATGGATTTTGTTTTTTTGGGGTCCAAATCCAGATTTGGGGGAGGGGGTGGGGGGGATCGAGATCGAATGGGAATTTTGTTTTTGTTTTTTTTTTAATAAATCTGACCTGTAAATCAGATTTTGGGAGTTGCAGTGTTGCATGTGCCACCTGTCTGCCACACACACCCAGTCAGCGCCCACATCACTAATATCAGTCAAATCATCCAACTTAACGGTCAACATCCATCCCCTTAACGGCCAATGTGACTTTTGCTCCTATTTTGTAACCACGTAGTTACTTTTGCACCTAAAAAAAGTATTTGCCACTGGACGCTCTTTTGAAAAAAGCATATGTCTATTTTTGCACCTTAACCCAAAAATGGAGGTAGTATCATTTATAACTGTTTGCATGTATTCATGTACAGGTTCTTGAACAAGGCAAGCGTAGGAATGGGAACAAGTTCAAGTAGTACTAGTCCATGGAAGCTGTGCACTGTTACGCAAGTAGAAGAGACGAAACAAATACTAACGAAGATACCAATATTCGAAATTCCAGCGGCCAGTCTTAACGCATTCGTGACCATCTCCATGCTTACCTGCCTTGTTCTCTACGATCGTTTCTTGGTCCAATCCAAAGTTTCCTTCATCTATATTATATGTCACTCTCTTTGATCACACATGCAGTGACCTCTTCACTCTCTACCTTTGAGCTTGGACAACCAAAAATGGAGGGCAACGCATGGCTTCAAGTCATGGCATCTCTGTGTTACTGCTTTCTCATAGGCAAGCTTGTTCCTCCTTCTGGATCCTTCCTCAGACTCTTGCTGCTATTGCCTATCGTCTGTTTCTTCCTCTATCTTCCTCTCAACCTTCATTCTCTTCGTCTTATTGGCATCTTCTCCTTCTTCATCGCCTGGCTCGCCAACTTCAAGCTCTTGCTCTTCGCCTTCAATAAAGGCCCTCTCTCTCACCCTTCTCTCTCCCCCCCCATGCTTCATCGCTCTTGCTTCTCTTCCCATTGAATTCCGCGATCACAACAACCAGTAAGGCCAAAAATCTCCACTGAATTACGCCATTAAACCTCTTCTTCTAGTTGCGATAATAAGATCTTATGCGTACAAAGACCATTTCCACTCCAAGTTGGTACTAACTCTCTACAGTGCTCAGATATATTTGCCCCTTGAGATCATTCTGGCTGTGTTCGTAGCCATGGGTCGAACACTGGTTGGGGTTGTGTAATACCCCAAAAATACGTATCATAATTTGGTAAGATTATACCTATAGAAAGTAGGTGAATATAGGATATCAAATAATAAGATATAATTATCTTATTTTATAAGGAAAAATCTCTTGGAAATTAGAGAATTTAAGGGCCAAAGTGCCAAATGACCAAAATGCCCCTAAGGGACATAAATGATTTAGGAAAATTGTGAAAAATCCTAAAAGTCAATGAAATAATTATTTGAATTAAGAGAGTATATTATCTCTAATTTTGGTAATTTTATAAATTACAAACTTGGAGAAATTGTATAAGAATATTCAAAAAGTAATAAAAGACCATAATACCCTTGCAAATTATGGAATAATGAAAGAGGCATGGAAATGCTAATGCCAATACAAGAGTGTAAAGGAAATGAGATGTTTTAAATAAGAAAATTATCAACAAATGATAAGAAAATAATTAGGAAATTATTGGCTAATTACTTAAGCCTGAGCAAAGGAAATTATGAAATAATTATGTAAAGCTCAAAAATTAGTGGTTTTTGTTTTAAAATTAGTAAAAACATGTTTACTAATTAATTGGAAATTTTGGAGAAAAATGAATGAGTTTAGGTATTTTTAAGCCTAAATACAAGAATGGACCAATTAGGTAATTTTGTGGGATTTTTGGGAAAATTAAAATAAATAAATAATTAAGTAAATAATTAAATTAAAAATAAAATAAAAAGGGCCAGAGATGTTGACCGAAATATGGGAGCCTTAGGGGTTAAGTTTGAGCAAAATAATATCCAAAGGTTTTATATGCAAGTGGCATTATTTTATATTATAATTAATTAAAGTGAAAAAGTGGTGAATAGTAATTTAGGAATTAAGAAACGGATCCTATCTGGAGATCTAGGAATAGGAATTCCAAAGTCAAGGTAAAATATTGATCGGTGAGTTTTTACCCGTTTGTGCATTTTCCTAATAAAACGAAATAGGGAAAAATGCATATAGGTATATTTTTGGATAAAGAGAAAATAAATTCTAAACTCAAGATCTAGGCATGAGTTTGAATTTATATTGACATATTTGGAATCAGTGAATTTTTCTGAAGAAGATGATGTTTCCAGAAAAGCGTTTAAATTAGGACCGTACACACACGTTTTTCGAGGAACTTGATGACGACATTGGAGCCCCATATGGAATCGAAATTTAGGTTAACTTGGACATTTCTAGTAAGTGAGAACATGTCTTCAAAGTTGTAAATCCAGAATTTTGAAATTTCTCCGAAATCACGCGAAACGGGGACCGATCGGGGAAAATCTGGTAGACCGGGCATAAAGTAAACAAATTGGAAATTCCCACCTTGTCCCTTCAAAACCCTATAAATACCCCCCCCCTCCATCACAAATTTCACACCATTCCCTTTCTTGCTCTTGGCCGAAAAAGCTAGAGAGAGAAAGAAGAGAGCAGTGCTCTGGAAATCTTGCAGCGAAGCCCTGTAGAATTGTCCGGAAATCTTCAACGGGTAAGTCTTTCGGGCTTTAGTTTTTAGTTTAGTAATTAGTAGAATTGTTAGTTAGATTTAGGAAGTAGGTGACAAGATTCCTACAAATGTTTTGATCCTTGTTTGCGTTGAAAAAATATGCAGAGGTGTAAACATAGTAGGGATCGAGCCGCCGAAAAGTTGAAGCTTTCGCAGTTTTTCACAAGAAGGGGTTATAATGTTAGGATAGCCTTTAAATTTCAAGTATGATTTGGGTATCATATGGGAGGGCTATTTTAGTCATTATTTTCGAAAATCATAGTTGCGTCGAAGTTCTGGCAAAATTTCGGGAAGAAAATTTGCTAGAGTAACGAAGTGCTGGCGAAATTCCGCCAATTTTGGATATAGGGGCAAAATGGTAATTTTTACCTAAAATGCCAAATAAAAGTGATATTACTCTTATAGGACATCAAAAACTCGATTTCTTGCCGTTACGTTTGTCCGAAGTGCATTGTTGGACGTTTCGCCGTTTTTAAGTAAACGTGCCATTTCAGTCAAAAGTACCAGAAGTACCATCAAACGAAGGTACGTTCGCGACGTACTGTAACACTGACTCTGATGCTTATAGTCTGCTTATATATGATATGGATAGTTTCATAAGCCATGGGTGGAACTCTGTTCTGGGCCATGCACAGTGACTAAGGTAATAAACTTAGATAATCACTTACAGCTTTACGGGTTATATTAAGTATAATACCGTCATGTTTTCCTAGCGCTACGGACACGACAGTACATCGTGGCACACAATTAAAGTGCAAACAGATAACTTTGCTTGTAGGGCAGTTGTTATTTAATGATCATATATATCATTGCTGTAATTCATTTTAGAAATATCTGTTGATCATATAAGATCCGATGAACGTTGGATCTCGGCTCTTACTATAGCATCACATCAAGGTCGTAGAGAGAGACCATGGACGGAGGGTAAGAGTAAGCAGAGCAGACATCACACATGAAGATGAAGACCACGTGAAGATCGAGTAATGATCGGTAGATGAGATATAAAGTCATAATCGAGATAATGTATTAATCTTTATGAACAGGCAGATACGCCACCATTATTGTTATAATCAGTTACTCAATGTTTTTATTCCGCCGATGCTCTACTCTGATGTTTTTAAAAAAAAAAATTTGGCTCTGAAATTGGGATGTTACAGGTTGAGCTGGAGCCACAGTTCAACAAGCCTTATCTGTCTTCATCCCCGCAAGATTTCTGGAGAAGATGGAATGTAATGGCCAAAAACATTCTAAAGCTCGTGGTCTACAATCCTGCATACAGTATCTCGATAGGTGTCGTGGGCCGTAAATGAGCCTCCCTTCCGGCCGTGTTCGTGACATTCTTGGTTAATTCTCGAGCTGATATTTTATTATCTGGGCCAATTGAGTCCCACATGAGAGATCACGCGGACGTTCTTTATCCTTCACGAGCTCAGTGTGATAGTGGAGATCCCTTTGAAGAAGCAGCTTTCCGGCACGGCCGTGCAGTTGCCTAGAGTGGTGTCAGAACCTTAAACTATTGGGTTTGTGTTGGTTACACTGTTTTGGCTATTTTTACCTCAACTCCTCCGATGCAATTTGTTTGAGAGGACGCTTCAGGAGTACGCCGCAATGATTGTTTTTCTCAAGAATGCTACTCATTACTGTAGGCATCATGGGCAATCTGAAAGAATAAAAAGAGGATGATCTGAGTCGTGTTCGAGAACACTGTCCTATAGAGTTATTCCGCAACCACCGGTAAAGAAGAAGCGGTACTCCCAGATTAAATGACCCTTCTTGATTAAATCAAGGCGGCGAGGCGGCGGAAGGTAAAGTAACTCGGCAAGAGATTACCGATGTTTTCTAATTCTCTCTTCTTAAATTGGTGGTCCGTAGAACTATGAACCAGACCTAGACCAATAACACTTAATACACAGAGATGTCAGTGAAGCATGCTTCTATGAACTAACAAATCTTGGTGTGTATTAGAGGCATTAAGGGTCAGATTATATCCTAACATTTCCACTGTTAATCAATGGTTTTGCGCGTTATGACGGCCATGCGCGTGCCTGGTGCATAACGAATGCTCTAGAGATTTCGCCATGATCTCATAGGAGCGGCCACACTCCACATTCGTAGAGGTGATTTCATGTAAGTGTACTTGCATTGAGCACACCGTCTTGTAAGACTATGAAATCATTAAGAGCTTTGTTCAACCTCAAAAACATGCATTCTAGCACTCTCCAATTGTCATAGGAAGGGACAAATAATTTTTCGTGCTAGTCAGAATCGACGAACGACTTGTTCTTACCCATTGAACCTTCTTCATGGGATCACCAATCACAAAGGTTGGGTTGCCATCGCTGTCAATTACGAGTTGGCTTTTAGTCCCATTCCCCTCGACCAATTTATATAATCCTGCAGGGTTTTGTTAACGGCCGATAGGTCTATTATTGACCTCACCAAATCGATTGAGATAATTCATCACAATTCTTAAGCTAGCTTATCACATTATATCTCAAACGATTTTCAATTTGCATCATTGTTTTGTTTTCAATGGCTATTGCCATTTGGCAATCACATATCGTCGACTCTAAGCGACGGTTTCTTGTCAAAATATTTGCTAAGAGATTTTCAACATTCTCAGCATTCCATCCATTTTCAGAGTAATTAACTCTGATTCACATAATACTTTAATTTTGTCACCACTAAAGGTCAATGATAACCAGTGGATTTCCACACATAGACTAGATCTTAGTTAACATCCGTGTACATACATCAATACAACGGGAATTCACTACATGAGACTGGATCTTTGTTAACATCCGTGTGCATACATCAATACAACGGGAATCCACTACATGATGCCAATATTTATATATCGAATCATCCCTTAACTATTTCTTTCTCTTCATGAGAGTTTACATATGCTCAATCTCCACATATCATTTTCCATGTCATGAGATTAACATTTATCAGTGCTACAAATTCTCATCAATTTGTGCATACATTGATTGAGCTTTAGAATCATCTCAAGTAGTATCATAAAGAATATTCACATAATGGTTCTCAAAACCAAAATTTAGAAACATTTCTTATTTGTCATCAATATTCTTTTATGATGTTTAACACCCAAAATCACATTTAATTCTCTCATGCTTTCAAGCACATAACATGATATTTTTGACCATGCAAGTCATCCACATTAAATTAAAAATTTCACGATATCATGCATGCTTATACCAAGAGAAATTAATAATATTATGAAAATTAAAGCACATTTATCTCTACACTAGATAATTGATTAAAATTTCATAACCACTGTCATATGCTCGTTTCAAATAACAACATATTTATTATTCACAAAATTTGCTTTCAATAGCAAATAACAAAATTATAATTTTAAGATACCCCATATCCTAGATACCCCCACACTTTCAAATATTTTATAATCAATAAAATTCTAATTAAATTAGAATCCCAATAGTATATTTATAAAGATTCACACATTATAAAATTACATAAACATTTGGCTGTTTATCCAAATAAATCACACTTCATGCAATCAATTATTTCAATTAATTGATCATGGTAAAAAACTTTCTGGTAAATTAAATAGTAGCTAAGATATTCACAAATATCATCATATAAATTTGTTTCAACTCTTATCACGTTAAACACCACAGATTTCGACTTTTATTCAGCCATATTAATCAAAAATATTCACAATATTATAGGAGAGATTATAGGAGATTATAAATTATCAAATAAATTAGTATCTCCATTAATAATAAAATTATAATTTTAAGGTACCCCATATCTTAGATACCCCCACACTTTCAAATATTTTATAATCAATAAAATTCTAATTAAATTAGAATCCCAATAGTATATTTATAAATAAAACAATAAAATCTCCTGATGAATCCGAGGGCATAAGATATACATTATCTTCCCTTATCAATTTAATATTCATCAAATCCTCAATAAAATAAGGAGACATAGTAGGAGATTTATTAACTACCTTATCAATCAAAACTGATATATTATTAACTAAAGATATTCAAAACTTCAATGGAAATAAATTCACCGTGCAAGTAATCAATAATTAAATAAAATATTGATTTCTATGGACACATTCATACTGAAAATTCACCACGTCAAATATTAAAAAATAATAACCGCATTATTAAATTTTTAATATATGCCCACAAATATTATATATATTTATATAATATTCCAATCAATCACGCGCACCTTATTGTCACCGTTTGATCACGATGAAGAAATATGACTCTTTCTTCCTCATCGGAGAATTTGTTGTTACGAACAGACGTATGCCTTCACGCCCTTCTGTATAACTCATTGCCTTGCCAAACTACCATCTCAGGGCATGAAAACATATGTTTTAATTTGCTTGAAACAGACTCCTGAATAATCACTCTGTCATACATAGTCATACACGGCGGCAAATCTGGACCCTTTCTTTGTAGATGGAAAATGGAAATCGTTTGCGGTTTCCACTTTATAATCATTGTCTTATTGCTGATAGGATATTTCTATTGATTTACCCCTCATTTCTTTTGTAACCAACCAAATGAATTTCATAACACCCCTGATGCGCTCCAAAGATCAGCAAGACTTAACTCTATAGATTGTAGTCATCATGGGCAATCTGAAAGAATAAAAAGAGGATGATCTGAGTCGTGTTCGAGAACACTGTCCTATAGAGTCAGAGGCGGACCGAGGTACAGGGTTGGGGGGCAAGTGCCCCCCAATTTTTTTTTTTTTTTTTTTTTTTTTTGTTTTTTTTTTGTTTTAGTTTTAGTTTAGGGTAAAATCCAAAATCACATATTCCCTAGATCTTCATCTTCATCTTCGGAACTTCAGAGGCATAATCGTGGGAGGCGGACGCAGCACGCAGGTAGCAGGGTTAAAGGCTGTAAAATCAGATCTTCTTCTTCGCCTCTTGTTGGCTATTGTTGCTGTTCCGGTTCGCCTCTTCCAGCCGTTCGTCGTGCGTGCGTCGCCGTTCATTAGTTCCTTTTTGGGTCTTCAGCTGTGGGTCACCGTGAGTTTTCAGGTTCACTCTGATTTTATAATCTATGATTTTAGTTATCATATAAGGCTTGAGTTTTTACTAGATTCGATGAATTTTAGTTCACTTTGATTTTGGTTGACGCTATATCTGATATTGGTTCACTCTGATTTTGGTTGATGCTATATCTCAGAATAGTATGATAGTATCTTTTAGACAATATTACTATTGAACCTTGGGCTTTTAATAGTTTTTCCTTTTAATTTGCAAAATTGCCATCTGGTTGTCAAGAAGTCTCTGTATTCGGGCACAACTGCATTTGGCAAACAACTCACATTTTGGGATTTTATCTTGATGATAGTTGACACAAATTTGAAATCGTGCTGGATAATCTCTGCTAGGAAGACCTCCCCTTTCTGTTTCTCATTCATGTGAAATATATGCACCCACTCATGTTTATCCGGAGTATTTTTTGTTTGGTAAATAACTCATCCTGAGAGGTGCTCAAATTACTTTGCTGTTTCCTCTATTTTGAAGTCCTACACACCACCACTTGAAATGAAAAGATGCACTACATTGACTTTCCATACGATGAAAAAAACAAAAATTACTTATATTTTGACCAAAATACCTTTATATCTATTTTGCTTGGGGGCAAGTTGGTCTTATATTAGCTAGGGGGTTTTGTGTATGTTATTATAACTGAGGGTAATCTAGACATCACTCAGTAAAAGGGAGAATAATTGACCCTTTTTTTAAAAGTAAAGAAATCATGTGATTTTTGTAGAGAAATCCTTGTGGAAATCCTTGTTGTTCATGGGCTGAAAATTGCTTATGTGCTCTAACTTTTGTTTTTCAATATGTAATTATTTTTATTGTAATATACTTAGCATTGTTTTTCCCTTTATATTCTTATGTTTTTTTAATGCATTTAAAATTTTGCTTAAAAAAATTTTTTCGGGGGCACTGCCCCCGAACCCCCAAATGCCCCCACCAATTGTGCCCCCCTTCACTAATTTTCTGGGTCCGCCACTGTATAGAGTTATTCCGCAACCACCGGTAAAGAAGAAGCGGTACTCCCCAGGATTAAACAGACCCTTCTTGATTAAATCAAGGCGGCAGAACTGGCGGAAGGTAAAGTAACTCAGCAAGAGATTACCGATGTTTTCTAATTCTCTCTTCTTAAATGGTGTCACAATTGGGGTATTTATAAATGATGAATCAATGCCTTGAAGTGGTGACTCTTGAACATTACACCTCTTCGTAAAGTCATAACTATCTGTTTAATTCATGAACCATGTTGATTCATGAACGAACACAAATCCCTTAGTTTATAAGAACATGACTTCTCAAAACGCATCTCTTCATTCACATCTCTTCATTTAAAAATATTCCACAATTAATATTGGAAAGACTCTTTCTTTGACACACCCATATACAATATTTACAACAATTACTTCCCTTGCGCTTAAAACATCATAGAACTCGTGTAATTTTTCCTTTTATCCATTTGCTTATCTTGTACTCTAAGTTGTTTTATTTTTAATATATCATTTTATCTTTTATTAAAAAAGGAACATCGTAGGACTTAAATAATTTTTCCTTTTATCCATGTTGTACTCTAAGTTGTTTTATTTTTAATATATCATTTTGTATTTTTTTTTTAAACAACATCATATATAGGACTTGCTACAATATTATTTCAGAAAGTATGCAGTTGTGCTGAGAACAAGGTGGTAACGTAGAAGTTATAAGATGAATTCATCGCAGAAAACTGATAACTGCCGTGACACGAGGGTAAATTAAACAACTAATAACATATGGTAGGAGTATTCATGTAACTCATGCTTCTCTCATGTTCTGGGCATTGTTATTTAATTTTATCTTTATATACTCCTCTGCCCCCATATTTATTTAATTTTGGCTGATAAATGGAGCTAAATAAATTACTTAATCATAGCATATGTTGTGTATCATTAGAATCTATATATGTTTAAAAGTCAGTAGACAAATTAATTTGGAGAAAAAACGATAAATATGAATATATTAAAGTAATTTATTTTGTTTTATTTCTTAATCGCTGCAAAAAAAAAAAAAAAAAAATCAATTGGATCTTTTCACATGTGTCTTTAGAAACTAACGAAATATGAAAGTTTTAGTGTTATAACTTCTTATTCAACTCTTCACAATTTCTTTAATTTAGAAGAACATAATTTTATTAAAAAAAACACATATTCGTTTAAAATATTCCAACAACTAAAGCCTCCAAGATTAACAGAGTGAAGGAGAAGAGGAAGAGAGAGATGAGAGGTAAGAAAAGGAAGAGTCTGAGGAAGGATCTAGAAGGAGGAATAAGCTTGCCTATGAGAAAGCAGTAACACAGAGATACGATGACTTGAAGCCATGCCTTGACGTAGTTCATAATCTCTCCCTCCATTTTTGGTCGTCCATGCTCAAAGGAAGAGAATGAAGGAAGGGTGCTATATATTATATATGTGTGTGTATTTTTTGATACACATATAGATGTGTATATATGTCCATATAGGGATGATCAAAGGTACAGAATGATGGAAGGGTGCTGGAATGATGGAAGGGTGTTGGAAGTAAATATGATTACTTAATCTCAGTGGATAATGGATAATGAAGAAATATTTTAAAAAAATTATGAAATAATCAATAATTAAATTGTATTTATTGATTCATGGACTCAAACCAATCCGTTTTCTTACGAACTAGGTATTAGAAGTTTTTAAGGATAAGCGATGATTTGTCATGCCGTGAAAGTCTAACCCAGCTCTTCCGCTAAACCCAATTCTTGTTGGCATACAAAACAACGTTTAAAAAGCCAAACCAGACATCAAACTAGAAAAGCCATTGGATTTTGGTTTCTACTGGTTAATTATACCGACGGATGACATGATAACCAGATAAAATTTTAATAAAAAAAAATAAACATATACATCTATAGCAATATGGTAAGAAATAAATCTATATCTATAATTAGTCTAATTGTTAACGTGATATGGAATACCACAAATATAAAGTTTACAATGAAATTATAGGGTTAATATCATCTTTGATCTCCCAAATGTACCCTCATTTTTTGTTTTGGTTCCTCAAGTTTCCAACCATTAATTTTAGTCTCAGTAAGGGCAAAATAGTCAAGACCTTTATTAAGTTATATTGACTAATGTTTTGAACAAAAAGAAACTTAAGGGAGGAAAACCCATGAGTTGAAACTTGAGGAATTAAAACCAAAATGAAGGTAAATTTGAGGGACCAAAAATTATATCAACCCAAAATAATACATCAATTCTTTTTGTTTTTTTATAGATTCAAAAGGAATGGCTAAGTCGGTCGGCCTGGTTTGATGCTTTGATCATTAATATAGAGTTAACTTTCCATCGTTGATATATTTTTTTAAATGCGGGTCAAACTATTGGAGAAATAATGAAACATACCCCAAGATTTTATAGTATTAAAATTAATGAAATTTTAAAAAATAGCTATCACTTTCAAAAGATTAGAAATTGAATGAGCTGAACAAGCCATTGATCTTAATTGCATTTATTAACTTATTTATCTGTCATAAGAAACTCATGTGGGACGGTGGAGAGGAAATTAAAATATCTTCCAAAGTCAAAACTCAAAAGTAGTATAGAAATTTGATCTGAGAATGAAATATATAGAAAAATTACAGTAGAAGTCATAGGTCTTGTTTGGTAGGCTGGAATTCCAAGTTAGGAAAAGTGAAAAAGAGTTGGAACTTGCATTGGAAGCCTCATTTTCCGTCAAAATTTGATCTTCGTCGCCATAGATTTCTTCTTCCCTCCTCCTTTCACTTTCCTATTCTTAGACCATTGAAGAAAAATAGTCATAGGTATTGTCTCATCTTATCTTATTGGAGGCAGCTCCTCTAAAAGAATACTTTTTCCCACTTACACATACTCAAATTTGAGATCTTGAGTTTAAGTGGCCAAAGTCCTTTCTATTAAAACCAATAACTCCGATCCTTGAATTCCCATAAGATATAAAATTTTATATGGAAATAGGGGGGCATCTGGAATAATATTGTGACTTGTGAGATGCATGCAATTTTCTCTATTTATTTACTTATTTGTAATAATGCTCCCATCTTTAATATAGGGAAAATTTCATATAAATATGGTTGAAATATGAAAATTCTGTAAAAGGTTGGGGAATTTAACAAATCTTAATTTGGGCCGATCGATGACCTAATTCAGGATATTTGAATGTTGGTAATTATACTATAATACTCCTAATCCTTTGAGGGGAGTCAGAAAGAGGGTGGAGTGGGGGAAAAAAGCGATGAGTGCGAACGGCTCTTTGTGCTTGTGTGGTTTCTCCTTGACACTTGATGAGCAATGAGTAATCGGCAATTAAATTTAATCTAATTCTGTAGTATTTTGTTTCTCAACACTAAGTTTAATTGATGGCTCTTGTCTCGATTTTTATTTGCACATAGAACCATCTCCCGTAATCCCTTCCAATCAAACGACTTTGTGTTTGTATACTCTGGTTACTCATGTTATATGGATAGGCTTTCACTATTTCTTTATTTTCTTGGTATATAATCCAATAAATTGGTTGGTAATTTGCTTCAACTGTGATCAATTTTGCAGTCTGACGATGGGTTTGGTATTTCATGCGCTTGTCTCTGTTTTGTCTTTTTAATAGGTTTTGTTTTCAAGTTTGTTGTTTTAATAACTAAGGGATATGAAGATAATTTGACCTAAATTTTAAATTTCTAATTATGACGCATAACCTAATATTTTTTTTTTAAGTTTAATGACCCAAATTAAAATTTGGATTATTCAGTTGTTTTTATATGAGATTTACCCTTTAATATATTCTATGTATTAGCCAGTGGTTATATGGAGTATATTATACAACGGAGAAGAAGCGTGATTATTATATTAAGGCTAAACTAAAACCCTCAAATAAATTTTATATCACTACAAAAAAATCCAGAATTTGCGATGGACAATATCCATCGCAAAATAGTGAATTTTTGTTATAAAAACTATTTGCGACGGATCAACATCCGTCGCAAAAAATGTCGCCACAAATGGAATTTTGTGACCAAAAAAAAATATTCCGTTGCAAATTCTGAATTTTGCAACAAACATAAAATCCATCACAAAATATCAATTTTGCGACTAAATTTTGGTCCATTGCAAAATGCAGAATTTGCAGTGGACTTTATTTCGGTTGCAAAATTGATATTTTGCGACGGATTTTTTGTGTGTTGCAAAATTCGGAATTTGCGACGGTATACTATCTGTTACAAAATGTATTTCACAAGGGAAAAAAAAAGGAATTTTGCAGCCATTTGTGAAGGAATAATGTACTAAATCCATCAAAAATATTAAAATTATATATTAAAAATATATTTATTACGTCTCTTCCTCAATAGCAACCAAAAAAAAATTACGAAACAAAAATGAAGTGTATATGATGAAAAATATTTAAATAGCTTATATATATAAGATCAAATGCATAACTTAAGTGACATATAAAGACGTAGCTAGAAGAACATGATCGATTGATTGGTGGCTGCGACTGTGATTTTTGTTGCTGGGAATCCCCAAAGCTGCTTTGCGTATCATCTCAAAAGCATTATTCACATGGGAAGTGATAAGTATATATTTTATAATTAAATAAGGGTAGATTCTGGGACATATTGGATTGAAATTATTAATATTATACCTATTTAATTATATTTTATATATTTATCTATCCTTTAATCAAATATAGGATAAAATGATATTATAATAGAAAATCTATTGATATCCTATTCTTATTTTGCAGGAGATATTATGTGATCTAGAAGAGGCAACAAATCAAATTAAAGAAAAAGATATAATATAATATATTATATTATATCAAGCCATTGGAATTAAAAGAGTAAAGAGGAGATCAATTATTATATCATATCTTCAACCAAAAAGAAGAGGCAAATTGAAACGCGTGGGCCCACAACCAAACCTAATAGATATTAAAAGGAAGGGAGCACGACGCAATACACACGGACGCACAGCGAGAATTTTCGGAGATTACACAGAGCGCGACGCAGCAATTGGAGAATAGAAAGAAGGAATTGGAGAAAGAAGATCAAAGAAATTGTAGAGATCAACCTTCCCAATCTCTCAAGAACAATTCGGTTTTCATTTATTTTATTAATTTTTACCTAGCCATGCTTGGCTAATTTCCTTTTAGTAGTTAGGCGAGGATGAACCCTATGTTAATTTGAGTATTTATTTGAAATTCTCTATTGAATGTTATTTACCATATTGAATGAGTTATATTTACTTAAAGCCTTCTCAAAAGACTGATCACCTTTAAGATTGCCCATAGGTTAGTGCATGACAATAGAGATGTTGGTGCACTTAACCAGAACCTTTAATTCATCATAAAATTGTATGACCTAGACATAGGCTTACAAATTTATGTGATCTTATAATTCCGGTTTACATAATCTTTCTAAATAATACTGAGACATTAGGTTATTTTTAAAGATAACGACTAAGGTAGTATCAAGACATTGAGACTTAGTTAAATATTAGAGAATTGATCGTCGCTATGGGAATAACAAATAATTAGGAATTTAATTCGAATACTTAGAGGAACATAGGGAATTCTATGCCCTAGCTGCGTTTTTCTCTATTAATCATCTTTTCTAAAACGTTCTTGAAATTCTTGATTCTTAATTTTTTATTTAATTATTTAAAACATTTTTAGTTACAATTCACCCCTATTACTCTATTTCATCCAACTAAAACTGAAATAACTAATTAGTGGCTGTAATACTATTCCTCGTGGGACGATATCTTTCTCACACACTTTATTACTTGTAACGATCGGTGCACTTGCCGAAGTCGCAACAGGAAGCTAATTTTGGATGATCTATGAAGTTTGCTTCAGTTCTGAACTTCTGATGGTCACTGTTAACTTCCCGTTATAACAACTCATTAATGTAATCACAACACTCCGTTACAACACACAATTAGACTTTGCTTTCAAAATGATAAGTGTTTTTTTTTAAATCATTTAACCAAGACTAAATAATTAAGAAGACTCATCAAGTGGAAAAAACAATATTCAAGAAATACCTGATGAAGGCCAGACGCGGTGAAGTAGAAGCTTTTTATGGGATATTTTCAAAAGCCATTTGATCTACTGGTCCAACAATGTTGGACACCGCTACGCTTGTATTTCTGAATGTCCTAAAGAAGCGTTTAGCCACTCCCTACAAGAGCACGTAAATTGAAACTAATTACTCCCCAGTAATTTAAACATATCTCAGGTACACTAAAAGCAATGAAGTAAAACAAAACGACTATTCGGAATCCCAATTTAAAGTATAATACGATGTAACACCCCCATTTAGTTATTGGTATTATGAACTTACCTCAGGCCCTTTGAATGGATATTGAATCTGAAGAAGCTTCTTAATAAGAACAGGAGCGAAAGAACGTCTCTTCCTCTTGATTTGACGATGCACTTTCCACACAAATTAAAGAAGATTCGAAATTAGGAGGTCAGATCGAGTGGAGGAGGAGACGAGCGGCGATGAACCCGGAGAGGAGAGCTGTCAGTGGAGATTGAGAGAGAATGGTGGACGCGTGATCTGGAGCTCGCGGATTTGAAACAGAACATAAACTTCGATTTGCAACGGAATATAGTTCCGTCGCAAAAAGGCGTCTTTTTTTGGGCCTTTTTGCGACAAAACGTGTCCTCCTTGCCGCCGTTATGTGACTGACGCCTTTTCCGTCGTAAAATGACGTCTTTTTTTACACCATTTTGCAACGAACACATTTTCCACCGCAAAACGGTGTGAAAAATCATGCCGTTTTGTGACGGATAGCTTACGTCGTCACAAAATGGCGTTTTTTGCGACGGATTTATAAAGTCTGTCGCAAAACTTGTAATTTACAACGGATTTTTATATTCATCGTAAATATTAGCCCAATTTGTGATGGAATTGTTTCCGTCGCCATTTCATACTTTTCTAGTAGTGTTTATTAGGGAGTGCAATTCAAAACTTAAATTATATAAAAGAAAATAGGGTTAACGTGTAAAAATATATATGTGGTTTTTTTCTAAAGTACGTCTAACACCTTTAATTAATCAATGTAAATTTAATTTGGATAGTTTGGTGTAATACCAATACTGAAGATTTCTTGGCCCCACACGTTTTGCGGAACTAGATAACTATTTGTGAAAATAAATAAAAGTTAGGGTAAGTAAATTTCTTGTCTAGATCTTATATTTAAAATTGAAGCGAGTAATAAAATTCAATATATAAAGATCAAAATAACAATACTCAGGAGCATGTGTGAAATATACCATCATGTTTGTTGTTTACCGTTGAGCCATCGCAGTTCCTATCTATTTCTGTGATGAATTCATCTCATGACCTTTATGTCGCTGCCTATTCTCCTCACAACTACTTGCTTGTTTGAAATCACGATTTATAAGCACGTATACGTAAACAAAACTCTTCTCATACATATTTACATACCTCGTATAGAAAGGCTGTTTTTTAATGTTCCAATTCTTATACCTATGAAGCGTTACGAGAATTTAGTAGCATTCTTGACAAACACAATCACAGCAGCTAGCATACTCCTGGAACCCCTCTCATATCCGTCGCATTGGAGAAGCTGAGGTAAAAACAACCAAAACACCGTAACTAACACAAACCCAATAATCAAAGGTCCTGACAACACTCGGGGCAACCACACTGCAGTTCCGGAAAGCTGCTTCTTCAAACCGATCTCCACCGCCAAGCATCGTCCATGAAGGATAAAGAACCACATGATCTCCGATGTGGGTCTCACTCGGCCCATGTAATAAAAAATCAGCTCATGAATCAAACTCTATACTAAGAATGTAGCAAACACCGCCGAAAGTGAGGCCCATTTACGGCCCATGATATGTATACACATACTGTGACCGGATCGTAGACCGTGGGCCTTAGAATTTTTGTGGCCGTTAGATTCCATCTTCGATCCCAAAATTCTTGCCGCGAGGAAGATAGATAAGGCTCATTGAACTGTGGCTCGAGCTCAATCCCAACCAGTGTTCGACTCATGGCTGCTAACACAGCCAAAATGATCTCAAGGGTCAAATATCTGTGAATGGTGTAGAGTTAATACCAACTTGGGGTGAAAATGGTCTTTATACTCATAAGATCTTATTATAGCAGCAAAAATGAGAACTTTAATGGTGTAATTCAGAGGAGATTTTTGGCCTTTCTGGTTGTTGTTATCATCGTGAGATTTGATGGGAAGAGAAGCGAGAGCGATGAAGCAAGGAAGAGAGAGAGGGCCTTTATTGAAGGCGAAAAGGAAGAGCTTGAAGTTAGTGAGCCGGGCGTAGTTCATAATCTCGTTCTCCATTTTTTGTTGTTGAAGCTCAAACACAGAGAATTGGAGGGAGTAATGAGTATCGAATACAGCTAATTTCTCAAAAAAAAAAAAACACCTATTGGTCATTGCAATTTCGTATATTAAATGTTGGGTGCAACCATCGCCATTCAAAAGATGGTTGCAAAAATTTTCTAAATACTATCTTTGAATACAAAATGTAAGTCACTTTTTAAAAAATTGTTTGGTTCATAATATAAGCCATTTAGAGAATAATTAATGTTATGATTTCGCTGATGACTTATCCAGAGACTTATCCGGTAAACACAGTAATGGAGGGATGTACAATAAAATGCTAGAGGTGAGGGAAAACAACATAATTAAATGAATGAGGGCAACCTGGGTTGGTCGTACCACAATGATTAAATTAAATATTTGTAACTCAGTATCATATACTAATGAATAAAAGTTAAATAATTAAATATATCATTGATAACTTTTTCTAATTTACTGTACCCTTATTAAAATTTTCTCTCTTTCACTACATTTACAAATTATGTTATGTGTTGAAAAAAAAAGCATGTCTCACATCTCTCCTCTTTTTTTCTCTTTCTAATATAAATTAAATAAGGGCATAATTAAAAATGACCATTAATAAGTCTTTACTCTTTAAGTAACATGTATATCTAGGAGACTAGGACCAAACTTTTCCGTACAAATAACGTAGTTAAGTGGTATTGCAATGCAACGAAACCTAACTAGATATATATATTTTTTTTTTTTTTGCGAGAAATAATTAGAATCTCAATCTTTTAAACACTAAGGAAACATGCGGGGAAATGAAATATTCAATGTTGATGTTAGTATGTTACATCAAACTCCGAAACTGTCTTTAGTACTGGTCCATTCCTTCATACAGGTGATGGTCTTTGATACATCAAACTCCGAAACTGTCTTTAGTACTGGTCCATTCCTTCATACAGGTTATGGTCTTTGATACATCAAACTCCGAAACTGTCTTTAGTGCTGGTCCATTCTTTCATACAGGTGTTCTTTAATGTAATATCTATTTTTTATATTTATCTATTTTTTTTAAAAAGCTTCTTATTTATTTATTAGATCAAGGCTTTTTTCTTCAAGATTGAGATGCCGACAAAGAGTTTTCACCTCTCATAATAAGTACGCTTCTCGAGATTCAAACTTAGTGTTCTCCTTCTTATAGGGATAATGCCCTTTATTGGCCATCTCAACCAATAGCTTGTTGGTTTTTCTAAATTACTTTTATTGTTATTCTCTCAATAATAATCAAACAGGAGTGAGTGAGAGACAATTAAAGAAGATGCAAGATTAAGGTGTTTTAACAAAGGGATTAATGTTTCTGCTTTTGATACAGAAACATTTTTTCTGCCACATTCACATAAAAGTGAGTGGGTCCCACTAATATTTTGTCTCTCTTCTTTTTACAATGGGACCCACTCACTTTTTTGTAAGTGTAGTAGAAAAAATGTTTCTGTAGCAAAAGCAGAATCATTAACAAAAAAATGTTATATCAACTAACTTAATTAATTAATTTCCTTTCTTTAATTAAATTAGTTAAATAAGTTTTACATTAAAAGTAAATTGAATCATTTATTTATTAAAGGGTCTTTTCTTTCCTCTCATTATTTAATTTTCTTCATAGGCAAATGCCCATCAAATCCCTATCAGTTGGAGGATGGTTGGTCATGAGCCATTGTCATTATAAAATATGCAACATTTTCATACCGGTATAACTTTAAATTGCACTCTAATTTTTTTCCAAGAATCAAAACCTCCTAGGTTTTGTCATAACCATACCAGACACCCCTAATTTTTTTCCGAAAGCTATTCTGCATCAAAACCTAGGTTTTGAGGCCAAAACCTTGGTTTTGTGAAAAAAAAAAAATTTCAGCTTTTTCTCTCTCCTATGCCATGATCAATAGTCTTTTAGTATCAGTCAGTACCTTTAAAATATTTTTTAGCACCTTTCTGTACTCTGCATTTTTTTTTTTTTTAAGATTAGTCATTACCCGAAATTTTTTTTCAATATCCTAATTTTTTTTTTCAAGATCATGAAATATTTTTCAGTATCTTTTTAGTACCCGTTGGTACCATGAATTTTTTTTTTTCAAGATTGTCAATACCCTAAAATATTTTTTCAAGATAAGTTGTTACCCTGAAATATTTTTTCAATATCTTAAAATAAATTTTTAAGACCATGAGAAGTATCTTCTCAATACCAGTCAATATTAAATATATTTTTAGTACTCTTCAGTTCCCTAAAATATTTTTTCAAGATCAGTTGTTACCCTGAAATATTTTTTTAATATCCTAAAATAAATTTTTAAGATCATGAAATATTTTAGGGTACTAAATGGTACTGAAAAATGATTTTCATGATTTACGAGGTAAAAATAACTTTTTGAGAATAGCTTTGGAGATTTACGAAGTAAAAATGATTTTTGAGAAATAGCTTTTGGATAAAAATAGGCGTTAGGCAAACTTTTACAAAACCTAGGTTTGATACAAAATAGTTTCTAGAAAATGTTTGGCAGACTTATGACAAAACCTAGGCTTTGGGAATTCCAAACAGACACTAAATACAATATCAACTTGAGAGTTTTAATTTGGTCTTTTTTCTGGGTCTTCAATATATAAGGTGCTTACATACTCTCTTGTCTCGTATAAATTTTTATTTCCCACAATACTCCTGTTAATTGAAGCAAATTTTTTTTTTTTTTTTGCCAGATCTCTATTGAAGTATTTTTATCTCTATCCATTACATTTTAATCATTCAATTGTAGGTTGTTTTTGAAAAAGCTTCTTAAAGTCTCGTAGTAATAGTGATTAATTTAGTCACCCATAATCAATTAGTACTTACCTTTTTTTGGGTTTTACTAGTTGATATTGATAGGAGATATTACTACTTTTAATACTCATTTACTCTTATTTATAATTCACTTCTAACATATTTTAAAAGACTAAAAAAAATCCTAAGCTATTCATTATTTATTTTTTAAAATTCAACAACTTTCTAATTTTATGCCTATTTAATATAGATTATATCCCATGAAAATAAATTCAACACAATAGTAAATAAAAGGTTATATTTTATATTCATTTGAGAAGATTAATGACATGACATATAAATAAAACAAAAAAGAAATTCCTTATCTTTCTACCTATGAATAAGGCCCGAGAAATATAAGGAGTATAAACTCTAAACTCTAAAAATAGGAGTAGAGAAGAGAAGTACAATCATGCGAGAACTATTACAACCATCTTTTTGTTGGATGATCTGTTACAACCACCGTAATTCACAATACAATTAAGACGATTCCAATCCAAAGTGTCCTTCATCTTTATTATATGTCACTCTCTTTGATCACACATGCACTGACCTCTTCACTCTCTACCTTTGAGCTTGGACCACCGAAAATGGAGGGCAACGCATGGCTTCAAGTCATGGCATCTCTATGTGTTACTGCTTTCTCACAGGCAAGCTTGTTCCTCCTTCTAGATCCTTCCTCAGACGCTTGCTGCTATTGCCTGTCGTCTTTTTCTTCCTCTATCTTCCTCTCAACCTTCATTCTCTTCATCTTATAGGCTTCTTCTCCTTCTTCATCGCCTGGCTCGCCAACTTCAAGCTCTTACTCTTCGCCTTCAATAAAGGCCCTCTCTCTCACCCTTCTCATTCTCCCCCAAGCTTCATCGCTCTTGCTTCTCTTCCCATCGAATACCGCGATCACAACAACAACCAGAAAGGACAAAAATCTCCACTCAATTACACCATTAAACCTCTGCTTGTTGTTACGATAATAAGATCTTATGAGTACAGAGACCATTTCCACCCCAAATTGGGACTAACTCTTTACATTGCTCACATGTATTTGACTCTTAAGATCATTCTGGCTGTGTTCGCAGCCATGGGTCGAACACTGCTTGGGATTGAGCTGGAGCCACAGTTCAACAAGCCTTATATGTCTTCGTCTCCTCAAGATTTCTGGAGAAGATGGAATGTAATGGCCGCACTGCCATGCCGAAAAACTGATTCTTCAAACCGATCTCCGCCATCACACTGAGCCCGTGAAGGATTAAGCGCCACGTGATCTCCCATGTGGGCCTCAATCGGCCCAGATAATAAAATATCAGCCAGTGAATTAAACCCGATACCAATAATGTCACAAACACTGGCTCGAAGGATCATAGACCGCAAGCTTTAGAATGTTTTTGTCCATTACATTCCATCTTTTCCAGAAATCTTGTGGGGACGAAGAAAGACAAGGCTTGTTGAACTGTGGCTCCAGCTCAACCCCAAGCAGTGTTCGACCCATGGCTGCCAACACAGCCAGAATGATCTCAAGGGTCAAATAGTGACCACTGTAGAGAGTTAGTACCAACTTGGGGTGGAAATGGTCTTTGTACTCATAAGATCTTATTATCATATATAGGGATGATGAAAGAGAGGGTTGACGAATGACAGTGACGTGTTTGCCGAGAGAAACATTGAATTGGAAGCGTAATAGGAAAAATATTTGAGCAGATATCGAATGGAAATGGTGAGTCAATGATATTATGAGGTGCGTAGAAATTTCTTTATTCATTTATTTTTTCCATGGTCAGACACAATAGAACAATATATTCAATAGAGGAAAGCATTTCAGTGATTTCACCCATAAAAAACATGCTCCGGTCTTCCTGGTTTTTTTAATATTTATATTCCGCGTACAGAGTACAGACAGGTAGTGTTTTTTTTTTTTTTATTATTTATTGAAGCATAGGTAGGCTTTTATTGGAAGCAAAATCTTAATTTGTCGCGCTCTATGATAGGCTAACATGACCCTTTCGCTAAATCTAATTCTTGTTTAAAAAGTCAGACCGGAATCAAACTAGAAAAGTCATTGAGTTTTAGTTTCAACTGGTTAGACCAACCGATGACGTGATAATTGGATAAAAATTTAATAAAGAATAATTATACACTTGTATATATAACAATATGGTAAGATAAATTTATAACACGTCTAGTTGTGAACGTAATAATACTACAAATATAAACAAAATGAAATAACACCATAAGGATACAAGATGACTTTTTCACAATATCAAATTTTTGTTTTTTTATAGATTCAAAAGGAATGACTAGTTCGGTCTGGCTTGATGCTTTGATCAATAATATAGAGTAAACTTTTCATCGTTGGGTCAAACTACAGGAGAAACAATGAAACTTACACATGATTTTATAGTATTAAAATTATTGAAAATTTAAAAGTATAGCTATAGCATTCAAAAGATTAGAAATTGATCAATGAGCTCAACAAGCCATTGATCATATTTGTATTTGCTAATTTGTTTATCTATCATCAAAAACTCATGTGGACGGCGTAGAGGAAATTAAACAATCGTCCAAAGTCAAAACTCAGCAGTAGTCTAGAAATTTGACCTGTGAATGAAATGTAGAAAAATACAATAAAAGTCATAATTAGTCTTGTTTGGTTGGCTGGAATTTCAAGTCAGGAAAAGTGAAAAAGAATTGGAACTTGAAAGCCTCATTATTTTCCGACAAGATTTGATGTTTGTCGCCATAGATCGATTTCCTCCTTTCACTTTCCTATTCTTAGACCTTTGAAGAAAGTCAGAAACAGACGACAGGTAATACGAGGAAGCAGTGGCGGAACTGCGTGTCACAGGTCCAATTGATCTTCTCTTCTCTGATATATTGATGTGGATGTATTATATAATATTTTATTTTGGTTAATAATTTGATCCCAACTAATATCTTATCTTCTTTATAATTACATTTTTTTTAGGACAATGTTTGGTTTATACTTATTGGGCTGTGAGAGGAAAGTAAAATTCTTATTTGAAATATCTACTGAAAATGTTAGTATCACCTTATATCTTGTTTTGATTTAAAAAAAAAAACTATGGCCTATTAAAAAAAATGATAACAATAATTGGAGGGGCCTATGGCCCTTTAGCTTGCAAGTGGAAGAGTAGTATTACATCAAATACACTCCACATTTCTTTGTCATTTTCTTCGTGTGCATGAGATGGTCCAGAGTTTACCATTCAAGTTTATGATACAAGTTTACATCATTGCCACGAATTTGTTTAAACTCACGAGTTTGATAACCTTAGTTACACGTCCATTCCATACTCCCCATATATTACTTAATTTGATTAGATTAAGGAAATTTGTTAAGTTAGTTAATATGACGTATACTTTCTAAAAGGGTTAAGGTGCAAAAATAGACATGTGCTTTTTTCCGAGGAGCGCCCAGTAGCAAATGCTTTTTTCAGGTGCAAAAGTAACTATGTGGTTACAAATTAGATGCAAAAATAGCATTTGACCGTTAAGTTTGACTTTTGACCGTTAAGTTTGATTTTTTTTTTTTTTTTCTGACTGGACGATGACATGACATTTCAAAGGTGCAAAAATAATTTTAGGATCTTGAAAAAATATTTCAGGTATTGATCAGTACTAAAAGGATACTGAAAAAAATATTTCGTGGTACTTGATCGGTACTAAAAAGTATTTTCGGATACCGATTGGTACAAAAATATTTCATAATTTTGAAAAATTATTTTAGGATCTTGAAAAAATATTTCGGTATTGACCGGTACTAAAAGGATACTGAAAAAATATTTGAAATGTCACGTCATCGTCCAGTCAGCAAAAAAAGTCAAACTTAACGATCAAAAGTCAAACGTAACGGTCAAACGCTATTTTTGCACCTAATTTGTAACCACATAGTTACTTTTGCACCTGAAAAAAACATTTGCTACTGGGCGCTCCTCGGAGAAAAGCACATGTCTATTTTTACACCTTAACCCCTTTCTAAAATATCATAGTTATTTTCCTTAGTCCTCTCATTCCATCTTCTTTCTTGATTATGGTTGGAGAAATATCAATAGGGGTAAATTAAGAAAACATTGACAAATATAAAAAACTATGTCTTATATTTATTACCAATATCAATTCCCTAAAGTCTTATATTAAATACCGGAGAAGTATTATATATAAGATTTTATTGTATATTTTTTGTAAAAAAGATGGAGTGAAGTTTTATTATTTGCCTATATGAGCTATATTTAAGCATTATCGGGTTTAATTAAGAATTAGATTCCGTTGGAAAAAAAAAAACCAAAGAAAGAATTAGATTCCAGCAACGTAGTTTTTTTTTTTTTTTTGAATGAAATGGGAATATATTAATAATCAGAATTTACATCAAACAGGCAATAACAACTTTCTACGCCCCGATCACAAAAACCAAAACCAAAAGGTATACAAGGGGAACGGGGGAGAGTTACAAAAGAAGTTTAAACTTAGAGAAGCACTGTTGCGAATGAGCCACAATAGCCTTAATCTGAGCTAAAAGTCCATCAGTAGTAAATATTCCACCAGCAAAAATCGATTTGTTTCGAACCTCCCATAGTTTCCAGCAAGTGATACACACCCCAATCTTCCAAGAAGTGTCCAAGGAAGGAGCATGGATTATACTAGTGAGCCAACTCTGAATGCTTAGTCTGAAGAAATCATGTGTCATATCATAGGGGAGGATTTTTCTCCAAACCGAGGAAGCAAATCGGCATCCTTTGAAGACATGGTCCAAACTTTCACAGTGGTGGAGACAGATGGAACAGGATTGATCTGAAGACATGTCCCCGAATCGCTCCTCATTTGTCAACAATTTCCCTTTAAGAAGGAGCCAAGTAAATGTTCGAACCCTCTGAGCCATTGGCAGTTTCCACATCTTACTCCAAGTGGAACTATGCTCATTCCAATTTAAAGATTCAATGGCTTGGTAAGCAGACTTGGTCGAGAATTTGCCATGCTTGTCTAAACTCCAATAGCAAGTAGACTCCATTGGCCATCTGTTCGTATCCATAAGGGAGATATCCTTCAACAAGTCAGGAGGAATGAGATGTTGAAATAATTGCCAATTCCAAGAGCCATCATCCATTATAAAGTCTGGAATAGTTCTTGAGAGCTCATGGGAGGAGATTGGAGAGAATGAAAGGTTCTTTAAAGGACCATGATCACCTATCCAAAAATCATCCCAAAATTTGATTGTACCATCTTTACCGAGTCTCCACTTGATGTAAAAAGAAGTTTCCTCCCAGGACTTGATCAGGTTCCTCCAGAAGTGGGACATGCGCGCTCGATGAGGAACCTGATTAAGGTTCGTGACACCATATTTCTGCTTCAAAACTTTGATCCAGAGGACTCGAGTTGAGAATGAATTTTATAGATCGCTTCATCATAAGCGCTCTGTTTTGAGATTCCAGCTTGAGAAGACCACATCCCCCAAGTGCGGTAGGTTGGCACAAATCCTTCCATTTAACCAAATGGACACCACGGTGAGCATCAGTATAGCCCCAAATAAATTTTCGGATTAATTTCTCAATTTTCTCACAACAGGAGACCGGAAGAGAAGAGCTTTGCATAGTGTAAAGGGGAAGGGCTGATAGGACCGATTTGGCAAGAGTAATGCGACCAGCCAGAGAGAGAGATTTACTTTTCCAGCCAGCTAATTTAGAGTGAAGGCAGTCTAAAATATATTGATAGGTAGAAGATAAGACTCTACCATTAAGCAGGGGAACTCCCAAGTATTTCCCTAAGGAATCAGATTTCTGAAAACCAAGATCATCACAAATTCGCTTGCAAGATAGGGAATCAACATTCTTAGAGAAGAAGATTTTGGATTTGGGTTGGCTCACCAGGTGCCCAGAAGATTGACAAAAATCGTGAAGGACTTCTTTAATAAGACTAACCTGATGGGAAGTGGCCTTGCCAAAGAGAATCAGGTCATCGGCGAAAAAAAGATGGGATAGAGGAACTCCGCGCCGACCTAATCTGATGGTTTGCCAGGCACCAGAGTTAACCTTCGCCTCAATTAATTGTGATAGCCGTTCCATACACAGAACAAAAAGGTAGGGGGAGAGGGGATCTCCTTGTCTCACACCACGCTCCGAGAGAAGGGGCTAGAGAGATTCCCATTCCAAAGAACCTGCATAGAGGTAGAGGAGATACAATCCATGATCATCCGGGAAAGATTGTAGGGAATGCCAGCATCCTTGATAGTGTCGGCAATAAAGTCCCATCGAAGCCTGTCGAAAGCTTTTTGGAGGTCAATTTTGATGGCCATCCAACCAGTTTTTCCTTTTTTTCCCCTCATAGAATGGACCACCTCTTGGGCAATAATTATGTTATCAATGATACTTCTGCCCTGAACAAAACTAGATTGGTATTGGCCAATTAAATCGGGCATCACAGATTTGAGACGATTGGCAACCGTCTTGGAAAAGATCTTATATAATACAGAACAGAGGCTAATCGGCCTAAACTCGCTAATGAGAGTAGGTTGATTAACCTTAGGAATTAATGCCAGCAAAGTATGGTTTAAGTGGGGTTCAAGAGAATTACCAGACCAAAGCTTGTGCACAAAGTCAAAGATGCTTTGGCCCACTGAGGACCATTGAGATTGGTAGAATAGTGCATGAATGCCATCCTTACCTGGCGATTTAAGGGGTTTCATTTCAAAAAGGGATTGTTTCACCTCCTCTATAGTCACTGACCTGTCCAAAGATAACAGCAGGTGGGGCGCGAGTTTTGGAAAGGCTCCATGGAGAGGAAATTGAATGACCGAAGGATTTTCAAGGGAGAAGAGATCCACGAAAAATTGACGAGCATAAGATGCTAGATGATCACTCTCCCTCAGCCACGTCCCATCCGAAGTTTTGAGCTGAGACACATAGTTCTTCTTCTTTCGCAACAGAGCTTTCAGATGGTAGTAGCCAGTGTTTCTATCTCCTAGGCATACCCAATCAGAGGAGGATTTCTGAAGCCACAATAATTCCTCCTGGAAGCAAACTTCTTCAAGATCTTCCCTAAGAGAAACCTCCAGGTCCAAGAGGAAATCAGAGGAGGCATCAGGATGAAGTTCAAGTTTGGTTTGAATGCCATTAAGCCAACGAAGTAATTTCCTTTTCCGCTGCCCAATTCCTCCAAAGGTAGAAGAATTCCAATTCTGAATTTCAATCTTGAAATCATCAATACAGGTTAGGATATCATTACCAGAATTCCAGTTGCGTTGAACGATACCCTGGAACTCAGGATGGGTGATCCAAGGCGCCAAAAATCGGAATGGAGGAGGAGAGCCAGGACGATTGGGAGGTTCGGCACAAATGGCGATAGGGCGATGATCAGATAAAACCTTGGGAAGGTGATTAACAAGACTAGCAGGAAACCGATGAAGCCAAGCTGGATTACATAAGGCCCGATCCAAACGCATAAAAAGGGACCCCCTTCTCCAAGTAAATTTTGGGCCCTGAGAGCCCAAATCAAGAAGCCCGTTGGAGTGAACAAAGCTATTAAAGAGGCCACAACCCTGGGCTCTATTAGTCGAACCACCTTGTCTCTCATTACTATTTAGAATAGCATTAAAGTCTCCAGCCAACACCCAAGGAATAGAGATGCTTTCCGCAAGGGAGGTCAGATCATTCCAGAGGTACTTCCGAAATTGCTTCTGAGGGCTTCCATAAACTGCAGTGAAAAGAAAATTAATATTTTGACTAGCATAAGAGACATCCATATGAACGAATTGAACATGGTTAGTCAAGATATTAATGTTCACTTTAGAGGACCATAATATCCAAATTCCTCCAGAAAAACCAGACGCTTCAACCCTATGAGAATTATGGAATCCAAGCTTTCTAATAACAGAATCAGCCTTGGTACCAGAAATCCTAGGTTCAAGAATCACAAAAATATCAGCTTTGTAATTAACAAAGAAAAGATTTAAAAATGGAAGGGAACTTTTTATCAAAAGCTCCACGGCAATTCCAGTTATTATTGACATAAAATAATTAGAGTGGTAAATTAGGGAGAGGATTCACTCCTCAATCGAAGAGCTTCCCCGTGGGGTCTAATTCATCTGGATGCCTCTGGAAAGATCCTTTAAAATTCTGACCGAAGGCCCAGCTCCTTCAGAATTTGGCTTGGATCCCAATTTGTGAATATTAACACCAGAGGACAAGTTGAGCCCATGAACTCTTGAAGGAGGATTATGGTCAATTGTGGGCTTAAGTGGACCAGGCCCAGACTTTTTCCCTTTGCTTGAATGGGTTGATTTTGGCATTCTTTGGTCTTCAATTTGGATAACCGAGTTGGTACTCTGATCCAAAGAGGTGTCAGAGCGTCGAACCACATACAGCTGGGAATTGGTGATATTGTCGTGGGTTTTGTCCTGGAGAGAGTTCGAAGGAAGCTTTATCCCTGATCCTGAGACAGCCTTTTTAGCCCCTCTTGTCTCTTTCACAGCTTTCTTGCCGTTGCTGATTTCCTTGTTAAGGATCTGAATGCTTTTTCCAGGATCATCACTTTTCTGTGCTTCCTCGTTTAAGGAATCACGAAGCACCTCAAATCTGGAGCCGTTGACTCCGTTCTTGCCGTTTGAAGCTGAAATCGGTTTGTTTCCTCTCACAACGTTACGTCGCCGCCTCTGAAATTGCATCCAGGCCCCAAATTCGGCAGTTTCACGCGCCTCCGCAACAGGGGCCATCGGAGAATCAGAGGAGGGTGGAGGCACCGTCGCGGCCACCATTTTGGTCGGACAAGAAATCTGAAGATGGCCATATCTTCCACATTCAAAGCATATGGAAGGCAATCCCTCGTATTCAACATATATGAGCTCGCCGTCAACCTGAATCTTGGAGATCAGAGGTTTTGTAAGATCAATCACAACTGCGATTCTGGCAAATTTCCCACGATCACCGGAATCAGTGTTGTAGTCCACCTTGATCACCTCACCAAAGACTCCTCCTATGGAGCGAATAATGCTTTTGTGGTAATAACGCGCGGGAGCTTGGGTAATCGAATCCAACCAATGACTTGGTTAACCACATGATCTTGTGGCCTGAATGCCGGAGTCCATGGTTGGACCGTCAAATAGTGCCCAAAAATCATCCACGGTCCAGTTAGGAGGGCATGCTGGTAATCCAGGTCGTCTTGAAATCGCACTAAGAAACAATCATCATGGAGGTCGATAAGCTTGAACTGGCCTGAAGGTTTCCATAAGGACTGAAGCTGCGAACGTAGGTGGCGGTAGCCTATCCTTCGGCCAAGCAATTTGACCACAACCGTGAGGCCCATTTTTTGGTTCAGTGTCTCAATGACATGAGAAGCAAAATCAACTGTAGGGATCTTCCCATTCAGATCAATAGAGACATCTCCTTGGTTAAGGACTATATCTTCTTCTTCTTCCTCCATGGGTTCAGAGTTGAGGAGTTTGTCTTTGAAAGAGGGAATCTGAGGAGTGACTACCTCTGTATCAGCACCTCCCATGAGGGTGTCTTGCGATAGAACAGTGGGAGGAGACATCTGAGTTTCAGGTACATGATCAATAGGGGATTGGGACTCACCGGGATCCATGTTGATATCTGACATCTGGCCTTCGTCAATCTTAGCTCGTTTAGAGGATTGGTCTTCCCCAGGGTGGGGAGGAGGGTCGTTCTTAAGGTTGCCTTCAAATGGAATAGGATGGAGCATTGCTGTTGAAGAAAATCTAGAGAGAAGGAGGAGAGTCTCTCACTAACCCATGACTACAACGTAGTTTTATTAAATGATAGTGACTCGTAACTAACCATCTTCCTTTCTCTAAAAATTTTTCCTTCAAACTGACAGGGATTTGGGCACTTTTTTTTTTTTTGGAGATTTTAATTGCATATAAGAAGTAAAATAAATGAGAGGGAAAAAACAGAAAAAACCCTTTAATCAATGTAAATTCAGCTTTGGGAGAGTTTAATTTGATGTAATATCAACGCTGGAGATTTCTTGTATTCTTCACATATTTTGCTTCGCAATGAAAAGGGTTGAGGTTCTAAGTAAGTTTCTTATCGTTCATTCAATCATGTTGTTTTCTACATTAGTTATAGGATTTTATTGTGCATATTTTTTGCCCACGGATTTTATTGTAAATTTTCAAAACAGATGTGATTATGATGGCGAAATTGTTTCTAGCTAAGATCTTATATGGAAATCAGTTTCTATATTCTGCATATTTGGACGTGTTTTAATTACTCCCACTTATCTAGTATGTGAGTTTGTTCAAATAATTCAACAAAATTAAAAACTAATAGTTAATTCATTAAATTTGTCTTAATTTTTATTAAAAAAATAATTTTAAATGAAAGAGAATAACATAAAAAGTTACATTTAGTTAAGAATTAATTAAATAAACAAATTTACCACTAAATATTAATTATTCTATGATAAAAGAGCAAAAATACACATGTACTTTATCCTCGGGAGTGCCTAGCACCATATGTTTTTTTAGGAACAAAAATATACATGAACTTTCTCAAATGGAGCAAAAATAACATCTCCATTAAACACCTTAAACATCCATTACTTTTTACTATGTGAGCCCCACTTGTCATCTTTTTCTCCCTATTTCTCCTTTATCTCTCTTTCTTCTCTCTTCCACATCCATCTGTGGTAATTAAGGAATAAGCTTGGACATGGAGGCGCCATTAGACAGCTAATGCATTACTCTGTATCCCACCGCCTGCCACAAGTATCCGAATCTTCTTTTGAGGAGTTCGATTCCCATGATTTTCAGTCACAGTTTGTGTTGACGGTAAAGAAGAAGGTGGTGCTTCTGCCACTGCAGCTATAATCGACATCAGTTTCTTCGTACGCTTAATTGTTCTGCTTCCAAAAGGTGGAATACACTACTACAAAAAATACAAAAAACGACCTAAATAAGACCCAATTAACGTCCCTTTTCAGAGGGAGAAAATGGACGTCTCGAAAAGGGTAGTCGTTTTTCTCATTTTTGGAGTCCTGAATTGTATTCAGGACGTCTAATTTAAGACGTCCTGAATTGTATTCAGGATGCCTTATGACGCCTTATTAAAAAAAAAAAACCCCCCCAAACCTCAGGTTCGGGGAGCTAGCTAGTAAGCCAAGTGGATCGAAGATAGCAAGCCACGATTTGGGTAGAGGAAGAACAGATCTGAAATCCAAGAAACATGCTAAGGAGCAAATCAAGAATAATAAAAAATGTCATGGAGAAAATCCAGAAAACATCTGAACCCAGAAAATCAAACATACCAGGGAGCAAATCCAGAAAAATCAAAAATAAGAGGCCAGGTACTGCGGTAAGCGATAAGGTTATCTTAAAAAAAAACCTAGAACAAACCCTCCTGAAAAGATCTGCAACGAAATCGACTGCAGCTTTCATCAACGGTGGCATCCGGCGTCGCTCGGTTTCAGATCTCAGTGGCGAGGGGAAACTTAGATCTGTTTTCCTTTGAACTTCTCATGGCAGAAAGAGGCGGACGAAACTAACGACGGTCTGAATCAGAGGAGGGGCAGAGGATCGAGGGAGGGAAGATAAGGCACGAGACGAGTAGAAAAGGAGAGGAGTTTTAGCGCTGTGTGTGGGAGATCGAATAGTTAGGCCGATGATAAATATATATATTTATCCTTTTTGGCGCCCTGAAATTTGTTTCAGGACGCCAAAAATAGTAAAAATACTATTTTTGGCGCCCTGAAACAAATTCAGGACGCCAAAAACAACCCTAGCGCCAAATTTTTTTAAAAAATTACCCAGGCGCCAAAAAATTTCCCTTTTAGGCGTCCTAAAATATATTTTAGGTCGCCAAAATGTTTTTTAAATATTTTTTTTTATTTCTTTGATTTGATTAGTAAAAATTTCGATATCTTTGATTTGATTTGATTAGTCTTATTTTTTATTTCTTTGATTTGATTAGTAAAAGATTCGATTTCTTTGATTTGATTTGATTATTTTCGATTTCTTTGATTTGATTAATAATAGTTTCGATTTCTTTGATTTGATTTGATTATTTTCGATTTCTTTGATTTGATTAATAATAATTTTGATTTCTTGATTTGATTAGTATTATTTTCGCTTTTTTTTATTTGATTTAATTATTTTTCGATATCTTTGATTTGATTAGTAAAATTTAATTTTGGCGTCCTGATTTAAATTTTAGGACGCCAACAAATTTCCTGGCGCCAAAAAATTCTTCAAAATGTGCCAAAAAATCGATTTTAGGCGTCCTAATTATATTTTAAGACGCCTAAAATCGATTTTAGGCATCCTTAAATTATATTTAGGACGTCTAAATTCCAAAATTCAGCCAAATAATTACGAAAATGCCACCGCCTATACTTTTTTACTTCCCTTTTTAAAATAAGGACGTCTTTTAGGAAAGTAATATCCACTTTTTGTAGTAGTGAATATCCAATGAAAAATCTTTACAAGTAGGAATTGAGAAAATGGCTCTTAAGAAAGATGTCGTTGAGGGATTAAGAGAGGCTGTAAGACAAGGTGGAAGCCATTGTTAGAGCTAGTGTGGAAGAAAACTACAGAGTTGATTTGAGTGTCCCTCTTCTAATGCGAAAATTCAAAAATAAAAATCTGGGCTTTGTCCTGTGAGGAAAAATCTATGAGGAAGTTTATCAAAGATTAGAATTTGTGGGGAGAGAAGAGAAGTGCAAGAATTATCAAATGAAGCAGCACTATACATATAGGCTCAAGTGGTGGTGGTGAGTTTGGAGCAAAAATAATATCTAGACGGGGGATGGAAATGTGGTTTCACCAATCAAGGAGAAGACAAGGACATGTGGCAGTCTATGGGTAGCTCAGTGAAGTGTGAAGCTCTCCATCAATGGTGGCTGAAAGAGAAGGAAACGAAGTAGATTCAAAAGTTTGGGATTGGAGACAAATTCTGAGCAAAAAAAAAAAAAAAAGATTGGAGAAGCCATTTTTTTTAGGGTTAAGGTGTAAAAATAGACATATAATTTTGTCAAAAGAGCGCCCAGTAGCAAATATTTTTTTCAGGTGCAAAAGTGGCTATGTGGTTACAAAAGTGAAGCAAAATTAGCATTGACCGTTAGTTGACTTTTTTTGTATTGAAAATGATGACGTGGATGTTGATGTGGATGTTGATGGTTTCTGGGTTGTTATGAATTATAGTTCAGCCCTAGACACATTTCAGATAATTTCAAGTTAGTCCCTCCATGAACTTTTAAAAGTTTCATTTCAATCCCTGGTCAAAATGACTTTAGGTCAAATTTTGACCTTCTTCTTCCCCAGAGACAGACCCATCCCTTCCCTCTATTTTCCGTCACCCACCTCCACCGTAAAAACCACCACCATCGGCCTGCTTTAGCCATGGAGAAATCAGACTACAAACAAGAGACACAGGACCCAGGTCGAGACACATGAACGTCCGATGAACATCGACAATCGCCGCTTTCAAATCTCACAGCCACGCATCACATGCTCTCAACTCTCTCAGAAATCGCATCTCTCTTCGGACTGATAACGTCCACAATCTCCGGCCGCCGCTCTCAACTCTCACAGTCACAAATCACAAGCTCTCAGCTCTCTCGAAAATCAAATCTCACCTCTCAATCTCCCTTCGTTGAACAACAATATCATCCCCTCAACAAACCCAGATCCAAATCAAAAATCAATTCAACAATATCATCCCCTCAACAAACCCAGATCAAGTCTTAATCAAATCAAAATAGGAAAAAAATAAAAATAAAGAATAAACCAGCAATCAAACCAGATCTATAATGAGGAAAAGGGAAAATAGAAATGGAGAAAGGGACGAGGTGCATCAAGCTGTTGACTTCCCCTTCAGGTGTAGAAAGAGATGTGGATCCAGCCATGGAGCTGCAGATAGTTCATCTGCTCGGTTCGTTTGCGGATAGCGTCAAGCCGAGAGGCGAGCTGTAGATATTTCATTTGCTCGGTTCGTTTGCGGATAGCGTTCTCAGCGTAGATGCGAGCACCGTCCATGTTGTTCTTCTCAATGGCCTTCTTGACCTTGAGCTTCTCAGATTTCTCTTCCTTTTCGCACTTACGGGCTTGGCGTTGAAGGGATTTGGAGGTGAATTTCAACTCCATAATCGAAAACGGATTTCAAGTTATCCTTTGAAAACGCAAATTTGTAGAAGAGAGGAAAGGGACGAGATAGCCGGAGAGCAGGAGGGAGGGTTGCCGACAGGAGGAAGGAAGGTTGCCAATAGGAGGAGGGAAGGTTGCCGACAGGTGGATGGCATTTACAGATGGTGGCGGTGGATCGAGATTTGGGGGGGGGGGTCTGACGGGGAAGGAAGAAGAAAGGAAGGAAGGAAGAATGGAGGTGTGGATTTTTTTTTTAAAAAATTCTTCTTTCTTTTTGCACTGCCAAGTAGGAAAAAAATTTGCTGAGTCAGCATCCATGTTAATGTTTTTGGTCAAACTAACGGTCAATGCTAATTTTGCTCCACTTTTGTAACCACATAGTTACTTTTGCACCTAAAATAAGTATTTGCTACTGGGCGCTCTTTAAACAAAAGTACATGTCTATTTTTGCACCTTAACCCTTTTTTTTAAATACATGTCAGAAAAGAAAGAGAGATAAAGGACAAAAAGTGAGAAAAAGATGACAGGCGGGGCTCACAGAGTAAAAAGTAACGGACGTTTAAGGTATTTAACGGAGATGATATTTTTGCTCAATTTCAGAAAGTTCATGTGTATTTTTGCTCAAAAAAAAAAATATATGGTGCTGGACACTCTCGAGAATAAAGTATATGTGTATTTTTGCTCTTTTACCCTTTATTCTATACATGACTTATATATTATGAACAAGTTTCTTTTCCTAAAATTGACTTATCCGATAAACGTACGGTACCTGGGGGGGGTTTACAATAAAATGCTGGAGGTGATGGAAAACAACATAATTAAATTAAGGGAAAATATCAGTGAAGTCCTAAGGTAGATAAAAAATATAAAAAAAGTCTTAACCCCAAATTTCCAGGGACTTTTTTTTTTATATATTAATTACGGAATTTCTCTCGCAAAAGAGTCATGTTGTCAAAATGGTTTTTTATATTGTCAAAATGACTTTATTAGTTGTTAAAATATCCCTATGAAAATCTCGTTATCAAAATGGTTTCTAATGTTGTCAAAAATTCTTTGAGTTTTTCCTTCAGCGTGTAGAATTTTAAAAACTTGTAAAATTTTTGGCAACATAAAAAGTCATTTTGATAACATGAAAAACCATTTTGACAACGAGATTTTCATAGGGACATTTTAACAACTAATAAAGCCATTTTGACAACAAGACTTTTTTCCGAGAGGAATTCCATAATTAATATCAAAGAAATCCCTAGAGACCTTTTCATGAGGGGATTTGGGGTTGAGACTTTTTTTATAGTTTTTATTTACCTTGGAACCTCACTGATATTTTCCCTTTATTAATGAGGGCAACTTGGGTTGGCCGTACCACTATGGTTAAATTACATATTTGCAACTCATTATCATATACTAATAAATAAAATTTAAATAATCAAATATATATGTCTTAAATTGATAATTTTTTCTAATTTACTCTCACTAAAATTTTCTCTCTTTCATTGCATTTACAAATTATGTCATGTATTGGAAAAAACAAAAAGCATTTCACGCATCTCTCCTCTTTTTCTCTCTTCATCATAAAATAAATAAGGGTATAATTAAAAATAGTCATTAATAACTCTTCAAGTAAAAGACCAAACTTTTCCCATACAAATAACGTATAGTAGTTAAGTGGTATTGGGTGCAATGCAACTAAGAAACTTAGAATCTTTTTTTGTTTTTCCTAGAAATAATTAGAATCTCAATATTTTAAACGCTAAGGAAACATGGGAGGAAATGAAATATTCAATGTTGATGTTACATCATACTCCCAAACTGTGTTTACTACTCCTCCAATCTTTTAATATAGGACTTAATTGAGAAGTTGATGGTCCTAAATGTATTATCTATTTATCATATTTATCTATTTTTTTTCTAAATTACTTCTTTTTTTTATTAGATCAAGGGTTTTCCCCTGGAGGCTGAGAGGGCAAAGGGTATTCTCATCTCTTCCAACAAGTATTCTTCTCGATCGAGATTTGACCTTATATTCTCCTCCTTATAATTACACGGGTGATGTCCTTGACCACTTCAACTAACAGCTTGTTGGTTTTTCTAAATTACTTCTATTGTTAGTGTCTCAATAATAATCAAGATGGAGAGGGAGGGAATGAATTAAAGAAAATGCATGATTAAGGTGTTTTAACAAAAAAAAATTTATCAACTAACTTAATTAATTTTCTTTATTTAATCAAATTAGTTAACTAAATCTTACATTAAGAGTACATTGAATCATTTATTAAAGGGTTTTTTCTTCCCTCTCATAATTTAATTTTCATTACTTAATTTTCTTCATATGCAAGTGCCCATCAAATCCCTGTCGGTTAGGAAAAATTTAATGAAAGATGATGATTAGTCATGAGACATTGTCATTATAAAATATGTAACATTTTCATATTGGTATAAGTGTATAACTTTAAATTGATACCAGGTCAAAACGAATTGCACTCTTTTTGACACTAAATATAATATCTACTTGAGAGTTTTAGTTTGGTCTTTTTTTTGGGGGTCTTTAATATGTAAGGTAACTTACATTCTCTCTTGTCTCTCGTATAAATTTTTATTTCCTATAATACTCCTATTAATTGAAGCATTTTTTCGCCAGATTTATTGAAGAATTTTTATCTCTATCCATTACATTTTAATCATTCAATTGTAGGTTGTCTTTGAAAAAGCTTCTCAATTCTCTGCGTCATGGTTATTAATTTGGTCACCTATAATCAACTACTTACCTTTTTTTGGGTTTTACTAGTTGATATTGATAGGAGATATTACTACTTTTAATACTCATTTACTCCTATTTATAAGTCACTTCCAACATATTTTATACACACTAAGAAAAAGCTTAAACTTCATTTTTTATTTTTTAAAATTCAGCAACTTTCTAATTTTATGCCTATTTAATATAGATTATATCCCATGAAAATAAAGGCAACACAATAATAAAGAAAAATTAATATTGTATATGTCAGAAGATTAATGACATGATATATAAATAGAATAAAAAAATTCCTTATCTTTCTACCCTATGAATAGGGCAAGAGAAATATATCAAAAGGAGTATAAACTCTAAACACAAAACCCTAAAAATAGGTGCGAGCACTATTACAACCATCTTTTTATTGGATGATCTGTTACAACCATCATAAGTCACAATACAATTAAGACAATTCCAATCCTAAGTTTCTTTCTTCTATATTATATGTCATTCTCTTTGATCACACATGCAGTGACCTCTTCACTCTCTACCTTTGAGCTTGGACGACCAAAAATGGAGGGCAATATTGTGAACTACATTAACGCATGGCTTCAAGTCATGGCATTTCTGTCACTACTACAAAAAGTTCTTTTAACAACACTAATTAATGTCTGTTTTCTTAAAAAAAAAAGTTAATAAGGAGACATTGTCATTTTTGAAATTTCAGCTTATCTATCAACAACTGTTTCTAGATAAACAGTCGTTAAAAGTTCAACTTTCAACGAATGTTTTTTTTTTATAATCAGATTCTCCTTTAGTCTCTCTCGCACCTCCACCTCTTACTCCTTCTCCGACGTGCAAACACATAATCCAAGCCCTTCTCTGACCCCAGACGAAGCTTCGGCCTCTTCTCCAATCTTCGCCATCCTCTCTGCTAGAGTTATTGAGGCCCTAGCTACCGCCTCTCGTCCTCTCTTGCGCCTCTACCTCTTTCTCCTTATATGACCTACAATCACATCGTCCGACCCCCTCTCTGACCCCAGACGTGACCTCTTGCTTCTTGTCCAACCTTCACCATCCTCTCCATTAGAGTTGTCATGGTCCTATCCTCCGGTCTTTCTCTCCGCTAGAGTTGTATTCAAGGTAAGAACTTTACAACCTTTGGCTTTTTTATTTTTGCCCCGTGATTACAAGTTTGTGAGGAAAAGGAGCAGTAATAGAAATTGGCGTTTACACTGTTCTTACTAGTTTGAATCTGTTAGGGATTCTAACAAATGCCAAAAAAAATTGAAATCTACTTGAAGGTTTCTATGTTGGAATATTGGTATGAACTTGATAGAAGATGCAAAACTCTAAATTTATGGTTATACATAGGTAGTTGGCATTGGTTGAGCTATTAGAGGCATTATGAACTTGCATTGATGAAATTGTTAGATTAAATTTTGATATTATCTTGAATTGTTCAATTGATTTTGTTTAAATTAAGTTGAATTGGGTTATTGTTGAAATTTTTGGATGTCTTACTTTTAAGGGGAAATATTGTTACAATTTTAAAAAATATGAGTAAGGCATCCCCTTCCTTCACCCATATTCACATGTCATAATGACAATTTTTCTAAACTTGAGTATTGTTGAAAATGGATCGATTAGGTGAGAGTGAAATGGATACAGTTGGATGAACGCATTGAGAACTAGTGAAGAATATAAGAATGTGATGAAAGAGTTTATTGAATTTGCTAAAATGAATGCGCCTAGTAAAAATGGGAAGTATTTTGTCTCTGTGTCAAGTGTTTATATGAGAGTTGACGAGATATTGATGATATAAGAGATCACTTAATTTATCACTTACTTTGTGATGGAATAAATATTCGGTACACATGGTGGATATGGCATGGTGAGGAAGTGTAATACCCCGAAATTTGAATTAGGGAATTTAAGGGCCAAAGTGCCAAAATGACGAAAATGCCCCTAAGGGACATAAATGACTTAGAAAAATTATGGAAAATACCCTTGTAAATTATAAAATAATGCATGAGGCATGGAAATTCTAATGTTAAGGCAAAAGTTTGAAGATAAAGGAGTGTCTTAATTAAGAAAATTATCAACAAGTGATAATAAAGTAATTAAGTAATATTGAGCTAATTACTTAAGCCTGAGCAAAGAAAATTATGAAATAATTATGTAAAGCTCAAAAATTAGTGGAAAATGGTTTGAAATTAGTAAAAATATGTTTACTAATTAATTGGAAATTTTGGAGAAAAATAGTTGAGTTTAGGTATGTTTGAGCCTAAATACAAGAATGGACCAATTAGGTAATTTTGTGAAATTTTTGGGAAAATTAAAATAAATCAATAATTAAGTAAATAATTAAATTAAAAATAAAATAAAAAGGGCCAGAGATGTTGACCGAAATATGGGAGCCTTAGGGGTTAAGTTTGAGCAAAATAATATCCAAAGATTTTATATGCAAGTGGCATTATTTTATATTATAATTAATTAAAGTGAAACTTTGTGAATAGTAATTTTAAAATTAGGAAACGGATCCTATCTAGAGATCTAGGAATAGGAATCCCAAGGTCAAGGTAAAATATTGATCAGTGAGTTTTTACCTTTAAGTGACCTCTTCCGGAAGTTAATTCCGAGGCCGTTTGTGCATTTCCTAATAAAACAAAATAGGGAAAAATGCATATAGGTATATTTTTGGATATAAGGAAAATAAATTCTAACTCAACATCTAGGCATGAGTTTGAATTTATTTTGACATATTTGGAATCAGTGAATTTTTCTGAAGAAGTTGATAATTTGAAATGCGTTCAAACCAGACGCGACCAGGACACGTTTTCGAGAAACTTGGTGAACACGGAATGCCCTGTATGGAACCAAAATTTAGGTTAAATTGGACATTCCTAGTAAGTGAGAACTTGTCTTCAAAGTTGTAAATCCAGAATTTTGAGATTTCTCCGAAATTACGCGAATCGGCACCGATCGGGAAATTGGACTGGATGAGGACACGTGTCATCATCCAATTGGCTCATCTTTGGCTTGGAGAGGGGCAGCACGTTTTGGTGTGTTGTATGGCCAAGAATCACTCTTCAAAATATTAAAGGGAAAATTACAACTTTGGACCCAAAATTTGAGAAGGGAAAATTACACTTTAGGACCCAAAATTTGCCTATAAAAGGCAAGAGCTCTCTTCATTTTTCTCACCCCATTCTCAAGTGAAAACCGAAATCCTTGAGTGAGAAAGAAGAGAGAGAAGCTCTGGGGGAGTTCGCCGAAGTCTTCAACGGGTAAGTCTTTCGGTCTTTAGTTTTTAGTCTTTAGTTCAATAGTTAGTAAGGTTAGAGTAGTCTTTATTTTTATGATTTGGGTATCATATGGGAGGGCTATTTTAGTCTTTATTTTCAAGAATCATAAATGCGTCGAAGTTCGCGAAATTTTGGGAAGAAAATAGCCTATGTAATAAGCGTGGCGAAATTCCGCCAAGTAGGGGTATAGGGGCAAAATGGTAATTTTTACCTAAAATGCCGATTATAATGCCAAATCACTAATGAAAGTGATATTACTCCTATAGGACGTCAGAAATCCTAATCTGCTGCCGTTACGCTGCCGAAGTGCCGCTATTGGACGTTTTCACGTTTTTCCGTAGAAAAGTACGATTTCCGCCAGAATTGCTGACGTTCGTCAACGGAGGTACGTTCGCGTACTGTAACACTAACTCTGATGTTTATGGTATGCTTATATGTGGTGTGTGTGTATAGAGGTGTTATACTGTTTGAGTGCATATAGTGGTTAGTGGATATGTCGTATCTTTGGGTGCAATCTGTCTCGTATCTTGGGTGCAATCCGTCTCGTATCTTTGGGTGCAATCTATTCCAATTTGGGTGCAATTTGTCGTATCTTTGGGTGCAATATTGTCTCGCAAGTGGGGCAATACATATGCATGGGTTGTGATAGAGTGATGTTAAAGTCTGTTGTCTGTATACATAAACATGAGGTTAAACGTTACCTGAGATCCGGTGCGGATCTCAGCTCTTAACATAGCGTCAGGTTCAGGAGGACCGAGGAGAGAGGAAAGCAGCCTGCATAGAAAGCCTGACTGAAGACTTCATTTCGTGGATCGGGCAGGAGTCTTCCTTTTGATGTTGTCCTTTATTTCTGAAAACGCTCGGTTATTGAACCGCCTTTGTAATCAGCCAGATACACTACTGTTGGCTTTTTGAATCTATATATCAGTTACTCTTCCGCTCAAATGCTCTACTCTGATGGTTTGAAAAGATGTTTTTAAAAAAAAAAAATTATACTGCTTTAAAAAGTCGGGTTGTTACAGGAAGTAACTGCTTGTGCGTCCCACGAGAAGAAAGTTTTGAATGTCGTAGATGATGATATAATGGAGAAAATGATCCATGATGTTGTGGTAGAATCTTTTGCACAATAGCGTATATATGACAGCATGGGGAGTGATGTAGAGACATCTTTATACCTTGGGTGTACTAAGTATACATGCTTGTTAGGTATTTTGCATTTGTCAACTTAAAGGCAACTTGTGGGTGGATTGATAGTATTTTCACATTATTACTTGGATTGTTGTGTGATATGTTTCTAGAGGATGATGTACTTCAAATCATATGTATAAAGCCAAGAAAATCTTGTCTACGAAGGATATGGAGTGTAAAAGATACATGTTTGCCCTAATGACTACGTATTGTACAGAAATGAATATGAAGGACTAAGTAAGTGTCCAAAATGTAAAACTTCACAATACAAGATGAAGAAAGATGTTGGTTGTGGTGATGAGTCTGTGTGTTCCTTGCCCTTTTATCAACGTCATCTTTTAGTTTGATTCCTTGATTCACAACCCAAACGAAGAGATTAAAATCATTTTCAACACGTGCGTTTGAGGAAGCAGCTTTTCGGCACGGCCATGCGGTTGCCCAGAGTGGTGTGGGGACCTTTGACTATTGGGTTTGTGTTGGTTACAACATTTTGGCTGTTTTTTCCTCAACTCCTCCGATGCAATTTGTTTGAGAGGGCACTCCAGGAGTATGCTGCAGTGATTGCGTTTCTCAAGAATGCTACTTATTACTTCCCTTGCGCTTAGAACATCATAGAACTCATGTAATTTTTCCTTTTTATCCATTTGCTTATCTTGTACTGTAAGTTGTTTTATTTTTAATATATCTTTGTCTTTTATTAAAAAAAGAACATCGTAGGACTTACGTACTTTTTCCTTTTATCCATGTTGTACTCTAAGTTGTTTAATTTTTAATATATCATTTTGTATTTTATAAAAAAAGAACTTCATAGGACTTGCTACGTATGCAGTTGTGCTGAGAACAAGGTGGTAATTAACGCAGAGGTTATAAGATGAATTCATCGCAGAAAACAGATAATAAGAACTGCCATGACACGAGGGTAAATTAAACAACTAATAACATGGTAGGAGTATTCATGTAACTCATGCTTCTCTCATGTTCTGGGCATTGTTATTTAATTTTATCATTATACGATACTCTGCCCTCTTTATTTATTTAATTTAGGTTGATAAAGGGAGTTAAATAAATTATTTAATCATAACATATATTGTGTATCATTAGATTCTATATCAGTTTAAAAGCTAGATAAATCAATTCGGAGAAAAACGATAAATATAAATGCTTTAAAGTAATTTATTTTGATCCCTTAATCTCTGCAAAAAAGTCAATTAAGTCTTTTTACATGTGTCTTTAGGAACTAAAGCGACATGACCTTGGTAAGTTTTAGTGTTATAACATGTTACACAATTGCTTATATAAATTCTTTAATTTACAGGAACATGACTTTAGAAAAAAAAAATCTATTCATTTTAAAATATTCCAACAACTAAAACCTCAAATAAATATTGGGAAAAACACTTCTCATGTTGTAGGAGAAGTGTTTTCTCATGTCACACACACATGAAATGGGGGGCCCACATATATATATAATTAGCATTATATATATATGTGGGTCCAACCATTTCATGTGTGTGTAGGAATCTTCTTCTTCTCATGCAACATGAGAAGTATAAACCCCATAAATATTATATTTAGGGATTGCAATTCAAAACTTAAATTAAATGAAAACATTCATAATTGATATATAATGACTCTTAATTAACCATCTTCCTTTCTCTTAATTTTTCCCCCTTCATACTGCAGACAGGGATATTTTGGTTTTTTTTTTTTTGTGAAAAAAATAATTAATAATAATTGCATAAGAAGTAAATTAAATGAGAGAGAAAGAGAAGAAGACCCCTTTAATCAATGTAAATTTGGAGAGTTTGATGTAATAAGATTTATTTTCCCCACCCGTTTGCTTCGCAACAAAAACGGAGGCGCTAATTAAGTTTCTTCTTTGTCACACGTCCATTCCTTACTGTCCCCATACATTAAATTATGTAGTTTTCTATTATATATAGGATTTTATTGTATACTTCTGATGTATACATTTTAGGAAAGGGGTTGGGTTCACCCACGATTCAAGGGCAGAGCGAAATCTCTCTTCCTCCTAGGTGATACCGATGTTGGGCAGATTTTATTGTATACTTCTTAAATCACATGGAGTCAATGTGTATAATACCAACTCCCTCACTATTCATTATCTATTCCTCATTATGAATCATTTTGGCCCAACAACAGAAACCATTTTGAAGAAAGACAAAGCCCAATACTCTTAATCTCATTCTCATTTCATTTCAGCCCAGCACGTGACTGATATATATCAGCAAGATCCTAGCCTCACCGAAACGCAACAGGGGGAGTGACGAGCTCTGAAATGGGTTCCTGCGAGTATATGGGCAAAAGATCACAGCGTCACTTACGTAAAACGCAGAAAGATCAGACGTATCCTTATCTCTCGTGTCCGCCAGTCAACTAATTCAGACCATCCATGCTTCTCAAGACCCAACAAAAGATCACACCATACTTCATACTCCCTCTGTTGGTCATACTTCTTGGTCAGAACCACCTAGGTCCTTATATTTCCTCTCTTCGTTCTCATTCATTCAGAGAAGAGAATGAGGGGCAGAGACCGAGAGTGAGAGCTAGAACACCGAGACAAACAAAAAACAGCAAGAGCACGAGAATCTGAAAACAAAGGCAGAGACGGAGTGAGAGACGAGGAAGGAGAGCTCAAACGTGCAAGCTAGAAACTAACCGAAGTGAGTCTACAAGCTTCTCTCCTTCTAGTTCTATGAGTTTTCCAACGTAAGCTTTTGAATATAATGTAGATAGGATTCCATATAGATGCTCTGCTAAAAGGATATTAAAATAGAGGAGGTTGCTGGGCTGTGTGTGTGTATCACAATGAGATATAACTACGTAATAGCCAAACCAAGGTCCTTCTCATTTGTATTGCAGCCTGTACCTATCTACTTTTCATTTTTCTTTCACATCGCTGGCTTAATAAAGGCACAAGTGTTCCGTTGTGGTTTTTATAGTTTGATGAGGGAATGATATGAATGCATGAATGAATGGGCAATTAGATATATACAGAATAAATAAAGTGGGACTTGAGGGAACTACTACATATTTATGTATATATGGTTTTCAATGGTTAGATATCCAAATACTATATATATATATATAACGCTTGTATATAAGTTTCTGTATAAGCCTTTTAAAACTGCACAAATGTGAAACTGAATCCATGTGTGTGTACAAAAAACCCAAAGCATATTGATATGTATTAAACAAGGCATAGTCTGGTAGCTTTACTGGCTTGGATCTTCTAGTTTCTTGAATCAGATTTTATTAATATCTTTACGTTAAATGATGCCAAATATGAAATATTAGTCATTCCATATAAAATATTTTGATACAGAAAGTGCAAATTAAAATGCTAAATTTTGACCATCCAAATTTCATTTGAAGTGTATTTGATTTTATTATGCTGGAAAGTATCAAATACAGGGTATCACTGAAACAGTTATTTAAGGGATATTTAGTGAACCCAAGACCTTCTGCTTCAGTATATCACGTTTTAACACATGTTTTGGATGATTTCATGTGTTTTCATTCTACTCAGTTCGTAACCTGAACCTAAAGCTTTGATTTTGAAAAGTTGGTATTGAGTTTTAATATGAAAAGATTTAAAGAATTCTAAACTAGTTGCAGAATAACAATAACAATAATATAAATAAATAATAAAAAAATATTATTTAAAAAAGGGAATAAATAATAAAAGGAATTATTAATTAATAATAATTAATTAATATAAACATTGAGGTAGGGAACAGACTTCACATATTGCATTTGAAGCTAAGTATATATTTTTCAAGATCTTTTACTGCTGATAAACATTGAGTTATTTTATTTCATTATTTTGTATTTATATAAGTCCTAATAGCACCTTTTTCTAATTAGTTGTTCGATATTTATTGAGCATGATGTTGCTGATTTATCAATTCAACAATTTCAATTCCCCAACACTTTTTTACGGTGCACAGATTTTTCTACGTAGTACGTACGTACGTACGTACATACATACATACATACATACATACATACATACATACATACATACATACATACATACATACATACATACATACATATATATATATATATATATATATATATATAGTTCTGGTGTAGAACACAGATGTCCAGCCGCGTGTATGGGCTGGTGATTTGATATTGGATCAAGGGTCTCGGCCTGGGTGGGGCGGCATTCGCGATATATCTGGCTTGTAATCTGAACTTCCTATCTCCCTACGCATACGCTCCTATATTTCCGGGGTAGTTGAGATATCTTCGGATCGCTGTTATGGAGGATCTGATATACTTGCCTGCGTTTGGGCCCTATCGCGATTGGGCCTTATCCAGGTCCGTAACAGTTGCCCCCAGCCGGTAGTGTGATGTTTTGATTGCCGGGGTGTATGACATCTTGGTTCACACCATCCGAGGTTTTGCCTTCATCCGATGTTTATATCGGACGTTTAATCTCGGCTCCTTTCCCGAATGGATGGTTTGTTGCTTGACCCAATGATCCGGGTGCTTAATGGTAGCCTAAGGGGACCGAGGTATTAGCCTACGGTCCTAAGAATGCCGTGGTGATGACCGACGACGTAGGGATCCGAGGTGATAACCTCTGGTCCTACCGTGGTGCGGACCGACGGCATAAGAGCCCTAGGTGGTGTGGACCGATTTTGGCCGCAGTGGTATGCTGGAGTTAAAATTCAAAATCCGACGACCCGAGGCCGTTGTTGTGACCGCGGTGTGACTCTTGAGAAGCCTACTCTGATCTTGCCATGATTACCTGCGCCACCTGGCTTTCTTCGATTGGGGAGGCGCCTTGATTAACGTGTCCGCCGCCCCCGTATTTCGTGCGCATTTAATGCTCTGGCGGTACGTTGCACGTCCCCTCAATCTTTAGGGGTGAAATGTCGTGACTGCCCTCGTCGGTTGAGCTTCCTTCGTTTTGAATTTCCCCCCTTCCTTTGTCTCGATATAAACTACTGGTGTAGTTCATTTTACCACTTTTCCCATTTGCTCAAAATTCCACTCCTTCTGAACTTGGGTTTCCTATGTGGAGTGCGGGTGAGTTGAGTTATCGAACCCATAGGTCTTGTCTTCTTGAGTTCCTGGTTTTCCTTATTTTGGTCTTAGTCTTTTCCCCCTCCTTCTTATCCTTGTGTTGGTTGTATAGGTTTGGGCTTTTGATGGATAGGGGAAGTTCGGCTTCACGTCAGCCTTTAGGTCCTACCGACGATGAGGCCCTTCGTGAGCGTTATCCCTTTTTTAGTTATTGGCTGCTAGGGACCTCTTTAACCGAGGAGGAGAAACTGTCTTTGGCCCTCCGTGGTCGGTCGGGCGCACGGAACGCTGGGAGGCCCCAGCCTGTGATTCCTGGGTCCAGTCAGTCGAGATCTGGCCCTGCCAGGCCAGATTCTCATAGTTTGGCAGTTTCTGAGCCTCTTCTAGTCGAGCCCATAAACGCCTATCGAGTGCACCGTCCGTCCGAGTCGGGGTCATTACCAGCTGGTTATCACGGTCCCTGTTGGGATTGTGTTGCCGAGAGCTCCTCCCTTATTGCGAGTGGGCAAGACCGTATGGCCGAGGTCGTCTTGGGCTCATGTCGGCATAACTCGTCAGTTGAGCCCGTGTCCAACTCCAAGGGTCCTCCTTCCTCAGATCTGTCTTCATCAGGTATTCTGCGTAGTTCTGACTTTAGTTTTATTTCCTTTTGTTGTAGGTAAATGGAGTCTACTTCTTCGCCTCGTCCTTCAGTTTCCGATCCGGAGGCGGACTCCGGTAGTCCTTCACCGACCCTGCGATCTAAATATCCGTGGGTGACGAGCGAAATGTTAACCATGCGCTCACTGATGACCGACGCGGATGTGGCGAAGGTGGGGTCTCCGGGGTCATCAGGATGTTGTCTTGCCCCCCCGAAGAGGATGAGCCGATCTGCGCCACTCGGGAAACAAAGGTCCCCTAACTTCTTTCTTTTCTATCGGGATTATATGACCGGCTCGGTATTCGCTTTCGTTTCTGGGTTCCAAATGTCCGTTCTCCACTACCTTCATCTAGCTCCTTCTCAGCTTCATCCAAATGGGTGGGGTTATCTGGCGGCGTTCGCATATCTCTGCGGGACGATGGATCCCGCCATTCCGTGTACCACCGCCCTATTCCTTCATTTTTTCTCTCCTTTCACCCCTCGGTCGGGCAAGGAACCGCCCTCTTTGAAAGGGCTAACTTCTCTTCGTGCCGAGGCGGACCGGAAACTTATGAATTCTTTCTCCGACTCCTTCAAGCATTTTAAAAATGCTTTCTTTAAAGTTGTTGCAATCCTGGGGAAGTGCCCTGGTTTCGAAAGCATTTGAAGGTCCGGCGTTGAGTGGCGCTTCCTCTTTCATGGACCTCCGAACACCATAATTTCTCCTCTTCCACGTATCAATTCTCGGCCAAAGATCTCTCGAGGAAGAGAGGGAGTATGCCGCTCGGGTGGCGTCTTACGTTGCCGAACACGGCGTCAAAAGCGGCCTTCTATATCCAGAAGGCCGGCGTGTCGTCCGGCTCGGCCTCTAGTATGGCATTGTTGATGCGAATTCTGTTTTCCTATTTGCTTTTGGTTATCTAACTAGCTTCTGACTTTAGATTTATTGTTTTTGTAACAGGTCAAGTTGCTATGAATCTGAATCCGGATTACCTTGAGTATACTTTACCGGATGTTGGGAAGCCGAAAGAGAAAGCTCCCAGGAAACGCCCAGCTGCCGAGCCTCTTAAGAAGCAAGCTCCTGCTGCCTCTAGGATCCCAAAACCTTCCTCGACGAAGAGGGCCAAGGTCGGGGATTCCGCTGCTACAGCTTCGACTGTTCCCGAAGTAGTACCTTCGTCTTCTCCGTAATTGGTAACCGCGATGGAGGTAGTGCCTTCGTCCACTCCTGCCTCTGCTGGAACGCCTCCACATTTTGATCCATCTCCTCCATCCTTAGAAAAGGGGAAACAAGTTCTCGCCTCTGATTCTGTTTCTCCCTTGTGCCCATCGGCTACCGTTCCTCGACCTAGTGGCTTCAAACGGAGCCAGGCCTGGAGTGGGGACGTTTCTGAAGAGATCGGCATGGCCTTCTTTCCGCCACGTCGGTTTTTGTCTCCTCAACCTCTTTCAGACGAGGACCTTCATGAAATCCAGGATGTATCCGGTCGTCTTTGCAAGGCCGTTGGATTGTCTCAGGCCTACCCGCATCTCCATGGTTACTATGTTCGAGCTTCTGCGGAATCCCGAACTCTGAAGCAGAATTTGGAGTCGGCTGAGGAGAAAATTAAACGACTAGCGAAGAGAAAGAGAAGGCCGAGGCCGAAAGGGATGACCGAAGACGGAACTTAAAAGTTCCCAGATTGCGCGGACAAAGCCGGCGAGGATCTTTGTCGACCCACCTGTGCACCGACGCAAGCCCATACCGACTGGAGGCGGACCCAGGATTCCCTGGCGGAGGTTAATCATAATCTGGCCGATGCCACATCTCGTCTGGCCAAGGCCAACGCTAATCTGACCGAACTGAAGTCCTCGCATTCTCTGTCTATGGATGCGGTCAAACGGCTTACGCAGCAGCGTAGCGAGTTGTGCACGCAGTTGGAGCAAACCCGAGGCAAACGGGAGGAGGAGAAGACCGCCCATGAGAAGGCGGTGGTGGCGGTATGGAAAACCGCGTCGGATTGCTTCGCGATGGCCCTTGCCCGATTGAATACTTAAACCCGGGCGTGAAGCTGAACGTGGCTGGGTATGGATGTCGCTCCCGTTTTCAAGATGGTGTTCTTATTCCTCCGCCTCTATCTCTTGAAGATAGGTCGGCTTCAGACACCGAAGTTAGCAGCGGGGAGCAAGTCGCAGGGGAGGCTACGTCCGGGGCCGGACCTGATGGTGATGAGGCCACTGCGGACAAGGGGGCCCCTTAACTTTTAGTTGTCTTTTTCTTTTGCCTTGTTTGTTTTCGGCCTATGATGCCGATTTTGTATTGTACCTCTGAACTTTTAAATTTATGAATGAGGATTCAATTAAGTAGTCCATTACGTACTTTCACCTTCATGCATGAAATGCACATTGGATAGTTTTAGACCGGGCCAGGGTCTTTAAAGTTATTAGAGTCCGCTTAGTACTCTTCTGGTGTCAGAAACCAGGTGCATGAGTAGGGGTGTCTACATATACCACGCTACGAGGTTCGGAGTCGTTATCCGAGTTTTTAACCAGGGTAAGGGCAAATTGTCACATGCTCATCCGCGGTCATCGTCAGGACACACTTTGACCAAGTGGACCTGATCAGGGTCCAGTATGACTATTCGCCTTCTTACTTAGGTGTCAATTTCGATGCATCAAAATATTTACTGGGTGTATAGACCTCGGTGACTGTCTGCTTATTTAGAGAGTCATTTTGATCCTCTTAAAATTGAACATTTGGTCAATAAACCATTTATTTATTCAAGAGATGATTAGCTTTACAAAGCCGACAATGAAAGGAAAATTTGCAGAAGGGAAATGATCGAAACCAAAATAAGCTTGAAATAATAAATCAAAACTTAATTCGGACACGGGGTGTCGTTGTGGCATCTGTTTGTGGATGGGCCCTAACTATAGTAGGCCCTTAGTTTGTCACCATTCCAAGTCCTCTTGACGGGTTTTCTTGTCAATGTTTCGAGAACATATGCTCCTTTTTCCAACTTCTCCTTGACTCGGTACGGTCCTTCCCAATTTGCGGCCAGCTTGTCGTCCTGGGCATTCTTGTTACCGATGTCGGCCCTTCTTAGGACCAGGTCACCCCGGTCAAATGCCACAGGTTTGACCTTTCTGTTGTGTTTGGCCGCCATCAGTTGCTTGGCTGCTATGTCTCGGCAGTGGGCCGTGGTCCTGACTTCATCTACCAGCTCCATCTCGGTTGCCAACGCCCTCGAATTTGATAATTCTCCTTCCTCCAGGGTTCGAAGCCTTCTCCATGATGGCTGACCCACTTCGACTGGGATCATGGCTTCGCATCCGTATGTCATGCGGAACGGTGTCTCTTGTGTAGCCGATTGGCTAGTCGTGCGAATTCCCCACAAGACATTATAAAGCTGTTCGACCCAGCAGGTGCCGGCCTCTTGCATCTTTTCCGAAGTCCGTCCAGGATTACTTTGTTTGCCGCCTCCTTTGCCCGTTTGATTGTGGGTGTTCAACCGATGCAAAGTGATGCGTGATGCCGAGGTCTACCATCATGTCCTGTTAATTCTTATCAGCATAAATGGTCCGAGTAGATCCATTCCCCATTTAAAAAAGGGCCATGGGGCCGAGATATATTCCATGTCGATGGAGGGGACCAAATGATTTTGCCGTGTTTTTGGCAACTATCACATGTTTTCACGAATTCGTTCGCGTCCTTTGCATGGTCGGCCAGTAGTATCCGGCCCTAAGTGCCTTTCTTGCTAATGCTTTCGCGCCCATGTGTTGTCCGTTGATTCCTCCATGGATCTCGGTGAAGACATATCTACTTTCGTGAGCACCCAGGCACCTTAACATTGGGGTATGCAAACCTTTTCGGTAAAGTTGATCGTCTACCATGGTGTATATCGCGGCCTCCGTATCGGTTTTGGGCATTCGCTGTTCCGAGGGGGACAATTCCTCGCTCAATGTAGTCCTCGAGCGGCTTCCTCCAATCGGTGGCGTCGGATATGACCATTACGCAGTCGGCTCTTCGACCTTTTGCTGAATGACGGTTCTATGGTTGGTCGTCCCTTTAGTGCTTGGCCGGTTTGGACGGGATGTCGGCTCGACATTTTCCCTCTTGGTATATGGGTAACCTTCACTACTTCGAATTCAGCTGGATTTTCTTGACTTTGCTAAGGTACTTAGCCATTAGAGGCCCTTTAGCTGGTATGTCCCGTCTATACGGGCGGCGACGAGTTGCGAGTCGGTGAAGACCGAGACTCTTTGGGCGCCGAGCTCCTTGACCTGCTTTGGAGTCGGCCAAGAGCGCCTCATACTCGGCCTGATTGTTTGACGTCGGAAATTCAGTTGTAGGGAGTGTTCGATCGTGACTCCTTCGGGGCTCTCTATGATGATTCCGGCTCCGCTTCCCTTCGCGTTGGATGAACCGTCGACGTATACCTTCCAGAAGTCGATATTGCCGGGGTCGTCCTTAGTTGGAGTTAGTTCTCGGAGGAAATCTGCCAAAGCTTGTGACTTAATAGCATGTCGTGCTTCATATGTGATGTCGAACTCGGATAGCTCAATGGCCCAACTGATCATTCGGCTGCCAGGTCCGGCATGGAGTACCTGTCGAATGGGTTGGCCTGGTCCGAACCGTTATCTTGTGAGCTTGGAAGTACGGGCGCGGTCAGCGCGCGTCATTATTATGGTGAAGGCCAATTTCTCCAACTTCTGATATCTTAGCTCCGAGCTCTGCAAAGCTTTGCTCACGAAGTATATTGGTTCTTGGCCATTCTTTCCTTCCCGGACAAGAACCGAGCTTACTGCTTCCTCCCCAACCGATAAGTAGAGGAAGAGGGTTTCGCCGGGCTGTGGTTTCGATAGGACCGGCGGAGTGGCCAGGCATTGCTTGATCTTTAAAAATGCGGCGTCACACTCCGGGGTCCAATTTCCTGAGGTATCCTTTTTAAGCAACTTGAAGAAAGGCAAGGCACTTTCTGCTGATTTGGGCAAAAATCTGGTTAGCGCGGCCAACCGGCCCGTCAATTGCTGGACTTCTTTCTTGTTTCTGGGGGCCTGCATGTCTAATACGGCCTTACACTTATCCGGGTTCGCCTCGATTCCTCGGCTGGTGAGCAAGAAACCAAGGAATTTTCCCGCCGGTACTCCAAACACACATTTCACCGGGTTCAGCCGAATCTGATGCGCCCTTAACTTGCTAAATGTTTGCTCTAGATCTCGGATGTGATCGTCGGGATCATACGATTTGACGATCATATCGTCGATGTAGACCTCGATGTTATGGCCGATCTAGTTCTCGAAAACCTTATTCATCATCCTCTGGTAGATCGCCCCGGCATTTTTTAGGCCGAACGGCATGACATTATAGCAGTAATTTCCCTTCTCTGTAATGAAGGAAGTGGCTTCTTGGTCATCCGTGTGCATGGCGATCTGGTTGTAGCCGGAATATGCGTCCATAAATGACAGAAGTTGATAGCCGGATGAGTTATCTACAAGTTGATCAATATTTGGCATGGGATAGGCGTCTTTAGGACATGCTTTGTTTAGGTCGGTATAGTCAGTGCATACTCTCCACTTGCCACTTGGCTTTAAAACCATCACCACGTTGGAAAGCCACGTCGTATATTGTACTTCCCTGACGAAACCGGCCTCCAAGAGTTCGTCCACATGTTGGTTCAATGCCACCTGCCTATCTGGGGCTCTCGTTCTTTTCTTCTGAGCTACCGGTGTTGACCCCGGCCGTATGGCCAATTTATGACAGCAGAAATTGGGATCTATACCGGGTACCTTGGCCGCGCTCCATGCAAAAACGTCTCGATTGTGGGCCAAAAACTCTTCTATCCTCAATCGCAGGTCGGGGGTCAGGATCCTGCCTATTTTCGTACTATGGTCTGGATTGTTTCCGAGTACGAGGTCTTCCACCTCTCCTTCTGGTTCGCCGAGGCTTCCCTTTTCTTCTCGTAGGTCCAACTCGATCATATTAATCGGATTTTGCATCTTTTGGTATTACGGATCCATTGGGTCGGATTTTGCTTTTACGTTGATTGTTTCCACGTAACACCTGTGCGGACTATTTTCGATCGCCCTTGACGGTAACGACTTGTTCGTTATTACCTATCATTTTTATCTTCTGATGCTTCGTAGATACCAGCATGTCCCAATTGTGGATTGTTGGTCTTCCCGGGATGATGTTGTAAGGGGATGGGAAGTCGGCCACAATAAATCTTACTCTCTCGGATTTGAAACCTTCATTCGTTCCAAGAGTGAGTCGGAGATCCATATATCCCTTTGGAGGGGATAATTCGCCATTAAACCCCACGAGAGTGGTCGGCATGGCTTCAGGTCCTCCCGATCGAGGTTCATTCTTTTGAAGGCATCCCAATGATGATATCTGCGAGCTCCCCGAGTCTATAAATATCCTCTTGACTCGGCAGTTGACCGGGGTTTCGGTAATTACGAGGCCATCTTGATGGCGGGAGTACGTCGGCCATGTCTTCTTTTGTGAACATGAGTGAGGTCGTCCCGGTTTTGTCAGTCACGTGTGATTCTTCTTTAAACTTAGGTCGGTCCCTTATTGAGAGGACTTCCTTTAGATATTTCCTCCTTTGGCTCGTCGTATCTCCCCCTCCGAAAGCTCCACTGATAATATTGCAATCGAATTCGGCCTCGGGGAATCCGCGGTCCTCAAATGCCGGCTTCTGCCTCTTGCCCTCTCTTTTTCTCTCGGGGTCCGGGCTGTTCGATCGGTCATCCTGCTTTCGTTTTTCCTTTGTGCGCCCCTGCGTTTTAATCACGTATTGACGCAGCTTTCCTTCTCGGACGAATTTCTCGATGGCATCGCGAAGTTCATAGCATTGATCCGTGGTATGCCCCTTACAATCGTGAAAGGAACAATAACGGGACTGGTCCGTATTGGACCGTTTCCTGAGGGGGTGAGGTTTTTCGACCTTCTGCATCTCGGTCGACGCTACTTCCCTCCATAGCTGGGACCGGGGCACATTAAGAGGGGTATAATGGTCATATTTATTCTTCGAATCCGTCCTTGGCTTAGATTGCTTACTATCTGGTCCTCTTCCACGGCGATCTTGCTTGCGACCCTCGGACTGGCCTTTATCCCTTGGCGGGGTGTTCTTGTCAGGGTCCCTTTGGGCATTTGCTTGGCGCATTTGTTCCACCTCAAGATACTTCTTTGACCGCGTCATGAAGTCTTTTACTGGTCCCTTTAGGGTTGTGGCGAAAACCCTACTTATGATGGGTTCTCCAAGGCCTCTACACATCATGATCGTTTGGAAATCGTCTAAATGAATCGTTGGGTCCTGCGATCCGTCATACTTGCTGAACTCGGTGAGGTTCAACTTCCCTGGGAAACGTGCCCTGAGGATCTCGGGTGAAAAGGGGCTGCTGGCTTTGCCTTCGGCGTATCTTCCTTGCCGAGAATCATGTGGGGAGCCGGGACGACCCTTCGATCCGGGACGACTTCTCCCTTCTTGATTCTTTGGTGGAAGAGGCCGCCCTTCTTGTATTGTCTATTGTCCTCTGCCGTCGGAAACTATGACCTTCTTGGTCGGGTTCCCATGTTTTGTCATCCCGATCATAGCTGGTGTCTCTAGATTCCCTTCTTCGGTCCCGCTTGTCCATGCGTTGAAATTGAAGAGTATAACGTTTGTCCATATTCTCGATGCGTTTGATCATGTCGAGCTGTCCGTTATGGAGTGCCAGGAAGTCCGGATTTTGGACCGAGCCTCCTGATTTACATCTGGGTTGGATTTTTGTGGTTCGCGGCAATGTCCTCGCGCTGCCGATGAACCCGTTTCGGACTCATTCTCTTTTTCAGGTTGATCGTGATTCGGGACATGAGGTTCCTCAAAGCGTTCTTCCGGCTGCGATAGCCGGTCTTCGTCGTCCTGCTCATTACCACCGATAGGGTTGGTCGACTGCTCGGTGTGTTGTGGTTGCCGAGGTGGTTGACGTTGTTCTTCGGTTGTTCGAACCATCTCCGGCTGCTTCTGGCTAGTACTGCGCGTATTAACCCTCATTGGTCACGGGAATTGAAGTTTATCAGTTCCCCACGGTCGGCGCCACTGTTCTGGTGTAGAACACAGATGTCCAGCCGCATGTATGCGCTGGTGATTTGATATTGGATCAAGGGTCTCGGCCTGGGTGTGTATGTAGAAACACACAGGCAGAGACGAGATCACTGAACACAACCAGGCTCTTAGCCGAGGGGGTGGGGTGTGTGCTCAGTGTGGCAGTATGTAAAGTAGTCTAGGTTTAGAGCGTGTGTACGTACCTTAGGCTGTTTGACCGTGTATTTATAGGAAGTACCTGGGGCGGCATTCGCGATATATCTGGCTTGTAATCTGAACTGTCTATCTCCCTATGCATACGCTCCTATATTTCCGGGGTAGTTGAGATATCTTCGGATCGCTGTTATGGCGGATCTGATATACTTGCCTGCGTTTGGGCCTTATCCAGGTCCGTAACATATATATATATATATATATATATATATATATATATATATATATATATATATATATATATATATATATATATATATATATATATATATATATATATATATATATTAGATTGAAGTTATTTAAATGGTTTACCTAAACGCGCCGCGTACCCTTTTCTGTCACTAACTACATTTATTTTCCAAATTTAAAAATCATTTACATTACCCTTTATAATTAACATTACCCTTTATAATTATAGGGTCCATGCATCGCATGGGGTAATCAGTCTAGTTTAATTTAATATAGGTATACAGTTTAAGGAAAATTTTCAATTTAAAGCAAATTTAATGAGTTAACTACCGTTTCTTGATTCTGATGAATTAGTTAAAGTGATTTATATTGTGGTACCAAAGGTAATATATAGTTAAGAGGGGAAAAAATTAGGTGAGACATAAAAAAGACCCATTAATTTAATCAATGTAAATACAGGTTGGCAGTTGTGTAACATCAACATTGAAGATTTATACGTACGTTCCATGTTGTGTCCACATACGGGTCCGGATCCTCTCATTGGTATTTTTTCATTGTCTCTCATTGGTTTTAAATCTGGACCATACATTTGATATAAAGTGCCCACACCAACAACCCCATCAAGTCAAATCAATGGTTTGGATTGGATGATGAGAGATGAGGAGAAACTTAGCTAATGAGAGAATCCTCTTCCGTCCACATACGGGTTTGATTTCTTAAGCGCCCCTCTCAATATCCCTCAATATCCATATATCCCGGCCGTCCAAAAATTGATCCAACCGTCCAGAGAGACACACATCATTTTTTCATCTGTACCGCATGAGGTATTTGTACCGCATGCGGTGTTTTAAAAAAATGCTATGGACTGTTAGATCATTTTTTGAACGGCTGAGATGAGGATACTGAGGAAAGAGGAGAGGGGCGCTTCTGAGATTATCTGCTTCCGTCCACATACATCTAATTATATCTACTCTCTCATTCAAAATATCAATATAGTCCAGTGACGATATTTACAAGGAAGATATAAGAAATTAGAGAATTTTTTATATATAAATATACAATTTTACTCTTTAATTATTTATTATTGTATTAACTTTTTTTCTTATATGGTATAAAGTATATTATTATATAACAGTAAAATTAAAATGTTGTTGAATTTATTGTCCTTACATGTTTGCTTTCGCAACGAACAGATTAGCTAGGGTTCTATTTAAGGCTCTTTTCGCTGTCATGTCCATACGTCCATTCCACGTTGCCCTCATACATTTAAGTATTTGACTGTGTCTATCAATCTACTATTGGTCGAATAAAATAGAGAAAATAAATTTTTTTTGTCCTATTTATAAAAGATTTTATTTTATTTTATTATAATTTTACCCTTTATTTATGGGTTAAGGAGCAATTTTACACATGAGCTTTTCTCCCAGGAGCGCCCAGCACCACGTGCTTTTTTCTGGAGCAAAAGTACACACGTGGTTACGTTTTAGGAGCGCCCAGCAACATGGCAGTTAGTTGACCGTTAGTCAACCGTTAACTTGGATGGAACGCTGACGTGGCGTGACGTGGCGCTTATTTGGACTGACACGCTGACATGGACGCTAACGTGGATGCTGACGTGGACGCTAATGGTAGGAAAAAAAGAAAATTACCATTTTGCCCCTTAGTTTTAAATGAAAATTACCTTTTTGCCCTTGGTTTTAAATGAAAATTACCCTTTTGCCCTTAGTTTTAAATAATAATAAAACTAAAAATACCCTTCCATCACCGCCCCACCACCGCCGGCGGCGGCGGCCGGCGGTGGTCGGCCGCCGGTGGTGGGGCCCACCAAGGAGGGTATTTTTAGTTTTTTTAAAAAAACTTAGGGCAAAAGGTAATTTTATTTAAAACTAAGGGCAAAAGTGTAATTTTACCCGAGTTACTGTTCATTTCCATCCAACTTAACAGGTTGACTAACGGTCAACTAACTGCCGTGGTGCTGGGCGCTCCTAAAACGTAACCACGTGTGTACTTTTGCTCCAGAAAAAAGCACGTGGTGCTGAGCGCTCCTGGGGGAAAAACTCATGTGTAAAATTGCTCCTTAACCCTTTATTTATTATCGTTATATATATATATATATATATATATATAGACTTTATTTTCATGTGGTATAATGTATGTAAAATAAGTAAAATTGAAAAGTTATTGAATTTTGAGACAAGTTTAATGAAGTTTAAGGTTTTTTTTTTTTTTTTTTTTTTTTGTTGTGGTATGAGTGAAACATGCTAGAAGTGACATATAAATAAGATCAAATGGGTAAGTTACTATTACCTCTAATCTCTAATATACTCCCGCCCATCCTTGTTATAAGGAACAACTAATTAAATTAAATCATGTGATTCAATATGTTAGTTAAAAGTAATAAATGTATAATTTTTGTACCTTTCATTTTCAATTATGCCCTTATTTAGATTGAGTATGCATGAGAGATAATGAGTAGAAATTTATTGCAAAGAAATATATAATAAGTGACATATACTTAATGAGGGTAAAAAAACTAATTTAAAATTTCAGACAAATGTGATTTGTTCCTTCTATTAAGAGTCACCCATATGAGAGGGTAATGTTTCTTACAATAAGTACCGAAGACTCGAAGAGAGTAAGAGCTTTGATTTGATATTAAATACAAGAACTCAATCCACCTTTTTCCCCATGTTTATCATTTTTTCTAAATTATTCATATTAATTGCACATGCTAAAAGGAGTTTACATTAAATGATAGTTTCAATGCAAATGATTTAATAGGGTATTTTAAGGAAATTAACTCACATTTTTAAAAAATAACCAATTTAACAAATTTTTAATCTACTTAAATTAAGTAAATAGATCTTATAAAAAAACCAAAGGTACGGTCAATGTAATTTTCGCGATAGAGCCTGCCTTTTTTATAAGTTACATCTTATATTTGTCTGAAAATTTACTTCATTTTTCCTATCTCTACAACATAATTAATTACGTACACTTTCACTCTTATATCTTTCTTTTAATTCATTCTCTCTCATCTTTTTTTTTTAATACTCATTGTCAGTTTTTCACTCACTCACCTTATTCATTAAAATAAAATTATTTTCCAACTCTACCCATACCTAAGAGCACATAGAAACATTGTAAGCACCTCTGTATGTTTTTTGAATCCATAAGTATGTTCTGACCCTGATCTTTTTGGGACTTAAGTCATCTAAACTTTTCCTTATTAAAAAAAAAACACATAAAAATATTATATTAGACCTCAATTCTTCTCCTAATAAATTTTAATAAGGATAATTCTTAAAAAAACAAAATTTGATTAATGACCCTCATGTCACTGATTAAGATTATGTGTTGCTAGGAGGTGTATTTTATTTGAAACCGGAGCTAGGTAGCAGTAAATTATTAGGAAAATCACATAAAAGGGCCTCTAACAAGGAAAAGAAATATGTTGAAGACCTTGAAATTTAGAAAATTCAGAAATAATGAAAGGTGTTTTGGTAATCAGAACTAATCTTTCAGAAAAATTTACATCTTCCTTGCGTCTAACTTAAGAAATTAATTTCCAACATTTTACTTGAAAATTATTTTCGAGCAATTCAGTTTCATGTCAATCAAAATCAAACCATGGGAAATGAAATTATCGTTTTCATTTCTAAAGACCAAACAGGACTTAATGTAAGATTTATGTAACTAATTTTATTAAATAAAGGAAATTAATTACAAAACACATTGAAAACTCCAATTCCCAAAAAGTTCGAAAATTTGCCATGCATGAAGTTAAAAAAGGGAAAATCATTTTTACTTGCAGTTTCTTTCTTGTGTGTGTGTGTTTTTCTTTTTCAAATCTTTTAATTTTACTCTTTTAGCACTTTTAACCCCTGTAGCTTTACTTTGCTACCATTATTAGTCCTTGTATATAAACTAATTGTGTTAATAACCGAGTAAAATTAAAGGATAAACATACATACATAGTTACCAAATTAAAAATTGAAGAAAATTATAGGTATCTCAAGAATGACTTTATGAAAACAAAAATATTTTCCATGCATGGACAGGCCCGTTTGGATGGACTTTAAAAAAGTGTTTTTTTAAGTTATAAATTGGAGTTTTTAAAAAAAGCAGGATTTTGACTTTTTTTTTGTGACTTTTACTTTTTTTTTAAAAAAAATATCATCTAAACACATAAATTAATTAAAAAGTTTTTTTGGCACTAAAAAGGTGATTTTTTAGGGAAAATTACGCGTAGGTCCCAAGGACCGAAAAAAATTACAAAAAAGTCTCTTGATGAAATCACAAAATTACATAGAAGTCCCAAGGGACTTTTTTGATATTATTTGTATGGAATTAAAATCCAGGTTTTTAAATGTTGTTGTAAATACATGCATTTCCTGTTGTAAATGGTTTGAGACTTTTTTGATATTATTTGTATGGAATTAAAATTCAGGTTTTTAAATGTTGTTGTAAATACATGCATTTCCTGTTGTAAATGTCAGATTTTAAATTTTGTTGTAAATGCAGCACTTCTTGTTGTAAATATAGCATTTTTCTGTTGTAATTGACCTCTCTACATTTAAAATTTAGGTGTTTAAATGTTATTATAAATACATGCATTTCCTGTTGTAAATACATGCATTTCCTATTGTAAATTGTCAGGTGTTTAAATGTTGTTGTAAATATATGCATTTCCTGTTGTAAATACATGCATTTCCTGTTGTTAATACAAATAATATCAAAAAAGTCCCTTGGAACTTCTGTGTAATTTTGTGATTTCAATCAACTTTTTTGTAATTTTTTTCCGTCCTTGGGACCTACACGTAATTTTCCCCTTTTATATCAAAAAAGCCCATCCAAACGGGCCTAAAGAGTACATTGAATTCCTTATCTTTCTACTCTATAAATATGGCCAGAGGAATATATCGGAATTATAAACCTTAAACTCTAAACACAAAAAATAGAACAAAGAACTACATCAGAAAGAGTACAAACGTGCGAGCACTATTCCAACCATATTTTTATTGGAGGCTCGGTTACAACCACCGTGATCAGAATACAATTAAGACGATTCCAATCCAAAGTTTCCTTCATCTATATTATTTGTCACTCTCTTTCATCACACATGCAGTGACCTCTTCACTCTCTACCTTTGAGCTTGGACGACGAAAAATGGAGGGCAACGCATGGCTTCAAGTCATGGCATCTCTGTGTTACTGCTTTTTCGTAGGCAAGCTTGTTCCTCCTTCTAGATCCTTCCTCAGACTCTTGCTGCTATTGCCTGTCGTCTGTTTCTTCCTCCATCTTCCTCTCAACCTTCATTCTCTCTCTCTTATAGGCATCTTTTCCTTCTTCTTCTCCTGGCTCGCCAACTTCAAGCTCTTACTCTTCGCCTTTAATAAAGGCCCTCTCTCTCATCCTTCTCTCTCGCTTCCTCGCTTCATCGCTCTCGCTTCTCTTCCCATCGAATTCCGCGATCACAACAACAACCAGATTGAACAAAAATCTCCATTGAATTACGCCATTAAACCTCTGCTTTTTGTTGTGATAATAAAATTTTATGAGTTCAAAGATCATTTCCACCCCAAGTTGGTACTAACTCTCTACAGTGCTCACATGTATTTGACCCTTGAGATCATTCTGGCTGTGTTTGCAGCCATTGGTCGAACACTGCTTGGGGTTGAGCTGGAGCCACAGTTCAACAAGCCTTATCTGGCTTCGTCCCCGCAAGATTTTTGGAAAAGATGGAATGTAATGGCTAAAAACATTCTAAAGCTTGCGGTCTACGATCCCGCTTACAGTATCTCAAAAGGTCTCGTGGGCCGTGAATGGGCCTCCCTTCCGGCCACGTTTGTGACATTCGTAGTATCGGGTTTAATTCACGAGCTGATATTTTATTATCTGGGCCGATTAAGGCCTACATGGGAGATCACGTGGCTCTTAATCCTTCACGGGCTCAGTGTGATGGCGGAGATCACTTTGAAGAAGAAGCTTTCCGGCACGGCCGTGCGGTTGCCCAGAGTGGTGTCAGGACCTTTGACTATTGGTTTTGTGTTGGTTTTAACATATTGGCTGTTTTTTCCTCAGCTCCTCCGATGCAATTTGTTTGGGAGGGCGCTCCAGGAGTACGCTGCAGTCATTGCGTTTTTTAAGAATGCTGCTTATTACTTTCCTTGCGCTTAGAACATCTTAGTTTGACCCAAAAAAAAGAACATCATAGAACTTATGTAAGTTTTTCTTTTATTCATTTGCTTATGTTGTACTCTAAGTTGTTTTATATTTAATATATCACTTTGTCTTTTATAAAAATAAAAATAAAAAAATAGTAGGACTTATGCAATTTTTCCTTTTATCCATTTGCTTATGTTGTACAAGTTGTTTAATTTTTAACATATCATTTAGTATTTTATAAAAACAAACATTATAGGACTTGCTACATACAATATTATATTAGCAAGTATGCAGTTGTGCTGAGAACAAGGTGGTAACGCAGAGGTTGCAAGATGAATTCATCGCAGAAAACTGATAAGAATGCCATGACACGAGGGTAAATTAAACAACTAATAACATGGTACGAGTATTCATGTAACTCATGCTTCTCTCATGTTCTGGGCATTGTTATTTAATTTTATCTTTATATATACTCCTCTGCCCCCTGATTTATTTAATTTGGGTAGATAAAGGGAACTAAATAAATTACTTAATCATAATATATATTTTGTATCATTATATTCTATATCAGTTTAAAAGTCAGACAAATTAGTTTGAAAAAAATGATAAATATAAATATTTTAAAGTAATTTATTTTGCTTCCTTAATCTCTAAAAAAAAAACAATTGGATCTTTTCACATGTCACATGTGTCTTTATGGTGGTAAGTGTGCAACCACTCCGGGTTCTGCAGTGATAAGGACGACCCTCCTAACCGTGGTAGCTCCATACAAGGCGGATTATGAATGGTTTTACCGCAGCTCGAACCCTAGACCTCTTAAGGGAATCCAACACCACATTCCGCTGGACCAACCACATGTTGGTGTCACATATGTCTTTAGTATGGTAGTTAAAAACTCGTTTTATTACTGTGATTTTACGTTTTTACGATTTTTTTTATTAAAACGATTTTACTAATTTTCCAACACTTTTATGTTTTTACGATTTTTTACGTTACGATTTTACGTTTTACAATTTTTCATTCTCCTTCCGTTTTCAGGTAAAATTTACGTTTTCACTACCACTCTTAGGAACTAAAAGAGACATGTCCTTGGCAAGTTTTAGTGTTATAACTTCTTACATAATTCTTCACATAAATTCCTTAATTTATAAGAACATAACTTTACCCAAAAAAAAAAAACACATCTATTCATTTTAAAATATTCCAACACCTAAAACCTCAAATAAATCTTATATTTAAGAAGTGCAATTCAGAACTTAAATTATATGAAAATATTCATAATTGATAATGACTCTTAATTAACCATCTTCCTTTCTCTTAATTTTTGTCCCCCTTCTACCGACAGGGATTTTTCGGTACTTAAAAAAAAAAAATACAATTGCATAAGAACTTAAGAAGTAAATTAAATGATAGAGAAAGAGAAGACCCCTTTAATCGATGTTGATGTACTAAGGACCCGTTTGTTATAAAGAAAGTTTGGGGAGGGAAAGGAACTTTGGAGGAGGGAAAGGAAAGGAAAGGAAGATTTGAAAGATGAGGGAAGATGGCTTGAGTTGTTTGGTAGGAAGAAAATGAAGAGGGAAAGTTGGTAAAAAATTAGGAAATATCTATTTTACCTTCAAAAGAAATTAATTCAAAATAAAAAAATATTTTTTTCTAAAATATATTTTAAAAATATATTATTGTTAAGTTCGAACTTTTGAAGAAAAAATTTCGCCAAATTTGAACTTTCCCGCCAAGTTTGAACTTTCCCGCCAAGTTCGAACTTCCCGCCAAATTTGAATATCAGGGGTAAATCATCAAAAACCATCTTCCCGGGAAGATGGCAGCCTTTCCTTCCCTGGACTTTCTGTGTAACAAACAACCAAAATCCATGGGAAGATTGGGATCTTCCCTTTCCCTCCCCAAGCTTTCTTTGTAACAAACGGGTCCTAAGATTTCTTGTGCCCACCCGTTTGCTTCGCAATAAAAACAGAGGCGCTAATTAAGTTTCTTCTTTGTCACACGTCCATTCCATACTGTCCCCATACATTAAATTATGTAGTTTTCTATTATATATAGGATTTTATTGTATACTTTTTAAATCAGATGAAGTGATTTTTTTTATTTTAAAAAAAAAAAACAGATGCAATTATGATGGCGAAATTGTTTCTAGCTAAGATCTATATGGAGATTAGTTTCCATATGGACTTGGAGGAACGACTCCATTTTCAACGCCTACTTTTTATTTTTATAATTAAGGTTGTCAAACTCATAAGTTTAAGAGATGTAAATTTGGATCGTAAACTCTTAAAAGTTTACATTTATTAATAAATAGTTGTTAAAATTATATTTAAAAAATATAAAAATGACAATAATTTAATTTAAATACATTTTCAATATGAATAATGAGAACTAGTTGTATCGAGACCGGATCTAGAACCGGTCTAAAAAGTAATTTCCACTTGGTCTAAAAAGCGATTTTTATAGTAGTGAAATATGAGAAATCAGTTTTACATTTATCACAAAAATCAACTTTTTTTTTTTTTTGGATAATAAAGGCAAGCCGAAGCTTGAAAATGTGAAATAGGAACTAGATTATAGGACTCTAGCCCCTAATACAACAAGTAGAAAGATACTAAGAGTTACATGGTTGCTTATCCTTCAAAACTATATCCAGGCAACCTCTGGGGATAATTGGAATCATAACCACATCGGCACCAATAACAACACTATGGCCCTTCTTGGCCATGTAATCAGAACAGGAGATGATTTCTCTTGGAGTATGATGGAGCTCCACGTCCTAGTCTTGGAATAGAAGGTCTCTAGTCGCCCCAACAATATCTTTAAGGGGATGATCAGTAGGGCAATCTCTCATAAGGATATTGACAGCATCAAGAGAGTCAGAGTATATGACGATTCTCTGTAACCCCATCTGAAGACCAATCTGTAACCCTATCATGATAGCATAAATTTCAGCTTCAATGACAGAAAGAAGACCAAGGGGTTTGTAAAAACCCATCAACCAATCCCCTTGAGTATTTCTTAATACTCCCCACGCTGCTTGATGTTGTTGAAGCACCGATCCGTCCACATCAATGCGGACCGTGTTTTCAGGAGGGGGTGTCCATGATTTCTCCTCTATCTTGTCCAGTTGGAAAATCTGATGGTTTAGTTTTTCATTTGCTCCATTTTCCATGAGAAGGTAGTTGCACCGGTGTAGCATCTCCCTTGTTTCTATACTCTCTCCCTGAAATAGAAATTTACATCTGGTTATCCAAAGAATCCAACACCCCAAGCTAAAGATTCTTGTCCATGAGAAGTTCTGAAATCTCCCTTTGCCAGGCTTGTGCCTGATATTCCAGTTAAGCCAAACCTGCAAGCTGCTAGAGAAAAACTGAGAGAAATAGTTAGGTTTTAAAATCAATTTACACAAATTTCTAGCACGCTCACAATCTCGAATTATGTGAATCACACTTTCCTCACTATTGCATTGAAAAGGGCAACCATTATCGTTGGTAAGGCCCCTCCTGGCCCGAAGAGAGTTGGTGACAAGTCTCTCGTGACCAGCTAGCCACATAAAATATTTAACTTTTTCATGAAGTTGTCATTTCCACACATGGGCCCAGAAGTTGTTATTACTTGCTGCTTCACCATCAGAGAGATAATGGTAGGCTGATTTTACAGAGAAACTCCCATCCTTTGCTGCTCTCCAAGTAAAGCAATCCGGGCAATTGTTGCAGGGTGGATTCAGTTGTAAAATGATGTTTATAATATCCAGAGGTAGAACTCCAAGCCATCTGTGATAGTCCCACTGTCCATTTGACAAAAGATGATCCCTAACCGTCTCATCCTTGTTGACAGATGAGGGAAACTAAATAAAGGATAAGATAGGTTGAGCAAGAGGAAGCCAGAGGTCAGTCCAGAACTTGGTACCCGCCCCGTTATTGACCTTTTTACCAACACCACTGAGAAAACTATCCCAAACTTCAACAATCGCTTTCCAAGCAGATGAGGAGTTTCTCTTTCTGGAGATATTAGGAAGGTACAGGTTACCACAATTATATTTGGACCGCAAACATTGAACCCAGAGGGCATCTTTCTTTGTTAAGAGACTCCAGATAGTTTCATAATAAATGCTTTGTTCGCGACGAAGATTTTGAAACCTGCACCCCTTGATTCCTAGCTTGCGTAACTTTTTCCCAAGCAATAAGATGCATTTTCCTCACGCCTTCTTCCTGAGACCATAGGAAATTCCTGGAAATTCTCTCAATTTCTCTAATTGTACATATTGGAAGGAGAGATGATTGCATGCAGTGGCTACGCAGGGAAGATAGTACAGACTTGATAAGAATTGAACTCCTGCAATATTCAAAAATTTGCTTTTCCACGATGTTAACTTTTTCCTGGCTCTTTGCACAATAGGGTTATAGGTAGCCTGAGAAACTCTCTTATGAATGATCGGAACCCCCAAATATTTTCCTAGGTCAGCAGTAATCCCAATCCCAAGGAGTTGACTTAACTCAAGAGCTTTGTTGAAGTTAACTTTTTTAGAGCAGAACATTTGAGATTTGTCAAGGTTGATTCTATGCCCCGAGACTTCGCAGAAGCTTTGTGTTACTTTCTGAACTTCAATCATTTGATTACTAGAAGCTTCTGTGAAAAGAAAGAGGTCATCAGCAAAGAACAGGTGAGAGATGTGGGGGCTACCTCGCTTGAAAAGAAAGGGTTTCCACCGACGCCCTTCACATTTAGCTTTAATTAAATGGCCCAGGCGCTCCATGTAAAGAACAAAAATATATGGGCTCAGGGGATCGCCTTGTCTAACTCCTCTAGATGGGGTAAAGCTCGGGCTTTCATCACCATTCCAGAGAATAGACATAGAGGTAGTAGAAATACAAGCCATAATGAGATCAATAATGTTGTTCTCCAAGTTAAGACATTTAAGGGTATTTTTGATAAACCCCCAATCTAACCTGTCGAAAGCTTTTTCCATATCAATTTTGATTGCTACAAACCCTTTCTTCCTCCCGTTCATTCTCATGGAGTGGATAATTTCTTGAGCAATAAGAATATTATCACAGCTAGATCTATTAGCAATAAAACTACACTGCTCTTGACTAATAAGATGGGGCATGATCCCCTTTAACTTGTTAGCAAGGAGCTTAATAATGATTTTGAAGCTCAAGTTGCAAAGGGAGATAGGACGAAATTCCTTCAACGTAGCTGGATTGTCAACCTTGGGAATAAGAACAACTTTGGATTGATTTATGCTAGACAACTTTGAGGGATTGTTGAAGCATTCTTCAATGAAATCACATATTTTATCACCTATAACAGACCACTGAGATTGGAAAAAGTGAGCCTGAAGGCCATCAGGACCCGGAGCTTTGAAAGCTCCAATGGCAAAGGCCGCATTTTTTATCTCGACTTTTGCAGATATTTCTTGATAGAAGGCGAATCATATTTTCATCAATGGCGGGGAAATTGGAATACCACCCCTCAGGGTCCCTCACGATTGCATCCCTGGTGTAGAGCTTCTTAAAGAAATCATGGGCCATCAATTTCAACGTGGCATGATCTTCAATCCATTCCCCTTCATTGTTTTTTATGGCTCTAATCCTCTGTTTCTTCCTTTCAACCATGGTTGAGGCGTGAAAAAACCTTGTATTTCTGTCACCTCCCTGAAGCCATTTACTTCTAGATTTTTGGAACCAGACAATTTCTTCCTGAGTTTCCACTTTATGGTATTCTTCCCATAGCTTTCTTTCAAGGCGAAATAAACCAGTTTGGAGATTCATTTTCCTGCTTTTGTCAATGCCCTCTAAGCGCCTCATCAACTTTTTTTTCTTCTTGGTGAAGTTTCCCACACGGTTCTCATTCCACTCCAAAGCCGATTCTTTAAAGTTATGAAGATCGTCGAGCCAATTATTCTCTCGCTAGGCTTTAGCGGTGATATCTTTGAAGTCATTCTCTAGGGACCAAGCAACCTGATAAGAGAAGGATTTTTGAAAACCTTTGTGTTGGAGAGAGGGATTAGAATTCACAACCACAATCCTATAATCAGATTTAAATTTTAGCTCATGACGGACGGTGGAATTGGGTGAACAGATAAGCCAGTTGAGGTTGGTGAAAACCCAATCCAATCTTTCCTTCAAGCCCTGTCTTTCCCAAGTAAACTTCTCCCCTTGAAACCTTACTTCAATAAGCCATGTATCATCAATACAATCCCTAAATTGATGCATTGAGGTCCATGAAGGGTCAACCCCTCCCAATTTGTTTGTTGGGGAAAGAAATGCATTAAAATCGCCAAGGACTAACCAAGGAAGGGTAGAGCTATTGGCTAAAAGACGAAGGGAGTCCCATAACATGTGCCTGCCAATAGAGTTAGTTTCACCATAAACCACAGTGATAAGGCTTGAAAAATTATTTACCTGATTGTAGACTTGACAGTGGAGCATTTGGGTGGTAGAGGATAAATAGGTAATGTCAAAATTTTCCTCGTCCCACAAGAGCCAAATACCGCCAGAAAACCCACTAGATTCCACACGAATCCAGTGACTAAAACCAAGCTTTACGACAAACAGAATCAGCTCTAGCCCCGCTAATCCGAGGCTCCAGAAGATAGAGAATATCAATGTTATATTTTTTGACAATATCTTTAACAACTATTGGGAAGGTCCGGTTACTGGCCCCCCTACGATTCCATGAGGCTATAATCATTAAATAAATAAATATATATATATATATATATATATATATATATATATATATATATATATATATATATGTCCAGATCCTTTCCCAACTCAAACTGGGTTTCGGCAACCAAGGATTCTTGTCCCTCCATAAAATCTGCATCATCTGCAATATGCTCGATCAACTCGTCAGGAGGTAGAGATGGCGGCACAACTTCTGAGTCTTCTGCTCCTCTATCAACATCATCATTCTTCCCATTTTTGATTGTGATTGTAGAAGAGTTCCCGATATCAAGGTTGCATGGCACTATATCAACTAAAACCTTCTCTTCATAATTCTCCTTTTCCCCCCCGGCCTGCTCTTTCGCTTCGCTGACTTTTGAAATCCCAATTGTCTTGGTGGATCCAAAAATAACATTGTGGGCCCTTGCTGCTTTCTTCTTATTACGCACAGAGGATAAACCGTTGGGCCTTAGATTGTAACCATCAGAAGATTGGCTCAAAATTATCGGTTGGCCCACGAGAGCATTGGTAGCCTTAACCTCCTTTTCTTTCACTTTCATCACCTTCTCCTTCTTTTCTCTCACCGAAGATGACTCTAAATGAGGCTCCCCAATCACCAAAGAACATTTTCTATCAGTGTCAAGATTCAACTTTTCTTTTTCTATATGGCCAACCACATTTTCCTTGGTTCCGCTCTCCGATGACTCTATGAGGGACTTCCCAAGCTTCAAAGAACCAATAACCGACTTTTCTCTCTCTCTAGACTCAACGGCTCCTTCCTTAATAGAAGATAGGGCCTCACCCTCTTTCCTTCTCCATGTAGTCGTAGCAACTTCTGTCTTTCTAAGGCGATCCACACCTTTCAAATAGATACGATCCTCCACATCCTGCAACACATCAAACCTTGAACCTGAAGCAGATTTCTTCCCCTTCCCATTTGACTTATTATTCTCGAGCATTTTCCCCACCTTCTTTTCTGGCTCAACAATGAGGATTCTTTTCCTAGAGTTACGTTTGGCTATCATCCATGAGCCAAATTCTTCGTCCGATTTAATACCTGGCACGCTAACTAGAGGCTTTAGTTGAGCATGGCAGCAGCTTGGGATTTTTGAAGCATGACTTGTGTTCACTATAGGCTGAGTTATCTCTAACGAATTCTCCTCCGCGTTACAATCCAATGGGCACTTCTCTTGAGAATGCCCATATTTACCACACTTAAAGCAAATTAAATCAAACCCCTCATATTCCACAGTGTAAATAGTAGATCTAATGACAAACCTGGATTTCAGGGCTTGATTCAAGTCTACTTCTACACTTAACCTAGCAAACTTCCCTCTTTCCACCATCATATTTTGATTATTGCATTGTGCTAAGGTATTAACATCCACCTTAAGGGCCTAGCCAATCATATTTCCTAGAGTAAATACCCTTTTTGGCCCCTGAAATAACACGAGCTACCCATTTTGGTCCCTGAGTAAAAAAAATGTCATTTTTCGTCCTTAAACAGTAAAAAAAAGGTCACTTTTAGTCCTTTTAGTCATTTTTTGGGCATTTTAATCCCTCACAAATTCCCGAAAAATCGTTTTTAGTCCCTAAAAAGGACCAAAATGACATTTTTTTTTACTCAGGGACCAAAATGGGTAGCGCGTGTTATTCCAGGGACCCAAAAGGGTATTTACTCTATTTCCTATTTCAAGTAAGCACTCTTCAGAATACACATGCATCGGAAGAGTAGGAATACGAACCCAAACTGCCACTTTTTGAATCTCATTACTATAAGGGTTGAAGTTTGGGCTCCATCTCTGCACTGCTAAATAATGCCCTTGTATCACCCAAGGACCATCAAACAATAACCTCAATCGCAGATCTTTATTTCCTGTTTTAAACAGAAAATAGTTGTTTGGTAGATCAATGAGCTCAAAGCTTTTTGATCTAAGAATCCAAGCAATCCTGTCTTTCATCATTGCTAAGCTCGCCGACTTCCCTAATAGAGTAAGAATTAAGGCATCCTTTGTAATACCCGGATATTTATTTATCTGGAATATTATATTGGGATAAATAAAATGGCTATTTTTGATAAGTGAATATGTGGTCTCAAAGTGTGTATAGTAGTTATCTTATTTTCTAGAGTAAATTCTATTGAAATTAGAAGAATTATAATGCCAAAGGCCCAAAAATACATTTGTGGGTCATAAAATGCCCTGAAAATATTATGATAAATCTTAAAGGGCAATTAAATATTTATTAAAAATTGGGAAGAATATTGTCCTTAATTTAGATAATTTATTAAATTATTTCCTTGGAAATAATAAGAGGGAAAAATAAATATTATTTTGAGGACCATAATTGACCCCAGGATTTTTAATATAATGCATGGGACATAAAATACCAATGCCAGTGCAATAGTTGTGAGAAAATGATTAATCATAAATAATAAAATTGTCAACAATTAGTAAGTGATTAAATAAATAATTAATGGCTAATTGTTTAAGCATGGATTAGGGGAAAATCCAAGGTTGATTATGTAAAACCCTTTAATTAAATGTTTATGGCTAAAATTAACATAAAATATACTTGCTAATTAATTAGAAAAGGTTAAAAAAAATTGGTGAGATTAAGTACATGAAAACCCTAAATCCTAAAAAGTTGCTAATCATGTGATTAGGGCACTAATTAAACTTATTAATCAATTTCTACAAATTAAACATTAATCAAGGGTTAGGATGTAATCTCCTAAAGCAAGATCAAAGGCTACAAGAATTTCTAACAATTTTAAAAGCCTAAATCCATGTAATTAGCTATGGACCAATGGGTGAATTTTGTTAGTTATATAAGATAATTAAAATATAATATAAATTAATTAAAAAAAATAAATAAAAAACAGAAAATTAAAGTGCTAGCCGAAATGTTTGACCAAATGGGATGAAAATATTGTGTAAAAAGAAATATAATGATATTTGTATTATAATAATAATAATATAAATTGAGATATTTTGTAAAAAGTAAATAGGATAAATGAGAACTGATAGAAATTAAATCCTATCTAGAAAACTATGAATTAGGTTTCTAAGATCAGGACATATTATAAACAAGTGTATTTTTTATCTCAGAGTGGGTTATCTCCGAAGTCATTTCCGTAACCGGCGGAATGATTAAGAGATAAGACGAAAAACATATTTTGTGAAAAATGGCAGATAGTATAAATGAGAATCAATGGAAAATAAATCATATCTCAAAATCCTTGAACTAAGTAGAAAACATCTGGACATATTATGAATCAGTGAATTTTTGTCCTGAGGTTGGTGTTACCCGAAGTTATTTCCGTAACCGACGGCGGTTATCCGAAAATGTTCAGCAGACTAGGAAATACCCTTAATGGGATCAAAAATTTTATAAATCCAAATATTTTGAAAGAGGAAGAATAGACCTTCAAGGCTATGTTGTTAGATTTTTGAGATTTTCTAAGATTACGCGATTAGAACACCGATCAGGGGACTTTATCGGTAGAACCTCCATAAAGCAAAGTGTGACATCATTGGAATGACATCATGGCCTTGAAGAATGATGTAAGGAGGTGGATTGGAGGGCCAAGATTGTGCCACTTCACAAACCCTAGATCCAAGGGTCAAGATTCAAGAAGAAAAAGTGATGAATAGTACCAAGAATTTGCCTATAAATAGCCAAGGTCTCCAAGCATATTTTCTCACCAATTCACTAGCTTGAGTTCGAAAATTTGGAGAAGGAAGAGAGGAGGAAGAGCTTGGAGAAAATTGTAGCGAAGCCCTGGGTAATTTCTTTGGTCCTTAGTCTTAAGCTTTAGTATTTCTTTCGGTAGTTATAGTAGGAATGTTAGTTAGATCTTTAATCTTTCAAGTATGATTTAGATATCATGTTTTAGGGTTAAATATGATATTTATTTCAAAAATATGTTGGAAAAGGAGATATGTCAAAATTTTGGAAGATTAGAGTCAAAGTAGCGAAGCTTTGGCGAAATTCCGCCGATTAGTCAAACTAGGGGAAAAATGGTAATTTGTACCTAAAATGCCTGTTATGATGTTAAATATTGATAAATGCGATATTATCATTATAGGATATCAGTGATCACGTACCGCTGTCGTATCGCTGTCATACCGCTGTCAGAAGTACTGAATTCCGTCAGCGTACCGAAATACCGTCAACGAAGGGTACGGACGCGTACTGTAACACTAACTCTAATGCTTATGGTATGCTTATATATGTTATGGATAGTTTCATAAAGCCATGAACGGGACTCTGTCCTGGACATGCACTGTGACTAAGGTAGGGGAGGCTTAGATCACTATTTACAGCTTTACGGGTTATAGTCATGATAACGCCGTTATGTTTTCCTAGCGCTGAGGACACGACCGTACATCGTGGCACGGGCTATAAGTGCAAACCAGGGATAACTTTGCATGATAGTGTAGTTGTTATCTAATGATCATACGACGTACTAGATTGATCAATGTTGTAATATTAGAAATATCTGTTGTTCATATAATGTTTATATAAGCATGAGGTTAACTGTTACCTGAGGTCCGATGGGTATTGGACCTCAGCTCTTACTATAGCTTCAGGGTCCGGAGACATCGAGGACGGAAGATGAGCGTAAGCTGAGTAAGCAACACGTGTGAAGACCGCGTAAAGACCCGATCGAGGACATCTAAGATCTAAACAAATAATGTATTGTTCTTTATGAACAGGCAGTTACGCCACTGTATCATGTTGTATCAGTTACTCAATACTCTTTTTGTTCCAATGCTCTACTCTGATGGGAAAAAAAAATTTCTCTGCTTTTTGAAAAATGGGATGTTATATCCTTCCAAGGACGACAAAGACTCATCAATCTTTCATCTGTCATGCTTAGCTTTGGTAAGGAGTCAAGAAGAATTTTCTGCTCCTCAGTAAGAGGTGTAGAAATCTCCTTCTCCTCACAAAGCCATTCTTTCATTTGATCCTCCAATTCTTGAGAAAACACCTCCTCTTCCTTCTCCAAGAGTTTGCTTCTATAGGAAATTTGGTTCCTTTGATAAGCAGGATGTGAAGGCAGCAAAATGTTGTTTTCCTTAGCCTTCTCACTTTACACCATTAAAACCGAGTCCCCCTCTTTCGACTTGTCTCCCTGCCTCTCCATCGTTACAACTTCACCAAAATCTCCCTGTCTTCTCGAATAAACCACGCTGGAATAAACCCACGCCAGAACCAGAACCACAGCGATCTCCGGTGCAGCAAACTTACTCGAACCCAGAATAAACCCACGCCGGAAACCTACCCCGACGAGCTAAGGCGGAGCAGAGACGACGGAGGCGGAGAAGGACGGAGGGGGGAGGCTCACTCACGGCGGAGACCGCCGCAGTGGGCAACGGTCCGAAGAGCTACAGCAGGCAAGGGTCAGAAGCAGGCACAGATACCAAGAGAGAGCTTCTCACGAGAATAATTATTGGAGGCTTTGCCTACCCTTCCCTTCGAAAATCAACTTTCTAATTAGGTCATAGTCATACATTAAGTTTAGGAGAAGTATTTGAAGTTGTTTTCCATAATAAGTATAGAATTAATTTTTTATTTTCATTAACTTCCCAACTATAGTTTTTTTTTTTCCAAAAAGGTACGGGTAAACTATTTCACTCCCCTTCCGCTACGTACAAGAGAAAAACTGAAAGCATGTAATATTTAGAATTTAAGTTTTATTTAAAAAAAATTAAAGATTGCGCATTGAGCTATTTTCCCGTGAGTCTTAATTAGGCTATGGGAATTATCTCAGCTAAATTAGTTGAAGAACGTACAGAAGCTGATATTTTCGAAGTGATAATTAATGTGATATCATATCATCCAAGGTGACTTCCCCCCACCACAAAAAAGTCATGTTTATGTCTATCGGCTTTGATTCTACTTGTAACCTTATGTCATTACTTAGAAGTTACTTTCTAATTCAAAAAGAAGAAGAATAAAAAGTCATCTTTATTACCAACAAAGTCAAAAAGAAGAAGAATAAAAAGTCATCTTTATTACCAACAAAGGCCATCATAGTTGGTAGGATGTTCTAGGTTCGAACTAGAGAGTGTGCATGAAGAATGTTTTGTTGAGAGAGAGGCAAAATCCACTTCGGTGATCCCTACACCTCATAAAGATTGGTCTCTAGCTATTGACTAAAAGATATTGCTCAAGTTACTCACACAAAAAAGAAGTCATCTTTATTTTTAATTTTCAAATATTTTTTCATCTTTTAAATTAAAGTTAAAAAGTCATGATATGATGGTATGAGTGGGAGAGAGATAAAACTTACCCTTGATTCCCAGGCTCCCAGCCTTCCACCCTGGGTTGGTGTATCTGAGACCTGAAACAATGTTATTGTTGACCTGGAAAGTGAAAACCTGCCTGTAATTAATGGCTACCTTCTTTCAAAGTAAACCACAAGCCCTTGGGATTTCCATTCTCTGGGATTAGTTGGAAGAAGAATAATTTCAGGCCTACCCGTTGATTTGATTGTAAGACTAAGGATTTTCACTTATGGGTCAAGAGTTTCTGAAGTATCTAGGAAAAAAAAATTGAAAACGGAGGTCAAGAACTGTTTTTTAAGAGTTGTTCGAAACAGAACAAAGGAATCATTCTCTACATGGTTTATTGAGTTAATTTCTTTTAGCCATTCGCAAAATGAAGTAGTCATCACAATATCTGTGTTCAGAGATTCTAAGAAAACCATCATAAACGACGTATTTAATATGGAAAACCAACAATATCGTGTCATGAATCTGTTTGAAATTGCCAGAAAACTAGTTATTTTGCTAGGCACACGTCTACTGATATTAGAAATAAACAATGTGGACCTCACTCGGGCCAGATAATAAAACATCATCTTGCGAACTAAACCTAATACCAAAAGTGTAGCAAACACGATGTGAGGCCCACTTAGGGCCCATGACACGTATAGACATACTATAAATGGGCTTAGACTGTGGGCCACTACACGTCGACTATCAAATTTTTGGCGAATGATGCTTTTATCACTTTAAAAGGCTATCGTGGCATATTCCAAACAAAGGCCCAATTCCATCATCTTGTTGTACTTTCACACACCATGGCCATTGAAGCGGTGTACATGTTGGAAGCTATTGATACGCCCAACCCTCTTCATTATTCCCTGATGATTTTCCACATGATCTACGTCATTTACTACATCATTTTCACTCAATTTTTTTTGTTCCTCAAGGTCTTCCATCTACTCGTGATTGCTCCCATCGCATCAATCTAATTCTAGGGACTTGACCCGTCAAGATCCAACCATAACAATACCTGGTTAGCTAAAAATCAAAGATTGAACATATGGTATCATAACTGCTAGCGAAGGTATGATCCAACCTAGCTTCAGCCCTCTCTCGATACCGATCATCTTGGTCAAGAAGAAGGATGGCACGTGCCATTTTGTGTTGACTACCGTGCTTTGAATGCAGTAATCATCAAGGATCTTTTTCCTATACCAGCGGTTGACAAATTGTATGGTTCCGTCTTCTTTTCATAGTTGGATTTGTAATCGATGTATCATCATATTCTAATAATGGAGGAAGATCATGAAAAAATGGAATTTTGTACACATCAAGGGCTATATGAGTGGCTCGTGATGCCTTTTGGCCTCTCAAATGTACCGGCCACTTTTCAAACACTTGTGAATTCTATTTTCCAGCCATTTTTCCTGAAATTTGTGCATATTTTTTTTTGATAATATATTAATCTATAGTGCCACTTGGGCCTTACATTTACAACACGTGGCTGCTATCTTAGAGGTTCTTCAAACACATCATCTTTTTGCTAAGCTCATCAAATGTGCTTTTGGGAAACAAAAAATTGATTACCTGGGCCTCATAATCTATACAAATAGAGTTGAAGTCGACCCATCTAAAATAAAGACCATACTGGATTGGCCCATTCCCTAGCCCTTGACCTAGCTTCGTAGTTTTTTGGGCCTTAGTGGTTGCTATAGGAGGTTCGCAGTACACTACGCCCAAATAGCAAGTCCACTAACTAACTACTAAAAAAGGACTCGTTTCAATGGTCCTCTGCTGCTCAACTCAGCTTTGATAAGCTTAAATAGGTCTTAACCATGGTTTAGGAATCCAGACCACCTGCCGGAAAACCAGTCCGAGTTAGGCTAAACCCGGGTTGACTCGATGAATCTAGGTCAACTCAGCTTGAACCGGCCGACTTAAGGAGTCACCGAGTCAATAAAATAAAAAAGATGGAGAAGCAAAGATCTGGAAAAAACGAGTTGGGTTCTCAGTAAGGAAACAAAGATCAAGAAGCAAACAGAGATCGGTGGAAGCTATGGATGATGGAGGGAGGGTTTTGTTGATGAGTGAGGAAGATGAGATCTGACTATCGTCGGAGAAGACAAATCATAATGCTCAGTGAGAAAGATGAGCTCTGACTTTTATGGGCAAGGAAGATGGCGAGGGTGCGAGCGTTGGCATTGGTGAATAATCGCCACCTTCTCCATTGTCTTCGAACTCGTCTCCAACCCACTCCAACAAAGACCAGAGACTCGAACAATGTTTCATTCATCCATCAGCAAAGCTGAAGAAGGTGTTCCGTGTTCGTTGATGGCGGTGTCTCATATTCGCTGAAGAAAGTGACCTGTGAACTGTGGAGAAAAATCTGAAACCCCTGATACACGAAACCCTCTCCGTCCAAGTCGTTTTGCCAAGCCCATGGATTATGAATAAACTCAATAGAGGGAAAAATCTCACGCTTTTCCAAGCCCACCGCATTCTCTTCTTTTTTAAAAAAATAAATATAAAATTACAACACCAGAACAGGAAAAATGCCTTCAAGCTACTCGGTTATAGCTTTGAGGTCGAGTTTCGATCTGGCAAGTCCAATCTTGCCTCCTATGCGTTATCACGGGTTCATATGATGTCTTTGTCAAGTCTACAAGATACTTTTATCGATTTTGTAAATCAACAGATTCATTTTTCCATGTCTCCCACCTAAAGTGTTTCCATGGCCCTGCCCCATCTCAAATCACTACCAGAGGGTCCAATTTGCAATCCTATTATGGTTTTGGGGACTCGTTGGGTTTAGGAACAGGAGGAATGGGTGCAACAATTTTTTGTACGCTGGGTTGGTTCTATGCATGACACTTGGGAATCTCGATCAGATTTGGAGCGCCAGTGTCCCACTTTGAACCTTGAGGACAAGGTTCTTTTCGATGGGGAGGGAAATGTTATAAGCCCACCAATGCAAGAGCCAGGACAAAAACACGGTTTCGATAGAGAAGAGGCCTGTCGAGACTAACCCAAGTGAGAAGGGTCTAATAAGACGAAGCACTATAATTAAGAAAAAGACCTGGAAGGTCTGAGAGTTAGAAGGCACGAAAAAGATATAAATATCATATCTCCAAGAATACGGGAAAGAGTGTGTGATAATTTTGTGGAAATCTTTTCTCTCTCTCTTGTACTTCTTCTCTCTCCTTTCTGATACTCTTTTCTGACAAATGCTCTGTAATTCTGTTCCCTTCTATGACATAATTGTATATTCGATTTAGTGATTGAAATATCCACACACATATATATAAACAGAACTTCTAGCGAATCTTCATTATATTTTTTGTGTTTATTAGTATTCTGTTGGTTTTCATCTAAAGGGTCGGGGTAATTTGTTTTAAATGTCCTCATAAGAAACCCATATTTCAAATTTGGAGTTCTTTCATTGATACCATTCTCTCTTTTTTATTTTAACAGGAAAATGATTGTATAATAATTTATTTTTATTGGGCCGTATTTCTCTAAACTAATCATGTTTAGCAAGTAGCAACCACGACATATTACTATTTACTTAGAGACACGACTAGCATTGGATAAGGTAAATATTGGCTTCCCTCAATATTATTGCTTTATTACGTGGAGATGAATGAGTTCAAAAAGTTCTTTTTGGGGGGATAGGCAGGGAACAGACTTCACATATTGCATTTGAAGCTATCAGAGAGTATATATTTTTCAAGATCTTTTACTGCTGATAAACATTGAGTTATTTTATTTCATTATTTTGTGTTAATATAAGTCCTAATAGCACCTTTTTCTAATTAGTTTTTCGATATTTATTGAGCATGATGTTGCTGATTTATTAATTCAACAACTTCAATTCCCCAACACACTTTTACGCTGCACAGATTTTTCTACTAACTTTTCAATCGGTAATTCAAACAGGCCCTTAGTGTGTCTATCTATATATATATATATATATTAGATTGAAGGTATTTAAATGGTTTACCTAAACGCGCCGCGTACTCTTTTCTGTCACTAACTACATTTATTTTCCAAATTTAAAAATCAATTACATTACCCTTTATAATTATAGGGTCCATGCATCGCATGGGGTAATCAGTCTAGTTTAATTTAATATAGGTACAGTTTAAGGAAAATTTTCAATCTAAAGCAAGTTTAATGAGTTAACTATCGTTTCTTGATTCTGATGAATTAGTTAAAGTGATTTATATTGTGATACAAAATGTAATATATAGTTAAGAGGGGAAAAAATTAGGTAAGACATAAAAGAGACCCATTAATTTAACCAATGTAAATACAGGTTGGCAGTTGTGTAATATCAACATTGAAGATTTGTACGTACGTTCCATGTTGTGCCACATCAGTGGTGGATCTTGGAGAAAATATTTGGGGGCCAAATGTATACTCATTAACTAATTAAAAAAATTTATGATTATATAACATTTTTAAAATATTATATTAAATTTAACATTATATTAATTTTTTTTTAAAAAAAAATCTAAGATTTGTCATGATTTCTTGGACTTTTGATATTATGGGTAAAATGATTATAATTTGTTAATTATTCATATAAATGATTTCTTGAACTTTTGATACTTCTTGTTCTTAATTTTGCACTGTAGGTGGTTAAGAAGAAAATGTGAGATTTTGGAGGGTCAGAATTAATGTTTTGAGGACTAGGAAAAGTTATAGAAAAGTCTCCGAAATTTTTAGAAATTGCAATCAATGAAGAAAATGACTAGGAAAAATTACAGAAAAATACCCATAGTTTTCAGAAATTATAGCATCTCTACAAAGTTTTAAAATATTTGTACTTTAGTCCCTTTTTAAAAAAAACTAAACATTTTTTTTTGGGGCCATGGCCCCCCGCCCCCATATAAGATCCGCCCCTAGCTAGCCCACATACATCTAATTATATCTACTCTCCCATTCAAAATATCGATATAGTCACCAACATGTGGTTGGTGTAGCGGAATGTGGCGCTAGATTCCCTTAAGAGGTCTAGGGTTCGAGCTGCGGTAAAACCACTCGTAATCCGCCTTGTATGGAGCTACCACTATTGGGAGGGTCGTCCTTGCCACTGCAGAACCCAGAGTGGTTGCACACTTGCTACCATTTTTCTCACCAAAAAAAAAAATATCGATATAGTCCGCTGACGATATTTACAAGGAAGATATAAGAAATAATAGAAATTTGTTTATATAAATGTACAATTTTACTCTTTATTTATTATGGTATTAAATTTTTTTTCTTCTATGATGTAAAGTATATATATAATAGTAAAATTAGAAATTTGTTGAATTTATTGTCCTTACAAGTTTGCTTTCGCAACGAACAGATTAGCTAGGGTTCTAATTAAGCCTGTCTTTCAGCTGTCATGTGCCCATATTTCAATTCCAGGTTGCCCTCATACATTTAATTATGTCTACGCCCCATCATTCTAAATATCAATCTATTACTGGTCGAATAAAATAAAGAAAATAATTTTTTTTTTGTCCTATTTATAAGGAAGAGAGAGATTTTTTTTTTTTTTCATATGAATGTATAATCTTACCCTTCATTTAATATTATTTTATATATTGACTTTGTTTTCATGTTGTATATTTGGATATTAAATAAAAGTAAAATTGAAAAGTTGTTGGATTTGGAGACAGAGTTTAATAAAGTTTTCGGTTTGTTTTTTCGGGGTATGAGTGAAACATGCTAGAAGTAATATATAAATAGGACTAAATGAGTATGTTACCACTACCTACAATCTCTAATATACTCCCTCCGATCCTTTTTATAAGGAACAACTACCAAAATCACGTGTTTCACTATATTAGTTAAAAGTAATAAATGAGTAATTTTTGTACCTTTCTTTTTCAATTATACCCTTATTTAGAAAGAGTATGCATGAAAGATAATGGGTGGAAATTTATTGCAAAGAGATAATGAGTAACATATGTTTAATGAGGATAAAAAAACTAGTTTTATAATTTCAAACAAATGTGATTTATTCCTTATATTAAGAATCACCCATATTAGAGTGAATGTTTCTTACAATAAGGACCGGAGACTCAAAGAGAGTAAGAGCTAGTTGGAGGGTTGATTTGATATTAAATACAAGACCTCAATCCACCTTTTTCCCCATATTTGTCATTTAAATTATTCCTATTAACTGCACATGTTAAAGGAGTTTACATTAAACAATATTTTCAATACAAATGATTTAATAGGGTATTTTAAGTAAACCAGCCCACATGTTTAACAAATAACTAACTTCACAAATTTTTTAATCTACCCAAATTAACTAAATAGATCTTATGAAAAACCAAAGGTCACGTAATTTTCGTTATAGAGCCTGTCTTTTTTATAAGTTACATCTTATATTTGTCTGAAAATTTATTTTATTTTTTCTATCTCTATCCATAATTAATTACACTTGGACTCCTATATAATTCATTCTCTCTCATCTTTTTTTCATACTCATTGTCAGTTTGCCACTCACTCATATCTAAGAGCAAATAGACACATTGTAAGCACCTATGTAAGTTTTTTAATCCACAAGTAGTGGTCTTTTTTGGGCCCTAAGTCATCTAAATTTTTCCTTATTAAAAAAAAAAAAGCACAAAGAAATATTATATTAGACCTCAAGTCTTCTCCTAATAAATTGTAATAAACGTAATTCTTAAAAAAAAAAAAATTCATTAATGACCCTCATGTCATCGATTAAGATTATTTGTTGCTAGGAGGTGTCTTTTATTTGAAACCGGAACTAGGTAGCAGTAAATTATTAGGAAAATCACATAAAAGGGCCTCTAACAGGGGATGTAACATCCCGTTTCTTAAAAGCAGTATTTTTTTCCATTAAAACATCATTTAAAATCATCAGAGTAGAGCATCGGAGCGATTAAGTAACTGATATATATATATATATATATATATATATATATATATATATATTCAAAATGGCAACAGTAGTGTGTCTGGCTGGTTTTAACAGCGGTACATTACTGGTTCAACGAAAATGTAAATACATCAGAAGTGTCTCACTGGCGATCCCTACGCCGTGGCAACAAAAGATGGTCTGCAGCCGAGTCTCTATGCGTGCTGCTTACTCTTATCCTCGGTCCTCGGTCCACCCGACCCTGAAGCTATATTAAGGGCTGAGATCCGATGCATCCGGACCTCAGGTAACGGTTAACCTCATGTTTATATACACCATATATGTACGACAGACATTCATAGACTTTTGGCAACATTTACTACGGTCAGACATAGGGTATACATATCAGTTATGTATGGCAATAATAGTACAGTCGGATGCAAGATTAAGGCACAATGAGAAATGTACATGATCAGATATGCACGGCAATAACAATACAGTCGGATATAGAGTTAAGGCACAATGAACAATAATACAGTCGGATGTATGGTCAGGACACAATGGACATTGGACATAATCGGATATGGACGGCAACAACAATATAGTCACATGTAAAATACAGCTTGACGGAGGAAACACATATATGCATACAATAACCATCAGAGTTAGTGTTACAGTACGCGAACGTACATTCGTTGACGGAATTTCGGTATGACGGTTGGTCAGAACGTAATCAGGGATATCCTATAAGGACAATAGCGCATTTATTAATGATCAAACATTATGACGGACATTTTAGTCATAAATGACCATTTTACCCCTGACCGCCTAATCGGCGGAATTTCGCCAGAGCTTCGCTACTTTGACTATAATCGTCCAAAATTTCAACATATCTCTTACTCCAACATATTTTCCAAAATAAAGATCATATTTAATCCTAAAACATGATATCTAAAATATACTGGAAGATTAAAGATCAAAACAACCTCTACCCTAGAATTTCAAGAACTACCGAACTAAAGACTAGAACCGAAGAACTTACCATTGCAGAACCTCTTCTTCCTTCTTTTATCCAGAGCTCCTCTCTCTAACTTCTCTCTAGAATGGTTTGTGAATTGGTGAGGAATGAAGAAGCATGAAGGGGTCTATTTATAGAGTTTGCTAAGGGAAAATTTGCACCTTTCCTCCTTTTAATCTAAACCATTCATTTTGAAAACTTAGCAAACAAGTTTGCTCCTCCATTTTCATCCACAAAAACCGCCCCCCTATGTCATCTTTCCAAGCAATGAAGTCATCCTGATGATGTCATACTTTGCTTTATGGAGGTTCTACCGATAAAGTCCCATGTTCGGTGTTCTAATCGCGTAATCTTAACAAATCTAAAAAATCCAAGAACATAGCCTCGAAGGTCTTTTCTTCCTCTTTAGAAATGTCTGGGTTAACTAAATTTTTGATCCCATTCAGGGTATTCCGTTGCCTGCCGAACATTTTCGGATAAACGTCTTCGGTTACGGAAATCACTTCGGGTAACAACATCTTCGGGACAAAAATCCACTGATTCATAATATGCCCAGATGTTTACCACCTCATCCCTGGATTTCAAGTTATGACTTAGTTTCTATAGATTTTCATTTATCTGATTTGCTTTTTGAATATCAGATAGCTTCTTAGCCAGTCTAGTATAACCCTTTTCGGTTACGGAAATAACTTCGGAGGTAACCTACTCCGAGCTAAAAATCCACTTGTTTATAATAAGTCCTGATGTTAGCTACTTAATCCAAGGATTTTGAGATAAGATTTAATTTCTATCGGTTCTCATTTGTCCTATTTGCTTTTTCCCCAAAAATCTCTTTCTACTTTATCACTTTTACACCAACTTGCTTTATGCTTTCACACTATATGAATCCAACCATTTTCTCTCTCTTCCCTCTTTACAATTTCGCATGGCATAGCATCTTTTTGACAAAGATGTTGCCTCCACTTGCTTCAAATATCCTATGCTCAAAGTGCTCCTATTGGTTGATTGTAGATTTTGACTTTTCAACACTTCTTCACTAAGTTTTCTATCAAAATATCATGATCTTTTCTTCAATTTTTCTCTCTTCTTTTCCTCCCATTTTTTCGAAAATGCATGGCATCTTTTTGACAAAAGATGTTGCTTTAATATATCTTATATTATTTACCAAGAAATTCCCTCATTGGTTGCTAATATTTAATTAGGGTTTCACATAATTAACTTCCTTTGTTCATCTTTAAAAAATTAGTAATTAATTACTTAATTAATCACTTACTAATTGTTGACAATTTTCTTAATTAGGACTAATCATTATCTCACAACTATTGCACTGACATTGATATTTTATGTCCCATGCATTATATTAAAAATCATAGGGTCAATTATAGTCCCCAAAATTATATTTATTTTCGCCTCTTTATTTTTCAAGGAAATAAATCCCAAAAATTATCTAAATTAGAGACAACATATTCTCTAATTTTTAATAAATATTTTGTTGCCCTTTAGAATTTATCACAATATTTTCAGGGCATTATATGGCCTGTAAACTTACTTAGGGATTTTTAGCTCTTTATTTCTTCTAATTTTAATAGAATTTACCTTAGAAAATAAGATAAATACTATACTAGTTTTGAGACCACATATTCACCTATTTCCAATAGGTATTATTTTCTAAAATGTGATACCTATCATAGGTGCGATTTGTAGGGTATTACAGGGAATATGTTGAAGACCTTGAAATTTAGAAAATTCAGAATATGAAAGGTGTTTTGGTAATTAAACAGAACTAATCATTCAGAAAAATTTACATTTTCCTTGCGTCTAGCTTAAGAAATTAATTTCCAACATTTTGCTTGAAAATTATTTTCCAGGAATTCAGTTTCAGGTCAATCAAAATCAAACCATGGGAAATGAAATTATCGTTTTCATTTCTAAAGTTCATTTTGGGTGAACCAAACAGGACCTAGGGCCATGTATGGAAAATCTTTTTGTTTTCATAAAGTCATTCTTGACATCTCTATAGTTTTCTTCAATTTTTAATTTGGTATAGATGTGTCAATATGTGTGTTTATCCTTTAATTTTACTCGGTTAACACAATTAACTTATATACAATGGTTAATAATGCTAGCAAAGTAAAGCTACTGGGTTAATAGTGCTAAAAGAGTAAAATTAAAAGATTTGAAAAAAGGGGGATAAAAAACACAAACCCAATATTAAAAGTTGAAAGAAACTGCAAGTTAAAATGATTTTCCCTTTTTTAACCTCATGCATGTCAAATTTACAAACTTTTTGGGAATTGGAGTTTTCATTGTGTTTTATAATTAACTTCCTTTATTTAATCAAATTTTTTAAATAAATTTTACATTAAGAGTACATTGAATCATTTATTTATTAAAGGGTCTTTTCTTTCCTCTCATTATATAATTTTCATTACTTAATTTTCTTCATATGCAAGTGCCCTCATATCTGCCGGTTTGGAAAAATTTAGTGAAAGATGGTTAGTCATGAGCCATGGTCATTATAAAATATGTAACATTTTCATACTGATATAACTTTAAATTTCACTCTTGATACCAGGTGGAAACAAATTGTCCTCTTGGCGATACTAAATATAATATCTACTTGAGGTAACTTACAGTCTCTCTTGTCTCTCGTATAAATTTTTACTTCCCATAATACTCCTATTAATTGAAGCATTTTTTCGCCAGATTTATTGAAGCATTTTTTTTTATCTCTATCCATTACATTTTAATCATTCAATTGTAGGTTGTTTTTGAAAAAGCTTCTTAAATTCTCAGCGTAATAGTGATTCATTTAGTCCCCCATAATAAATTACGTACTTACAAATTTTTTTTTAGGGTTTACTACTTGACGTTGATAGGAGATATTACTACTTTTAATCCTCATTTCCCAGGGACGGACCCAGAAATTTTATTTACGGGGGGCGAAAATAAAAAATGGAGTAAATACCCTTTTTGGTCCCTGACAAAAAACACGGACCCCATTTTGGTCCCTTACAAAAAAAGGGGTCCTTTTTAGTCCATAAAAAGGACGAATAAGGGTCGATTGGTGGACATTTTGATCCCTCACAAATTTCTAAAAGGTCCTTTTTAGTCGTATAAAAAGGACGAATTAGTTGTTATAGAAATTAGAAGAATGAGTACAAGTCTAATTTCTCTATCAATAAGAGGGTAAATGGTGAACTTTCCAGTTCTTGACATAATTCAGATGTAGTTGATAAATTAATGAAATTTGGATGCTAAGGAATGTCAAGCTCAAAATGTTGTAACTTTATTTTTAAATGCAAATTTTTCTTGTTCGTTAAAGCAAACCTGTGGGTCCCATTTCAGTCCAAGCTCAATTCTGGAACTGATATAAAAATATCAAACTGACCGGATGAAATATCATGCCTGCATCCACAAATTTCATTGTGCTTTCTTTGGTCTAGCGCAACATATCTTTTTTTTTTTTTAATTAGGGGGGCGGGGGCCACCCCTAGCCCCCCTTCTGTTCGTCCCTGTCATTTCCTCCTATTTATAAGTCACTTCCAACATGTTTCACAAATACTAAGAAAAATCTTAAATTTCATTATTTATTTTTAACATTTAACAAATTTCTAATTTTATGGCTATTTAATATAGACTATATGTCATGAAAATAAAGTCAACGCAATAGTAAATAAAGAGAAATATTGTATATTAATGTGAGAAGATTATTGACATGACTTATTAATAGAACCAAAAAATTCCTTATCTTTTTACCCTATAAATATAAATATGACCAGAGGAATATATCAGAAAGAGTATAAACTAACCCTAAAAACGTGCGGGCACTAGTCCAACCCTAAAAACGTGCGGGCACTAGTCCAACCACCATCTTTTTATTGGAGGCTCGGTTACAACCACCGTGATCAGAATACAATTAAGACGATTCCAATCCAAAGTTTCCTTCATCTATATTATGTCACTCTCTTTGATCACACATGCAGTGACCTCTTCACTCTCTACCTTTGAGCTTGGACCACCAAAAATGGAAGGCAACGCATGGCTTCAAGTCATGGCATCTCTGTGTTACTGCTTTCTCATAGGCAAGCTTGTTCCTCCTTCTAGATCCTTCCTCAGGCTCTTGCTGTTATTGCCTGTCGTCTGTTTTTTCCTCTATCTTCCTCTCAACCTTCATTCTTTTCATCTTATAGGCTTCTCCTCCTTCTTCATCGCCTGGCTCGCCAACTTCAAGCTCTTGCTCTTCGCCTTCAATAAAGGCCCTCTCTCTCACTTTTCTCTCTCTCCACCACGCTTCATTGCTCTTACTTCTTTTCCCATCGAATTCCGCGATCACAATAACAACCAGAAAGGCAAAAAATCTCCACTGAATTACGCCATTAAATCTTTGCTTCTTATTGCAGTAATAAGATCTTGTGAGTACAAAGACCATTTCCACCCCAAGTTGGTACTAACTCTCTACACCGTTCAAATGTATTTGACCCTTGAGATCATTATGGCTGTGTTTGCAGCCATGGGTCGAACACTTCTTGGCGTTGAGCTGGAGCCACAGTTCAACAAGCCTTATCTGTCTTCGTCCCCGCAGGATTTCTGGAGAAGATGGAATGTAATGGCCAAAAACATTCTAAAGCTCGCGGTCTACAAACCTACTTACAGTATCTTGATAGGTGTCGTGGGCCGTAAATGGACCTCCCTTCCGGCCGTGTTTGTGACATTCTTGGTATCGGGTTTAATTCACGAGCTGATATTTTATTATCTAGGCCGATTGAGGCCCACATGGGAGATCACGTGGTTCTTTATCCTTCACGGGCTCAGTGTGATGGCGGAGATTGGTTTTAAGAAGCAGCTTTCCGGTACGACCTTGCGGTTGCCTAGAGTGGTGTCGGGACCTTTGACTATTGGGTTTGTGTTGGTTACAATGTTTTGGCTGTTTTTTCCTCCGCTCCTCCGATGCAATTTGTTTGAGAGGGTGCTCCAGGAGTACGTTGCAGTGATTGTGTTTCTTAAGAATGCTACTTATTACTTCCCTTGCGCTTGGAACATCATAGAACTTATGTAATTTTTCCTTTTATCCATTTGCTTATGTTGTACTATAAGTTGTTTTATTTTTAATATATCACTTAGCTTTGTCTTTTATAAGAAAAAAAAAACAATTGCATAAGAAGTAAATTAAATGATTGAGAAAGAGAAGACCCCTTTAATCAATGTAGATTTGGAGAGTTTGATGTACTAAGATTTCTTGTCCCCACCCACTTCGCAATAAAAACAGAGGCTCTAATTAAGTTTCTTCTTTGTCGCACGTCCATTACATACTGTCCCCATACATTAAATTATGTAGTTTTCTACTACATCCGGTCCTAATTATAAGAGTAATTTAACCGATTTTGGGAGAATTAAGGAGAGGAGTTAAATTAGTTAATTTTACTCATTTTCCTAAAATGTCCTTATATAAATTTAAAATGACACAAGTTACTTTAATTATGAGTGTTTCTAATTTGCCTTACGTTAGACATTCATGACATATTAGTTTAGTATATATGTATATTAGTTACTTTTTATATAGTCATGTGTATATATATAGATCTAATTTTTTTTTCCACACGCTTTCTAATTGAAATAATGGTCTTGCTATATAAACATATATGTGTGTATATATATGTGTGTATATATAGATCTATCTACATACATAGAGACACACACACCCATATATCTACACACACAGACACACACACGCACACGCACAGGCACAGGCACACGCACACGCGCACACGCACACGCACACGCACACATACATACATATAGACACACACACACACACACACACACATATATCTACACACACACACACACACACACACACACATATATATATATTGACATACATAAACACAGATATACGTATATATGTACACACATATATATAAATGCTCCTAATAATAAGTATAAATAGGGGTATTATAGGAAAAAATTGACAAAAGTTAAAACTTGCTCTTATAATTAGGACCAAAACCAACTCCAAAATTTGCTCCTATAATTAGGACCGGAGGGAGTATTATATATAGGATTTTATTTTATACTTTTCAAATCAGATGGAGTGATTTTTTTTTTATTTAAAAAAAACAGATGCAATTATGATGGCGAAATTGTTTCTAGCGAAGATCTATATGGAGATTAGTTTCCATATGGACTTGGAGGAACGGCTCCATTTTCAACGCCTACTTTCAATTTTTATGATTAAGGTTGTCAAACTCACAAGTTTAAATAAATTCCTAACAAGGATGTAAATTTGGATCGTGAACTCGGATCATAAACTTATAAGAGCTTACTTTTATTAATAAATAGTTGTTAAAATTATATTTAAAAAATATAAAAATGACAATAATTTAATTTAAATATATTTTCAATATGAATAATGAGAACAAGCTGTATCGAGACTGGATCCATAACCGGTTTAAAAAGTGATTTCCACTCGGTTGAAAAAACGATTTTTGTAGTAGTGAAATATGAGAAATCGGTTTTTCATTTATCGCCAAAATCAACTTTCTAATTAGTTCATAGTCATGCATTAAGTTTAGGAGAAGTATTTGAAGTTGTTTTATATAACAAGTATAAAATTAATTTTTCATTTTCATTAACTATAGTTTTTTTTTTAAAAAGACAAAAAAAAAAAAAAAAAGAAAAAAAAAAGATGCGGGTCAACTATTCCACTCCCCTTCCGCTACGTACAAGAGAAAAACTGAAAGCATGTAATATTTAGAATTTAAGTTTTATTTAAAAAAATAAAGATTACGCTTTGAGCTATTTTCCCGTGAGTCTTAATTAGGCTATGGGAATTGTCTCAGCTAAATTAGTGGAAGAACATACAGAAGCTGTGATATTTTCGAAGTGATAATTAATGTGATATCATATCATCCAAGGTGACTCCCCCCCACCACAAAAAAGTCATATTTATGTCTATCAGCTTTGGTCTTGTAGTCGTTGGTTAGTAATTACTTTCTAATTCAAAAAGAAGGAGAATAAAAAGTCATCTTTAATTATTGTCAACAAAAGCCGTCATAGATGGTAGGATGTTCTGGGTTCGAATTAGAGCCTGTGCATGGAGAATGTTTTGTTGAGAGGGAGGCAAAATCCACTTCGGTGATCCCTACGCCTCAGAAAGATTAATCTTTAACTATCGGTTGAGAGATATTGTTTAGTTACTCACACAAAAAAGAAGTCATCTTTATTTTTAATTTTCAAATATTTTTTTCATCTTTAACTTAAATTTAAAAAGTTATGATACGATGATATGAGTGGGAGAGAGATAAAACTTACCCTTGATTCCCAGCCTTCCACACTGGGTTGCTGTATCTGAGACCTGAAACAATGTTATTGTTGACCTGGAAAGTGAAAACCTGCCTGTAATTAATGGCTACCTTCTTTCAAAGTAAACCACAAGCCCTTGGGATTTCCATTCTCTGGGATTAGTTGGAAGAAGAATAATTTCAGGCCTACCTGTTGATTTGATTGTAAGACTAAGGATTTTCACTTATGGGTCAAGAGTTTCTGAAGTATCCAGGAAAAAAAAAATTGAAAACAGAGGTCAAGAACTGTTTTTTAAGAGTTGTTTGAAACAAAACAAAGGAATCATTCTCTACATGGTTTATTGAGTTAATTGCTTTCAGCCATTCACAAAATGAAGTAGTCATCATCAATATCTGTGTTCAGAGATTCTAAGCAAATCATCATAAACGACTATTTAATATGGAAAACCAACAATATCGTGTCAACTGTACAGTTAGGTAGTGATTTTTTTTTTTAATTAAAGCATAGGGAAGCTTTTATTGGAAGCAATCATTGCTATTGTCAAACACCAAGTGCTTACTCTCCCCGCATGTTATGCAAGATGAATATGATTCAATGATCCTAAAATTAGAAAATATTTTTTAACCCTCTCCTTACTAAAGAAAAATTATATAAAAAAAGTAATGTAGTCAAAGATAGAAATAAATTATATCTCCTAAAATTGAGGGATATACTACTTGAAGTAAATATGATTTCTCAATTAATGAAGTATAAAGAAATATTTTTAAAAAAATTATGAAATAATCAATAGTTAAATTATATTTATTGATTAATGTACTAAAACCGATACGTTTTTTTTATGAACTAAGTATTACAAGTTTTTAAAATTAAATGATGATTTGTCATGCCGTGAGAGATTAGCCCAACTCTTCCATTAAACCCAATTCTTGTGGGCAACACTAAAGAACGTTTAAAAAGCCAAACCAGTTATCAAACTAGAAAAGCCATTGGGTTTTGGTTTCAACCGGTTATACCGATCGACAAATGACTCAATAACTAGATAAAAGTTTAATAAAAAAAAAAAAGCATATACGTATATAACAATGTGGTAAGAAATAAATCTATATTCATAATAAGTCTAATTGTTAACGACATAATGTAATAACACAAATATAAATTTTTTAATGAAATAATAGAGTTAATACCATCTTTGGTCCCTCAAATATACCTTCATTTTAATTTTGATCCCTCAAGTTTCTAACAATTAGTTTTAATCCCTATAAGGGCAAAATAATTAAGGCTTTTATTGAGTTTTATAGACCAATGCTTTGAACAGAATAAAACTTGAGAGAGAAAAATGTATGACTTGAAACTTAGAAGATTAAAACCAAAATGAACTCAAATTTGAGGAACCAAAAATTATATTAACTCAAAATAATACATCAATTCTTTTTGTTTTTGTTTTGATGCTTTGATTATTAATATAGAGTTAACTTTCCATCGTTGATATATTTTTTAAATGCGGGTCAAACTACTGGAGAAATAATGAAACATACCCACGATTTTATAGTATTAAAATTATTGAAATTTTAAAAAATAGCTATCACATTCAAAAGATTAGAAATTGAATGACCTGAACAAGCCATTTATCCTATTTGTACGTATTTATTCACTTATTTATCTATCATAAAAAAACTCATGTGGGACGGTTTAAAGGAAATTAAGAAATCTTCCAGGGTCAAAACTCAAAAGTAGTCTAGAAATTTGATCTGAGAATATATAGAAAAATTACAGTGAAAGTCATAGGTCTTGTTTGGTTGGCTGGAATTTCAAGTCAGGAAAAGTAAAAAAGAGTTCAATTGGAAGCCTTATTTTCCGTCAAAATTTGATCTTCGTTGCCATAGATTTCTTCTCCCCTCCACCTCACTCTCCTATTCTCAGACCATTGAAGAAAAATAGGCATAGGTCTTGTCTTGGGACTTATTGGAGGCAGCTCTTCTAAAAATATTTTTTCCCACTTCCACATACTCAAATTTGAGATCCCGAGTTTAAGTGGTCAAAGTCTTTTCTATTAGAATCAATGATGTCTTTAATTCCCATAACATGTAAAATTTTATATGGAAATAGTGGGTCTTCTAGAATGATATTGTGACTTGTGAGATGCATGCAATTTTCTTTATTTATTTACTTATTTGTAATAATGCTCCCATCTTTAATTAATATATTCCGTGTATATAAGAGGTGGATCCAGGTTGAAGAGAAGGGGGACAAATACCCACCCTTAAATTATGACGGAATTTCAAAAAATAAGGGAATTAAAATTATGATGTTTTGATAGCATTGATAATAATACAATTATGATGGAATTCCCAAAAATAAGGTCTAAAAGGATGACATTGTAATTATTTTTATTGTAATATACTTTTATTATTAAAATATATGTACTTGAACTTATTGAGTGCTCACCCTTCATTGTAATTTATGTAGCTGTATTTCTAACCGCACTTAGCCTCACTTTTCTAAATGACAGGTTTGTAAAATAACTATCTTTCTTATTATATCATCAATATTCACTTGATTTCATGAATATTTTTTTGATATTTTTTCTTTTCTTATTTATATTCTTTTGCTTTTAATGCATTTAAAAATTTCCTTAAAAAAATTCAGGGGTAGTCCCGAATCCCCCCACTAATTATGCAGACACAAACAAATTAAAATTTCTAGTTCCGTCGTTGATACCCATCCTTCATTAATTTTTTTGGATCCGCCACTAGTGTATATGTAGTATATTATACGACGGAGAAGAAGCGTGATTATTATAGTAAGGCTAAACTAAAACCCTCAAATAAATCCTATATATATTAGGGAGTGCAATTCAAAACTTAAATTGTATGTAAATATTAATAAATGATAATGACTCTTACTTAACCATCTTCCTTTCTCTTTATTTTTTCCCGTTCAAATCGACTGGGATTTGGGCACACCTTTAATGAATCAATGTTGTTATGGAATAAAATACTAGGCCACCCAAGGTGTGGCCCATCAGGAGACATCTAGTACACTTGGGCTTGGAGGCACCAAAGGCCCAGCAAGTCCAAACCCTAACCCTAAGGTAGCCTCTATATATAGTTGGTTAACCTAAAGAGGTACACATCTTCTAAGCTCTCTCTCAATTGCATATACCGCACACGAGCACACACACCACCCCTTGGCTAAACGCCTCCGTAATCCTCGAACTACGTGGACTTTGATCCCTCCTCGTGGTACGTAGGCCCTAGGTATCGCACCTAGGTCAAGTCCCTGTGCTTTGTGATCGCAGATCCTCTTAGGTATTCAATCCATGGATGCTTGGGGGAGAGCCATTTAGATCCTATATCCACATCCTAGCCCACCTAGGGTTAGGGTTTATGTTCTATGACAGAACATTGGCGCCGTCCGTGGGGACTCGGTAAATTTCTGATTCCCATGACCAAAGAAGGTTAATGATTCAAATTCCCAGCTGCTAGATGAACAATCTGAAATCTGCTGGAGAAACTTTTTATGAGGAAGGGGTTGTGCAGATTTAAATTTTCACAGACTCGTACAAAAACTTTCACAGATTCGTACCAGAAGGAAAATCCACATCTTGGGTTCCTGATGATTTTGAATCTGCCCAAATCTAAAAACGGATTTCTGGAAAATTACCGATTTCGAATAGCGCTTTCTGGAAAATTGCCGATTTTGAATTTATACAGCCTCTTCTTGCAACACAGGAGAAGCGCAACAGAAGAATAAACAAAAAGTGCCAACTTTGAGTTTATTTACAACGTGCATGGTGTTTTGCCGAGATGGAGCCCAGCGCCAAGATGAAATGGAGCCCAATGCCGAGAGGCCATGTGCGTGTGGAAAGCTGAGATTGGAATTGCTGAGGTATGTGTGTGCAGAGACATATGAAGTTCCGAGATGCTTATCCGTTGAACGAAACCGAGACGCCATTTCCGGCTGTGGGCTGAGATTATTTCAGTCTTCTCCAGCAATGGGAACTTGAAGTGATATATGCAGGATATATCATGGCCTGATTTAATCCAGCATTTAAACCCGTTCAAAGCACACCGTTGAACATAATCCAGTTCTACCGAGGGGCTCCAGTGTCATCGACTTGTTCAGGAGAAGGTGGCCGGAGGATGAAAATGCCAAAACCGGACTCATACCAGACTCATCGTGATAGCTGGATTGGCTAATCATGCTAACCTCCACCCGGCCTGTACACCCGGATTAAAGGTTGGAAACCCGAATGCCGAGGTGATGCTTGCCCGCGCCGTCATGCTTTCGATGTCAAGATGTAGATGGTGAATTGCCGAATGCCCGAGAAACTCAAGGGACGACAGTTGTTTGAATCCATTTATGCTTACCTGCTTGAACCGAGATACAATCTCGGAATGCCGAGATGCTTCATTATGCGTGTCAAATATTTAAGAACAAATCAGAGCTGAGTTGAGCTGAGAAGGGTGGATGCCGAGATTGTGTGTGCACCGAGGTGTGCATGAGGCCGAGATACAAAAACACTGAGGTGCTGATATGTACAAAGTCTGTGCCGAGGTGTACCGAAGATGCAAAACCGAGATACCTTTCTTAGTTTCCCAGTTGTTCAGACTTTGGGTTGACTCATTGCCAAAAAAAAAAAAAAAAAAAACATTTGCTGCCAAGAGCTTCCCTCACATACGCCTGTGGCTCTTGAGTTCTTGCTGCGGAAATAGACTTGGAGCGCGCAGGGAGGAGCCAATGATTATTCTTGGTGTGCCAAATCCCACTAAAATATATGCGTTGACTTCAAATGGCAATGAAGGATATGGGAAGCATAAAAAAGCAGAAGGAGATGAAATCAAACCAAATCTTCCGAAGCCTCTTTCTCTCGGGAAGGTATGTTTCCTTGAAGCAACTCTTATTCAATTATTTCAAGCTTAATTGCTTATTTCATTGGTAAAGTGTGAGTTTCCCTGGTCATTCTGTATTGAGTTATGACTGATAAGAAACCAAAAGCAATTGATTCAAAATTGTGGGATGAACACTTATCTGGCCCGTGGAATCTTAACAATTTACCTAAATTGAAAGAGCCAATGCTTCAAGTTGTTCATCGTAATATCACGGGGGTGATGGTTCCCTGGCTGTATATCTAGATACTAGACGTTTCCGCATACTATGCTACTGTGTTTCCTCGAGTCAAAGAATTCTTTCAAGGGATTGAATAGTATAACAAATAGCATGAAATTGCTAATGGGGCGATAAGGAAGCGTGAATCTGAATTGGGCCCATTAACTGGTTCACCAATGAAGATTGGCAGGGGCATTGGGAATGCATTTGTTATCTGGTCCAACAATTCAAGATGCAAATGTGGTGGCTGTAAATATGGCGGGATTCAAAGATGTCAGGGATATGTTTCTGATTGTGAGTTTGGGTTCTGAAGATGCTTCTGAAGAAAATATCAGTGGCTATTTCCTTTGGCATCGCGAGGCTATTTATGAGGAGTAATTTGTTAAAAGACTTTGCACTTTGATTCTACCTGACAGGAGTGTCATCGTAAGGGGTCTAATTCTAGCGACAAAATATAGTCTCAAAATTGTTTCACTTCTTGACAGTCTTGGAGTTGCTCTGGATGATGAAAGCAAAGACCTGAATTTATCCAACCCATTGGTGAAAAAGTGGTGTGCAAAAGAGTTGAAGGATTGGCCTTCAATCATATTGATGGTTCTGATCCTTGTTTCCAAGCATTGTTTTTTATTTCTTTCAAGACCTAAGCTCTCACATATGCTGATAGAGGTTGTTCGTTAAAAAAGAAAAAATCAAGTATGCACAGCATGGGTTTGATGAAAGTCTGAGAAGAGTCTCATGTTTCAAAGAATCTTATCCGAGTCTCACAGTTCTCTGCAACACAACACTCAAAGTAATATCTTGATTGACTTACTGCTTGAGAGTTCTTGTGATTCCAGGGAGAATCATATTTGGTTGCTTTGTCAAGTAAAGTGTCGATGTGAAGTAAACATAATTTTTGCTTGCTTTCTATATTGTGATGATAAAAAAAAAAAGAAAGAAAAGAAAAGAAATGTCTATGCTGATTGTTTCTTTTAGTAAATGGGCAAGGTAGTTAAGTAATTTCAATTACTGGAGAGGATTAAAAGCCTAGACGTCAAGCTGAATGGGAAGATGTTTTACATTTAGATTCATGGGCTTGTGAAAGAGTCTAGCTTGTTCATTTTGATGGAAAATCATATGTAAATGATTCAACCAATACAAAGAAAGTGACAAGTCTCTAATTGAGGCGGCAAGTCTATTTTAGGTTCCCTTATTGGAATCATTTTCTTCAAGGTCTAGAGCACAAGAAGCTCTGAGACAAGTGGGATCAAATCTTACGGAATTGGCAATGGAGTGGTAAATGATAAATGTTATGGTAAATGATAGATGTTGTTGCTGGTATTAGCCGTCATGTCCTCAAAGACCCTCAAACACTCCAACAAGCAATGGAATCTGAGATAAAGCATAGCCTTGTAAATTATCATCAAGAGATTATTGATGGGTTTTTATCCTTCAAATTCAAGACCAAAGGACTTCGAATATGATGCAAATATTATAAGGAGGAGTCCACCTCCAAAAGGAGAAGAAGGCGAACCCCAGTGAAACTGAATCTAGTTTAAATCCCGGTTCCGTGTAAAGTTTTGAAGGCGGACCCGCCCGATTTAAACTGAATCTAGTTTAAATCAGGGATCCGTCTTAATTGTTGCGGAAAAGAAGAAAAGGCGGACCCGGTTAAACTGAATCTAGTTTAAATCAGGGATCCGTATTAATTTTTGCGTCAAATCTATAAGCATGTAGGAATCTGAGGTACACAAACCCGTTTCCGAAAATCATGTCCAGTTTAAACATGTATGAATTCTGAGTAAAGAAACTCGTTTTCGAAAATCATGTCAAAGCTAAACATGTAGGAATCTGAGGTACAAACTCGTTTTCGAAAATCATGTACAATCTAAACATGTAGGAATCCGAGGTACATAAACCTGTTTCCGAAAATCATGTCGAAGGAAAACATGTAGGAATCTGAGGTACATAAACCCATTTCCGAAAATCATGTCGAAGGAAGTAAACATGTAGAATTCAGAGTAAACAAACTCGTTTTCGAAAATCATGTACAAATAAAACATGTAGGAATCCGAGGTACATAAACCCGGTTCCGAAAATCATGTACAAATTTAAACATGTATGAAGTCATGGTAAAGAAACCAGCCTTCGAAAATCATGTCAAAGCTAAACATGTAGGAATCTGAGGTACATAAACCCGTTTCCAAAAATCATGTTCCAATTTAAACATGCGTGAATCCGAGGTGCACAAACCCGCTTTCATGAATCATGTCAAGTCTATTTTATACAATTAAATCCGCACCCCTTAATTGGATCCCGGATAAATTGTGGAGTTCGTTCCTACGCCAGAAATGAAGGCGGATCCCGGCTTAACTGAATCTAGTTAGCATCCGGGTTCCGTAGAAATAACGGTTAAAACGTGATCCTTCGAGACATGGTAAAACCAGATCTAATGGTTAAAACGTGCACCCTTTGGGACACGGTAAAACCGAGATAAGTTCTCGTTTAAAAGTTTTGCAGAAACAAAGATAGAAGGCGGACCGGTTATAACTAATCGGTTAAAATCAGGGATCCGCATTGAGGCGGCAAGTCTATTTTAGGTTCCCTTATTGGAATCATTTTGCGATGGCAATGCCGCCAATTTTATTTGATTGAGTTTGGGTAAACAAACTTGTTTTCAGAAATATAAACCCGGAATCTCGGTGTTAGGATAAATAACATCCGGAATCTCGGTGTTAGAATTTATAGACCCGGAATCTCGGTGTTAGGATAAATAACATCCGGAATCTCGGTGTTAGAATTTATAGACCCGGAATCTCGGTGTTAGGATAAATAACATCCGGAATCTCGGTAATAGAATATATAACCCGGAATCTCGGAGTTAAAGTAAAAAACATTCGGAATCTCGGTGTTAGCACATATTACCCGGAATCTCGGTGTTAAAGTTTATAGCCCGAAATCTCGGAGTTGAAGTAAATAACATCCGGAATCTCGGTGTTAGAATATATAACCCGGAATCTCGGAGTTAAAGTAAATAACATCCGGAATCTCGGTGTTAGCACATATTGCCCGGAATCTCGGTGTTAAAGTTTATAGCCCGAAATCTCGGAGTTAAAGTAAATAACATCCGGAATCTCGGTGTTAGAATATATAACCGGAATCTCGAGGTTACGGTTTATAAACCTGAAATCTCGTTTAAAATATATAAACCCGGAATCTCGGGTCAACACGCATGGAATCCCAACGATCGCGAGCACCTTGTCCGGATTTGGAAAGTAACGCATCCTGGCAGCTCAGAAACCTGAACTACCAGGCTGGGGGGCAACAGAGTGGACAACGATTTGTTGAGTGGAAAAGCGTGTTATCAAAAACCGCCATTGATGCAAACCGGGAAGTTTAATGCAAGCTCGGACAAGTATCCGAAATGAGCACGTTGAACGGTTTGCACAAACGAGAAGTATTTTCCATTTATTGTGATTTGCTTACATGTTATTAAATGCAGGAATATAAACCAGACAATTAGCCCGGGAAAATTGCTACGAAAGCAAAGACGAATTCAGGGGATCTCGGAAAACAGTCAATTAATCTCGGCAGCTCAGAGACCTGAACTACCGAGCTTGGGGGCAACTGTTATGGAATAAAATACTAGGCCACCCAAGGTATGGCCCATCATGAGACATCTAGTACATTTGGGCTTGGAGGCACCAAAGGCCCAGCAAGTCCAAACCCTAACCCTAAGGTAGCCTCTATATATAGTTGGTTAACCTAAAGAGGTACACATCTTCTAAGCTCTCTCTCAATTGCATATACTGCACACAGAGCACACACACCACCCCCTTGGCTAAACGCCTCCGGTAATCCTCGAACTACGTGGACTTTGATCCCTCCTCAGGGTACGTAGGCCCTAGGTATCGCACCTAGGTCAAGTCCCTGTGCTTTGTGATCGCAGATCCTCTTAGGTATTCAATCCATGGATGCTTGGGGGAGAGCCATTTAGATCCTATATCCACATCCTAGCCCACCTAGGGTTAGGGTTTATGTTCTATGACAGAACAAATGTAAATTTGGATCGTTTGATGTAATACCAACACGGAAGATTTCTTGTCTTCACACATTTTACGGAACTAAATAGCTATTTGTGAAAATAAATAAACTTTAATTAAGTTAGTTCTTTATAATAAATTTTTGGTTAGATCCTGACGTGAAAAAGACGATTGAAGTCGGAGTGTTCACAGGCTACTCCCTTCTTCTCACTGCGCTCAACATTCCTCATGATGGAAACTGGAAAGGTCCCGTCCGCTTATCTTATTTCGAGTCCATTATTATGTAATATCTATTCTTTCTTGGGCTTGAAGATTGATTGATGGCAGATTTTAGCTTTGGAGACGGCTTGTCACACTCTGAAACCTAAAAGGGTAACCGACAACAGGAAATATAGGTGGACTCACATTCCTTAAATCTTAAACTTATAAATATATGTTCCATATATACATGGATCCTACCTATAGATTACATGGAGCATCTTACTTTAAATATTAATACAATAGTATAGGGCTATGATTACATCAACTAAAAGCACCACTAGATGGATCATCGAACTTTATACCCTTAAAGAGACTCTTCACTGTTCAGTAGGAGGTACAAGGTCGGCAATACTATTTGATCCAAACAATTTTTTAATAATTGAGGTACAAGGTCGGCAATACTATCCTTTAAACTACAACAATTAATAAAAATCTCATTTACAAGAAATTATATTGGGACGCTATTCACTCACCTCACTACTAGAAATTAGAAAATGCAATAATTGTGATGTAATTTGCGAGGGACATTTTTCCGTCGCAAATTTTGGCTAATTTATGAGGAAACTATGGTTCCCTTGCAAAAAGTGATTTTTACGAGGGAAACTTAGTTCCCTCGCAAAATGGCCCCCCTTTTGCGAGGGAACCATCCCTCGCAAAAATGTGATTTTTGCGAGGAACCTTAGTTCCCTGGCAAAATGGTGGCCATTTGGCAGCCAAATAGCCCCTTTTTGCGAGGGAACCTTAGTTCCCTCGTAAAATTACTTATTTTTGCGACGGATAAGAGTGTTCCCTCGCAAAAAGTCGGCACTTTGAAGTTTTAACCTTAGGTCCGGCTTCATTTTGTCTTAGATCCGCCATTCTAGTGCTTTTCCTCTCCGTCAGTCCGCCTTAGATCCGCCATCGCTCGTGCTCTTCTTCAGGGGCTGAAGGTAGTTATGGCCACCTAGCCTTCTAAAATTTTCTAAAATTTGTTAAAATATATGTATTAATTATATAATATTTTATTTTGGCCACTAATTTGGCCCCAGCTAATCTCTTATCAAGGTCCCAATTGGCCTTCTAAAATATTTTAAAATATATGTATTTATTATATAATATTTTATTATGGCCAATAATTTAGCCTAATTAATCTCTTATCTTTTCTATAATTTCACTATCTCCCTAATTTTTTCTTTTCTTTTCTTTTTCCTTTTTCTTTTTACATTTTTCCCTGGCTTCCTCCACACGCCACACTTGACTCTTCCATTCTTCTCCCACGTCTCCTCTACTCTGACTCCCTCTAAGATTGACGAAGCCCTCTCAAACAATGATTGGGTGATAGCAATGCAAGAGGAATTACATCAATTTGATAGAAATCAAGTTTGGGACTTGGTATCTAGGCCTAAAGACCACCCGGTCATTGGCACTAAATGGGTATTCAAGAACAAACGTGATGAATCCGCAATTGTAATACCCGGATATTTATCTGGAATATTATAAATAAAAGTTGGATATTTCTGATAAGTGAAATTTCAATCTCCGGTCTTGTATAAATACAGTCTATTTTCTAAGTAGAATTTCTGTAGGAAATCAGGGAAATTAAGGGCCAAAGTGCCAAGATGACCAAAATGCCCTTAGGGACATAAATAACTTAGAAAATTTATGAAAAATCCTAAAAGACAGTAAAGTGACCAAGTGAGATAGGAGAGTATATAATCTCTAATTATTGTAATTTTATAAAATTATGAAATTGGAGAAATTGTTGGAAAATACTCAAAAAGAAGTGAAATGACCATAATACCCTTGTAATTATGGAATAATGCAAGAGGCATGAAAATACTAATGTTAATACAAGTGTATGAAGATAATGAGACATTCTAATTAAGAAAATTATCAACAAGTGATAAAGGAGTAATTAGGTAATATTGAGCTAATTACTTAGGCATAAGCAAAGGAAATTCAGTAATAATTATGTGAAGCTCAAAAATTAGTGGAAATTAGTGGAATATTAGTAAAAATGTATTTACTAATTAATTGGAAATTTCTATGAAAAATCATTGAGTTTAGGTATTTTTAAGCCTAAATACAAGAATGGACCAATTAGATAATTGTGTGGAATTTTGAGAAAAAGTAAATAAATAAATCATTAAATAATTAATTAAATGAAAAATAAATATTTATTAAAATAATTAAAGGGCCAGCCGAAATCTTGGGCCAAATAAAAAAAAAAAAAATGAAAAAAATAGAACACAAGTTGGCAAGTTGCATATTAAAATAATAATATAATTAATTAAAGTAAAATATGTGAATAGTAATTTTAAAATTAGGAAACGGATCCTATCTAGAGATCTAGGAATAGGAATCCCAGGGTCAAGGTAAAATATTGATCAGTGAGTTTTTACCTTCAAGTGACCTCTTCCGGAAGTTAATTCCGAGGCCGTTTGTGCATTTTCCTAATAAGACGAAATAGGGAAATTCTGAGAAAAGGCCAGATAGCCAAGAGGACGAAAAGGTTATGTTGTGACATTTGGAAAAGAATTGGGAATTTTCATGAACATATTTGGATTCGGTGATTTTTTCGAAGAGATTGATGTTTCGAAAACAAGTTTCGACACCGGACGCGTTTGGACACGTTTTTCGAGAAAGACTCAACTCGACTGTTGGAGCCCTATATGAAATCAAAATATAGGTTAACTTGGACATTTCTACTAAGTGAGAATATGTTTTCAGAGTTATAAATCCAGAATTTTGAGATTTCTCCGAAATCACGCGAATCGGGTACCGTTCGGAGAAATCGGTCTGAAAGCTTCTGGAAGGTGACACGTGGCCACCTCCCATTGGCCAAGACACTTGGATTTTTGGCCAAGTGTGAATGCAAAAGGGGAAGGAAAGGGTTTTTTGAAAAGTTGCTTTGGACGGTCCAGATCGCTTCTCACAAAGTTGATCCGACTACGAAACCCTACCTCCTTTTCTATAAATACCCCCCCTCCTTCACATTTCTTCACACCATCTCTTGCTCCTTGGCCGAATTCTAGGGAGAGAAAGAAGAGAGAGAAGCTGGGGGAAGTTCTGCAGAAGTCTTCAACGGGTAAGTCTTTTGGTCTTTAGTCTTTAGTTCGGTAGTTAGTAGAATTGTTAGTTAGATTTAGGAAGTAGGTGATGAGATTCCTATTCTTGTTTTAGGCCTTGTTTGCGTTGAAAAAATATGCAGAGGTAAAAACATAGTAGGGATCGAGTGGCCGAAAAGTTGAAGCTTTCGCAGTTTTTCAAAGTTAGGGGTAGTAATGCTAGAATAGCCTTTAAATTTTCAAGTATGATTGGGTATCATATGGGAGGGCTATTTTAGTCATTATTTTCGAAAATCATAGTTGCGTCGAAGTTCTGGCAAAATTTCGGGAAGAAAATTTGTCGAGTAACGAAATCTTGCGAAATTCCGCCGATTAGGGGTAGAGGGCAAAATGGTAATTTTTACCTAAAATGCCGATTATAGTGTCAAATCACTAATAAAGGTGATATTATTCTTATAGGATATCAGAATCTCGATTTCTGCCGTCACGTTGCCCGACGAGCCGCTTGAAGTTCACGTTTTCCGTGAAAGTACGTTTTCGCGGTATTACCTAACGTTGCCAACGAAGGTACGGACGCGTCTTGTAACACTAATCTTGCACATCTTAAATACTTATATGTCAATGATATGTTCGTAGACCGTTATACTGACGATTATACGGGTTATAGTTTTGATAACGCCGTTTTGTTTTCCTAGCGCTGAGGACACGACTGTACATCGTGGCACTGGTGAATAGTGCAGGCTGTTATTGTTTTTACATTGTGGGGCTTACATATTGCTTGTTGCTTATGTTTTGTCGGCATAATGATCATGCATCTCTTGTTCGGATAACGGAGTTAGGTTCTTAAGCCTTTTAACTTTGAGCATATTTTTGAAAATGAGTACTGATACGACCATTGGTGTAAATGTGTAAAGATGAACAGAGATAATGGCTAGTACGCCTTTAGAGCCGGAGAAACCTGTCAGATCAGATCATTCATCTGATGATGACAACTGTAAGTATTTCCAGCTATTAAGTTTGTTAAGACGATTCGAGATTGAATCTTTCTTTGAACTTAACATCCTAGACAAGTTCTAGCTACGAACGAACATTTGTTAAGCACTATACGATCAAAGCATTGGATGGCGAAACAACGCAACAAGACTATTAGAAGAGCGTACTTCGATATGAAGTTATGAATTACGAACGCGAAGGATTTTAACCATTGGTCATAAACCAGATGGATGATGTAGTATACGTTAGCATGTACATTACATCTAATATGAAAATATATATGACTCAATGCCATGTGTTGTGTTATTATTCTAACACTTATCCGTTATTTGATATAAAGGAAAAGATAAAACATGGCAATCTTAAGAGGTGCTGGTGCACCAAGAGGCCGAGGCCGTGGACGAGGCCGAGGTTGAGGTAGAGGCAGACAGCCTCAAGATGAAGCAATACCTGAAGTTGGACGACGCCAAGAGGGCCAACATGCACAAAATCAACTCCTGAACCAACAAAACGACATACAGGAGATGCAACGAACTTTGCAAGAGCAGAGAGCTCTTATCGATGGCAGAAAGGCTGGAAAGACAGACAAGATGAAGAGCGCAACAATGAGGAACATGAAGAAGATGACCACAATGATAATGAAGAAGAGTATGATGACAACGAGAATGATGAAGAGCCTGAGGGGTCTGAGAGATCCCAATCACCACCTAGGCGCAATCAAAAGAGAGAACCACCGAGAGCCGGGTCAACCGGTTACGCAAGTCGGAAGCCACCGGGTTCCGGGAAAGAATGAACTAGGCGAGGATTGGCTGCTAAGCCTAAAAAAGATTTTTGAAGTTATCGAGTGCCCGGGAAATCGGAAGGCACTGCTGGCTATCTACAAGTTGGAGGGCGATGCCCACAGATGGTGGGAGAGCGTTTCCACTGTTAGTTCTCTATGTGTTTTGATGATTAATAACAATTGTAAACAAGTACGAATGCTTTTAAAATGACAAAAGAGTCAAAATCACTCTGTCACCTCAAAACTCGAGCCTAACTAAGCAAACTCGAGTTTTCTGCAAACAGAGAGCTCATCAGGATATTTACAGCATAACGAACTCGAGCCTGAGTAAATAGACTCGAGCCTAAACCCTCGTGATATAATAATAAAGAGTTTACAAACAAGTAAACTCGAGCCACGTATAGACAAGCTCGAGTTTTCCCATGGCGGGAAGTTTTTCTAATTAAATTGTATCTCTTTAAACTCCAGAGTTTATTCTTTTTGAGTAGAGTTCACTTGTTTCTATGGCTATAATTTAATGAACATTCGAGCCCAAGTATATGGACTCAAGCCTAATGCTTTGTGTAGAGTTTACTCTATGGTTTGACAAACGAAGAAGAGTTTACAAAATAGGTAAACTCGAGCCTGTTATTACAAGCTCGAGTTTTCCCTTGCGAAGAGCTCCCAAGTTTTTCCTTCTTTTCAAACTCCGAGTTTAAGCTCAAACCTCCAGTTCACTTCAATAAGTCATGGAATAAATTAAGCTGAACTCGAGCTTAAGAATAATGAACTCGAGCCCTTCATCTGAAGAAAGAAAAGCAAGTGTACAAACTCCAGAGTTTGTACTCGTGCTCCATCCACTCTAATCGAGCAACCAAAACTCTTAGGCATGAATAGTGTTAAACTCGAGCCTAATCACTAATGGACTCGAGCCTCGCTTATCCCGTGAGATATTACTCCAGTGTTCATTCGACAAAAGCTTAGAGAGTATTCGAACTCGAGCCTACCTTCGTGAACTCGAGTTCACATGGTGAAACAAAATACAAACTCCGAGTTTACATCAAACTCCGAGTTTGCTCTCACGAAGATAAACCGATACTCTAAAAGCCTTACGAACTCGAGCCTGACTTGGAGAACTCAAGTTTACGACGGAAGCAAATATGATCGTTACGATTTCATCCCGATTCTTTTAAACCGCAAAACTTACCATGTTTATACGAATTGATTGCATTCATTTAGTATATTCAAACGTATTTAACTACTCTATATTGAGAATGTTTCAGGTATTAAATTGGATCAAACGAATCATTGAATAAACGCGAAGAATCGAAGGCGAATGATTTCACGCGTCCAGAATTGAATCGGCCGAAATTCAGGACCCAACGGCTATAATCCTCATCAAACTGAATTTCAAATGAAGAACATGCTAAGTTGAGAAGTAACGGTTACATAGCAACTCACCACTATATAAGGAGCTGATTACAAACTTAGAAAGATAACAAAAGATTAAGCAGAAACGAAAAGCAAGCTCAAGAGTTCTTATACATTCAGTTTTCTTTCTGTATTGTATTTTGATATACAAAGAGCCTCGGTGTTTATCATTATCTTCTCTCGTGAGAGAGATTTTATTCAAATTATTCATTCATTGTAAAAGATCTCAAGTCAAGGGGACTTGGAGATTGGGATTTCATATTACAACTTGTAAGGGGAGTGTATCCTAGAGAGAGGATAATCCTTGAGTACGAGTGTGTATCCGAGTTAAGTGATAGTAGAAAACCCAGAGAGTCCTGGGACCGGACGTAGGTCAAGAATTTAGACCGAACCAGGATAAACTTTCGTGTCAAGCTCTTCTTCCCTATCTCTTTACGTTTAGCTTCAGCTTGGGTGCAAAGTTATTATAAAGTTTTAAAATCCCCAATTCACCCCCTCTTGGTGATTTCCTTTCGTTTTCATCCACAACCCCGCCAAGCCCTGTTACGTGGGAGATGTTCTTGGAGCAGTTCAACGAACAATACTTTCCTCCCTCGATTCAGGTGATTAAAGAGGAGGAATTTCTGCAGATCCAACAAGGGAATGAAGAGTCATTTGACGACTACTTCGCACGTTTCACCAACCTGTCCCGATACTCTTCGTATCTGAAGAGCAATGTGAACGAAAGCTGGAAAGCGAACCGATTGGTGAACGGGCTGAGGTACGACATAAGAGCAAGGTTGGTATCTCACCAATTTTCTAAGATGGCCCAAGCAGTAGGATCTTGCAGACTGACGGAGCGCAACCTGAAGGAACTGCGCAAGTCCCGAGGACAGGAAGGCAACAATGCTGGTCGCGGTGGATCTAACCGCGGAGGATCCTCACAGAAGAGGAAGGCACCTTGGAACAACAACTGTGGTGGAAACAAGAGACCCTACCAACCGGGCAACAGAATTACCCTGCATACCGGGATCCCAGACGTGTCCCAAATGCAAGAAGTACCATCCAGGAGCCAACTGCGATGGCAAACAAGTCTACTTCAGGTGTCAGAAGCCTGGACACATTAGCCGGGATTGCCCCGAGAAGGCTGTAGAGGCGAGACCTCAAAGCGCTGGCCGAATCTTTGCATTGACAAACACAGAGGCCAAGAAGTCCCCAGAGATGGTTCAAGGTACCATCAATCTCAATGGAAATCTACTTGAAGCATTGTATGACTCGGGTGCTAGTCACTGCTTATTTCCTATGAATGTGCAAGTCGTTTAGGATTGCATGCCCGTAGATTACCATTTGATCTTGTAGTATCTACACCGTTGGGTGTAAAGTCTTTAGCTTCGATGCATGTATGAATTGTACCGCCGACGTGGATGGACGAGTTTCTAAAGTGGATCTTATCCGTCTGCCTCTTCATGGCATCGACGTCATATTCGGTCTGAACTGGTTAACGGCCAACTGCGATGATCGATCGTGGCAAAAAGGAGATATCATTTGCGGAGACAAGGTTGAAGTGAGCCTGAACTTTCTCTCCGCTACGTAAGCCGATCGGTGCGTGAAGCAAGGATGTGATGCTTTCATGGTATTCTTTTGTCAAAGCAGAGCTGACCTTTCACTCCAGGATATCCCCGTGGTGAATGAATTTTCTGATGTATTTCCGGAGGATCTCACCAAGTTACCTCCTATCCGAGAAGTGGAGTTCAACATTGACTTGATGCCTGGCACAGGATCAATATCTAAGGCGCCGTATCGAATGGCTCCTAACGATATGCAGGAGTTGAAGAAGCAGTTGGAAGAGCTTTTGAAGAAGGGGTTCATTCGACCCAGTGTATCACCATGGGGAGCCCCAGTGCTTTTTGTAAAGAAGAAAGATGGAAGCTTCCGACTCTGCATCGATTACCGCGAACTCAACAAGGTGACTGTCAAGAACAAGTACCCACTTCCCCGGATTGATGATCTTTTGGATCAATTGTCTGGTTCCACAGTCTTTTCTAAGATTGATTTGCGTTCGGGATACCATCAGTTGCGAGTTAAGGATGGCGATGTTCCCAAGACAGCTTTCGTAACCCAGATATGGGCATTATGAATTCCTTGTGATGCCCTTCGGATTGACAAATGCACCTGCGGTATTCATGGATTATATGAACCGTATCTTCCGACAACACCTAGACCAATTTGTGGTGGTGTTCATCGACGACATTTTGATATATTATAAGAGCAAAGAAGAGCACGAAGAACATCTGCGAAAGGTGTTAGGCATACTCAGGGAGAAGCAACTTTATGCTAAGCTCGCTTGAAGATATGGAGGCATTACACCGTACGGTGTAACCGTAGAAGTGTATTGTGACCACAAGAGTCTGAAATACTTGTTCGATCAACGAGAACTCAACATGAGACAACGTCGTTGGATGGAGCTGATTAAAGATTACACCCTGGAGATCAAGTATCATCCGGGTAAAGCAAACGTTGTTGCTGATGCTCTTAGTAGAAAGACAATGCATGTATCATACATGATGATACAAGAGCAGAAACTGTTGGAAGATTTCAGAGACCTGAATC